>CM022947.1:16332961-17632835 GCA_012931725.1 Litsea cubeba
GATGGAATAAAGTCTTTGAAGTTGAGAAGCAAACAAAAAGAAACGTGCCCAAACATGAATTGGTTTTCCAAACTTTTGTTCATTCAATCCTACATTCATTCCCCCTATCCAACTTCAACTTTGTTTCTTTACATGTCTACAAGTAATTACCTCCTCCACAGGTAAACCCTATCCTCACCAAATCTCCACCACCATGTTGTTTGAAGGGCTATGTTCCTCTTCCTAATGTTTCCCAATGCCACCACAATTCCCCTATGCTCCTGCATAAACTTTACTTACATTTGATTGAAGAAATAATTTATTTTCATAACATTCTTTTTGAATTCCTTTTGGATCTTGTAAATCCTTTTAGCCACTGCTACTGCTGCAATCATAGGCCTCAAAGTCTACAAGAGAAGGCCCAAGGCGAGGCCCACAAACAAATAGGCCTGGCCCATAGTTGGCCATGCTAACTATGGGCCCAACTCACATATACAAAGTCCCTTATGGGGAATTGAGTTATGAATTTGTTATTATTAACCTGGTCCCTAATGTGTTTCTTGTACATCCCTCATAGGTTTCACTAGAAAGGTAAACTCATCATCATCATCATCAAAGCCTTGTCCCAACTATGTTGGGGTCGCATACACTAGAAAGGTAACTCTTTAGAGAAAAGATTTGAAAATTTGGCCATCAACAGTTTCAACATCCGCCATTTTCAACTTTCCCAACCACAAAATAAATTTCTCCAATTTCTTGCGAGGATGATTTGTGATGAGGAAAACTAGCATTCCCTACTAGAGTAGGCTTCACAGTTCACAGTGATTTTCTCCCTTGATGGTCCAACACCACTTCACATTATCCTTTCACAAGGTAAAAAATTTTTTTCCTTTTTTTTTTCCACCAGTGGAATATGGAGCTTCAGTCATAATGCCATGGATTTCCTAATAATATGTGGCATGTGTCCATGGTAACATCACATCACACATTATATTTATATTTAATGACATTTGGGAAGGATGCATTAACTTTTATCTCATGAGTCATGGCCTAAACCAAGAGAGATGGTATGGTGGAGGATGTCATTCTATTGATAACTGGAGCCTATCTATGACTTCTTGTGAGGCTATATTTTTTTAAATTTTCATTACTATAATCATTCGGCAAACCTATCCAGTCATCGTGCAAGTACTATGGAAAAAGCACGACCTTAGTCAATCTCTCTTTAGACACTTTTACTTGCTAGTAAGATTTTATGGATGGCTAGTGATTGTCTGGCACGCCATTCAGTGATTCCATCTTTCCTCCTAAAACCTCAACTTATTAGAAGGTCGGGTTATTATCTTCTTCACTAGGTGCTGCCCCTTCTTTATCTTCCTTATTCCACAAGCTATCAGCGTCATATCTCCCTTCTTTGATATTCAGAAGAAGTTCCAGTTTCATTGCATTTAAAGTATTGCAGTCACTTTCCTTTTTTCTGATCGCCCATTTCAGACACTTTACAATTGCCCATGGTGGATCAATTATGTTCATTACTTCACTACCCAGCACCTCAGGAACCTGAATTGAACAAAGCCCCTACTAGTCTGCCTATAGCACCAGCAAACCTGTTTGACCCTCTAACTTTGATGCTTCTCTACTGCCACATCCTTTTAATATTTAGTAGGCCTTGGCCACATTCAATATTTGGGGAACAAACAAGGTTTCTTGCATTGTGGACCACAATAAAAGTAGTGTGCGGCCAGCTGCTCACTCGTTTTGTGCTATCGAGTGATGGAATTCCTCTGTATATTTGTCTCTACGCTCCCATCTCCTTGCCATGAGATGGTAGATGTTGGAATAGTCGTTGCATATTTTTGAAGAAGTAGCCCTTCATCTACTACATAACTTTGTCCCAAGAATGATCCACCCTTTTCATGTGATCTTCTAAAGCTGATCCCATAAAGCCAATGCTCGTCTATTAAGCTTAACAACATTGAGTTTGACCTTCTTTATGTCAAACAATCTTCATAGTATAAAATTCTCATCATCACACTAATTCAGGGATACTCAATTTAGCTTCAAGCTCTCTACACCTCTCTTCAACATGGTATTGTCGCTCTGTAGCATGTCACCCTCTCACTGGAAAGGGGCCATAAAATTCATGCAAAACTCACCCTGTAGCTTTTCTCTTTCATCATCGTTGAACTAGCCGTTATAGCCTTTTAAGGCATTGGCCAACGCTTCAACTTCCTTGCAAATTCCTTGAATCTCCAAGTCTTGGGGATCCTATTGTTGGTCTTTACCATCCATATGAACCCATTCTCAACATGCACGTCTGCGTGTCATGTTCATGTTTGGAAACAGCACGTTGATCTATCCAAAGATGAAAAACCTTACCACTGACGCAATCCTATTTAATAGGATTGACCGATTAGTGCATACCATACCCCAAACCCAAGGGAAAAAAATACAAAGAAGGCAACTAAGTCATATGTGAAATTGGGTTGATGTACACATCTAGAGTCAATCCAGAAGGGTCACATATGCACCAAATTGAGTAGAGATAATGTGATAGATTATCTCAATAGAGAATGGAGTCATCGACCAGCTCTTCTTTCTTAATGTAGCCATAGGTTCCATCTTGGCTTTCAGATTAAGGTTTTGAAGTTTTACTCCTGGCCACTGGAACTTAATTAAAGGCTAAAAGACATAAATGCACCTAACTACTTAAATGAAATGGGCGGTTGGAACAAAAATACACATGCAAGGTGATGTCCAAGCCGTTTGGTTCTCATGTAGACTAATGCTACTATGCCGATCCTGACATGGTCCAGTGTGGACCATGGGCTTGATCAAGTGTAGATCACCATGATCTACAGTAGATCTGACCCTTTTAGCCTCTTTGAGTCTTTGACCAATCCAAACGGTTAGTAGTAGTCATATGTTAGGGCTTGATCTATGTGCTGATCATCTAGATCATTGTCACTTTTTACATGGCAAAATTCAAGCTTTTTTTTTTCTTTTTTTTTTTTTTGGGTGTGTGTGTGGTGGTTGGGGGTCTCTCTAAGTTGCACGAGTACAAGTATGTGTGTTGTCATGCAATTCTTAGATTTTATTTTGCCAAGGTTAACATGTTTGTCAGTTTGATTTGATGTTCAAGACCTGTAGAGTCATGATTTTGATGTTATGATGTATTGAAAACCAAAATTGATATTTTACAGTTGAAATAAACAGGGAAAATGGATAACTAGGGGTGGTTTGTAGTGTTCTTATTGAATATTGGAGAACTCATATATACAATATGCAGAGTAAACAAAAAAGAAGAAGTAGAAGAATTCGTTGTGGGGTTTTGATTTCCCTTTTCACCATCTAGTTATCTTTACGAAGGCAATTTGTTGTGGGTTCATAATCGAGTTCATATTACTGCAGAGTGCAAAGAGAAGTATAAGAATTCGATGATTTACTTTTTGAGTATGAAGTCCATATGTTTCTTTGAGAACTAATTTCTGATGACCCTCTATTGGATGCCGAAGTCTCTCAGTGTTCACTAGATCTATCAGAAGTGTGATGAAATGTTCGATGAAAGGTTGGCATATTTAACCTTTTAAGGGATCATTGGAGTGGTGCCTTCCAGAAAGAAAAGGGTTATCATTGGAGTGATATAAGGAGCACTAATTCTCTAGACCAAAATGCTACTACAAGTCTTTGAGTTGCTTGTTTCTTGCAATTGCTGATGATAGGGTTCCGACTCAATGACAACCATTTGCTGAGGTGAATAAACACCAGAATTACCCAAGGAATGCCTGTGAATGAAGAACTAATTAAAAGCCCATTCCCTTTTACTCAACTGGTTTCATGGTGTGAAGAAGGAAGTATTGCATGAAGCAGCTCTCACATAGGTTTCCTAGTAGGTTTGTGATTCTATGCATCTAATTCCTACTAATATAGTTGCATGAGTTGCCAAAAGTGCAGAACACTTGGGACCTTGGGCATGCTGTGGAAACCTAAGTGGAAGATCCATGCAACAGTGCATGATTAGACGGATAGAATGGCATTGAACCTGATCTTATCTCATAATCAAAATCCTTTTGGATGCCAACTTGAGATTCAGGCTGTGTAATCTGTTCATCAAGGATACCCAAATAGATGATGGACCAACCCAAAAAATCGGGTGCAAGTCTAGGATTTGTAACCATTTTGAATTCCGGGTGTGCATCTGCTGTGTGGACTAGAATAAAATTTGGCTTTCGGTCTGGGTCCAAGTGACATGGGGTTCATACTTCATTGGCAGGACTCAAATGCTTGAACATGCAGGTATATTATATGGTTATATTAAGTATTTGTAAATAGGATCTTGAGAACTTTTATTTAATACCTAACAAAATATAACAAGATTATCCCTAGTATCAAAACAATTAAGTTCCATTTCAAAAGAAAATAATTAACTTTTATAGAAAAAAGTCTACAAGGTCTACAAGGTAAGTTGGGGCACAGGTGCAAGTCTTGAACAATATATCCATTCAGGTGTGGTTCCAAGTGCAATCTGTACCCAAAACTCGGTCCAGGTCAGTTTGCCCTAGACTGACCCAGTTTTCATCCCTATGTTTACATGCTTGAGTTGCGCACGAATGGTTTGCTGGTGAGGACTCTTCTTCCTGTCATTGTCTTCTCCAGTTGATGACACATCCATGAAACAATCTCCAATTCACTCACCTGGTTGAGTTATTTTGATTAACCCTGGTGCCAGGACGGGATTTTTGTTCTGTTTTATTATTCATTATGCCATTTAATTTGCTAAAAACAATCCAAGTATCATAAAGCTAACTCCAGTTTCTGATGCCGCACTTGTTTTTAGATATGAGTATGTTTTTGTACCTAGAAGGTTGAGGGATTTATATGTGATGCTGTTAATTTGATTGGTTTAGTTACATGGAGTTTCAATCCTATGACATTCATCTATCTTTGATGTCTGAGCATCTAAAGAATAATTTGTATATGTGGAATCCTGCAATTTTTATGCTATTGTCATCTTACAAATGTTTGCTGCAGACCACAATAAGGAATCTGTGAAAGGGCAGAAACCTCTGCAACTTTCCACAACCATCTCTCTTCATCCTGAACGCCAAGCTCATTCTGAAATGGGACTGGGTCAAACTATGGTGAGGTTTCCTCCATTTGCTTTGCTTCTGAATTTTACTTTCTTCAGTAACTTCTAATATTAATGAATGATTATGAAGTCCCAAAGGCTGCATCCCATGCTTTGGTGATCAGACCACTCATCTGATGGGCCACACCATGGATGTGAAATTTCTCAAAATTGGATTGGAGATCCAAACCCTTACTTATATTGGCTTGCAAATAGATGATCAAGGGGGTAAAAAAAGGATATTACATCAACAGTCAATTTCTTTCATAGGGGAAAATGTCAATGACAAAAGATTGGGAACTTATAAACTGGGATACTTTGAAAAAAAAAAAAAACTGGTGTACTTTTGGTTGGGTCAATCTCCAATCAACAATCAATCTGATCCATGACCTGGACCTCCAAACCTTGTGCCCCACCCATACAGAACTTAAAGGCTGCGAGTGTAGATTGACTGAGGGTCGAGACCCTTTCCTCTATTTAAATTTGGACGTAAGGAACTAAATTGTTTCCCTTTTGTTTCTCTACTGCCAAAAATGACACTGTAGGTCTGCACAAATTATCCTTACATGGATCAATGTTATGGCTTATTTTCAACTTACGGAGCTCAAGCAACGGTTGGTTTCATTCTTACCCCATTAGTGCTCACCTTTGCTAAGTTTCCTTTTCATTTAGAGATAATGAAAATGTGAAGTTCTGTAATTTTTAATTTTTCATGCAAATCTGGGAAAATGTATGGAAGTATGTTATTTTAGTCTGGTTGTAGTTGAATGAACTAGATATGAAGTAATGTGATGGAAATTATTATAATGCGGGTTCTTAACAGGGCAAAGAATAATATTCTGAAAGTCGAATGAGAGCATAAAATCATAAGAAAATTTAAATCATGAACTGTTGATTTTAATATTTTTAAATTTTAGATATTATTATCAAAACCTTAATCCATCTATGCTGCACCATCTTGCACTTATTATAACTTCTAGTTTACACCTTCTAAGTTTTTTTGCGTCTCTGATTCTAGTTCAAACCGGCACATGGAGGGGTTGTCTTACCTTCTAATTTTTACCTTGAATTAAACCATAACAGATTAAGACTTTTTGTCATTGCTTAGAAAACTCAGAGAAGATACTGTTGGGGTTATAAAAGGCATTAAAAAATTTAAAACATAGTTGAAGTAAAGGAAAAGTTAATTTTACTGGTTATGGTTTGTAAAATAGTCACACTTTGTACATACATACATGCATGCATGCATACGATGCATGTACGTGTATAATACGGATTTTGGTCCATGGTAGGAATCACAATTCACAAAAATTGTATGATTCATAAGATATAAACTGTAAATTGTAAGATTCACCAAGAAAAGTTGTTAATTATTTTTAATAAAAAAAATAAGGATACAATTCAAATCGTTTTCTATAAGTTTGCTTCAAATCATGTGATTAAATCATAAATCATAAGAACAACAATGGCGAATATGTGGGCATGTTTCTTGGCTTAAACACTGTAGCATGAGAAGTTACCGTGCATGGGAATGCTAAGTTTAGCAAACCTAGTATACAACATGCTCACCCAGTTAAAGGTCATTACCCGGTGCAAGTCCCGCTGAAGCAGGGTCCTAGGAGGGTCCAAACTGGAGACAGACCTAACCTTTGGCAATTTTGCACAAAGTAGCTTCTCACAGGTCTCGAAGCTGCGTTATCACGCATGGCACCCGAGACTTTTACCATTGCACCAAAGCAATGACTCTCATGCTCACCCAGTTATTTGATAGTTATTAAAGATCTAGGGCATGTTTGGAAACATGGCATTTGATAACTAATGTAAACTTTTCTTGATAACTTACATCTCCGATAAGGTAAAGCAGCTCAGTAGTCATTTTACGGCTTACTTTAACTGTTGTAAAGAAGAAAAATTACGCGCTAACACATTAACCTAATTTTTCACATACCAAAACCAAAGAGAGCCAAGAAAAAATAGTGGCTTATTCCAATGCAAAACATGTCTTGTTATTGTAAATTGTGAACTTTGTTCTGAAGTATAAAATGTAATAGACATGTCTAGTTAGAAAGTACTCTTGAAATACTTTAATAACACAAATATTAGATAAAAACATGAGAAATGGCAAGCTAATGTTTTGCTCTTACAAGCTTATCATTATGTTCCCAACACACCATTGTAGCATGGAAATCTTCCTTTGCATTTTGATAAAGATGGACCGTCCTTGGTATATGGATCTAGGAATTGCACCACTAAATTGCTTTTGGTCCCAAGGTACTCAAAGTCCTTAAGGTTATATCTCTAGCTCTCATTACAGATTCAGGTCGAAATCTAGGTGTGCTGATTTGTAACTGTTTTATGTTTTAGAAAGCTGTAATACATTTGACAAATATGCAAATTTTCTCATTACAAATTTATTCAATTTTTACTTCAGAAACTGGACACATTTTCAACAAGTGTTCGCCGTCGTCATCATCATCAAACCTTAACCCAACCTATAATACTTAAATTTTGCATTTATGATCCTATATCCATATATTAATTTATCTTTAAGTGCCATAAACTATAAAATTGTCAGATACCATTTTTCAAGTTCTCAGTTACAAAGGTTTTAGTGTATTTTGAAGACAGTTTTGATCACATCTTGATTCATTTGGTTATTGAATGGTGATGACATTGCTTTGGAAACAATTGGGAAGAATAATATAAGATGCCATATAATCCATGATGTATTTTAGCAGCTCTATGGCTATGGTTTGCTAGTGGTTAATTAGTGGTGCTATTGGATTACCTCAAATCAAGTCTATTTTGAATATGGGACCATGCATGTTATTCGTTCTGCTGCGTGGTATGGAAATTGGAAATTATATTGGGTGTGAAACTGTGTTTGGAAATCATATTAGGTGTGAAACTGTTTCCCTTGCTTCTCTGCCTTAAATCAATATTGTTGATCAATGATGATAATGAGCTGGGAAAGCATATGCAGAAAAAAGAGCATAAATGCCTAGGTTGTTTTCCAGTTTCCATGATCTCCAAATGCATTGCAGAATGGATGCTTATTTTTCCAAAAACATTCAATTTGATGCATCTTTGTGTACATCATGGCATACTTAAGACTTTGAGGCATAATTATTGATGCATTTGTTTCCTTTTTTCCAACGAAGCATGGGAGGATGCTTTTGCCTTTGAATTTCACAGATGATGGACCAATATATGTAAATGCCAAGCAGTACCATGGAATTCTCCGTCGTCGTCAATCTCGAGCAAAGGCGGAGCTGGAGAATAAAGCAATCAAAGCTAGAAAGGTACATGTCCATACACTAGAATTTTGTGGTGACATAGATAGCTTTTCCATTGTTGGACAACAGTCAGTCTTGTGTAATTGTAGCAAGGACACTCAAACAAACAATCCCATGAGAAATGTGTGTTGGGCCTGTTGGCTCTACATCAACATGGCTAGCCTCCAACACAAACAGGCGCACATAAAAGGAATAAATTAAAATATACATATATCTAAATATCTAATAGTTATGTATTTGTAGTAGGGTTTTGTTGCAAATCGTTTAATCAGTCTTTGATTTTCTAAATGGCTGCGCATACATTATCTGAGCACGTCTTCACTGTTTAGGTAATAGTTCGTATCAGTCCATATGCTTGTCACAAGATGAATAAGCAACAAATATAGTGCAAGAGGCATGATGGTGAAACCCAGTGGCGTCAAGAAATTCTAGTAGGGCTCGTAAATCTCGTGACTATAAAAAAATCATATCCATAGGACATTGCTAGGACCCAAGGCTTTTATGACTGTCCATTTCAAAGCCTTGGAAGCTGGATCTTATTACTAGCAAGATAATCCATAGCCTCCTTTAGATTTTTCAGAGCCCATGGGCCCCACAAAATTGTCATGTCTCTCATGTGTCGTCAGTTCCACCATTGTTGATCTCATGATGGACAGATCGAAACTCAGTTTTGGTTTCAATGGCTTCAGTTCTACTTGCTGCTTTTCCCAAACTTCCCCATTGACAGTCCAAGACTCCTTTTCCTCATAAGAGGTCCATTGTAAGTTGTAACGCACATGATGGCTTGCTTACTTGGGGTTTTCTTGGACCATGGAGTGTTAGATTTGGCCTTTCAATGGTGGAGATGGATCCAAAACTTAAGTGCAGAACAATATTTGATTGGGTAGCTGAAATGAGAATTTCATATTATTTTCCTTCTATGGTCATAAATACAAGACCAAGAATGGAGTTGGTGATTGTGGATCTTGAGCTGAAGAAAATCGGAGATTATCGAATTGTTGGACACAATTTTAATGGCTGAACTCACAGTTTTAATGGCTGAAGTGATGGATTTCATGTCAATAGGAGTTGGGGTAGAAGGGGGAAAATATGAGGATTCACACACAGCATGGGTGAGGCAATGCAGTCGTGGGATTGAAACCTACTACCTTCATCCTCTTGCCCAACCACCCCTCCTACCCCATTCCAGCACTCTGCAACACCAGACAACATCAGCCAGCTTTGTCATTTACTAGGGCAGTCAATGAGCCGAGCTAGCTTGTGTACTTTTCTGGCTCGGCTCGGCTCGGCTCAAGTTCGGGCTCATTTTTGTAGGCTTGAGCTCAAGCTAAAGCCTATTTCACAAAAAATGAGCCGAGCTTGAGCAAGCCTTCCTCAGCGTATGTAGGCTTGAGCTCCACTTGGCTTGTAAAACTTACACGCACCCACAAATGCTTTTGGAGGTTCATTTTCTTTCTTTTTTCCTTTTTTTTTTTTTTCTGGTTTAGAGAGGAATTAAGATTGTTAAAGTTTTTGATGTTAGCCCTCATTATTAAGAATTTGAGCATTATGGTCCTTCATATACTAATTTATATCATAACTCATTAAAGTGAAATTAAGTTAGCTTGAGTTATGATGCCCGGATACTTGTACAAGCCCAATGTATCCGTATCGGACCGATACAACACTTGTATTGGTACCTGATACTGCACCAATACTTCTATGGAACAAGTTTAATATATCCTACTTATAAAGTCGTTTATTTCATATAGTTCTTTTAATATTTTTACTTCTCAACATAAGAAAATGCTAGAAAGGGGACGAAAACAATGATAATTTCATTGATTCAAAAGTAATTTAAAGAAAAAATTAGGACACCCGTATCCGTATCCATATCCTAGATTTTCAAAAGCGAGGAGTCGTATCCCCGATCCCCGTATTAGTGTCCGTATCCATATCCGTATCTAGGCATCATAGAGCTTGAGTGTGTTTCAAATAAGGAACTTTTTTGAAATGAGATTAGTTTGAGCTAACCTATGCTTGGCTTGTATGTATTTGAGACAAGCTTGTGCTCAGCCCGAGCTCGACTAAGTGCTTTTGACCTTGCTTGGCTCAAGTCATTGACGACTCTGTCATTTACCAAACAATACTCTTTTATTTTTTTTCAAGTTAATTTTTGTATATTATAAACGAATATAGCAAAATCACAGCAAAAAAGAATGTCTGCACACCAAACAACACCACCCTTCTATTCCATTCCATCACTGTTGGATGGCCGCTAAAACTTTCAATCTTCGCAACATCCAGATGTCTCTGCCTAGCTTCCTTTAGAACTACCATCCCAGCCCCTTCAAATCCTTGTTTCTGTAGATTGTGCATAAAGCAATGGAGATGGTGACGAAAATAATGGCTGTGGTAGAAGTCCCTAGTTAAATGAGAGTGTGTGCTAGAAATTAGGAATTTAGGATGACAATTGGATGGGAGAGATCTTTCTTGATCTCTATCTCGGATCATGCTTGAATTGATTGCAGCAGGAGAAAGTTAGGGGAGGAGGAAGGCAGCATGCAAGAATGAGGATGGTCTTAACATCATGTGACCGTAATACGTAATCTGGCTAAACGGGTGTTAGCATTCACATATAATATTTTTGTTAGATCCAACCAGGCACAAGGATGGTGAGAACCACCCTATTTTTGGGCCAGCTGCCCACCGACAATCAAGTTATCCCCTCACACCCACCACTCCCCATGAAATGATACTTGACCTCATTTTGACATTCATCCAATTGTCACTCACTATTGGATTGAGAAGTCCAAAAAATGATGCCGTCCAAGGGGTTAGGATAATGTGATGGGATTTTTATTTTGCACCACCCCTTATCTCATTGGCATCTTTCCATCTTCCCTATCCCCCTCAATTGGCATGCATCAAGGTGAGCCCCACAAGGGGTTAGGATAATGTGATGGGATTTTTATTTTGCACCACCCCTTATCTCATTGGCATCTTTCCATCTATCCTATCCCCCTCAATTGGCATGCATCAAGGTGAGCCCCCACAATGGATCTTGCACCATAAATCATGTGCAGAGGTTCACATCTATTATCTGGCCTGCTGGGAAGAGAGTCTAGCCTGCAGATACGAAACACAAACTAACCCCAAACAACCCCCACCCCCATCCCACCACAAAATAAATAAATAAATAATTGAAAATTGTAGTCCCTAACGGCTAAGGATTGGACAGTTTGAGGCCCCCAAAACAATACATCACATGGTCGAATGGTCCCGGCATCTCCCAGGTTGGACCTACAGGCTAGCCCTGAAAAGGCCCGTCTCTATTATTTACATATTCTTGCTATTAGTACTTGTATGGGAAAAGTCTGTGCTGCATCTTCATCTGAGGAACCGAAAATGTGGGTACACATTGATCTAAGTTATCAGGCACACTATTTCTGTGCGTGGCAGCAAGATCCAGAATGTTCTTCTACTAGACCAGAATATAGATTAAGAGGTCAGATCCTTGGAGAAGAGGAAGTGGATGGTTTGGGGTAGAACCAAGGATCTAAATTTGATGGGTTTCCCCAGTGAGCAGGTAGGATCATCCAACCATCAGCCCAGTTATAGTAAGATCCAACAGATGAACAGTTCTATCTTGTACATGTGCTACACTTCCACATGTACAGAGAGTTCTTGGTTTAGTCCTTTATTGATGATATTTATAGTTTCTCTATAGATACATATAAATGGATAATTTCTCAATTTGTTATATATTTGCTCTAGAATTATGTAGTAATATAACTTTTGATATCATCACAGAACTGTGGGGACTTGTAGGGATCGACTATGCCACGCACACCATGTCAGACACCTAAAGGTCGTCTGGCATCAACATCTACATAGTCTAGGGTATTACAAATTGATGATAGTTCAATACTAATGCAAGAGAACTTGAAACTTGGGCCCATTTGATTTTGCTTGGTTGAATCAAGTCACTACCTTAAGTTGTTTTTTTTTTTCCTGATGCAGCTAAAACACACCAAATTTAAAACATCGTGGGGAGTAAAAATTTTCCGAAAGCTCAAGTAAGACTAGTTTGAAAACTTCTAGATACAAGTAAAAGCAATTGGAAAATAAACTTGAAAGTGGGACCACTTGAGTGCTAATTGAGCTCTTGAAGTTGATGGGCATCTTCATTATATTTCTGCAACTAGACTCATGTGCTGCACTATTAATTTGAATTTTCGTTTCTCAGCCTTACATGCACGAATCACGCCATCTTCATGCTTTGCGCCGAGCAAGGGGATGTGGGGGTCGGTTCCTTAATACAAAGAGCACAAATAGCAGAAACGAAGGGAGCGACAGTGACAAAGCGAGTGATGGGCGTGTTACTCAGGCTGATGGGTCTCCAAGTTCTGAAGTCCTGCAATCAGATAGTGGAAATGTGAATTCAGCAAAAGAGGCATGTGGCGGCTCGAGTCTGTCAGGGTCAGAGGTGACTAGTATGTACTCTCAAGGAGATCTTGGTCGCTTTCAGATCAAGCATCCTCGTTCATCCGCCTTCCATCCTCATTCAAATATGATTGATAATGGACCAAATATCAATATGGCAACTAAGTGGGTCGCAGCAGATGGCCGCTGCGACTTCCTCAAAGTTTGACCGCAAGGATGTGCAGGGTTTGCAAGCCATAGCATTGCTTTTTCTGAGCTAATGAACTTCATTTGGCTCAGAAGAGCAGGGCAACAGTCAATGCAAACCCCATCCTTGCAACAACCAAATGAGGAGCTTGATGCATTGTCATTCTATGAATCTTTGCAATGGGCTCTCTGGTTGAGGGATCGTCCCTGCCGTCATTTGGTTGTTAGGCAACTCATTCTTGGCTTCTCACATTAAGGCCTTCTCATCGCTTGATGCTTACCCACGAACTCCAGAAATCTTTGGGTCGGTCATCGATGTTCAAGTCCTTAATGTCTTGTACAAAAACAAAGACTAATTGGGCATGTCCCTGTTGGTACTATTAGCACTAAGTCATAAATCGTGGACGGGTTGTGGTTGTTGGGAGCTGTTAAAACTCTTGGCTCTGATGTTTTTGTGCACTTTCCGACTTCTTGTGTAATGTCTGTTGGCACTGCTTGCTACTTTATAAGAATCCTTGTGTTTGTGGTTTTATTTATGCTGATGGCAACAACTTTGATGGATACACTTGTGCTTTTGATTTCATTGAAACTTTGATGCATGATGTCTGGATCTTGAGAAATATAATTACTCTGAGGCCACATTTTTAGTGAACGAAACTATTTCTACAGGGTGCTCAAACAAGTTTTACCGACAGTTCTTGCTGTGGGCTCTAGTGAATCTTACAAGGAACCAACTTACACTCTAATTGCTGCTGCCCAAATTGTCCTTAGCCCAGTGAAACTTGATTTGTTGGTATGCGTGACTTGAGTGGTTTGAGCTGGGGGAATAACCTGGCCCATGCCCGGCCTGAAGTGCATGTGCGTAAAAACCCGAGCCCTTACATAACTTGCATTTTCAATCCCAAGCCCAGCTTGAATTCAAAATCTGGGACCAGGTAATGGATTGTGTAATATACTATACATTGTATGTGTATGTTATATACTATGAAAGTCAGCATCCTAGGCTCAATTTGGGTGCCCGAGTCCAGCCCCTGCCTAAATTTTACTCTTGTTTCAAGTCCAGGCCCAGATCAAGCCCAAAATGGACATATCCTGACCCAAAACGCATTTTCATGCAGACCCAGATATGTGGGCCCAAACATAGCCCAATTCAAGTCGCCTCTATTTGGCATTTTGGTAATTGGTGCCTTAAATATTTACATTTTGAGAGCGGCTCTTTTACCAGGCAACAGATAATGCTTCCAGATTCTATTTTTACCCACATTTTCACCATCTTCGAGTAACTGTCTTTTATTTCCCAAAGAACAAGAAGACATTTCTTAGCAAATTGTTACAGAATGGAATACAGGAGTGTTGCCACAAGGCTGGAGATCACCAGCAAGATTGATTGGATTTACACATTAGACGTTTTCTGATTTTTCAGATAACATTCTAATAATATCAGCAATTTTACGAGGCCTACTTTTGCTCCATCTAGCCAATTCATATCATGTCCTCATTTGGATCTTTGTGAACCAAGTGCAGTAACCTGGCTTACACATAAATCAGGGCTCAGGCATTTGGATAATGTTACCTGTGAGAGTTGTTTTATTATTTGCCATTAACAATTACAGGTAAAGAAAGTTACATATTTACAGGAAACCGAGTGCAGAGCAACTGGCTTCCGAGGATCATAGCAGGACCAAAGGTTAATCACCACTGCCATTTAAGCGCACAAAAAAAATGAACATTTGCTCTTTCTCAACCAGAGATAATAGTCAAAAGTAGAAAAAAGGTCCTTGCAAGTCCTAGTCCTAATGGATCGATCATGGCCTGCCATTGGCTGCTGAAATAGATCACCTATAACCCACCATTTCTAAGGCTGGGACCCCATATATCCAATCAATAAAGACCATAGTTTCGGAAGGAATGCTAAAGTTTTCCTAAGAATCTCCAGTCCATCAGCTTTCAGAAATTTGACCGCGAGTGCTAAAAATCTCTCCTTTTTTCAATTGATATGAATTTGCAAAACAGAATGGCAGTTTTGGAAAATACAAGACTTTATGATGCAGCACTACCAACACCAAAGTATACAGTTCTCTGTTGGTAAGCATTGACGGCATAATCAACACGAAAGTTGCCAAACCTAGAGTTGTGCCGAAGACCATATCCAAAGCCGAATCCACACCCTGGTTTTCCCTGCCTGAGTGCCGGATTACCTGTCCAAATCAAATTTCTATCAGAATAAGCAATGCTTCAAACATCAATAAATGATAGCTGTGAGCCTCTGCACATCCATCCATGTGTGTTCTTCTAAAAAAAAAAAAGAAGTGCCCATCGAAGAACAAACACATCTTTAAATGATTGTTTAAATCAGGAAAATCCAATGAATTAACTGGTTCTCAAAAAATTATAACTGGATAGTGGCAGGGTAGGCAACATCGATAGAAGCAATTGTACAAATTGAGGAGAATTTGGCAAGGAAGCATCTCAACTAAAGTGTTAATGATGACTTGAAAAGGCGGATAAGCGTCTTCCTGCGGATAATATCCAAGCAAGGGACCATGAGCTAGAAGATCACATTGTAGATGTATAGATCAAATGGCAAAGGAAAATGCAGTATAAGATCCAGCTAGATAATAATTCTATCCAATAGGATTGGCTAGATCTATTAGAAGAAATTCCTACATTGGGTTTTAGTGTGGAAAATCATCCTATCAGCAACAGATTATGCAGAAAATGAAAGTGAGGATCTATCATCAATCAAATCAGTTTATCAAGATCCAGTCAAGTCTATCAGAAGGTCCCAATGGCACCTAGATTTAAGGTTATTTATCAGTGACTAGGAGCAGTTATTCAGTTATCTAACAGCACCTGGATTAAAGTTGCTGACCAATCTAACAGCCTGATGGAACTATTAACCAATTCCAATGGAATTTTACAGGTTGGTGGTGGTTATAGAAAGTTTATAACAAAAACTGGGGTCCAGTTAAACCGCAGAAGGAAGAAAAATCTTGGATAATGGTAATCCCGTAAGAAGATTGAGTAGTTAAATTGTTCCAGTTTTGTGCCATTGCTTCCCCAGTGTTTGATATTGAAGGACTGCTGTATCATCTACAAATGCAAGCACAAGTTTTCTTCAACTCAAAGAAATGATGTACTTGTAGAATGGGGGCTCAAAATCCAAGCAGAGCCCAGATTTCAGTTAAAAGATGACAACCCAACTCTAACGCAAATTACATATTCCAACCAAGGGGAATAAATCTTTCTTACTGTTGCTTGGATTAAAACTTCTTTAATTAGTTGTTTAAATTGTCTTAGGACTCTTGGGAAGATTTGGTTTCTTTTCCATTAGTGGATAATGTTTAAATTTCTACTGCCATTAGTTGTCAGGATTAAATAGGGTTCTTTACTTTTCTTTGTTTACAAAGGGCAATCATTAGAATAGTCGAAGTAAACATTATTGGAATTAGAAAGTTCATTTTTCTGGTTTTGTGGCAAACCCAACTTACTTTGTAAACCTGTTCGTGTGCAAGAAGACAACCTGTCCACTTTTTGTTCATGCAATCTTGCTGCTCTGGCAATATTTTTGAACCATTATGTGTGCTCTGACTATATTTTTGCACCATTTTGTGTGATTGCCTGATTGGATCCATACGGCTGAGTGAAGTTTGACCCGATTAAGGTCAGTCATTGGAGATTGATTTTTTATCATTTCATTGGATTTTCTTTCTGCAGTTAGATTTAGATCTGCCCGTGAACTTTTTGTTGGACATGTTGGACCTGTTTTTATTTAGCCTAAAGTTGGACCCACTACTTGTTTATTTTGCTTATTATGATGATTTAGTGTAAATAGAGGAATGGTTGTGCTTGTCGAAAGAGTCATCTGTTTGGACTGGATTGTTTACACATGTAAGTCTGCGGTATGTAAAATTAACTGACCATTTATTAACAGCCCTAGCATTCAATCATATCCAATCAATTGGCACCATCAATAGTATGTTGCAGGTCTGCTATAGAATGGTAGCACGCTGAGTTCATCACTTTTGGTGACTTGCTTAACAGCATGCTTTCTGGACTTTGCTGGTCAGTATGATATTACTTCCATAGATGGCACAAAATTCAGATTAGAAGAATTTGCATGAGACTAAATTGCATCAGATGGGCTTGATCAATTAAGACTGGCTGGAGTTGTGACCACATATGCATGCACAAAACAGAAATAAGAACAAATACACGCGTTGAATAATGGAACTGACCAGGAACATGGAGACCCGAGCTCAAATCTGTTCCGCAGTCCATGAAAATGGCACCTTCCAACCCCTTTGCCTTCAGCCAGTTTGGAGATATTATGATAAATTAATTGATCTCTTAAAAGCTTAAAGCAAACTCAAGCAAGCAAACTGACAGCATACAACAATTACAATGGCTGAAAACAACTTCGATGATTAATTAATAAAAACCAATTTCAGAATCTTCCAGTAAAATTTAACCAAAATAAAAATATTCAGAAAACACCGGCATGGGGATAAGCACATACGATGAATAAACTACTATCTACAGGATGGAAAGATGTCACTTGTGAAAGATGATGCTTTTACTTCACTATAAATGCCAATGCTATGTCTTGTGAAGTCAAAGACTGATCAGTCAATGGTTGGCACAGAGTTTCTCGTGAAATCAGTAAAAGAAGAAAACTAAATTGCAGGAAAAAGTTGAGCATGAAATAGAAATAGATACCAGAAGTTTCTAACAAAAATGACCTGCACTGTATACATTTCTGGGTTCGTTCAAAACAAACACGAGATTTTTTAACAAAACTAAAAGCATCCACAACATATAACCACAGTTATTGGAAATAGACAACAGAAGTTTCTAACAGAACAAAAGGCACCCACACCGCAAGGATATTAGATCGGGAAAGCTACACAATTCATTACAACCTATCAAGCAAAAAGAGAAAAAGAAAGTGTTTGGAAACAACATCAGATAACCATAGAGAAAATGCAAACGTCCAGCACAAATACTCTGTTGTACAATGGTGTTTCCAGTTTCCAATTTTTTATTGAAGCAATTATATAACATTAATTCAATCATGCATGATTAAAGAGATACTTGAATTCATGGACCAGAAATATAAGACTCAAGGGAAAATGAAAAGGTACTCCAACTCCTGAGACTAAATGATTGGTGACCCCAACCGGTTTCCAACAATACTCCATTCCTGTAATTCCAGTAACTGACCATTTCTTACAAGGACACATGTCCAAGCATGAAATCAAATGACTAACATTTCGAGGTCTCTACCCCTTAATGGGATAACATAAGTTTTTAATAATCATGAATTCCAGTTTATCTAACCCATTACAGAAACAAAGAAATAAGGTGAGAACATGTCAAAGGAAATAACTGAGAACCTTCTTTTATAAGGGACTGAATATACAATGCCAAGTCAGAGGGGGAAAAATGCATACTTCAAATTGAAGCTATTGGACTATTGCATACCATAGGAACTGTTAGTTCATTGTTCATGACCAAACATGACCTCCCTGAGCCAACCGCCCCTTCACCATACCCTCGGACACTGTTAAGTCCCCCAATCGCAAATGCTTGATATGGAGCCATGTCCCCTACAATGGAACCACCTGTCAGGCTGTCAGATGAAAGGTAAGAGTCCAATGTAACAGTATAGACGTAAAACAATGAATGAGAATCCTGAGAATTTTCTTACCTTGTCAAGAGAAATGCAGGCCCCAGTTTAACTCCTTTTGATGCAATGAATTTGAACCGGTTGAAAATTAGCCACTTTGATAGAAGAGGAATTCCTTGTTCGATTTGAAAGTTCAGCTGAAATGCAAAAATATTGCTCCTGAATATGAAAATTTTCATATGATTTTTCCACTTGAGGGGTAAGCTCTGACATTGTATCAATAGTTCAGTGCCACTAAAGGAGACCCTCTTTTCTATTGGTACAGCTAAGACATTACTTTTTTGAATCACTTACTTGAGAGAAACTGCGTTCATTGGCTGCTGCATAAGTGGACTCTTGCTTTAAAACAACCATACTATCATGATCACTGCCACTGCATAAGTTGTTTAAGGTTCAAAATCAACTACACCTGTGTGTACATGAGAATATGATCTAATTCACCATAAAAATTAATGATTGTTCAATAACTGCAATAATTATCAATTACCTGCAAGTAACTGGAAACCCATCAAGGTCCCTGATTATTGAACGGCCATCATCGTTGATTGGACGAACATGCTGATGTAAAACACAAGACAAATGAATTACAGCAATAAGTTATGTTTGAGAGGGGTAAGACCTACAGTACACCAGGTACTCAATGTCCAGCCAACCCAGGTTGACTGAGTTTCAACCTGATCACTAAATCTTTAATGCTTTTGTCAATTTACAGAATACTTCTAGTAAGTTTACACCATGTTACTCAGTTGCCTTTAATATGGGATACCCACCTCAAATTTTAAACTGGTATTGCTGCTCCATTTGGAAGTTGCAGGCTCGCTGAGATCTATGCCAGCTGAGAAACGACATAGATTGACGCCCCTACTCCCCGAACGGGAGAAATTGTCAACTGGCAAACCATGGACAGCGATCTCAGGCGAAATGGAATGCTGGATTCACCAAATATTTAAATCAGGTTCAGAAACCATGCATAGATGGGTGATTGGCTAGTCAGAACTAAAATTTCAAAGTGGCCTCTAAAATAGTTCATTAGAAACCTTTAGGGCCTATTTGGATTCGAGCAACTTGAGTGCAAGTAACACAAGTTGAGTGCCAAATTCTTGCATTTTGATAACCTCTGTTATGCATAAATCTACAGATCTTTTGCTCTTTGTAACAGCCAATTACAAGTACTAAGCATGGTAGCCAAATTTCCAAGATCCAACCGAGGTCTTAAGGTTTTCAACTTTGGATTGGGAGGAAGAAGGGAAAATGGGAGAGAGAAAGTTCATTTTTCCCCATGTTGATGTTTTCATGCATCTGTGTTTCGATTGGAGGGGGAAAATACTTACTGTCTCCCATATTTCTCTGATTTGAGGAGAAAATTGAGTCCCTCGGTACTGCAAGAGAAAACACCATTTACCTTCACCAGGAAGGAAAACTCTCCCACCATCCCTTCTGCAAGTTCTCCAGTTTTCTCTGATTAGGGATTCTAGGATTCTCCTTCCCTTTGCCTCATGTTCTCCTCCATCAGGCAGCCCAACCCACCCACACCACCCACACCCCACCCCTCCCCTCTCCTCTCCTCCCTTTACTTCTCAAGAATTGAGTTGAATCTAAATGCCACAACCAAATTTTCATCATAAAAGTGACTAGAGAATGCATTGACAACACCCATGAATGGCAATTAGGAAAACAAAATTCCATGGACAATAAAAAGGACTTGGAAAACAAAAGAAAATAAGAGGAGGATTAGAAACATTGATAAACCTGAATGACAAAAGATTGTTGAGCAAGCCATTCGGGCCTCGGCCTCCTGAAAGCTACTGTCACATTGGAATCATAGAGTCCCTTGTCCCACGACACATCCAGTTTTTCGCTTTTTCCAAAAAGATTGGGGTGTTTGATGCAAAGGCTACAACAAAAGATCACTCACCATCACAAGAACGAAAAGAAGGAATGCAAGGAAGAAATATGCCATCCTCAGTTTAAAACGAAATGCATTACCTTCCAGTAACATGTGAAAGAGGATTGCTTGATTCCCTGGCAAGAAAATTCGTTTTCCAAAAGAATAAAAAGAAAAAAGGATATCAGATATTTGTACAATGTTCGTCTTGCCTTGCTAACAATGCATAAAAGAAATGAAAGATGTAGAAGAGACTTTTTTGATGAAGTAGTGACTTTGAGGGCACTGTGCCACAACATCCTCAAAAGTGAGCTTAAAATATCATCACAAATGGCATGCACTCCTTTTTATATTTAGAAAGTTAGGACACTGAAACTGAGCCTGAAAATTAATGGCATCACACAACACCTGAGGTATAGTAGACTCTATTACACAACAATGTGAGAGTGCATGTATAACTCAGGCACTGAATCAATGAAAACTTAATCGACTTATAATGGTAATAAATATAATACTTCAACTAAACCAATATATGTCCTATCACTGAGGCTTTTTAAGTCATAATTTCACAAAAGGACATGGATTAAGAAGATCAATCCACATTCAATTCAAAAGTCAAAACTACTCATCAATTTTTTAATCATAACCTCAAAGCTACTCATCAATTTTGTTTAATCATAACCAGATGCGACAAGAGATGCCTATGTTTTCTTAGGGGGATGCCCTGGTTGGGTCTAGACTCTAGACTAATGTATAAACACCAATTACAGAACCCCCAAACACACAATGCAGTAGCAAAATGCTTCAATTAGAGAACAAGTTTCCATTCGTAGAATAAGATAAAATCCTTGTTTAAACAGCATTATACAAGCAAAAGAAAAGAAAGCCTAACCCAACTTGTATTTTCAACCATCAACTTCATTAAACATTAATATTACATTTGATACCCAACCACAAACTAGCAAAACTACCCCATAAAACTCAGACCCGTGACTTTTTATTTTCCTTTTCTATTTGTTTAAATGGTAACAATGGGAGTATATTCTGGAAACCATAAAAGAAATATAATACAACACAGACAACCAAAATATTAAAGAAAATATCAAGTACTAATATCCAGTGAGCCCCATCTTTTGCCAATCTATCTATCCTGTCTGCTTTTTAAGCGGAACACATTAAGCCAACTACAGATTGAAGAGTTAAAGCTAAGATGATTATCTGCATTAGAATAAATATCAAAAAGATGTCCTTGAAGACCAAACAGCCAACTCTAGTCATATTGTGAACTTTCTCAATACATTTGGCTAATTTCCATGGGAAAGGAGAAGAAACCCAAGCCCACCGAATGGCACAAAGGAATCCATTCAAGGTTTCAACTAAAGCACCATTGTAACCAAATTTACTAAGCTCCCTACATCCCAATAGCATGGCCAACAGCCACATTAGATGACACATCCGGAACGGACGCGAAAAGTTTGGATATGATTGACAGGACAAACAGAAGTGCGGACAACAATATAGCCGCCAGCCGCCATTGTAACTTCTTACAATTTAAATTAACTTATACTCAAGATGGGGACTCCAAGGAGAAAATTATCAGGAAAGCAAAGGCCAGTATCAAATCACTCAGTCCAATACCTACATAATCTGAAGCTGAAATGCCCTAATCTCCTCACAGAAGCCTGCCAGCCCATGACATATGCCACACAATCTGCTGATTCAACCTTGATCCAGATAATTCCATTTTTTCTTTCCATCCAGATAGAGCATAAAACAGCAGCAACAAGGGAATAGCTCCACAAGATATTGCCACCAGGAAGAATAACCAAACCTTCAAGCTTCTAGCAAGGGTTTAGCAGTCAGCACCATTGTGCATAAGTCTCAACCAAACTTCGAAAAAACTCCACACATATACCATGCCAATGGGAAATGTAAAGGCGATGAACACTGTCCACATCTTGTAAGTATAAAATGCAAGAACTTAAAATAACATGTTCACAGCTTCTAGAGATCTGTCTTAAAATCTTATATAATCCCTTCACCCAACAAAAAAAAAAAATAGGACCATTGAGGCCCCATATTTTTTAGCTAGTATGGAAGACAAACTGAATTATCATTACCTTAGGTCAATCAAAAATTAATGAAAAGAATCAATTGTTGTCCACTGACCATCAACATAGTCAAAGAAGAAACACCTTAGACGAGACCGATTGAATTTCCAAAATAAAGAATCTCCTTGTCATGAAAAATGAGCCAGTAAACTTGTCCATCGAATCTATCAATATACATTGAAACGACAACTACCCCGTTTGTCGCAGTCAAGTGTATCATAGGAAAAGCATGAGGCAGTTGCTGGGTATTGCACCATAGATCCCCTGTGGCTGGATGCAAGATCCCTCCCAAACTATATCATCATTTCCCAAAACCAGTATCAATCTAACTGAGGTTGATCGAGTATCACTTTTGTCAAAGTTGATTTTTAGTTTGGTTTGGCAATTTATATGGACTGCAACTCTCTTACATTTTAGGGCTTGGAACTAGCATAAGCTGAGGCACAACATATAGCAGAGGAATAAGCACTCCTGAGTTCCAAATTCTATATCTGATACAATTAATGGATTCCATTTGCACTGTGTGAATAGCTTTCCAAAAAACGCCCAAAAACTACTCAAGGGGATAAACCATAATTACCTAATTCACATCCGAGGTCACAGTTCGTAATTTGACAATCAGCTTGATCGTTAAGTTCGACAGAGTAGGTTCATTTGATTTGTATTTTAATTCGTCTGATTCAAAGTTTGAGTTTGACATGTTCGATGAACTAATTCATCTGTGCCCATGATTTTAGGTCCATCACCAAGGCCCACATCTACAATCCAAACCACTCAAAATAATTGTTGTTCTTTACATTTACACCAGGTGAAATTTTACTTCAATAAAGTTGGGCCCACAATCAGATTAATTACATGTAAAACATGGTTAAAATAAAAGTCAAAGTAAAATCCCATGATTTACTAATGATCGATCTTAAGGTGAGGCTAACTCCCATTGGAGTTAGATATGGATTAGCTCAACACATAGAGCACAGTGATTTTGAGTGGCTTGTATTTTTAGGTAGGCACCACTTAGAGAACTAGGAGAGGTAGTTTGCTAATAGGTCGAGAATCAAACTGTGAATAGTTCGAAAAGAACTATTTGGAGTTCGAAGCCCTTCTGAATGAACTAGGAAACTATTCGTAAACCACCTACTATTATCCTTTTTTTTCTTTTAATGGTACTATTCTCCATATTTTATTTCTAGATAATGATCAACCACCGGAACACTTCACCGACATCACCCACACGCCATAACCATTTACCTAGAGAAGTTGAACTCGTTTTAAAAAATTGAATCCACAAGCCACTTTCTCTAAAAAGCCTATGAACAATTTCTGCCCAAAAAGTTCATACTTTCCATGATTTTCACTATCATTCCACAAGAAATCTTGCTACCTTTTTCCCCTAAACTTTTTCTACCAACTCAACATCAGTATTAACTTTTCCAAGTTGATACTTTTTTCTCAAACTGCTCCATAACCTATCTTACAGAGGAACATGAAGGAGCCTGGGGAGTGGGTTCATGTTGATCGGAGAAGTTCAGGCAAGAACAAGAGACTTTCATGGGTCGACCTTATCTCTATCTTTGTCAGCAACCAGCCAGAAAGCATTGATGTGGGTTGGCTATGGTCGTCCTTCTCCTTTGGTAAGGTTTTTGATGCGTTCATTCCTGCCTCTAGCAGTAGAGCCCAGATTGTTTTGGTTTCATGAGGTTTGCAGGCAGGAGGATTGCTATGAGGGAAGCCTATGTTATGAATGGAAGTTCTCTCAGTGGTAGGAGGCTGGCGGTGAAGGTGGCAGCATATGAATGGTGGTCCTAAAACTAAAAGAGCAATTCCTAGGAAGATAAGTCTTCTCTTCCTCCGAACTAAGGGAGAGGGAAGGTCACTGGTGATCGGCAGCTTTTGGATTTAAGGGTAAGAGGCCCTATCGCTATGATTTCTTCTGCTGGACCAAGGTTAGAAGAGGTGTCATCCTGAAGGTAATGGGTCTCAGCAGGGGATTGATCATCGTCCGTAGGGAGATTGTTGCAAAAAATGTTGGCCAGTTATCTCATAGCCTTATTGGGAGAGTGAGATGTATGGGAGTTATTCCCTCCATTCCTCTCTGGGAATCTTTTGGTCTCCTTGGATTTAAGTTGGCTAGGCTAGAGGTGATCAGGTACTACTGTCCTTTGTGGATATGGAGGCAACAACTCAATTGCCAAGGAGTTTGAGTTTGAATTCGCTCTTATCTAGATCGTCAGGTGCTGGGCACAAATTGTCCAACGAGGATGGTTTGGATTAGGTGCTTTGGGGTTTCACTACATACCTAAAGTTCTAAGGTGTTTGAGGAGATTGGTAAGAAGTTTGGAGGGAGGTTCTAGGGGTAGCAGAGACTTCTGAGAGGGGAGTGTTGGCATTCAACAGGGCTATGTCAAGCTTGGGAACCATTGTTTCATCAATCAAGTTTTAAGCCTGGAGATCTTTGGTCGCATTTTTCCAATTTCAGTCAAGGAGCTGGAGGGGTTGAGGTGGTATGTAGTGGGGAGTATGGTAGTTGTTCAGGAGCAGATCTGCAGAGCGAGTTATCGTCAAGCTCAAAGGATGAAGGGGATGCTGAGGAGTCACAGATTGGTGTTGGAAACTGGAAGCATAGGGCCGTTGTTCTGGTGGCACGATCCAGCTATGGCAACAGTGTGGAGGAGTCCCCTGCCAAGCCTGCGATGCTCTTGGTCTCAGCAAGGGGGTCAAGTCTCCGCTCCAAGGAATGACGTGGGGAGGGAGGAGAGGAACTTTGTCTTCTCTGATGGTTTTCATGATGTGTCTGAGGCTAGGGAAGGTCTTCAGGTGCCTAGGGATGGAAGCTCTCTGCAATTGTTCGTTCCTCAGATGGGTGGAGGCCTGAGTGTCGAGGTACTTCCAGTAGTTTTTCATAGAAGAAAAAACAAGTGTTTTTCTCAAGGGAAACTACGAAGGTGTTCTGCACAAGAGAGGAGATGCTGCTAGGTGTGGTGCAGATTTTTTGAGAGATGGGTTTGGTAACCAGAAAGGGGGGGACAAGCTCTGTGACGTGGCGGGGAGGGTACAAGTGCTTTCCCACGGTCCCACCTCATCATCTTAAGTCATCTGTTATTCTGTCCCAAGGGGGAATATTGTCAATCCTCACTTGACGTATCAATTCAAGCTCGGGCAGATAGCTGGCCAGACAATCTTGCAAAATGTGTGGCCCACTGTGCGATCTCTTTCTCCAGACACTTCCTGGCAAGCAGGCCTTTTTATCCCTCTACTTTCTTTTTTGGGGGACGAGTGGAAGGTACCCCCAAAATTTAAATAAATAAATAAATACAACAACAACAACTTGTAGACAAACAAATCTGAGAAAGTGTGGAAAATGGACTCCGCTAAAAATTGTAAAATGAAAAATAAGGAAAATGGTTTCCCCAAGTCAAGAATTCATGAAAAACAGGTCTGGGATTCTGAGACGGGAAAAAATGGCTCAAACCACGACGAATTTAGAGTTCGGAAGGCCAAGAATGGAGCAAAATATCAAAACCGGAGCATTGGCAAAACTCTACAAGTTACTCAATTGATCTAAAAGGGTTCATACCAAGGGCATTGGCAATCATCAGGCTGACCAAGAGCTTAGTGTAGATGCTCAAAGACCGTGTACTTAATCCAAGAAACAATGAGAAACCCAACTTTCCTTATTTTCTAGCTTTGTTGTGGTGATTGTGCTCATTTCTACTAATTTTCTCTCAAATTGAATATTATGTACTCTGGCAACTCTTCAAAACTTAGAAAACCAAATCCCACACCACCCCCATTGGAACTCTTTCTTGGAGTCTATTGCTCATTTGTTAGTAGATCAGGTCCGGGTTTCTAGAGGCAAGATTCCTTTGTGCTCTACGAGCCCTACTGATCGGTTGAGGGTATGCTCTCTCAAGATGGTCTTTCTAAGGAGAGCCCGGTTTCTAGTAGTGGCAAGGAGGATAATCCCCTTTTCTCTTCAACCAACAAGAAAAAAAAACCAATTGGTGCCCAAGAGGATCTGCAATACTTGCTTCCAACGATTGAGGTTTGCAGGAACGGCTCGAATGGAGCTAAAGCATCATCTTTTCCTCTTGTGGCAGCCAAAATGAGCAAGTTAAGAAGGTTGTCTTGGAGGGGCAATCATAGTGCTTCTTTTCACAACAGTGTGGCAACGATCTTCGCTGGAGGTTCAAACAGAATGATGGCAAGTAGGCAAGGGAATTGGCACTCAATCACAGAGTCTTCTTCTATCCAGCAGATGGTGGTAGAGGAGTAAGTTGATAGAGGAGTGGGGAGTGTCACTGTGGTAAATCTTCAGTCTGGAGTGCAGCAGCCTGTTGGAGAGGTTTTTGAAGGAGTGCTCATTTTGCTGAGGAAGCCTCAGAAGTTATTTATTTAGACAAACAACTGGGCGTGTCTTTTGGTTTGTACAAGGCAGCTATTACACAGCGTTTAATGGATCTTGAATCCAAGATGAACGTTTACAATTATAAGGCAGATGGCAGATCAAAAAAACTCTCTTAAGGGAGGTCCGGGCCTGAGGTCTGACGAGGTGTTTGGGGGGTCGGGAGCTACTGTGTGCGCCCATGATTATTATTTGTAGGAACGTCAGAGGCCTAGAGAGGACAGCTAAGAGGTTGGCAGTTAGGAGGATGGTGAAATCTAGAAAAATTAATGTGATGCTTCTTCAAGAGATCAAAATTCACAAGGACATTGATAGTAGTGTTCTCGGTGTGCAAGGTTCGAGGACATGCGATTGGGAGTGTGTTTCATCTGATGGTGCCTCAGGGGGCCTCATTATGATTTGGAATGGAGAGTTGGTGGTGAAGTTTCAATCTTTACATGATAATTTATGTTGGGAGGTAGCTTGTATTTATGGTCCTAATGAGGAAGCGGATATGGGTGCCTTCTAGGATAGTCTTTCTTCTGTGCAATCTCTGCGGTCAGTTCCATGGTGTTTTGGTGTGACTTTAACATGGTTTGATACCCTCATGAGAAGAGGGGAGAAAGAGTGTTATCACAGAGTATGCAAAGGTTTTCAGAATTCATTAATTATATCGAGTTCATTGGCTTACCCTTGTCTGGGGTAAAGTGTATGTGATCTAATAAACAAGAAAAGGCGACAATAGGATTGATAGTTTCCTTATCTCTAAGGAGTGGGAAGAGCATTATATTCAGTCAATTTAAATTAGGTTTGCCTAGACGTTGCCGGATCATAGACTCATTTTACTTCATATTGAGGAAGTTGAGTGGGGGTAGAGGGTTGATTTAGTGAGTTCTACTTTTCCGCACAACCCTATTCAAAGCCATGTTCTTTACCAATCCACGACCTAAATCTATCCACTTCATCTTCATGTCTTATTTGTATCCCCCTTCTATTTCCTTACATCTCTCTGATTCTTCATGCTAAGGTTGTTCCTAGTCTTTCCATTTACGTAAAACCATCTCAAATGGCATTCCTTGGTTTCTCTTCTACAAAAGCCACTAAATTTCGTCTTGTATACTAACTAAAATTTCTACCTTCTATTGCCACAACACGAACCCATCGGAACACCCCCCCCCCCCCCCCCCCCCCACACCCACCCACCACACCCACTCCTCTTCCTTCCCTGCAGTGACAACCCACCCACCCACTCCTCTTCCTTCCCTGCAGTGACACTCAAGGATCATTCAAGTGACTCAACACTCAAGTAGCTAGCATCCACTTTGCTCACCTTTCACTAATCCTATTTGGGATACCCAACTCAAAATTTTCCTTTTTGCAATATAGTTGCTACTAGATTTTACGAAGTCATTTTCCTTGCATTGTTGTCCACTAAGCAGGTTCTCCATATTGCCTCAAAAGCTTTTCTCCAAATTCTAGCTCATGATTTAATTGATTTCTTGTCTGACTAATTAACATTACATTACCAACAAATGACATACTTGAAGGATCTTCATCCTGAATGAATGTCTCTAAGTTGTCCATACTCCATAATTGCCCAACTGATAAGTTCAAACCTCAAAGCAGACCACTGGTTAATCCCAAACCAAATTGAGTACTCAGTTGTTTCTTTTACTTTTTATTCTTGAGAACTCAGACATATCTCCACTTAGTTTTTAGCTCATTAGCACCCTTTCATACAAATCTTGTAAAATCTTAATAATCCAATTAGAAAGACATTTTCCCTTCAATATCTAACACACTGTCGTAGGCCAAAGACATAATGCAATGTCATCATCTTCCTGACCTGAATCCAATTTGAGAAACAAGTCCAATTCAAAATAACATAGCACAGAAACTGATGCTGCACAATTATGCATGAATATGGCATCGACAAGCCACAGATACAGCAGTGACACAGGTTTTACACATGAAAATTAAGTATCAGATACAACACAATACAAATATCTTACCTATTTTAAAGTATTGAGGCACCATGCACAAAAACTAAGAAATACAGAAAGAACAGCAGATGGAGTACAAATATTATAAGTTAGGGATGCAGTTTTGGGTCGTATATCCAACTTGACCAAAACCCAAAGCCAGTCTAGCTAACTGTCTAGTGAAGGGAAATCTGAGACCGTACAATTTGAGAAAGGAATAAAGCATCGTACAACATGACGCCAGGCAAAAAAACAAAAGGATCTTTGAAGATGCCTTAAGCAGAGATGTCTCCCTTTGAATCAAAAGCATGGCTAAAAAGCCTTGAATGTGGTTTTTCTCTGGAAAGGGACTTGATTTGATGTAGAGATTTTGGATGATTAATGTATTGATAACTAATTTTCTTCTCTAATGCATTGCGCATTTTCAGCTTTAGGTCAGGCTCAAGTAAGAAAATGGAAACCTTAATTGTATTCAGGTTGAGTTGAAGCTAATTTCAAATACGGTACTTCTGAAAACAAGTACACACTGCAGTGCAGCTTGGATCATCAAGTCGAGTTCCAGTCCTTCTGTCACAGTGGAAGCCATCGGAGTCTTTCCACCACATTGCAAAACAATGCCCTAAGCACTGGATGGTGGGGCCATCTCTAAATTGGGCGGACCTTGGAGAAGGGCAAATATCGTGGATTCACAAGACATCAAGATCTTTGAAAATGCATAGTCAAACCAAACTGATGTAAATGGCTATCCAATTGGCTGTCAGCCAATAACCAAGGTCATCTCAATGAATTGATAAGGGGACTAATGTGCATCTAGGATAGACCAGTATCCGACGGACAACATGTATCAGATATGGGTCGACCATCTCAGCAAAAGTAAATTCTTTCACACCAATATCAATATTTCATAGTCATTTCCAACATCACATAATATTTCCATTAAATATAATTGTAGACCAACATAATTGGAAGATGATGGTGGGAGTGGTGGGGGTGGTGATATTTGTAGACCAACATAAATAATGATGATACATCCTAGTATTTATATCTATATATAGGAAAATTTTCTCCTGTGCACAGTCCTCATGACCACCATGCAATCAGACTATGGCAGAGGCGGGATCCACCCCTGAAATTCAACTGCAAACAGATGTGAATGCACAGTTCACACGACAACTGTGCGTAGGAGAATATTTTCCTCTGTGTGTGTTGGTGCGGGGGCAGGGGCCACAATACAAAAAAACACGAGCGTTTTGAAAAGTAAAAACGCCCCCTCCTTTCAACCAATAAAAAGAGGAGAGGAGTTGATGAAAGAAGTTGCTTAGTTGGAGTTCTTATTCCCTAAGGAAACAGAGTTAAACAACTAGCTAGTTTGTTTTTTTTTTTTTCCTTCTTTTGGAAAAGAAACGATTGATCAACTTCCCAACTTCTTTTTAAAAGCACGGCATTTTGCAATTTTTTTTTTCTTCTTTACTCGAAAAGGACTGGGTTGCATCTCATTGGGGACTAAGAAGAAGTTTGTGATGCTCTTTAGTGGGTTCAATATGGAAAATTCAAACCAATCAAAATTAATGGAGCTATTTGTTATATGCCTTCGCCAAATTTCAATCCTATAGGAGTTGTGCCCACCATAAGATTGATCGCTATATAAAAATTGAAATTTCATAATATGACAATAGGCATGAAATTCATGATACTCAGTGGGAGCCGCTCGCCTCATCTCTAATGAGCCTGCACCAAATTTCAGGCCAATAACAGTTGGGCCCAATTTCAAATTTATCACGATATAGAACTTACATTTTCATAATCTGGCAGTGGGCTTAACTCCTATTGGAGTGAAATTTGGAGAGAGCACATACTAGATGGGTCCATTCAATTTGACTGGCTTGGGTTTTTGTAACCAGGCCCCATCTTTAAAATTTTCTCACGAGTCCTAAAAGAAATTGTAAACCATGTTGCCTATGGTTTCTGAGAATATTTTAAAGAACCACAGCCATCGTTGGTTGCGTAGCTTACTTTAGGCACATGTTATAAAGGCTAAAAATACACATTTTCCAAAGGGTAATTTGTTTTAAAAAAAACCAATCCGGTCAAAATGAATGGCCTTGTCTTTTGGGGCTATCACCAAATTTCACTCCAATAAGTGTTGGGGCCATCATCAAATTGATTACTATGAAAACTCGAATTTTTCATAAATTTGATGATAGACCCAACTCTTATTTGAGTAAAATTTGATGAGGGCCCACAAAAGATGAAACCATTTATTTTATTAGTTGGACCCTTGGAGGAGTGCCACAAATTTCTCATGAGTTGCAAATGAAATTGGAACCAGAGTTGTTTCAGCCGTTTGAGTGTAAATTTCAAGGCATGACAGTTATTGCTAATGATGTGTGATACGGTTGGGGGTCAAAGGAGGGCAACAATGCCCATTTTAATGAGGGCAGTTTGTAGAATTCCTCATATATCTGTGTGTGTGAACCTCCCAATAATTCTGTTAGCAGTTTATGGAAATCGCCACTTCTAAATCTATACATTTCTAAATATTTTTACGTTTTTTAGTCTGTTTTTTATGTATAAATAGTTACTCACTTTTGCTGAGATTTTCCTGACATACCCCAAGAAAAACCCCAGTTCTTCAAAAATTCCCCCAGAACAGGAATTGCCTAGAATAGTATTGTAGCAAAGCTTGGCACTACAATATGACTTTAAGGCTTTGCTCTGGATCATTCCACACATACACCTTATTTCTTTATGGGCATACATACATGATACATACACACACTCATATATATATATATATATATAGAGAGAGAGAGAGAGAGAGAGAATGAGACCTGAAAGGAGGAGGAAGCATAAGAGCAGCACATAGCTTATGAGAAAGATCCACATGAAAGTCTATCTTGGCTGTTGAACAAAAGCAACAGAACGCAGAAGTTAGAGATGAAAGAGAGATGCATGTATGTGTGTGTTGCATGTGCATGTGAGGACGCATGAATGGGCGTGAATGGATGTATATGTGTATGTAATGTTGGAAATGTATGTGACCTTTGCCGGCATGGATGCTCTTTTGAGCTCCCATACCCTCCCCCAATCACCAGCAGCAGAGGAGATGAATCGTATGGAAGAAGTAACGAACGCTTATTCGATTCAAAGCCCTAAAAGCAAAGGACTGCAAGTGATTGATTTGAATGAAATAGCTTCTTCTGTTGTTTGGGGCTGTGATTTGGGGGCAAACTGCTATTATAAATAAGAGAGGAGAAGAAGAGTTGTTTGTCGTTCTTGTGTGTGTCTCTCTCTCTCTCCTCTCTGGTGTTAGTGTTACTGATTGGGTGCTTTGCGTGGGAGGGATTTTTGGGACTTCTTTTTCTGTGGGTTGGCCTGGGGCTCAAGTAATTTTAGCCTCTTGCTTCCGTTTGTGGGGTTGATAGATGCTGGTGTTGCTGGCTCTCTTTTCTAGCCCACAATCACAATCTCTTAAGTCTAAACTGGTCAGCTAAGTGTAGGTCACATGGTGATGTGGTACTTTTCAATGGGTGTTTTGCCAATGAAATACCTTTTTCAAGAAATAAAAATTTGGTGCAACCATTTTTTTTTTTAAGAAGCCCGTTTGGGAAATCATGGAAAGGATATCCGAAACCTTTGTTTGGTGCAACACAAATCCGTGGAATAAAAAACCGATGCCATGTCGAGCCATTACTGTCATCGCTGGAGGGGATCCGGATTTCTCACCGCCCCTTGTCGGAAATTGAATGAATGATTATTAAATAAGTGAAGATTGAATGATAGATGGTGAATTACCAAATTAGATTACTTTTCTAATGACACATTTGTGCAGGAGAGTTTGCACCCCGTTCTATTCTCTGTGTATGCTTTTTTGTATGGTGCCGAATGAATATCCATGAAAAAATGGATGAGTTTAAATGGATTTTCCTCACTGAAGAGGAAAGATGAGCCCCCCCCCCCCCCCCCCCCCCCTAGAAATTCATTTATGCATAAAAGGAAACCGATATTTCTTTTTCCATGGCATTGCACAAATAAGCCATAAGAATTAATTTATTATAGTGATGGTTAGGCAATCATTTTTCTTTAAGAGAATGTTATTTGATAGCGGCTTATGGGTTCATGATGATGTGGCACTTACTTTTAAGTGCTCTCAGTAGATCTCGGGTGCATCTGCAAGGTGCAAAATTTGAATGTGTTTCAAATGTTTTATAATATCTATATATACCAAAAAAATTAACATATCGCATATAACATATATATGCAATAGAAAAGAGATTTTTATGATTTTCTTATATTCTTTAGTCAACTCAACTATGGTCCTATGACCTAGATCCAAGCCAAAGTATACTAATTACCTAGTATTAGGTGGTCGACAAATCCAACATGCTATTTTATGCATTCACCAATAATGGTATAGGACAAAGGTATGTCTATTTTTTATTTTTTATTAAATTCTATTTTAATCTAAGAGAAAAACTCTTAACTTGTTTTTCAAGCTCAATAATGATAGGGTTTGACTTATAAGTCTAGAGTCAGAATTTGGATTTTTACGATATGGGATTTGGACAAAGTTTTACAGTGCTAATCGAAGCACTCCTCCCTTACCCCCACTCCTCCTTTGCCCCCAACAGATTCCCTTTTTTGGCTCACATGATTACTTGACCTGATTTTGCCTCAAGGAATTACCCAGCGGAATGTGCTATGAGTGTAATAGTGAATTCGTGACTAGACAAAGGTTGTTTGCGGCGTATTCCATGAATTACTATAGAGAGGAAAATTGGTGGGGACAAATTGTTGAATGAATGATTACTGTTACAATATTATCCAATGTGAGCACAATGGATCATGACAATGTATCACATTAGATGATAAATCATGACGGAGATGCGATCATAAATCACGACGGAGATGCGCGTGTGAGGCGTTGTTGCGAGGTTGGCTTTGCAAGACACATTTGTGTGAGGAATATTATTTCATTTTTAACCAATAAAGTAAATTAATTATGCTATAAAAGAATCTTGGCACAATTATTCTGAAATATCAATTGTGCTTTAAGAAAAATTGCCATACTTATTTTGAGTTATGTTATACCCTTAAATTTATTTTTTTTGAATGGTAACGAAAGATTTCATTTAAAGAACAGAAGGAACAAAAAATATATTTACTCATTGACGATGTTGATGTTAAAATATATTTACTTATTTTGAGTTATGTTATTCCCTTAAAAAAAAAATTTTGAACGGTAACGAAAGATTTCATTTAAAGGACAAAAGGAACAAAAATATATATTCTGAAATATCAGTTATGTTATTCCCTTAAATTGACGATGTTGATGTTAAAAATATATTTACTTATTAAGCACTCTTACTATAGTTGGCTCTTTTTAGGAGCCCGTAAGCTGCTTATGCATTTGCATTTGCATTTGCATTGCCATATCTAAGTTCAATTCATGAAGATGGTTCAATATTGCCCTGTATTTTATTTTATTTGCAATTAATCCTTCTAAGCTTTTATGAAAATTCACATTGTTCCTTTTTTTTTCTTTTTTTTTTTTTTTTTTTTTTTTTTTTTTTGGGGGGGGGGGGGGGGGTTTTGGGATATTCTTCACTTTTCAGTCAAGAGATAGCAACACTTTCAGTCGTTTGTTTCTTTAAGTGAACTTTTGGTTAAATATGAACCAATTTATTTTTTAAAGTTAAGTAATTGTAATTCCAAATAAGAGAAGATGCAAATATAAAGAATGAGGAGATAGATCCCATTTACTTGTAACTCTCCAATACTAGGTGAAGCCAACCCAAAAGATGAAAAACGACACCTACAAGTGTAGGGTTTTATCATCATGCAAAAACATCGCACATGCACACCAATAGGTCAACATCAGTCAAAGACAAACATGAAGGTCTGCACTTCAAGCAAGAACTCGGAGTTACTTCACTCAGCTGGAGGAAGCTCAAAAGAAGCTATAAAAGTCATTAGGAGCTCAAGAAGAAGCTTAGCATTGAAAATCAACTCTACGTATGAGAATTTCACAATGCTCAGACATAAACCCCAATGACAGCAGTTGAACTAGTCCAAGGGGTCAGATCAGGGTGAATCCCACTCCATGTTCAAGGAATACACGTTCAAGGTGTTCCTCAAAGATTCAGAAAAATCGAGGGTCATTTGGATAGAAATCCAACTAAAGGGATTCTAAACCCTAACTCTCAGACATAGACTGAAACTCCACCTTTAGTCAAATCTTGAAGGTCAAATTACTTCAAAAGAGGTCAAACATAAACGTTCAAGTCAATCGATGACCAATTGAAACACAGAGTAACTGAAGTCAACCTAAGTCAAAATTGCTCGGACATGGAGGACTGAGGACTTCCAGGAGCCCTATCAAGACAAAATCCACCTTGAAGTCCAATGATAAGTTTGGGATAAGGGTGTAACGGTTCGGTTAACCCTTTTTAAAAAAAAAAAAACTGTTAACCAAACCGTAACCGCGGTTTTCTATCTTTTAGAACCGTAAAGACAAAAACCATGGAAAACCGAACCGCGATTAACCATAATAAATGGTTCGATTACGGTTAATAACCGTGGAAAAATCTGATCATGGTGCCACATTATTTTGGTGCAAATTCCCATTGACGCTTTGATACCAGATCCTTCACAGTGAGCAAATATTTGTTCTGTTATTTACCTAACATTTCAATTTTATGTGAAAAATCCGAGTTGCATGGTGGAGTCTGAATACAACCAAATTCACAATCCAAAGCTAGCAATCTTCTCACACAGATTCTGAATAAACCAAAACAAGAAGCCCTAATCACCGCCAAGACCCACTCTACTAAAAAAACCAATAGAAATTCAAGAACTTGCAGAAGCAGAACAAGGTCAAGAACCCACAGGCCGGAATCCAAATGGTCAGAAAAATCTCGATGTAGTTGAACCGAGTCGAATCAATTTAAGTGAACTTCCCAGCGATTTCCTCGAACATCCACCAACCTAGATGCTGAAAGCTCGACATGGATGCACCACCCAGAAATCCCCAATTTTCAGAGCTTTTAGAACCCAGCTGCAGCCACTGTTCCCGTGGCTGAATCCTTCCTCGCCATTATCGATATCCTTCTCTCCTCTCTTTGCTCTCCAAATCTCAAAAATCTAGAAAAAAACAGAAACCCCAAGAAAAGATAAAAAGAACTGTCAAGAAAGACGTAGCAATGCAATGAAACCAATGAAACCTTCTATCTACATTTAAAAGAAGAGAAGTTTCCTACTTGGTTATGTTTCCACTCGAAAAATTTGAGGAAACTCCGAAAAAATAGAGAGGAAAAGATCACGAAGATTTCGTGATAGGCAAGAAAAATAAATCAACCAACTTAGAAAGTAAATCATAAGACGAAATTTTGAAACAGAGAGATAATGCTCACGTTTTCGTTTTCGTTTTCTTGGGGTGGAAGAAAATCGCCGGAAGACCAGAAAAGCAGAATCTGAGAGAAAGAGATTGACGATGGAGGAATGGATGAAGACTTGTTAGGGTTTCCTTTAGTTAAGATGAGTTCAGAAATATTTCATTCAGCCCCTTATTTTTTTTCTTTATTTATATAACGGTACGGTTAATCGTGTGCAGTTAACCGAACCGTATTTTACGGTTCGGATTGGTTAACCGCCGTGAGTTATTATGGAAAACCGTAACCGAACCGAACTGTGCAGTTTTTGGAGTTCAATAACTGTAACCATATCTGAACCATGAACCACGGTTATTAACCGCGGTTCAGTTAGACGATTTTTCAATTTTTTTTTACACCCCTAGTTTGGGAGGTGTTTTCCCAAAATTTGAAAGCAGTTGGAGGATACCTGGATCTATTTCCTATATACTGGCCTCCCTTGTCCGACAAAAGACAAATTATTGGACATAACAGGCTGTGATCCAAGTTGGACCACTTCTGAAAGGTCGAATCATGTTGAAATCTTCTATGATGATCAATGACAATTTCCAAAGAGGTTTTCCACATTTCTAAAGTCATTGGAGACCATTTGGGCAAAGATCCAGTTCAAGACAAAAAGTACTCAGATATAAAGGCTACAGCTCATTTTCAGAAGTCAAATGATAGTGAAGCATGCCTCAGAGTCCAAAAATCATCCCAAGAAGAACCGCCCAAAGTTTCAAGTCAATTAGAGATCATTTGGACCAGTTTTTCAGACACTGGCCCTCCATGTCCGACAAAAGCGCTACCTATCGAACATGGGCTCGCAGAATGTGTCTTGGCACACTTTTTCGAATTGGAACTCCTTGGAACCGCTACAACTTCTCTCCCACTCTATAAATAGACCCTTTGGTTGTCCATTCCAGCCCTTCCACTACTTCCACACTCTCTTCAAGTCTTTTGCAATTCTTGCAGACTTAGATTTGAAGCAATCATCTTCCCTTCTTCTGGTCTCTTTTCAACAAGGTGAGACTCTACTTGAAGGCCTTGCAACATAGGTCCTTGCGCCTGTGTCTTTAACCTCTGGAAGGTTTCCTCCAAAGGAAGAGACTAAATATCCATGGCCTTACCAAACCCTTTCAACCCAAATCCATGACCGCTCAGTCTATCTTCTTTGTTCTTTTCACTCAAAGGAGTATGTGTATCCCATTTTAAGGCTTGGTTGTGCAAAGTGCAAACCCCTTTTGGCTTCATTTTGATTTCTCGTATCGGTATGTCCCAGAATGACACAACCTTAAACACCCACTTGTAAATAAACCAATAACTCCACTGAACTGTACATATGCAATTTTTTACAAACGAGTGATAATTTCAAAGATTGCCATCAGTCAAGAACAAATTACATCCACCCAAACACATGGTAAAACCTTCCCAAATCAAAGACGGAGGCATTTCAAGGGACATGAGGAAGAAAACAGAAGGAGAAGAAGATAAGATAGTGAGCTAGAAGGCCATGTCCGACCAGAGTTTGTCTGGTCGGACCACATAGGCTCAAAAACCATGATTTTTGCAGTCTTTCATCTATGTTGTATTCAATTTTGTATTACTATTCATTTTGTTTAGTTTGAAACCATCTGAGGCCAAATGAAGGGGGTTGCAAAAAAATGTATTTGTAAACAACTTGCATCCATGAGGCTTAGAACATGAACCCATGTAATATAAATTGGAGAAATGAAAGTAAAGTTTTTTATATATTTTATGTGTTAGAAGTTTTTGAATTACGCAAATTGTTTTCACAATTTTCTGCCAACACTAAGCATGGTAGGGGAATTATCGATGCGAGAAAAAAAATACAGCCGGTGAATAAATATTTAGATATGCCTATTGCAATATCAAGTTAAGCCCAAAATGCTCAATGGAAAAAAAAAAAAAAAGACCATCATCAACAACATATCAGATGAGTTGGAAATTATAGCTATTGAGATAGACATATTTTGTAATGATTTTGTTATGCCTCAGTTATATTACCTCCACCCCGAATAGGTCATTTTCTGGCTTCTTCATATCTTTGAAATTAAAGACTTAAATATTTTTGCCAAAGTAAAGGGGCTTTATTCTTGTTTCTTTTCATTTTTATTTTTCTGGTTATGTTTAGACCAAAAATATAGGTGGATGTAGACAATGCAACCCTTTTAACCAGAGTCCGGATTCCCTATTTTAGGGAGATATTATTTCATCAAATCCACAATCACCAATTGTGCAAAATCTCTTCCTTGATTTTTTCTCATTTCAAGAAAGCAATTGAGATGATGAATTAGCTGATATAAGACTTTACACAGTTGGCGATTGTGGATTGGATAAAACAGACAGGGGATCCAAACTCCTTTTAACCAAGGTATGGAGTTTGATCTGAATTTTCTTTGCCCTAAGAAAGGGGATAGAAGTCATTTGAGGTGGTTCCAGTGTGGTGGTTCTGTGATTATAACTCTAACAATGCATAAATAAGATTAAAAATATATTATAATAGTAAATTAGGAAATTATTGTAATGATTGGATTTGAATTTGGTCCATTCATTGTAGTATTTGGATCTGTCAAGTGATTACCTCTGCACCTATGCACTAGATTTTGTAAGGTTAACATCTAACATTTGAGCCTAGGTCCAACATTTTGTTCACATGCAGATGACACTACAAAAAAGTATGGCTTGTTTTTATCATGTATCTGAATAAATCAATGGTATGATCATCAAAATGTGGTCCTCTTTTGATCATGAAAATGTAGACCTCTGTACCTATCTATTACTCTATGGGAATGTATCCTCTCTTGGGTTAACCACACGGCTCAAAAGTTTCATCCCTCAAATCACACCATACATGGAAACAGGTGTCATACTCTCCTCTATCTCCACTCTCCAATCTCTATACTTCTCTCTCCACTCTCCAATCTCTCCACTACCCTCTCTCTCAAGTAACTAACTAATAACTTACTCCCATAAATAACCAATGACCCAACTACGTAAGTGAATTGCTGCTCTCATCCATCGGTTATCCTTTTTTTTTAACCCATCTCTATTACTTCTGCATGGTAGAAGAGATAAGACTTTGCAGAAACAAATTGCAACAAAAGAGATAAGCTTCTTTTCTTTTTGGTGGACTTAAGCACCACCGTTTTGTGTGTGCCAAAAAGGACTACTTTTTTGGGTAGTCACAAAGCAAGGTCTTGAGAAGCTCAGAGTACATATCTATTACTCTATGGGAATGTATCCTCTCTTGGGTTAACCACACGGCTCAAAAGTTTCATCCCTCAAATCACACCATACATGGAGACAGGTGTCATACTCTCCTCTCTCTCCACTCTCCAATCTCTCTACTTCTCTCTCCACTCTCCAATCTCTCCACTACCCTCTCTCTCAAGTAACTAACTAATAACTTACTCCCATAAATAACCAATGACCCAACTACGAAAGTGAATTGCTGCTCTCATCCATCGGTTATCCTTTTTTTTTAACCCATCTCTATTACTTCTGCACGGTAGAAGAGATAAGACTTTGCAGAAACAAATTACAACAAAAGAGATAAGCTTCTTTTCTTTTTGGTGGACTTAAGCACCACCGTTTTGTGTGTGCCAAAAAAGAATACTTTTTTGGGTAGTCACAAAGCAAGGTCTTGAGAAGCTCAGAGTACATATATGATGAGGAATCACAAGGGACAAAAAGGCATTCTCTCAAACTATCCTCTATTCAGAAGATTCAAGCCTTGCAACAGATTTGGTAAGTGCGATCAACTTAAAATTGGTAGTAGGGCGGTTAATATTTTATTGAGTCAAAATTAAAAATTCAATAGTACAAATTTCTCTACTTGGAAGTGCAGAATTAGGCATGTTTTATTCCAAGACAAATTTGAATACACGCTTGGGACCCCTATGTCTGATGATCCTGGCCATAATTCTAATGCTCCAACTAGAAGAAGAATGTTTTTATTGGCCCCTGCACGGAAGTCCACAGCCAGGTGACACATATTAGAAAATATAAAAAAAAAGTGTGTGTGTGTGTGAGAGAGAGAAGAGAGAGAGAGAGATTAAAATGGGTCCTTGATATGTACCAGGTACGAATGAAAGATAGGTAGTAAAATAATTCAGAATGATAGATCACAACCATTAAATCTTGACCCAACTTGATGATTAAAAAAAATGTGATTCAAGGACTATGGACTTTTGCCGTCTACGGTGCAAGGGTGATGGGCCCACTATATCTTGTGAATGGATAATGAGCCTGGAAGTTTCTCCATTTGTACCATTTCAATCTCCCTCTCATCATCATCTTTGTAAAAAAAATTAAACTATATCAGGGGAATGGCCTCCTGTGTGGCCATACTATTATCACTTCATCTACCAACTAGAGCTTAAAATAACTTTTGAGAGCCATCTAATTGAACTGTTTAAAACCAAACTGATTCAAGCACTATGGATTTATGCCGTCCACAGTGCAAGGGTGTTGGGCCCACTATATCTTGTGAATGGATCATGAGCCTGCAAGTTTCTCAATTTGTACCAATTGGTTCTCCCTCTCATCATCATCTATGCACAAAAATTCAACTATAGCAATGGGATGGCCTCCTGTGTGGGCCAAACTATTATCACTTCATCTACCTGCTAGAGCTTAAATTAACTTCTGAGACCCACATAAATGGACCACCAGGAACACTTATTTTGCACAATTACACAAGCACTATGCTCAGAAATGGCCACAATCACTTGCAGATGACGATGGAATGTTAGAAAATTTTTCATAAGCAAAACTCGATGATCCATGACTTAGGGGGACCCCAGTAGCCTGTACACGTTTTAGAAAAAATTAAAAACAGAGGAGATGGAATGCTGACCTGTTGACCTGTTGAATGGTTATCCGATGACATGACTTGAATCTATTACTCTATAGGACTAATAAGACATTTGAATAATCTTATTTTGGCCATACTTGAATGCATTAAAAAATATAAATCTTAGTAAGGTTTTGTGCTCTTCTATTAGGTTCTATGAGCCTCTCTGCATGTGCATCTCATCTATATCAAGTTAATTGTTTTCTTCCATTCTTCACTTAATAAGGTAGCATATGCTACTGTTACATACAAGAATATCATAGATGAGCCATTGATATATATATATATAATTTTTTAATTTCCAGATCTACTAGAAAAGCTCCAAGAAAAAGAGGATCTAACAACTCATACTAGAAGTTGGCAAAAGGCTGGATTTGTATTTCTATTTGCAAAAAAAGGAGCAACAAATAAATTATCTTCATATAATAAGGTAATCTTTTATCCTACTTCATGCAAGAATATCAAAATATTACAATACAATATGAGGCGTTGGATTCTTATTTTTTTTATTTCAATATCTACTGTCCTTCGTTGTATCTTTCTTACTGTATATTTTTAAAATTTTCATTTCATGCTTATGTTTAGGAAATAGATAAATTTATTAAATGAAATAGGATTTATTGCCTTTCTAAATAGAACAACTTAAGGAATTGGGTAAACGGCCTAACTGCAGGCCTATGATTAATTAGAGACCCAAGCATGATACTAGGCCCACTAATTTATATTTTGAAAATCTTAGATTTAATGCCTTTCCAAATAAAATAACTTAAGAAATTGAGTACTTGGTCTATCTGCAAGCCTGTGATTAATTAGAGACCCAAGGATGAAATTAGGCCCACTAATTTATATTTAGAAATTCTTTACTTAATATGTTTTTCCTATGAAATAAGGTAAAAATTATTGAGCTATATTAAAAATATTGACCAATATATTGGGTCTAATTAAAGTCAGATTTTGGGCCTAAATAATGTCAGATTTTGGGTCTAATTCAATAAATAATATTGGGTCTAAACAAGGTCAGATTTTGGGCCTAAATAAGGACATATTTTGGGTCTAATCTATACATAATATTGGGTCTAATTCATGCAATATTTTTTGGGCCTAAAATAAAATATTAGGCAGATAATTACGAGTGATTTTTTTTAAACTATATTAAAACTGAGAAAAAATCATATAATAAAAGATATTACAAAATAACTGACAAAATGAATATTAACGTTGATTAATATGTTAGCATCACCAAAGGCGAACAAACAGAATAAATATATTAAAAAAAATGCAATAAACAAAATGAAATAATTAATGTTTATATAATAAATAAAAATAAATAAATAAATTATTACCAAATATTGACGAAATGAATCTTAACGTTGATTAATGTGTTAGCATCACCAAAGGCGAACAAACAGCATAAATATATTAAAAAAAAAGCAAAATCTCAAATGAAATAATTATCGTTCATAAAATAAATATGAAAAAATTAAAATAAAACATAATAAAAAAAATTATTGCATAAAATTGACAAAATGAATCTTAATGTTGATTAATATCTTAGCATCACCAAAGGCGAACAAACAGCATAAACATATTAAAAAAATAAAATTCAAAATGAAATAATTATTGTTCATAAAATAAAAATGACATAGGATTTAATGCCTTTCCAAATTAAGAAAATAAAAAGGAAATAACAAAAATCATAATTTCAAAATATATTACACACTATTGACAAAATGAATCTTAATGTTGACTGCTATGTTAGCATCACCCAAGGCGAACAAACAACATAAATATATTAAAAAAATAAAAATCAGAATGAAATAATTGCTGTTCATAAAATAAAAATGAAAAAAAAATAAAATAAATTATAATAAAAAAAACCCGTGTTACACAATATCGACAAAATGAATCTTAATGTTTATTAATATTTTAACACCACCAAATGCGAACAAACAACAAAAAAATATTAATAAAAAAAACTAAATAATTAATGTTCATAAAATAAAAATGACATAGGATTTAATGCCTTTACAAATTAAGAAACTTAAGGAATTGGGTAATGGGTTTAACTGCAGGCCTGTGGTGTTATAAAGCCTTCTAATTGTGTTACGTAATTCATTGACAATATTATCCGAGTATAATTTACATGTTTGTCTTGCCTTTCTAAGTACAAATCTCCAGCATTGGGTCCTAATAAGAGTTTTGAAATTATATATGTTTAGGATGGATAAACTTCTAAGTGTAGAAGTTCGTCAAAAAATAATCAAATATAAGATGTCTCGGTTGGTTGCGATAAGACGATTGCTCATTTTACGCAATCCAGGAAATAATTATCTTCGGTTTAAAAATCGAATCTTACAAATTCAAAAGGAAAGTCGGTTCTTAAGGTTATCGATTTTGTGTTGTAGAAGAACTAGGCAATTTGAGGGTATGAAAGAAGCCACCTATTCTCACAATGGATACCAATTCATGCATACAAGAATCAGTAAATATATACGTCTTCAAAATCTAAATAACTCGATATCATATCTTATTATATCTACAAAAATAATGAAAATTGCTACCAATGAATTATAGGTGCAAATACAAATAATGTGAGTCATATTTGTCAATCGATCCAAAACGAACAAGATCAACCAGGGGATAGGAAAAGAGTCATGCAAATGGAGGCACGACGTGTGAGATCAACAATCTTGCATCTTAGACGGCAACATCATGGTCATTCAAATGGGACATCGGGCAACAGGCTGGCTTCAACATCTCATTCCAATGTGACGTCGGGCAAAACAATTGCTTCAACATCAAGTACTGAATTTTAATTTTAAATACTCACTACTTTAACCCGAAAGTACTGAGTTTATTAAGGCTGATAGAATAATTTAATTACAAGAAATAATGTTGTCTTAGGAGAAAAAATATCTACATGCGTTGGAGCTTCGGTTCCGGAGTTGCAATATGCAATCACTGTAGAGCTGTTATGTGGCTGGAAGAAAGAATTAGAGACAGTTTAATTTCAAGACCAATGTTTAGTCTATGCTATCATGGAGGAAAGGTGATGCTGCCACCACTACCGAACACACCTGAATTTCTACAAAATCAATTCCTTCAATCTAGATTCAAGGAGAAAATAAGAATAAACAATTCGATATTGTCCTTCACGTCAATGTGTGGTAAAATTGATCACACCGTGCTCGATGGAAGAGGACCATATCATTTTCGAATAAGTGGAATGGATTTTCACAGGATCGGTTCATTACTTCCTGCACCTGGAGACAGGCCTAAGTTTGCTCAACTATATATATGACATAGAACATGAAATGTCCAATAGATTAAGAGCTGTTCAAGGAAGCGGAGGCACAAATGAGTTTGACTTTACTGTATTGGAGGGCTTGCAGGCAATGCTAAATGATACTAACCCTTACATACTATTGCTCTGTAATGCAAGGGATAGGCTGTCTGAAAATGGTAATCAAAATTTGCATGTCCAGATTCTGCATTCATGAGAAGGAAGACAATACACAAGACCGACCACAAATGAGGTTGCGGCCATCATTGTCGGAGATGAGTCTGAAATTACAGGAAATTGTGACATCATAGTTCGAAAGTTAGATGGAAGTCTCCAAAGAATTAACGAAATACACCCTTCATACATGCCACTCCAATAACCATTACTCTTTCCATATGGAACTGATGGATGGACAAAGTTAATAAAGTTTGCACCTTAGTCAAACTATATGCGTGAGGGTGTATCTATCAGAGAGTTCTATGCATTTAGACTAATGTCTCGGGATGGTGAAGGCAACAACAACATCATTTGAAAGATGATCTCCATATTCCAGGTAAAAATATCCTCTTATTATGACTACTGTGATAGTTTCAATGGATTTTTTACCATTGACCGGATACTTTATTAATTATTAAAATAATTTTTATATGCCTACAGGTCAATAGCGAAGCAATCAAAAGATGGAGTTTAGGCATGAATATTTTGTTTAAAATTGTATGTGTCCTAATTTATAGATATTTTGGATTTCTGGAGGTTAATGTTGACGTTTCATTATTTGAATTCAATTTTTTTTTTAAATTAAAGGGATGTGTATATTGCGAACCCCGTGTTATTCAAATTAAAACTACTTGCTTTATTCTTTTGTTTTATTGTTAATGTGTCTTTTATTATGTTTTTTCTAACTATTGAATTAGCAATCAGATTTAAGGACTCACAAGTTAAATAATTAAAAAATTATTATAAATATATCGCATTAGCCTGTGCATTTTATGGGGCCGTTGTCCATGCAAAGCACGGGGTTTTACTAGTGTGGACAAGAGGGAAAGATGGGATGAGTTTCCATACCGATTACAAGGACATATTGTTTCGTAAATGAGTCTTGTTCCTCAAAGAAATTTCATCCTCATGGCTTTGGATGTAGATCTTTTATACCCATCCACATATTTTTCATGGAATGATGGGATTCTGATGGATTTATATCTTCCCATATGGTTTGAATATGGGAAACTCAAGTCACTTTCTTTTACCGTTAAAGTGGTGTGGCACCAATCCATCAACAAATCTAAGTCCCACAAGACCATTGAGGAATGATTGAAAGAGTTAAAGCAGTATGAACGAAAACTTCCATAGTTGGACCAAGTCTTTCATAACCAATCTAGGGATTTTGGACCTCTTTGGTTTTCGCTTTTATGACCGAAGACTTTGGATTTCCCTCGCTACCGAGAAACAGCGCCGAGAAATCCTCTTGCTTCCAAGCAAGCCCTTCATGCCCTCCACCCTAAAAATAAAAAATAAAAAGAAAAAAAAATAAAAATGGGTCCCGTAATTAAAATCCAACTGGTGATAACGTTTAGAATGTTCACCATAGCTAGAAAGTCAAATATCAACCAATAATTCATTACGGCTTTTGAGGTATTTGAAAAAAGTACAGACCGCACGATCACAATTTATGAAATTATGTGGTCCGCTTTTGAAAATTTCGAACCATTAAATATCTTTAAAAGGCCTCAAATGACAATGGGTCAAACTTAGACATCTTCATTCATCATGAATTGCAAGAAAATGGCAAAAAGCTCCTGACTGTTAGATCATCCACAGCTCATTGATTTGCACACATCTAGTGTTCCGAGTGGTGATGTTGTGGTATCCATGTTCTTGCTTTTTCAAACCCCAGCTCATGGATCCTACAACCACAATTCAAATCGTCCATCATGTAAGAAGGTTTAAAACAACTAGTCAGTCAATTCTTAGCCATTCCTCATGTAATTTTAAATATTTGCAAAAAAGTCCACACCCTAAAACTTATTTTTTAATCTCTATAGGACACAATGAAAGTCCGGACCCTAAAAAGGACAAGGGATTCAAATTTTAGGACTTGATTGATAATTGATTATGAAAAAATTATAAAAAATCTGTGGCGGTTAGATTTAGAATATGTAAATCCATTACTTTTTTGTGGTTTGCCAAATGTGGAGTGAGGAATTATTTCAAATTAGATTCATCCAGGCTCTACATATAATGGCCAACAAACCATATGTCCTAAAACCACCAACAAAAAAAAATAAAAAATAAAAAATGGTCGCAGTCCACTCCTTAACGGCCCAATTACTATACAAGGGAGGACAGTGCGATTGGATGTTTGTCCTATGTAGAAGGGGGGGGGGGGCTGGGGCGCTGATGAGTTTTTTTTTTTTTTCTGCTTGAGGCGGGGGGGGGGGGGGGGGGTGCTGATGAGTTTTTTTTTTTTCTGCTGGGGGGGGGGGGGGTGCTGATGAGTTTTTTTTTTTTTTTTCTGCTTGGGGGGGGGGGGGGGGGTGCTGATGAGTTTTTTTTTTTTTCTGCTTGAGGGGGGGGGGGGTGCTGATGAGTTTTTTTTTTTTTTCTGCTTGGGGGGGGGGGGGGGGGGGTGCTGATGAGTTTTTTTTTTTTTTTTTCTGCTTGCGGGGGGGGGGGGGGGTGCTGAGGGGGGGGGGGGGGGGGGGGGGTGGGGGGGGGGGTGCTGATGAGTTTTTTTTTTTCTGCTTGAGGGGGGGGGGGGGGGGGGGGCTGATGAGTTTTTTTTTTTTCTGCTTGAGAGGAGAGGGGGGGGGGGGGGGGGGGGGGGGGTTCATCACGTTTTTTTTAGACTCCATTTCACTATTCATCTATTATAGACAGTTGATGGGATGTTTATCCTACGTGGAAGGGGAGACCCCATTTCACTATTCATCTATTATAGACAGTTGATGGGACGTTTGTCCTACGTGGAAGTGGGGGTGGGGGGTGATGGGTTTTTGTTTTTCTGCTTATTTCAATCTCAGCCGTCCATCAGACTTTTTTGTAGACCCCATTTCACTATTCATCTCACTGTTTTTCTCTGGCTGGGAAGAAAAATAAAAAAAAACAACAGAAAAGAAAAGCAGGGGAGCCGGGTTCGGTTTGGTTCGCCAGAGTGTTAAAAAAAATTAAAAGTTAAAAATGTTAAAAAAATAAAGTTTTTTGAAATTTGAAGTGTAAACTCTTAAACATTAAATTTTAATAACACTAAATTCTATAAATAAACCTCTTATTAAAAACCAGAAAAAAAATTGTAAATTCCAAAATTCAAATAAATTAATTTATGATAATTTTTTTTATGGTGCCAACCGCACGGGTTAAGGCTAGTATAATAAGCACGTCCTCAATCCTCATTCAATTTCCACTTAGGTGGACGGCTTTGATGTCACGACATACGTAACAAAGATCTCCATGCTTGGCCTTGGCCACCGTTTCCAAAAAGAGCAACGCCTTCCGGACACCTCTGCACCGCCCAAACCAGACACCATCAAGATTCAAGAGCACAAGCAAGCGAGCGAGCGAGATAAACCCTAACGAGTCACTATCGAGAGCGATAGACTCGTCTGTTCGATCGTTCTTCCTAGAGTTAGGGTTTTTTGCTGTAAGCCGCATACTCTTATCTGGTTTTTTGCCTAGGGTTAGGGTTTCTTCTCTACGCCGATGGGTAAGAACGAGAAAACGGGGCTTGGTCGCTCCCTGGTGAAGCACCATAACCAGATGATCCAGCAATCCAAGGACAAGGGCCGCTTCTACCACCGCCAGCAGAAGCGTTTCCTCGAGTCCGTCACGGAAGTCGGCGACATCGAGGCCGTCATCGAACAGGCCGAGGAGGCCGATCGAATCTACACCATCGATAATCCTCTCCCCAATCTCCTCATCAATCTGTAAGATCAGATTCCTCCTCTCTCTCTCTCACACACACACACACACTCTTCTTTTGCAATTTCAATTCTTTTGTTTTTATGTATGGGTTTCATCTGCTCTGGATTGAGGGTTTCTTTCATTTGTTTTTTAGCATTTGATCTGTGGGGAAACAGTTTTATCAATTGCTTGGAATTGATGCTGCTAGTGTTATTGTGTTTTAAACTAAAGGTTTGGTGATTTGAATTTGATCTTAGCTTGTTTTGTCTATTTGATAGAATGCATAAAGCCAATCCCATATAGATGAGATTGTGGCAGTCACTAATGTCAAAAGATAGAAAGAAGAGGAAGAAAGCTGGTTATGTTTGAGGAAAACCAAACCTTGTGAACTCGCAAGAGAGCATAACGTGTTCTTTGTGCGCTTAATCTAATAATACAAACTGATGTTCAAATTTAATCCATCTCTGATATGACTACCTACTTTCTAGTATAACTTACCCCAAAATGTAACTGAGAAATTGAACAACACTTCATGTCTTCATGATATGCAACTGAATTCACCTTTTCTTTTTGGAGAATTGTACTTTTTGAAATGGAAAAAATGAGAATTGTTGAATGTTTATGAAGTGCCATCATCAATAGAATAGAAGGAAATATAAAAAAGAAATACAGTTTGGACCTTTTCAACTTTTTTTTTTTTTTAAATTGATTTTTTGAAGTTGAAATTGGCCATGCAATTTCATTGATTTTTTTTGTATCCTTCTTTTTGCGCAGCATGGACCTGATAAGTTTGAGGCTCTCACTAATAAGTGGAATTTTTTTTCTGAAAATTACCATGCCTGAAAGTTCCAAATGCTTGGTGGACCTTGTCCTCTGAATTCCAAAAATTTCTTTTTTGATAGAGAGAATTCCAAAATCAGATAATAGTAAAATGGCTTAAAGGGCCTTTGGAATGTTCTAAATTCTGGAATCCCAGATGTTTTTTAGAGATTGGCATTTGAGGGATTTCTATGGTAGTGGTCCTGATAGGAATACGTGGGGGTATTTAAGATTCTTCAGACAGGAATACCTCAAGTTCCTGCTACCAAACAGAACTTGAGTTTTGTGGTGCGTTTGGAATTTGGACTTATTTTAAATATTTTCTGTTTGAAGAGTGGGGCCCTACAGATGTTGATGCATTCCCCTTTGCATGTAGGGCTATTGGAAATCAGAAACCACCTATGATGCCCAGATACAGGATGGATGACATGCCATATCTACGGCAGGGACATGGACTTTACCCATAAAAACTGAGTGTGAAGCCACACAATTTGTTGCCTATTTTGAAGTATTCGGGTATCATTGAAAACCACACTACTATGGAAGGAAATTCAACCTGCTAACTGAAATCCCTATTTCAGATACAAAAAGGGCTCCATGGAATCTCTTTGAACCTCATAGTAGAGCCAATTGCCTTGGAGAGATCCTTAGAGAAGTGGCCAAATGTAGTTTGTTGTTCCTGCCGTGTTCCTCTTGAAATCAGTACGATTGCTGAATGATGGATTGGGCTGGATGGAGTGAGAAAAACAGTGGCCACCCTTTTTTAAAATAAATTTTAACGCTGCCCAAAGATGCATCGAACTAATAGCCATTCATTCTGCCAAAACGTTTAGGGTTCATTTGTTTGTAGTCATTTACATATGTAAATGATTCACATGTGTAATGGTTACAAATCATCACATTTGTTTGCGCTCATTACGGCATGTGATGTGAAAATGGTGTGTAAATAAGGCCATTTTCACATCAAAATTTTCACACCTAAACAGGTGTGTAAATCAATGTTTGTTTTAGTGTGAAAATGGTGTGAATAAGGCCATTTACACACCTAAATGGACGTGAAAATCACTTTCACCCCTCTTGCAAAAAGGTGCTAGTACAGCCTCACACACGTTGATTGCATTAGTGTGAGCCCCATTAGCCACCTTTATTTTTTTTATTCATGTGGGCCCATATTTGTAATCCAGACTGTTCGCTTTGTTTAATGAACTAAGAAACCCCGATATCATGAAGTTGATTATCTTAAATCTTTATAGATTTTGAGTAATTTGTGAAAAATTACCAACCTATGGATCTAATTTTCTGCACTTCTATGTGTAGAAGATAACAAGGCTTTAATGGGCCTCTGTTGGGCTGGGCCTAGGGCTTAAATCTTCTACACTATGGCCCTCAATTCATGATCTGAATTGTTCAATATTCTTGTATTAACAGTAAATATCAAGGCATTTAGTTCCATATCTTAATTCTTCATGGATTTTGAGAAATTTGTGAAAACTCCAAAAAAACGAAATGCATTTAAAACTGTTGGATGTACTCATTTAATCATGTGAAAATGGCAATTTGAAAAATATGGTAATGTGTTTCACGTGTGTAACACATGCATATGCGACATTTACATATGTAAAACCTATTTTCGTATCACATGTAAAACGCAAACAAACTTTTGTTTGCATTGTCTCGTTTGGTCTACGTACTGGAACTGATAACATTCGAGATTATGCAGGATTATATACGAAAGATCCTTTTTTTGGCTCTATCTTCAGTACTATGTCTCTTATCCCTTAATAATTCTTATGATTTGCGATATATGTAGCCTTAATTTGAATGTTCATTTATCAATTTTTTGAATGGCTTTTTATTTATCAATTTTATAAGTAGGATGTCATTTTTAATTTGATAAGAACTAAGATGTCATGAAACAGCTGTGTTTTCCAATCTGGTGGCAATTACATGCATCAATAGGACCTGCATGACATGGTAGGATAATCTAACCTGTTGGTTACGGCTTTTAGATTCATCATTTACTGCTTATCGTCGGCGTCGTCATCATCAGCATAGCAGCACTATGGCATCTACTTGGGGCCTTTTGGCATGGCTCTAAAATAAGCTAATGTGTAATAAATACCTTTTAAGCTTTGTCGTATGCGATTTGGTCTCTGTTTGTCTGCTCTGTCTCTCTCTAAAATGCTCTTGCGCAGTTGTCTCGCACCATGCAAGGTAGCCTGTGGCCCCAAACCTGATTGAATTAGGCCCATTTCATTGGTGATTCAGTCACGTATCCAATGAGCCAAAGATTGCTCATTTGTGACCCCTTTACTGATGTTTTGTTATCTAGCTATGTGATCAATTTATTGTTAGAGTAGTTTTTTAGCTTAAGAGAGTCCAAAAGGGACTTACTAGAGCTGTCATTTACTCCCTCTTCTATAAATTAGTGATGTATTTCTTTTTCCCCCAATGCAATTATTAAAAAAAATTGGAAATATTACTGTAATTGTCTTCAGTCGTGGTATTATGTTCTTAATGTGTTCGATACTTGCGTTGCTACCGTAATTTTCTATGATGTACTATCCTCCTTACCTGTCGATACATGCAATACATATAATAAACTAATCAAGTGCATGCTGATCGCATCAATGTTATAATGCACCTTCTTGAGGGTCCCATACACATGCATGGAAATCAAGGCGGGTGATGGAAATGCCTCACTGTGGATTAGGTTGGGGCAAAATTAGCCCCGTCAGATCAACTTGTTTTTTTATTTAAGGTCCTCAAAAGTTAACTGCACCCTCCCCCCAACCCCCCACCCCTCCGCCCCCTCCAAAAAAAAAAAAAAAAAAGAAAAAGAAAAAAAAGGAAAAAGAATTAACCCTCCTCTCCCTCTTTACTCATGGTGCTCTTATGAAAATGGTTCTCACTGGATCAAACTCAATTGTGTTCGTATATTCTTATGATTTGGGGTGTGTGTTTTTCCTAGATGGACTAGAATAGATTCTTGATTCTTAGGTTGGTTAACTATTCCTTCTAATGACAACGTGCTTCTTTGGATAGTGATGTCAGCTCTGCTGGAAATGATTTGACACCAGAGGAAAAGAGAGAGCAACAAATAAAGGAGGAGGCCTTGTATGCAAGTAGTCTTCGAGTTCCACGCAGGTATCTACTTCTCTTGATTTGTGCACCACCAAAATGCAGTCTCTGATAATTTTCTCAGTTTATGCATTCTCTTGGTATTGTTTCACTCATTTCTTTTCTGTATTTGCTTATGGTGTACATGTTAATGATGTCATATTTGTAGACCACAATGGAATTCCAAGATGTCCGTGGAAGAGCTTGATGCTAATGAGAGACAAGCTTTTTTGGTTTGGCGTAGAAATCTTGCAAGGTCAGATTTTACAGTATGAATATATATTATGTTTTTTTCCCATCTCTTTTTCTAATGGTGAAATATAGATGGTGTTTGCATATAAAATGTTAATATTACTTTATTTTCCCTTCCAGTTGAGTGGAATAGCTTTGATTGAAATTGAATGATTATTAGTTTAGCAGTTACTTAAAATTAGCATGTACTTATCATAAAGTTAGGTGCTGGTGCTAAGTATTCTGAACGTTAATTCCCAACGAATACAAGAACTCTTGCTAAGCAAGAACATGTGAAACGTACCATTCAGAAAAAAGAGCATGTGAGCTACCTTTTTAATTGCTTTGTCTTTGTAACTCCAAACTTTTTGAGGGCACTCCGTTGTTGTGGTTGTTGTTGTTGTTGTTGGTCTTCCATGGTTTAAAACATTGGCCGGCAGCATGTTTTGGCACTGGGCATTGGCCCCCATGTGATATGCTAATATGTAATTATGTTAGTATTAACCAGTATCCCATGTATTAGCTGATATGAATGGTACGCCTAATACCCCATATAGTCTGATTACTCTCTCTCTCTCTCTCTCTCTCTCTCTCTCTCTCTCTTAATTCATTTAATTTTCTTAGAGAGCTTATTCTTTTACCTGTATCTTAATCTCTATAGGATGTAAATGGATTGGTCAATATCTCTCTGAAATTGTTTAATTTTCTTAGAAAGTTCTTTCTTTTACCAGTATCTCTATAGGATGTATCATAATGTTTGGCTTGCATTATATGGCATCATTTATTTGTTATTGGTGGAAGTAGTCTCACAATCATTTAGAAATATTAGCATACTGTTCTGTATTGATAGCAAAGATACCTTTTTTGCCATGCATCTAGGAAAGTGACTGACATAGCTAACTCTTATGTCAAAGTAGGATTTAAGCGTAATGTTGTATGTGTAAGTCGTCTTATGGCTTGATAGATATTTTGTTTCCTCTTTTCTTTCGGGAGAATGATATTGCCACTTCTTTACAGTTTGATGACTATTGTCTTTCGCATATATTTTGTTTCTTAAGTGTTTCATTTACTTCAGACTTGAGGAGAATGAGAAGCTTGTTCTGACTCCTTTTGAGAAGAACTTGGATATTTGGAGGCAGCTTTGGCGGGTGCTTGAAAGAAGCGATCTGGTATTTTATGCATTCTTTTGTTGGTTTTATGGATGATTGCTTGCTTCTTCTTCTTAGATTTGATGGCCGTTTTTCACTTGAAGTTTGGTTGTCCTTTTTGTTGATATTTGAAAAGTAACTGAAGCTTTGTTATGCGTAATTTAGTGGTTGAACTATCCTTGTATTTGCTCCTTACCTATCATAGGCCTTCAACTGCCCTTCCTTTCTTCTTTTATTTGCCTTTTGCCTTCTTTCATGATGTTGCATGGTATATACCTTTTCACTGCTCCTTTGTTTCCTCTTATTTTCCTATTGGATTCTTTTATGTTGTTCCATGGTATTCTAGCACATAAACGTGCATCTTTTTTTTCTTCTTCTGAATGGTAGCATATAAATATGCATCTTGTGCATGTTATTCCATGGTTTCACATATAAATATGAGTGACGTTTTTTTCGATAGTTTAGATTTTTAATGGATGGGCCCTACTGTGAAGCCCACGAATATTCACCTAAGCCCAGGTATCATAGCTTTATGTGAAAAAAGAAGAAAAAAAATCTTAAAAGGGCAAATGCCATTTTCGTTGCCATAGACCAAAATAGAGAAGGTAGCGGGACCTAATGATGGATGGTGTATTCACACATTCACCACAGATGCCTGCGCTTTAGAGTCATTACCATTGGCAATCGAAGGAGTCTTCACCCAAGGGGAAACACTAATAAGAGCGAAAGATAAGTTTTTTTTTTTTCCATTGATTCACAAATGAGAGATTTCAAGTTATTTATAAACGAGGGGAGGTCAATCTTGATTCTTGCCTATTAAGGACCTAGATATGATTCTCCTTTTCCCTCCATTAATTGATTACATGCCAATCTCTTTATTCTTGATGGGATTTTATTTCCTCTCTTATAGCAATCAATTATCTTTAATTGATGGCATGCCAGTTAATCAGTTATCCTTAATGGATGATATGTCAATCAATTATTTTCTTAGATTTAAGATATCTTATCTAGATCTTGGAAACTTTATTGGAAGGCAACATAATTAGAAAGTAGGTATAGTAGAGCTAATGGGCTGGTTGTTCGTGGGTCTATCCAATGGATCAGTCATCCCACTATGTATAGGCCAGATGGGCTGGCCCATTAGCCCAATGGGTTGGCTGGCAGTGGGCCTATTTTTGGGCCTCCTTTTGTAGGTATTGAGGCCCATAGTTGCATAAGAAAGAGAAAAGGAAATAGGGAAAAAAGAGGATAGGAGAGGAGAGGGAAGAGGGAGAGGAAGAAGAAAAGGGAAGAGGTTGAATAAGAAGTGACAAAAAACGAGAAGAAGAATCTTCTTGCAATTGGCCCTCCAGACTCAGAGAGTCCTCCTATGTTTAGGTTACTATTACTCTCCTCTTCTTTTTCTTCAGGTCTTTTTGTTATTTTTAATTCTCTTCTCGAGGGAGTGAGCTACATTGGCTAATTTCCGTTGATTCTTGTTGGAGCTAAAATAGCTTGGAATTTGGGCCCCCAAATTTCATGGGGAGTTTCTGTTTCGCTCCAGCCCAAGTCCTGAAATTTCTAACTAGAATTGGTCGAAACTAAACAAAATTATAGATGGCTAATCACCTAACCCTTTTTGTGTATAGTGGGACCAATGAGCCTCACCTATAGGGCACGTCCTGTATAAAGGTGGTGGTGTCTCTCTTCATTTAGAAAATGTAGTCGCTTTGCTTTAAAGCTCTTCACTAAAATGAAAAAAGAGTACATCTACGCAAAAAAGAAAAGCCTTGTGGATGAAGAGACTAAAAAAGCAACCCTGGGGCGACTAAAAAAGCAACCCTGGAGGCAATCCCCTGCTTCACTCAAACCGTGAACAGAAGGAAATATTATCACACACCAACTGTGAACAGATGTGGGCTAGGACCAAAGTCAAAAGTCTCTAGAAGGCTGTGGGTTCACCCACAACCAAAATAAGCAAACAATCTCTAAGAGGGCAGTGCACTCTTTCATGTAAGACCAAACCATATTCCTTTGTTTTTCTTAAGAGCAGGCTTAGGTTTTCTTTAGCTATGCTGTCCTTAGCCTCATTATCTCCATGCAGAATATGCATGAAAAACATTATAGCCACCAAACCATATCATGAATCTCCTTAATGAATGAGGGGAAGAAGAGAAAAGGAGGAAGAGGATAAAAAAGTGAAGTTGAAATGACAGAAAGGAAGAAAGAGAATAATGAAGAAGACTAACAAAGAACAGGATGAAGAAGAGGAAGGAGAAATGTATGACAAGTCACAAGTGACGATGGCACAGTGGAAGGTGCTCACTGTTGCAACCTCTAGGTCATATGTATGTTTGCATGAGGGGAGGAGTGGAGTAAAATAAAGGGTCAAATCAAGAGTAAAGGAAAGAGGAGGGATTAAAAGCCGTTAAATGACAAAATGCTACTCCTTCCATTTCTCTTAATTTGATTCTTTATTTTACTCCACTCCTCCCCTCAAGCAAAAAAGCATGCCCAGATTGTGGGTTCAAGTCATGTTCACAATAGAGAAAAAGGAACGAAAGAGAAAGAGTGGTGTACTGTACACAATGAGCCCAACTCAGCAGGATCGCTTTGCATGCCTCCCTCAAAACAACAACAACAAACACCAACCCACACGCCCACCCACGCCATGTAATTGGCTAAATTCAACTGAGATAGACCATCTTTAGGCATTATATGCTTAAGAAACTATCGGTAAATGAGAAAGCTTGTAAAAGATGTTATTGAGTGACAAGAACCCATAGCACAGTTGGAACACACTCAATGTTTCAACCAGAAGTTTGTGGGTTCCAGTCATGTCACCATTAAAAAAAGAAAAAAAGACGTCGTAGTATCCATGACCAAGAAAAACTCAGTCATTATCTGAATTAATTGATCACAAAATGAGACTTCCAAACACAAACAGAATGATTGAAGCCTAAACCCAGTTCTAGTTGAGTTGGTCTAGTGTTTATTTATTTGAAATCAGAAGTGATAATTTTTTAAACCTTATTATCGAACTCACATCTTCTTTTGGCTATTCATAAATCGTTTCATTAGAGCTGTTTGGCATATGTTGAAATGCCTGCACGAAAGAATCTTGGCGTAGCTTGGTGGTTCATTTTTTCATTTATCCTGAATCTTGGGTCACGTGTGGGGTTCAACATCTCACACCATGGATAAAGTATTTTTCAAAAAGACCATGGTTAGAGAATCCTAACCGGTTGATTAATGTTAATATATGGTTAAAGAAATACATCTATGGTCCGCATTCAATGGAAAGTTACAGTATATTGGATTTGGATATGGCTCCCCCCCCCCCCCCACCTAGTATATTTGAATTCAGTAGCCTATGGACGTTGGATCACCAAACAACACCTGCAGATGATATTTGTCATATGCATATCCTACCATTGAAGATCATGTAATGTCAAGTTCATCCAGTTTTAAGTGGGGAAAAAAAATAGCTCATCCAGTTCTCTACATGTGTTGCATGCTATGATACCTGGATATGGCATTTTACCCATGGTATCCATGTCGACACGGTCCGATATGGATGGGGTACGGGATATGGCAAGATATGGCTGGGATATGGTGCAAAAATTAGGATACGACATTCTCCAAAATTTTAGGGCTTCGTTCCAAAACGAGGGTTTAAAAAAAGGGGAGAGGGGTTGGAGGGGAGCATTGCTTCTTCTCAGTTCTGTGTAGTAAAAGAAAAGGGAAAAAAAGAAAGAAAGAAAGAAAGAGAGGAGAGAGAGAGAGGGTGAGGGAATGCATACCTCTTTGTGCCATCAGCTCTGCCATCGGTCTACGTGTTGCTACTGTCCTCATCGCCGGTGCCATTGCCGTCATCGCCGCTTGCCGCTCCTCTCCTCCTCCTCCTCTCTCTCTCTGGAAAGTCTATAAGAGTCTGTGTCGAAGCATCTCAGCAAACACAACTTAATAAAGAGCATTTTCCCTTTCCAAGCCCATGTCTTTTCTTTTATTTCAAAAATGTCGTTTGCCTTTTGGCCCATCTTCTTTACTTTTCTTCATAAAAGCCCCATTGTGTAGATATATATAACAAATTTTTTTGAAAAGTTAAATATATTTTCATATAAGCCCCTTTTCCAAATTTGTATGTAATACAAAATACTTTTATATATATATATATATATTTTTATTGTGGATCCACAATGAGCTCACGTATTAAAAATTTAACCTGTATAAAATATTTGTCCTATTAATTAATGAGCCCTAGCCAAATTTAACTTGACTAATTTTTTTGAAATATATCTTACATAATGCTGTACCAGTGTACCCGTATCTGTGTCATGACTTTTTGAAGCTGGCGTATCGAACCCCCATTCCCTGTGTCCGTGTCCGTGTCGTGTCCGTGTCCGTGTCCGTGTCTGAGCATCATAGGTTGCATGTTTATCAAATATTGTAGCTGTTATCACATTTTAGATTATTCTGTCTTTCGTTTGTTGATTTGTTTCGTAAAGAATAGAGATGGATGCATCTTTATTTATTTATTTTTATAGCGATGATATTTTATTTCACTAGAAAAATACAACAAGAAGGACGAGCCAGGAAAACCACTTAGAGCAAACCGGAAACAGGGAAAGCAAAATAAATAAATAAAACAGTAGATATCAAAGGAAATAGAAGAGTGAAAAACTTCATCCTTAGCAAGACTATTTGCCATCACTTTAGCCTCCCTAGGATTTTGATGAAATAAAACTCCAAGTTGATTAAAAATATCCTGCACTTCCTCCACCGAATCCGCCAATATCCAAGGATGACAAGGCATCCTAGGACCCCATTGAATAGCTAAAAATGAAACACCTTCAAGAATTGAATTAGAACCACCCAATCTAAGTAGCTCAAGAGTCAAGACACCCAATCAGTAAGCAAACAATTTAGCTTCATTAGCATTCTAAGAATCCGCAGGCCCAGAGAAATTTTTAATTACTATACTATCACAATGCTGAATCACTCCACCAATACCACCCTTTACGAAGAGCATGAATATAGCTACCATCAAAATTCAACTTATGAACTCCCACGGGGGGTGGGGGCGGCGGGGGGGTGGGCGGGGGCGGGGGGTTGTGTTTAATCTGGGGGTAATCCAGAGTACATAAAATCTTGCCACGAACAAACTTACAACCCAGACGCCATTGAAGAAAAAAATCTTTTAACAGTCTTAGGCATATCCAATCCACATCAAACATTTTAATAAAACCTATCCACACTCTATGAGCTAAACGACAATAGATCAACAAGTGATGCACTGTTTCCTCATCTTTTAGACACAAATGACAGCCATTAACTATGCGTAAATGGCCTTTCTCAGATTCAATCACAGGCCAAGTATCAACAATTAAAGGTTTTCATTTAACATTGGTTTGGAGAAGAAACTCACTAGTCAATACTAATATTTTTTTAGCCAAAAAGTGTCAGGCATGCAGCCTCATCTCCTGTTTTATTCAACAGAAAACTATGGGCCAAAATATGAAATCATAATCATCAATCTAATCTGCTGATGGTCAGAATTTACAATTCACACCATCATAGACCATATCAAAGTTGGAACTCCAAATAACAAATATCCATTCATATGCACTTCGTTTTCTCTGCATGCTGTATCCAAATAGGAGAAGGAAACTGCAAATTAACTTGTATTGGAGTTTAAAGAGTGAAAAAAAGAGAAATTAACCCCTCCCATTCTCCTCCCTCTACACACACCCCCACCTAGAAAAAAAGACACACACAATGTTCAAACCCCTAAAAGATAAGAACAAATCCTAAAAAATAGGATAACAGATACCCTTATTTTAATATATGAGTTTTCGTGGTAGAAGAGTATTCATGCGTGTGTTTTTCAAAATTCAAGTAGCTTCTAATGAACTCTAACCAACCTAAGAGTCTAGATATCAAATCTAAGCCAACCAACCTTATAGGAGAAAGCAAGAATATTGAATATGGTTTCTGACAGAACAAGAGAATGAAGAAAAACTGAGAATTCTTTTGGAATTGAATTTTTTTCCCTTTGCCTCCAATTACCTCTCTTTAAATAGAATTTACAATGCCTATCAACAATCAATCCTACCTAACAAACCTTGACTAATTACAATCAATCCTACCTAACAAACCTTGACTAATTACAATCAATCATACCTAACAAACCTTGACTAATTACAATCAATCATACCTAACAAACCTTGACTAATTACAATCAATCATACCAACAACCTTACTAATACATCATCATACCTAACAACCTTGACTAATTACAATGCATAATGGGCTGAGCTGATGGGCCTAGAGTGGGCTGGTTGGGTTATGGTACTAACATCCCCCCTCAAATTGATGCTGGTCAACAAGTAGCAATTTGCGAACCAGAAACTCATGACGTGGCCTAGGCAGCCCTTTGGTGAAGATATCTGCAAGCTGTAGTTCACTGGATACATGGGGAAGACTAATGACCTTACGATCATATTCATCCCGAATAAAATGACAGTCAACCTCAATATGCTTCGTACGTTCATGAAAAACTGGATTTTCAGTGATACGGATGGAGCTAGTATTGTCCGCATGAAGTGGGGTAGCCGAGGTCTGAGGAAAACCAAGATCTGTAAGGAATCCACGAAGCCAAAGGATTTCAGAACAGGCAGCGGACATGGCACGATATTCCGATTTAGTAGAAGATCGGGACACGCGTTCTTGCTTTTTACATTTCCATGAAATGAGGGATTCACCCAAGTACATACCAACCCGCGGTGGATCTGCGAGTGTCCAGGCATCCGGCCCAGTCAGCATCAGAGTAAGCTGTAAGTGTTAATGGTGTGCCAACCGGAAAAAATAATCCTCGGGTCAGAGAACCAAGAATGTAGCGAATGATGCGTTTGACAGCAACCATATGGTGATGCCGAGGGGTTGTCATGAATTGACTAACAACATTGACAGCATAGGAGAGATCTGGGCGAGTGATGGTCAAGTAAATCAAACTGCCGACTAAGCGTCTGTAGAGTGTGGGATCGGATAGAAGATCACCATCATCTTTCCGAAGTTTCACATTTACTTCCAATGGAGTGTCCACGGGTATGGCCTCTTTGAGCCCAGCCAGAGCAACTAGATCAGTAGCATACTTATGCTGATGAAGAAACAGTCCCTTCTTAGATTGTTGAACCTCAAGACCTAAGAAGTAAGTTAAGGGACCCAGATCTTTCATATGAAATGCAGCTTGAAGGGAGGATTGAAGATTCTTGATCATGTCACTGTGAGTGCCGGTAATGATAATGTCATCCACATAGACCTGTAGAATGGTAATAGCTTGAGTGGTTTTACTGATGAAGAGTGACGGATCGTAAGGACTTTGAACAAATCCAAGTTGAAGTATAGTAGTCCGAAATTTTTCAAACCAAGCCCTGGGTGCTTGTTTAAGACCATACAAGGATCGACGGAGCTTTGCCACCTCATTTGGAGAAGTATAGTCATAGCCTTGTGGAAGGCGCATGTAGACGTCTTCTTTGAGATCTCCATGGAGAAAAGCATTCTTGACATCCATCTGATAAAGAGGCCAAGAGCGGGATGCAGAGATAGCCAGAATGGTGCGCACAGTGGTCATCTTAGCGACCGGAGCAAATGTCTCATCATAGTCAATACCATACTCCTGGCGGTTGCCAAGTGCGACTAAGCGAGCTTTATAACGAGCCAAAGAACCATCAGGATGTAACTTGATAGAATAAACCCACTTACATCCAATGGGTTTGATTGTAGTAGGACATGGAACAACATCCCAGGTATGATTATCATTCAGAGCGTCCAGTTCTTCCTGCATAGCCTGACGCCAACACGGATGTTGCACTGCTTGGGAGAAACTATTAGGTATATGAACCGAGGACAGAGTGGCAATTAAGGATGTATGGGTGAAGCCAAATCGATCAGGGGGACGGGAAATCCTGGATGTTCGACGAGGAACTAACTGAGAGATATCTGAGGTTTGTGCAGGGTCAAGTGCCGTGGAAGATGATATATCTGGAGGCTCAGGTGCAGTAATAGGTTCCCGTCTACGCCTTTCATACACAAGAAGAGGTTTGATAGGAGGCACAGGTATTATCGGAGAATTAGTAAAACCAGGAACAAGGGAAAAATTAGGAGGGAAATCATGATCAAGAGAATGAGGAAAAAAATATTGATGTTAAAAAAAAACTACATTACGAGAAATCCTGATACGTTTGATCTTCGGATCATAACAGACAAATCCTTTCTGATCATTCGCATAACCTAAAAAAACACACTTAGAAGATTGTGCAGATAGTTTTGTTCGTTCTATTTTATTCAGGATGAATATGATCGTAAGGTCATTAGTCTTCCCCATGTATCCAGTGAACTACAGCTTGCAGATATCTTCACCAAAGGGCTGCCTAGGCCACGTCATGAGTTTCTGGTTCGCAAATTGCTACTTGTTGACCAGCATCAATTTGAGGGGGGATGTTAGTACCATAACCCAACCAGCCCACTCTAGGCCCATCAGCTCAGCCCATTATGCATTGTAATTAGTCAAGGTTTGTTAGGTATGATTGATTGTAATTAGTCAAGGTTTGTTAGGTATGATTGATTGTAATTAGTCAAGGGTTGTTAGGTAGGATTGATTGTAATTAGTCAAGGTTTGTTAGGTAGGATTGATTGTTGATAGGCATTGTAAATTCTATTTAAAGAGAGGTAATTGGAGGCAAAGGGAAAAAAATTCAATTCCAAAAGAATTCTCAGTTTTTCTTCATTCTCTTGTTCTGTCACAAAATCAGGACGAAGTTTCATCAGAAATTGATCCCTTTGACTGGTTGAGTGGATGTCCCGAATTATCGCGATAGAGGTATCAGGAAGGCTGGAGTAGATAATCTCAGTATAATCCGTCCATAAACGAATAAAATGAGAGTAGTAATCCTGAATGGACATGGTTCCCTGAGTAAGCTGAGATAGTTCATGTTCTAAGTGGAATCTCCGAGCAGAGTTATCCTGTTGATATACTTGTTTCAAGTAATCCCACATTCCTTTGGCTGATTTGTATGGCCTAAGATTCAGGATGTATTGGGGATCGACTGATCCCAGAAGCCAAGTCATGATCTTTGCATCTTGGGTTTCCCAGGTGGAGATGGCCTTGACATCCTCTTTAGGTTTTGGGTCAGTCCCAGCTATATGGCCCCATAATTCTTTCCCTTTGAGATAAAGCTGAAATTGGAACCCCCAGGATGTGTAGTTTGTTCCATTGAACTTAACCAGTGCAATTTCTGTTTTATCCATGAGTAAAAAAAAAAACTCTAAGAATAGTTACCAGGAGATATAGTCGACCAAGGCTGGAAGAACTTTTGATGAGATGGTGATGATCGCAGGTGGGCCCCAGTTGAGATACTCCAAGATCCTGACGAGAGAAGTTCCTAGAGTCTGACTCAGATTTCTAATTTCAATTTCTGAATCAAAATTACCTCACAGGCTTCTGAGACAATTCTTGATCAAGATGACTGTTACGAACTTGGACAGATCTATGGTGGGCCACAGAGATCAGACTGCAAGATGTTGCAGATCTGATTGGAATCAGGACAGATCCTTGATCTGTTTGCTACACGAGAGAGAGAATAAATTCTCTGATTGTATTCTTGAGATTTTCCAAGAAGTCCTTTACCAGAAATGCTCTGATACCATGACAGAACAAGAGAATGAAGAAAAACTGAGAATTCTTTTGGAATTGAATTTTTTCCTTTGCCTCCAATTACCTCTCTTTAAATAGAATTTACAATGCCTATCAACAATCAATCCTACCTAACAAACCTTGACTAATTACAATCAATCATACCTAACAAACCTTGACTAATTACAATCAATCATACCTAACAAACCTTGACTAATTACAATGCATAATGGGCTGAGCTGATGGGCCTAGAGTGGGCTGGTTGGGTTATGGTACTAACAGTTTCAAGTACCTTCAAACTCTGGGCTTCTTTTGCCCAATTAGAAAATCCCCCATCTCCTCAATATGGACAATAGGCTCTTGGTCTTCATCACCATCTTTGCCATTTACACTAATATATTATTGGTCAATGGTCCATCTTCGGCAATTACCAAGGAAAATGTTTGGAAGTCCTTTCTTTTCATCTCCTAATGGAATTTTATGATTATTATTTTGGACTTTTCAGGGAAAAATGTTTTGGGGTTTGAATAATAATTCTTTAATATGTTTTTAGCATTTTCTACACAGTTTTTTAGTTGCAACTCTATTCATTGTTCAACCTAGAATTCAGCCCAATTAGATCAAAGAAATGATCCCATTCTGTCAGTCAGTGTTAGTATGGTGCTGATGGCAACTTACACTTGATTTAGCCTGCTCTTGGTCCACCTTTTCTTGATCTCATATCATACACTATCCTTGGTTTAGGCAATTATCCAAATTTCAGTCCAACTGGAGCAATATTCACTGTTTGATTGATTGTCAGCAGCAACGCCTTGTCCCGACTATGGCGAGGTCAACTTTCATGTTATAGCTGTGAAAAAAGTTTTACGCAAGTTGTTAATCTACATGATGCAACCCTCCTCCTTTGTCCAGGCTTGGCACAGTTGCAACAACCGTCAGATAGATTTTGGGCAGAAAATACCATATTCAATTTGCACATTATCAATCTGATAGTGAATGTTGCTCTATTTAAAGTGAGATTTGGGCAAATTCCTACGAAGAGGGTGGTGTGTTGAGACTTAGGAACGGTCTTACATGAGTTAAATGAAGTGATAGCTACTTTCAGTGTAAGATCATTTCTCTTTATATAATATTTTAGTGTGCATGTACATATTTCAGCACCTTCAATGTGGTCTTTGTTCTTCCATTGTCCTTGCCTAGAAATAAGTTGACGCACGTGGATAGGGGAAACAATTCCAAGCCGAAGCTTAGGGATAGGAATCCATGGGATCCAAATGTCTTGGCCTCACACCAAAGACCCAACGAGTGAAAAACTCAACCGAGAAATTTGATTAAGGAGGGATTACAATTCTTTATACAGACTCATACCCTCATTCTAATTAAAGTCTAAAGCAAATAAGATTCATAAAACTTTCTAAATATTCTGATGTTTATCACTAAAATTCTACTTTTAGTAGGAAATGGAAATAAGACTGCATGTTGCATGATTTGGATGTCTCCTTTAGCCTTAATGGGCTTGGGCCCTTGGCTGAAACGTTTGAGCTTGTGGCTGGGTGTCGCGACCCTGGACCGGGATTAGGGGAAAAGCCAAGTTCGGGATCGGGACGGTAATGATGCCGCGCCACGTGCATCTCTTTGGCTAAACTGCACACGGAATTAAAAGAACATTTATCCGTGCACGTGATTTCCCACAGGGTTCCGCGGTGAGGATTATCTTTACACATCATCTCACATATAACCATGTCAAACACATTCTCAAAATTGCGGAAGCGTGTAGCAAATCATAATAATGTTATTCCGTTCCATAAACAAGACTGATCTATGATTAACATGACAAGATATCAGAATGAACAATGATCATAAGCATATTTCCCCAAAAGTAAAGTTAAGTGTATTTACAAAAGATCAGTTGATTAATGCCCCAAAGTAACGGTCAACAAAGACCATACAACCAAATGAAACCCAAAATAAAGTCATCACAAGTTCCCCAAAATGTGTCGTTCTCAAGGCAAGGCCGAATGTCTAAATGACATCGTCGGCTTGCCATTCAATCACTCGCCGCGGTTCACCGACCGCCTCCTCAGGCTCCTCCTCAATGGCAATAAGCTCGGGACTTGAGTACCAAAATAAATGGATCAGATACGACGGTCTGGCAGGTGGGTGAAAAGATATAACAATAATTTCAAAACAATGATGCCTTTAGAAACATAGTAAAACCTGGATAAATAATGAATTTCATAAAAGATAATGCATCATTTGTTAAATAGCAACATGAACGATATAAAACAGTAGAGGTACCAAGGATAAGGAACTGTCAAGATGGCAACCACACAAAGCTACATCCCGCATAACCTTACAGGATCATTGACCTCAGTCACACAAGGTGAGGAGGGACAACGATAAATACTATAATATACATATATATATACTCTGCGGGACCACGGTAGCGAACCGGGTAAAAACTCTGCACATTCCAGACTGCAGCTGACTATCAGGAGGGGAAGGAACCCCAAGTCGGTGGATCAAACCGACGAGGTCGTCCAAGCTTAGTGGTGCCGACTCATAGGTCAAATACGATAATTCAAATCATATGCACAGTAAGAAACGGGGTGCCAAGAGGCACAAATACACATTCGTCTCAAGTCGACATATACAGGTTAGCAAGAGCTAAGCACATCTCTTCTAGTACTCTTGGAACAGTCTAGTCACATCATGTGGGTTGAAATCCCAAAATAGGAGTTTGGTTGAAAATCGAATACAAATAGTTCCCATACCTTTACAGGCTAACAATGGGGTTCCTAGAATTGAATCAGTGTGAATAGGGTCCCGTATGTCGATCATGATGTAATTTGGTACTCTTTAAGAGTTAGGGACATTCCGGGTCCTTATACACATTGGTCAATCTAGAAAATCTCATAGAATCTCCATAATGAGGTTCCTCCTTCCTCCGGGCTTCATGCAATGCCTTACGAGTCCTTAAATAACATTGGGGCTCCAAACAATACCTCCCCACTACAACCCATCACAATTTACCCAAATCTTTCATGGGTTTAAATGCATCATTACAGGTTCAATGTCTTCAAATAAGAAGAGAAGGGATAGAGCTGAATTGGACTTGAGTATGGGCTCGAAATGAATCTGGAGAATAGTCCCATAATTCCCCTTATTTTGCAGTTCATCTCATTTCAGTCCGATCGATCGGACTCATTGGCCGATCGATCAGTCCTGAAACGTTCTCAGTTATTTACAGTCCGATCGATTGGACCTAATGGGCGATCGATCGGTTCTGAAAACACTCTCAGTTATTTACAGTCCGATTGATCGGACCTGATGGGCGATCGATCGGTTCTGAAGACACTCTCAGTTATTTACAGTCCGATTGATCGGACCTGATGGGCGATCGATCGGACAGCGACGAATCTCAACCCATTTGGTTGAATTCCTCTTTTGTCCAACCCCTATCCATTTCCTTTCTTTCCCCTTCTTCCAAACATAACTTCATGAATATTTGGGCTCTTCCTTGACCTCCTCATCTCATCAAATCATCATTCAAAATCAATAGTACCAAACTATCAAGCATGATAAACCATTAAAACTATTAATGAAGATTTTGCATAAAACATGATAAATACATGAGAATCATTTCATCCACTTGCCTTGGGTCCAATGCAAATCAAATTGAGCTCTAATCACCTCTTAAGCCTACAATCAAACACCTATACAAAAACCCCCAAATCCAACCCTAGAATATCAAAATCCAAGCAAAACAAAACGAAATCTCCCAATAAACGAAATGGAGCTTCTCTAGGGCTAAACAAACAAGATTCTAAAAGCTTGGAAGGATCACCTACCTAGAAGTGGTTCAAATAAGAAGAGGGAGCTCACAAGAAGCTCTAATGGTGATGCATGTCTTCATAAATGGTACCAATAGAGAGCTCTTGAAGTGAGGAAGAAGATTGCAAGGTCCATCTCTTGATTTAGCCAAGTTCTTGTGGTGATTTATGGGAAAGGAAGTAAGAAAAACAAGGGGAAAACCCTTAGGGCTGGGATTTCTCTTCTCCTCTAGGGTTTTTTGCCAGAAATGGAAAAATGAAGAAGAAGCTCTCTATATATAGTAAGTGGGAATGGGGCCCACAACTTAAAAGACTTCTCGGGATCAAAACATGGCATTCGGGGCTTCAAACAAATTTGACAAAGAAGACAAAGTTGATCGGCGAAATTTCTAGTTTCCAAAAAGTATATATTTTGCACATTTTGGTGACATTGAAATTGGTGTCCAGATTTTGGGTAAAAGGACCATTTTGCCCTCAAATTGGGAAAAGTCGGGTTTAGGGCTCTCAAATGGGAACGATGTCAACATGAAAGTTGTAGGGATTAACAAGATAAGTGCAATGGGGTTAAAACACAATTTTTGGAAATCATCGGTAAACCCCCAATCTCACACAATTCGTAACAAGAACCCCCAAAGGGTCCCACAAGTAAAAAGGCTCTCCAAATTCCCCAAAGCTATTATAAAAGCTATTCTAATCCCCAAACTAATCCAAAAACCACTAAACACACTTAGAACTAAAACACAACTTAATTAACTCTAATCGAGGTCTCTCGGGTCGGGGTCTTACACTGGGCCCAATGGGCTGGCAGACCTCGGGTCTTGCCTGCATCAAAAGTACTAATACCTTTATTATTATTATTATTATTATTTTATATGTTTTAGTTGCTATGTGAAAAATGCTTCTGATAAGCATATAGTTTAGATCCTAAGCGACACCTAGAATCCTTTATTAATATAAGCCCTTATTTTTCATTATTAATCATTGTTGCAACTGCTGTAGCCTTGGGACCTTGATTTGCATGATCATTCACTTTACATCCTTTACATCTAACTTATTTTTTCCCTTCCCCCCACGGCAGCATCCACCTCGACTTCTTGCCTGCCATTGTTTGGTGTTGTTTTTCTTGATTATTCTTCAGCCATGCTGCACTCTGATACTGATGCTTTTTTTTTTTTTTATATATATATTTTTTATGCTAGTTGGTAATGGTTGTTGATGCACGGGATCCATTGTTTTACCGATGTCCTGATCTTGAGGTACACTTCTATTTATTTCGTCGATTTTTTTTTATTTATTATTTTTGGAAGATTCTGTTGTATTTGATTTCACTGAGTATATCAAATAGATGTGCCTTTCTAATTCTATACTAAATAATTTACAATATAGTTCTATCCGTAGCAATTTACAATATGCTGATCAGTTTGTGGTTCCAATCTTTTTATATAACATGCACTCCCGTGAATATAAATATACATATGCAAACTTCACTTCAATTGGAGTGACATATGGTATTGGTATGTAGAAGAGTTCTACTTGATAGTTGACATCAATTTTTTTGTCTGTTGGTCAATCTAACAGTGTGTATCACTCCAACTGAAGTTGGGCAAGTGCCTTCTCTATAGATGCCTTGTATCAAGTGAAGGTGGGCACTATGTGGGTCAGAAGAAGGTGGCAGCATGAACTCCCATGCCGCCATCAGCTTTATGAACATCTTTAGTAGATCAATTATGTAAATTATATGCAATTGGGATATGTAATTTTAACTTGATTGTTTGAACTTCAAATTGTTAAACCCCGAGGGGTAGCTTAGTTGGCCTAGGACCACGGTTTGCACCCGAAGGTTGAGGGTTCGAAACTGTGCTACCACACTGGGGCCACAGGGGATTTACCCGACTCCTCCTGGGCCTGTAGAGATTAGTCTGGCCCAAAGGGTTGGGACACCCTCCATTATAATTAAAAAAAAAAAAAAAAACACTTCAAATTGTTAATTTTTTTTTAATCTTTGGCACCTTGGTCCACCATGTGCTGTAATAACACGTTGTTAATCCATGCTAGGGGAATTTTCACCTAAGAGTGGAACACATTCCTTTCTTTTCATATTCCAACTTGTGGGCTGAAATTTCTCACTCATGATATATTCCTGACTGAATGATGTTATGGAATTTTCAGGGTAGCCATTTCAGAGAATGAGATAATTGATTGGATGAAAATGGGTTATTAACCTCCTGAACCAAGAGCTAAATACTAGGTTATAAGCTTTTGTCTTTTTTCATAGTAGATATTTTTCTTTGGATATAAGTTAAAAGAAAAACGAAATAAAAGAAAGAAAAAATCATATCTGAATAAGAATGTGCACACCTTTTGTGCTGTGTTGGTGCTGGGTGAATGCACACAACTTAGAACTAAGAAAATCATATTATCATCAGTCTCATTTATTTATTTGAATGCACATGCCCTTTTTATTTATTTATTAATTATTTTGATACATTACAATACAACAAATTCACTGAAGAAGAAAAAAAAACATTACTTACCCCCACTATATGGAAAGCAGAGATGAGAGAACAAAAATGCCATGGCAAGAGCCCATAGCACAGCTGGAAGGTGTTTATTGTGAAATCCTTGAGTTTGTGGCTAGCATTCCTGTTATCCATCACCTGGAAAAAAAAAAATATAAGCTAAAAGGATCTGTATTGAGTATTCTGATGGAAAAAAAATAATTAATGATCCTTCTCCTTGGAAATTTCTCACCAAGACAGAAGTGCCACTCGCACGTCAAGATGCTACCTGTGACGTGAATTTCCTTCATGAAAACAATTTGATATTCTGAAAACATATTTTCAGTGAACCTGGGAATGGAGCACTGAAATTTTTATAATTTTATTTTGTTGAGCTGGGATCTAAGATGTGGCACTCATAGTTGTGAAAACAGAGCTAGAATATTACGAAGGGATGCAGATGTCCTGGTAAATTTTGCTGCTTTACGATAAAAGTCACTAATCTTGTTTACTTGATGGGAAACATTGATTCTTGAAATTTGGAATGACTTCATTTTTTCTTGAAATATTAGGCATATGCACGGGAGATCGATGAACACAAGCGAACATTGCTCCTTGTTAACAAGGCAGATCTTTTGCCTTTCGATGTCAGGTTAGAACCTACGTTCTCTTCCATCCAGGCCAACCAACACTGAATTTTTGTTTCTCTGCCTTACATGTTTTTTCAAAACTTGGAATCTGCAGGCAAAGCTGGGCAAACTACTTCCAACGTCATGGTATTCTTTATGTATTTTGGTCTGCAAAAGCAGCTTCTGCTGATCTTGAGGGCAAGAAGTTGATAAGCAGCCCTTGGGTAAAGCAGAACAAACTGCAAGATTTGAATCTCTCAAATGAAGATAGTAAAATTTATGGAAGGGATGAGCTCTTGGCTCGCTTGCAGACAGAGGCAGAATCCATTGTATCAAGGAGGGATTTGGACTGTAAGGATAAGGGACTACATTCTCCCATTGGCAGTGCCAGTGGCCAGGCAGCCAAGCATGTCATTGTGGGATTTGTTGGCTATCCAAATGTTGGCAAGAGCTCAACCATCAATGCATTGGTGGGTGAGAAACGGACGGGCGTCACTTCAACTCCAGGGAAAACAAAACATTTTCAGACACTGATAATATCTGATGAACTAGTACTTTGTGACTGCCCGGGTTTGGTATTCCCCTCCTTTTCCAGCTCGAGATATGAAATGATTGCATCTGGCGTGTTACCCATCGACAGGATGACTGAACACAGGGAGGCTGTGCAGGTTGTTGCTGATCGGGTTCCCAGGCACATCCTGGAAGGTGTCTATAACATCACCTTGCCTAAACCGAAGCCATATGAATCACAATCTAGACCCCCTCTGGCTTCAGAATTGCTGAGAGTTTACTGTTCATCTCGTGGTTATGTCAGTTCTAGTGGCCTGCCGGATGAAACTAAGAGCCTCCCGTCAGATTTTGAAAGACTACATTGATGGCAAACTGACGCACTTTGAAATGCCTCCAGAAATAGTGTCCGAGGATGAGGATGGGGAAGTAGAGGAAGACGAGCATGGGCTGGAGGGTGCATGTGGGTCAGATATTTCTGATGTTGATGACCAGGTATCTTGTGAGGTCGACGGTGCAGGTGGAACTGACCTACGGTATGTGTTGAATGACCTTAATTCATTTGATGCTGCCAATGGGCTGTCCTCAACTGCTACCTCGGTTGCTGCTAAGAAGAAGTTGTCAGCTTCCACATCCTATAAGCATCACAGGAAGCCTCAGAGGAAAAAAGACCGCTCCTGGAGGGTGAAGAACGATGGCGATGATGGAATGCCAGTGGTGAGAGCATTTCAGAAGCAGGTAAACTTGGGACCTGTAGCAGCTAGTTGATGGCACTTTCACGGCTATGATCCTGTAAACTTGGGACCTGTAGCAGTTTTAGTTGGGATCGTGCGTGATGTTGCGGCGACAGGTTCGATCCCATGCGTATTTTATATTTATACATCTTTTCTCGGCTTGCTTTTTATGGTTGGGGTTAGCCTATGTAACCTAATTACTCTTGATTTTTTGTATGTATAGATTGTTAGCTGAAGCTACAAATGTCAGTGTTGGTTATAAAGAGTACTTCCCCTTCCCTTCGTTTTAGTGGAGAACATTAATATGAAGTTTTTAGATCTCAGAAAAGGGAAGCATGACGTATCGTTTGGAGCTCTCGCTGGGGTCCCACTAGCACTTGGCCAAGTATGGATGGTGATTGGAACCTCGTTGGAATTATAGATAAATCTCCATCGTAGATTTCTTATCTGCATTTTAATGGTAGTTTTGACTAGGAGAAAAAGGTGGTGCTTTACCCCATGGAACTGCATTTGTTAGAATAGTTTTATATTGAATGATTGCATTATTGAATGATTGGAATGCACTGTAATCTTTTCAGCTGGCGATATTTATGGACACAGTGAGCACGCAGACGCGCATGCCACACACAAGCAGACAAACTACCCCCACTCACCTTGCATTCAGGCGCGCACGCCCCACACACACTGGACGCGGACACACCCGCCCACTCCGTGTGCATTTACTGAAACTACACACACGTGCCCATAAGTGCCCACATAAGCACACATGCATTCTAATTATCTCATTGGCAAGCTTTTTCTTCCCATTACAAGGGCAAGGGCCGTCCCTTATTAACCACTCCAAATGAGGTTGCTGATAGTGTGATGAATTTGGGAGAAATCATGCCATTTTCTCAAATTCCATTTAAGAATAATGATAGTAGAATAATTAGTTTAGTTTTCGACTGTCCATAATTGAGTGTCCCTTGGGCTCAGTGGCAAAGGCTCCTGGGCTGGGCTGGAGATACCCTCTGTTCTAAAAAAGAAAAAAAATGGCATGGATGATGGAATTTTATCTTTTCTTTCTTTTTGTTTGAATGATAACGTAGGGATTTTATCTTATGATCAAGTATGGAATTTTCCTAAATAAGGATGAAGTTGATGGAAATGTAAGCTAGATTCATGATAATAGAAGATTTAAGATCATGGTCTACATTTTGTTTTTTGCTACATGGGCCTGCTGGTCCTCGACTGATAATTTAACCTGAGGATCCATGGATCATTACTGGGCATGCGTGTGAAACTAACGATGCTAACACCACTATAACCATGAGCGTGTTGGTGATCATGGTCTATATTTGGATTGATGCAAACACAATATATAATATAAAAAATGTAAATCTTAAATCGATCCATTAAAAAATAAAGATCCAAGTCAACTAGGCTGCAGTTTCACATTGCTGAAGGGAATGGATCATGCCTATATGAAGCTAATTATAAGATCTAAGGTCAAGGTCTAAGGTGGGCCAAGACTTTGCTCAACTTTTCTCTTGGAGTTTCATTTGGTCTTAAAGACCCATTTCGATTAGAGCTTTAGATTTTTTTAGCAAATTCAATGAGATCCCAAATTCCATTGGCATCTTGGGATCATATCTCATCTTTTATGGCATCTATCCATTTTATAAGATCATCACTTTCTACAGGCTATAAAAATGTAAGTGGATAATCTTTTGACCCCAAAGTCAAAGTCAAATCTCTATAATTAAACTATATAGTAATCTGGGATTGCAAATCTTTTTACTTTATGAGACCTCAAGGCTCCTGGTTCAACCATATGTGGAGCCACATTTTCAACATCAAGAACAACAACTACTCGGAGTGGTGTTGATGTGGTAGGCTATTGTTGTTCCATCATATCATAGTAAATGGTGTATTGCGGAATGCCATGACACTCTAATGCAACAGGTACTAATTATGATACTTGCTGCGCTTCAAATACCACATTTTGTTGGTGTCCTATTCCCACTGCTTTCACCATCTCTAACAATCTGATATTTTCGGTTTCTACTATCATGGTGAAATGAGCTGGATAGTAAAATCTATACCATTACATTACTTTGGATAGCCAATAAAGTACACACTCATAATTCTAGGGTCTATCTTCGTTTCATGTGGGTTATAAATTTTGACTTCTGCTTTAGATTTGAGTAAAGGTAAGTTATTGAGAATACTTATCATTGTATTTGTAAATGTTCTATTATCCTCACAACCACTACATTCTACTGAGGCATTCCCGTCATTGTAATTTGAGGTGATTTATAGGAGCCATGCAAATGGACTATGATTTTGCCTTGTTTCAACATATCTACTATAAAATTCACCACCAGTATTAAATTTCACAATCTTAGTTTTTCAATCAAATTTATATTTTACTTTTACTTTATAGAATTGAAAATTTTTAAATAGCTTCAGATTTTTATGTAATAGATAGAAATATCCATAACGTGAGAAATAATCGATAAAGGTGACAGATTATTTTTTATCGCCACTAAAATAAGGATCATGAAGATGTCTACACATTAACACACATGCAGATCATCATCATCATCAAAGCTTTGTCCTAACTATGTTGCGGTCGGCTAGATGAATTTTGCTTCTCCATCTCGATCTATCCTAAGCCAAATTTTACTATCGGTCCCAAGCCCGGGTAAAGGAGGAGGGTTGCGTTATGTAGGTTGATAACCAAAGTAAGATTTTATCACAACGATAAATATGTGTGTGTGGATTAATTCTAGAAGTCCAAAACTCCTCCTGACACTTTTTGCGTTTAAAGTTATTGTTAGTTCTCCTTTGATGCAACTTAGGTAGACATTTAAGCTTGTAGAGTTGTGCGTTTTTAAAACCCCTTCATTTATTGATCTTTTCAATCTCACTTTTGAGATAAGTCCTAATCTTCTACGCTGCAACATTATGGTTTTCTCATTCAAAATATCTTTTTTTCACACCAACATTCATATCAATATGCTGGGTAAGTAGGGATTAAGCATATAATAGATCAAGATTTAACTTACCACCACAACCAATGCATATATGGTGGACCCCATGTCATTATTTGGTAAGCCATTTTCCCCCAAAACCCTAGTAGTTTTGTAAGAGTGAGCTCTAAGCTCCCTTTTTTCCGTAGGTTGGCTTTATGAGTTTATGAGAGGACTTGAGGGCTAGAGTACCAAGCTCCAAATAGGGTTTTCTCCAAGAGCCTTTTGTAATTTGTATATACCCTCCTAAGGTTTACTCCTGAGATTTTCGTATTTGTTAATAGACCCCTATATTTTTCATTTTAATACCTTTTGTGTCCCAAAATCAACAGTCTTCCAAACCACCATAGGATTTTAGAGTGAAATGACAGTTTTGTCCATTTCCTTTATCCTTATAAGCATAATTTCAAAAGCTTGGGGTCAATTTTTTTTTAATAAAGCATGTAACATTAACAATTACACTTAGTGAGAGGATAACCCTATATAAATTTATTTTTTAAATCAATACAAGGCTCATTTCATTAAATCCAAATTGATCATGACGATAATCAACACTGTGCTTATAACCGGTTTTGATTTATGAAAGTTTCAAAATGCATGATTATGCTCCATTTGTAGGTGGTGTAAAAAAATATTGAGAAAACGGGCAAATGTAAAAAATAAATAAATTAATGTTTAGAATTTATCAGTGGGGTGGTGTTTGACTTTATGTAAAAGAAATGTTGGGGGATGGGAAAATGTAAATATATATATATATATTAAATTTTAGAATTTGCGGAGAGGGGAGATTTTGGACTTTTTTCAAATATGAATGGGGGCTTCAGTCCCCAGGCCTTTGTACCTGGAGTCCACCCATGGTCATGCGCATGATAGAGTTATTGAGAGAAACCATTGGGACTTTAAATAAAATCATAGTATTTTTATAAATAATAATACTCATTTTTTTAATGGATGTAAGGACAAAGCTGTCATGTATATGAAAATCTAATACGAATCTCATGCTAGCTGCCCATTCTTGTTAAGAATATTGATTTTGGAAATATGAAAAGTATTAAAAAAGAGAAGACAGGGGCCTATTTATAAATACTAAAACCTCAAGGGCATATTTACAAATCCTACAAACCTTAGAGGGGCATATACAAAAAGCTCTTTCTCCAAAAACATCAAAGGCAAGTGAACACTTGTAATTAATGTGATATGCATGTGTTTTATGTTGATTCTAAGTGTATTTTATATAGATTATAAGGAAAGGAGCCATTTTTAATATTTTAAGTCTTTAGTAGGTGGGCCCCAGTGCCGGCCCTGGGGGACAGCCCACACAGCCGGCTGGCTGGGGCCCCCAAATGTTTGTCAAGAAATAGGGCCCCCCAACAGGTGATGTTGCTTACATATCAAGATATAAGGGTCTACTTGATATTTTCACATCTTTCATTGAAATCCCACATTTTTCGTCTACCTCTGTTGCTATTGTTGCTACTGTAGAAAAGGGTTTTGAGATAAAGGGTATTAGAGTTTGAAGTTTGTTTAGTTTTGTGATTAGAAGCTTAGAAGCCATTGTTGTGGGTTTATTGATATTTTGAGGATGCAACTTGGTTTTTTAGTTTTGGAAGATTGTTTGTTTGAGGAAATGTTTAACCGACTTTAGGAAGTTTTTGAGAGTTTTGGTTGGGTTTTTATTTTGATTGGGCTGGCCATTTGAACTTTTGCCAAGTTTTTTTCCAGTGTTACATAAGGCTTTATGTATTATTGGCTTGTAGAATGTGGAGGAATTTTGTATTCTGGGAGGGCATCAATTGGCCATATCCACAGGAAAAACAACAAAAAACTTGAATAACCATGGCAAAAACTAAACATAAGTACCATAAGGAAATATACAATATCTCATGACCAATTTGACGAGCCAACTTGTAGTGTTCATTATTACAGTTGTTTTATTTATTAGTTTTTTTTTTGTTGTATTTTGTAACTTAAAATTGAGTCTTATACTTTTAAACATGGCAAAAATACACCATTTTCTGCTTTAAAATAGGTGTGAAATTTTTTTTCTTTTACATAGGCCCCATTTTAATAACTTGTCTAGGGCCCCTTGAAACTCAGGGCCGCCCCTGGTGGGCCCCATGACATTATTGGTCGGCCATCCTAGCATGCTTTGGAAGAAAATTCTGACTTCGCCGCTGCTAAGTTCCACCGTCATATAATTAATCTTGTTACCAAAGGTGTTGGGATCTATATATCTCTCTCTCTCATAGTTAGTTTTACCCGGGCACAAGCCAAACAATCTAAGTAAATAATGTAGTTATCTCGACAGTCGACAGCTGCTAATGTCCATGTGTTTGTAGAAAGCTGCTTAAACTTCTTAAGACACCTCAAGGAGATGGAAGTAATCTTCAATACATGAGCAGCAAGATTCCTTGCATCGAGAAGATCATGTATGCATGATCTAGCTTTGAACCGAGAGCTCCAGGCCCGGAGAGAGGGATTTTTCATAATCTTCAGTAAGATAATATCTAAGTCTAAGGGAATCTAGGTCACATGCAGTGGTAGCAAATCTAGGATTGTGAGAACATCCTGAAAAAGATGAACCTCAACAATAGAAATACCATGCAAAAGACCATATGTGTCAAATCAAATAATACCCACTATGGATGAGATCGTCTTTCTTTCTCATTTGAGCCGTTCCTGAAAATCGGGCCCTTTAGACTTTTTTTGTTCTCATTTTAGGATGGTCAAACATCCTGAAAAAGATCAACCTCAACAATAGACATACCAAGCAAAGGATCATGTGTCAAATCAAATAATACCCACTATAAATGGGATCTCTATTTCTTTCTCAAGTCTTTACAAATTCTTATGTATTTTAATCTTCTAATACATGTGATGCATAAACGAGATGGGATAAAGGTGTGTAAATAAAGTAATTTTCAACCTCTTGTTTACACACATCGAGAATGAGAATGGTATGGAAATGAAACCATTTTTAGCCTTTTATTTATTTATTTATTATTATTATTATTATTATTATTTTGCTAACGAAGGGTTCCCAACCCTTTCGACTTGACTAATTCCTCCGGATCCAGAGAGAAGCCGGGTAAAGCCCCTGTGGCCCCCAGATGGTGGCACAAGTAAACTCAACCTTCGGTTCCTGAAAAGGGGGGAATCAGGGGTCGATATCAAGACCTCTAGCTCCGAAAGAGGAAGGAACCGTGGTCTTAACCACTCGGCCAACCCCTTGGGGTTCAGCCTCTTATTTACACATCTCAATAATTGGCAAACAATTACACACCTCCCTCTTGCAAAAAACATCACTACAACCCCTTCATGTTCTTGTGACTAGGTCACAAGTTTATATAGCTCAACCATCTTTCCTTTTGTTAAGTCTTACGGGCCCAAAATCCATGATCCGAACCATTCGGTTTTTTTTTTTTTTTGTCAAGCCAATAAATCTCAATTCGTCAATTTCATATCTTAAATCTTCATAAAAAATTTAAGAAAAACTCAAAAAAATGTCAACATATTGATATAATTTTTAACACTCTTGTGGGCCCCAAATCCATGATCTAAATTGTTCGATATTTTGATATAATTATAATAAAAAATTGAATGGTTCCTCTGAGTGTGTCTACGCACGTAATGAATCGGGATCCTCTTGGTGTGTCTACTCACGGTGACTGTGAGTGGACCACTCAGGGTCGCCACATCATCGCGAGCAGCCCCCTGCCCGGATGCATGGTAGGTTGCCCACGTGCATGGCAGGTTTTTATAAGAAAGTTAAATATTATATGATACCTTCTAAGTTATCAAAACACCTAGTTTTTAGGTGTGTAGATTATATTCTAAACTAAGAGATAATATAGCAAAGTATTTAAAAATATATGATTTTCAAACACCCCCAAATAACATTTGAATGTACATTTACATATGTAAAATCCATTTTCCTATCCTGCACTTAAATGGCAAAAGACCCCTAAATCCATGACTTCCTCTGTTTTTCCTTTCTATAGTTTTTTTCCACCCCTAAAATCCTAAAATTGTTTCCACAAATGTAATATCTTCTTCCATCATTTCATTTCATGGTTCTCCTCTACATCCACAATCTCTCTCCTTAAAATCTCATTATCTTTCCAGTTCTCCATCATTTAACCCTAAAAAAAATTACATTCAATTTCTACATTAGGGTCTTTGATTGCTAAAAGAGAACTAAAGTGATTTTTCTATTGCACGTTATAATCTTGAGTTTTTTTTTTATATACCCCCCTAAGGTTTGTAGGATTTGTAAATAGGCCATGAGGTTTTAGTATTTGTATATAGACCCCTTCTTTTTCTTTTTAATACCTTTCATGTCCCTAAAATCAATATTCCTAATAAGAATGGACAGCCACTATAAGATTTATATTGGGTTTTTATATAAATGACAGCTTTTCTCTTACATCCATTTTTTTATCTCAAGTCTAACTCTCTCATGCACATGATCAGGGGTGAACCTAGGCACAAGGACCTGAGAACTGAATCCCCCACCCATATGGCCATATGTGAGAAAAGTTTAAAATTCCCTCCCCCCTGCAAATTCTAAAAATTAGTATATATTTTATTTTTACATTTGCCCCTTTCCCCCAATATTTCTTCTACATAAAGCCAGACATCACCCCCCTCACAAATTCAAAAAATTAATATTTTTTTTACACATAGAGCTAGACATCACCCCCCTCACAAATTCAAAAATTTAATATATTTTTTTTACATTTGCATGTTCCCCCAATATTTCTTTTACACCCCCAAGACATAAAGCATAATCATGTATTTTGAGACTTTCATCAATCCAACGGTGGGTTATGTATGGATTAGATAAATAATAACCGATTATAAGTATAGGTGTTGATTGTTGACATGATCAATTTGGATTTAATGAAATGAGCTTCGAATTGAGATTTTTTTTATGTGAGTTTATTTTCTCCCACTAAGTGCAATTGTTAATGTTACATGCTTTATAAAAAATATTGAGTCCAAGCTTTTGAAATTACGCATATAAGGATAAAAGAGATGGACAAAAGCATCATTTCGCTCTAAAAACCTATGGTGGTTGGAAGACTATTGATCTTGGAGACACAAAAGGTATTAAAATGAAAGTTTAGGGGCCTATTTGCAAATACTAAAACCTCAGGGGCCTATTTTCAAATCCCACAAATCTTTTTTTTTTTTTTTTTTGGGGGGGGGGGTATACAAAGTGCTCTATAATCTTTCATGCTAGTTTGATGTTTCCACTTCATGTCGTTTTTTCTTTTCTTCTTCTCTTTAGCCCAATTCACATACCAACTTGACCCGACTAGGCCGAGTACGAGCTAACCAGAACATAGCCAAGTCGGGGCTAAGTCCGAGTTTAAGGTGTTCCCAAATCTTACTCTTTTTTTTTTTTTTTGGCTATCGGAGGGGCATGACTAGTCCCTCCAGGCCTAAAGGGAAGCCGGGTAAACTCTTCTGTAGCCTTAGTGTGGTAGTGTAGTTTCGAACCTATAATCTCCTGGTGCAAACTGTCATTCCAGGTCAACTGACTTACTCTAAATAGCATTAATTTTGAAGTAAGCCCCACACCTGAGTTCCACTTCCCTCGTTGGAGGGAAGCTTGAACCACATAGACGCTGAGAGGACTTAGTCTTAATTTAAAAACCATGATTGACCTGCCAACTCATCCTCTTCTCTAGTAAGTGGTAAATAAAAGCCAAGGTGATGGTTGCTTTTTGGCAGAAAATCCTTCAATGCTCCTAATCAATGTTTGTATGATAGGGCTTGTTTGGGTGGTCTTTCTTTAAATACATGTTTCCTGTGTTAAAGATTAATAACGACATTGAAAGACATTTCTCTTTGATTGATGCAGATGGTAGGAAAAATCAAGTTCCTTTGCCAATTTATGTGAAACCATGGAAGATGTCTTTAAGAAATTGTCCCTGCCACATGGTAGTTTATTTATTGGGTCTCATTCAAAACCTCTTTTCCCCATCTTTTTCTGGGAGAAGATCTTTTAACCTCTTTTGCGACTACATGTGACAGGATGACACATGCTGGAAACTCCACTATGGGTCCCACGTATAAATAATTTAGACTGTTCAAAATGAATAACATACGGCATACCCTCTAGGGATATATACTATAATTTTTTAACTTAGGTGTGGGTGTAGAGAGAAGCTGTGGCATCACCGTTGATGTGAAATTAATCACATTTCCATCATGTGTTCAATTGGACGGTAGGAGTCATGCTTATTTAAGTGAAAATTGAGGATATATTCTGAAAGGAAATAATATTCATCTTGACTAGTCCGAATTATCTCTATATGAGGCCCACAATGAAGTTCCCGACATGTATTGCACGGTTCATGAGTAATAGCTGCGATAGCGGATCAGGAAACTAAATATTTATTTTAATTTTTTAAGTGGAAAAGGGCAATATTGATATTGGACAAGAAACTAAGCCCGAGTCCAGTCCACGGGACAAGAACATGGCCCAAATCCTTTTCAGCGTGGGTCAGGCTGGCCCGGCCCGGCCCATGGGAGCTCCCATCCCTGGCCCAAGTACAATATATTACCCAAGTGTAATAACTATTCTTCATCCCTCTCCAATGAACCTGGGAGAAACTCAGTATAACAGCTCCCTCAATTAAATGGGTTTACACTTTAATAGACAGACTTGGGCTGCACATGGAGAGTTGATTGATTCCTCACTCAGCATTTCTTGCATTTGAACTTTAAAACCCAATGAAAAGTCAAACCCTATCTAGACTTTGTTAAATTTCAGACACATTGCTGCACCTATATTTCCTGGAAAGTGTCAAAATAAGCATAGCCCATAACTTTCCTTCTTGTCAATTAATATGTTATTTGATTTTGGAACATTCTAACACCTTATCATAAGAATCCACAGACAATTTAAGGCACCACTCTTGCCAACTGTCTTTGCCAAGATGTCCACCCCTTCATTTTATTTTACTCTTTTACAACATATATATATATATATATATTATTATTATTATTATATATGGCAGATTCTCCCAAACACCCACTTTAGTAGGATTCCTTTTACATTTATAAAACATAGTCTATTTTGATTGATTCAATCCCTTCACACACCTTACACCTATCACTCCACCTGAGCCGATACTTGTCCTAGTCTTATAATGATCTGGACATTAGCCACTATTGCATTCTATCACAATATATTCACATAGTGCATACACAATAAACTTCAATGATCTAAAATGGAGGAATATTGTGCTAGATTAGTATTGCAGCTTGTGTGCGCACCTCTATAATCCATACTGAAACTTATTTTTTCGGCTTTCGTTTGATTGTCATGCATCCAGATAAGCTCCATAAGTGATGAATATCTTTTAAGGAAAATATGTGGGCTTAATACTGCACCAATGGGCAAGACTCTGCTATTGGAGAATCTTTTTATCACCAATTAGAGGTTGCCACGTCTTGACATGTTGGGTTTCTAATGGGTGGCAAGCACATGAAGGTACAACCACAAAGCCAAACAAAGCTATATTTTAAATTTTACTTGTGCCACCATTCAAAGGTCGTTTGACTTTGGAAGCAATCCTACATGGATCTTATTGATTCTTGTAATAACCTACCAATGTTTTCTCTCTGAGAGAGAGAGAGAGAGAGGGGTAGGTCTATTAATCATGCTATGTATGGTTTGCTCATTTAACCATTGGATTAATAGGTCTATTAATCACGCTATGTATGTTTTGCTAATTTAACCATTGGATTAACAATTTAAGATCCAACGATAACTTGAGTGTCGTACATCGATGGATTGAATCCGTAGATTTTCATGAATATTGTTTTACTCTGGTCAAAGTGAAATCTGAAGTAGGCTCTTAAATAAATGTGTCCATTCAATATGTTTGGATTTGGCCACGGTAATATAGGCCCACACTTGATAGCTCAGGTTTTAGATTTCTTTTGGTATCCAGCTTAGGCGGCTCGGGCCCAGCCCTCTAGTGAGGGAAGTAGACCTGGAGCCCTCCGGTGAGGGAAGTAAACCTCGGGCGAGGTAGGATAGCCCTAAGGTAACTGCCTAGATTTAAACTCTCTGGACGGCCAGGTAAGAACTGCCGCCTCTTATTACTAGGGTAAAATGTGGTTTTTAACTATAAGGTTTTAGTTGCCGTCAACATCAACAAACATAGGACCATTTCTCTAGTATTTAACACCTTAAAAAGTTGAACTATAAAAAACCAAGGCTCCTCCATATCTAGGTGTTAACCAAACTTAAGTATTATTAGAGTTAAACCCTTAATTCAAAATCGATCACGTCATAAAGCGATAAAACACACAAGTTTCTTATGTACATAATTTCTTAAATATATTTAATATGTAATTATTTTGACAATAAATCTCAAAACTCCGATTGAAATGAAATTTGATCAAAATCCATTTGGAGCTTAGAGACGGCCCCACAAATGTCTTTATTGACCTGGCTACATAAGATCCAAATTCAAGCACCATATATGATGTATCCGTAGACTAAGTGAGGACATATTCAAGCACCATGTATGATGTATCCGTAGACTAAGTGAGGACATCTACAGGTATTTTTTTTTAACAATTCTCCTTTGTGTCTCTCTCCTCAAGTAGTCCAAGCCCACCCCCATCTATCATTTTCTCCCATTCTGTTCTGTTTGGCTGAACCTGTCAAATGTGTGGCATCTCAACACCTCATCTTCCTGTGGCACTGCGTGCATGGATTTTAAGCACATTTACACCAATCTATATATTTCCGTACATGTGGGCCCGCCCCAAAACTCTCTTGATATCCACCCTTCGTTTGCCAAAGCATCTACCCTCCAATTGGTGGGCCATCAGATCACCGGTCAGGATGCTTGATTAAAGCTGTGTATAAAAATCGAAATCTTTTGAAAGTGGGGCCCACTAGAGCCCTCTAGTGCTCCTTGACTGTCAAGCGACGTCTCTTTTCCGGTTTAGCCGGTTTCCGCCGTCCTCACTCCCATGTAACGGTATGAGCCGTACGTATCAGCACCGGTCACTGAAAACCATAGAAAAGGGGAAGGACTTTTACATACAGGACCTGTATTTTTTGTCAACTACTAATAACCACCTCCGTTGATTAAAACTTCCCAATCAACCCATCTTTAACTGTTGTTAAGGCCTTGCTTTTACTGTGTTTTTTCTTAAAAAAAAAAAGGACAAAAGCTTCCTTATGCCTTAACTTATGTATATTGATTTTTTTTAAATTGCAAATATACTAGTAAATTTGGATCATTTAGCTAAAGTCGTTTTTTACTACGTTGGAGACTTCATATTCAGACTCTCTATTCATACACCCAAGTTCTTAACCAATTGAACTACAACGTAGAAGAAACCTCAACCTACTAATGAATGAATAAATTCTCACTCCTTTTAGTAAAATACTTGAATCTCATTCATAGTGAAAAACTCTCATTTTTTATTGTGAGCCATGATGAATGTTTGATTTTTTTTTTGCTAAAGATAGATAGATGGTTGTTTAGATCTTAAAGGGGAATTTATATAGCATGAATTTCAGCGAAAAAAGATCAAGCAATAAAGACGTAGGATTTTTTGATGTCTTGCTCAATGCATTTGGTGCAGCAATGAAATGGCCGGCGATTCTCCTCTTTTGGCCTGATTTTCCCCGTACGAGAGAGTTTCCTCTTCAACGGACGCTACCAAATGCACCCTAGCACTCTAGGGTCCATATGTAAACTTCCAGTAGAAAGAATATGGAGTCTATCTGTAATTAAAAGAAGTCTAGGGTCCATATGTAAACTTCGAGTAGAAAGAGAAAGGATGGGCTTTTGTTTCGCGTCTGGGCATTTGAGATTTTCTCCGTTTATTCCTCGAACGCTTCGATAGAGAGAGAAAGAGAGGGAGAGGGAGAGAGAAAGCAGCAGCAGCAGCAACTCCTCTTCCCCCTTTTTTTTTTTTTTGTTGTTGTTCTTCTTCCCTTTTCTCTGATTTTGTTTTCCTCGGTGAAACTGAGAGAAAGAGAGAAAGAGAAAGAGAGAAAGAGAGAAAGAGAGAGAGATCGATCTTGGTTCGTTAGTTTCTCCGCAGCTAAAAATAGGGCAGCAGTAGCGATCCTCCCTTTCCTCGAAATCTCTAGGTTTCCTCGAAAAAAGAAGAAGACCAGACAGCGAAAAGAGGCGAAATCCCGAATCCGCCATGTTGACGCGGGACTGGAGAAATGCTACTCCCACACAATCCTAGCCCTCCGTCACCCCCGATCTCTTCCGCGGGCCCCACCTCCACTCCCACATGGACGTCGATCCATCCACCACGCCGGAATCGGATCCGGATCCAACCCCCAACCACCGAGATCCCTCGCCGGAACCCGTCCCCTCCGCCGAGCCATCGCCGCCTCCCCTCCCGCAGGTCGCCCCCGTCGCCGGCCCACGCCCCGCTCCCACCTACTCCGTCGTCAACGCGATCATCGAGAAGAAAGAGGACGGCCCGGGGCCGAGATGCGGCCACACGCTCACGGCGGTAGCTGCCGTCGGGGAGGAGGGATCACCTGGCTACATCGGCCCTCGCCTCATCCTGTTCGGTGGCGCCACTGCCCTCGAAGGCAATTCTGCCGCCGCCGGCCCACCGGCCTCTGCTGGGGCTGCGGGCATTCGTACGTTTCGTCCCTTGCTTGTTATCTTGATTGATTGTTCGTTTTGTTTCTATCTGAAACCCTAATTATGTAAATGGCTAGTGTAATTGTAGTATTGAATGAAGTGAAAAAATCTCTCTCTCTCTCTGTGTGTGTGTGTGTGTGTGTGGTCTAGTGGCTGGTTTTGTAGTTAAGTGTCTGTTGTGGATACAATGTCATTTTGAGCTGTTTTAAGAGCTGTAGTGTTTTTTGTTCACTTTGGTTATTAATTTTTCCGGGTTGCAGGACTTGCCGGAGCAACTGCTGATGTACACTGCTATGATGTAATGTCAAATAAATGGTCGAGGTATGTTTGTGAATTGGGCTGAAGTTTTAAATGTTTTCTGGGTTATTAGGGTGCTGGATGCAATATGGGTCAATACGCCAAATGACTGTCATATTTTAAACCTCAATTGCTTATTCAGCTGTGATTTTGATTCAAGGCACATTTAAAGACACGATTGTCCTTTAAATGTATATTAAAACCCTTAATAACCTCTTTGAATTTTACATACATGTGATCTGTTTTGATACTTTTCTTTTGCAAACATGATCCCCGTTAAATAAAGGCATTTTAGGACATTTTTTTGAGAGATAATTCACATTAGAACCTTGTATAGAATAAAAAAAACTATAGTACATTAGTATGAATATATATAGAATTAGGAGATTTTTATTGAAATTGAAATAGTTGAATAAATCCATGATTTACGATGAATCGTTGTGGAAGTAAATTTTTTTTATTACTAACATTAAAGGAATTATATTAATAAGGAAAGAGATATATACAAACTTAGTACATGACAAAGGTCCTTGGTATAAGAGCATCTATGATGCCTAGATAGAAATACGTGTACAGACACGGATACGGGGTTCAGGGATACAACTTTGCACTTTTGGAAATTGAGGTCACGGATACGAATACGAGGGTCCTAATGTTTCTTTAGACCACTTTTGAATTAATGAAATTATCATTGTTTATGTTCCTTTTTAACATTTTCTATGTTGAGAAGTAAGAAAATTTAAAGAACCATATGAAATAGTGAACTTTCTAAGTAGGATATGATAAACTTATACTCTAGAAGCATTGGTGCAGTATCAGGTACCAATACAAGTATCATATCGGTCCAATACGGATACGTTGGGCTTGTACAAGTATCCGGGCATCATACTTGAACCAACAAAAGCAAACAAATATACTACAAAATATGAGCAAACAAAGGAAAAGCCCCATCTACCCCTTGTTCAGCTAATGAGCCTACCATACTATTTACCGATTGACCGGCACGTCTATATATGATCCGAATTAAATAAAAAGATTTGATCTCATTGAATTACGTTTGGAATTTCCAAGGTGCGCTCTTATCCGGAGAAGTCACCAATGAATTAGTGTTGGATGAATCACCCTCCAAGAGAAAGTTCCATCAAAGGATGATGAAAAACAAATTCTAAAAGCCTCCAAAATAGCCAACACATCTGCCTTGTTAGAGTCTATGATGCCCACATGTTTGGGGAACATGAACAGAACTTCCCCTTTGTTGGTTCAAAGAAACCCAGCAATACCTTCCATTCTTGGTTTACCCCTTGCTGCCCCCATTGACATTAAATCTCAACGCTCCATTTGGCGCCAGTTAGTATGAACCAGGTAATTTATGTCTCGTTCAATCTTATTTATTGCATTTGGTTATTGGAAACAAGTGTGCCAACCAACCCCAAATAGTTGAGAAAAAGTTATGATGATGATGATGGTTATGGAATCCAGGGTCTCATTTTCTTGTGATCCACGAAATTCCTGCCCAGAATTGTTTAAAAAAAAATGCTGCACCTTGTTGTATTTATATTTTGCATTCACATTTGCAAACCAGGATACTGTCTCGTTTATTTATGTTGTCGAAGCTACATACCTATGTAAAGATTTTGGTCAGACCACATGCTTAATTGTTTGTCCGCAACATGTTTGTTTTTGGTTTTCCCTTTGATATGCTAATATCAGGGACTTGCAAAATCACAATTTGGATATTGCTTTTTAATAAGCTTTTATGCAGGCTTACTCCACTTGGAGAACAGCCTTCACCTAGAGCTGCACATGTGGCTACAGCTGTGGGTACCATGGTGGTCATTCAGGTAATTCTGGAGCTAATTTGCCTGTGTTCTTTGTTCATTCAACTGTAAGTCTGCAGTCTAAGAAAATTAACTGTCCAAACTACCAATTTCCTATGCAACTCAGGGAGGAATTGGTCCAGCTGGTTTATCAGCTGAAGATCTTCATGTTCTTGATCTTACACAGCAACGACCACGGTGGCATAGGTGATGCTCTTATTTAAGCGAGCCTTACATGTCTGATCATTTCTTTATCCTTCTGGTCTTTATTTAAGTTATAATGTCTTACCTGTGTTTAGGGTAGTTGTCCAAGGCCCTGGCCCAGGACCACGTTATGGGCATGTGATGGCTCTTGTAGGGCAAAGGTTTCTTTTGGCTATTGGTGGAAACGACGGTAGATCCCCTCCTTTATGCTTGAGATGGTTCTTATATTGTACACATGTATTGGACATATTCAGTTTTCCTGTGGTATTAAGATGGTATACTTCTAATATTTGATTGCAGGGAAGAGACCGTTGGCTGATGTTTGGGCACTGGACACAGCTGCCAAGCCATATGAATGGAGGAAGTTGGAGCCAGAAGGGGAAGGTCCACCTCCATGCATGTGAGTATCCTTGAAGTTTTTCTTTTCCATCATATACTACTCAATTTAACTGTTTTATTCCAATGGTTTGTCTTTCGGCAAGTATTCTTGCGTTCTGTAAAACCGTTGTCATATATTGTTATCAGAGCTTGCTGTCATTTCTAGATATTGTTTACTAAATGTTCTGCTGTTGCTCTTATATGGTTTTTTAATTATCATGGAAGCTACAATCCTACTACTTTCAAAAAGGGGCTATAAGTAAGACAACTCTGTTCCACAAGAGGCTGGGTGTAGGCAATGGCCTTCTTAAGTAATAAAAATCTATACTATGGAATTACTTGTGCGCTTATTCTCATTTGTTGAGTCATTCTTTTGTGAAGTTGTGTGCGAATGCGCGCATTTGTTTAGAAAATCCTGTACTTTTTTCCATAGATTTTATGCTACTTGGTACAAAAATATTGGGAATTTGTGTTGTCAAGAGAGAGCATATATTGGTTTCATATCCATTGTCAACTCTGTTATTCAAAAAGTTAATTTGTCATTCTTAAATATGTGAATATTGTGAAAGTGCTTTCTTGGATTTCTCCAACTTTTTCATTTAATTTTTTAATTATTGACTTTCTGTAGGTTTTGTAGTGTTTTTTTTAGGCAATGGATAAATTTTGTTAAAAAAAGCTTACAACATATAACCAATCAACGAAAGGAATTCCCTGGGTATAAGAGACTGACACTATACAACATAATTACGCAGAGAACACCCCCCACAGAGACGCCCCATCAACCCCCTGTTTTGCTAAAGCATCCACCATGGTATTAGCTAATCTATCCACATGATGAAAAACCACTTGAAAATGAGAAGGCAATGCCATGATCTCGTTAATGCAAAAGTTCCTTAGCGTGGGCTCATCATGAATAACCCACTCTCCACTAGTAAACTTCCTTGAAAGGAGCCAAACACTGTTGGGCCTGACTTTCCTCTAGTTGCTCCATCCTTACTAAATTTCATCACACTAGGTGGAGAGAAGGGCCAAGAAACGACCCCTCTCCTTCATCAACCCACATGCGATGTAAGCCTCCCAATTAAATAAAATGTCGGTTCATCATAATATTTACGAACTCCTTTCTTACTAACACCCACTTAGCAATTCTAAGGCTTACCACTGAAAGGTCCATGATGGCGGACAAGGAAACCCTAAAAATCTTGTTACATCTTTCCTTTCAAATCGACTAAAGAATAGCAAAAGAGATGATTCTTCAGAGGAGAGAGACAGCCTTCAAAGAGAGATCCCCACCTTCAAGACTCAACCAAGTGAACCAACTCCAATTGAGAGAATTATGAGGCAACCTTGCAATGGATGAATAGGTGATTGATTTACTCTTCTTTCTGCACATGACACGTGTATGAAATTTTGTCTGACGCAAAGCCTGTTGTTCTTAGGTTTTTCATTCATAAGATAGCATAAAGAAGATCAATACAATACCAAGTATCTTTATAACATAAAAACGCTAAGACATCTTTTCTAAAATTAATAACAAAAGAGAAGAAATAAAATAATACAGAAACTAAATGGGCTGGTAGGTGGTTTGAACCTAAAGGACCCCGATTGACCCATGGGGACCATTGGTCTGTCCTGCATCAATATATGTGGTGGATGCTATCACACTTAGTCAATCAAACCAAAACTGAACCCCTTCCTCAACGAGGAAACCTCTTACAAAACTGATGCAGTCCTAGGGTTAGGATTGCATGTACCGGGCACAATTAAGGTTCCCAGGGAACAATCACATGAGGAAGAAACAGTCTTCAACGATAAATATTCTATTAACTCAATTTTCTCTGAGATTACCAATCTCTACAATGTCATATTTATAAGAAAAGAAACTTAAGGGCTAAGAAAGCAATCTTAACCAAACTAGGAAACCAATTAATAATCCTATCCAATTTAGAAACTGATCCTAAATACAACTTACTAAATAAAATCAGAAACTAATAACAATTTAATAAAGAATTCCTAAACTTCCTTGGGTCCCACATGTGGACCACGAGTCTTCTTTTCCCCAAATCTCTTCCACCGCTTTGCAAGTAAAGCGCAATGCTTATTTTCAAGGTTTCCTAGCCCTAATCCCCAAGCCCCAACCCCTTCAAGCTCGATCACCTCACTCCATTTCATTGGGTGAATCTTCTATCACTTTGCCTATCCCATAGAAATTTCCTCCTAATCTTATCCAACCTAGCTCCCACCACCTTTCACATTTAAAAAGGGACATATAATGAGTCACTAGGTTAGACATACATCTCCTTAAAGATAAATAATGCTTCTTCTACATGGACAGTTTCTTTTCAAAATTTTCAATCACGGGATCCCACAACACCGACCTCAGGTTAGCCCCAATCAGTAAACCAAGGTACATGATGGGAAGCCTCCTCACCTTCTCATAAATGCTGCCTGTTAATGACTGAAAATTACCTCCACCCACCCACCCACCTGAGAGCTCTTGGACATTTTCATGTTCAAGTGTGAAGCCAACTGAAAGCGCGACAGGATCCTCTTCAGGAATATACTTCCTCCTTGCCAGTGGTACTAAATAAAATGGTATCATCAACAAATTGAAGATGACTGATTGCTTCCCCATTGCGGCCCACCTTAAAGGCCCCAATTAACTTGATGTCCTTGGCCTTGACTAAGAAAGCTCCCAAAGCCTCTGCTAAAATTTTGAAAAGAAAAGGGGAAAGAGGGTCTCCTTGCCAAAGTCCCTAGAAGTTTGAACGGGTCAGGCGGAAAGCCATTAACCATAATAGAGAAAAAGTAAAGGCAATACACTCCACCATCCACTGCCTCCAACGCACACCAAAACCAAACGTCGACAACATGTAATCTACAAAATCCCACTCCACATAGTCATGTGCCTTTTTAAAATCAATCTTATAAATAACAGCCTCACATACGCTAAAACCAAACCTCAACAACATGTAATCTACAAAATCTCACTCCACAGTCATGTGCCTTTTAAAAATCATTCTTATAAATAACAGCCTCCTTACACAACTTCTTTTGGAATAGGCTATAATGACCACATTAAAAAATTGTAGTGGGTATAGTTTTGAAGATACTTTTTAATGATTGAAGTTTGTTGTTTCATTATGCTCTCAATTTCTCTCAATAATTCCTGTAGGTATGCAACTGCAAGTGCACGGTCTGATGGTCTTCTTTTACTTTGTGGAGGGAGGGATGCCAGCAGTGTGGTGAGTTAACAAAAAGTTATAGTAAAAAAATTTAAGTGTTGTGGGAGTTTTGCTGTTAGTTTTTTCATGTCTTGAAATTGTGACGAGGTTATGCATCTTTATCGGAATGGATCTGTCTTTATGGCGTTTATGTTTCCGAAGACACTAAAATACCTGGACCACATGATCAGGGTCCCTCCACTAGAATTACAAAGGGCTCCCCTAATCCCATCCTGCTGGCGCTTTCCCCTTGCTGCACTCACATTAAACTTTACAGTCCCTTGGGGAGGGGACCAAGCTGCTATTCAGCTTTCCTTTCTCCTTCCATGCTTCGTGGTAGACTCCCAATTATACAGGATGTTCATTGAAGCTGAAGTGGGTGTTATTAAAGAAGCATTGAAAATCTTCGGGGATTCTTCTCAGGCAAACTAATAGTGGAGAGTAAGGGTGGCATTGGTTCTGCTCAGGTTGGGAGTATGTATAAATGGACAAGGCCCAACCCCAACCCAACCTGCTTATCAAATGGGTTGAGAATCCTAACTGTAGCCAGGCCTGCAGTTATGTGGATCAAACTGACCCAACCTGAATAATAGTTCAATTTGGAATTAAACCAATAAGAAAATTGAAAAAAGAAATCCTACCTGACTTTTCTAAAACAACTCAAGATTGTCCAAATAGAAAGTTTCCTGTTCTTATTGGATCCAAATCAGGAATTCCTCAAAATTTCAGAACTTCCTCAAAATTATCAGTCGCAAATAGAAACAAAAATCTCCAATTGTCACAAAAGTCCCTAGTCTAGTTTTTTTCGAAATCCTCAATTAGAAATAGAATCAAAATCTCCAATTGTTGAAAAATCCCAGAGATTTCTCAAAAACCTTACAAATGGAAACAAAAATCTTCTAATTGAGATTTCCCCAATCCCTAATTGTGAATAAAAACAAAAATCCTCAATTGCCATATGCCAGAACAAAAAGGTCACTAATCCCCCTTTTCTAAATCTTCTATTGTAAACAGAACAGAAATCTCCACTTGCCAAAAAAAAAAAAAAAAAAGGAAAGCCCAAGCTAGATTGTTAAAGAAAGTCTTCAATTGCCAAGTAAAGAAATCCTCCGATCAAGGGGAGAAAACCCATAATTTGATTTGTTGAAGGAAATCAAAACAAGCATATTCACAAAATTCATCGAATAAGAAACCTTTAAGATCAATAAAAATCCATTTCACAAATTCATTGAATACGAGAAAGTATAAAATTTTGGAACCAATGAAAAGAAAAAAAATTATAGTCTAATACTATCGACCAAAAACTTTACGAAGCCCATGATAACCAGTTGACTGAAAGGTTATTGAATTTTAATGACTTTAATCTATTTGTAGGCATTGGAACTAGGAGACAGTATGGGCTGAGTCTGAGATTGGAATAGGTGAAGAGAAGATGGGTTGAAAAAAAGACAAGGAAGAAGAAAAGGGAGGAGGAGGAGGACGAATAAGAAGGTAAACCTGGTCATACCTTGGTTGGACAAGGAGAATTGGTGAAGGGAAGAGAGACAGAGAGACCAAATGATTTGGAGTAGTATTACCGAGTTAAGGGCTTTTAGAATTGTTCACTGATTTGATTAGTCTATTCTCCAAATCAAGCCTGACCCATTTAATGAATGGGTCAAGTTCCTGGCACATGATCAACCTATATATGTTGTGGGTGTTGGGAAGTCCCACATCCCACATCGCCTAAGTAATAGGCTTGACATGTCTTAATATACCTGTATGGGGCCTTCCACCTATTAGCTTAAGCTTTTGGGTTGGTACATGGTTTATTACATTCAGAGCGGGTTCCGACCCCATTATTCTTGTGTAGCCCACGTGACAAGCCCGTCCATGAAATCTGTTGGGCTTGCACGTGAGGGGGAGTATTGGGAAGTCCCACATCCCACATCGCCTAAGTAATAGGCTTGACATGTCTTAATATACCTGTATAGGGCCTTCCACCTATCAGCTTAAGCTTTTGGGTTGGTACATGGTTTAATACAGTGGGTTGGGTTTGGGTTGGACTAGGAGGGTCTGGTCTGGTTAGGTTGATGGGTTGGATCAGATTTTTCCATGTAGTGAAGAGTAACTCATCTAACATGATTCCTTAGGTTTCTTCTTTTGTAAAGGGCCCGTGGAGACTACAATTTGTTCCAAGTGAGATTAGAGATTTATCTTCTTTGGATGTGGCCTTCAATCATATTGACAGGGAAGCAAATAAATTGGACTCATTAGTGAAACAAGGGCTTGATTTGGATTCTATGGTTGTTGGGCCATTTTTGTAATTGTTTACAGTTTTAAATGGCTTTTGTATATGCATATGTAGTGGGTACTATAGTTCTCTATTATTGATGAAAAGAAACACCTTCACCATAGTAATTGTGCTCATTGGCATAATGTTCTGCAAAATTTATCTAGTTTCCATGAACATGTTCCATTTGAATGTCATATATACTTTAGATTGTGAATCCATTTGAACATAATATATACATTACATTGTAAATTGTGAGGCACTGAAGTCCATGTCAAAAGTCAAAACCATGCAGTGTGTAATGCCTTGACTAATCAGTTCACCTCTCTCTCTCTCTCTCTCTCTCTCTCTCTCTCTCTCTCTCTCTCTCTCTCTCTCTCATGCACACACAAATGAAGACACTCATCCATAAAGATTCCTCCGAAAGGAAGGTGATTCTTTTCGTAGCTTTTAATAATTGGATGGCAAAGCGACTTTGAAGGCTTACAAACACATTGAGAATCTAGATAGGTAGAAGGAAGCATACCAGAGGGCATCCAAATATTATTGCTGGAGAGTCCATACTGACTCATTCTTAAGCTCTATGAGTTTGCATTTAGTGTAAATACTCCTTGGTATGATAACTCAAAACCATTCTACATTACAAAAGCTATAGTATCATCAGCAAACTGTAAGTGCATTTTCTCAGTATCAGAGCTCTAAACTCGAAACCCACTACTCAATCCCTGCTTTATCCTTAAGTAATCTCTTCAATGCTTTGACAACTGTGATAAACCATAGAAGTGACAAAGGGTTCCCTTGCCTTAAACCATGTAAACTTTGGAAACATGTTTAGGACTACCATTTACCAATCACAAAAAATTTGGCCAGAGAATTACAGACCATCATCCACAACTTCAATACAAAGCCTGGCTGCTGGAGTTGTATCTATGTTTTGGATATGAGAAAGTAAAGATGTTGGAGATCCATTGTATCCTTCAACTCCCAAGTTGAGCCCGTTGTTAAATGAAAAGTGATCATGTCCTTTAGGATGGTTTTTACTTAAATTATGCTTATTTTCCAAGACGACTCCTATACTCATTAATCTACCTCAAATGTTTTTCTTTACATTTCTCAACAGTCCAAGTCATAAAATTGAAAATGGTGATGCCTTTAGGAGATCATATGAAACCTCTTTTAATATGAAACTAAAATCCATCATATAGTTGTCGATTGCTTTAACTGCAGCGACAATGACATTATGCTACATAATGTCCTACTGCAAGAAATGTTCATTGTTGCTGACTGAGGAGTATGGCGATTTGAAATATGAGGAAGCTTATGAAGTTGGACAGGAAGAAGAAGAGGGTTTTGAGAGGCTAGAGCAACAAGGAGACTTTTCTTGAAGTAACATCTGTAGCTTGGGTGTCGGCCAAATGATTTGCCTCCTGTGGAATAGGATATTTTATTTTTTGCCTAACATGTAATTTTACCGAAATGCTGTCCTTCCTTGTTCTCTTTTTGTTTAAATGGATGCTATATCTATTTCTAGATACCTATTCCTGATGAAATTACACGTCATGATCTTACATCATGATACTATTTTTTAGATATGCAACAAATAAGTCACGTGACAGGTTTTTATGTTGTGCGCTTCTTGTAGCCTTTGGCAAGTGCATATGGTCTTGCGAAACATAGAGATGGTCGTTGGGAATGGGCAATTGCCCCGGGTGTCTCACCATCTCCTAGATACCAACATGCAGCGGTGGGTTTTTATTATTCTTTTCTTCTGAGTTTTCTTATTTTCTTCCATATTCAAGTAATCACCTTGAGGCTGATATTCATCTTAGGTTTTTGTCAATGCACGGCTCCATGTATCTGGAGGTGCACTTGGTGGTGGCCGCATGGTAGAAGACTCTTCTAGCATTGCAGGTAGTTTCTTGTACCAAAGAGTGAGATATTTGAGATCAATGAAAATGGATCATCTCTCTATAACATCAAGTTTATGACTGTCCAAGTGCAACTTCTTGCATAGATACGTTACTCACATGTAAGAAAGGGAGATTTGCATATTACCACCTGTTTTTTTTTTTTTTTTTTTTTTGATAATTACATATAAACACCTGCATTTTAATTTTTACAACTAACCACCTCTATTATTCTGAAAGTTTCAGTTAGCCACTTGACTGTTGGTCAATGGCCTGTCTCCAATCCTTAGATAAAATTCACTGTATTTTTGTTGTAAAAGAATGAAAATGCTCTTAGATTGGACCTGAGTTACTTTAACAAGATTAACATTCAATTTAATCCGAATTAGGTTAGACCTAAGAAAAGTTTCATCTTTTTACATTCAAATTTGTTAGGCTTTATAAATTGGTAGAAAATGTGCCTCTAATTTTGAGTCAAAATTGAGATTTTTAATTAATAATACAGGTTGTTTTGAAAAATAAAAAAGAGGTGGTTCTCTTCGTTTTTCAAAAGAAGACACGTGGTTATATGCAAATTTCCAGAAAGGGATACTATGTGCGTTTGCGCGCGCGTGTGGGTGCGTGTGTGCTTATTTGGAGATGGAGCAAAGCAAGAGCCTCAATTGGTCTCACTTTTCTAGCCTTGTGGCACTACTGGTATTTAGTGGGTAGACACGGATCCACATTGCAAAGTATTGCCATAGGAATTACTTTTTTTTTTATTTTTTATTGTGGTTATTTTCTGATCGGCTTTTGGTTTTTGGTTATTTGACCTTTGTATTTAGTTCACTACCATTGAAACATCTAATGTTGTATGAGTGCTCTTGCTTGGCACATTGTGGTCTAGATCATGTCTTCATTTTGATTGCATAAAAACTACGTAGTGTGTTGAGGCTTGGATGTCCCAACTTAGTTTCAAATAGGTTGAGAAGAAACTGAATGAAATGGAGAAAGGGTTTCGTGCACATGAAAACAGTTCTCATTTCTATATGGTAATCACCTTTATGGGCCCATTTGGATGCATGCAAATCATGGGGTTAGGGGGATGGGAAAATCTATGCATGAATTAGGGATGCAAAAAAAAAATCTCCACGGCCCTACCGTCGTGACTATGGATTTAGACCACCTCATATAGATAAAATCGTGACAGCTTTTGAAAAAATGGGCATTTCCTTCCAATGTTAAGAAACGGATGAGTGTCAAATTAAGTTCCAATTCACTCAGGGTTGGGGGAAGAAAGAGAAAAAGGAGGAAGGGAAGACAGATGGTTTTTTTTTGGGTGGGAGTGTTTACATTGATCATTGGTTAGTATGATTCTTATGAAGTTTATCATGATGGTTTCCATATTTGCATGCATATGTGAATCATATTCTATCTAACTGGGTTTGGTTGATTGCTACTTTTCTCGAAGTAGGCTCAGTTTTCTTTGGCAAGTTCCTTTTTAGCCAATTGCCGTTCTAAAACAAACCTCCTTTTTTTTGGGTTTGGGACCAGCAGGTCCAGCACGTGCTTAGGCATTATATGACGCAGTATCCCTCCCCCTTTCCTCTTACTTTATATATTAGGTTTATGTTGTGCTATCGATTGTGGGACCCTGGATAAGTGCCAATTCATTTTTCCTTTTTGGGGTGGGAGATGTTTGTTGTTGGTGTTTCATACTGCTACGAACACATATCCACACACTGTCTAGGTGGTTCTTGAAACTGAATTCTTACAATTACCTTGTGTCCATTTGTTTAGTGTTAGATACTGCAGCAGGAGTTTGGTGTGATACCAAATCTGTTGTCACAAGTCCCCGGACAGGCAGATACAGTGCTGATGCAGCTGGTGGTGATGCTTCAGTTGAGCTAACAAGGCGCTGTAGGCATGCGGCTGCAGCTGTTGGTGACTTGATCTTTATCTATGGTGGACTTCGTGGTGGTAAGATAATAGACTGCTATGGTAGTTATACATTTGGATGCATTTGATGTCGCTTTGTCTGGCTTATGCTGTCAACTCTTTGATCACACAATGAAACTTTTATTGATTTAGAGAAAAGCATGACAAATCTCTTTCCGTCGCAATGGTGAACCGATGCCATCTTTTGCTGAGATGAAGCTGGTTAACTCAGTTGATTTTTATGCATATTTTTCCAATGGCCACTTTTTTTTTCTTTTTGCTATATGCTTTGTGTATCTTTCTGTCTCTCTTTTCTTTTCTCTTATAAAGCTGGGAGATGGTCAGTAGCCTTCTGATCCTGTTTTGAAGCATTTAATGCTTCTATATTTTGATTTCTTCACCACTTATCTTCCCCTGATGCCATTGAAAACCATGCTTAGATCTGTTGATTTTTTTTTTACTCAGTTTGAGAATGAGAGGCAGAGTAAAATTGAAAACCAAATAACAATTTGGGGTTACTGTGGTTTCCTTTTTTATGCTGCCTTAAAGCATTTAAAAGGGTTACCCATTTTGCAGAAAAAAAGCATTGTGAATAAGGATTTGTTGATGCAGAAGCTCTAAAGCGACTCCTCCGCTTAATCCACACGACTTCAAACCAAGGAGGGCTGGGACGAGATCACATCTTCCAATCATCATTCCAAATGCAATTGCCCTGCGTCCGCCCAATCATCATTCCAAATGCAGACTTTATTTAAAAAGCCAACTTTAAGACCCACCCCTTTGTTGTATACTTCCCCACTAACATGTGACACATCCCCGAAACAAGAAATCGCTCCAACATCCTGACCTCCTATGCCTAGGAACTCTTTTAGAAACCTAACCCCACTCATTCTAACCATACTTGGAGACAATAAGCTTTCTCCAAAGTGGGCTTGCTTTTTCTTCAAATCTTCACCATCTCTTGGCTCAAATTTATCATTGAAAAAAAAGAAAAAACAGATGGCAATTAAACTCTTTGTTGCTAAGATTTCATTTCAGTGGAGGCTTTCATATCACCATATCACCTTGTCGAGTGAAGCAACCTTACAAAGATACCACGGCAAGTAAACGTTAGGGAACATGACTACACATGCTTCCTTTGAGGATGCTTCCTCCCATAACTGCACTTTTGGTTCACTCACTACTTGGAAGCATAAACCCTCAGAAAATACATCCTTCAATTTACAAAGCCTCGGATCCGCATGCGGTGATGGAGGGGGTTTAGACAAACTCTATGGAAGAATTTGTCGAATCCTGGACGGATTCCAATGAGGACCAACTCCGCAGATGGGAATTGGCCGAATTCCTCTCAGAACTCAGCACCAACGAGCGCTCTTCCATTGAAGAGAACTGGCAAACCAAACATACCAATCTTTATTGAATAATCATGGACTACTCTCCTAATGGAGGGATTACATATTTATAGGAAGGGTTGGACATCCCTTTTTCTAGTAGGACTCTACTTTCCTAAGCAATAATAAAGGAAATTAAATCATCAACTTGCTTAACAGTCCAAATAAAATAACACTCCTTATGTAAAGATTTTTTAAATAAAGCAAAACTCTCAAAAAAGACTCCTAACTTAAACTCTCTAATTAAATGGATGCCTTGTTGGGTCAATGGACTTGGCCCAATGGATTGGCCGACCATGGGTCTGGCCTGCATCAAAAGTACCATGCACCTGAGATGCTTTGATTTTTTCTGGTACCTGGTGTGTTGAAAATTTTGCTTTGATCCCGTATGTTCTTTGCTATAATAGATCTGCAAACACTGCTACCTCCATTCTAAACTGCGATAGCTACTTATTATAGAGAACTTGATTCATGGCATCCACGATTTAATTCGCTATAAGATATCTTATTCCTCCATTCAAAAAGTTGTTTAATCTTGTATATTCTTGCACTGATAGATCTCTAAACACTGTAATCTTCCTTTCATGCCATGACCATTTCCCATGGAGAATTTTATTCATGGAATTCAATGATTTACTGGATGCTGCTGCTTTCACTTCCCACTGACACCCACCACCTCTTGAGACTTTTGGTAAATAAAGTTTAAATGTTGCTGCCATAGCCATAACATCTGCTGTACATTTTTACAGTCCTAATGATTTCCTTGATGTTTTATACCTTTCGCTGTTTTAGGACTACAGAGCTATGCTATCTCTCTTGTTTATGGGTTAAGATTTTGTTTAAGTTCTTATTGATCCAAAAGGAGAAAAGTTGATGATTAAGTCCATTGAATTTTCCGATGGAAAAAAAAGTGATATGAGTTGCTATTGCTGCTCATTGTGCTACAGGGGTGTTGCTAGATGATCTGCTGGTTGCTGAAGATCTGGCTGCAGCTGAGACGACTAGTGCCGCTTCACATGCAGCAGCGGCAGCTGCTGCATCCAATATACAAGCAGGGAGGTCACCCATAAGATACGCATTTGTTGATGAGAGAGCAAGACAAGGAATTTCTGAGACAGCTGCTGATGGTGCTGTTGTGCTGGGAAGTCCTGTTGCACCTCCTGTCAATGGGGATATGTATACTGATATTAGCACTGAAAATGCCATGCTTCAGGGGCAAAGGTAAGCTACCATTGGTGTGATGGTTGTCTTGTGATTTATCAAGAGTCATCTCTGACCATGTTCTTTTTTATTGTTGCTGCTGAAGACCTTTTACAAGTTATGGAATGGTTCTCTCTGTATTTGCTTGATATGTGTTTTTTGGACCAATGTTAATTACAATAAATTGTGCAGTAGGAGACTGAGCAAAGGTGTGGAGTACTTGGTTGAGGCCGCAGCGGCAGAAGCAGAGGCTATAAGTGCGGCATTAGCTGCTGCCAAGGCCCGACAAATTAATGGAGAGGTTGAGCAATCTCCTGACCGGGATCGTGGAGCAGAGGCTACACCAAGTGGAAAACAGATCTCTTCCCTGATTAAGATGCCGGATTCTGCTTTAACAAACAGTACACCACCAACAGGAGTTAGGCTGCACCACAGAGCTGTCAGTAATAACATTCTGTTCCATTGAACGATATGTTTATCTTCTATGTTCCAATCATTTTACCAAGAGATTGAAATGCTTTTGTTATTGTATGTTGAACTTTGAAATGTTACTAAATGTTTATTTAATAAATATCTGCAGGTCGTTGTTGCTGCAGAGACTGGAGGGGCTTTGGGTGGTATGGTTAGGCAACTTTCCATTGATCAATTTGAAAATGAAGGCAGACGGGTTAGCTATGGTACCCCAGAGAGTGCAACTGCGGCTAGAAAGCTATTGGATCGGCAAATGTCTATCAATAGTGTGCCTAAAAAGGTATTCATTAGATGTCTTTTAATCGGAATTGATTATTAAGCATTAGTGGACATCTTTGAACATATCTATTGTGTATTCTGCTTGGATGCCTTTTGTAAAATGAGGACGCTTTAGTCATTGTTATGAAGAATTTATTTACTTCGACAACCAAGCTGACTCTAATTGGCCACGTTTTGGCAAAGACCACCTTCCAGCTTTGCTACTGGTTCTTGTCATCATTTCCATAAAAATTTCAAATGCAACTTGTACACTGATAACATGCAGCTTGTCCGTGAGGCTTGTTTGGATTTATGAATCCTGTAATCCACAGACATGGACTCCTTTTGATTCCTGGTGAAGTTTTTATTTCATCATCATCGAAGCCGTGTCCCAACTATGTTGGGGTTGGCTACATGAATTCTGTTTCTCCATTCCAATCTATCTTGAGCCAAACATCCTCAGATAAGTTACACTTCTTCAGATCTATTTTTTTACTACGTCCATTCAAGTCCTCTTTGGTCTACCCCTTCCCCTTGGTGGACCATCAACCTTCATAGTCAAAAGTACAAGGATTATGTGCATATCTTTGCATGCCATATTTTATAATTTCATTAATCCATCCAAATGGGGTTATTGTTTTACTTATTTCCATGCCTGCGTTGGTCAAGGGAATGAGAGAAAACATGCCCAACATACGTCTATTGCATTTTTTATTTTAAGGTCAAGATTTAAAATGCAGTATGGTTAGACAAGCCTTGAAGGTTGAATTTGGCCACTGTGATCCTAATGTTGCAATTGTATCAGCTTTTCAGATTTTGCTTTTTGTTTTTTAGCTCCTTGTGAGTTCTGCATAACACAATTTTACTCTTCAGCCATGGTAGAATTATTCTCCATCTGAGAATAGACTATTTTCTGAGGTTTATAATAGCATTTTCTAGTCTCTTTTTTTTTTTTGTTGTTGTTAATATCAATCCACTGTTTAACTTTAATCATGGTATCAACATTTTTATGCTGTGTATTTCTGTCATCCTTATTGAATTTCAGGTCATAGCACATCTTTTGAAGCCTCGTGGTTGGAAGCCTCCGGTACGCAGGCAATTTTTCTTAGATTGCAATGAAATTGCAGATCTCTGTGATAATGCGGAACGAATATTTTCTAGTGAACCAAGTGTTCTGCAAATTAAAGCCCCTGTCAAGATATTTGGTGATTTACACGGCCAGTTTGGAGATCTAATGCGGTTGTTCGATGAGTATGGGTCTCCTTCAACAGCGGGTGACATATCGTAAGTGTTGGATTAATGCATTGTTGTTGCACAACAAACATCCCTTTTTTCCCTGTTGTTGAATCTGCACGCATCTTAGTTTTCAGCATTGAATTAGCTTCGTTACTGTCACTTCTCATCTGGTGTTTTGCTTTCATTCATGAAAGTTTTCTTAAGTTTTTAGGGATCTGGGATCAAGGATTATTTCTCTTTCAAAAGCGGAATCTAATAAGTTATTGTTTCGCTAGCACAGGCATGGCCATGATGCTCTACTACTAGAAGTAGTATCTTGCGAAGAGCTGATTGGTTCCTTGTTTTCAAATACCGTGACTATTAGGCTCTGTGTAATGGTATGGCATTATCGATTAATAAATTATTTAATATATTCGAGAATTAGTTTCGGGGGTTTTTGTTTGCAAGAATTTTTGACAGGATTTGTTTCTGTGGGTATTTCTGACTGCATATCAGTTGTTGTCTCCCCATCATTTTTTCTTCCTTTTTTTTTTTTATTACTGAGTGAACTAGATGTCATGACCCGAAATCCGTATTTCTCGAAATGCCGAATTTCACATTGCGAATTCAAAATAATGTGAGATAGGTCAAATCATCGCAGTGGAATAATTTTTTTTATCAAGCATCACATGATATTAGTAAATTGTAAATTTATTAATTTAATCTAGAATTGTCCAAAAAGCAATCAAATCATACTAATAAAATGAAGTATCATAGTAATCAAATGATACTAATAAAATGAAGTATCATAAACTTTGACCAATTCATTGGTCTTGTTACAATCCCAAAATAAATAAACTAAAATGTTTTTAAATGACTAATTGGTCGTCTAGGCAATGTCATCGGCACTTCACGCTATAGTCCCTCGAGGCTCTTTCTCATATGCATCGTCGACTGGTTCAGGCTCTACCTCATTATTTGAAAAATTCCATGTATTGTGGTAAGTTATAGGAAACTTAGTGAATAAACAAGCTTTCATAACATCACATGCAATCATGCAAATAGAATTAAGTGACAAGTAGTATATTTCAAAAGAACAAGGTTAGGTATTGCAAAATTGAGATTTACATGAAAATCGAGGCATCAAATCTTCTATATAATGAATAGAATTCATAAACAAAGTAAACAAATCAAATAACATGATCTAAACAAAAAACCAGTACAAGGTGGCAAACCAAATAGGCTAAATCTAGCAAATTATTGCCCCACTAGATAGAACCATGTTCCAAGTGTATTATAGCCCCACTGAAGCCGACCTTAAAGTTGGTACCGGTACCCAAATTATCCTAGTACATATTAGCCCTACTAGGGTAGAGGGCCTTCAGGTGGTGCCAATGTGATAATCATCACGAAGCTATACTGCAACTAGAAATAATAATCGAGATTAGAAGCTCCTCACAGGAAGCGTCCTCACTGTGTTAGGTTAAAATACTTGAGTGTTGCCAAACACATCATGAGTCGATTCAAATATACAAGACATAGGTCATATCAGAAGTCATTGTTTCATATAGGGAAATACTCCAACCAGTTCATTCGAGTTCCTTCTATACAAGAAGCATATATTCACAAGGCCTAGCATCAAAAGTAGACTAATCTCTCCAAATTTCACATCAAACAGGTCAAGATTGAATGACTATGAATTTTATAAGCTTCCGATAAAATTCCAAAATTTCAGAAAAATTCAGAAAATGACTTCGCAAAACTGTCACAAGTTCTTCGTTATAAATCCTTTTAGGGTGATTCCAGTTGGCAACTAAAGAAAATTAGGAATACTAATTTTAAGAACTTTTCCATAATTAATAACTGTGTAGATTGGGTCTTTTAGTGTGCAAGTGGGACCAATTTCAGAGATTAACTGCACGTGGGCGGTTTTAACTTGTAACAATGTTTCTTTTGCAACTCCTTTCTCCGATATCGGAATCTTGTGAACTTTATATCTATCTCATTGTTCTCGACGAGATGACATGACCGAACCAAAGATCACCAGATTTCGACATCGTTTGACCCCTAAAAAGTAGGACTGAACCTTGCTGTCCCTCAAGAAATTTTCAGATTTTGTCCATTTAAGAACCCAATTATCCTAATTCTTCCAAAATCCCACATGGAATCAATCCTAATAAAACAATCTGAGGTTTTAAGACATAGAAGTCAATGGAATACATTGTACACAGATCAAGTCAAAACTCGATTCTAAGATCACCGAAGAAGGGTTATTGACAAAAACACAAAAGGCAGCAGGTAGACATGCTTAATATAATTGGAATAGAGCGAAATCAATTGCAAATCATCAAGGAATAGCTTAAAAAAAACCCTAAAACTAGACTAGATCATCAATCCCGTGTAGAAAACCCATATAGTTCAAATCCAATGATGTAAAATCCCTATTTTTAACTTGGATCCTTAAATCCTTTTATTCTAAGGCTTGCTTTGCTACACATGTAAATTGATAAAACGAAGGAAGCTCAATGGCTGGAGAGGAAATTTGAAGAGGAAGAAGTTCGTCAAGCCGTTTTCGATCTTGCTGGTGACAAGGCTCCAGGCCCAGATGGGTATCCGCTGGCCTTCTTTCAGCGGTTTTGGGAGATGCTAAAGAAGGATATCTTAGCTTTCATGGAGGAATTTTACTAGAGGGATAAGCTTTCCATCGGCATGGGGGCTTCTTTCATAGTGCTTATCCCAAAGAAGGCAGGGGAAACTGGCATTAAGGACTACAGGCCCATTAGTCTTCTTGGAAGCATTTACAAAATTCTAGCCAAAGTATTAGCAGGGAGACTTCAAAAGGTCCTGCCAAATATAATATCTAATGAGCAAAGGGCTTTTGTGAAGGGGAGGCAGATCTTGGACGACATCCTGGTTGCCAATGAATGTGTGCACTCTAGTTACAAAGACACAAGGCCAGGGCTCATATGCAAACTAGACTTGGAAAAGGCCTATGATAGGGTGGACTGGAAATTTCTTCAATACTCACTAGAATGGGGTTTGGGGAAAAGTGGAGGAAGTGGATTCTGGAGTGTGTATCGTCAGCCTGGTTCTCTATAATGATCAATGGGTCTCCAAAGGGATTCTTTTAGGCCGAAAGGGGGCTCAGACAAGGGGACCCTCTCTCCCGTTTTCTTTTTCTAATAGTGGCAGAAGCTTTGGGCAGAATGATTCAAGAGGCAGTGAAAGATGGTTTATTTGAAGGCTTTACAGTGGCTAGAAACACCCCTGCAATTAACCAGTTGTAGTTTGCAGATGACACACTCCTCTGCTTTGTGGAGCTGAGGAAGCCCAATTTAGAAATGTCAAAGCCACCATCCTCTGCTTCGAAGCTGCCTCAGGGCTTAAAGTTAATTTCTTCAAGAGTGAGCTCATTGGGATAAGAACTGAGAAGTCTATGCTTCTTAATGTTGCTAATATACTGGGGTGCAAGGTGGGACATCTGCCTGCTCTGTATTTAGGGATGCCTTTATGCTTGGGGCGGGTTACTAAATTTCTATGGAATCCAGTGATACAAAGGGTCGAGAGAATGTTGTCTACATGGAAAGCTAACTATTTATCCATCGGAGGAAGGGTTACCCTGATCAAGTCAGTTTTGTCTAATCTCCTAGTATACTACTTCACCCTTTTCAAATGCCCGGTCTTAGTCATTAAAAGATTGCGGAGAGAATTCCTATGGCATGGAAATAGCAATCAGAAAAAAGTTCCATCTAGTGGATTGGGACTCCATTTGTAAACCCAAGGAAGGTGGAGGTTTGGGAATCAGATCTCTTAAGAAGATGAATCAAACCCTATTGGGCAAGTGGTTATGGAGGATAGGAGATGGAGCGGACGGCCTATGGAGGGAGGTGTTGGATAGGAAATACAACCTTCCAAGATGTGGATGGGATATCTAGGAAGTCCCAACAAAATCGTCCACAATTTGGAAAGGAATCCTCTCGGTAAAGAGGCTCCTCAAGGAGAACATTAAATTTCAGATTGGCTCAGGGGAGTCGATCCTCTTTTGGAAAGATCGATGGGCTGGAGACATGATTTTGGGTGATCAGTTCCCGGATTTATTTAAATGTGCTAAGGATAAGGATGCTAAGGTCGAATCATATATGACAATAACCGGCGATCAGGTGGTTTGGAGTTAAGGAGGAACCTGAAGGACAATGAAGAAGCCCAACTAATCTTGCTCCTGAACCTTCTCAATGAGATGCACATCCTAGAAAGAGGGGAGGACACTAGGGTGTGGGCCACCTCTAAAGATGGGACACTCTCTGTCTCTTCTTTCTTTTCGGCTTTATCTATTATTCCGAGGGGGAGAAGCGAAGTTTGCAGCATCTGGAAGTTGAAGGCTTCTCCTAGGGTGGTTATTTTTGGGTGGTTGGCGCTCAAGAAAAGAATTCTTACTATGGATAATCTAAGGATGAAGGGGATGATCATTGTTGATGGCTATCCCATGTGCTTACGAGTTGGGTGGTTTGAATGTTGTTGGGTCTTCCCTAAGTCTCTCATAGAGGTGTTCCAGGCTTGGAAGCCTCCAATCGGGGAACCCAGGGTAAAAGAATTGCGGAGCTTGACATTCTTAGCGGTGCTTTGGATAGTGTGGAAGGAAAGGAGCTCAAGATGCTTCGAAGGGGTTCAATCCAGCATTAACAGCTTGGTGGAGAAAACTAAGTTCTTAGTTGCTCTCTGGGTGTTTGTTAGCCCGGCTTTTAGAGATTACTCCATAGATCAGATAATGTGCCATTGGAAGGAGATAGCCTTTTCATGTGCTAGGCCTTAGGCTTTTTGTTTTTGGGCCTTTTTGTTGTGTGTTCCTGGTTTCCTGGTTTGCTTGTCAGTACTGATCTCTTGTACTGTTTGCTTTCATTAATACAAGAAGCCATTCATAAAAAAAAAAAAAAACAAATGGAAAATTAAACCCTAATCACCACTAACTACTGAAATTAGGTTTATACAGTATTTATTGATCACAAAACTTCTAAGTTTTAATTTAAAACATCTAAATATAGCAAACCCTAAAGAGATCATGTGATGGGAACCCCAAAACACACATAATATGTTGTAAAAAGGGTCCCAGACCCTAGTCCAACCCATATAGTTTGGCCAGTGAGGATGTCCCTAGGGAACCCCACCGCCAAGCCCAAATAGTCCTTATTTGTTTCCTTTTGATGAATTGGAGGCTTCTTCATCATGTTGTGTGATTTTTGTGATGTCTGTCAGATGTAGAACATTGAAACAAAAGAAGATCCAACCCAAATTCAACACTGTGAGTTGGTTTCAGCAACAATATCATCAAATTGGAGTGAAACATAGAATATAACGGAAAACCATAAGATGACAATGTATTAAAAAACCCAAAAACCAAGCCCTATGATGGAGGGTCCAAACGACCATGGATCATGGTCCTATGGTTGTTGGCCATTGGGGAAACCCAATGGGACCCCATGGCCAGGTCCGTTCTTCCATATTTTTGTTTTTCTTCTTTAAATTGAAGCCTTTTCCATCATGTAGTTGAGGTTTTAGAGTGATTTCTACAAAATCTCCACAGCTAGAACTAAAAAGGATTCTGGAATCCAATTTCATGGGATCAAGAGATGGATCCTGCATGAGATGGTTGATTCAGTTTGTTTACTTACCTCTTATAAGTCTTAATTGACTTCTTCGCTTGTGCACGAGTGTTTAACATCAATCTCTACAGGCCCCGGTTGATCCTCTCTTTCTTCTCTCTTTTCTTCTAGTTCTTCTAATTGCTTCAAGTTGAAGATGCTATGGCCTATGGGAAGGGTTGGTTGTGTGATAGCTTTAGGGGGCTTTTGGTTTGCTTCAAGTTGAATGAGATGTGGGAAAGGGGTTGGGCGTGAAATTCTAACAATGGTTTTGGGTTTGGTTTCCTTATCACACTAAGTTGAATTAGCATAAGGGAGCCGTCTTACTGATTCCCTACCATACTAGAACTCCTTATGGTCTTTTGCTATTTTTAAATATTCAATTCCTAACCTTATATGGACTAGCCTTAGAGCCAACTCAGCCCCATACCTCGTCGTGTAATGCTAGCAGGTCCCACATGGGCCACACATGTTTTAAATTAATTTTTATGAAATTTTAAGCCTAGCTGAACCCTGATATTCACTATATTTATTAATTACGGATTAATAACAGTAATTAAGGCTTGATTAGGTTGATCAAATCCTAATGTACATGTGTATTTTTATTACATTTTGATTTGATTTAATTCAGGTTAAATCCAAATTTTCTGTAATTTATTCTAATTATCACTAAATCAATATCACATAGTTAAATAATCAGACAATGGGAATTTGAGGGTCAGGTCCTGCACTAGAGTGCTTCATTCAGGCTGTTCAGGCTATACTTACACTCATCATCATCGATTTGATTGATGATTAAATATTCCTAGGTTGTTTACCATTCAAAAATAAAAATAAAAATCCCTAGGTTATTTTTTATTAAGTAACGTTATTAACAGATGGAAGGAAGATTTCAGAGCAAAGCAAACACACAAAACGAAGATTTTCAAGGCAGGGCAAAGCAAAACAAAGTGATGGTATACAAGAATTATACCACATGCAACAAAACAAAACAAAACATTTAAATAAAAGCGCTCAAATGAGCTGTCCTATCCACTTCTTTTTCCGCCAAGCAATTGGCAGACCTACTGACTACAAATCATATCCAGCTAGAGCTGTCAACATTTATTGTTGTCCATATGTCAGATTTGGATGCTAACCATTATTTGTATACATCAAATGAATGGTTGACCATGGAGATTGTGCCATGTGTCTGATTTTTGTGCAGTGCACCTTTATTGGAATGCTTCACTAAGATTAGATGCCCCTCTTTTCTATGTTTCTTGAAAATAACTAATTTTTTGGTGACGACTTTGTTGCTTTTTGGTGTCACTGCAATGTTTTTGATTTGGGTGCTCATTGTCCTTGCTGATTTCATGTGTGTTATTCCAGTTATATCGACTATCTCTTCTTAGGAGACTATGTTGATCGGGGACAACACAGTTTAGAAACTATTACTCTTCTCCTTGCGTTGAAGGTACCACTTCAAAATGATTGTTCAATTTGTATAATTTGTTTTTCAGTTTTTTTCATACTTACCTTTACTTTTCTTTATGGGTTACTTGGATCCACCAGGTTGAGTATCCTCACAATGTGCATCTAATTCGTGGGAACCATGAGGCTGCTGATATCAATGCTCTATTTGGCTTCCGGATAGAGTGCATAGAGCGCATGGTAATTATTGTTGTTGCTGTTGTTGTGTCTTTTGCCTAAACCATTTTAATTCAAATTCATTAACCATACCCACTTGTGAACAGGGAGAGCGAGATGGTATTTGGGCTTGGCACCGCATAAACAAATTGTTTAATTGGCTTCCTCTTGCTGCCTTAATTGAAAAGAAAATCATTTGTATGCATGGGGGCATCGGTCGGTCCATAAATCATGTAGAGCAGATTGAGAACCTACAGCGCCCTATTACAATGGAAGCAGGCTCAGTTGTTCTTATGGATTTATTATGGTCAACACAATTTCTTACCTCTGTGTTTGTACTTTGTACTACTTGCATCTTTCTTATTCAATTGTCAGTCACATTCTTATCGGGCTCCTTTTATACAGGTCTGATCCAACTGAGAATGATAGTGTTGAAGGATTGCGTCCCAATGCCAGAGGCCCGGGTCTTGTTACTTTTGGGGTGAGTTTCTTTTTTTCTTTTCTTTTTCTTCCCTTGTTTTCAATTGTGTGTGTGCAAGTTTTTTCTAAACGTTTGTGTTTATTGCAAATGGTTTGCTTTGCGCACATTGTAATTCTTTCCGAAGGACCTACTTCTAAGTTGTAGTTTATGGCATGTTTGGCAACACATTCTGTTAAAGGCCTTTCTAAAATTAACGGACTTCTGAAAAATGGATTTTTTTTTCAAAGGATTGTATGCGTTGTTTGACGTAATGCTTCTTAAAATGGGGTTTCCAGTTGCAAAAATCCAACGCGCGGAGTCTTAACGCACAAATAAATAAACAATTTTTTTCATAAGAATCCATTATGTATTGGCCAATATTCGGGTACATACACCTCGCATGGAGGAATTCGTGCGAGGTAGCATGTGTGGCCCACCTAGGCACTGATCCAAAGGGTTACTTCCGATCCATTGGGTTTGCACCGATCTGAATGGACTATGTTGGATCGAGGGTCAAATCTTGTTCTTTGATATAAAGGCGTTAAAACTTGTGGGCCACGAATGAAATGGTTAGAGGGATGGGATTGACTCCAAATTTGATATCTGTTCCACCCCCCCCCCCCCCCCCCCCCCCCCCCCCCCCCCACCCCAACACACACACACACACACACACACACACACACACACACACACACACACACACAGAGCGCGCACACAGCACAGCACAACACAAAAAAAAAAAAAAAGATCAGTGGGCCCCATCCAGCTACCTTGTGCTGTAATTTCGTTCAATCACATTATGAGATCAGCAAATGCAGAGGCGGATAAACTTGGCAAAGAGGGAGTTCTTAAACCTTCTTTGCTCATTCTTGGCCCTACTTAATTTCCTTTTGTTTTTGTTGGTGCCCGTTGTTTTGGGTCTCAATCTTTTTGTACAGCGCTTCCCCATGTTTTTATAGGGGCTCTTTTGGTCGGTATGGCCCTCTTATACTGTACAGTCTTTGTGCAATGAAAAGTCACCTTTTTCATAAAAAAAAAAAAATGGTACATTCACCTTGTACTAGAGCAGGGCCCTTATTTATTTTTACATAAGATACTTTGCAACTTGAATAAATAACAAAAAAGAGTAGACCATAAAGGACTATCGTGTAACAGTTATGACTTCAGCACTCCCTTAAAGCTGAGGCATAGAGGTTGATCATACCGAGCTTATCTAATGCACAGTCATCTGATCTCAAGGTAAGGACTCAGTAATAAATGTAGTTGTTTACTGTTCCTTAGACTTCACCAGAAAACTTGTAATAAGGGTGATGAGGCCTCTAGTAACCTTTTCTTGAGTCAGATTACAATCTATCTCAGTTTGCACCATCATGATGCACTGGATTCAAAACAATATATAGAGAATCTTGGTTTTCACAAAACATAGGAGTTGGAAGCTTCACTTGAGAACCCTACTTTTTTATATCGCTCTACCCACAAGACCTCACAAGCAATTTTGGCCATTCCTCAAATCAGCTTCTCCAGTAGATCTTGCTACTACACTTTGTTTCTTTGTCTTCCACATTACTAAGTCACCACCCCAGACATACAATACCTAGAGATAGACCAACGATCATCAAGATATCCTGTCGAATCCAAATCTGGATGACCAGTTATACCTAGATGTCCATTCTTGCTGAACTAGATTTGCATACCTGGTGACTACATATGACATACTGCCTCAAGAGTATGAGGCATGAGTATCCTAAGGAAAGTGGATGAGATTGACATGCAATTTGATAAGAGAGAAAATTCCTATCTAATGCGGTTATCTTATTGCTGTGGACAAGACTGCATGGCTATCACCCACTTCTCCTCCTGATTTGAACTCCATTAAAAACCCTAGATTTAAACTCTTATATATTCCCTTTTGTTTTCCATTTGATTATCTCTCTGTTTCTCTCTCCATCGCAAAAATCTGTGCTAATCCAACTTTAGAAACCCCACAGAACTCAACACTCATTGTTTATGACCTAATTTTTGCTCCCAAACACTTTTAAACTCTAACCCTGATGAAGCTTCAGAACTATATGAAAAATCAGTTCCATTGAAGCATAACACCTTGTGCGATCCCTTCGCAAACTGTCCCAGAGATCAGCTCAATCTTGACGTTAATTCGACCTGTTGACAGCCTGCATTAACTCCTAGTTGGACCCTAGCCGGCATAGGTTCAGCATCCCAAAGGGACAGCCTAGTATCCCCTAAATCAAGCCCTTCAGGCCCTTACACATCTTGGTCTTGTTTTTTTTTTTTTACCCAATTTCTACACAGAAATCCCATTCAAAATCCAACCTAAATGCAGCACTAGGACTATACTCGAAGTCAGCCCCATTTGAAGCATTACACTATGAGTAATTCCTTCCCAAACTGTTTTAAAATTCAAGTTCCATCTCAGCAATTCGACTTGTTGAAGGCATGTAGTAAGTCATGACAGCACACCTTGGTCTGTTTGGCGACCCTGAACCACACCCTAGTTTTCCCTAAATCAAGCCCACCCCTACACCCCAATCTGATTTAGACCTAATATAGCCCCCAATCAGCCATTGACCAGTCTTAAGCCATTGTGCAACAATCTTGTAACCCTAGAGTTGTCCATTAAACGTGTCCTTGAGGAATCCCTAGTTTGGTCCTTTGAACCCATCTCTTACACCAGCACTTAACAAGTTAGTAATAGTCACCAAACAACACCTAGCTGAGTCCCGATTGTATCATTATTATCATCAAAGCCTTGTCCCAATTATGTTGGGGTTGGCTACATGAATTTTGTTTCTCCATTCCGATCTAATCTGAGACAAATCCTCAGATAAGTTGCACTTTTTCAAATACTTTTCCTTACCGGCGCTATTGCCGACTTATGTTGCACATGCCCGAACCATCTCAAGTGGGTTTCCCTAATTTTATCCCCTATTACTACCCCTAAATGATCTCTAAATCGCTCATTTCTAATTTTATCCTTCCTAATTTTACCACACATCCACCTCAATATTCTCATCTCTGCTACTTCCATTATGTGCACATGTTGCTTCTTGATTGGTCAATATTCTGTCCCATAGGTCATAGCTGATCTAATAATTGTCCTGTAAAATTCTCCCTTCAATCTTATTGGCATTCGTCGGTCACGAAGCACTCCAAGAGCAAGTCTTCACTTCAACCAACCTATTTTATCCTATGTTCGACATCTTCATCAATCACCCCAATCCTTACTAATTATTGAACCAAGGTAACAGAAATAACCTCTTTGTGGTATCTCTTGCATTTCATTTTTTACAGTAGTTTTTGCTCTGTGCATGCCCACTGAAGTTGCACTCCATATATTTTGTTTTTGTATGACTTATTCTAAAGCCTCCCGTAATCTCTCAAGTTTCACATTCACACCATCTCTTGATTCATCCACCAACACCATATCATCTACGAATAACATACACCTAGGTACCTCCTCTTGAATATGAGCATTTAACTCATTCATAATAAATACTAAGAGGTAAGGGCTTAGTGCCGACCCCTTATGCGAACCTATGGTCACTGGGAACTCACTTGTCTCTCCACAAGTAGTTCTCACACTCGTTACCGCTCCTTTATACATGTCTTTAATATTTTCTATATAACTTCTTAGAACATTCCTTTTATTTAAAACCCACCAAATTAAATCTCTAGTTATCCTAGCATACGCTTTTTCTAGATCGATGAAGACCATATGCAATTTTCACTCTTCGCTCGATTTTTTTTCCATTAATTGCTTAAGTGAGAAGATAGCTTCCATAGTTGATTATTTGGCGTAATTTTGTCTAAGTCTTTGTTCCTTTACTCTCACCCTTATCTTCATAGTATGACTCATAAGTTTAATTCCACTGTAGTTGGTACAATTTTGTCTATCTCCCTTATTCTTATATATAGGTACTAGAACACTTCTTCTCCATTCATCCGGCATCTTCTTGGTCATTAATATCTTATTGAAGAGCCTAGTTAACCAAATCCCCCCAACTTCTCCTAAGTATTTCCAAGCCTCTATCCGAATGTCATTTGGACCAATAGCCTTTCCTATCTTCATTTGTTTCAATGCATTCCTCACATCTTTGGCCTATTTCTGCAGAAAAAAGTATGTTCCACTGAAGTATCATCTCTTGTTCTTATGTCTCCTAGATAGACTTCATTTAAAAGTTAATTAAAATGTTTCCTCCACCCTTCTTTGATATCGTTGTCCTTCACTAGAACCTTTTGGTCATTGTTTTTAATACATTTGACATTGTGTAAGTCTCTACTTTTCCCTTTCCTAAAAAATATCCTTCTCTGACTAGTCCCACTACCGCCATATAACCTTAAACTTTGTGAGGATCTGAAGTTGTTTAAAGGGGCTGGGTTGGTCAGAGTTTAACCGTTTGAAGTGGTAAGTTTTTAGTATGCACTTTTATCCTTTTTCTTTCTTTCTGAAGTGGTATGTATTTAGTATGCACTTTTATGTTTTTTTTCTTGTTGAAATTTTGTAGTTATTCAAGTATTTGAGAGAGGTCCAATTGTTTGGCGGATGAGTAGTCATCCAAGTGTAAATTACGTGAATCGCAAAAGGCGGTTGTTTTTGTTGCTCAAGCCAGTTAATCAAAGCTAGGGTTTTTTGTGGAGTTCAAATCAGGGGGAGAAGTTCTATGAGCACCGTATAATTTTTTGTCATTGTGAGTCCATGTAATCGGTGTATTGTGGGTGGATGTTCATTTGTAAGGGGTGGTTCAAGTTTATTGGGCGAATATTCATCCTTAGTTTCATATGAGACGTTAGGTTTTATGGAAAACCTAACCGGCCACTTGGGGGACTGTTTCATGGCATCGATAATGTAGTATAGCATTGTGGCCTTTTTTTTGATTGTCTGAGGAGCATATATTAGTGCTAATTATATCAATTATGTTGTTGATCTATGATGCCTAGATTTGGTCACGGGTACGGACACAGATATGGGGAACGAGGGTTCTATATGCTAACTTAAAAAAATTTAGAATACAGATACGAGTATGACATATCTAGAAATATATATATACATGTAGATATTTGATTAGGGATTTATTTTGAGCAGAATATTTATTTTATTTCAATTTGGGGCTCAAATATGACGAGATCCAATGAGTGGTTCAAATTTTCAATGAGGTTTAAAGAAAGTAGAAGGGCCGAATTGCAGTAAGATAATTATTTTTTTGAATGGTTTGCAAAAAGATAAATAATAGTAGCATCTAAATAACCATTTTTTTTATTATTATAAAAGTGTCCCCAAGTCTTTCTAGGAAATGAGCCGCTAGCCCTTTCTATTAGATGGTTTGGATCCACCGTGGGGACCACAAATCTGAAGCGCCATAGTAAGAAGAGGGAATCCCCAATTCAAGAAGAAGAAAAAGAGGAGGAGGAGGATCGTGCCAGCTGTCTTCCTTTGTTGCATCGTCGCCGGTCGTTGGTGAAAGTACGCCGCCTTCTTCTCCTTTTATCCACCTCGCAAAAAAAGAGAAAGAAAAGGAGGGAAAACATTTCTGTTGTCTGTTTTTTTCCCCCTCTAAAGAAGGTTTTGGGGTCAGGGCATTTTCAGTCAACCCCTGCCGTATCCTGAAACTTTGCACTGTATCCCAGCCGTATCTTGCTGTATACCATACCCATATCTGTATTGTACAATGTCGGTATGGGTACCATAGGCCAAATGCCGTATCCGGGTTTCATTGTTGTTGATTGTGCAGCTTCTGTTGTGAAGCATACATAGGTGTTGCTTATATTAGTTGCAGTGCTGATTGGAGCATATAAAGTTAAGTTGTTGATTGGTCCAACGGTATTATTGATTGTGAAGCTCATCTGCAGAATGTACATAGGGTGGTTGTTTGCTGAGTGCTGTATGCACAAAGAACAGCTGGTGTGTTTCTGATTACTGGATGTAGTAGTAACTAGTAAAGGTTGTTAGTGGTTGAATGCAATAAGTTTTTTCACATCTTCAGTCTAGCAGGTTGTAGAATAAATCAAAGATCAACCATAAGCTACTGCTCCATTGGATCAGTTAGTAGATTTCTTACCAAGGTTGTCACCGATACCAGCTGCATGATGTTGATCGAAGTTGGGCATTGTAGGTATCTATACACCAGCTTGAGGATCTTTGAGAAATAGTTTGGGAGTTATTTTCAATTTTATAGTAATTATGGAGAACTTTTGATGCAGACAAATGAGCCCATGTTTGGGACCACCCAAGATAGTTTAGGAATTTCATTATTTCCCTAATAAGTTTTCCTAGTTTGGTTAGGTTTCTTGGCCCGTAAGGTTTGTTTTCCTATTTCTATGCATTGTAAGAAACTTAGATCTCACACTTTTGATTAATAAAATTGAGGGGGTTTTTATCCTTGGAGGTGCGTTCTTGTGTGTAGTCTCTACGGAGATGTGATATAGTGCATGTGGACATGTGCTTCGGCGCTTCCACGCAACCCCTAAGCCTAGGGCCTGCATCGATTGGAAAGTACACTCCATTCAAAGAAGCCAGAACCACCAAAGAACGTATCAAGATCCATTGTCCCAAAGGAAGCTCTTTTAGTACACCATGTCTATCGAGGCAACCTGAAGAAGACCCGAGTTCGAGGTCGAGCTCTTCTTCCAACCTGGGTGGGAATGATGTAGACAGATGAGCCCAAGTGTGGGACCACCCAAGATAGTTTAGGAATTTCATTATTTCCCTGATGAGTTGTTTTTAGTTTTCTAATTTATTTAATGGGTTGTAATTAGAATAGTTTCTAATATTGTCTTCTTCCTAGTTTTGTTAGGTTTCTTAGCCCCTAAGGTTTCTTTTCCTATTTATATGCACTGTAAGAGACTTAAATTTCACACTTTTGATTAATATTTGATTAATAAAATTGAGTGTATTTTTATCCTTGGAGGTGCATCCTCATGTGTTGTCTCTGTGGAAACATGATATAGTGTCTGCAGCCACGTGCTTCGGTACTTCCATCTCCATGCAAGCCCTAACCCTAGGGCCTGTATCAATTTTGGTGTGAACTTTCTTTTTTAAGCAATAAATAATACTAGTGTTAGGGCCGATTAGGACTGGATGTCCAATCCATTTAGTTATCTCCAATATTTTTCTTCTTCGCTAAAACCCTATTCTTCCTTAGTTTCTTTAATTTTTATTTTGGGTTTTTAACCTTACTTTCTTATAAATTAAAAGTTTCAACTAACATGACGATTAGATGGAGTGATGGACTAGATAAATCAAGTGATTCTAATGTTACATAAGAATGAGAAGGCTCCTTCAGTCAGGTGGGTAATGAAGAATATTTACCAGCGTATTTCCACATCCAACTTGCAAGCCCTCCTATGAGGGTGCCTGGCTTTGCCCAACCCTCAGAAGCCCGCAAAAAAAGGGCTTTGTTTTTATTAAAAGGCCCAAGGGCCAGGCTTGGACAAAGTTTTTTTAGGCCCAGCCTGGCCTGGCCCTCTTATTATATATGTGAATTTATTCATGATTCGTATGTGACTCTTATATATATATATATACATATACACACACACACATAGAGAGAGATGCTCCTATGAGAGATATCTCTCACCTTATATGAGAGATAGGGTGGGGGCCCTCACATTCATATCCAATGCCAACAACTTAAATGTGAGGGCCCCCACCATATCTCTCATAGATGTGAGGGCCCCCACCCTATCTCTCATATAAGGTGAGAGATATCTCTCATAGGAGCATCTCCATATATATATATGTACTACTAGTCACTCTTTTTTGGCACAACATAGGCCTCACCATCAGATGCCGAATCCGCTGAATAGGAATCCCTTGGTCCGAGAACGAAGGCCTTTCCATGGGTGGTGGGGAATGAAAGAAGTTAATTCATTTCCAAGGGAACGGATATCGCATATCGCAACTGGCCACTAATAATAGTGATCTCTCATTCTATCACATATACCTTCCCCACCCACTGCCCATGTTCATCGCACCTTTAAAGGCTGCAGAAACGCTCTTCTCGATCATATTTGAGTTGAAGCTTACCCTACCCCAGATCTCGATCCTACACTCTACACGAGTACTGCAATCTAGCATATCTCTTCCCTCCCTCCAACCCTTATTCTCTATCTCGCTACGGGGCTAGCTTCTTTGGTATGGCATGGCTAGTTAGTTAGTTTAGTTCTTCTCCGGCCCAATCACCCCATAGTTCTTAGTATAAGGTTAGGTAGGGATTGATTGTTATATATATATATATATTTATATATGGGAGGTGCTCTTATGAGAGATATCTGTCACCTTACTATGAGAGAGAAGGTGGGGGCCCTCACATTTAAGTTGTTGGCATTGGATATGGATGTGAGGGCCCCCACCTTATCTCTCAGAGTAAGGTGAGATCATCTCTCATAGGAGTGTCTCGTATATATATATATATATATATATAGTTTTTTATGATTCTTTTGTCTTTTGTTTATTTATTTATTTATTTATTTTTGCATTGGCTTATCTACATACATTTATTGTATATGTGGGATTTATTTGATGCATATATGTGGGTCTATTTGAATATGACTCTTCTTTGGGTTCTTTATGGTGTGGGATCACTTCTCTTCAGTTATTGAGTCCAGTGTTTGGCCTCATTTCAGATTCAACTCCAATGACCCACCTCTTGTATGGACCATAGCCTGGAAACTGAAATATTAGGAAATCTCACTGGCATGATGTAGATGAAATTATGAGACTTTATTTTGTCTTTTTCGTTTTTCTTTTTATATAGGATCCATTTGTTCATAGGGCATTGATTTGTGAGAACTCAATGCAAAGCATTCTATCAAGGGCCTAAAATTTATGAGTTAAAAGACAAGATTTGCCAATACTTGCCTAGCAATATCCTATTAAATGAGTGTAAAGTATGGGTTCCATCTATTGCTAAGTTGCTTGTTGCATTGCATTGACAATTTCAAGCTCGAATAAGGAAGATTTAACGTTAAGTTTACACTTGATGCCCAATGGCAGTGTAGAAAATGAAAAAATTGATTTTCTTTTTTTTAGGCCCTGGCTTTCAAGGGCTGGGCCGCTGGGTAAAGGCCTAGGTAGTATAGGCCCTCCGAGGGCTTTGTCTCGCCCAAGGCGCCGCTATGTTACGGTAGGGCCTGGACGATCTCCTGCCTGGCGCATTGACAGCCCTAGCTATAGCATTGATTTAATTTTCTGAGGTAGACTATGAATGGTACGATGTAGCGTAAAGGCAGATTCTATCAACAACAGGAACCTTGCCTTCATGATGCTTGTAAATCAGGAAACACATGAACCAATAAAAGTAATGGGGCAACTGATGGCATTCAACCATAATCAGGAGTATATACAGTTCAAAGATGAACTAGTTGGATCAAGTTATACACTTAAGTTTAAGTTCTTTCAAGCCTGGGAGGATGCTTGGAGGATTCACGAGGGGGGCTGCATGGGTTGCATTGGACCTTTATATGTGTTGCATGAATACATTAGTGGATTTGTTCCGGTCCTCAGTCAAGTATGGGTGATATGCTTTTGACCAGACTCTTATTTTTTAGGTGTTTTCCTTGCTAGTAGAAGAGCCTTAGTTGTCATTATGTTTTTTGAGTATGATAAAAGCCCTAGTAAGTCAGTTGAGTTGCCGCTTATCTTTGTTTTCTTCGTTAGTTTAGGATAGTCAGAGAGTGCTGGCAGGAATTCTTTGCAAGTAGGAGTGTACATCCAACCATGTGTCAAGAGTCGATATATTGTGTATTTCAACCATAGAGACCTATTCAAACTGTTGCATTGTGTGAAAGCTTTATTCTTAGGTTTCTACTTTCTACAAGCAAAGCCTGAAATAATAATTTGAAGGACTGATCAGTGATCATGCATCAGTTATAGTTGTCAATTTGTTTGAGGGATTGCTTTTGGTTCATGTGATTTGGATATTCTTTTGGTGATTTCTAACAATGAGATGTTATTAGCTATTATTTTTTATTTTTTATTTTATCTAATATGTATATTATTCTTTAGATTCCAATTATGGTCAAACATTATGCAGTAACATGCTATAAAATCTCCCTTCTTTCCTGTTATATGGTTACTTTTTTTAAGCCTTACTTGTGGTTCAGCCTGATCGTGTCATGGAGTTCTGCAACAACAATGATCTACAGTTGATTGTACGTGCACATGAGTGTGTTATGGATGGCTTTGAGCGTTTTGCACAGGGACATTTGATTACTCTTTTCTCAGCTACCAATTACTGTGGTTTGTGCTATCTTTGTTCTTTTTTTTTTTCTTTTTTTCTTTTTTTTAATCCTTTCTAATTTTAAATTCTACCCACTTACAGGTACAGCAAATAATGCAGGGGCAATCTTAGTTTTGGGTAGAGACCTTGTGGTTGTTCCAAAACTCATCCACCCATTGCCTCCTGCCATTGCATCACCAGAAACATCACCGGAACGTCATATTGAAGATACATGGATGCAGGTAATATCCTTTTATATGTAACAGGCAATGGTTGCATTTATAACTTTGCATGCCATCTCTTTAATTGATTGATTTTGCTAATTTCATGTCCGATCAGGAACTCAATGCCAACAGACCACCGACGCCAACCAGAGGTCGTCCTCAAGTTCCAAATGAGCGGGGTTCTCTGGCCTGGATCTAAGACCTCTGATTTGGATGTTTTGCTATTCACTCAATCTCAGTCTACAGCTTAAGGACGTCCTACTGGCTGGATATCTTGTTATTCTTTAAAGCACTCGATGAGTCAAGTAGGAGTGGTCAAGATTCCATGGGCTGCCCTGATTCAGGATTTGAAGATTCGAAAAAAATCATTTGGGTTTCACCACATCGGGTGGTTACAAGCAGTGGATTCTGAGGGCAAGATGCTATACTTCAATACAGACTGCAGGTGATGGGGGTATCGACGGCTACTTTATTCAGTCGAGTATTTAGAACATGTTCGAAAGCGCGCCTCTGTATATTGATCTGCAGGCAGATAGGCGCAATGGTCTTTTTTCTTTCCTGTTGAAATGATAATAGTGTCGTCTTTTCAGGTATTCTTTCTATTTTTCGTGTTCAGCTGTTCTTCCTGAGGACATGTGGAGTCAACATAATCTGATGTGATAGATAACCCATTTGGGCATTCCATGTATCATATAGACTTGTCAGTGTTGTGTGCAGCACATTGCCTTTGTGTAATTCCCACCTGTGCTGTTTGTACAATGTAAGATGTGTGAAGAGGAGATTTGCTTCAGGTTTGAAATGCCATTTTTATTTAGGCAGAAAGCAGGCTTGCTTTGTGTGATTTGATTTATGAACTGTGTGCAGTAAAGCGCTAATGTTTGATCACAGCACTACACACATCGTTTGATATTTTAGTGCGCATTTATCTTTATGATTGACTGCAGTTAATGTGAAACTCACTAGAAACGGAGGAACACGACTTTCTAATAGGAGTCTTCAGTACTTTTTATTTCATATTGTTATCTGTTTTTACTTCACATTGTCCGGGTTGATATTTTATCTATTGGCAATATGAGATTTTTGCTTTTCCACTCCCAGCTCTGGTCGGTTTGCATTGTTGCAGCCCAATTATGACAACTTGAATCCGAGGTTCAAACAATTACAGCCTTTGATTTTGTGTTTACAGTGATCAATTGAAAATGGAAGAGAATTGAACGTGTAAGTCTAGCACTATTCATCGCCTTATATTTAGACGTCGGGCCAACTACCAACATGCTTTAATACCCATCTGGCATCTGATTGGGCCCCGGAAATAGATTGCTAGCCACACTTATATTTAGAGAAAAAAACGTTTTGGCCACTGGGTTGGAAATGCCATTCATAGGGTGATATTTTTGTGGTCCGGCCTGCAGGATCCCTCTCTTATGATCAATATCTTACCCTTCCCGACTCTCCCTGATGAATAGGGCAGGCATACATACACTCCCAATTTGAGACATCCAACTTTTACTTGCTGTGTTTTGCTGGGTCATGAGATGGCGAAAATCGAAGTCACTTTTTTGTCTCTCTTGAGTTAAAAAAAAAAACTGTTTTAACAACTTTGAGCCCTTCGACCGATTCACCAACTTTACTCCGTGGGCTTCTATTTCTGTTCAAGAGCCAGTAGCATCATCCCTCGGTATAACTACCCATCCTGCATCTCACCTTTTCCGACTTTTCCCCTGTGTGACCTTTGCTGAGTTTTTCGCTCTGTGAATTTTCTTTGTGATCACGGGCTCTCTTTTGATGTGTCTAACATCATCCTCTCAGCCTTCTTGTCCCAATTATGTTGGAGTCTGTTATATATGAATTATGTTTTTTCATTTCGATTTATCATGAGCCAAATCCTCAGTTAAGTTTCACGTATTCGAATATGTTTATATTACCTCTACCCACTTCCTTTTTGCACATCCCTTCCCCTTGATAGGTCATTAGTCTATATAGCAAAACTTTTCTTTATTGGCAACATTGTTGGGTTGTGTTGTTTGTGCATACTCAAATCATCTCAAACGAATTTTTTTAATTTTATCCCCTATTGATACTACTCCTAAATGTTCTCGAAAACACTCATTTTTTATTTTAACCTTACTAGTTTTATCACACATTCATCTCAACATTCTCATCTCCTTTTACGTTGCATCTTGATTGTCCAATATTCTTCTCCATAGGTCATATAGATGGTTTAATAGTTGTCCTATGAAATATTCTTTCAATCTTGTCGGCATGTGCTGATCACAAAGCACTCTAGTAGTAAGTTTTCACTTCAACCAATCCACTTTTATCCTATGTTTGACATCTTCATCAATCTCTATCCTTACTAATTAATATCTCTTGATGTGTATTTTCTTCCCTATTTTATGATCACTAGTTTGGTTGTAGAAATGAAATTTACCGAGCCTGTCATATTTCACCATGTCGTTTTTATTCTAACTTTACCTCATGTCTAGAATCAATTTGATAATGATATATCAGTATGAATTAAGTTGCACATAATTTTTAGTTTCTTGGGATGCAAAATGACTCCTTCCCCCATTCCATTCCTACTAATTCCTCAACGACATGGAAATGAATGTGATTCACTTGGACGAAAGTTGAAATGATGTTGCTTACATTTATAATGAGAAAAATATGTGGCTAGGATTGTCCAATTGGTGCATGTGGTGGATGTATGCATAGTATAAGACTAATATGATGGGTGGTCTAAATTCTTTGATGATCACGCATTTATGGGGTTTCTCACAGATGGGAGACAAACCTTCTCAAGATAGCGAGCTCGCACTGCCTAAAAATCAAATTGTGTATAATCTAAACTAACGATGTATAAGAGCACTACTACTAACAAATGGATTGTTTCTCGTTCAGACACTTGTTTTTCAATGGATTTCCACCTCAACAGGTAATGGTATAAAGAAAAAGAAATCCACTGGATATCAGCCAATCAATTTGACTGGAAAGGACCTAATTGAAAATTTCTTTAAATCTCTAATATAACCAGTATTTGTAATGTATAGGACCCTAAATCTTTTTTGATTGGCGTATAGGACCCTTATTTGAAAGTAAAAAACTTGGGGGTCATTTAAATTTTTTTATGTCTACAGAGACAAGATTTTGCCTAGGCAGGATGTGGTTTTTGAAGTATAAGCATACCTAGACTTGAGCTGAAACTAGGCACTGTTACCTGCTGGAGCAAATATAGATATTGTCTTCAAGTTACTTTAAGGGCCGTTACGTATGTAAGTAAATCACATGTATAACAACTACACATAGACTACATTTGTTGGTGTGAATCAGATTCACATGTGAAAATTCCCACTGAAAAGGCCCCAATTCTTGCATTCCTGTTTCACAGGGTTGAAGGACGTGTGCAAACGAATCACTCCTCCTTTTGAAAAAGGCAGAGCTATCGTGTGGACGCCAATTGACGATTTGAGCTATTCATCTTCTTTATAAGCCTAAAAACGGCTAGAGGTTAAATCTCTTAATTCTTCATAGATTTTGAGAGATTCTGAGAAATTTATGGAGTAGTCTAGATTATTAGATCTAATTTTCTAAGCTTCTATGGCCCGTTGTTCACAGTCTGAACTATCCATCTTCTTTGACAGCTAAAAATGATTAAGAAGCCAAATATCTTATCTTAATTCTTCATGGATAATGAGGAATTTGAAAAAAAAAAAAAAAACATCCCAGAAATCCTGACACACACAGAAGTGTTAGAGGTACTTAGATTCACATGTGTAAATGGTGATTTTCACAAACAATGAAAGTGTTTCACATGTGTATCGTTTGCCCACGTAAATGATCACATGTGCATCATGTACTCATGTGAATCATTTTCAAATAAAACAAACAACCCCTTTAGCAAATAATCTCAAGTGTCTGGCAAATTCTCTCTAACACCCTTTTCTTTTAGGTAGGGAATTTACTCTTATAGGATATGTGAGATCCGATGGGCGCCTTTAATTTAGGGTGGTTATTTTTTTACGGGCACCCAACCTGATTAACCGTGGGATTGGGACATATGCATTGCATGCCAATTTTCCTGCTGGAGAAGATTTTGGTTCCTTGTAGTGTGGTACATTGTTTTGTTTATATCTATAGCCCATCTTTCTTGATCCCTCCCAAAAAGGTGTACTCTTTGCCAACGCACTTTGTGATTGAGTGGTGTAGGCACCTCACTATCACACATTTGCCCGGGGATCCATCCCTGGGTCTTACAGTTGAATGTATCACTCCTCATCAGTTGCCCTGCTTACTCTTTGAACTAGCATTAGATCTTGTCTGTGTTTAGTTTGGGCATAAATCAATGTTGGATTTAATGGTAAGAAATTTAGGCAGCATGCAGACAGTAAACTTTTAGGAGCCAATCAAAGGCTGCGATCCTTTGATAGGATGGATAGTGAAGTCGCCCTTAATGTTCATCATATCTAACCATCATCCTATTCCCTTGATTATGATGTATTTAGGTGGGCACATACAGTGACAAGGCATACGCCACTCTTCAAATACAGTAATGTTGTATGATATGGGTTCCAACTCTTACTCAAAATGATCAATCTACCAAGCAGGACACTTGAATATCTATATGCCCAGGTGGACTCTTTGTTTTCATAGAATATATAGGAATTCATGGTGAAAGGAGCTCCGACTGAGATTACTAAAGAGGTGAAGGTTGAAGGATATAGGGCACCTATGTAGATGGGACCTTCACTTTTCCAAGATTGGAATGAGTGGGTATTCATTTTTCATTTTTCTTTGGTTCAATTCCTATTAAAGGGGATGTTATTTGATGGTCATTTTTGAATATTTACATTTGATTCTTCATTTTTAACGGCTTATAAAATATAATTATTAGAATTCGTAAAAATCTAATTGGCCAACACAAACCCTAAGGGCTTGTTTGTGTAACCGCAGAAATGCAAGTCTGGCGAGGGAAGGTCAGACTCGTATTTCTTATCTCACGTAGAAAAGATCCCACAAAAATAAGGATTTTTTGTCGAGAGTCTGTCACACCTAGCAACAAAAAAAAAAAAAAAGGGAATACATGGAATATAAACAAGTCTTGCCTTTCCATTTCCACAGGCCGACACAAATGTGTAGTAAGAATTCCTAAAATTTTAAAATGGGTTTCTAAAAGTATTAAAAATAAAAAATAATGATGAATCTTAAAAAAAATGACTATCAAGTAAGATCCCCTTAAACCAAAAAAAAAAAAAAACAGCTACCCTACTAATTCAAATCTTAGGAAAGTCAAAATCCCATCTACTTCACTAGATTTATCCAGCATACCTCACCTCTCTAATAATCATTTGGTAGTCTATATGCATGATTAATACAAACAAGCGGCCGTTACATGAATTTGGATCCTGCAAATTAAGCTTTAACCTAAAGAAATCCTAAGTTAAAGGAGAGGAACTCCATAGTGGGCTCATATATTAAAATCTCAACCGTTCAAAATAAGCACTTTCTAGGTAATGGCGTATCTTCAAAGTTTATGCCAATTAAGGTTTTCTCTACCTTGGGTTGGCGGTTTTACGAAAAAGTGATTAATGCAATCTTATACATATTCATTATCATGCTTTTCATCAACCAGTCTTTTCTTCTTTTTTGTAAATATGTTGGGAAAGTAGTGCAGTGAAATTGACAACCTACAATTGATGATCAAACAGGCACACAAACACACACACTATCAAGTACTCAATCCATGAAGAAGATGAAGACAACGATTTACATGGTTCTGCAAAACTGCCTACGTTAATGGAGAAAGCTCACGTCAATTTCTCTCTCCCTGCTGTGTTCCACACCACCTCAGGGTTCAGAGTTACATATTACATCATTTCTATAATCCCTGCTTTCTTGGTCTCAAAGGAAGTCATTCTTAGTCCCTCTATACAATTACCGAAATAGCCCCAAACCCAGTTACACCCAAATAAACTAAAACTGACTAATTCGGCTAACCCATAATACAAGACAATAACCTAACAAAATAAACATAAATTAAAAGCATAAAGAAAACACCGGCAACAACACTAACCCAACAAAAGTAAAAAGAAAAAGAAAGGCATCACAAAAAGCTAAAATCAACTCCCCACCCCCTAGCACAAAAGCCACCATGTCCCATACAATATCCTGACTAATAGAATGACAAGGTTTGTCAAGCTTATGTGCTTGACCATTGAAACTCTTAAGGATCAAAGAGAAATCCAAAAAACTAAATAAAGAGGCCAAACAAATTAATGTCTAAGATAATAAGACTAATAGACCAATTATCATCTTCATTCAGCAACTGAACCACATCTTTGACATCCGACACCATATGCACCCTGTTAAAGCATTTTCCTTTCCCCTTTCATAAATCGACTAAGATTGCCCTTGTTTTGGCCTCTTTTTGAAGAGGCAGCTTTACTTCCTTGGCAGGCATCTGCATCTAAAATAACAACCCTTAGAACCATAACATAACCAAAAGCCACTTTTCCATCACTAGCCTTAAAAGTTGCATCTGAGTAGATCAACAGATCTTGATCATTGGAGATCACTGCAGGACCTTCTCCTATTATTTCTTCTCTCTTTTCGGTCATGTCCTTACATAAAATGGTGGGCCCTTCAAGCATCCTTCTGACCAACCCAATACTTTTAAAGGGGTCTAATGGTTGACTTCTAAAAAGAAAGTCATTCCTGGCTCTCCAAATTACCCACCATAATGATAGAACCCACGTCTTAAAGTGATCATCCCTAAAGAGGGAAGGTCGGATGATCTTGCTCACAAAAATCGTTCCAGCAACTAGTTAACTCTGAAGAAAGAAAATTATCAGTTTGAATCCCCAGATATATATATAAGAGCCAAACCAAATGGCCCTAGCATGATCATATCTCATCAAAGCATGTCCAACTGAGTCCTCCTCCCTTTCACAATTAGGGCATTTATCATCAATTGAGCTTATTTTTAGCTCAATTGAGGCTCTTACCAGGATGACCATTTTAAAACATTTCCAACCGAACAAATGAACTCTATGAGGAAGAGGGAGTTTCAAAAGAGTTTCCCAATTGATAGAGGAGATAAGGTTGGCCACGCCACCTTTTGAGATTATTCTATAAGCCGATTTAGTAGTAAGTTGGTCATTCTTTTAAAAAAAGCTAAGTCCTTGTGTCATTACCTCTATGATTAGGGATATATATTTTGCAAATATCTTCAACATCCTTATGGATGTTAAAAAGGCTTTTGATAATACTTTCATTCCATTTTCTTTCCCCATTCCACAAATCCTTAACAGTAAGGTTTGCGTTTACCATGGAAGGAAAGGGTTTTCTCAAGCTTGCTTACAAGGGATCCAATTACACTTCCACACCAAAACTTCCTCCCCATTTCCAATAATCCATCTCGCCTTTTCATTAATGAAATTAACCCCCTCAACGAAGTCTTTCCAAAACTAGGAGTTGCCTTTTTTAAATTTGGCTTCCCAAAGGTTACTCTTGGGACAATATTTAGCCTTTAGGATTCTTGAGCAAATAAGATGTTCATTGGTTAGGCATCTCCAACAAGTTTTGGGCAAAAGGGCTAGATTATTAGCTTGGTGTCTCTAATTCCTAGCCCCCCATCGGAAATAGGTTTACATAATTCCGACCACTTGATGGTGTGAGATTTCTTCTCACCCTCATTCTCGCCCCACCAAAAGGCTCTGAACAATTTTATCAATGGCTTCTGAGGTTTTATTTGGAAGGTAAAGAGCTGACATGTTATAAACAGGGATGGTCGCAGCCACAGATTTGATAAGGGCACTTCTTCCAGATTGGGAGAGCAAAGGAATTTTTCAGGAGCTAATCCTATTTTTAATTTTGTTAACTAGTGCCTTGAAGCTCGAGTTCCTATTCCTCCTTATAGTCAAGGGGTTCCCAAGGTATTTTTCATCATTGTCCATTAACCTCATATCAAGGGCTGAAGCAATACAGCTACACCTTTTTTTTTTTTTTGTAAGTCCCTTTACTAAAATAAACAACAGATTTATGATAATGTCTAAGCTGCCCCGATATGTTACAGTAATCTTCAAGTAAACATTTAATCACCCTGGCTTCTTAAGGTTCACCTTACAAAAAATGAAGCTATCATCAGTGAATAGAAGATGCAAAATACTTGGGGCTCCCCTAGCGATTCTAACCCCTTTGGACAAATCCCACTTCCTCGGCCCTGATGAGCATGATAAAATTTTGACATTAAAATAAATAAGGGGAAAGCATGTTTCCTTGTTTAGGACCCCTGGAGGTGTAGAAGTTCCCAAAGGGGGATCCATTCAACAAGATATAGAAAGAAACTGAAGAAATGCACTCCTTAATTAGTTTAATAAATTCTCATGAAAACCAAAGGCGTATAAGGTCTCTTCTTGAAAATCTCATTCCATTCGATCATACACTTTGGCCATGTCAAATTTAACCTCATGAGCTATAATATTGTAATTATCAGTAATCAATCTCCCTTAATTAGTTTAATAAATTTTCATGAAAACCAAAGGCACATAAAGTCTCTTCTTAAAAATCTCATTTCATACGATTATACGCTTTGGCAATGTCAAGTGTAAGCCTCATAGTTTCGCATTTCCTTTTAGTCTTAAAAGAATAACTTCATGAGCTAGTAATCAATATCCTTTTTAAAAAAGCACTTTGGAATGAGCTTATAATATTATAGAGAACATTCTTGAGCATATTAGCAATAACCTTAAAGAAAGGATTTATTAGGGTTGGATTGTGCCGCGTTGCGATCGACGGATCAGATCAAGGGTATCCGGATCTTCTGCGCGTGGTTCTTCGTCGCAGGAAAAAGAGATCGTTTCCGATCTTTGTTGGGCCACACGGATCACAAGGATCGAAGTTTCCAATTGGAAACAGGAAGGTTCGACGATCAGAGATTGGGTTTTTTGGTTGATTTTTTTTATCATCGCTGGGCCACACGATCGCCTGTGATCGGAGTCCGTGCACAACAAGTGCCTACTGCCGCCCTCATCGATCTGGCCGGAGAAGAAGTAACGCCATCTTGCTGCTGAACAACAATCCTCGCCGCCGGAAACAGAGCAGTGGAATTGGACGCCGTCCGTGCGCCGTGCGTCGTCCGCTCGCCACCGCTGCTGTCGCCCGCCCATCGCCGGACTCCGCCGCCGTCCGGCCACTGCGCCATCGTCGGTCCCGGCCGCCGGCCATCGTCGCAGAGGAAGAACCAAAGGAACAGAGGGTCCATCGTTTTCTGTTTGCAGAAACAGAACCCAGTTCTGTTTGGAAGAGGAAGAAGGCCAGGACAGGTTGGGCTTGGGTCGGATCAACCTGACCCGTCTGCAGAAAGCCCAGCGCATCAAGCCCACAGAACCAGGAGCAGGTCAGGTCAGGTTCTGGGTCAGTTCCGCCTGAACCCGTGAACAGGAAGCCCACTCCAGCAGTCTGCTGACGTCATCGCCACGTCAGCGCAAGGTTCTGGTCAACAAGGTTTGACCAGATTGACGGCTGAAAATTGTTTCGTTAATATCTTGATCATCCGGTGTCAGATCGGAGATCCGTTTGCGCCTACAGATTCGTTGCGAGCAGATCTACGTAACTGTGGAAGAAGATTGGCAGTTTGACGGTCAACAAGAAAGTTTGACCAATCGGAGCGTAGAAAACTATTTTTGCGATATCGGAGCCATCCAGAGTCGGATTTCAGATCCGTTTCTTCCAGCGTGCTCGTGGTGACGAGATCTACAGTTTAGTGCAGAAATTGAGGTTAGTGACAGTTGTTTATATTTTCTTGATTATTAAATTGAGATGGAGAACAACACTGTGAACACTACCATGATCAAACTCAACCATACTAATTGGTTGATTTGGAAACCTAAGATGGAGGATATACTCTATTGCAAAGACCTCTATGATCCCATTGAGGGGGATAGTGCCCGACCAAAAGATATGTCTGATCCAGATTGAAAAAAGATGCATAGAAAGACCATTGGTCACATCAGACAGTGGGTGGATAACAGCATATTTCATCACGTGTCTAATGAAACCAATGCGAGAACCCTTTGGATGAAGTTGGAAGAAAGATATGAGAAGAAAACCGCCGTAAACAAAACTTTTCTGATTAGAAAGCTTGTAAACATGAAATTCAAGGAGGGTGGTAAAATTGAAGATCACATAAATGATTTTCAATACATTGTGAATGAGCTGGCTACAATGAAGATGGTCCTTGATGATGAGATGCAAGCTTTATTTCTTCTAAGTTCTTTACCAGATACATGTGAGACATTAGTTGTTTCCGTGAGCAACTCTACTCCAGATGGTGTGTTATCAATGAGTCAGGTTACTAGCAGCTTGTTAAATGAAGAAACAAGAAGGAAAACTGCAGGGACAGATAATGCACAGGCCTTTGTTACTGAGAATAGAGGGAGGAGTAAGAGTAGGGGACCAAAGGGGGGTCGTGGCAAGTCCAGAGGTGGCAAGGAATCACAGACTAAGAAAAAGTCTGGAAAATGCTTTCATTGTGGCAAGGAGGGTCACATTAGAAAGAATTGTTTTGCCTTGAAGGAAAAGAAAGAAACCAACAATGAGCAGAAGAATGACACTAACACTACTGCTACTTTGGATAATGAAGTAGTGATTCTGACTAGTGAAGTTGAAGAGTGTTTGAGTGTTGCAGATAATCAGGTTGAGTGGGTTGTTGACACAGCAGCATCCTACCATGCTACTCCTTGTAAGGAGATGTTCACGACGTACAAAGCAGGGGACTTTGGCACTGTAAAGATGGGCAACACAAGTCATTCAAATATTGTTGGGATCGGTGATGTCTGCATTCAAACCGATATTGGTTGCACAATGACGCTGAAAGATGTGCGACATATTCCTGATCTGCGGTTGAATCTGATTTCCGGGACTTCATTGGACTGTGCAGGTTATGAAAGTTACTTCGGAAATGGCAGGTGGAAACTCACTAAAGGGTCTCTTATTTTTGCGAGAGGGAAGGCGTGTAATACGCTTTACAAAACACATGTGAAGCTATGCAAAGGTGTGTTGAATGCTGTTGAAGACAGATCCTCTCCAAATCTGTGGCACAAGAGACTTGGACATATGAGTGAGAAAGGACTGCAGTTATTAGCAAAGAAAGATCTAATTAATTACTCCAAAGGTACATCCCTTGACCTTTGTGATTATTGCTTGTTTGGTAAACAACATAGAGTTTCTTTTTCTAAAACATCAACGATAAAATCTAATGTATTGGATTTGGTATATTCTGATGTTTGTGGTCCCATGGAGGTGGAGTCATTGGGTGGCAATAAGCTTTTTGTCACATTTATTGATGATGCATCCAGGAAAGTCTGGGTTTATGCGTTGAAATCGAAGGATCATGTGTTCCAAGTATTTCAGCAGTTTCATGTCATAGTTGAAAGAGAAATAGGAAAGCTCTTAAAATGTCTCCGCACTGATAATGGTGGTGAGTACACATCCAACCAGTTTAAAGGCTATTGCTCAAAGCATGGTATTCGACATGAAAGAACAGTTCCTGGTACTCCACAGCATAATGGTGTAGCCGAAAGAATGAACCGTACTATTCTTGAAAAGATGAGATGCATGATTAGAGCGGCACAGCTACCCAAGCCATTTTGGGGTGAAACTATTCTGACTGCCGTTTACCTGATTAACAGGTCTCCCTCAGTTCCTTTGGATTTTGATCTTCCGGAGAGAGTATGGACAGGTAAAAATGTTTCTTATTCTCATTTGAAGGTATTTGGGTGCAAGGCTTTTGCACATGTACCAAAGGAGCAGCATTCAAAGCTGGATGATAAGGCAGTATGTTGCATTTTTCTTGGCTATGGTGGAGCCGAGTTTGGCTACCGGTTATGGAACCCAAAGAAAAGAAAAATTATCAGAAGTATGGATGTGGTGTTTCATGAAGATCAGTTCTTTGGAGATATTGGAAAGACTGAAAAGTCTAAAGAAGTTGTTGATGGAGTGGTTGATCTCACACCGACTCCTTCTCCAGTGCAGACTACAGGTGGAGAAGGTGGACAAAACGATTTAGATCGTGATGAGGCGCAGGAGTTGCCAGATGAACAGGGTGTTGAGCAGGGGGAGCAGTCTCCTCAGTCAGAAACCACGGAACCTCCTAGGAGGTCTACTCGAGAGCGTCAACCATCAACAAGATATCCTGCATCAGATTATATTTTGCTTACTGATGAGGGGGAGCTAGAGAGCTACCCAGAAGCAAAAACTCATGAAGATAAAGATGAGTGGATGAAGGCTATGCAGGATAAGATGAGTTCTTTGAAAAAGAACAATACTTATGAGCTGGTGGAACTCCCAAAAGGCAAGAAGGTTCTGAAGAACAAATGGGTGTTCAAGGTGAAGAGAGATGACAGTGGAAAACTGATAAAGCACAAAGCACGGCTAGTGGTTAAAGGCTTTGCGCAGACGAAGGGTCTTGACTTCGATGAAATCTTCTCTCCAGTTGTGAAGATGACTTCTATCAGAGTTATCTTGTGTCTAGTTGCCAGCATGGACCTTGAACTTGAGCAGATGGATGTGAAGACTGCTTTTCTTCACGGTGATCTGAAAGAAGAGATCTACATGACTCAGCCGGAGGGGTTTGAGGTAGAAGGAAAAGAACAGCTGGTTTGCAGGTTGAAAAAGAGTCTCTATGGGCTGAAACAAGCGCCGAGATAGTGGTACAAGAAGTTTGATTCATTCATGATGAGTCATGGGTACCGGAGGACAGCTGCAAATCACTGCGTTTATGTTCGTAAATTTGGTAATGGCAAATTTATTATCCTTCTTTTATATGTAGATGATATGTTGATAGTTGGACAGGATAGTAAGATGATTGGCAGATTGAAAAGGGACATGTCAAAGACTTTTGACATGAAAGACTTGGGTCCCGCACGACAAATTCTGGGAATGCAAATACGTCGTGACAGGAATGCCAAGAAGCTGTGGTTGTCACAGGAAAAATATGTTGAACGGGTGCTAGCGAGATTCAACATGGTAGATGCTAAGCCAGTTAGCATGCCTTTAGCCAGTCACTTCAAGCTCAGTAAAAGATCATGTCCTACTACAGATGCAGAAAAGGAACGGATGATGTCTGTTCCATACTCCTCAGCAGTTGGGAGTCTTATGTATGCCATGGTGTGTACACGCCAGACATTGCTCATGCAGTGGGTGTAGTGAGTAGATTTCTTTCTAACCCTGAGAAAGAGCATTGGAAAGCAGTGAAGTGGATCTTCAGATATTTAAGAGGTACATCAGATTTTTGCTTGTGTTTCGGAGGCTTAAAACCAGTACTTGAAGGCTTTACAGATGCTGATTTTGCAGGCGATCTTGATCGTCGGTTGTCTACTTCTGGGTACTTATTTACTTTTGCAGGGGGAGCTATTTCCTGGCAGTCTAAGTTGCAGAAGTGTACAGCATTGTCTACAACCGAAGCAGAATACATAGCTGCTAATGAAGCAGGGAAGGAGATGATTTGGTTGCGGAATTTCTTTAAAGAACTGGGTTTGAAGCAAGGAGAGTATGTTGTCTACTGTGATAGTCAGAGTGCTATGGATCTTAGCAAGAACGCTACATACCATGCCCGCACAAAGCACGTTGATGTGAGATATCATTGGATTCGTGAGGTCATCGAGAAGAATCTCATGAAGCTGGAAAAGATTCACACTGACAAGAATCCCTCCGACATGATGACTAAGGTCGTGTCTAAGGGAAAGCTGGAGCTGTGTTCAAAGTTGGCAGGACTGGACTCCTAGTAAGGGGTTCCGACACGTCTTCCCCATGGTCTGGAGGGGGAGATTGTTGGGCTTAGTAGGTCCAGACAATTGGGTTCATGGACATGGGTATTATGGTAATTGTACCGGGACTTTCTTATTGACTAAGATAGGATTTCTTAGGGAATAAGAAAGAGAACATTATATATATGATGTAATGTGTAGCCCATGAGATACAGACAGACAGAGAAGAGTGAACCTAAAGGAGAGTCGAGTTTTCTTTCCCGTGGACGTAGGCAAGATTGCCGAACCACGTAATTCTCTTGTGTGTGATTGTTTGTCTTGTGTGGTTTAATTGTTCGTTCGATCGCTGATTAACGTTTCCGCATACACGCGCACAACAAGATCAGATTGTTGGGGATGTGCAACCAAAGTCCCACATCGGCTAGAATTGGGAAAGATCATGGGCATATAAGTTGGACTAAGTACTCCATTGATATGAGGCCTTTTGGGTAGAACCCAAGAACAAATCCATGAGGGCTCAGGCCCAAAGTGGACAATATCATATCAATGTGGAGTTTGTAGTGGTCCAAAGTCCTAACAAGTGGTATCAGAGCCCAGGCTCAGACTTAGCCCGGAGAATCCTCAGATTGCCAAACAAAAGGTGGTGGGCCCCAGTGATGCGCAGGAAAAGCGCAGTACTCACGATTGGTGGATCCATGGTGAAGCTCTCGAGTTGGCTCTTCTCGATGGAGTGGACGGATGGATGATCGTTTGAGGGGAGGCCCGGTAAAAATATCCAAAGAGATATGGTCCTTTGTTTGAGGGGAGGATTGTTGGGGATGTGCAACCAAAGTCCCACATCGGGTAGAATTGGGAAAGATCATGGGCATATAAGTTGGACTAAGTACTCCATTGATATGAGGCCTTTTGGGTAGAACCCAAGAACAAATCCATGAGGGCTTAGGCCCAAAGTGGACAATATCATATCAATGTGGAGTTTGTAGTGGTCCAAAGTCCCAACAGCAGAGATTCATAGGTCAAAAATCATAAATGTAGTAGCTTGGTTTTTCTTAGGAATAAAAGCTATATGGGTTTTATTAATATTTCTAGGGTAGAACTATATTTAAAGAAGTTTTGCACCATTCTTAGAATATCATCTCCAACTGTCTCCCACGTATGTTTGTAAAATTCTTCCAGATACCCATCAGGTCTGGGAGATTTTAGGGTGGCTAAGTTAAAAACGGATTCTTTAATTTCATGCTCTATAGGGAAGGTGACAAGCTTAGATTTCATTTCATGGGAGATCAGCGGGCTGATAACTTCTTTAATTACTCCCAAATTTCTAGGCCCCATTGAGGTCAAGATATTTTTAAGATGGTTGCAAGATCCCGCTCCTATGTCCTCCCTACTACTAAGTCAATTCCAAACATTGTTTTTTTTTTACTGATTCTATTAGTTCTCCTCCTATGAAATGTTATAGAATGAAAACATTTAGTATTTTTCTCTCCTTTTCTAAGCCAGAGTTCCCTAGACTTTTGTCTCCACATATCTTCTTCCTTATCTAGATATTCATCAAGTTTGCTACTAAGTTCTAATTCTTTAGCTATGGATTTATCACCTGGAGTTTTAAATCTAATGACCTCAAGTTTGTCTCTAGTTATTTTAATAATCTCATCCACCTTTCCAATTTTCTCTTTGTTCCATTTAACCAACTCTTTGCTCAAAACAGTTAAAGAGTACTATTGATATAATTGTTTACATCCACCCCATTAGTTTTCCGCCATCTATGTTTTATCAAATCTTCACAATCCTCTTCTCTTAACCACATATTATGAAACCTGAATGGATGGGGAAGTTTATGATTTTTAGGGTAGGTAGAGAGAAGAATTAGAGAGAGTGGTCTGATCCACCAGCTGCAAGAACTGTTAGAGTAGCTTTCGGGAACATGTCTTGCCATTGTAAATTTATAACATTTGTATCTAATCTTTCCTTAATATGACCTAGGCCCTTCCTTTTATTGGACCATATGTAGGCCGGCCCACAAGAACCCATATCAAACATCTTTAGATTAGATAGAACCTCAAGACAATTCTTTGCTTTTTTAGTGATTAAATCCTTTTCACCCCATTTTTCTTATGTCTCTCAAAGGTTTCCTTAGAGTCACCTACAATAATGCATGGATCCACACATCACTCCCCTAAATCATTTATACAATTCTAAAATCTCTTTTTTTCAGCTGGGTATGGGGGGACCTTTGACTATGGTTAGGCACCAATTATATCCATCAACCCCATTGATAAAACAAAGGAACAAATGTTTTTTTTCTCAAAAATAAATTGGATGATCCATTAGCTGGAATCACATCCATATTGTTAAATTTCAGTTTTCTTGTCAACCTTTCCATTTGATTTTCATTAGACTTTGTTTCTGAAATATATAGGAATCTCGGATTGGTTTCTCTACATAAACGTTTAATTTCCTTTGTTGTGGTAGGCAGCGGTTTTAGCACCTCTGCAATTCCATATAATTTCACATAAGTTATCATTGGTGCCCATAGATTTAGCCCTTGAGGAGGATGTCTTGTAATTATTTAACCTACTATGCTTTCTAGGAATAGCTATCAAATTTAAGTATTGTAGAAGTAGAACAAAGAAAGGTGGTCAGAACTTAATTACCTAGGGGTCACAAGTCACAAATCCTTGCACTTTGGTTATCTGCCAATGTGGGTTTTCTGATTTCCATAAGGAGAATTTAACAAGTACAGGGCACTCTTAGACTCGATGATGCATGGTTTGGTCATTATCCCCGAAGTTGATAGAAACCGACAGTGCATGGACTGGGGCATTCCTCTCAGCCAGCTCTTTCTCTACTCTTGGATATGAAGGCCCAGTTTCCTCCGCAATTGTCATGCTTGCAAAAAAGTGAACACTTGTTTCTATTTCCATGGTTGATGATCTACTCTGGGCAGTCATCCCCGACCCCAACTCTTGTTGTCCTCAGCAGAATCACCAGCCCTCCCTCCCCGTCTATTGCCTTTGGGCGCAGAGACCAATGAACGTGGATCTTAGAACCATCTCTCTAACAATTCCACTTCAACTTATCCTACTCAGTTTCGTTAGGGACCGAGTTAGTAGACAACTTGTTACACCCCTGACCCCAATTAATCTTGTTTAATGCTAATTAATCGTGTTTATAGCTAAATTGATTATGCTTAGTTACTAATTATGATGAATTAGTGTTAATTAGTCTTTTTTAGTTGAGTTGGTTGAGTCTTAGATTTTGTATAGATGAGTTAAGACCGAATTGACTCGCTTTAGTAGAATTAAGGGCTTTTTCGTAATGATTGATTTTCATAATCTGCATCATTTGCACGTCATTTTAGCACCAACACGTGTATTTTGCTGAGCACGTCAATTTCCGTATTTGACTCGATTTCATTTGACCAAACTATGTATGAGTGGGCCACCAATTGACCTTCTATGAAAATATTAACTATGGAAGGGTTTTCTTATTAAAAGGAATCTTATCCCTTCCTTTATAAGCCCACTCCTCGTCTTTTAATTCCTTTCCATTTCTCTTCCTCTCTACTACTCTCCTTCTTCCCTTCTCTTATTTTCTCTTCTTCCCCAAATCATCAAAGAAGAAGTTGCAATGTGCCTTAGGAGCCAAGATTGGGTCTATCTTCATCTTCTCCAATTCTTCTACTCCTATTGGTCAAGAAGCCATCTTATCCATCTCTTATCTTCCTCAAATCCGGATTTCTTGCCTAGAGGTCAGCAACAAACCCTTGAAACCATGATTTTGAGTAGCATTAGAGTCAAGGAGACTCATTCTCACACATGCATAGCATTCTTACCCTCATTTCATGAATTTCTTTTGATTAGGGTTTGATATAATTGGGGGTTTTGGTCCTTTGAACTATAAGGAGTGAAGGAAGCTTGGAAAGTTTGTATTTGAGGCAAGTATAAGTATAAGATAGGATCTACATGTGAGTATTTCTATTTGATTCAAATAAAACTTCGTTTCCATGATTTTAGTTTCTTAATCCTTATGATTTGATTTATTTTATGGGATTAATTGAATGAAAAAGAAATGGAGAGATTATATATTGTGGATGGGAGCAAGGAGGCTCCATCATGTAAATTTTATAGTAAAAAGGAGATGAAAATGGATGAGAAGGAAGGACATGTGAGAATTCTGAAAATGGGATTTTTGAACAGTTCGCTCGAGCGAACCTGAGACCTGAACCCAAGCTCGAGCGACCAAGGGTGGTCGCCCGAGCGAAGAGCTCTCTGGATGAGTCCGCTCGAGCAAACCTGAAGCTGTTTATTGGGCTTCTTTTGACCCACTTCTTTGAGTGAATTATTACTCTTAGCCTATGTTTAACCACTCTAATAATCCCAAATGGATAATTAAGGTGCACACCTCAATTCCTTAGGAAATTAGGCTCCCTTATATTTTATGTCTCTAAAATGGAACCTTAAACCTCTTTTAATAGTCCAATGAAAATTATTAGACTAATTATTATACCATGAAGATAACTTAGAGACTCAACGTATTTTTATAATAAGTGACACCAAAAAAGTAGTAATATGTTGACTCTCTTAATTTATCTTGTATTGGATAGTAATAGTCTATTGAATAATTAAGTTAGTTAGTAAATGTCTTGATTTTCTTAAATGAATTGTATTGCATATTGAGGTTAAGATTTCAATTGATATCAATTCAAATTGATAAATAGTCATATTATTAATATCATTTGATCATCTACTCCTCTAAATTGTTATTCAGTTGTTGTACGATTATTTGATATTCGAAAAGGATTTGAATTGAGTAAGTATTGATCATATCATATTACTATTCGATTTGATTTGTAAACAAAATATATAACTTACTCAAATTCGAGTATTATTTGACTTGATTGAGTCGGCACTACTTGGCTTTGACCTTGTGATACCCGACGGGGTTACACTTGGTTTATATTATTTGAGACTACTGCAGTATGTCGTCTGGAGCACCGGAACTCCAGAACCGGGTAGCCAGCTAGCCTTTGGTCGGGCCGCTGGTGACATCCCAACTAGATTCGCTCTGCTAATTGAGTATATATTATTCATTTTATTTCAAAAATATGATTTAGTTCATCCTAATACAATTGTTTAGTTTCCTTTACATTGATATTTTATTTATCATTTGTCATCTAATACACTTTGAAACACTATATATTTCCTGTTTATTGCATGTATTCGCCAAATCGTTGTATTTAAGGTACTACACTTGGTGTCATAGGTGCAGATGCAACTCCCGACCTTGAAGAGGCCCAGACGGGAGAGGTTGAGGCCCAAGAGGTTCCTCCAGGACTAGAGGAGTGGCCAGGTGTAGGGCCAACGTAGAGACTCCTCTTTCGGAGAGCGCCAAGATATGTTGAGAGCTTATAGTTAGAGTGTGATTGGCTCCTTTTTGTGTGGATCACACTATTATTCCATTTGTATTTTGTTTATATTTTTGGTATTAGTATATAGGATACCTTTGTAGATTTTCTTTTGTATAAACAATGTATATATTTGTACAATTCTTTTGTATTAAACTTGAATATTGTAAATGGATTTGATGGGGACATGATATTCATTTTGATGAAATAGCTACACAGCTTCCGCTATATCAAATGTAAATGATGGAATTTAGTGAGCTAGACTCACGAGTGAATAGTGGTTTTCACCTTCGTGTGTTTGTATTTGATTCGCGATAGGTACAATCACACGGGAGTACGTGTGTCTCACATCGGGGATTACCCTAGGCCAGGGTGATTCGGGACCGGGATGTGACACAACGACTCAGCTGCCTTCCTTGAAGAAACCATTGTTGTCTAAACCCAACTGCCCTAACACCTTATTTCTTGTTGCTTTCTCTTTTCATGTATTGATGAAACATCTATTCTTCAAAAGGAAAATGGGTCGTCCCCTTAGGAATGCCCAGAATAGATAAATCAGCCCATCCCTGAGTTTTAAGGGTATATTCTCCAAATCATAGCCCATGTTGCAGTCATTGTCTCCATGATTGATGAAACTACAATACTTGCAAATCACAAGAAGTTTTTCATATTTTATCATGACCCATCAATTTTCTTTCATGGGTCTAATAGCCGGAGTAAAACTATTTGGTAGCTTCATGACAACCCGCATCTTTAAAATATCCTCATAGGGTATACCATCTTCATCAACCGAAACAGATTTTCTGTACATCTGATATAATTGATTATACCTTTTTTCCTGATTGTCAACCGTTTGGATAATTCACTTGTTGCTGAGGATTTGTCCGGGCAGCACCCTTAACCATGGAGCGTAGCAGTGTCAATCAGAGGCTTTCAATTGTGAGTCTCCGCTATTCTAGCATCGGAAATATACAAGTCCTGACTCTAGGCTTATAAGTCAAACCCCATATTAATTTAACATGATGCGTGTTAAAGTTGTGCGGAAAAGAAAAGGAGTCTTATAAAAAAAATAAAAAGAGTACAAATTTAAAAAATCAACTCTTTTTTTTTCTTAAAGAAAGTGAAAAGGTCATACCCTCATTTTTAGCAAAAGACAAGAAGCCATTTCTTCTTTTTATCCTAGAAAGTATAAAAAAAACCCTTCATATATCACAAAATGACAAAAAGTGTTAAAAGGTGGATATAGGCTATAAAAGGTTTAAGAGCACAGGTTGTGCAATTGTATGCAAAAGGATAGCTTAGATAACTCCACCTTCTCTGGTTATGCTCAAGACTGTTGCATACCCATCAGAATTCCATCAAAGAGTCATGATCCCCTCTCCCATACCTTGTTAATGTGACCCTAAGAACGAAACTAGAAGGAGAACCAACCACTAGGTGTGACACTAATTCTAATGAAGTTAAAACCATCCCAAATGGACTAATTAGTTGATCTTTCAACTGAGTGGATATTTACTTTCCCTCGTACAAATGAAATCTGACGGAGCTTTCCGACTGGTCATCACTCTCCACATCATCTCTATTTTCTCTGAGAGAGGTATTGTTCTCTTAGTGTCTACTACCAATAGCTGAATACTGCATGTGGGTGTTCCACCTATCTCCTCTTGGAGGGTAAGAGGATGAGCAACTCCTTCATCTCTGAAGAGTGGTCTCATACCTTTTGACACTTCGGGAGTCCATACCAATAGCAACACCCTAGTTCCAGAACAACATAGACTCACTGGAAAAGTAGTAGAGACTGTCAAGCAGAAGAAGAAGAAAAAACAGCCACTCACTCAAAGGTAAACGGCCATTTCTCTTTACCGTCAAATCCACTTTGGAGATATAAAATGTAGGGAAATTTTCAAAATGGGGCCTAACTTTTTGTTACTTTTCAAAACAGGACAAAATAAAAGACACATTTCGAAAAGGACCTTAAGTTTTCCAAAAGTCTTTCAAAACAGGACATCAGATCATCCAGTTCACCATCCGTCCACTTTTTCTCATTTCTTTTCAAATTTTTCCCAAAATGCCCTTTGGGCATCTTTTAAAAAGAATGCGACTATTCTCACCACTTCTGTCCCTTCTTCTCTCAATAAACTCTTGGCCCTCAACGCCCAACCTCTCCATCCCCATCCATAAACTGCCCAGCAAACCACATCACACCTGCAACTTCATCGTTTTCTACTTCTCTCTTTGTTTATCATCCTATATCACCATCACACATCACCTTCGTCTCAGCCAACTTTCTCCATGCATCTCTCGTCATCCACTTGTGCCAACCTCACCAATCACCCATCTCTATCTCCCCTCACGGCTTCACCACTCCCCAACTCAAACCCACAAACCAACCAAACAACTTGCACACCATCACGGTCCCGGAATCGAGCCTAGCCGACTTGCCCCAAACACACATTACCACTCAACCACCTCTCCGTTTCAAGCCATCTACCTTGCGATCCAACTACTTGAACTCAACTTACCTTAACCTATCTCCCATCTCATCCATTTATCCCCCTAACCAAACACGTCTCAGAGCCCACCTTGAGAAACAATAAAATAGGATCGCTAAAAGTTTCAGGCATTCACTGTATTTTTGCACAGTGACGACCTTAAGATTGCTTTATATTTATAGAATGGCAAAGAGTTCTGAGCTCCCATACATGAAGGACAATCAATCTGTTTTCAGAGAGTACTAGACTCCCATACATGGACAGAAGACTCGACTGAACAGAAATTCAAATGACTATTTGTCACGACCCGGTCCCGAGATCTGATTAACTCGGACAAACCCCGAGTCGCGAATGCATACTTACTCCCGTAAACTTCGAATTAACATAAAGTTAAAACGAAATCCACAAGGGATATTAAATACAAATACCTGTCAAATGTATAAAATTTACGGAATATATACATTGACTAAAACACTATTAATCATATGAGTTCCTCTACCAAAAGTAAAGTTCATTTATACATAATGTTCTCTTAAAGTCAACCACTGTATAATTACATATAATACAGGGGACTTCTAATCACTACTCAAACTAATTAAATAAACTATTTCTGTTCACTTCGCACTCTGATTCAAAGAACCTCCTCTGCTGATGGCGCGGGCAGCTGGGCCTGCGATGTCATCAATAACACCGTGAACACGACGGTTCAACAATGTACATACAATTCTATGATAATTCATGCTATCATACTTTAGATATATGTGAACCTGTTAATTTATCAATCTAACAGTTCTATACAATTCAACACAGTTCAGTAGTGAACAGTTCTAATAGTAGGGTTAAGTCATATTAATTACTATAGTCGAATTCATTTCATTTTATTTCATGTCCTCCAACGGAAGCAGCGAGTCAAGGAATCAATCATCAGATTGATATCTACGATGACATTCGTTTCAATTCTATTCAATTTAGTTCTTCCAATGGAAGCAATTAGGTGTACTTGTAAGCATAAATACTAGTTATTTCATTTATATTGTCCTAAGCTCAAGGTGGAAGGGCGCACCATTTAATGACCCAGGCTTAAATGACTTTCACTTTCTATTACATGACTTTATTATTTCCTCTTTTGGCATCAGGGTGGAAGGGCGTACCATTCAATGAACCAGGTCTCAAGGAACCAAATTAGGTGGGATCTACCAATGTCTTGATCAGAGATCACTGGGCATGCCATGGAGCTCCGGACGCTCCCATATCATCTGCTGCAACAGGAACAACTCTAATGAGCTTACATAATTGTTACCTTTAGTAACTGTTCATTTCTTATTTCATTTATTCAATTCATTGTTACCTTTAGTAACTTTTCATTCAATTCAGTATCTTGGTTCTATGCAGCTCAATAATGAGCTTAAGAACTATAACATAGCAGCTCAATACGAGCTTAAGAACTCCAACATAATTCATTGTTACTTTTCGTAACCTTGTATTCGATTCATTAGTTCAGTGTACGAATTATGTTCAACTCTATACGAGCTTCACGAAGTCAATCCATTACGTCAGTATAGCTCAATAACGAGCTTAGGGAATCACTGTCTAGTGGCTGACTCAGGAATCAAATTAAATCTTATTCAACTAATTCAGTATATTAGTTCAATTCATTAATTTAGGCATTATGCCTACACAACTCAATAATGAGCTTAGAGAATTACGGTCTAGTATTAGACTATTCATTCAGCCCACATATTATTCAGTTCAACTCTATACGAGCCTTACGAAACATTATGTAGTATTGCTCAACATTGAGCCTAAGAATTCCTAATACCCTGTTAAACACGGAAATCAAATCTAATTATATACAATTCTATTTAACACTATTCAAACTTTTAAATCATCGTCAATGTAGCTCAAGAATGAGCTTAAGAACTAGACAAACAATTTCTATGCAGAAATCTAGTCAAATTCTATCCTTCTTCTAAACCAATCAAATGAGTGAAACTTCGTTATCCAATACAGGGGTTATTCTTGATGAACATCACTTTATAATATTATTGTGTATTCGGAGAACTTAAGTTACTCCTATAAGGCTTAGACGTATACAAATATCAGCCTGTATGAATTAGGCTTCAAAACAGAGAAATCGGATTTCCAAATCTGAAACATTCCATAGTGTCGGTCAGCTTGTCGGCCGACAGATCCACGTCGGTCAGAATTCCAGAGACCTAAACGCATTGAAAATTGATCCCAGACCTGTCGGTTGACCTGTTGGACGACCGACGTCTCTATGTCGGCTGACCGACATCACGCCAGTCAGAATTTCAGAGACCTGATCACATTGAAAACTGATCCCAAACCTGTCGATCAGGGTGTCGGTTGACCCGTCGGTCAACCAACGTCTCTATGTTGGCTGACTGACATCACGCCGATCAGAATTCCAGAGACCTGATCACATTGAAAACTGGCCCCAGACTCTGTCGGTCAGGTCGTCGGTCGACCGACATGCACCCAGAAACTCAGTTTTGAGTTCGGGTTTTCTGAAGCTAAAACTCTGGTTTTGGCTTCCTTGAGTTCTAACAAGTTTTAAAAACACCATAAATCATAAAAAGAGCATATACTTGCCTCTAATGAAGATTAATTGAAGAAAACCCTTTTGCTTAGCTTGAGCTTAAGACCAAATCCCCAATTTTGAAGCTTCTTTCTCCAAGAACTTGAATAGGGATTGAGGAAGAAGATGAAGGAGCTGACAACTCTTCAAAAACTACTTGCTAGGCTTCACTTGATGCTTGAAATGGAAAAAAAAGAGATAAAAGAGGAGAAAGAATAAAAGGGGGCTAGGGTTTGGAACAAGGGATGAATCAATTCATACTTAGCTTATATAAGCTTATAATTTGCACTTTGGCCCTCCACCTCCTATCTCATTTCATTTTGAGTCAAATGAACGGTCATTTGATCCAATTCTCGTCGAACGAGTTCAAGTCTATTACGGAAGTTAACGTACTCATCGAGATACGAGTGTTGCTATCAAGAGTTTCCGTATTCGATGAAATACGTAAAAATTCATATTTACATAAAAGTCCCTCATTTCCTTAATTGAGTTCAAAACTCCATTCAACTCATTTGAGTTCATTCATTAAGCCTAAATCGTTCATTTTAGGCTAACTCAATTTAATTTGGTCATAAACCATTGTTAGTTTACGTAAACACAGTTAATTAGCTTTAACTCAAATTAACTAGAGTTAATCTTGATCAATTCGGGACGGGGTCATACAACTCCCTAAAACTTTTAGAATCATTCGGTCCTCTGAATGCTAAACAAATCAATGAAAAGTAATTAAGCAATTTACGAATTCAAAATTACTTGTACGAATAATTTAGGATACTTCCAAAGTATCGATACACTGAATACATTATGGATACTGGAGAATTCTGCTGATACGTCTAGTCGATAGACTATATTTCCAATCCTGACCCGACCCAATACCCGGGTATGATATTTGTCCGCTTTGGGCCTAGCTCGCAGCCAAACACCCTCACGGATTTGTTCTCGGGCCCCTTTGAGGCCCAAAACGCGTCATACCAAGTAAAGGGGGTTTGCACATATAAGCTCAGTCTCTGGGCGGTCTCTTGGCAATGTGGGATCTGACAATCCCCACCACTCAGAGGAGAGCCTCCCTCGGCTCTAATACCATTTCTATAACGACACCCGACCCAATCCCCGGGTATGATATTATCCGCTTTGGGCCTAACTCGCAGCCAAACACCCTCACGGATTTGTTCTCAGGCCCCTTTGAGACCCAAAACGCGTCATACCAAGTAAAAGGAGGTTCGCACATATAAGCCCAGTCTCTGGGCGGTCTCTTGGCGATGTGGGATCTGACACTATTACACAGTTCTGCCATCTCCCCTTGTTTCACTAGGCTCTTTCTAGCACACCCTGTAATATCTCAACTGAGATTTATTTGACTTGGTCTCCTTCTGTAGTTGTGTAGGTGGGTCAACATAAAGGTTATCCCTGTAACCAAACAAGTCCTTTTTTTGGTAGAAACCAAATGCATGTTAAAGCCCTCAACCAAATTCTTATCAAACCTCTATGAAACATACCTAAACCAACCCAAAGCATGTACTTATTTCCTCCCTCACCCATGCCCTTCTACTCGATCACCAGAACCCACTTAGCACATAGCACCCACCTCTCATCACCTCCACTCACAACAACACAAACATGTACGCACATACACATAGCCAAACACAGGCTTACCATCACCTTTCTGGTCACTCACAACCACATTCCATCTCATCACCCTCAGCCCATCCTCTCTCTCTCTCTCTCTCTCTCTCTCTCTCTCTCAGTTCTCTCTCCCACTCTCTCTGTCTCTGTTCTCAATCACCCAGCCATCTCTCTCTCCACGCATCTCACCTCGCACTCCCCCTCACCACTCATTATTCTCTCCATCACCCATCTTCTTCTTCGTATCTCTCGTCTCCATCTTTTTCCATCATGTTTCCTTTTCTCTGTCACACCCATTCCACCTTCCTCCCGCCACTCATCTCTCAGCCTACATCTCATCCAATACATCATCTCTATCTTTTCTCTCCACCATCTCCTTCTGGAAAGAAACAAGTTAACGTAGATCGATCTGTGGTTTAGTTGAAACAAAGGCTAAATGACATTTTTGGAAATTTTGAAGAAAATCGACAAAAGTCATCGGATGTTGGGTGATTTGGCCGGATGTCCTATTTTGTAAGATTTTTGGAAAACTTAAGGCCATGTTTGAAATGTATCTTTTATTTTGCTCTATTTTGAAAAGTCCCAAAAGGTAAAGCCCTGTTTTGAGAATTTCCCTAAAATGTATTAAGTAGGGACTTATTTTTAGATACTGAAGCTATAGCGGTCTATTTGAGAATACTAGAAATCTTAGGGGGCATATACAAAAACTCCTTTTTTTAGAATACATGATTGATACAGCCTTTCCATCCCTGCTTGGCGAAGAAAGACAACCCAGCCAGTGTTTCAGACTGAGCAGAGAGACAAAGAAAGGAAAAATGGGGGAAAGAGAGATCATTCAACTGATGTCGTCGTCGTCTGCTTCGGACGAGAGAGATGAGGAAGGAGAAGGAGAAGAGGAAGAGGAAGAAGATTGCATGCTTTCAACTAATAATACTAACAAGGATGAGAACAAGGAAGAGGACAAGAGAGAGAAGAGCATTCGAGGGGGAGCAGGAGGAGGGCCTTCTTACAGCAATTGCTCCTTTCCCATGAGCAGAATCAAACGCCTCGTGAAGAACGAAGGCGTCCTCCATTTCCGCACCACCCCCGAGTTCGTCTTCCTCATCAATAAAGCCACTGTAAACACAAATTACATCGCATCTTCTTCTTCTTTTCTCATTCTCTCATGTCAGTTGGATTAGAATTTACAGGAAATGATAACCCAAAAATGTTTAGTGAATTGAGGGTTCTTTTCTTTCAACCCTAAAAAAAAAAAATTTCTAGAATTTCAACCCTCAAATCACTCAACATTTTTGGGTTATTGGGTATTTTTTTATGATTTTTCAGTTTTCATCTTTGAATTGATTGTGCTACTATGGGGTACATTGCATTGACAGAGAGAAGAGAACCATCTTTCCTTCTTTTTTTTCTTATCCTCTCATCTCAGTTGGGTTAGAATTTACAAGACATGATAACCCAAAAATGGTTAGTGAATTGAGGATTCTTTTCTTTCAAACCTTACTTCACTACCCATTTTTTGGGTTACTGGGTTTAGCAAATTCTCAGTTTGATTCTCTGAATTGATTGTGTTCCTGTAGGATACTGATTTGTTTTGTTTAAAAGATATCTTCTTGGATTCGTGGTCTCCTTTTCTGGTATTCTTCTCAATTAGTATAATGGAATTGAGGGGGCATTGATGAGTGATTGGAGATGGATGGACTCTAGGGTTTTTTCTTTATACACCCATCTTTCAGTTGATTCAATTTGTTTGTACGTTGAGGTGTGCGTGATCAAACAAATTACACTTTATTGAACAATACCACATTAATCTTGTGGGTTTTTTTTAGTATTATTATCTTTTTAATCTGTTTCCCTTTAGTTGGACTTCTTTTCCTTTGTTTTTGAAGGAAACTTCATTTCCTTTTGTATATGGGAATCAGTAATTCAGCATGAATGGTCTCTCTCTCATCATTGCCTTTTTTTAAACCTCGGCAATTTGCTTTTTGTTATAGGTTTCATTGTCCTTTTGCTTTACAGTAATTTTTATAAGTTCAATTGGCTGCAGGAACAGTTTCTCGAACTGTTTGCAGAGGATGCGTATTCCTGTGCTGTAAGAGAGCGTAAAAAATCTCTCAATTATGAACACCTATGTAAGTTCTTTTAATTGTACTTGACCCATTATTATTGAATGCTTTTCTATTTTCTTATAGCAGGACAAACTGCAGGACTATCTTTACTGTGTTTTGCATCTAGTATCTGTAAACAATTATGGTTTCATTGCTCTCAAAAGTCACCATTAGCCATAGGAAATTAGGAATGAGGTTTTTAAGGTAAATTGTGGCCTGTCAATGGTTTTGTTAGATACATAATTCAGTTTCTTTTTTTTTTTTTTTTTTTTTTTTTTTTTTTGGTGGTAGCAACTGAAAAATTATTATAAATAAGCAAAAAGAACAACAAATATGAGAGTATAAAACTAGTCCATAGAGTTTATGGACCCATTACAAAAGATGAGCTCATTTGCTAATTCTAAATGAAACTCTTGTTGCTCTCGTTTTAGCTGAGCATCCACAATTCCACTTCCTCATTAACCTCCCTTTGGACATCTACACATAATCTCCCTTTTTTATGGTAAAGTACAGATAACCTCCCTTGATCACATTTGTCATATTTTATTCACCACAAAAGATAACCTTCAGGGGAGCATTTGGTTTTCCTTCTGCCATGATAGGCCATTCAGAGTTAATTATCATTGGACCCAAATATATCCCATTAGCCATCTTGATATCTTCTTTAATTGCCAGAATTTCTGCATAGTTGAAGTTCTCTTCCCCTACCGGGCCGTAGAAAACTCTAATTAATCCACCCTTATTATTCTAAAATGTTCCCCAGATTCCCAGTTCCCTCTGATTAACCATCAAACAGTTGGAACCCTAGATTTTAACTTTGGATGTCTTAGATGAATCAAGTAGAAAGAAAGAGAAAATGAAAAAGATTAAGAAAAAGGAACAATAGAATGATCGATCTACCTAGGGCTGTCGACCATACCTATTATTAGATTTTAGATTATGCAAATTACAAAAAAACTCCCTCAACATTATGATATTTACACCAAAGTCCCCAACATAATGTATGTTGTAAATAAGTCATGGACAAAACATGACATAACTTAGCTTTATTTAACGCATTGGTGAGAAAATCTGCTGACTGATCTTCAGTATGTACTTGAATGAGCAATACATCCTCTTTTTTAATCTTTTCCCTGATAAAATGACAATCAATTTCATTTAAAAAACATGACAATCAATTTCCACATGCTTTGTTTTTTCATGGTAGACAAGATTGTTGGCAAGTTTAATTGTTGAGATATTATCAGAGTATAGATTCATCGGGCCACCTTGCTTGAAACCCAACTCTTCCAACAAGATTCTCAACCAAAGTAATTCACAACATCCATGAGCCACAGCTCTATAGTCGGCTTCTGCACTAGACTTAGCGGTAGCAACCTATTTCTTGCTTTTTAAGGAGACTAGATTTCCTCCAACCATTGTACAATTTCTCGTGGTGGACTTTCTAACTATCAACGATCCAGCCCAATCAACATCGGTGTATGTCATGGCTATAGCATGCCCATGAAAGCTGTAAAGGATTTATTGACATGGTGACCCTTTTAAATATCGAAGAATCCTATGCACTGAAGCAAGATGATCAGTTCTTGGGGCATGCATAAATTGACTAACCAAAATGCCAGCATAAGAAATATCAAGTCGAGTGATTGTCAGATAAATCAACTTCCCAATCAATTGCTGATACATCCTCTTATCTTGAAGCAACTCTCCGCTTTCAATGTGGAGGCCGTGATTTCTGCTCTAATGGGTTGTCTGCGGGCTTCGGCCCTAGCTTTCCAATTTCAGGAAGGAGATCAAGGGTATATTTCGTTGTGATATAACTATTCCAGCCATTGACCTTGCTGCTTCAATTCTTAGGAAATATTTCAGTAAATCTAGGTCCTTGATCTCAAACTCCTTCAAAATCTTTTAGCTTAGAGATTTCATCAACATCACTTCCAGTGACAACTATGTCATCAACATACACAACTAGTATGACCACCTTCACCTTCACATTTCCTTTTCGCAAATACAGTGTGATCCGTATAACACCTTCTGAACCCATACTTAAGCACGACTCTCCTAAACCTTTCGAACTAGGCTTTGTTAAAACTTCCTTTTTCAAATCCCCATGGAGAAATGTATTTTTCACATGTAGTTGGTACAGTGGCCAATAAAGTTTGCTGCTAGGGATAAGAGCACTCGAACAAAAGTCAATTTAGCAACAGGGGAAAATGTTTTAAAGTAATCAACCCCATAGGATATAACTCTTAGCAACAAGTTTTGCTTTATATCTATTGATTGCACCATTTGGATTGTACTTTAACGTGAACAACCATTTTCACCCCACAGTACGTTTCCCTTCTGGAAGAGTAGTAAACTCCCATGTATAATTCTTCTCTAGAGCATTCATTTCTTCCACCATTGCCTCTCTCCACTTAGGACGAGTTAAGGCCTCTAACACATGCTTAGGTATGTATTCAGTGGCTAGATTAGAAATAAAGGTTTGATAAATAGGTGAAAAATGATTATAAGAAACAACATCGTGAATGGGATGTCGAGCAACACAAGATCTTGATCCTTTGTGACGCATACGGTAATAGGAATATCTTAATTAGAGGAAATACCTAATTGAGGAATAACTTCAGACGGAGATGGAGGAGGTTTCGGATCCGGATTAGGAGCATCAGAAGATGGTATAGATGAGAGCAATGGTCCATTTCCCTTTCTCTTCCCCCGAGTATACTTGGAGTGGTCTCTATAGCTTCTCTATTACTTCTCCGTCTGGATCAAGGGACTCTGTGCCTGCTTGGTATGGTAATCCAGGAAACAAGAGGAACATTCTCATTTTCACTTCCGTCTAGTAGTAATTCCTTATTTGTTGAGGAGAAAAATGGAATATCTTCATGGAAGATAACATCCATTGTCACAAAGAGGCGACCCTTATTCCCAGGAGCATAGCACTTGTATCCCTTCTGAGAACTAAGATATCCCACAAACATGCATTTGACTGCCTTTGGATCCAATTTATCTCGTTGATGCTTCGGAATGTGAACAAACCAGGTACAACCAAACACTTTTGGTGGAACTTGGAACAATGGGGTACTGGGACACAACACTTCTATGGGACCTTTTCCTCCCAATGTCTTTGAAGGCATTCTATTTATTAAGTACGTTGTTGTCAAAACTCCATCCGACCAAAAAGGCTTTGGAACATTCATCTAAAAAAGAAGAGCCCTGGTGACCTCCAACATATGTTGATTGTTATGTTCCGCAACACCATTATCCTATGGTTTAATGCACATGAGGTCTGTGATTCAATCCCATTGTTCAGCAAGATAGCTCTGAAATTCGTTGGAGGTGTACTCCCTTCCATTGTCAGACTGAAGTTCTATTCTATAACTTATATAGCATAAACTGCCTTCCATATCTGATTTCCACCACCCCTGTTGCAGAATGAATTTTGATATTTGGGACTAAACCTCCTAAAACCATCCAGTATCTATCCAAATCACTATAATTAATCCCTTTGCCAACACACTCATGGTTAAGTGGTGTTGGCACCTTAGTTTCACAAACATGCTCAGGGATTGATCCCTGGGTCCTCAAGTTAAAATATCACCCTTGGATCAGCTGCCCAACATAGTGGAAAAAAAAAAAAAACTCAAACTCATTAGGCTTCTGTCTCTAATGCAAATCCAACATTCTCCTTGCCAAAGCATGGATTTTTGTGAAAAAGTCCAAAAAAGTCCCAACCTATATATCTGATTTTCTACAGTTTTGTGGACCTCCAATTCATGATTCGAACCATTCAATATTTTTAATTTATTTTAAACATCAAGATGTTTAGTTTCACTTCATATCTTAATATTTCATAATTTGTGAAAAAGTCCAAAAAATCCAAACACACCTATAACCGTTGGATGTACTCATTTACTCATGTGAAAAATGATGATTTTGACAAATATGGTAATGTGTTTCACATTTGTAGCATTTGCATATGTAACCCATTTTCCGATCCCATATGTAAAAGGCAAACGACCCTTAAATGAAGATGGAAAAATCAACTGATAATGGAAAGGGGCAAGCAGAATGCCAAATGAAATGATCCAAAATGCTACAAATAACTGATCAACAGATTCCTCCATCAAGCCATATATTAAACAAAGGTTTGAGCGAGGGAATGTTCCTCTTTTATTGTCAGGAGTAGAATTTTCATTCAATGTGATGAGCCATAACAGAGTTAAAACTTGGAAGGCTCGCGTCTTGTTCATCTTGGATTTCTATCCACAAGCTTTGACCCTTGGGATTTTAAGGATCTTTAGACATATTTAAAAAGGAAAGAGTTGGGAGAATTGATTATGCTTTTGAAAGAATTTTCCTTGAAAAATTCCCGAGAAAATTTGGGAGCCTCACTGTTTGATCATTTTCCTTCACCAACAACACCACCTATCTTTTCAAGAGGCAATGCGAGACAATTAATCTTTACTGCACGTGTTTACCACCTCAATCGTCTTTGTGATGGTCGAAATGAGGTGTGCCAGGGATACAGGCATGTCTTCGTAGTTCGAAGTCACTTGGTGACAATGATGGTGTGTATTCCTATGGACAAAGTTGCACTAGGGGTATGGGCATGCCTTCATCGTCTCCACATGATTGCTGAAATCACTCTCAAATTCATTATCATTGATAACATTAAATGAAACCCATTCTCTACCTATAATCCCATATTTTCTTTGAATAACTTCTTTTCACAATATGTGCATTTCACTTCTAAGACTCAACGATTACTTGAAAATGCTAATTTCCTTTCTCAAATTGTTTTTCTCTGGGTGATAATACTACGCCGACCATGCGATCTTGCTCTGCTCCTACTTCTTAGTTTTCTTATTTTCTAACTTTTTTCCTGTATAGTGCTTCACTCACACACCCAATTGTGCCCCCACTAACACTTTTTGCAACGAAGTTCCTAAGCCTCCTCTAAGATATTGTATGTTGAACCTCTTTTGAATTAAATGTGGTGCTTCTAGTTTTTCTTTCCTTGCCTTCCGTTAGAAGGCCATATGAATTTTTATATAGATTTTTTTGTATTTTTTACGTGGATTTTGTATTGCATTTATGTCATTGAATGATGTGGATTTTATTTTATTTTCATTTTTATGCAATACAGAATATTCTTTGACCGAAAGAGAAAGATTTTAGTATCAGCAAGACAGCATTAAATTTCTAGGATTTAGTTTCACAGTGCAAAAGATGGGCAACCACTTCCTGTCAAGGTGGGGATATTTTGATGCTCCCACATAAGATCTCCATTCTTCATCACTCATAGCCCTTGGTTTGGATCCATTTGCCGGTAAATCCTAGGAATTCAGCAGGTATTAGGGAAACAAGAGTTGAAGGAATTCCCAATGCACGTACTCCTTTGATTCCTTTATAGATATATATATTAATCTCCTCCATCCATTCCATGTTGTGTGATTATGCCGTCATGGCATAGTTACCTGAAAACTTGTTTTTCTTCTAAAATATCTTGGTATCAACTCTTGCCTTCTACCAATCTTATTTATCTCATGCTTCTGAATAAGTTCTTCAAAGTTTTGTTATTAAAGAGGATGTTTCACAAAGTTGATTCTTTTGTCATTTCTTTTATCCGCTCCTCATTCAGGGAACTTTGATTTTATAGTCTCTTGACATAATGAGAATCTTTTTTGCTAATTACATTCTCATTCAACCATAAAGTAAGCTTAAGATCAGCTGGTTCTGTTATTTCAGCATCAGTTGTTACCAAGGAGAAGAGATATGAATTCCTTTCAGGTGATACTTCTTTGAGGTCCTTTTCCATCACGTGTTTGGCATTGATTTTAACACGGAATTTATGTCTGATCTTCATACAACCTTTTGTGTGTTACAGATTTTGTGCCGGAGAAAGTGAGAGCCAAGGATGCCTTGTCGGTAAAGTCATTAAATGAAAGTTAATTATGTATGTCAGAACCTTCAAATGTGGTTAGCAGAGTATGGGATTGCCTTCTTCCCGACGGAAGTGCAAAGAAAGTCTTTCATGTTATGAACAGTTGTTTATTTATCGTTTTGGTATGAAAGTTATTCCTGTACTAGTCTTTTTGCGCACACATGGGAGGTGTAGAGAAATATCTCCCTGCAGAAGTACAGGTTTTTTATTTGGTAGCAGCATCTCGTCGACGTTAGGGTTTGTGAAAGTACAGGTTAAAGCCTTTTTCCAGGGTAACTAATCCTATCTGAGAAACTGAGGAAAGTTTTTATAATTGTGGGAGAATGCAAAGAACAATTAACATATACATTGACAGGAGTTGTTGTAATTGTGGATTCCATGTATCATTTGAGTTAATTGGATGGAACTTTTATGAAGAGAATCGCATGATATTAGATCCATCTACACACACACACACACACCATCTTGGGTCTTAGTCTTTACATGCAGCTGATAGTTCAATGGTTCTGAAGTTCAACTTGATAAGAGCCCCAATGCATATAAGACTATGGCCGACCAGATGCAGCTGGGATTGAAACATCCGAGGCCATCCTATACATGCCCTTTCTTTGTTGGATGAGGGGCTTATTTCCAATATTGAGCCTTTTGTCTGTTGATATGGCTCAGCTAATCGCAGTGCCATACATATATGGACCTCCTACCAGATGTGCTAGTTTGCCATCCTATTGAAAGTAGCTATCATGCCCGTCTCATTGGCTTTTTGACAGAATCTTATCAACAGTATGGGCATTGGTGCTTGCTGTTGATAGTTGTCTCACGCAGGAACCATATTTTGTCCATTGCTTCTGCCCCCAATCACTGCTGATGGTCATGGGCACACCTGGGCCTCGTCCATTTTCTCTCCAAGTTTGTTATATTCCAAATGGGGCATGGACCAATTTAGCAGAAATATGGTTCGATCCTACTGAGGGAAGGAGATTGTATATAATGCTTAGAAGGGTAGCCAGAGGTGGGAGCTCAAGCTTGCACAGCTGTGGGGCCATTAATCTGGTGGTCTTATTAAGAAAGTGGAGCAGACAGAGGAGCCTGGAATGCATTGTTTGGACTGTCAGGTGACACAATCTTTGGGCTTGTGATTGGTCTGTGACTCTGTGGTCATCTACAAGCTTAAGAACCAGTTGCCTGATATATGTTTTGTCATGTTAGAGATGGCCGACCTTACATGACAGGCAGCTAGCAAATATCGTGCAGGTATATTTACTTGGCAGACCATATAAATAACTCCAAACAATTTTATGGTCTGAAAGGGGTGGTATTGCCTGATATGATGTGTTGCCTTGTTTCTGGCATGACTGATCCTGATATGCTGATGCTGTCGTGGCTTTAGTCTGAAGCATAAAAATGTATTGGCTCAATGTTTACCACCTCTATGTATTTTTTTAAATTTTATTTACATCTAAAATACTCTAAAGCAATTGAAAGAAGATTTACAATTATTCAGTCCAGATACCTGATTGGCTGACGCATAGAGCTTTTGGTTTTTTATTTTTATTTTTATTGGTTAGTTCTTTGGATTTTGCCAATACAGTTTCCCAGATTGTTCTAGAAGATAGAGCATCAAGACTTTTTTTTAAAAATTATTCCATGCTTCATGTATCATAGATCATCATCACTGAAGCATTCTCTAGTTGGACGATAGATGGGTATGTCTGATTGCATAGGGGGTGGAACCGAGAGAGCCACACATAAGTGGGAAGAGGAAGCTTACTGAGTGGGAAGGATATCCTCACACGAGTGGGAAGAGAAGCCCACACTTGTGGGAAGAGTGGCACACTCCCCAATCGAACCCTGAGCACCCGGGTGACATGCGGTTGTAACTTGTAACCTCTAGTCATGATGAAGGTTGTTGACTCATTTTTACCATCTCACTTAGGCAGAGTGTTGAAAGGCTCTTGTCAACCCAACTCAATCTAGAAGAAATAGAACAATTAAAAAAAAAAAAAAAGTGGCGGAAAGGTTCTTGTCAACCCAACTCAATCTAGAAGAAATAGAAAAATAAAAAAAAAACGAAAGTGGCGGAAAGCCGGAAACCCCTTTGAAACCTGGCTTGTCTGTGGACCATGGCATTTGATAGGACATTGTCCTCCCTCTTCCTGCAGCTATGTACATGTCCAATCTGAGTTTAGTCCACTCCACAGCGTAAGGAAGCCTCGGCTCACTTGACCAACCCTTGAGGGGGAACCATTTCACTGAAATTATATCTTGATCATCAGAAGGGATCTGCTGGAAGTCTCATTGTGGTAGGATTAAAAAGACTTCACATAGCAACTTTGTCGAATTGTCAAGGTCTCGTTTAGATTGATTGATCCATTTGGGGCCAATTGTATGAAGTCGCCCATTCTCCACTCAAGTTGTGCAGGGACAGTACTGTCATGTGTATTGTGTATGCTTTATTCCAGTGTAATAGGAATATGATACTAAGAATAGAGTCATAGAGAATACAGACTTGTACAAGTTAGTTGCATTCTTGTTTGTCATCAAACAATAATCAACATTTATTTACAACAAAGATAAGCAGAATGTGGCGGTGCAATACAATGATATTTGCTTATGGATTTTCTCCCCAACGGAAGTCCTGCATGGCTACTACTACCTTTTTTCGGCCTCCACTTTGTGCACTCCTGCAAGTGAAAAAAGTGCTTTGCTTGTTTAAGTGTAAATTTTTTGAAGATTGAGTTTTTATAACACACTTTTCTGTTTTACAGGAATTTTCAGCCAAGTTTTTAGCTGCCCTGTCAAATGCCTAACTGGATTAACAACCTCAAAACAATTGAATGGAATTAACAGAACTACTCCCATCTGTTAAAAAGTAAACAATAAATGATGTTTCTTTAAGACCCCCGTGTATGGGTTTTTATTTTAAGACCCTTACCCTTACGTATGGGTTTGAAAGAATACTGCCAGAGGTGTTGGTGACAGAATGGCGCACACACATGCAACTTGATGCTAAAGACGCTTAAATGGAAATATATATATATATATATCTATATATACCAGAACTTCTCCATCATCTGATAAAAAGTAAACAAAAACAATGTTGCTTTTTTAAGACCCGTGAGTAGGTCTGAAAGAATACTACCAAGATTGTTGGTGACAGAATGGGGCGCACATATGCAACTTGATGTGTTTTTTTTTTCTTTTCAGTTGGTACATTTATGCAGACTTTTTATGCAACAGAATTGCCCGATATTCAGGCGACTGAGAGATACAACCGTCGTGGCAGGACATCAGAAATGTGCAACACATCAAAGGGTGGCAAAGCAATCTCTTCATGAATGATACATTCCGACAACCATCAGCAAGAAATTTATCTTCTGAGGAGTTTTGAGCTTCTATAGAACAGTGTAGGTTCAAATGCAGGGTTCAATCAGCCTTTAAATCCTCTAAACATAGTACACATCCTGTAAAATGCAAAAGGACATCACTGCTACAAACCACATGCTTATACAAGGAGTTATTTTGATGTATAAGTTCTATGGTCAAGCTATTTAACAAGCTGGAAGTGCTCGCAAACTTAGTCACAAAAAGATACTGGAGTATGTTTTGAATAGATGTAGTCAGTTAGATACCACAAAAACCTGAGCCAGAAGCTTGCATTCATTATTCAATTCGCAGTCAGATAAATAGCAATAGGCGGGGGTGTATATAACATATGCATGTCATCTTAAAGCAAAAACTGCTCGGTTCCATTACTGGCATTTTATCCCTGGAAATATACAACCAAACTGGTTAATTCTCTAAGTGAGCGGTCCACACAGAAGGTATAATTACCCATGCCACAACGTGCCCAACCTAAATACCGAAAGTAAAGTCTTAGCGGTTAGAAATTGGAGAAGCAATCTGACAGCTTTATCACACAAGCAGGGATAGTCATTGCTTGTAACTGGAAATGCCAACTTTACCAGACATTAGCGGCTTATCTTTTAAACTTGCACTTAACACTGTCTCTGAATTGCTTGTTTGGCTGTCACCATGGCCAGGTCTCATCCAGATCTTCGCATGTCCCTCCCGGCAAACAGTAACGATGGACTCGTTAGTAAATATTAAACCAGAAAGGGGTTCAGCATGCACACGGTGAACAACTACAGGGGAGAGCTTCGGCACATCTCGCATGCTTGGAGCAGGTTGGAGAGTGCCCACGGGGCAAATGTTGTCCCAGTGAGAAGACTGGCTTCCGCTGCTAAATGTAGGTGACCCACCAGGAGGACATCGTCGCAAGGGCACAACAATCTCATCCATTACCAAGTCCCATAAAAGCAATTGAGTGTCCTGAAAAAAAAAGAAAAAGAAATGAGACAATGAAATATCTTATTAAGAGGCAGAACAGCATACAAAACACCATGAATGTAGCTAAAAAGGACTGAATGTAAGGAGGCCTCCCGCCCAAGACATGAATCCATATTTTCCCCTAGTTCATTTGCATCATGACTAATGAGAATGTTGTTGTGTATGTGCATGCACGTTCAAGCACGTATGCATACAAATACATATATCCGTGAGCCCAAGAAGCAATAACGATCCTAGTAGCAACCTTTTCTAGTCCAGTTGATTTCGGTTGCATCTGATTGCATGGGCAACTAATTCAATCAATCTGGATCATCTATTTTGCTTAACCAACACTTCATGGGAAAACACACAAATATAGCACCCACAATCTGGATTTTGCCTTCATTTACATTTGTTGTGTATTTTCCATTACCTAGTGATATGATACTTTCCATTACTTGATGAAAAGAACCATAAGCAATGCAAGTTGCGTTCCACTTCCACCACCAAGATGGTTGAAATTGATGATCAAACATATTTGTCCATTAAATGACATATATTAGTGCATTTCTAACCCCTTCAGCCCTGGCCCACAAATTTAACGAATTTATATTAAAAAAAAAAATTGACCCTAGATCCAATAGTTCAATCCATTTGTATTAGTGAAAACTCAATTGATCCATTGTAATTTAGGGGTCCCATGTGTGTGGATGGTTCGGATGTATCATAAAGTCGACCCCACTATGTTGTCCCTCACCATATGGTGAGATATAGATGCGCATGAATAATATATGTGTGTGTGTGTGTCTGTGTATGTGAGTAGGGCTCTCCTAAGCTGCAGCTTAAACTATCCTAAGCTGAAACAGTAATGGTCCCACAAATTAAAGTTGATTATCTCTGTTTTTGGCATGTTGGAAGTGGAAAATCCAATTTTTATTAGATTTGTCTTGATTTTGGAGACGATCATCATGCCAAAAACAGAGATAAGCTCTCTCTCTCTCTCTCTCTCTATATATATATATGCATACATACACGCCGGGGTCCATCTATCACTACCCTGAACCATCAAACGGGACCACCATAATTTTTCGCCGATCCGAATGGACTAGACCATTGGATCGAGGGTTAATTTTTTTCTATCATATAAGTTGTTAAACTTGTGGGCCACGGATGAAGGGGTAAGAGGCATGGGATTGACTCCAAACTTGATCTCTAGGCCCATCCAAGGTGGCTCTTTGCCGCTTTCAATCCTCCCTAGTCCCGTGATCAATGGGGCCCCAGGTGGGCTCCATCAAGCTGCCTCTCACCATAATACAGTGAGAGGTATATGCACAGGAACGTTGCCCGTCAGCGATGGAATGGTTGGTCAGATTTGTTGTTCAATGTGAAAACCATATGCAATGCAAGTTGGGTTCCACCAACAAGATGGTTGAAATTGATGACCGAACATATTTGTCCATTACTGATCTCTGTAAGCTATGGATAGTCAGATTTGTTGTTCAATGCTATAATTCTGTAGCATAGCAAAAGAAAGTTGAAATTGATGACCGAACATACTGCACAGTCTCTCTCAACCATGAAAAGTCTCAAATGAGCTATTGGATTAAATCAAAGGGTGGGATGGATTAGTGTGCATAGTGTCTTGGTGATAATTGTGCACTATATTTTAGTGATAGTAACCAAACATATTGCTAATTCTCTCTCAACCATGAAGAGAGTCAAATGAGCCATTGGATTAAATCAACAGATGGGATGGGTTAGTGGCTTAGTGCGCATAGTGTCATGTGGTCAGCTATAAGAAAATTCTCCATAAATACATACATACATACATACATATATTAACTCGTCTAAGCCCACCTCTAATCAAGTTACCCCCCTCACACACACTACCCTCGCATGAATTGAGACAAGCCCAAAATTTGGCACTGATCCAGCTGTTACTCAACGTTGGATTGAAATTAAAAAAAAAAAAAAAAGATATCTCCTAAAACAGTTAAACTTGAGGGGCCATAGATCAAGGGATTATGATGGTCTAATGGGCTGATGTTTTTGCATGCTCATAGCCATCCCCTGCCTTCAGCATGACTGCCATGGCCCCATCACTTGGCCCAAGTGAGTTCAGTGCACCCATCACACCATCAAGTTCATCACACCAAATAGTGTATGATATGATGCAGCCCAGGACATAAAGTTAACAGGATCAGACCTAAAGGGGTTATCCAAGTGCTGCATGGGCCCCATGTGAAGATTAGAGCTCATGAGGACCATTCCCAATGGATTTCACACATGCAAGTAGTGATTAGAATTGATTGCATTGCTTTCTAGTCCAAGACATATTAAGAGTCCTTACGAGTTGTCATTTGAGACATTACTGAATATGAGTCCTGATTGAGCTGTTTAGAGTTCAAATACCATGTTTTTCAAATACGGAAAAATTCATGTCAAAAAATGTCCTAATGACATAAAATTGGGTGCATTGGATGGGCTATTCAATTATGCACCCATCAAGACCAAGATTGTGCAATTCTGATACGATTTGAATAAATTTTCATTCATTTTCTGACGGTGAAATCGAGTTCTGAGTTTGATGGCTTCTATCAAAATTCAAAAGATGTAATCGTAGGGCCGGGCATCCAAGCCAACCCATATATGTTCAATGTTGAATCACTCTTCTCCATTGTGACGGCTCCACTGGACTATGGAACTGAAAGGTTTATCCTCAATCATCCCCTCTATTAGGATGATACATCATTTAGAAGAAAATAAAATAGTACATTACAAACTAGTGGTTATTGTGAATGGTATTGCAATCCCATACCTGTCCAACAGAACCAAATCGATACATGACATTTTCTCCTGTGCCATCTGAAGTTGGTGATGCCCAATGCGAGTCAAAAGCAACCCCACTAACCTGCCGGTCAACTTAAACATATGAAATTATAACATCACAGACAAGTATAAAACACCTAACATGCCAAATCTTTTATATAAACCTTACCCATGAGCTGTGTCCCTCACCCCATGCTACTACCTTCCGATCTTCCATACTCCAAACTTGTACAAGATCATCTTCTCCTCCAGTCAAAACATACTTCCCGTCAGAGCTGAAAATCAGCACATTATATTTTAGAGATAGCTTGCCAAAATCAGGACATTATTTACATTAGTTTGTAGGTCATTATAATCAAATAACCAGTAATCCATAAAAAAAAAAAAAAAAACAAATAATTTCAATATGAAAATAATACATTCTTTTTATCTGTAAGAAGTAAAGTTTTGTGATGGAATAATTTAAAATGAAGATACAAATATAATAATGCACTAAACGATGCTAAATCACCAATCTTTTATTGGTGACACAAAGATCATTCTGATGAAAAGTAATGACCATCTACACAGTTAAGAAAAACAATGTTAAGAAGGATTGGGTAAACACATCCTGAATCTCTGGGTATCTGGGGTGTCGTGAAAAACACCATTGGAGAATGGAGAGGCCATCTCAAAATTTCAGCCCAGTAAGTGTGGGAAATTCTGAAGAGTGAATATCCTTGATAAACAGTTAGGACTGGAGATTTTAAAGAAAGAAAAAGGAAAAGAAATCTTCAAGGACCAGTTGCAGAAAAAGGGCAACTCAAGGAGTGCCCTAAGATGACGAAATTGTGGTGCCAAGCCTCCATCCACATTGTTTTTTTCAGTTGATAAGTATGCAACTTGAACCGACAATCAAGTGGCTGCAATAATGAAGACCTTTTAGATGTGTAAGGGGCTCTTGTTTCTACATGTGCATTTATTATGCTCATGAACTCAAAAATCTATTGAAGGCAACAATTTAAAGAATGCAACTTTCCATCTTGTTCCATGAGAGCAGAGTCAAAAGCGATGAAATCCCCAGATTCGGTGCTTCAAAGGAATTTTTTTTAGACAAAAAACATTAGTTGGATTTTATTTCATGGTAGCTCTTTCTTTAAGAAAGAGTAAACACATCTAATTCCACATTGTTAAAAGAGGCAACAAAAAAAATGAATAGACTGAAAAAATACGTATGGAATCCGAACAGATGACACAAGTTACCTCCAGGCACAACACAGTAACGCACCATAGTAGCTTTTGCCACCACAAATCAACTGTCCTTTTGAGTAGTCAAAAACTCTCAAGTAACCTGCAGATGGGCAATTGATCTGAGGTACCTATTTAATAAAAAAAAGCATCTGCATTAAACATGAACAGAATCTGATGCAATCAAGTGGTTTTATGGATACCATCTCTTCCAACAGTGGCCAAATATGTTCCATCTGTTGAGAACGAAATGCTGTTGACTGAACCTTGGCAAATATGCCATCTAGCAATTGGGTTACTCTGCATGTAAATCAAGGAAGTTGGCAACCATCAGTTAAATGGAACACCCCATGCACAATACCATAAAAATGAAAAAGAACCATTACATAAATTATACATAAGAGGAATGAAGCTATACAGTTAACCATACAGAACACATTACATAAGGTCGACTTTGCATTTTTATCTGCACTTCTGGGGCCCACTATTGAAGATTCATACTGTTGAGATGGTGCCCCGCCATGTTTACAGTACACACAAGGATGCTTACAAAGAGGGGCCCAAGCTCCAATCTCTTCCAAGTGACATTCACTGTCAGATTGACAAAAACATTATCTAAAGCCTCAAAATATGATTTTCACATCACACCTTCCCATCCAGTGAGGCTGCTTTTGGGGATCTGAGTTTTCCATTTAAAGGGTTTTTTCTATCATAGGATAAAAGTCCATTCCAGTTGGAGCATATTCACCATTGGATTGGACAAACACAAGTTGACTACGTATTTCAACATATTTTATCCAATTATCAACCTTGGTCAAACAAAGTGAAATTTGGAGTTCGTACCAATCCACGAGGGCAGTTTGAAAGGATGGTTTTGATTTGTGTTGTGCCAGGTCAGTCCATCGTATGAAAAGTCAGATCTATAAAAAAAATCATCATTTATTGTATATTTAATCATGTTCCAAACAAGCGACGGCTAACATATTCAATAAGAGCTGGTTTGGGTATAATATTGGTAAACAGTGCATCATTTGATCAGTTTGTAGCGTAAAAAGGTACTCATAAGCATTGTTCTGAAAAACTAAATCGTATAGCAAATCATTCAAGGGGTTGAATCGAATCGTATCATTAATCATATTGCGAATTGTAGGATTTTTTTATTTTGCTTGAGAAAATTGAAAAAAAAAATGGTTAAAAAAAGTAAGAAATTTTTTATTCATAATCCATCCTATTTTTCTTTTATAGCAACAACAATAGAGAGATAAATAAGACTGATATAAACAAATGAAAAAATCATTGGCACATTAATATATCATCAATTAATGTATGTTTGAATGTTAAACATGTTTAAGATATCAATGGTACTAGGGAAAAAAAGAGTTGCAATTTTTTATTAAAGTTTCTTTAAATAAAAAATAAAAACAAACTCCAAATCATCGACATTATTCTTGTAGTTAAAGAAGTGAGTATAAAGAGAAAATCAGAAGAAAAAAAAAAGTAGCAAAAACCCCTTAAGTATAGCCAAATGTTCCATTCACATGCCTATTTATTATTTATCTTTGAAACCTCCTAAGATTTTCTTAAAAAGGATTCTTTAATCACTAGATAACCTCTTAAAATACTAAATATTAACACAAAAATAAAGAAAAAAAATTATATCAACCATTCAGTCATGGCTATTCCCACCTAGATGAATCACTTGAATCATCAAATCCAATTAAATAAGTATCAAGTCATAAGATTCACACCTGGATCCTAAGATTCACTTGTAAATGAGATTCATTGCATAGATACGAACCTTTTTCCTTAAAGATTCATGATACAAATCATAGATTTCTGACAACAATGCTCTTAAGTCCTAACATGTACGAATCTTTGTAAAGTTAACGATGCGTGTATATTAAAGAGAGAGGAGAGTGAATAAATCCGGTTGACTTGATTGTACCATATGACCAGGTCACTCAGATTCATACAAGTGGCCTGCAAGGTCCATGTAGCAGAGATCTGAGCTATTCAAAAAAATGAGTGTCCATGTTTGCCAAATAGGGCTCAGCTGGGCTTTGATGACCACCACTGGATTAGGCAAGCTATTTTTAAAAAAACGTGTTTTTATTATATCTAATTTTTCATCCAATGGAGTCACCTTACTCTAATCCAAATAACCATCCATGAATCGGTAGCATCCCATATTATTCTGCATTTGAAGCAGTACTAGGTGTTGGATCAGGCACACTTAGAAAACAAGTTTTAAATCATGTTCATCCAATCGGACAGTGAATATTTCTCCAATTGAAGCGTAGCAGTAACCTCATCCAGTTGCCATTATGCATCTTATGGAAGTTTAAATCCCCAAAGATTGGCCCCACAGTATGAAAGACATGACTTTCAAAGAAGAAACGTGGTCTATTTAAACTTAGACAATTTTTTTTTAATCCGAAAGTTAATATCATTCTGGCGTAAGTCAGACATTTGCGTGCTCTAGGAAAAACATGCAGGAGCACATCATCTGAATGGCTCATATCTTAGAGAGGTGGGCTCCACACCTAAATCTAAAATAAAATAAAAAAGATAGCCTGGTATGTGGAAGTTATTGTATTCGCTCAGGTTGACCAAATAACCAAGTTCACTTTTGGACTCAGAAAAGGCCCACAACCTTGCATGTGTGCAACTTAATCTCCTCACACACCATCAAAGGGGCTCATCAGTTTTTTATTCACAATAAGTCTTCCACGTCTTCTCCAACTTGAGAACCCAAGTTTGATAAGTTTTAATGGTCCACTTATTAAAATACCTTTCAGACCAACTAACTGCAACCTTAAAGGTGAAGGTAAGGAGTATTTTTATATCTTAAATCCTTCTCCCTTTCAGGTGTCCCACTAAACGGGCTAAGCAGGGACTCCATTCAATTTTTAAACCATTGTTCTCAAAAAAATCTTCCAGCTATCCCACCGATCCATCATAATTTTATGTTGCCACTACTCCCTTACTGCATGTAATTTGTTATGTTCTGATAAGCAGATTTCTGCCTCATGATTTAGGGAAAGGGAAATATTGGTTACAAGTTACAACCGTATATAACTATCTTCAGAATTTTTTAGCTCTGTAAGGAAACCCATTCAATATCTTGATAAATCTTGAAGGATCCTCCCTTAAAGGATTAAGCATCATTCAGAATTGAACAGAGTTTATGCATCTTGGCTTTGCCTTCTCAATCTCCTTGGCCATTAAGATATCACTAGCCTTTCCATCAAGAGAACATTAATTGAATCACTCCCAAAAACATTGAAGTTTGCAATGTACAGAGCACCAGCTTCTCCATTTGCTCACTAGCTTCTCCATTAATTCAGATTGCTCAACTCTCACCATCTATTTTTTAAAATGGTGAGTAGATTCACCCCATGGCCTGGATAACTATTCCAGATGGAATAAATAATTAATGCAGTTTGCATGCAATATTTGATGTAGCTTGCGAGCATTGAGTTATTGGAAAATGTACAAGGAATAAACATGGCTAATTTACGCAACAAAATTCCTAGAGTTTATGTCGACAACTATATGACTGCTTAAATTATGGAGTGGATGAGTTCCACAAAGAAGCACTCAAAACTGTTCGGTGAGATTATTACATCTAACTTGCTTATGTGATGCCAACCCTCCTCCCTCATCAAAGCTTAGGACCATCACACTCTGAGGCACAACACATGGCAGAAGAATAAACCAAGGTGGGATAATATAGTGGCTTAACAAAAATGGCACCTAATTTTTATCAACCAAAAATGAAGAATCTACATGGATGTAGGTGATGCAGGCCTGAGACTGTTGTTCAAAAGAGAAGGCCAAAATATACCATTCATCCAGAGTCCCTTCAAAACATCCAATCATAATCAAAAAGAACCCTTCCAATTTATATTTTGAATCTTTTGCTGCAAGTCAAGTAGTTTATAAGAGTTTTAATTTGAGTTACTCTCATTGTAACTCTCTCTCTCTCTCTCTCTCTCTCTCTCTCTCTCTCTCTCTCTCTCTCTCTCTCTCTCTCTCTCTCTCTCTCTCTCAGAGAGACAGGGAGAGAGAGAGAGAGAACTTCATGAGAAAAGCAACATTGAAGGTGGACATATAGGTACCCTTTTTCTGGCTAGATCAAAGGCTTGAAGTCTCATATTCTCACACATACCCATATCCCTAACCAGCCGAACTACAGCCAGGATGTCTCGGCACCCTTTTAAATACATGTATTCCCCTCAATTTCAAGCAATAAAATTACAAAAAATTTCCTCACTCACATGAGTTGGTGATGAATCCTCTCCTCCTATTGGTGATGGCTACTTTGCTAATTTGGTCAAGACTCTAAATGCTTGGATACCTTTGAGAAGAATGTCTGAAGAACTTTTTCCTCAAACCTTGATGGAGTCCCGATTTGACACAATCAGACTGTTTAGGGCCCAAGTAATCCAAAACCAAAAAATCTAGTAACTAGAGTTGATCACAGAGAAAATCCAGAATTCAAAGGAAGCAAGGAACCATGAAAATAAACCCAAATCTAACCTCAAGAGCCTTCTCAATCCACTAGGCATCCAAATGATACAAAGGGGAGAAGGGGGTGGTGGTGTTGAAGAACCAAAGAAAGCATTGTGCCTTTCTTTTACTCAGTTGCTGTAGCAAAATAAAGACTGTCGAACATAGATGTGTAGCAGTCGACTATTGCTAGGCATATATAACACTCCAAATCATTCAAAAACCCTAGAAATTCTGGCAAACATCTCTCCTACTGCAATTAAAAGTCCCAATAATAGTTTCCAATAAAAAAAGAAAAGTAAAAGAAACTAACAAAACTATCAATTTTTCTAAAATCTGGTCAATCCAAACTTCTTTCACAAGAAGTCCTGTGGGGCCCACGTGGGCCATGCTGTGGAAATCATTACCCAACAATCTGAAAGGGCAGTGCTCAGCAACCCTTTTGATATAATCCCTTCATGGGTCAGGCCCAGTTTGGCCTACCAAACTGCTTCAAGTGAGACCCATATAACCACTGAATTTTCTGCAAAATTTACAAAACAGCTCATGCCATTCACTGTTATATTAAAACAGCCCCCGACAACTAATTTTCTTGAATATTTGGGACTGTTTGAAGCCCAAATCTTCACCAATGCGTGTTGGGACCCTTGTAAGCCTTCTTAGGATACTCAAACTGTTCCATGTAGGCTTCGGCCACTTTGAAATTGCGATAAAAAATCCATTCCGCATCAAACCTCCACCAAATTCAGTAGCAAACAAGATCACTTGGTAACTTCTTGTTTTAGCTTCCATATTTTTATCCTAGTTTAGTTGTTTGATTTCATTCCAGTTCAGTGTTAGTTACTTCTTAATGTGTTCTTGTTTACTGCTACTGTGCTGCTGTTCCTGCTCTCCAAAAATCCCTGAATTCAGCCTATTTCATAACCTTAAACTGCTGCCTATAAATTCAAATTAGCATACCATAACAGCCCACAAAACCCTAACCATAGTTACCTGATTCGGTTAGGCAGCCTTCGAATCCCATCCCATTCGAATCGAACAAATCGTTGTTCGATTCGGATGGACTCGGGGTCTTGAGAAAATAGAGTTCGTTGCAGTTCGTAGAGCAGGTGAGAAAAAAGGTGTTACAGCCTTTTCCTATCCCTAGCACCTTTTCCTATGGTCTCTGTGCAAGAGAAAAAGGAGCAGGCTTTTAATGCAAGGTGGTACAGCAGTTACCTTTCTACCGGTCCCCCTTGGTATGAGAGGAAAATGGGCTTTTCTCTCTATTAACTATGGGACATTTCCAATACCTATCCAATGTACTACTTTCTTGTTTTACTAAAACAAGTACTGCTTTCTCTCTCTCTCATCTCAATCGCCTCTTCCCAAGAGAAAAGGGTGGATTTTAATGTAGAGGTGGCAAAATATGGCCCAACCCGCCAACCCGACCCAACCCGCATAGTACCCACTTAACCCGACCCGTTTAATAGGCAGGTCAGTCACGGGTCAAGTATTCTTGACCCGCCATTAAGCGGGTCGGGTTAGGGTTGACCCGCATAATCCGCTTATTTAAGCTAAAATTGAATTTGATTGTTTTAATGCATAGGCTAAAAAAGAATAAATGGACCTTAACCAATTCAACCCCACGCTTTTTATTAATGGAGAGCAAGGTAATGCGCATCAAATGATTGTTGAAATGAGATTAGACCAAATTTGAGCTTAAAAGTCAATTTTGGTCAAGCAGGAAACCATGGTTGAGTCGATTTATTTACTAGATGGATGTGGGTTATGCGGGTCGACTTGACCCGTATAACCCGCAATGGACTTATGCGGGTTTAAGCGGGTCAGGTTGACCCGTGGTGGGTGAGGGTTACGGGTTTCCAACCCGTTTAATAAACGGGTCGGATGCGGGTTAGACTTGTATAACCCGTTTAATAAAGGGGTTCGACCCGCTTAGCACAACCCGACCCGATTGCCACCTCTATAATAATGCCTCCAAGTCCTTTTAGAGTTTTAAATATTAGATATATGAGAAATTAGCAGGGCCCATAGTGCAGGCACTTATTAGAAATCCAAATCAGTGAAAATGATTGCTCTTATCTTTTATTGGATTCAACAAATTTTTACATCAAATAAACTTGGGCTTGCCATAAGATTAATTACATACAGAACAATTGATTTAATAATTAAAAAAAATGTACACACTTTTATATTGGTGAATGTGATGATGGGACATTCTTTTATCAAATTGAAAATTCTCATCATGCTTATTAGTGGAAAGCATGTGTTATTACAACTCAAATAGCTTACCTACCATAGTTATGACAAGGATTTGATGATGGTGATAAAGATCTTTATATATTCACTTGTATCTATTTTTGTGAAATATTATTATTTATATATATTTTAAATTATCTGAAGTTTTATTAAAATATTTACATAGATATTTAACTTGACTTACGAACTAGAATATCGAACTAATCGAATTCGAATTGCGAATTGAGCGAATCGAAAACAAATTAAGCAAACCTACTCCATCGAATTTTCGAATTTGGCGAGAGTCGAACTTCGAATTGCGAACTCGAATTCGAATTAGTCGAATCGCGAATCAAGTAACTATGACCCTAACCATCCCTACACCCATTCAACCAAAGCACATTCACCCAAAACCCCATCTATGCAGTATTTAAATTATGCACGATTTGTGCAGCAAACCGCATTTGTATGCCTTTAGGACCAGTCCCAATGTTGACCCTAACAACCCCAATCAAAACCTAAATCTATAAATCCATTCCACCCCAAAACGCAGCTGAACTTGAACCCTAATTAATCCCAACCACTGAACCTGATTTATACAAGATCACTATCTAACTGTGGCAGTGACCACACTCCAAAATTCGAATGAATTTTCCCCATAAAAAAACACCACTATCAACAGCTCTAATACAACCCTAAACCCCTACACCAACTATCAACTTAGCCAATATGAAAATTCTAATCAAGATCCATCCACGAACTAGTCCCTACCCAAGTTTTGCTTTCTTTAAGCAAGTTTGCAACGGTCTCAACAAAATCCAAATTCTACCCCTAAAATAGTCCTAATCTGATGTTATTTCAACCTAAAATCAAACCAAATGTGAAACCCTATTTGACCCTAGAAATTACCCTCAGATCCCATCCAATTTAAATCCAATCTAGCCCCTTAAACCCCTGCATAACCTGCATTATAGTACCGCCAGGATTGTAAAGGTTCAATCTTTTCCAAATCCTCACCTTAGACCTCCCTATACTAGTACCCTAACCTTAATTACTGCTCTTTTTTAAACCCTAATCTGAGCCTACCCAGAACAGCCCTAACCAGAGTCCTTTTGCAACCTTATCTACAGCTCAACTGCAATCACCATTCATCCAGCACCCTGCCCCAATTGCAACTTAATTTGCAAGACAGACCGTTACCTAACTTACAACAGACCCTCCCTGTACACACCAACTACAGCACCCTTCCAGCTCTATCTGGGTCTCCCTTACAGTAAGCTTTCCTTTGTCCCTGTACCTCATCAATAAGAAGCAGTACTTCTTTCCGCCAGTCCATTCAGCACCCTCCACTTGTGTTCCAAATAAGCCCGCGCCATCAATACAGTTAACCAAGGTTGAATTTTCCATTACTTTCACTCACATAGTCCCACACACACCTTCCTTCAGCCACCATGTGAAATAGCGGTCAAAACTATCGGGGGAGACTCAACAATCGTGAAAGAGACAAGATGATCAATGGAAAGATTTGAAGCTCAAGTGACAATGCAAGATTAAGTCACAGCCATCCAACAAAAATTAGATGAATGGCTGGCAAGAAGTCCAACAATAGAGAACCTTCCAAGTTCCACAAGGAAGATAACAGAAACAAAAGCAGCAATCAATGGTAGACTTCAGAACAGAGTTAAGTTTGAAAGAGTGTAGTTACAATTTGTGGAGAAAGGAGAGGAAGAAGAAGAAGAATAGTGGAGAGAAGGTTGTGCATCACTTGATGATCGACAGTTCTATTTATATTCGTATTAGACCTTAATCCAGGCTCTAAATATGTCAAGAATACAAATCAGAATAAATGAAAGAAAGGAAAGACTATATCCTAGACTATACAAGGAAATAAGAAGAGGGAAATAAGCTGTACACATTAGATATAAATCTAGACCATATCCCACGTGTGAGATTTATACATGGGCCTTGATTGCCGAGCCTTCTTAAGGCCTGTTATCTTCTACACTCCCCCTCAAATTGATGTGTTAAGGTAGAAAACATCAATTTGCTAGTTAGATCATGATGACGCGTTTTGGGAAGGGCTTTGGTGAAGACATCTGCCAACTGGTTAAAAAAAGAGACATGAGGCAGAGTTATCTTCTCAGTAACAACATGTTAACGGATGAAGTGACAGTCAATCTCAATGTGTTTTGTTCTTTCATGAAAGACCGGGTTGTCGGCAATTCTGATAGCAATGGTATTGTCCCCATGGAGAGGTGTGGAACTACCAACAAGAACACCTAATTCACACAGAAGGCGGCGTAGCCAGATGATTTCAGCATTGGCGGATGACATCGCCCGATATTCTGCCTCAGCAGACGACTCTGATACAGTGGTTTGCTTCTTGCACTTCCATGAAATCAAAGATTTCCCAAGAAACATACATCAGCCAGTGGTAGACCTCCGAGAGTCAGGACAGCCAACCCAGTCAGCATCCGCATAAGCTGATAATTGCAGAGAAGTACCAGAAGGGTAGAAGAGACCATGATGAAGAGTTCATTTAACATAGCGGAGTATGCGCAAAGCAGCAGCAAGGTGAGGTTTGTGGGGATGGCTAACAAACTGGCTAACTGTATGAACTACATGAGAAATATCTGACCGAGTCATAGTTAAGTAGAGCAAACTACCAACTATCCGCCGGAAATCAGAGGGATCATCCAAGGGAGTGCCATCATCTGAACTGATTTTGCTGATCAATTCCATAGGTGTATCAAAAGTGTGAGCATCTTCAAGCCTGGCTGAAGTGATCAAATATGTCGCATATTTGCGCTGAAGGACCCTAATGGCTGATTTGTTATGCACAAATTCAAGCCCCAGAAAGTAGGTTAGAGGACCAAGATCCTTCATTCTGAAGGGGCGAGTAAGGTGGGGTGGTGTTTGAGATCCGTAATGTCGGCAATATCATTGTCACTGATAATCATAGCATCAACATAGACTAAGAGGAATGTGTTGCCCTTTGGTGTCCATCGCAGAAAGAGGAAACTATTAGAGTGACTCAGACGAAATTCGGCTTGAAGAATTGCTGCCCGAAATTTATCGAACCACGCCCTAGGAGCTTGTTTAAGTCCATAAAGAGCTTTCCGTAATTTACAAACATGCTTTGGAGGACAAGTATATCCTGGAGGAGGTTTTAAATAAACAGTCCCTCGTAAGTCAAGAAAAGCATTTTTTACATCCATTTGCCATAGAGGCCAGTTGCGGGCTGCCGTGACAAAAAAAAGAATACGAACGGTGGTCATTTTGGTCGCTGGTGCAAATGTTTCCTCAGTCAATTCCATATTTCTGCTTATAACCTTGTGCGACCAATCTGGCTTTGTAGCGATCAAGACTCCCATCAGAGTGTACTTTGACGGAGTATATCCATTTGTTGTCAATCACAGAGGCTCCATCAGGGGCCGGTACCAATTCCTATGTTTGGTTTGCTTTAAGAGCAAGCAATTCCCCATTCATAGCATCCTGCCAGTAAGCAATCTTTGAGGCCTGTGAATATGAGGTGGGTATAGGGGCACTATCCAAGGAAGTAAAAAGAGCAAAAAATCCATAGCGGTTAGGGGCAACCGAAAGACGACTAGAGCGTCGCAGAGAGATGGTGTTATCAGAAGAAGTATTATTACCTAAAGATTCGGTATGCAGCATTGGGAGAGGATCAGGAGAGGGAGTCACCAGAGGAGGGACCGTGTTACGCCGGACATAGACTTTGGGAAGAGTTGATGGAGAAGCAGACTCCGAGAATTGTCGGAGATAGGACACAGCAATAGGATGACTATCCAAACGTAAAGAAAAGAAGGGAATTTGTTCCAAGAAAATCACATTATGAGAGATTCGCATGCGTTTTTTGAATTGATCATAGCACAAAAAACCTTTGTGTTCATTACTGTAACCCAGAAAAATGCATTTGGCAGCCTGTGGTAATAACTTAGTGCGCTCAGTACAAAGAAGATGAACAAAACACAAGCAACCAAAAACACGTAAGTGAGAGTATGAAGGGGTATGACCAAAGAGAACTCCGTAAGGAGTAGTCTTTCCTAGAACAGTGCTAGGAAGACGGTTAATAAGATACACGGCAGTCTGTGCAGCATCACACCAAAATTTGGAAGGGATTAAAGATACAATTAAAAGAGTACGAACAGTTTCAAGAATATGTATGTTCTTTCTTTCCACAATCCCATTTTCCTGAGGAGTATGCGGACAAGATTTTTGGTGAAGAATGCCTTTATCAAAAAGGAAGGCAGAGAAATCACGAGATATGTATTCTCCACCGGAATCTGATCTCAGAATCTTAATAGCTGTCTGAAATTGGATTTGGACCATGTTATAAAATTTTTGAAAAATGGAGAAGACTTCAGATTTCAAGCACATAAAGTAAATCCAAGTATAACGAGAATGGTCATCGATAAAGGTCACATAGTACTTAAATCCTATCCTACTCAAGGTAGGAGCAATTCCCCAAACATCTGAATGAATAGTGTCAAATGATGCCAATGCATAAGAATTATGAACAGAGAAAGGCCAAATATGACTTTTACTTTAGCAACAAGTTTCACACTTTGATTGAGATAAAGAAGACATCATTTTATTATCAATAGTAGAATCCAAACAACCAGTTTTAAACAAGGAAATCAAATGGGCTTTGTTCACATGACCAAGACGTTTATGCCAAACAGTCCACAGTTTATTGAAATTAGAAGAAGCAAAGAAAGAATGATGTCCTCCAGAACAGGCGCCCATGTTTACTACCTGTCGCGATCACCTACCCAGTTTGTCGCCCCTGTATAACACAACCAGAGGAAGAAAAGTGAACAAGATAGACATCTTCAATAAGTTGTCCTACAGAAACGAGTTTGGCTGATAATTTTGGAATAAAGTAAACATTAGGACGGGTGATGGACCGGCCAGAGACACTAAATAAAGTAATGGTACCAACTCCAGAAATGAGTAGTTGATCACCATGTAGTTGGAATATATTGTCTTGGCAGATTGGATGGAGACTTCTTAAGTTGTGTCTCATTCCTACGCTGTCGGCTGCGGCAGTCATCAATAAGGTGACCAGAGCGTTTGCAGTACCTGCAAACCAACTTCTTGCGGCAATTTTTGGCAATATGACCGAAGCCTTCGCATTCAAAGCATTGAGTGAGCTTTGAGCGGAGTCAGCCGAAAGAGGCGCGAGGAAGGCCTTTGGTTCTTCAAGAATAGCAACCTGTGACGTGAGACGAAGTTCTTCGCGAAGGACTGCTTGAAATCAGGTATCAAGATTTGTCAAGGACTGACAAGAATAAGTATTGTAGACAATGTAGTCTGTAATGGGATGAGGTCCCAAGGATCGACTGATCTTCATATATATAATGTACAAACCTTGTTTAAGGCTACAATTTAGTGCTACAATTTTGTTATTGTCTAGTCATCTATGTCCTAAGATAGAATGAAATATCTGTACAATATATTACAGTTTGACTAAGCCAATGAGTCAAGTCAATGAGTTGGGCTTTATGGCCCAATGGATCTAGAATCATTAACACCCCCCCTCAAATTGATGCCAATGAGTCAACAAGCATCAATTTGTCGGTCAAGAACTGATGTCGTGGTCGAGGAAGTGCTTTTGTAAAAATATCAGCAATTTGGAGGCTGGAGGAGATGAACGGAAGAGAAATAATATTGCGTAGATATTCATCCCGGATAAAATGGCAAGCAACCTCAATATGTTTAGTTCTTTCATGAAACACTGGATTTTCTGTAATCCGAATGGCACTGGTGTTATCCGCATGGAGGGGGGTGGAAGATTTTTACGAGAATCCAAGTTCCTCAAGAAGGCCACGAAGCCATAGAATTTCTGAGCATGCGGCAGACATAGCCCTGTATTCTGCCTCAGTTGAAGATTTGGAAACTTTATCTTGCTTTTTCACTTTCCATGAAATAAGGGCATCACCTAAGTACATGCACCACCCCGTTGTGGACCGACGAGTATCAGGGCAACCTGCCCAATCAGCATCAGAGTAGGCAGTCAATGTCACTGGAGAGCCAACAGGAAAAAACAAGCCTCTGTGGGAAGTGCCAAGGAGATAACGGATAATGCGTCGAACAGCTGCTAAATGGAGATGATGAGGCTTGGTCATATACTGACTCATCAAGTTTACTGCATAACTAATGTCAGGCCGAGTAGTAGTCAAATATATAAGACTGCCGACAAGTTGTCGAAAATATGTCGGATCAGGAAGGGGATCACCACTATCACTATGGAGTTTAAGATTCAGTTCCAGAGGAGTATCCACAGGTGTGGATTTTGACAGGCCTGCTGATTCAATTAAATCCATAGTATACTTATGTTGATGCAGAATCATCCCTTTCTCAGATTGATGTACTTCCAAACCCAAAAAATATGTCAGAGGTCCCAGATCCTTCATTTGAAAAGATTGATGAAGAGAAACTTGGAGATCATGAATCATGGCTGTATCTGTGCCGGTGATTATGATATCATCAACATAAACGAGAAGAATGGTAATTCCTGTTGATGTCTGATGCAAAAATAATGATGGATCATAAGGACTCTGTTGAAATTGCAGCTTCAGTAATGCATCCTTGAATTTGTCAAACCATGCTCTTGGTGCTTGTTTTAGCCCATACAAAGACCGTTTCAAATGAGCAACTTGTCCTTCTAATGGTTTGGGAAAACCTTGAGGCAGTCGCATGTAAACATCCTCTTTAAGATCACCATGAAGAAAGGCGTTTTTCACATCAAATTGAAAAAGAGGCCAGGATTTGGATGCAGCTATGGCAAGAATGGTGCGAACTGTGGTCATCTTTGCTACAGGCGCAAATGTTTCTTCGTAGTCGATGCCATATTCCTGTCTGTTGCCTAGCGCCACAAGCCTTGCCTTGTATCTATCCAAAGTACCATCTGCCTTCAATTTGATAGAGTAAACCCATTTACTCCCGATAGGTTTAACCGAGACTGGACATGGAACAACCACCCATGTTTGGTTCTGCTCGAGAGCATGAAGTTCTTCTTCCATAGCCTTTCTCCAACATTCCTGCTTTGCTGCTTGGGAATAAGAATTAGGAATTGAAACAGAGGATAAGGTAGCTAAATATGAAGAATGAGAAAAACCGTATCGATCCGGAGGCCGAGAGATACGAGAAGAATGACGAAGAGCTAGTGGAGGTGGATCTGGTGCTGGAGAAGGATCCAGGGCTGGTTCTTGTAGAAGAGGCAAAGGAGTGGCATTTGTTCCTCGTCGACGAACATACACCTTGTCCGGATGAAATCGCAGAGGTGAAGGAAGACATTCATCATCAAAGGATGGTACTCTAGAAAATGTGATTCCTGGAGATGAATCAGGATAAGACTGAAAAAAATATTGATGTTCAAAGAAAACAACATTCCTAGAAATCCGAATACGCTTGGAGGTGGTGTCATAACAAATAAAACCTTTTTGATGAGAAGCATAACCAAGAAAAGCACATTTTGCAGATTGTGCAGATAACTTGGAACGTTCATGGGTTGGAAGATGAACAAAACAAACACAACCAAAAGTGTGTAAATATGTGTATTGTGGTTCAGTTTGGAAAAGACGGAAATGGGGAGAGGTGTTTTGAAGTTTTGGAGAAGGAAGACGGTTGATGATATGAGTCGCAGTGGTTAATGCTTCTGGCCAAAATCTAGGTGGAACTGAGGATTCTAATAACAAACACCTGACCATATCTAGAAGATGACGATTTTTCCGTTCTGCAACACCATTTTGTTGGGGGGTGTAGGGACAAGTCCGTTGGGATACAATCCCTTTGTCTTGTAAAAATGCTTGAAATTTTGCGGACATATATTCCCCCCCTGAGTCTGTACGAAAAATCTTAATACATGTTGAAAATTGATTTTGAACAGAATTCAAGAATTTTTTAAACACATCAAAGACTTCAGATTTGGCATGTAGAAAATAAACCCATGTAAAACGACTATAATCATCAATGAAAGTCACAAAATACTTATACTGTGAATGAGAAACAATTGGTGCAACACCCCAAACATCACTATGTACTAAATCAAAACATTTAGTAGCAGAAGAAACATGTAATGGAAAAGGCAAAATTTTACTTTTCCCTAGCTTACAAGTGGTGCAATCAAGAGCAACATCTGAAGATAAAAACTTCATTTTATTTATATGACCAGAATTTAACAAAGATAACAATACTTTGGAATTTGGATGTCCTAATCTATTGTGCCATAACTGCACATTATTCTTAGAAACAACTGTTGAAGCAAACAAAGACATATTTGGATTCGGTGTTGGTATGTGAAGAGGAAACAAACGCCCACACTTAGGCCCCTTCGCTATTACCTTCCCCGTCTCCTGATCCTGCACCACACAACCAGAGGAGGAAAAAGAAATATTGCAGTTACCATCAACCAATTGACCTACAGAGATTAAATTTGTAGAAAGATTTGGCGAACAAAAAACATCATGTAAGGGTAAAGAATGAGAAATATCACCAACAGAAGTAATTGGTATGTTTGTACCATTAGCAGCATGGACCTGAATTTTTCCATCATATGGTTTAATTTTGGAAAAGTGCTGGGATGATGACGTCATATGATTGGAGGCACCAGAGTCAAAATACCAATGTGAGAGAGAGTGATTTTTACCAGATATACCAAGAGTGGAAAAAGCCTGAAGAATCATTTGTTGGATCATATCAGGAGTGACTGGAGCAGCCGAAGCAGGGGCAGAAGAAGAAATGGAAGAAGAATCAATAGCACCAGAAGTAGCAGTGACAGCCTGGTAAACTTTTGGATTTCTGTTCTGAGGACGCTTGCGGCATTCATTGATCGAATGTCCAGATGCTTTGCAATAATTGCAGATCCGCTGCTTGCACTGATTTGCATAATGGCCAAAATTATGACACTTGTAGCACTGCACTTTACTGACATCCTTGCTTGGTTGCTTTCCCTTGGGAGCATAAGTAGCATGAACTGGTGAGTTCGATGATTGAGTGGGTACATTATAGGCAACATCAATGGCACCATGAGTAGTCTGTTGTAGCATACCAGATTGGGTCAATTGTCTCTGTTCCTCTCGCAGCAATTCATTTAGACATTCATCTAGGGATGGAGAAGGTACCCTACTCATGAGATTAGATCTAACTGATTCATATTGAGACCTTAATTTCATGAGAAATTGATCCCGATGAGTAGTTGCAAGTATATTTAGCAATTCTGGAAGAGCCTGTGCAGAGACATTTGCATATTTGATTTCATCTAATTCGGCCCATAAATTCTGGAAACCAGAATAATAGTCTTGAATTGAGGAAGTGCCTTGCATATAGTTTGCAATTTCAAATTCCAAATGATACTGGCGTGCATAATTCCCCTGATGATATATTTTCTTCAGATAGTTCCACATATCCTTGGCAGTTTTGTATGGTTTCAAATTCATGAAAAACTGAGGTTCCATGGACCCAAGAATCCAAGTTTTGATTTTAGCATCTTTTGTGTTCCAGGACACAATTTTCTTCTCATCCTCTGTTGGTTTGGGATCAGTCCCAGAGATATGGCCCCATAATTCTTTACCTTCTAGGTAAAGTTCAAATTGAAAAGCCCAAGATGGATAATTGGTACCATTAAACTTGATTAAATGGATTTCAGATTTCTCCATTTGAAACAAACAGTCAGATGAAGCAGGCTTCTAATCAATATGGAAAGCACAGAAATGATATGTTGACAAGCACTGATTGAGTAGCAGAGAAGATGCCCAAAATAGCAATACACAGCAGTAATAAATAGCAGTAGGAAGAACCAGCAATAGAACAGTTGCTGATACAGCAACTTTTGCACAGAACTGTGCACTAAACAGTACCTGACGACCCAAATTTTTGAGTTGGGTTGCGTACGTGGGCCCCACCTAGTGATCTGTTGACATATCTGAGTATGGGGATGGGTTCACAGCAAATTTCTGCAACTATTGGAAGTGGTCTCAGGTAGAACAAATCCAAATCCAAACTTTTGGACGGCTGAGATGAAAAGAAATGGACAAAACTGATTTTCTACAAAAAATGGTAGATGTCCTACCTCTGATGATCTATAAATCTTGAGAAAATCTTCATAAATATGTATATATCCAGTCGACCAAGATGGGCTGATTCCGCTGAACTGTTGATGATGATCTCAAGTGGGCCACGTCTGATCTGAGACGATCAGGGATGATCAAAGACGATCAGGCTGGAGATATGATCTCTGAAGGGATTCCAGATCTTGGAAGATGTCTAGGAGAATCCACAATTCCTTGGATCTCAGTGATGCTAATTTGGGGTGGGCCGCGTATGATCACACCTTGATCAGATTAGCTGATGAATGAATCTCGCGCAGAGAAGAAACTGGCGACTTCCAATGCTTGGAAGATGAAGAAGGATCACCAAGAAAATATTTGCTCAAGGCTCTGATACCATGTCAAGGACTGACAAGAATAAGTATTGTAGACAATGTAGTCTGTAATGGGATGAGGTCCCAAGGATCGACTGATCTTCATATATATAATGTACAAACCTTGTTTAAGGCTACAATTTAGTGCTACAATTTTGTTATTGTCTAGTCATCTATGTCCTAAGATAGAATGAAATATCTGTACAATATATTACAGTTTGACTAAGCCAATGAGTCAAGTCAATGAGTTGGGCTTTATGGCCCAATGGATCCAGAATCATTAACAAGATTAGCAGAAAGTTCTCTGTTCATGAGGGCAGACCGAACCAATTCAAAGTCTGGTCGTAGATTCATAAGAAACTGACTAATGCGAGTTTCTTCTTGTAGTTTAAGAGCCTCTGATAGAAATCCAGGAGATATTGTCTGGATCAACATGGAATCCCTTTCGGTCCATAAGGTGAGGAAGCCATTAAAATATTCCTGCATAGATTTATCCCCTTGAGTAAATTTAGCAATTTCACTATCCAAGTGAAATTTCCGTGCTTTATGGGTTTGATGGCAGATTTTCTTGAGGTGAGCCCACATATCTGCTGCTATAGTATAGGCTTGAAGAGCCACGACAAGGGAGGAATCAATAGAGTTAAGTATCCAAGTAATCACTTTGGCATTTTCCTTGGACCAGGTGGCTAAGGCTTTGGAGTCCGTGGTACTTAGAGTAGGACACTTGGTGACTGTTCCATCAAGATAACCAAATAGCCGTTGTCCTTCTACGAAGTTCTTCAAATGGAAGGACCAAGCCATATAATTTTTCCCATTAAACTTAAAGGGGAAAATATCATATTTGTCCATGATTTGTAATGCAGCAGAATGCGCAACAGAGAAAGACAAAGCAGAAAATCAGCAACCAAGGGGTTCTGTTCAGCACTAATCCAAGCCAAGAGAGATATCTGATGAAAACTATCCTGTAAAACTAGGAAAACACAAGCAACAATAGATGGCCTACCTCAGATGTGCCAAAAATTCTAAAAAAAATGCTCATGATTCTTAGAGAAGATGTGCGACCCTTGTGGTGGTGATTGTTTTTTTATTTCTGGATGATCGGATGATGGCCCACCTTTGATATCCACCTTGCAGAATGACGACATAGAGATTCTGCTGAGAGAGAGAGTCTTCTTTTCAGATCCTTGAGAAGAGATTGGGTTTGGATAGTTGATATGAAGAGATCTCACAGTGCTCTGATACCATGTTATTATTTGTGGAGAAAGAAGTGGAGAGAAGGTCGTGCATCACTTGATGATCGACAGTTCTATTTGTATTCATATTAGACCTTAATCAAGGCTCTAAATATGTCAAGATTACAAATCAGAATAATGAAGAAAGGAAAGAATACAAATCCGAATAAATGAAAGAATGGAAAGAATATATCCTAGACTATACAAGGAAATAAGAAGAGAGAAATAAGCTGTACACATTAGATATAAATCTAGACCATATCCCACGTGTGGGATTTATACATGGGCCTTGATTGACTGGGCCTTCTTAAGGCCTGTTATCTTCTACAAGTGTATCCTTAGTTATTGAGAAAAGCCGCAATGAGCTTCAAGACTTTGATGACGACATCACCAAGAAGGTCCAAGTTGATGTGCACGTATATGGGAGTTCAGTATGAGATTGGACCTCATTCAGTTTATTTCTTTTAACTACGGATTCCTCCATCAGAGAACGTTTGAACTGAGTCTGGAGGTAGAAAACCAACACAATGTGGCTGTTTTCTAGTAAGTATTGCTTGATTTTCCCTCTGTAATTGCAGGTGAGAGATTTTTGGGGTGCTGCCCCTCTGTTCAAGGAAAAAAACCCACCCTTTCTCCTCTTTTTGGCTCGCTCCCTCTCCCGTTTTTTTCTTAAATTATTACTAGTCCAAATTTGACACTCATCCAAGTCGCGTAGGCTCTCCAATTGAGTAAGAAAAATTGGCACCCATCCTACTTTATTCATACCTCCCTAGAATGGATGGTTAAAGTTTTTTTATTTTTTTTAACCCAGATAGCAAGTAGTGTTGGGAAGTACCACATCGCCTACGTAATAGGCTTGACATGTCGTAATATATATGTATGGGCCTTCCACCTATAAGCTTAAGCTTTTAGGTTGGTATCTGGTCTCTTACATGGTATCAAAGCGGGTTCCGATCCGTTGTTCTTGTGTAGCCCACGTGATAGGCCCGTCCATGAAATCTGTTGTTTGGGCCTGTAAGTGAGGGGGAGTGTTGGGAAGTCCCACATCCCACATCGCATACGTAATAGGCTTGACATGTCTTAATATATCCGTATGGGCCTTCCACTTATTGGCTTAAGCTTTTGGGTTGGTATATGGTTTATTACATGGTATTTCGGTGGCAGAGATGAAAACCGCTCTCTTCTTCCCTCAGATCCCTTGATCTACGGCGCGATTCCTTCGAAAGCGGCAGAACTTCCCCAAGGACGGCCAAGATCCGCCGACAACCTCCCACTCCGATCTGCCTCCAAATCCGGCCGAGGATCTTTCGCCGGAGAAACCAGTCCGTGTATATGCCGACGGAATCAACAATCTCTTCCATTTCGGACACGCTCGATCTCTCGAGCAAGCGAAGAAGTCGTTCTCTAATACTAATCTACTTGTTGGGTGTTGTAACGATCAAGTGACCCATATGTACAAAGGGAAAATTATCATGACTACAGCAGAACGTTATGAGTCGCTTTGTCACTGCAGGTGGGTTGGTTGATGAAGTTATTCCTGATGCACCATGGGTCATTACTAAAGATTTCATTGACAGACACAAGATAGACTATGTGGCACACGACGCTCTTCCATATGCAGATGCAAATGGAGCTGGCAAGGACGTCTATGAATTTGTAAAAGCCGCGGGTAAATTTAAAGAAACAAAGCGCACAAACGGGATCTCTACATTAGATATTATAATGAGGATTCTAAAGGACTTCAATCAATATGTGATGCGTAAATTAGGCCGTGGATATTCAAAGAAGGACCTTGGTGTGAGCTATGTGAAGGAGAAGCAGTTGAGAGTTAACATGGGAATTACAAAATTGTGTGAGAAGGTGAAGGAACAGCAAGAAAAGGTGGGCAAAACGTTACATACTGTGGCAAAGACTGCCGACATGCATCATGGTGAGTGGGTGGAGAATGCAGATCGTTGGGTTGCAGGTTTTCTTGAGAAGTTTGAGGAAGGGTGCCACAAAATGGAAACTGCTATTAAAGACCGGATAAAAAAAAGGGCTGAAGAAGCAGCAGTTCAGAGTGATGATGAACCATCTGCAAGAACCAGTGGCCAAGGATGAAAATAGCAGTAGAGGCGGGCCACAAAACGCTACGTAATGGGCCCTATGTAGCGACGTAGCGGTGCGATTTGGAAAAATCATCAAAAAAATAAGAAAAAATTATAGAAAATCTAGAATATTGGAAAATGAGAGAAAATGTATTTTTTTTTTTTTGCAAAAGTAACTACGATAAGGGGGCGTAGCGGTCCCCTCATCCATGACAACCATAGACTTGTCACCATTACCGATGTAATCATGAACAAGTGAAGAAATTGAAATCTTCACAAAGGATGTGTGTGATGGTTGGTGACAATGTTACCTCACTGGATCTCATTCTTCCGACAATAAAATTTGCCTTGGTTAATCAATCTACCAGGAGATCATCATCTAAGTGTCATGGATTATCATCCATGACAACCATAGACTTGTCGCCATTACCGATGGAATCATGGCCAAGTGAAGAAATTGAAATCTTCACAAAGCATGTGTGTGTGATGCTCATGAAGTTCGCAGAGATTGCATTGAGCAATGAGATATATAAAGTAGGTGGACATGTAACAGAGATTCATGGACTTCGATGAAAAAGAATAATGAATCAATCATGATACACCTCTTTCTAGAACCACCTTCTGAAACGAAGGTTCAAGAAGCTAAAGCCATGAAGTATAAGACCCTTCAAAATATGAAAGCCAGATCTAATGCACATGCCCTAGAGTTGCCAAAAAGATGTAATATAAGTACATACTTCAAGTAAACATGAATTAAATCAAGCATAAAGAAGAATAAATTCGAGGAAAGTCTATGTGATTATGAGATATCACTATCTTATCATCATCATCATGATCATCATCAAGCCTTGTCCCAACTATATTGGGGCCAGCTACATGAATTATGTTCCCAATTCCAATCTATCCTGGGTCAAGCCCTCATAGAGGTTGCGCTTCTTCAAATCTATCCTTACTACCTCCATCCATGTCCTCTTCGGCTTACCCCATTGGTGGCCTGCATTGGACATGTCCAAACCATCTCCAACGAGTCACTCTTAATGAACACTATCTTATATAGCCGGTAACCGTAGGGTGGTGGAGACCACAGCGACTGCGTAAACAATGTTATCTACGATAACAGTTGTAGCCTCGTAGGTATGGTAATCCTAGAGACCATCTAAAGCACACCAATATATATACAGTGCTCCACACAAGATTACTTTTAGAAAGATTCTTAGTGAAGAAATCTGCAATTTGAGAGTGCCAAAAAATAAAGGAAAATAAATTATTGATAAAGAACAAGGTAACAGTCAACCTCAATGTGTTTTGTCCATTCATGAAAGACTGTTGTCTTTGCAATATTGATGGCACTTTCGTTGTTACAATGAAGAGGGGTTAGATGAGAAAAGAAGATGCCAAAGTCAGTAAGGAGGCAATGAAGTCAAATAATTTCAGTTTATCCCATGGCATGATACTTGGCTTCAATAGAGGACCTGTAAACAATTGACTACTTCTTGGATTTCCAAGCAATGAGAGAACACCCATGAAGATAAAGAAACCAGTAGTGACGTGACGATCAGTAAATCACCAACCCAATTGGCTTCTGTGTAACTGTAACCTCGTAAGTAATACTTGGAAGTGGACAGATAAAAGAGACCCATTTGTGAAGAACTTTTGAAGCAACAAATATTGCGAGGAACCCGCACAATAAGAATGTGCAAAGCAGAGACAATTGACTACCAAGATGAACTGCGGTGATATAGGGCCTTGTGATGGTGGCATAAACCAAACAACCCACGAGTTTGAATAGGGTAAAGGATCAGGGTGGAGTTCATCATCGAATAGTGGTCGTAATTAATTGGGCTCTAAAGGAGTAGCCATGATTTTTGGAATTGGTAAGGGCTGCGTGATGAATAATATCGTAGGCATATTTTGCTGAGCACATAACCTCTTTTAGTTTGGTGCTTTTTCTATAAATTTTTATTACTGTGTAATGTGGATTGTGCTTCAATTGCGTTCTCAATACATTTGCTATATTTTTTTTCAATAAATATTGATATAGGGCACACACATATTTGTACTTGAGAGAGAGAGAAAGAAATTGAATAAGAAAGTTGCATAGACAAAACTTAGGATTGTAATGCAGTGGGAGTAAAACAACACAAGTTAAGAACACTAAATGCAAAATTACCTTACTGGATCTTGCGTGTGCAACAGAAAATTGAGTTTGGTCCTTGATAACAGGGAATGAAGAATCTCCAGTTCCATCCTTACTCTAAGCAATAAGAAGAAAAGTGGAACCATTCAGTTCAAGCAGACGCACAACATTGCCAAAAATAAGCCTGAAAGGAATCACTGAGTGAAATCAGCCTACCTTTTCATATGCATATAAGTTTCCATCAGCATGAGCTACAACGAAAGCACCATCACCTTCAGGCACCCATGCAATACTAGTGCAACGGCTGTGGATAACAGTGGTAGAATACAACTTTAGACAAGAAAGAAAATGATCTTCAGAGGAAAAAGTAACAGAAAAAAGATTTGGAGGAAATTGAATATAATAAACATAAACAATATAAGATAAAAGAACGTAAAGAAAGCATATCATGATAATGTAATCCTCCACAAGTTCCATTCCCTACATCTAGTAGGCACTCAAGCAAAAAAGATTCAGCTTTATTAAACATGCAGTGCTGAACTTCTTTCTAAAAATCACAAGATTACTGCAAAATACGATGGTGGAGCACTTATCGAGCAAGCTCATCAATGATCTGGTAACAGGCTAACAGTGCTAACATCTTATTCACAAACCGTAACTGTATACAATGCCAGATTGTACATAGGTAATATGGACCTGGTCAAATCAAATGATACATTAGCTGTATGGCTACTTATTTACAACATTTTAGCAAATTCTGACCATAAAAATCGGTGAATACTTGAAAACTTTAAAATGTTTTCAAAATTTTTATTTAACCAGATAACTTACTTTCGTATTTGAATCGGTTCCATCACTACGTTTCACCAGAATAGAAAGAAAAAAGAACACATAAAGAAAATGACCCCACAGACATTTGGATTTGGACATACACTGCCCCATTCCAAATGGAAAAAACTTACATTAGACCTTCCGGCCCCTACCCCACTCCCAAATGGAACCACAGTTGTCAATTGAGGCCCAACGGCCTCCACTTACCGCACCCACCATTCTACCACACCTGATGTGAACTCTGATCAATATCCTTATCACTTGCATTTCAGTGCAACTCAGTGCGTTGCCCTTTTATTGATATATAATTGATGAAACCAATCCTCGCTATCTATCATTCATATCTTCGAATGTTCCACCATCACCTAAACAATTTATCTTCAATAACAACAAAAAACCCATTATGGCCACTGTGCTTGGTCCTAGCACCTCACTTGTTTGTGCAACCCCTATTGACCGCATAACCGCACTAGCTAATGGATCGCGATAAAGGCTGTGGCAGCAGGTCTAATACTTTTTCAAAAGGCAGCTTCCATTTTTTTATTTGACAACTGCAGGTAACATTCTACACACAATGTATTAAAAGCAGATAAATACAGGGTGGACAAGCATACATGAACAAGTAATTAGCTTGCACCAAATCGAATCAAAGTTTCTAAACTCACTTAAATGTTCATGGACCCATGAAACATTCTTTCCATTATAAAAGAGATGCACAAAACGATATTTTAAAGCAAATAAACAAGTTGAAGGAAGAGATTAATCACTTAGTGTGGCCCTTAATAGAAAGCATGCTCGATAATTAAAGAACACCAAGTACACTTGGCAAAAGTAGAGTAAAGGAGAACACGCAGTCAAAAGAGTTGGAAGTCTCCTTGCCTGTTATTAAGAAGACCATCTTTATTGTAATGTTGTGCTCCAACAAGCTTCTTCCCAACATCCTGCAATTGCTGCCTTAGCGAAACTGAATAAACTGAAATTGCAAACAACACAATACACAGTCAATTCAACAACCAAACCCACAGAGATATTCATATCCGGCATCACAAAAAGCAAATTCACATACTATCCCCCGAATTCAACCCAATGAGAAGGTCATGCCCGTCCTTGGCATCCTGGTCAAACGCATGGCAAACAGGGTTCGAATTGCTAAAATGAATCGCCTTTATCGGATCCTGCAACAACAATCCCCACCCCACATCAAATTGAGTTCTCAAACAAACACCCAACAGTCCAAAAAAAAAAAAAAAACACCAAAGATTGCATTTTTTTTCTCTTCTGAAAGGTAAAAGACTACAATTTGACCTTATCTTGAGAATTAAAATCGCTTATAAAGAGAGTATCCCCAGCATTGAAGATGAGGTACGTGCCCTTGGCATCATAATTAGACGAAGACAGCGAATTGGAAGAAGCGCAAGAGGCAAAAGAGTTGCCGCCACCGATCCTGCCACTGCTGGAGGCAATAGACTTGCCGGTCCCGCCGTTCCCACCTCCAACAAAGCTGAGGGCGCGGCTGCCGTTTCCACCCCCAAGCAGCCTCGCCGCCGCAAACCTGACTCCGCTGGTGGCGCTGCTGATGCCGGAGGACGACGATGGAGGCGTCGGGAGAGACGCCGGCTTCTCCTTCAGATGCGCAATCGTAACCTAAACCACCACCAGCAGAAGAAGATGAAGAAGATGAAGAAGGCAGATATGGAATTGCCCAAGTGAGGATGTTGAAATTACGAGAATACCTGCGAGACGGCCTTGCCATGTGCAAAGTGAAGAAGGCCAGCGGGATGGGTCTTTTCGTACTGCAACTTGTAACGTCCTTCAGGGGTCTTGAAATGGGTCTTGAGACCCGGAGCCTGCGCATTGCCGCTGCTATTGTTGTTGTTGGCCGCAGACGATAAAGACGACGAAGGAGGAGACATCATCGACGACATCCGATTCGCTGATCGCCCTGTGCCCACTCCTCTTACGGACGGCTACGATGATCTATCACATATCACAAAATTTCTCTGCTCTTTCTGGTTCCTGATTTCTCTGATGGTGGTGGTGATCACGAGAGAAAGACGTAGTAGATGGAGTATGTTGTTGTCGTTGCTTAGCAAAAGAAGAAGGAAGTCTTTTTATATATATGTTTTTGTGTTGTTGTTTCTAATGGGGTTTTGTAATCAGCAAAGGAGTCAAAGAAGAGGAGGTCTCTTTCTCTATTCTGGAATTTGATAGCTGAGAACAGGAGTTGACAAAAACGGATTTGTGCAGGGGAAGGAAAGGGGGGTTTTTTAAATGGGGAGATGGGATTTGGGTGGAGTTTATATTTACTAAAAGTTGATTAGCTCACTAATCCTTTTCGTTTGTCAGGAGGTATTTGAATGAACTGTTTTCAAGAGGAAGGATTTTTATAGGAAAATCTTGACTTGATTTGGATGGGATGAGTTGTGAGTTGTGACTTGTGAGTCTGATTATGGGGTAGCTTGATTTAGAATGTGTGCATGTTATTTGGCACTGGCCAATGAATTGTACCACACAGTTTGCTCAGCTCGGCACTAAGTCAATAACATGATTCACTCAACTGGACTGTGGGCTTGGAAAGGAGCTTTTGGTAAGGGGGGGGTGTGTTTGATTTAATTAAAAGTCAACTTGATTTGGTGAGCTTTTAATTGGAGTAGAGGATTTTAGATTTTTAGCTTTTCTAATTTCTAAGTGTGCTTGATTGGAAATTTGTGGTGAGAATTGGCCTTGATAGGAATTCATGACATCAAGTAATGTGGTGTCCAGCTCAACGCCATGTTTGTCTGTTAAGGATTTATGACAGAATTTAGGTGAATGGCTATTTAAACCAGGTGAAGGGTGATTCTAAACACACCCACTACTATTGTTGTACACACTCACATGCTGAACCCACCCACCATATGTTTATATTAGAAAAGAGTTTGTTGAGCTCACCCACCATATTTTCCAAATTGCCCACGAGCTTCCCCTCCTCCAACGTTCCCTCTCGTCGATGGTTTGAAGTTTGAAGACGACGGCACCACGACGCGCTCCAAAAAGCTCCACTGCCCAGCGCCTTTCTTCTTCTTCTTTTTCTTCTTCTTCTTCATACGAATCCAAGAAGGTGAGTTATTCTTCTTCTTTATCTTCTTCACATTCTTTTTAGGTTGTAATTTTGACATTCTTTTTAGGTCGTAGTTTTTTTAGTCAAAAATTACATGCAAACCGTTTGCATTAGGGTTGTAATTTCTTCTTCTTCTCTTTCTCATCCGAAGCATAATCTCCGTGCATTTTGAAAAAAAAAAGAATGATGGATTCATCTTGATCTGCTCGGCATCGCAGTTTCGTGCATGGTGTATTTGCATGGTAGATATGAGCCATGCATAACACTTTTGCACGGCATACATATGTTGTGCAAATGAATTTTGCACGGCAAATGTATCCCGTGCAAAAAATAAATGCACGGCATATGTGTGCTGGGCACATGAATTCTACAAGGCATACATTTGCGGTGCAAAATTATTTTGCACAGTTAATATGTGTCGTGCAGAATGCATATGCATAGTATAGTTGTTCCGAGCAGCACAAGAAAACTTGATTTCTTCTGGAGAAATTCTATATGCATCCCTTAAAGTGTTGAGCACAATATGAACAGTGATTTTTAGCTAGTTGTTCATAAAGGGATGTGGGTGTCCTCGGCATAATGGGAGGGTGCATAGCATATAGAATTCCTCTTATTGCTTTCTTTTGTTATGCTTTTTCTCTTACTGATTTTTATTTTAAATCCAGATTGGAAAATATGCCGAGGACATCAGCTCGCCGTATTGGTGCCATCTCAGATCCTACAGAGGGACGCGCTAGTACTTCTAGCGATCCACCCATAGTGCGGACGAAGATTGGCATTGCTCGACCTCCTCACCGAGGTGTGCATGCTACTTCTTCAACCATCGGCCGTCAACGGCCAACGGCGTCTGAATGAAGACGCAAATTACAACATGATCCACTACCTGAGAGCCCTTCAGAGGATGATGCCTCAGAGGATGAGGCAGGGCCGTCCAGTTCTCCCCAGCCGTCTAGTCCTCCTATGGCACCAACAGCGGAGGATGATTCATCAGAGGATCAGGCACAGCCATCCAGTCCTCATGCAGCAGCAGCAGGGGATGGCCCTATTCCCGGCGGTCCGGCCGACCTATCCGTCATTGTGAGTGTTAGGACTCACGTGGCCATATCCATATGGGATGGGGAGGTACACGTTAATTCTTTATATGTTTTAAGTAGTTGTCTTTCAAAAGAAGGTGTTTCATAGGCTATAATAATAGATGATAATGAAGATTTATACTTGTAATGTGCAGGAACATGGCCCGCTCAAGTGTATCAGTCATTAGCGTTAGCTAAAGGACTGGTACATACCTCTCCCTAGAGATTGGGCTTGATCTTGATGTGTCTCTTTTTCAGCGCTATCATAGAAGAGTCTAGATTGGCAGAATTAAGGCGTTTCAACTATCGTTATATCTCCTGCCCATTGGTCTCGAGCTTTATGGAGAGATGGCAGCCCGAGACCAATACCTTCCATATGTCGTTTGGGGAGATGACGATCACATTGAATGATGTGAGTTCTCTACTCGGCATCCCAGTTACTGGACTTCCTGTCCACGTATCTACTAGTATGGGGTTTACTGAGCAAGTGGATTTGCTCGAGTTAGAACTGGGTGTGGATAGGGCATCTACGGCAGCAGAGTTGAACCTGGCACGAGGTGGGGTAGTGAGGATGGGGTGGATCCGTCGGGTGTGCGGCGATGTGACTCCTGCGTCGTCGGTTGAGGAAGTACAGTGTGCAACCAAAGGGTATCTTCTTTATTTATTGGGCTGCACACTATAGACTGGTAAGTCCTCCACTCGAGTGCCAGTCTACTACTTATCTTTACTGATGGACCTGCTACGGGTCCGTCATTACGCATGGGGTGCTGCCGCACTAGCGTATCTGTATCACCAGTTGGGACTGCCATGAGGGCAAATATGCGATAGATTGCAGGATACTGCTCACGGTAAGACCAGTATATTTTACATATGCATATACCTATTCCATCATAATTGGTATCTTAGATTGTATAATTAATAATATTTTTCATTTGCAGTCTTAGGTATACGAGCACTTCCCATTCGCCCGTCCTCCAGTACATGGGAGATACACTGCAAGGATGCCTCTCGCAAGCCGCTGGAATCCTGGTCAGGATTCCGAAAATACCAGAGAAAACATACAGTTGCTGCGGGAGAAGTTGGATGCCCTACATCCGAGCGAGGTGAGCATCCAATAGAGTCCTTGATTATATATTTTACGATTTTGACCTTTTCTTTTATGTTTTTTTGCCAAGGAATATGTTTTATTATATTAGTGACTTGTTTCGTTTACATGCGACAGGTTGCTTGGGATTCGTATGCTAGTGCTAGGGCTCAGCATCCATTACAGCAGATATCCTTCTTCTATGGTTGCTTGAGAGCCCTGGATGTCATTGAACCCTACCACCCGCACAGGGTTCTTCGACAATTTGGCTACGTACAGACCATCCCACCTGCACCACTCGCCCCTATTCGTGCTACTCGGGGAACTACTGCTAGTAAATACAAGGTCTCCTATACGTTTCTCGACCAGTATTAGATTATTTGGGAGGATCATGTATTATCTCTGGCGCACCGTGGCCATCGAGCACAGCATGCATGGGAGTGTTCACTGGACTACCTCGAGTGGTACACTAGGATATCACACCCTCGTGTACAGAACCCCGCCCGCCATTCCCACATGACCCTAGTGAGGGTAGAGACGACCCGACTCAGAGAATAGTGAGGGAATTTTAAACTATCTTATTTCAAACATCGATGCAACTATTCTTTAAAATGGTTTTTGACATATTCTATTATTTATTATAGATGCTCCAAGCGAAGGACCATATTCGTGCCACGCTTGAGCGACCGGACCAGCTAACAAACTTCTACTAGAGGGCACTGCAGACTACCCTCAAGATTCTGGATGGCTTGCCGGTGACGTAATGCCGACGTGCGCAGCAGTGATGCTCGGAGGGCTTTTGGATTGTTCAATGTATTTTTTTGATGCGATGTATAAGTAATTGCAAGAAATGAATATCTTTTTAATTGCTTGAGCTTGGATATGTACTACAAACTTTAATGTGTCAATTGAAGAATTTTATTTCACGTGTATGAACTTTTATGATTTTTAACTTCTTATACGAAATGGTTGATTCCTTTTATTTTATTTTTTTCAAACATCTACATGCATCTTCATAATGGGATACAACATGTCCACCAACCTACAGCACTGCATGGCCAAAACAGTCCGAGCATATAAATTTTGCCCAGCCAACATGTACCATGCAGATGCATTCTGCTCGGCCGACATGTACCATCCAGATACTTTCTGCTCGGCCAACATATACCGAGCAAAAATTGTATACTCGGCCAACAGGTGCCGAGCAGATCCATTGTGCTCGGCAACTATTGGCCGTGCAGAATTGTTTTACACATCTACTTGTGTGCCATGCAATTTATTTTAATTGACGATAAATTGGCCGACCCACATGCAGAATAGGGGGTATTAAAGAATAAACGGAAAACATAATAACATAAAAGGTTGCTTGCATTGATCACATCCTGTATTAAATTTGTTTACATCAGGTTGAAAGTACAAGAAATTAATCACTGGCCAGATTAACCGACTCATTTGTTGCGACACTATCTCCAATTATTTCTTTGAATCGCTCGATGCTCTGAGCATACAGTAGTTGGCATCCGTCAGCATTGGGGTGGTGGTGTATATACCAATTTGTAGCAATGGGAGGCATGGGAGCCCCGGGTATCATGAAGACCTGAACAAAATGGTTATCATTGACGAAATCAATCGCGATAACTTTGCGATTACAAATATCATGTCAGTGGTGAAGACATTAGTAAAATTCAAAGAGCACTCACTAGCACCGGTTGACTGAATCTCCTGAAAATATGATTGCTAAATATTAGTATATTCATGCACAAAACTATATGCCGTCCATGTGAAATATGCTCGGTTTACTAATGCTGTGCAAAATATTTTTGCACGTAATAAATATGCCGTGCAAAAATTTATTGCACGGAATAATTATGACGTGCAAAAATATTTTGCACGGCATATTTATTTCGTACAAAGCTAATACGTTTGATAGTATTCCGCCGTGCAATATTCATTTACACGGCTTTGGAATACCGAGCACGACCCGCGAATTTTAATTAAAATGCTGGAACGAAGTCAAGAGTATACCTCCTTTTGGTAGATAGTTAGTTACTTGTCCATATTGAAAATGCATACTTCCAATAGACAATGTGGTGCAGGGAAATGAGTGCCTTCAATATCTTTAAACAAATGGAGGAGACTTGAGGATACTTTTTAAGAGTTGGAGAAGATGATGAGGAATGAGATGAAGATCAATGGGGATGAATGAGTACAGATGAATAGTCTCGAAACAGTGGATATAAGGGATAATGAAAGAATAAGATGAAGAAGAAGAGATGAGTAGAGAGGAGGGAAGAAACGTAGGAGAACCAAAGGAAGAGGATGGAAGAGGTTGATGATAAAGGGTGATTTGGTCATTTCACCTGAGGGTATTTTGGTGATTAAAAAAATTAAATGTGGGTGTGTACAGCATTACATGTGGGTGCATACAGAATCACCCCCAGGTGAAATATCCAAACTATGACTGTAGACTTCTTTTATCTGGGAAATTAGTTTAGAAAAAGTACTCCCAAGATTCTAGGCTTTTAAGTGTTTTTCCGTATAAAAGATTGTTTCCATATAAAATTATACCAGCTATCATTGGATTAAACTTAGGAGTCATACTATGAAAATATAGAAAATAGTAAGCAAATACTTATGCAAAATACCGTGATATCTAAAAAATAATTTGGTTTCATGTCATAGAGATCAATCATATAAGAAATCTTCTCACTTTGCTAATTAATGGAGGAGTCTGCATATGATCTTTATCGATCTAGAAAAACCTCATGACTAGATATTTAAAGATTTGATTTTGTGAGTTTTAAATAAAAGGAGTATTACAAAGCAATTATGTTGAAAATATTAAATATGTGTATGAAATAATGGTGACAGGTGTGAGAATTATCCTAGAAGGACGTGTGAATTCTCAATTACCATACGTTTGCATCAAAGTCAGCCTTAAATCAATTATGTTGAAAACATTAAAAACGTGTATGAAATAACAGTGACAAGTGTGAGAATTATCATAGGAGGATAGGTGAATTCTCAATTACCATAGGTTTGCATCAAAGTTAGCCTTAAGCCATTACCTATGTGTTCTGATCATAGATAAGTTAAATACTCATATTCAAGAGAAGGTACCTTGACATATGATGTTTGTAAATTATATAGTATTTGTGGATAAATCGAGAGATAGTGTGAATACAAACTATAATTTTAGACTACTTTTATCTATAAAATTAGTTTAGAAAAAGTACTACAAAATTCTAGACTTTTAAGAGTTTTTTCTATATAAAATGTCTTTTTTCATATAAAATTATACCAACTATTGTGGAATTAAACTTACGAGTCATACTATAAAATCATGGGAGAGAATGGAATAAGTTTAAGACAAAATACCATGATATTTGAAAATCAATTCAGTCTCATGTCAAGGAAGTCAATTATGAAAGATATCTTCTCACTTAGTCAATTAATGGAAAAATCAGCATATGGTCTTCATCGACATTGAGAAAGCTTATACTAGATACCTAAATATTTAATTCTATGAGTTTTAAATAAAAGGAGTATTACAATGTGTTATATTAAAATCACTAAAGACATGTATGAGAGAATGGTAATGAATGTGAGAACTACCTATAAAAGGATAGGTGAATTTTCAATGATTATAGACCTGCATCATAGTCAACCTTAAGCCATTATCTAATTATACTAATTATGGATAAGTTAACTGCTCATGATTATAGACCTGCATCATAGTCAACCTTGGCATATGTTGTTTGCAAATGATATAGCAGTCGTGGACAAATTGAGAGATAATGTGAATACAATTGCAACTTCAATGGGCATGTACACAAAGCTAAAACTATTGTGAGAGAATTGAAGCTTAAGATATACCACGAGGAAAATTGTTTTAATACATTGACTTGATAATTAGTAAGGATGGAGATATACCACGAAGAAATTTATTTTAATACCTTGACTTGATAATTAGAAAGGATAGAGAGATTGAGCAAGATGTATAAGATATATATGAAGTTAAATTTAAATGTTGGTATTATATATGATCTATTTTATAATTATAGGAGATAGATGACATTAGATGTCATTTAAACCTTTAGATTATATTGATCTTTTGAGATGAAATGGATCAAGCACATGAAATTGTATAGTACTTCTACAATATTGAAGTTCCATTTGACCTTTGTCATCCATTCCTCCAAAGGCATCTCACTGCCCATTTTCTAATTAGCAAGGAGAAAAATATGAAGTTTATCACAGATATTAGTATTCATATTAATGTCATCAAATATAATACAATTGTTAGACAAACAAACCCAATGAAGATTAAAAAATAAATATTTTAATTTTCTTAGATAATAATGACAATCTTGACTAACTACATCCTTCTTTTTTTATACTATGGTGATAGACAATAACTAAAAAGTACTTTTATTATTTTACCATAATTTTTTTAATATTTTTAACCTATAAAATAAAATATGGTCTTGTTTATTAAAAAACGGGATGCTTTAGAAACTACATAAATGATACAATATTAAAAGCCTAATTTAAAAGCAAATTGATTATGCCATGTCTTTATATAGACTATCATGATTATTTGCAGCAATGGCAATCAACTATCAACACCTTATATAATATTTATAGAAGTAAGTAATTTAGGTATAATATTTATAGAAGTAAGTGTAAGTTCCTAAATTAATACGGACTTGAATGATGGATTAAAATAAGTTTAGTACTCCTTGATGAAGATGGGATGCCTGAAACCTGAAAAGAGAAAAAAAAACAAAGGTCAGAGACCATGGCTGCTATCAGCGCAAAGCTCTCCGATGCCTAAGTTAGTTATGTAACTGAACAAAGGAATGAGAAGAAGAGTAAGAGTGTTTGGGTGCAACGGTTATTGTGTATTGCCCATATGTATGCATACATGCTATGGAATGAGCTTCTCTATTTATAGGAGAAGGATGTTGACTTAAGATGAGGAGTCCCATGACTCTGACGGGTACTTGAGAAACACCGTCCTATCCTATCCCATCATGTCCCGTCGGGCCTTACCTTGATGCCTTGGGAGTTGCGGATGCCGCTCTGTCAGGGTCCAGGGATCATGGGCGGCAAGGATAGCTTCTTAGCTCCACTTGCGCATGCCCTTGTCTTATCACACATCATGTAACGTGGTTGAGTATCCATAGAAGTACACATTGCTGCCTAGATGGGAGCGCCTAGCACTGTTGCCTAGATGGGAGCTCCTGGCACCACTGCCTGGATGGAAGTACCTGGCTGAGGTGGAAGCACCTGGCATTGCTGCCTAGATGGGAGCGCCTGGCACCGCTGCCTAGATGGAAGTACCTAGCCGAGGTGGGAGCATCTGGCTGAGGTGGAAGCATCTGGGCGAGCTGAGGATGGTACCGAAGTGAGGCATGACCTAGAAGCATTCTAGCACTGCTGCTGAGATGCAGTCTGGAGCTGCTGCTGAGATGCATGAGGCCGAGACCAAGACATGCCTAGCCAGTACTCTTACTGAAGCCAGGGTAATCTTGGTAGCTCGAAAATATCCCACACAATTGCCCCTAGCTTTTGACCTCTTAGAGTTCCCTGACTCTTGGAGGTCGGAAGCTAAGTATTATGATGGGAGAACCTTTCTTTACGCTTACAGCCAAACGTTTTACTTTCCTAATGCTCCACAGCAGTTTAGGTAGGTAATTGTCGAGCTGCTTTCAGCCTGATCTTGGTAGTCTCCATTCAACTGGTTCGTCACCAATTGAGAGTCACTAAAGCCCACCAATTGTCCTGCCCCCCACATTATGGCACTGTTGCCGAGATGCAGAAGACCGAGACTAAGACATGCCTAGTTGGTACTCTTACCGGAGCTCGGGCAGTCTCGTTGGCAGCAATCTGGCACTATTACCGAGATGCATGAGGCCGAGACCGAGACATGCCTAGCTGGTATTTTTACCGGAGCTGGGGTAGTCTCGTTGGCAGCAATCTGGCACTATTGCCGAGATGCATGAGGCCGAGATCGAGACAAGCCTAGCTGGTACTCCTACCGGAGCTGGGGTAGTCTTGTTAGCAGCAATCTGGCACTATTGTCGAGATGCATGAGGCCGGGACCGAGACATACCTAGCTAGTACTCTTACCGAAGATAGGATGAGCTTGGTGGCACTACAGCCAAGCTGGAGAAGGCACAGACATGCCTAGCTGGTACTCTTACCGAAGCTAGGATGAGCTCGGTGGCACTGTTGCCAAGCTGGAGAAGGCCGAGATTGAGACATGCCTAGTCGGTACTCTTACCGAAACTAGGGTAGCCTCAGTGTCTCGATCACCCCTTGGATTTTGGCGCTGTTGAGCCCTGAGATCAGTGCTTCATACTTAGCTTCTTCTTTGAGGCCCATCTTCTTGAAGCAGTCGAAGGAGAGCTCGGGCCTCGTCTTCTTCTTACTCAATAAACTGATTCACCCTGGCCATCAGTGCCATCACCATGACCAATGGGAACCGAACCAAGTCCATTCGAAGCTCGTTGCCTGGCAGTAGAGCTTGTTTGAAGGACTCGATTGCCACTGTATCTGTGGCGTCTTCAACTTGGCTGTAGACAGTCCAGAATCTTTTGGCGAACTGTGTAATGTTCTCGGTCCGCCTCATTCTGATGGCCATTAGGTCATCCCCCGTCCTGGGGACGACCCTGTGAGCCTGGAACTTCTCCACGAAGGAATTCCGGAGTTGCCGCCAACTCGAAATTGACCCTTGTGGGAGTGCATAGAACCACTTTAGGGGGAGGTCTCCCAAACTGGAAGAGAAAACTCTACAGTTCAGGTGACCTAGATCGCCCCAAACCGACATCCTCTGAGTAAAGTGTCGGAGGTGTGTTGCTGGGTGGTCCGAGGTTCCATCGTAAATATCGAACCTCAAGGCGCTGAACTTTTCGGGGAGGGAGAAGCTCCTTATTTCTCGAGAGAAGGGAGACATGCAGAGATCCTCTATGTTGTAGGCGTTTAGCCGACCTCGGGTGAAACCGACCACCTTCATGTTCTGCTGGATTGTTTACTTGACTTGTCGGTCAAGCCACTCTCTCAAGTTTTCATTGTCATTCGGTTTTCTCTTTGGTCTCCTTGAGGCATTGCTGGAGTGGCTGCTACTCGATTCTCTTCGTGAGCTCGGTCGCGCCTCTTGTTGTTCAAGATACGCCTCAAATCCTGTTCGACTGAAGGAGATTTAGAAGGCGGAACCAGGGTTGCCCCCCTTTCTTGCAGCAGCTGCTGGAGTTGACGAATAAACTCTTCTTGCTCTTGGATAACAAGGTTTTGGGCCTTGATATCTGTGAGAAGCGGGTTGCCATCGCCGTTGCCATTAGCGGATTGTTTTCCATTATCTCGTGGGGGATGCTTCAGTAGATGATCATTCTGTTGGGGAGGTGCTGTCACCCCCCCCCCCCTGAGGGCGAACCTGGCTGAGTCGCAGGCCCTTCCACGCTCACCGTGCCAGACCTTGCCCAGGATCTCCTCTGGCGAGGAACTGGCAACAATTTGCGCTGGTAATACCGGTGGTGATGGTAAGGTTCTTGATGATTCTCCACCTTTTCTGATTTTTGGAGGCATGGTGTTTGGAAATTTGATTCAATCATTCCCACAGACAGCGTCAATTGTAAGCTCATTGATGAATATTGGATGCCTAAAACCTGAAAAGGGAAGAGAAACAAAGGTCAGAGACCCTGACTGCTATCATCGCAAGGCTCTTCTAAGTTAGTTATGTAACTGAACAAAGGAAGGAGAATAAGAGTAAGAGTGTTTGGGTGCAAGGGTTATTGTGTATTGCCCATATGTATGCATACCTGCTATGGAATGAGCTTCTCTATTTATAGGAGAAGGATGTTGACTTTAGATGAGGAGTCACATGACTCAGACGAGTATTTAAGAAACACTGTCCCATCGTATCCCATCCTGTCCCATTAGACCTTACCCTGATGCCTTGGGAGTCGCGGATGCTGCTCTGTCAGGGATCATGGGCAGCAAGGATGGCTTCTCAGCCCCACTTACGCATGCCCTAGTCTTTGAGTATCCATAGAAGTACACACTACTGCCTAGAAGGGAGCGCCTGGTACCGCTGCCTAGATGGGAGCTCCGGGCACCGCTGCCTAGATGGAAGTACCTAGCCGAGGTGGAAGCACCTGGCAGAGGAGCACCTGGCATAGCTGCCTAGATGGGAGCGCCTTGCACCGCTGCCTAAATGGAAGTACCTAGCCGAGGTGGAAGGATCTGGCCGAGGTGGAGGATGGTACCGAAGTGAGGCATGACCTAGAAGCATTCTGGCACTACTACTGAGATGCAGTCTGGCACTGCTGCCGAGGTACAGTCTGGAACTGTTACCGAGATGCATGAGGCCAAGACCAAGAAATGCCTAACCGGTACTCTTACCGAAGCCAGGGTAATCTTGGTAGCTCAAAAATATCCCACATAGTAAGTAATTTAGGTATACTTATAGCAACCTAAAGATTCAATGAAAGATTGCTATTAAAAATGTGGAAGTTCTCATTATTCTAACAAGATACAACAACAAGGAACTTGTAGGCACTTAAAGAGTTAAGAGCGCATAGGATATGGATATGGTGTGGAATAACACAAAAACAAGGAACTTGTAGGCACTTAAAAAGTTAAGAGTGCATGGGATATGGATATGGTGTAGGATAACAAAAGGCCCACAACCATAACCATACGGGAAGGCACAATAGCACAATCTAAGCAAATAAGATCAACAACAATGCCAAGCAATTGCTTAACAGATAGGGAAGATGGGAGAGCACGAAAAAATTAGCATGCAAAATCACATATGCACCATAACATGTCAAAATTTGTTAAAGGCCGGTGTGAAGGTTTGCACCACGGACATAAAGTCAATATTGTCTCATCAGTTGAATGAAGCCTAACATAAGGTTAAGAAGTTGATGAGTGTTAAATATTACATATTTTACCCCTCATTAGTCCGGATTTTATCAGCATCTCATATACATATCATTTGCTTTACACAGAGATTTTATCATTCTATCACATTAAACGGATTATCGGATTATCATGCATAAATTTGATTATTTATAGCGCATTTTTATGTAATTTCTCTTGTGTAGGAGGACCCCACGACTACCCAACCTTCCGACTAGTGTCCTGAGGCATCAAGAAGAGATTTCAATAAAGAAGTTACATGAAGAAATCTTGGTGAAGTGTTGAAGAATTCTAAAATAAGAGGATAAGACCTTATGCATAAAAAGAAATCATTTTCTAACACAAAGGATTTATTGGTGTATTAGTTAGAGCTTGAGTTGCTACGAAATAAGTTATGGATTCAAATCCCAATAATTACATATTTTTTTACATAGAAGATATTTCATCTTTGAAATAAATCCATGTAACAAATCCATGTGTAAGGATATGAGCCAATCAAAAGTTTGTTACAACCAATCAAATTGAAGCAATCCATGTGAAAGCAAAAGAGCCAATCAAAAGTCTTCAAGTTGTAACCGATCAAATGGAAGCAATCCTTGTGAATGGAAATGAGCCAATCAAATATCTTCAAAGTTTCTATAAATTGGAATGTTGTTGTAGAGAAGAGGAGATCTTTTGGCAAGTTAGTCTTTTAGGAATTTTATGTTACATTCTCTATACTTTTAGATTGTAATTAGGAGCTTCTTTGTAACTAATCTAGAGAGAGTGTGTGTAATTGAAGATTATTAATAAAGATTTGGAGCACTTTCTTGATGTTTAGTGGCTAAAGCTCTTGGATTGGGCTCTCCTTTTGAAGCTAAGTAATGTGATTAGTTTAATTCCATGCATGTTTTAATTTAAATTCCCTACTTGTGCCTTAATTGATTAGTAGATTTTAGATCTAGTTGTGCTAATCTCTCTCATTTCTCATGCTCTATCTGTACACTTGATGCTCGGATAATCTCAATTGATGCTTTGTAGTTTGATTAAGTTCTCTCACATAGTATGCTCTAGAACCCTTATCTTTGATCTTTTGTAGCTTGATTTTGATGATTTATTGTTAGGGGAGCTAGATGATGATCTAGGATCTTGGCCTTTGATTTTTTTTAATTTGATCTTTATTGTTATATCATCCAATCCAATTAGGCAAGAGATTGCTAATTGGATTGTAGATTTGGGAATTGAATTAGAACATGCATTGTTTGAATTAATTACATATTTAGTGGATTTTGGATTGCCTAATCTATTATTCTTATTGTTGTTAATTTAAATCTTTATTTGATTTGTTATTTTTAATTCTAGATTGTTAGATCTACTCTCATATAACTTGTTTTAAAATCCTACACATTTCACACTACATCTTCACCTTAAAATTTTCATTTCCACCACCAATCACACACTAGTTTAGTGTAGTTTGTTAGATTAGCTTAGATCAAATTAATTTCATATTTTAGATTGTTAATTAATTGTTTACATTGCATAGTTTAATCATTTTAATTGTTTACTTCAATTGTCTATATTAGCTATATCTTAGTTCAATTCTACTTAGATTGGATTCATTGCTTGTTCCATCCTCTCTTCGTGGGATTGATAATCCGGACTCTTTAGTCCTTTACTACTCGACGACACCATAGTCTTGCGGTTAAAAATTACACATTTAAGTGTCGATCAAAAGTCTTTAGAAGTTCAACACTGAGAATCAGCTTTATGTCTAAAGGTTTCAAGATGCTCAAGCATAGACCTCAATGAGTTCTTAGACATAGACCACAATGGCAATCTAAGTGGTCAGAGCAAGGCGAGTCTTACTCCAGGGTCAAGGGATACACATCCAAGGTGTCCCCCAAAGTTTTAGAGCAGTCCAAGGTCATTTGGATAGGGATCCAACCGAAGAGACCCCAAACCCTAATTCTCATATATGGATCGAGATTCTGCGTTCAATCAACTTTTGGAAGCTTAAAGCTAATTCAAAAGGTCACACACAAGCTCAAAAGACATGATTGAATGTTTCAATTCAAGACAAAACCATTTGGGCTCAGATTCAAGCAAAGGCAACTCAAGTCAATCTAAGTCAGAATTGTGTAGACATGGAGAGCTGGAGTCCACTCTGACCAACTTTCAGAGTCTTTTTCAAGACAAATTCCATAAAAGTCCAAGAATAAGTTGCAAGGGTGTTTTCCTAGGGGTTGTAGGCAGGGAGGTCATGTGGACCTATTTCTTATACATTAACCCACCATGTCCGAATGGCTTTCGGACATGGGCCATTGGAACCTCCTTTGACCCACTTATGGAGTTTAAGTCATTTTGAGATCTTCCTTGATGATTAATGACATATTCTAAGAAGATTTCCTACAATTTCAAAGCCATTGGAGACCATTTGCTCCAAAATCCAAATTCAAAGCAAAAGTGCATGCAGACATGGAGGCTAAAGTACATTTTCAGAGTTCAAATGGCGAGGAAGCCTTCCTCAGAGTCTAAAAATCATCCTAGAAGGGATTTTCCCAAAATTTCAAAACAGTTGAATGTCATTTGGGCCCACTTCCATGGATTTGGACCCCATGTCCAAGAGAAACATTGTCTCACGTACATGGATCCATAGTAAAGGTGTTGGCTCCCATTTTTGAATTATAACTCCTTGGAACTATTGCAACCGCTCTCCCACTCCATAAATAAGAGTTCCCCATACTTAGAATTTCCAAGGAGAGTTCCTCCCTTCTTTAGATCTCTTCAAGAATATGAGATTCCATCTCAAAGTCTTGCAACACCCCATTCTTAATCTCTCAAATTTAGTCATCAACCTCTGAAAATATTCTTCCAGAGGGAGAAACTCAATATACATGGCCTTACCAACCCTTCCAACCCAAACTTATGATTGCTCAACCTTCTTCTTTGTCTTTCTCACTCAAAGGAGTAAGGGTGTCTTTATTTGAGACTCGGTTGTGTAATCCCTTTCATGGCTTCATTTTGGTTCTCTGCACTGGTATGGCCCAAAATGACACAACCTTGAACACCCATTGGCACATAAACTAGTAACTCCCTTGGATTGCACAAACGCACTCCTTGATGAACAAGTGGTGATTCTCAAATATTATTGTCAATCAAAACCACTTTCTACCCATCTATATACTTAGTAAGGCCATTCCAAACCCATGACAGAGGCATTATAGAGGCCTGGGAGAGAATACAGAAGAGAAGATGAAGAAAATAGACAGGCAGATAGCTATGCCCAAGTAGACAGAGTATGGGTGTTCATCAGGTCGAACTCGACCCGACCCGACCACATTTTATGTGGGTGAAAACCCACCCGAACCCGGTTAATTTGGGTCACGGGTTATTGGGCCACAGGTTGGTCGGGTCACGGGTCAGCGGGTTACGGGTCGGGTTCAAATAAAAAAGAAATTGTAAAAAAATTATAAATATGGCTCATATTAGAATATGGACAGAACATTACCACGAGGCCTAGACCCAGCTGGACCCATTGTTGGGTCAAAAAAAGTAGCCGGCATAATTCGAATTTCTGAAAAGGGGGTCTCTAACTCGGACCAGGACCCTGACATAAATCCAAGGCAAAGGAGTAAGTGTCTTTCCCCATATCTGAATCCAAGTTAAAGATCTGGTCCTGGATCTTGGCCCCAATAAAAGATCTTGACCTGGTCCCAAATTGAGACCCTAACTCTTAAAAACATATTCATGATAAACTTAATATGGTTAATATATACATATATAATATATAATGCTGAAGTTTGGGTATTTGGACTATTAGGTGTGAAACCTATGGATCTAGGTCTGACCCAGTCGATGTGTTGGACATTTGGACTCACCAATTTTAGAATAATTCCAAATCTGATTCGAAATTGTTACCATAGCCCAAGTGCCCTTGATTTAACATTAGTATGGACAAGTGCCCTTCCTATTTGTACGTAAGAAATAAAAGACGATCACTAGATCTTCTGTTGATGTGTGGTCCACTGAATAATGGAGTTGATGGACCCTCTTGTATGGAAGAAAATATTAACATGTCCTAAAGCATCATGACCACATGTATGATTCAACTCTAGCCACATCTAGCTAAAGGACCGATATGGCTCAATCTCATATAGTTATGGTCTTAGCTACGCTGTTCATGAGCTAGGCCAGCCCAGCCAACAGGGGGTGGGTTTCAGATGTTTGAGCTTTAGTTTTTAAGTTGTTTATATATGATGCTATTAAATGTAAATTTGTTGCTGAATCCAAATAATTGGCTGGATTTAATTTAATTTTGAAAATTGATCGGTAGAATGCATTTACATCCCAATAGGATTCATTTTATGTGTGACACACTCTAAATGTCCAAGAAACAAAAAAAAACTATAATTTAATTATTTTCTTAATTTTATTACTGGGTTCATGGGTCACCCGATAACCCGACCCATGAGACCCATTAACCGTTAAAGACGACCATCGGGTCGGGTCGAGCACCGAAAATCTGCTACCTGACCCACCCATTGACCCACGGGTCGAGTCGGGTCATGATTAATTTTGTACACCTCTAAAACAGAGTGCTCTCGGACATGGGCTCACATAATTGATTTTTTTTCTTTTTTTTGCAGTCATTTGTACTTTAAACTCAATTTTTTGTATTGTGTTCAATTCTTATTCAGTTGGAAACCATCTTAGGCCGGATGGAGGGATTGTAAAATGAATTTGTAAACAACCTGAGTCCACAAGGCTAGAAACGCGAACCCATGTAATATAAATTGGATGAATGAATACAAGATTTCTCTTATTTCTTGTGTTAGAATTTTGTGGATCATCAAAATTGTTTTCACAATTTTTTGCCAACAGAAAATTGGCGCTGTCTGTAGGATCGCAACTTCAAATTTGGTTGAAAACTGAACCAGGAATGACAGAAGACAACAAAACTGCCAAACTATGTAGTATAATTGCTTGATTGACACCATGTCCGAACAGACATGATTCTCTCGATCATGGCCAAATAGGGACTGTGTTTTGTCTCTGTCCTTTGGGAAATTTGGGTCTGCTATGTCTAGGATATTTTCAAAAGTTATGAGCAGAAGTCTGGAGACCCTTCTAGAAGGAATTTTGGACCAATTGTAGGTGTTTCAAGGGAGATTGTTTCTGTGTCTGTAGAGCAACCAGACATGGCAAAAAGGAATTTATTTTTTGTCTCTAACTGTGGGAATTTCTAATTTGTTATATTGGAACCTTCCCCAAAGTTCCAAATAGGGGTTTTAGGTCCATTTCAGAAGAAAGTTGGGATTGATTTCAGGTGCTACAAGGGAGAGTGAAACTATTGATAAGTCCACAAAATTAGCATATAAAGTCATCATTTTATGTACATTAGTGGACTTAATTAGGTCAATTCACATTCAATTGCATAAAATTCCATGATTTCATGCATTAAATTGGAAAATAGGTCAAAATTAGTCAAAATTGGCACATTTGCATGGTTTTTATGAATTTAGGGTTTTAGGCCACATGATCACTCCACCAATTAGACTTTTGATTTTTAAAAAAGTGCATGGATCTCTTGCACTATGATTTAATTGGGCACATTGAAATATAAGTTGGGTAGTCTCTCATAATTAATTAATTTCATTGTTTTCATTGTTTTGGAGGAGACTATCACCTAAGAGGGCCCACCCTTTGGAAGACCAAGAAATAAATGAAAGAAGTAGGGACCACACTCCCTTGGGCATGATTCCCTATGCACGCCCAAGAGAGGGGCCCACTCTCCGATTGTTGTAATTTTTCAAAGTTTGAAGAATTCTTCTATACTCGATGTTCAAGATTTGAAGCACTTCTTCTATCATTCAAATTCAAATTTCCAAGTAAAAAGATTTGTTCCATTAGTAAAGGCAATCCAAGAAGAATTAGAGGTGGTTTGAATTATGGGAGGAGGAGACCTAAATTAACTAGGAGATGAAGACTAAGAGCCCATTTGGATGTCTACATAATAAAATATTTATAGATTTAAATATTGCAAGAATAGAATGGTATAAAATACAATAATATAATATTATAATAGTATAATATTTTTACTGTTTGGCGATTTTTGAAGAATATTACAGATTTTAAATTGAGTTGTTTGGAAGGTGCTATGATTAGAGTAAATTACATTATAAGAATATTTTTATTAAATATTTTAATTTATATGTAATTTACCATGTCTGGATAAAAAAGAATGTGGTAAAGTAAAGTTTAACTTTCATGTTTTTACCATAAGGTACTTTTCTTTTATCAAATAAAACAATGGTAAAAGTATAGTACAGTAAAGTCAATAAAGAAAATAACTATTTTATAACTCTCTCTCCAACTTTGCTTTACCACATACTTCATCCGACCTTACTTTACCTCACATTTTACCATGATATGACATCAATCTTTATTTTACTTTACCACACCTGTAAACAAGTCACTTTTTATTTAGCATATAAACTACAATAAAATGTGATAAAGTAAAGTTAAAAAAAGAAAAGAAACAACGTACCATTTCTTCCCACTTTACTTCATCATGTACTTTATCCCACCTTTACTTTACCTCACCTTTACAGTCCTGTGAGATTTACTTTTATTTTACTTCACCATATATGTAAACATACACATCATGATGGATTTGGTGAACTAAAGTCTTTACTTTACTCTACCACTTTGTAATCATTATTTTGAAAGATTTTTATTTTGTATAAAGTTTTCTACAGGGGGGTGCTGTAGGAGAAAATATTGAACTTTTTGAAAGAAATTTATATTTTCTTCAAATTTTTCTTGCGTTACCAAACATGTAAGATTTTCTTCTTTAAAAAATGAAAAATTATATTATATAAAATATTATTTTCTTGTGTTTTCTTGTGCACCAAACAGGCCCTTAAGAGAAAAGTTATTCTCGGATTTCCATAGGGGCATCAACTTTTAATGGCTATAACTCTCAATTTAACCGTCGAATCGGCCCAAATTTCCAACTGATGGATAGCTTATTCAGAGTAGATATCCGTGGAGCCAAAGATCACATAAATCAGAGCTAAAATGAGGGAAATATGACCTCTGAAAGTTATTGATGATATTTCTACTTGGGATTACAATTGTCAAGAAGGAAAGGGATCCACACATACATTGAGTTGCATAAGAAGACCCTATCCTTGGCAAGAGATCAATCCAATTCAAATTGTTGCTAAGAATGAGGAGAAAGCTTGAAGTACAAGTCCAGAAGAGTTCCAAAAATTATAAAAGGGAAAGCCCTAAGGGGACGTCATCCAAGGCCTACTCCATCCCCGAGGGGAGACATCCCCTAAACCACCATTCCATCCTCTTTACACTCCACACATCCATACACACACCTCTCTCTTCCCCCTCATCTTCTTCTAGTTAGCATTGGTCAAGACTTCAAGTGATGATGTATTCCGTGTCGGATGCTCCCTTAACTAGGGTAGTAGGTGAGTCTATTAGCTTTTCAAATTTCCAAACTTTTGTTCTTGTAATCTTTACCAACATTTATACACCCCAAATTCATGATTTTTAGGATTTTCTTTGATTTTCTCATTCAAATTAAAGGAGCATGGATGTCCATAACCATCCCAATAGAGTTGTGGATGTCTCTTGAGGCTTCACTCTGGCTCACCACAGATTGGCCCCATAATAACAAAATCTTGGACATTTGTTGGCACAAAAACCAACAATTCCTTTGGATTATACAAAAAAGAAAAAAAAAGAAAAAGAACCATTGACAAACAAGTAAGGGATTTTAAAGATGATTGTTAAAAAGATGATTGTTAATCAAACCCATCTCATCAAAACACTTGGTAAAACCATCGCAATTCAATGATAGAGTGAATTCAGAACCCTTAGCAGCCAATTTAGGAATAAACAAGTAGAAAAGAAAGGAGAGGCTACATAAATCCATGTCCAACCAAACATGCTTATTGTTTATTGGACATGGGCTTAGGTCTTCAGTTATCTTGCAGTTTCTTTAGAACTTTTTGTTTTTTTTATGTATTTTTTTCAATTTGAGATCATTAAAGGTAAAACGAAGGAATTGTAAAATATAATCAGCAAACTAACATCTACAAGGCCAGAACTTGAACCCATGCAATATAATTTTGAGAAATAAATGAAAACCACAGTTTTATGTAAGTTGTTCTTTTTCATAATTTCTCTATAAAATTCTAGTGAGATCTACACAATTTTTTTATCTTACACCGAGCCCCTAACAAAAAGGGTGATTCTAAACGCACCCACTGCTATTGTTGTACACACCCACATTTTTTTAAATCAACAAAATGCCCATAGGTGAAATGATGAAATCACAATTTACCATCAACCTCCTCCCTCCTCTTCCTTTGGTTCTCCTACGGTGTTTTTTGCCCTCCTCTTTACTCATCTCCTCTTCTTTTTTTTCTGCTTATTCTTATTCTTATTCTTCATTATCCCTTATATCCACTGTTTTGAGACTGTTCTCTGCACTCATTCATCCCCATTGATCTTCATCTCCTTCCTCATCATCTTCTCCAACTCTTAAAAAGTATCCTCAAGTCTCCTCCATTTGTTTAAAGATATTGGAGGCACTCATCTCCCCGCACCACATTGTCTATTGGAAGTAGGCATTTTCAATATGGACAAACAACTAATGATGAACCAAGAGGAGGTATACTCTTGACTTCGTTTCTAACATTTTAATTAAAATCCGAGCGTCGTGCTCGGTATTCCAGAGCCGTGCAAATGAATATTGCACGGCGGAATACCATCAAACATATTAGATTTGCATGGCATATTTATTCCGTGCAAAAATTTATTGCACAGCAATAGTAAACCGAGCATGTTTCACAAGGACGACATATAGTCTCGTGCATTGATATACTAAGATTTAGCAATCATATTTTCAGGAGATTCAGTCAACCGGTGCCAGTGAGTGCTCTTTGGATTTTACTAATGTTTTCACCACTGACATGATATTCAGAAGCTGAGAGGATCTAATCCAATGGACAAGGGAAGTTGGAAAGAAACATGGCTTGGTAATTGTAATCAAAACTTCAGATGCTGAAAGAGATGGTAGGAAGCCGATAATAGTTTTATCTTATGAGAGAAGCGGAAGATATAAGGGTCCATCGAAGGTCTCCGAAAAGAGAAATCCTAATAAGGCAACGGGAACGAATAAGTGTAATTGCCCTTTTGCTTTGAAGGGCCAAAAGTTGGCAAATGATGATGATTGGATGTTAACAATGGTTTGTGGGGTGTACAATCATCCAAACGCACAACATCTCGAGGGGCACTCTTTTGCTGGGAGGCTTTTAGGGGAGGAAATCAATGTTTTGATTGATGTGTCGAAGAGTATGGTGAAGCCAAGGAACATCTTTCGAACATTGCCGAAAAGGGACATGCACAACACCACTACAATGAAGAGTATCTACAATGCCCGTCAGAAGTGGAGGGTGACTGAGTTGGCTGGTCGATCACAGATGCAGCAACTCATGATGCATTTGGAGCATAACAACTACATTGAGTATCACACTAGTAACGACGTTACAGATGCTATGATGGACCTATTCTGGGCACATCCATCATCTATTCAGTTGTTACGTGCATTTCCAGAAGTTTTGATAATGGACTCCACGTACAAGACTAATAGATATCGACTTCCCTTGCTTGAGATTGTTGGTGTCACATCTACTCAACTGACTTTCTCCGTTGCTTTTGTGTACCTTGAATTAAAGAGGGAGGCCAATTACAGATGGGCTTTGGAGAGGCTTAAGGAATTAATGGATGGATGCATTATGCCCCGTGTGATTGTAACCGATAGAGAATTAGCACTGATCAATGCAATTAATGTTGTTTTTCCGAATGCAGCAAGCTTATTATGCAGGTGGCATATTTTTAGGAACATCTTGGCAAATTATAAGAAGTATTTTGAGACCAACGACAGATGGGATGCGTTTATATCTTATTGGAACATGTTGGTAGTCTCTCCCACTGAAAATGACTACATTCAACTTCTAAGTGCATTTGACCGGAAATTTTGTGGGTATCCACACGTTGTCAATTATGTGAAGAACTCGTGGTTGAATAACCACAAGGAACAATTTGTAGCTGCTTGTTTGGACGGATCGGCATATGCACTTTGGAAACGTGACTTCGAACAGGGCTGAGAGCGCAATGCAAAATTGAAGAGACACCCTGGCACATCGAACAATAGCTTTGATGCGTCCTGGCAGGTTATCCATGCATTGCTCGAGTTGCTCTTTACAGAGATAAATGCTTCATTTGAAAAGAGCATGAACACCGTGCAATATAAGTTCAAACCGGCACTATTTCGTGAGTTGAGAGGATTTATATCAAGGAATGCTATGAATATAGTTCCGAATGGGTCGATAAGAGCTGGTTATATTGGTCCTGATTTGGCGGCATGTGGGTACGTAATTCGACGAGCCCATGGGTTACCATGTGCACATGAAATTGCCGAATACATAAGTGAAGGCACTCAAATACCACCGAGTTATATCCATCAGTACTGGAGGAAGCTCAATTTAGACTCCACTAAGGTGATTGAAGCCCTCAAGTTGACCACAACTTCCGAGTTCGAGTTGATCAATAGAAAATTTCAGAGTACCAATTAGGCTGGTAAAATACAAATATTGAAAAAACTGAGAGAATTTGGGTGTCCTTTGTCTACTTCTCTTCTTGAGCCGGATGTTAAATTGAATATCCGGGGTCGTTCATCCTTGAAAAAGAAAAAGTTGGATCGGTCTACGTGTCGGGAGCCATCTGCTTTTGAGTATGCGCTCTCGATCGAAAATAGCATTCCAGCTAGATCCAACAGTCTAAATGTAATGAAGAGGAAGGAGAAACTCAGTGTCTGTCGCACTTGATCATGCACATTAGAGCATTTGCTTCCTAAGTCTTTAGGACCCTATATCGAGACTATTAAGGATGTTGAAGCAGATGGTAATTGTGGATTCAGAGCAATAGCAGGTCTTCTAAGCATGGGCGAGGATAGTTGGAAGCATGTTAGACTGGATTTGAGCAATGAGCTGCAGAGGTACCAAAATTATTATTCATTGGTATATGGAGGAGATGATGGGGTTGGGGAGCTGTATTATGCATTGGCGTACTGTGATAGTCATCTTTCATTTGCTCGTTGGATGACAATGCCAGACATGGGTCACTTGATATCTTCATATTATAATGTTGTATTGGTCCACCTTTCTGTGCAACAGTGCCTTACTTTCCTGCCTTTGAGATCATCCCCGATTCCACCTTGTTCTCGCAAAGTTATGGCGATTGGTTTCGTCAATGGTAACCATTTTGTTCAGGTCTTCATGACACCCGGGGCTCCTATGCCTCCCATTGCTACAAATTGGTATAGACACCACCACCCTAATGCAGATGGATGGCAACTACCATTTGCTCAGAGCATCGAGCGATTCAAAGAAATAATTGGAGACAGTGTCGCAACACAGGAGTCGGCTAATCTTGACAGTGATTAATTTCTTGTATTTTCAACTTGATGTAAACAAATTTAATACAGGATTGTTGAAATGGAAGCAACCTTCTATGTTATTTTGCTGTTTGTTTATTCTTTAAGACCCCTGCTTGGTTGCATAATGCACGACCAATCTCTTGTCAATTAAAACATATTGCATGGCACATAAGTGTCGTGCAAAACAATACTGCATAGCCAACAATTGTCGATCATAATGGATCTGCTCGGCACCTGTTGGCCGTGCAGTGTGTATCTGTATAGTATATGTTGGCCGAGCATAATGTATCTGCATGGTACATGTTGGCCGAGCAGAATGCATCTACATGGAACATGTTGGCCGAGCATAATTTATATGCGCAGATTGTTTTGGCCATGTAGTGCTGTAGGTTGGTGGACATGTTGTGTCCCATTTTGTAGATGCAGGTAGATGTTAATAAAAATAAATAAATAAAAGGAATCAACAATTTCATATAAAAAGTTAAAAATCATAAAAGTTCATACACAAGGGTAAAATTCTTCAATTGACACATTAAAGTTTGTAGTACATATCCGAGCTCAACCAAAGAAAAAGATATTCCTTTATGAAATTACTTATACATCTCATCAAAAAATTAGTTTGACAAATCCAAAAGCCCTCCTATCATCAGTGCTGCGCACATCGGCGGTACGTCACCGGTATGCCATATAGAATCTTGAGGGAAGTCTGCAGTGCCCGATAATAGAAATCGGCTGGCTCATCCGTTGGCGCAAGCGTAGCACGGATATGGTCCTTCAATCGAAGGATCTATAAGAAACAATATAATGTGTCAAAGATAGTTTGAAAGAATAGATGCAAAGATTGTTTAGAATAAGAGTATTTACAATGCCCTCACCGTTCTTGGAGTTGGGTCATCTCTACCCTCATTAGGGTCATAGTGGGAATGGCGAGCGGGGTTCTGTACACAAGGGTGTGATATCCTAGTGTACCACTCGAGGTAGTCCGGGGAACACTCCCATGCATGCTGTGCTAGATGGCCGCGGTGCGCCAAAGATAATACATGGTCCTCCCATGTAACCCACTACTGGTCAAGAAACGTATAAGAGACCTTGTATTTACCAGTAGTAGACTAGTAGTTCCCCGAGTTGCACGAATGGGGGCGAGCGGTGCGGGTGGAATGGTCTGTACGTAGCCAAACTGTCGAAGAATCCTTGTAATCCAGCCCTGGCACTAGCATACGGATTCCAACTGACCTATCGCATGTAAATGAATCAAGTCATTAATATAATAACACATGTTAGTGTACAAAAAACGTAATATATATGTAAAAAACATAAAATATATGTCAAGGACTCTATTCGGTGTTCACCATGATCGGGTGAAGGGCATCCAACCTCTGCCGCGGCAGCTGTATGTTTTCTCTCACACCGCAAAAATCCTGACCAGGATTCCAGCGGCTTGCGAGATGCATCCCTGTAGTGTATCCCAATGATGCAGGAGGATGGGCGAATGGGAAGTGCTCGTACACCCAGGACTGCAAATGACAAAAAATATTAATTATATAATCTAAAAGATCAATTATGATGGAACACTTATATGTATATATAAAATATGCTGGTCTTACCATGAGCAATGTCAGATATCCAGCAATCTGTCGCACATCTGCCCTCGTGGCTGTCCCCAACTGCCGATACAGATACACCAATGCAGCAGCCCCCAATGCATAATGACGGACCCGTGGCAGGTCCATCAGCAAAGATAGGTAGTGCACTGGGACTCGAGTGGCGGACTTCTCAGTGAATAGTGTGCAGCCTAACAAATAAAGAAGATAGCCTCTGGTTGTACACTCTACCTCCTTTACCGACGACGCAGGAGTCACATCGCCGCACACCCGTCGGATCCATCCCATCCTCACTACCCCACCCCGTGCCAGGCTCAACTCTGCTGCGGTAGATGCCCTATCCATGCCCAGTCCACGCTCGAGTAGATCTACTTGCTCAGTAAATGCCATACTAGTAGATGCATGGACAGGAAGTCCCGTAACTGGAATGCTGAGGAGAGTACCCCACATCATCTAAGGTTATCGTCATCTCCTCAAACGGCATGTGGAAGGTATTGGTCTCGGGCTGCCATCTCTCCACAAAGTTCGAAACCAAGGGGCAGGAGATATATCAGTAGATGAAACACCTCAAGTCTGCCAATCCAGACTCTTCTATGATAGCGCGAAACCGAGGTACATGAAGATCAGCCCCATCTACAGGCATATGTTTGTACCAATCATTCAGCCGACGCTAATGACTGATAAATTTGAGCGGGCCACGTTCTTGCACATTACAATATAAATCTTCATTAACATATGTTATTATAGACTATGAAACACCTTATTTGAAAAACAATTACTTAGAACATTGTAAGAATGAACGTGTACCTCCCCGTCCCATATGGATATAGCCACGTGTGTCCTAACACTCACAAGGATGGATAGGTCGGCTGGACCACGGGAATAAGATCTTCACCTGCTCAGCTGCAGGAGGACCTGATGGTTGTGCCTCCTCATCTGAGAAATCATCCTCCCCTGCTGCCGCCATATGAGGACTAGCCGTCCCTGCCTCATCCTCTGAGGAATCATCCTCTGTAGAGCTCTCTATATGCTCGTCGACCGGATCGGGCAGTGGATCTTGCTGCAATTTGCGTCTTTGTTCAAACGCCGTTGGCCGTTGACGGACGCCAGTCGAAGTATTGGCATGCACACCTCGACGAGGAGGTCTTGCAACGCCAATCTTAGTCTGCACTCTCGATGGCTTGCTAGAAGTACTAGCAGGTCCACCTTTCGGATGTGAGGTGCCACCAATACTCCGAGCTGCTCTTCTAGGCATTTCTTCAAACCTGTTAAAAATAAAAATTAATAAGAGGAAAAAGCGTAACATAAGAAAGAAAAATTCTATATGCTATGCACCCTCCCATTATGCTGAGGACACGCACATCTCTTTATGAATAACTCGCTAAAAATCATTGTTCATAAAGGGATGTGGGTGTGCTCAGCACTTTAAGGGATGCATATAGAAGTACTCTAGAAGAAATTAAGTTTTCTTGTGCTGCTCGGAACAATTATACTGTGCAAATGAATTCTGCACGACACATATTAACTGTGCAAAAAAATTATGCACGGCAAATATATGCCGTGCAGAATTCATGTGCCCAACACATATATGCCGTGCATATATGTTTTGCACGGCATACAATTGCCGTGCAAAAGTGTTCTGCATGGCTGATATTTGCCGTGCAAAATTCATTTGCACAAAGTATGTATGCCGTGCAGAAATGTTACGCACGGAGAACATTTGCCGTGCATAAACCCTGTGTACGAACCTGCTTAAATGAGCAGATCAAGATGAATGCATCATTCTTTTTTTTTTTTTCCAAAATGCACAGAGATTATGCACTTCGGATGAGAAAGAGAAGAAGAAGAAGAAATTACAACCCTAATGCAAACGTTTGTAATATTTGAGTAAAAAAACTATGACCTAAAAAGAATGTGAAAATTATAACCGAAAAGGAATGTGAATAAGAAGATAAAGAAGAAGAAGAGCTTGCCTTCTTTCGGATTCGTATGAAGAAGAAGAAAAAGAAGAAGAAGAAGAAGAAGAGGCGCTGGGCAGTGGAGCTTTTTGGAGGAGAAAGACTTCCACCCAGTCAAGAAGAGGTGTGCAGCTGTCGTCTTCAACCTTCAAACCGTCGACGAGAGGGGCATGCTGCTGTCGTCTTCAACCTTTAAACCCTCGACGAGAGGGAACGTTGGAGGAGGAAACTCGTGGGCACTTTAGGAAATATGATGGGTGAGCTCAACAAACTGTTTTTCAGTAAAACATATGGTAGGTGGGTTTAGAATGTGGGTGTGTACAGCAATAGCAGTGTGTGCGTTTAGAATCACCCTAACAAAAACTCCGTTTATGTGTATAAGCGTCCCCAAATCTTATTGCATTGAAGTTTTACCCACTTAAGATAAAAAGTTTGATAAAAAATACAATTAACAAATTCTTATGGACATTCATTAACCATATATATTTTTTATAATCAAATGATCAATTTTAAAGTGAGAGAGAACTCCACAATTTGGGGATATGCAATATTGATAAGGTACATTTTATTTTGATATTTGAGATTTCCAACCCGTCTTGGAATTCACTCTCTCAAGGCGTCGGGTTTTCTCGGAAGTCAAAAGCGTCGAACGAACGTGGCAAACGATCTGCATCACGATAAAATGACTAAACCTATCCTTTTTGCCCACATTTCCTTCCCCCCGCCTTCAAGAACGCACCGTTGCCACAAAGCAAAAGAGTGAGAGACAGAGAGAGAGAAAGAGAGCTGAGCAAGAGCTATCAGATTTAGTCATACTCATACCAGCAAAAGCCTCCTCCAAACGCCCACTTCACCATGGCATCAGAATCCCATGAAAACCCCCACACCAATCTCCCTCACTCAATTGCCCGTTTCATGCAATCCGTCTCCTCCAATTTCTTCTCGCGCTTTTCATCGAACACCAACAAGGCATCCTCATTATCATCATTATCATCATCATCATCTTCTTCTTCTTTGGGCGTCAGCGTTCCTCTCCTGATCGCGGACGCGCCTGTAATTTCCTTTCCAGTGCCCTTCTCCATCTCCCACAACCAGAGCAGCAGCAGCTCCATATCGGCTGAGGCGCCGCGCCCGGCTGAGGCGATCAAGAGCATGCCTTCGGGCGTGCGGATCGACGGCCTCAATCCCAGCTCCAAGGGAGGTCCCGCCTTCGTGGGGCAGGTCTATAGCATGTGTGATCCTTCCGGCACTGGCCTCATGGCTGTCACTGCCCACTTTGAGATCCCCTTTTTATCCAAAAGGTATGTACTCAGTGCATTTCCTCCTCTCTGTGCAAATTATTCTCATTGGTTGGAAATTAGCTGGTCTTCATCTAAAAGTGTTAGTGATTTGTGAGGTAGTTAGCTAATGGTTCGTCATCTAATTAGTGAATCACATGAATGGATTGGTTGTAATTTTTGCAGAGTGGTCGCTGTGGCGACTCTCATCCATTTGTTTGACTACCTTTTGGATAGCCATGATTCCTATTCATGGTCCTTCTATTCCAATTGAACCTGATTGCGTGGCTAATTGTCTTGAATGCCTGCCTTATTTTGTTGCCCTGTTCAGTTGACCCATTACCAATAATTCATTTATCATATGTCATGTCTATGGTCCATACTCAATGGTACCTGTAAGTGCCTAAATATTACGGACTTTGTAATGGGGATTATGGCGAGCTCGATGCTCGTTCGAAGACGGAGAGTGGCCTGGAAACCTGAAAGGGGAGAAGACGAGAAGGTCAGAGGACCCTGGCTGTGAGCAGCACAAGGCTCTCCGATGCCTAAGTCAGTATGAGATCTGAGCAGTAGGATGGAAATGAGGGAGAAGAGAGACAGAGTAACGGCTCTCAGGTTGTGATCGTGCGTACCTGGGACAGAGATCATTCCTCTATTTATAGAGGAAGAAGCCAACGTTGCTTGGTGGATCTCATGATGACGTCTTGGTAATCCCAGGGGTGCCGTCACGTCTGCCCGCTTTACATTAAATGGCAGTCCGATCAGCCCATAATACATTAAATGCTAGTCTAATCGGGCCTTAACCTGTCTGACTTTTGGGCTTAGTCCCATCGGGCCTGGCCTGGAGCCATGCCCTGATGGGACGTAGCCGCTGGACGCCACTCTGTCAGGGGTGAGGGGCGGCCAAGATGGCTTTGTCAGGGTCAGCGGGATATCCGTGAAAGTACAGCCGTCAGCATTCATCTCGGCTAGCAGTCTGGCTCTGGTGCCGAGGTGAGTGACCCAGGTGAAGACTTCGTGTCGAGGTCGGGGGTATCTGAGACCAGAAACGGTCTCGGTCTCGGATGGCGCATTGGTAGCGCTCGCCGAGGTCAAGGCGGGACTAGCCGACACTAGCACCGAAGTTAACATAATCTCAGTACTTTGGGAGACATCCCTACACAATTGCCACCTAGCTTCGGACTTAATGAAGTTTGCCAACTACGTGAGGTCGGGAGCTACAAGACAGGAGATCCTTCTGGAGTAGAAGTCGGTCTCTATCCTTAGTCGCTATGAATGACCAAGGTAATAAATGATGCTCGCTAATTAATGTAGAAGACATACCGACGGCACCACGTGTCACCATCCGGTTGGTTGTTCAGTCACATCGAGGAGACGTGCGCCGCTTATCGGGGATGCGTTCAGTGATCGAAGTGATGCGTGCGGAGCCCCAGGGGGCGTCTGGTACGTGCGTCCCTAGGGCTTCCAAAAAGGGGGCCCCCTCCTCCTCCCTGTATATATGGGATGTTAAGGCTCTCTTCTTCCCTATTGCCGCTTTGCACCGGAGAAGAAGAAAACGCTGCAGGAGAGATCTGTCTGAGAAGAGAAGTGCTGCTGAGATTGAGCCTCCATCAGTCCGAACCTCAGTTTCATCTTCGTAAGTTCTTTCTCCTTTGCCTTTTTCCGCGGGTTTAGGGTTCCTTTTGCTTCTAGCCTCCGTTCCGGTAGAAATGGGTATCTACAGTCATTGGGTAGAGAACGAAACGGCGATCGAGGGGCTTAGGTTAGCGTATAAAATCCCTGCCGATGTCCATGTCAGGGCGGCTGATCCCAACGGTATCAACCTCCGTGATTTTTCAGGAGGCTGGATGCCTTTCCCACTGGTGGCTATCATCGAAGGTGGGGTTCATTTCCCCCTTCACCCTCTCTTGAGGAGGTGTCTCAGCCAGTGGTCTCTTTGCCCTTGCCAGCTGCTGCCCAATGTCTTCAAGATTATAATGGGCACGGCTAAGCTCAATGAGGTCCTAGGCATCGACCTCGGCGTCTTTGACATCGAGGATGTCTACGATATATGCAAGCTCGGAGATGCCTATTATCTCTGAGCTAAACCGTACCGGCAAGGCTTTATCCGGTATCTGGAGGACTCGAACAAATACGCTGGGGACGATCTCTTGTATGTCTCAGGTACTGGGAGTTCGGCAGAACCGAAACGGATAGAGTCTACAGGATTCCCCGCCACTTCGGGACTGCTCCAAGTAATTACCATCTCCTTTTTGATCTGATATGGTTTTAACTTTTTGTCATGCTGAACTGATGCTTTTCTTTGTGGTGCATCTGCTAGGAAGAGAAGACAGGCCGCTCAGTTCATCTGGCAGAGGAACGAGGCCTGGCTTCGGAAGGTCCAGAATTACGAAGGCTATCACGGTAGGGCGGCCTGGTCCCTGTTGGACTACAAACCGAAGTACCGAGGCTACATTAGGGGGACGATCGAACCTACCGAGAAGGAAATCCGGGGGAAGTTGATCCTGAGGTCGGAGGAGAGTGGGCCGTCCCTGGAGCCGGAGAAGAGAGAGATCAGGCTGCTCCCGAAGCTGGGGAAGAGGGGGGAGAGCCTTCACAAGTTAAGGTTGGCTTCGATCATAGGGTGGCGTCTGGTGCTGAGGCTTCTACCTCTGCGCCGAGGTCATGCCAGGCCCCTTTGCGGAAGAAGGGGGCGCATCGAACAGTCCGATCTCTTTCGCCGAGCACCGAGATGCGGCGCGCTAGGCGCTTGTCGTTCGAGGACATTGAAGCTCTGGCGCTTGGGGTCGAGGATTCCCAAGCCTCTTCGGCGCCTTCGAACCCGGACGTCGTCGAGATCTCTACCCCCGGGCCTTCGGCGACTTCTCCTGTTGCCGGAGTCGAGGCTCCTGTCCCTGGGCCCATCTTTGTCCAACCTGCGAGACCGGAGGCTCGGCCGTCTTCGGCCGAGGCCGGGCAGAAGGAAGGTCGGTCGAAGAAAAGGCCTAGGGTCGATGGGGGTTCTAGCTCGGCCGCAACGTTGCAGCCTGCCGAACCGAGTCTTTGGGAGCCGAGCTTCTTGCTCGAGCCGGGGAGACCGATGACGAGGGAAGATCGCAGTCCTCCGAAAGGTCGAACCCCTCGTCCTTGAGGCGCTCGGGCGAGCCTGCGCCCTGCCCCAAGACATGGCTCAGCTAGAGGGGTATAGTGACCCGAAGCTAATACTGTCGCTGCTGCAGTCGTGCTTTGCGGTGAGTTCATCGAATGTTGTCTTTTTCGAAAATCAATACTTTTTCCAACAACATCTTGATTCTGTAGAGTCATCATCTATTGTTTCCTTCCCTGGTTTTTCGGATAAAAAACCATTTGTTAAATTTGATCCTAATTTGGTTTATCAAAGGCGAAGTAAAGCTGCGACCACGCACAGTCCCCCTGTACGATCCCCCAACTCCATCTGGTCCAACTGGAGACCCTCCCTTACGCCGTTCATCTCGGATCTCAGTACCTCCAACTCGTTATGGATTTACCCACACTTCCTTAATGACCACCATGTCTTCTACTTCTATTCCAAACTCATATTCCCAGGCTGTGCAGCATGAATGTTGGAATAACGCTATGCAGGATGAATTGGATGCTCTTGAACAAAATCATACATGGGATGTGGTTCCGTGTCCTTCTTTTGTTAAGCCAATAGGTTGCAAGTGGATCTATTCTATCAAGCTTAACTCTGATGGGACTTTGGCTAGGTATAAGGCGCGTCTTGTTGCTCTGAGTAATCGGCAGGAATATGGTATTGATTATGAAGAGACCTTTGCTCCTGTAGCTAAAATGACAACTGTTAGGACTATTCTTGCCATTGCCGCATCTCAATCCTGGCCTCTATACCAGATGGATGTCAAGAATGCCTTTCTTCATGGTGATCTCAAAGAAGATGTTTATATGCGTCTTCCTCAGGGGGTTTCCTCTATCATCACGGGTGCTGTTGCCAAACTACGGCGTTCTCTTTATGGTCTAAAACAAGCCCCCAGGGCATGGTTTGAAAAGTTCCAGAATGCTCTTAGCCACTTGGGGTTCCATGCTAGTCCATATGATCCATCCATGTGCCTTCATCATGCTTCTACGAGGATTACTATTCTTCTTGTTTATGTGGATGACATCATCATTACTGGTACCGATGCACATATGATTCAACAGCTTCAGGCCTCTCTTCATGAATCTTTCCACATGAAAGATCTTGGCCCTCTACACTATTTTTTAGGTCTTGAAGTTCATCAATCTGCAAAAGGCATCGTACTTCATCAACATAAATATGCTCTTGAATTAATTGAAATGGCTGGACTTCAAGGATCTGCTCCCGTCGATACTCCTGTAGAAGTCAATATTAAACTTCAGCAAGACAGTGGGGATCCTCTCTCTGATCCTACCCTATATCGTCGCCTCGTTGGCAGCTTGATCTACTTGACGATAACTCATCCTGATATTTCTTATGCAGTCAATTTAGTCAGTCAATTCATGACTGATCCTAGACATCTTCATTTGGCTGCAGTCCGATGGATTATCAAATATCTAATTCGAACACCAACCCGTGGCTTATTTTATCCGGCCAACAACTCCCCGACTCTCAAAGCATACTCAGATGCCGATTGGGCTGGTTGTCCGGACACTCGTCGCTCTACCACAGGATGGTGCATGTATCTGGGCGATAGCTTGATTTCGTGGAAATGTAAGAAACAAGATAAGGTCTCCAAATCTTCCACCGAAGCTGAGTATCGTGCCATGTCTGCTGCTTATTCCGAAATTCTCTGGCTTCGCGGGTTGCTTTCTGATCTCGGATTTCCTGCTCATAGTGCCACACCACTCTATGCAGACAATACTAGTGCAATTCGTATTACTGCCAATCCAGTTTTCCACGAACGCACTAAACACATCGAGATTGATTGCCATTTTATACGCGATGAATACAAGCGTGATGTAATTAGCCTTCCTCACATCCCTTTTGATCTTCAAAATGCCGATATCCTCACAAAGGGACTTCTGCGACCTCGACATCAGTTCTTGGTTAGCAAATTGATGCTTGTGGATTCCCCAGCATCAATTTGAGGGGGGTTTCAAATACAAGATGGCTTAATTAGGCCCAATATGGTGGTATCCAATCTCGTTGGATTTGGTCAATCTTTGCACAAGTTTTCTTCCCTTTTAAATAGATTGTAATTAGCTGATTTCTCTCTTTCTTTAATAATAGATTGTAATTAGATTAGATTAGCTATTTTGTAGCCTTTGATAAGGCAACTGTATTCTATTTAATGGGAGAGAATCTCCAATGTATGGACACACAGAATGAATTCAAGATCTCTTTTGCATCTCACGTTTGTCAGACTTCAAGGATCTGCTCCCGTCGATACTCCTGTAGAAGTCAATATTAAACTTCAGCAAGACAGTGGGTTTGCTCTCTCTGATCCTACCCTATATCGTCGCCTCGTTGGCAGCTTGATCTACTTGACGATAACTCGTCCTGATATTTCTTATGCAGTCAATTTAGTCAGTCAATTCATGACTGATCCTAGAGATCTTCATTTGGCTGCAGTCCGACGGATTATCAAATATCTAATTCGGACACCAACCCGTGGCTTATTTTATCCGGCCAACAACTCCCGTGGTTTGATTTCTCACCTTCTGGTTCTAGTGCTCTTTAAATGGAGAAGTCAGAAGTTAAATTGATTCAATTTAATGGTAAAAACTATCCTGCATGGGCTTTTCAATTCCAATTATATCTTGAGGCCAAGGAATTATGGGGATTTGTTTCTGGTTCTGACCTAAAGCCTACAGAGGATGATAAAATGATTTCTACTTGGAATACAAAAGATGCAAAAATAAAAACATGGATTCTTGGGGCTGTGGAACCTCATCTAATTCTGAACCTCAAACCGGGGGTTTCCTCTATCATCACGGGTGCTGTTGCCAAACTACGGCGTTCTCTTTATGGTCTAAAACAAGCCCCCAGGGCATGGTTTGAAAAGTTCCAGAATGCTCTTAGCCACTTGGGGTTCCATGCTAGTCCATATGATCCATCCATGTTCCTTCATCATGCTTCTACGAGGATTACAATTCTTCTTGTTTATGTGGATGACATCATCATTACTGGTACCGATGCACATATGATTCAACAGCTTCAGAGCCAACTCTCAACTAGTTTGAGTGTGGGTCCCCCGCCATGGTATGGTGCAAGTGGGCGGGTCTCCCATGTAGGTGGGCCAAGAGGGCTGGCAGGCTACAGAGACTGGTAGGCTACTGCACAAGGACGTGCCCCCTCAAGAGGGCTGAATTGTAACGCCCCAGAATCCCACATCGATTATAGAGAGGAAAGTGAATGGGATTATATGTATTCTGCAATTTCACACTCAAGTTGAAATTGTCGTGCAGAATTTTCTTGATGATAAACTGTCTGCAAGTAACCCCACATCTCCTTGGAGGTTGAATATGGTTTGAGGTTCAGAATTAGATGAGGTTCCACAGCCCCAAGAATCCATGTTTTTATTTTTGCATCTTTTATATTCCAAGTAGAAATCTTTTTATCATCCTTTGTAGGCTTTGGGTCAGAACCAGAAACAAATCCCCATAATTCCTTGGCCTCAAGATATAATTGGAATTGAAAAGCCCATGCAGGATAGTTTTTACCATTAAATTGAATCAATTTAACTTCTGACTTCTCCATTTAAAGAGCACTAGAACCAAAAGGTGAGAAATCAAACCACAGAGATGTAAGATGAAGCTTCCACACAGCTATAGGAGCAAGATGAGGCGTCCAAAAGTAAACAGCACAAAAGAGTGCAAAAATTCAATCCAAAAAGAGTCCAGGCGACCAAAAATTTCTTGGCTGGATCCCTTCGTGGGGTCCACAAAGAGATCTGATGGAGGATCAGATGAGAGACTAGAGACAAGGATCAAAATCTCTTTTCAACAGTGTAGGTTTCAACAAAATCCAGGCAGAATTCAAGATTTTGTGTGGCTGTGATGAAAAATATTTCAAAAAGTTGAATAATCACAAGATGGATCAGAAAGCCTACCTCTGATATGTGAAAAAAACTGAAAAAATCTCCAAAAAGACAAGGAGAGATAGGCGACCAAGGCTGGAGAGACTTTGACGATGTGGTGATGATCGCAGGTGGGCCCCTGATGAGATGCTCCAAGATCCTGACGAGAACAGTTCCCAGAACCTAAATCGGCTGTCTGATTTCACTTGCTGAGTCAAATAAACATTCACAAGCTTCTGAAACAACTGTTGATCAAGATAGAAGAATGTCTGTGATGAACTTGGGCTGATCTGTGGTGGGCCACAGAGATCAGACTACAAGAGGTTGCAGATCTTTGCTTTTTCTGGAACTAGGACAGATCCTTGATCTGTTTGCTACACGAGAGAAGAATTTCTCTCTGATAGAATTCTTGAGGTTTTTCAAAAGATGAAAAACTGATGGCCTTTACAAGAGAGGCTTTGATACCATGACAAACGTGAGATGCAAAAGAGATTTTGAATTCATTCTGTGTGTCCATACATTGGAGATTCTCTCCCATTAAATAGAATACAGTTGCCTTATCAAAGGCTACAAAATAGCTAATCTAATCTAATTACAATCTATTATTAAAGAAAGAGAGAAATCAGCTAATTACAATCTATTTAAAAGGGAAGAAAACTTGTGCAAAGATGGACCAAATCCAACGAGATTGGATACCACCATATTGGGCCTAATTGGGCCATCTTGTATTTGACAGTGCCGAGGTGCTCGCATAGCACGAAATAGAGAAGACCCACTGGCTCGTCGCCAGGGGCGCGCCGGCAACCTGGCATGAGTGCCGAGGTGCTCGTATAGCACGAAATGGAGATCCGAGACGTATAGTTCCTTGGGCGCTGTTGGAGAGTTCTATGGAGAGAATTGAGGGAGACAAGGAACAGAGTGCTTTTATTGCTCTTCAAAAATCAGTTACAATTCAGAAATAGAACTTCTTGAGGTGCATCACGTTTTACGGTCGTGGCAATTGTTTACCATCTAAGTTCTCAAGCTTGTAGGCTGATCGACCGCAGACCGAGGTGACCTTGAACGGTCCGTGCCAGTTTGGCGCCAACTTGCCGTGGTTCGGATCTTTGTCCTGCAGGAGAGACTTTTTTAAGACGAGCTCCCCGACTGAGAATTTTTTTCCTTGACTCTTTGGTTGTAGCCCCTGGCCAACTGCCGCTGATAGGCAGCTAGGCGGACGGCCGCTGCTTCTCTGCGTTCTTCGGCTAGGTCTAACTCGTGAGCTAAGTTCATGTTGTTATGGCCTTGGTCAAAGAGTTCCGACCTCAAGGTCGGGAGACCGACCTCGAGCGGGATCACGGATTCCATGCCATAGGCGAGGGAGAAAGGCGTTGCCGAGGTGGAGCGCCTTGGTGTCGTCCTGTAAGCCCACAGGACGCTTGGTAGTTCTTCCACCCATCTTCCTTTGGCTCGATCGAGCCTCTTCTTGAGTCCGTCGAGCACTACCTTGTTGGAGATCTCGGCTTGACCGTTGCTTTGGGGGTATGCTGGGGTAGAGTAACGATTTCTGATGCCGAGCCCCTGGTAGAAGGTTTTGAAGAGGTTGGAATCGAACTGAGTCCCGTTGTCCGAGATCAAGGTTGGCGGGATTCCAAACCTTGTGACGATGTTTCTCCAGACGAAGTTCTTCGAGTCGTGCTCGGTGATGGAGGACAGCGCTTCTGTCTCTATCCACTTGGTGAAGTAGTCAGTGGCTACTATCAGCCACCTCTTGTTCCCTGGAGCTCGATGGAGAAGTCCTACGATGTCCAGTCCCCATTGGGCGAAGGGCCATGGGCTGGAGAGCGGACTCAGATCTTGTGCTGGCTGATGGAGGGAGTGCGAGAATTTCTGGCATTTCTCGCACTTCTGGGCATATTTCTGCGCGTCCGCCTGTATGTATGGCTACCAGTACCCCTGGCTGACTGCCCGGTATGCCAGCGACCGTCCACCGATGTGACTTCCGCAGATTCCTTCATGTATCTCGTATAGGAAGTTTTCGACCTTGTCCGGGTGGACGCATCGAAGGTAGGGGCCGGTGAAGGACTTCTAATAGAGTTTGCCTTCTGGACTCAACTAGAAACGAGCCGCTTTGAGCCTGATTCGGTGAGCTTCGCTCTTGTCTTCGGGGAGCTGGTCATATTTAAGGAAGGTGACAATCGCTTCCATCCAGCTCGGGCCGAGGTCAGCGCATAGAATTTGCCGAGGTGGAGGGAGCTCCGTGCTTGGCCTCTTTAGCGATCAACTTCGACAATTCTTTTCCTCCCGGCCTCAACCGCTGAAGCTAGGCTGGCGAGGCCGTCGGCATGAGAGTTGGAGTCTCTACCGATTCGCTTGACTTCGGCTTTTTGGAATTGCGAGAGGAGCTTTTTCGCGTGCGCTAAGTAGGCTGCCATCCTGTCGTCGCAAGCTTGGTAGTCTCCGGCCAGCTGGCTCGTTACCAACTGTGAATCGCTGAAAACTGCCAGCTGTTGCGCTCCTAGGATTTTGGCACTATTCAGCCCGGCTATTAGAGCCTCGTACACTGCTTCGTTATTGAACGCTTTGAAGTCAAGAGTCAGGGCTTGCTTTATGACTAATCCTTCTGGAGATTGAAGAACTACACCAGCGTCGGCCCTCTTGGAGGTAGAGGATCCATCAACGAAGACCTTCCAAGCTTGGTTCCAAGCCCGCTCTTCTTCCGTCTCAGTGATTTTGCCCTCATATCTTCCGCCCCCCAGTTCGGTGCCGAGCGGGATCGGTGCCGAACTTGGAGAGACGAATTCCACGATGAAATCCGCCAGAACTTGAGCTTTGACCGCCGTTCTAGGTTGATATTTGATATCGTATTGCCCCACAGTTCGACGGCCCATTTCGAGATTCGGCCGGAGAAGTCGGCCTTCCTGAAGATCGCTCCGAGTGGGTGTTCTGTCACAACCACGATGGAGAAGGCTTGGAAATAATGGGAGAGTTTGCGAGAAGCGCTGACGAGCGCCAATGCGAGCTTTTCCATTGGCAGGTATCTGGTCTCGGTGTCAAGCATGATCTTTCTCGTGTAGTAGATCGGCATTTGTTGCTTATCGTCCTCTCTGATGAGGACCGAGCTGACCGCATGATCGGAGACCGCGAGGTAGAGGTAGAGCACCTCTCCCTGTTTCGGAGACGAGAGCAGGGGAGGTGATGAGAGATAGGCTTTGAGCCTCTGCAGTGCTTCGTCGCACTCCGGGGTCCAGTGGAACTTCAGATTTTTCTTTAGAAGTTGATAGAACTGTCTACATTTATTTGAGGATTTGCTGACGAATCGATTGAGTGCGGCAGCCATACCGGTGAGTTTCCGAACCTGCTTCGTCGTTGTCGGACTTTGTACTCTAAGGATTGTCGTGATCTGATCTGGATTGGCCTCAATCCCTCTTCTAGTGACCAGGCTTCCAAGGAATTTGCCGGAGCCGACGCCGAACGCGCACTTGGAGGCGTTGAGCTTGAGCTTGAAACTCCTAAGGATGTTGAACACCTGACTCAGGTCGGCCAAGTGGTCTTGGGACTGCTTGGACTTAACGACCATGTCGTCAATGTAGACCTCCACCGTCTTACCGAGCTGGGCCTGGAACATCTTCGTGACTAACCTTTGGTAGGTGGCCCCTGCGTTTTTGAGCCCAAAGGGCACGACCTTGTAACAGTAAATGCCTCTGGGCGTTATGAACGCAGTCTTCTCTTCGTTAGGTCCATACATCGGTATTTGGTGGTAACCTCGGTAGGCGTCGAGGAAGCTTATCTTGTCATGGCCGGCAGTGGCGTCTATCAATTGATCGATTTTGGGGAGTGGGAAACTGTCTTTGGGACAGGCCTTGTTCAGGTCGGTGAAATCGACGCAGACCCTCTACTTCCCGGTTTTCTTTTTGACGACCACTGTGTTCGCCAGCCACCTCGGATATCTGACCTCTCTGATCGCCTCCGCCTCTAGTAGCTTCCCGACCTCCTCGGCTACTGCTTCTGACTGAGGTACCCCCGTCCTTCGTGCCTTCTGTATCACTGGTTTGTGCTGGGGGTCCACGCTGAGCCTGTGGCACATGACCTCGGGGTCAATGCCGGGCATCTCGCAGGGGGTCTAAACGAAGACCTCCTTGTTCCTGAATAGGAAACTGACGAGTTCGGCCTGCTCTGTCTCGTTAAGCTGACTGCTAATTAAGAAGTGGCGCTCGGGGTCGGTGGAATCGAGCCTGACCTCGGTCAACTCCTCGACGCTCTTCTTCTCGGGATCGCGGCCGACCTCATCAAGTTCGTCTTCCAGCTCGGCCATATTTACTTGCTGCGGCTCCTTTTCTCCGGGCACGACAGCCATTAGACACTGCTTGGCTGCCTGTTGGTCGCCTCTGACCGTGACCACCTTTATTCCGCCGTTCTTGTCCTCCAAGGGGAATTTGAGTTTCTGGTGGTGGGTGGAGGGTATAGCTTCCATGCTGTGCAGCCATGTTCTCCCCATTATGGCGTTATAGGGAGACGGCGTGTCTACCACAAGAAAGTCAACAGTTAGGGAGGCGCTTTCGATTTGGACTATGAGGGAGATCTTCCCCTTGGGATATACTGGTTTGGTGCTGAAGCCTATCAGGGGAGTCCGCGCTTCCTCCAGGTTCTCTTCTCTAAGGCCCATCCTCTTAAAGCAATCAAAATAAAGGATCTCGGAAGAGCTTCCGGGGTCGACGAGGATCCTTTGAACTATGCAGTTCTTGAGTTTGAGCGTGACGATCAGCGGATCGTTATGGGGGAGCTGGACTCCTTCCAAGTCTTCCTCAGAGAAATAGATCTTGGGCTTCTCCTTCCGGGCTTTCTTGAATGTTGGTTCGAGCTCTGCAGTCATTACCTGTTTGCCGTGTGCGGCCCTTCTGGCCTCGGCGCGGGCCTGGTTACTCCCCTTGGGGGCGGGAGCCAGGTGGATGACGCTGATGATTTTTTCCGACTCATCGCTAGAGTGACCTCCGCCATCCTGGCGTTGAGCTCGATTGGTGTTTACTCCTCCCTTCACATACTCCTTTAAGTGCCCGTCCTTGACGAGCTTCTCAAGGTGTGCCTTGAGGGAGATACAGTCCTCGGTGCTGTGCCCATTCTGCTTGTGGTAGGCACAAAACTTGCTCTGGTTTCGGCTGGTGGGGTTGCCTTGCATAGGCTGCGGCCAGCTGAAGTAGGGTTGGTCCTTAATCTTGTTCAGTATTTTGTGGATAGGCTCCACGAATACTGTGTGGACATTTGGCCTAGACTTTTTGCCATCGTCCGTGTTGGGAAATGAGGCTGCTGCCGAGCTGGTGGAAGCTCGGTATCAATCCCTCTCTTTCCTTTGAGACGTCCTCTTTTCCTTTCGGGAGAAGGACTTCTTGGAGAGGGGGCTGTCATGCTGGGCGGCTTGGCCTTCGGGCTTGGAATGGCCTTTGGAGGCGGGTTTAGAGACGCCAAAACTCTCATTGGCCCTGACCTCGTCTTGCTCCTGGGCAATGTATTTATTCACTCTGGCCATCAGCGCTTCCACCGAGGTTACAGGGTTCCCGACTAGCTCTTTGCGAAGGTCATTGCCCGGCAGCAGGGGGTGCTGGAAGGACATGATCGCCACTTCGTCGTTAGAGTTCTCGATCTGGCTATATAGTCTAGAATTTCTTAGCGAACTGGGTGATACTCTCGTTCCACCTCATCTTGAGGGCCATGATGTCGCCATCCGTCTTTGGGATGACTCTATGTGCCTGGAACTTTCCCAGGAAGGAATTCCGCAACTGGCGCCAACTCGAGATCAATCCATTGGGAGACTGCAAAACCATTTGAGGGGGAGGTCTCCCAGACTCGACTAAAAAACTCTGCAGTTTAGATGGCCGACATCGCCCCACACCGACATCTTCTGGGTGAAATGTCGGAGATGCACTGTCGGATCTGAGGTGCTGTCATAATGGATGAACCTCGGGACGCTGAATCTCTCGGGCAGGGGGAAGTCCTTGATTTCCCGAGAGAAAGGGGACGCGCCGGCGTCGCCGGAGTCGTACGAATCTGGATGATTGCTGGAGAGACCGGCCACTTCCATATTACGCCGGATAGCCTGCCTGACAAGCTTGTCAAGCCGCGCTTCTTCGTCTTCTCTGTCCTCCGAGATGGGCTCTGACCTTCTCTTGGAGTGACTATTACTAGAGCCCTCGTCCTGAGCCCGGCGTTGCCTCTTGTGCTCGAGGTGCTGCCTAAGGTCGATCTCGAATCGGTGGGTCGGCCTACTTTTGGAAGGTTGGGGGCCGGCTTGTGCCTTGCGCCCAGGTCGCTGTTGAAGCTGTTGCTGGAGCTGCCGAATCGACTTCTCTTGCTCCTGGATCAGAATGTTCTGGGCTGCGACATCTCCATCATCAGTCCGGCGACGGGAATGGTGGGACTTACTGACTGCTATAGATTTGTCCTTCTGAGGATGCTCCTGTCGCTGTTCATCTCGCCGGGAAGGCATGTCCTCCTCCCCCGGGGACGAATCCTTGGCTCGCTCTGGGAATGGGACCTGGACGAAGAGGCGTGCGTCGGGGTGTTCCTCGACTGCAACCGCGCCAGACCTTGCCTCGGATCGCCTCTCAGGAGGAGCGACCGGCGACGGGGGTGGCGGCAGTTGAATTATCGCCTTTGAGGATTCTCCGCCTTTCTTAGCTTTGGGGGGCATGGTGTTTGGGTTGACTGGGTTATTCCTTCCCCACAGACGGTGCCAACTGTAAGTGCCTAAATATTACGGACTTTGTAATGGGAATTATGGTGAGCTTGATGCTCCTTCGAAGACGGAGAGTGGCCTGGAAACTTGAAAGGGGAGAAGACGAGAAGGTCAGAGGACCCTGGCTGTGAGCAGCACAAGGCTCTCCGATGCCTAAGTCAGTATGGGATCTGAGCAGTAGGATGGAAATGAGGGAGAAGAGAGACAGAGTAACAGCTCTCAGGTTGTGATCGTGCGTACCTGGGACGGAGATCATTCCTCTATTTATAGAGGAGGAAGCCAACGTTGCTTGGTGGATCTCATGATGACGTCTTAGTAATCCCAGGGGTGCCATCACGTCAGCCCGCTTTACATTAAATGGCAGTCCGATCAGCCCATAATACATTAAATGCTGGTCTAATCGGGCCTTAACCTGTCTGACTTTTGGGCCTAGTCCCATCGGGCCTGGCCTGGAGCCATGCCCTGATGGGACGTAGCCGCTGGACGCCACTCTGTCAGGGGTGAGGGGCGTCCAAGATGGCTTTGCCAGGGTCAGCGGAATATCTGTGAAAGTACAGCCGTCAGCATTCATCTCGGCTAGCAGTCTGGCTCTTGTGCCGAGGTGAGCGACCGAGGTGAAGACTTCGTGTCGAGGTCGGGGGTATCTGAGACCAGAAACGGTTTCGGTCTTGGATGGCACATTGGTAGCGCTCGCCGAGGTCAAGGCGGGACTAGCCGACACTAGCACCGAAGTTAACATAACCTCAATACTTTGGGAGACATCCCCACACAGTACATTTCACCGAACAAACGTTGTGTGAGCACTGCATAACCTCCTTGTATGCCTCATTTTATTGCCCTGTTCAACTGTCCCACCATTTGCTATATTTTGTGCGTCCTCAGGTGTTGCTTACAAGCCTAGGAAAAGGAGGGTCGGTCTTGCAGAGGCATTTTACCACAAAAAAACTAGCCATATTAAGTGGGCTTTGAGTCTACTTCTGCATAGCTTTTGACCTGCCCCTCGTATCCAGAAGATGAACTTGTATGCTGAGGGAGATGTAAATGCGCGAGTCAACGTGGCCTTGGCACTTACTTATACATGCCTTCGCACTGTGGAATCTGCTTACATGCACATGCAGTGCAATGGGCATTAAAACCTTTTTCAATCCATTACTTTGACGTCACCTGAGAATTCGTTGCCTGACCCTAGAAGTAGGTTTTAGGAAGGTTCAGTTTTAATGTGACTGTTTTCAAAAGTCAAATGCTGGGCCTTTGAAATTGTTTTCTTGTTAAATAAATATTGAGTAAAGGGGAAGCCACATATTTATGTTTGTAGTAATGAAGCTTTGTTTTTATTTTTTGTCCATTTTCCCCTCTTTTACTTAATGGAAGCATTTTTTAGTTTGGGCTGTTCCTCGGGGTATTCACTTTATGCAAAATTTATTAACGATATATCCTATAATGTCTTCGAGTTTGTGTCTTTTATGTTGTCCTTCTTACTATCTCAAAGAATTCTTAGCAATGGTCCATTGAAGTATTGTGATTTGTGTACAAGAATTCTTTGCTTTTCTTTTACATCTTCTTGAGGCGATTATTCACTAACCACTAGGAGTTTCTTAGATTTCTTCATTAATTCTGGAACAGGGTTCTTATTCAGATATAACAGTTGTGTTGGTCAGTTGAAGGAATATTTCAATTGAAAATATTTTGTTTTGCATGCATTGTCTGCATTGAGTCAAGAGCACACAGTATTGCTTAAGTGTCTATTGACTTGGTTTCCTTTGCACTTGTAGAACACCCGAGTGGATAAAAAAGATGCTTGCAAAGGTTACCAATAATGAGAAGAATGGGCCCGTGTTCCGTTTTTTCATGGATTTAAGTGATGCAGGTAATTCTAATGCTTTGGTCTAATGAAATGATCTTCGGATTGTGATACTTAGAACTTGGTATGATCCACAGTGCAACAAATGTTGTAAGATATTGGCAAAAAGTCACAAACTCTCTCTCTCTCTCTCTCTCTCTCTCTCTCTCTCTCTACACACACACACTTGATCTATCGCTTCCTCCATATATATGTACACATTTGATTGCTTCGAAATTCTAGATATATGTACACATTTGATTGCTTCGAAATTCTTAATATATCAATCTCCCTAGATAGATAGATAGATAGGATGGATGGATGGATGGATGCTTTTACATTGTGCTTTTATTTTTTTTTTAATCGCTTTTTAATGTGTGTTGTGAATTTTATCTCTTCTCATTGTATAGTTATCTCTTCTCATTGTATAGATTTTTTCCCTCTTGCGCGATTTATTTTTATAAATTTTGTTAGATGAATCTTGAAAGTTGAATAAGAAATGGGCAATGTTGAGAGCATTTAGTAAGCATCAACATCTGATAAAATAAGAGCCCTTTGAGATGGTTTGGACATGTCCAATGCAGGGCAACAATGTCGGTGAGGAAATTTTTTTTATGCAAGTTGATGGCCCACAAAGGGGAGGGGGTAGGCCAAGAGGATGTGGATTTAAGTAGTAATAATAGATGTAAAGAAGTGCAACCTATCTGAGGATTTGGCTTAGATCAGAATGGAGAAACAAATTCATGTAGCTGACCCCAACATGGTTGGGACACGATTTTGATGATAATGATGATGATAAATCTTGAAAGTTGAAATTACACCAATAGAGAAGGGGCTAAAATCCAATGTACATTTGCCAAAACCAAATGAGTTGTGTTTTGCCGGCAACTCATCCACCAAATTCTTATTTATCATTTATAAGTTTGTTATGATCTTGATGATTAACACCAAGTATTAGATTAGTAATAGAGGTTGGGATCGGATTTTGGTAAGTTTGAGGTCAAAATGGTCTTGTGACATGGATGAGTTTATCCTAGTTTTGAATCTAACTTTGAATTGAGTTTGGGACTGATTTTTTACCTAAGTTTTTAAACTTGTTGATCTCAGCTATGATACCCGGATACTTGTACAAGCCTAATGTGTTTGTATTGCACTTGTATTGGTGCCCGATACTGCACCAATACTTGTAGGGAACAAGCCTAACATATCCTTTATTTCATATAGTTCATTTAATATTTTATTTCATCGGTTCAAAAGTGATCTAAAGAAAAAATTAGGACACCATATCTGTATTCGTGTCCTAGATTTTCAAGTGTGAGGATTCGTATCCCCGATCCCCGTATCAGTGTCCGTATCCATATCCGTATCTGGGCATCATAGATCTCAGCCCATAATATGAATACCCACCACATACATGCTCATTGCTTAGAGCTCTATTATGGAAACTCCCCTATATGAAAGATTATTACATAAATACCCACTGCATAAACACCTACTATAGGAAACTCCACTACATACATGCCTACTACATGGAAACCACAAAATGCCAGCGCCGAAATGCCAGCGCCGCACCACCTCCCCCCCCCCCGCAACCCAATATGAAATTACACTACATTAATGCATATTACAAAAAAAGGTATGCAAGTACCAATAAAAACAACCCATTACATAAACTCTCACTAGAGATCTTTTCACATAAATACTCAATACAAGAAAACTCATCATCATCGTTATCGTCGTCGTCATCATCTCAAAGCCTTCTCCCAACTATTTTGGGGCCGGCCAATACAAGAAACTCACGTTTTTCCCCCTCCCCTTTTCCTTTGAATAGAAGAAAACTCACTAATTACCCACAATAGGAGAACCTACTACATAAATACTCAACAAAAGAAACTTCTCCATATATATGCACTGCATGAAAACTATAGAATTGCCTATAATAAGAAAGCCTATTCTATACTATAGGAAAACTTGCTCACTGTAGGGAAATTTCACTGTATAAATCCACTGTAGAATACCTTGCTACATATAAACTCACTACATGAAAATAACTACAGGTTAGCTACCGTGCAAATGCTCATTTCAGAAAAAAAAAACCCATTATACAAATACTCTCTACAAGAAACTTGTTACATATCTTATTTTCCAAAAAAAAAAAAAAAAAAAAAAAAAAAAAACTTGTTACATATCCTCTAAATGGAAATGATTAGAAAAATACCAACTATAGAAAAACCCACTACACAAATACTAAAAGAAAAATACCTACCCACTAGATAAATATCCATTAGAAGGGAATTCTTGAATTTCAAACCAAGTGTGTGGATGTATTTAAGCATCAATCTGATTTGAGTTTTCATGCCAAGCATTGAGGTTGTTTAAGCCATAGAAATCATTTGTAATGCTTAAATTGTAAGTTCAATTTCAAGGCCCAATGGTGTCACACTATGGCCATTGTGTTGGACAATTAGTCGTCTAGCATGACCGTATGTCCAAGATAGGTCGATTCCACATGCAAGACACCATGTTGGTTTCAACTCTTTGATTTTGTATCCTACAAGTGGCATCTTATTTATCTACAGTGGTCTTGTATATTGTGTTATAATTTTTTTATTATGAGATCTTAATACATTATTTAGTTATCCTATGCTAAAAGCTATTTTTATGTCCTAACTAAACAACCCTGAGTGCTTTTGCTGTTAAAAAGCAGGTATGTTCAATTTTAAGGCCCAAAAGATTCACAGTATGGCCATTGTCTTGGACAATTAGTGGTCTACCATGACCACACGTCCAAGATAGGTGGATTCCACATGCAAGACACTGTGCTGGTTTCAACTCTTTCATTTTGTCTACAATGGTCTTGTATATTGTGTTATAATTTTTTATTATGAGATTTTGATACATTATTTAGTAATCATAGGTTAAAAGTTGTTTTTATGTCCTAACTAAATAACCTCGAGTGCTTTTGCTGTTAGAAAGTCGGTACAAAGCTTGCGTTCACCGAACAACCATTTATTCTTCAAAGCTGCTTTGAAAAGTGGCGTTTTGGAAGCTACTTTTGAGAACTGTTTGTCTTCCACGCATGGGATATGAAAATGAGATTTACATATGTGAATTTTACGTATGTATAATTTACACATGTGAAACATAATAACATGCTTGTTTGGAAGCAGCATTTTCACATTAGTAGATGTTAACGGTTTGAATTACATGTAATGTCTTCATAAGTGTTACCAATCCATTAGTAGCTCATTTGGTGAGGCACCCCCCTTCCCCAGAAACAACAAGGGATCAATCCCTCGGTGTAGAGCTGATGGTGAGGGACTTGAGTGGATGTGTGCGGGGACTGTGAGTATTTGCCACTGAAAAAAAGGTCTTCGTACATGTCAAAGCTATGAATGCTTTAGACTTGAAACCAAACATTTTGTGGTTTAATGGGTCAATATAAAACTTGAATGCGTTGGATTTAAATTTGCGGCCCACATGAGTCTCAAAAAGTAAAAGATGGTGAAGAGATTTGATGCCAAGACTTGTCTCAAGTGTCCTCTTTACTAGCATTTTCTTAATGAGGTGGTGTGTGATCGTTTCAACTTTTTCGAGTTTGAAAATTGTCAGATGACAATGGCGTCATTTACACCCCATTTTCATACCTCATTTACGCATGTAAATGAGCGAACAAATGTAACCATACGTAAATGTTAGTATGTTGCACATGTGCAACATGGTGACTATGTAAATGAGTGCAAACAAATGACCCTTTAAAAAAGCACTTTTGACTTTTAAGAAGCCCAACCACACACACCCGTAGGTTTTTCATACCCTTTAGAGGATATGTTACAATAAAACTCAAGGTGGGTTAATTTGTGCCATTGTAGAGTGATGTTACAAGGGTTATGAATGATCTGAGGGTGTGTCTAGTTGGGCTTCTTAGAAGCCAAAAATGCTTTCTTAAAAAAGTAACTTTTAGAAGTTACTTATTCCAAGCAGCCTTTTGGAATAAAGGATTGTTTGATGAGCATGATTTTTATACCTGCTTTTTAATATCAAAAGTGCTTGAGGTTGTTTGGTTAGGACATAAAAAAATAGCTTTAGCATATAATGATTGAATAATGTATTAAAATTTTATAATGAAAAATAATTACACAGTATACAAGACCCTTTTATGGTAGATAAGACGTCTGTAGGAAACAAAATCAAAGCGCTGCAATTAACATGATGCCTCTCATGCGCAGTTCAACTATCTTGAACGTATGGTCATGCTAGACCACTAATCGTCTTAACACAATGGCCATTATCTATGACAACATGTTTCCACCTGGAATTCGAGGCCCATGAATCCTGTGTTGTATACAATAAGAATCATACTCACATTCATGGATCCAATCAATAACTGCATAATAAAGTAGGCAATTACCTTAACAATTCCACTTATTTAATTTAAAATGTCTGAATGCAATAATATTAAATCAAACCAATAAAACCTTACAAAACCCGACTGAAAATATTAAATGTTGACATGAATCAACTGAAGAATTAAAACTAATGCTTCTAAAAGAATCTGGTGAGTTTCGTTGTCATTCGGCTGCAAATGTCAACCTAATGCTTCATCATCAAGAGTCAAGACCCTTCTGCATCTCTATGTTATGATTACCTGGACCGGGAAAAATAATAACAATCAATGATACTGAGTGAATAGAGTCCTAGTCTACATATGTGCATGAAACATGATAAAGATAGTAATTCAAGTAGAACAACAATATGGAAATTTAATTGAAGTTGGATCAAGGTTGCTAAATCTAACCATATGACAACCACCAAACCACCTGATAGCACCGGCCCAAACACAATATACCTTAAGGATGGCTAGTAAGTCCTATGATGGTGATGGTGATACATTTTTAAGTCGCCATTTCAAATTCGAAGGGCCCCGGGTTCCAAGTCGTGACCTTTGTTTTCCAAAAGTGTCCTTGTATGTATTAGGAGAAAAGAGGAACAGGGATAGGAGGGGAGAATGAGAAGAATATGCCTAGGGAAAGAAAAAAGTGTAGGAGAGGAGAGGCTTACAGTGGACTTCCTAAAAGTGTAAAGGGACCTGTTCATGCGAAGTGGGTAGAGGTTTCTGAAAAAGTGGGGTTTCAGCTTGTACTTTTAAAATAAGCCTTTTTAAATGTAATAATCAAACTAGCTTCTAAAGGAAAAGAACTTTTAAAAGGTCATCCAGGCGCACCCTAAATCTCTTGGAAAAGGCTCTAGATACTTTAGGAAAAGTTACTTGGCCATGAAGGGGGCTTAGCTTTGGTCCCTACCCCTCATAGCTGTTTGGCTGTTGGACCTGATATGTTGCTTCTCGTACTCAGTTTAGATGAACATGAATTCCCTTTTTTTTTTGCTTTAGAAGGGACTCGAACTCATGCACCCATGCACGCTACACATGACATTATTATTATTATTATTTTTTAGCTTTTCCAATTGAAAATGAACTTGTTAAGAACAAACAAATTTGTATGCCATCAAGATGGCAAAGACGATAGCTCAATACTATATGTCTATGTGCCCTTTAGGAGGGGAATCTGCCAACTTGCAGGATATAAAATGAGAGGACCACTTGAATAGGGTTTCCTGATGGTTATCTATCCTTTTTGTCTTATTATTATGCTTCTATTATTGCTGCTGCTACTATTATTTGGTAAGGTTCATGTCAACATAATATGTCATTCTAGTTCTTTGGTAATTCATTGCACAGTAGGTGCTTACTGATTCTGCGACTTATGCTTTACTACTATTGCATTTGATTTTCCTGACTTCAACACTTCCACTGCTCAGTTGAAACGAAACTTTTTCCTGTACTGAAAAACTTGTGATATTTATTGGTATAGTTATTTTGGAAATCTGTGGTGGTCTGAATAAGATTTATGGGATGACATGAAAATTGAGTTTTAACCTATTGAATTCTGCTATTCTGCCAGTTGCATATGTGAAACGGTTGAATATTCCAACTGGCATGGTGGGTGCTTGCCGTCTTGACGTTGCATACGAACATTTTAAGGTATGTCTGATGGATTTGGATGGGCCAGTATGATGTTTATCTATACTGTGTTATTACAAAAAGATGCTATCAACTTGAGTTCTTGAATATATTAATCTCAACCAATTGTTTGTTAGTTGATAGGAACAGTTTGCTTTTGTTGGATTTTCACTTCCTCTTCACCTTTTTGTTTTGGGTTTATTTATTATTTTTTATGGGGCTTGTTTGATATACATACCACACTGTTTATGGTATGCTTTCTCTTATGCTGTATAGTTTCTCTTTACAAGCCACTTACACAAGCCATCTTTGGTCTTGAAAGTTATCTTCCATTTATCATCGCCTTAGGTGATTATGGATTTGGTGGTAGCACTTTAAAAGTCGATCCACAGAGCATCCATGGGATTTTGTCTCATATCGAGCATATTATCTACCGAAAATCGATACTTGTTGGTCTACGCACGTCCTCCAACGAGAGCACTCGTTCTCTCATGCAAACGCCGAAAAACACAGATTCCAGATTCCAGTGCAATAACTTACTGTAATTGAATAAATAATGTCTCAACTGTGCACTGCTACACACTGTAGACTTATACAACTTAAATAGAATAATGATTAATGGAAGTTCAAGAAAACCCGAAGGTCACATTTGGTAAACAGATAAGAGGATTCCTCCGTTCCCCTGGAACCAAGTTATCCTCATAGAGGATTTCTGAGGGGAGTTCCATGTTTGGCAAGCACTCTGGAATCCTACCATCTGTACTATGTGTCATCCAACGGTTCTACGTTTTTCACAAATGTCTCAGAGTCCATCAAGAATCAAGACCCTCTTTCACCCCCTACCATTTTTGGCTTTCTTGAATGGTTTGGATCAATGCAAATGCGGCCCACAGGAATAAAAAACTGAAGTTTTAAGGATGGACTTTTCTGTAAATATCTCAAAATCCATGAGGAATCAACTGCTGGTATTTGACCTCCTAGCCAAGTTCTGCCTTTCGGAGATGATGAACAGCTTGGATCGTTATTTAGGCCCCCCCCACAAGAATTGAAAAATTGGAAAAAATGGACTGCCAAAAAATCCCCTTTTTTGCACTTTGGCAGATCAAGGGTCTGGAGTTATTTTTTTTTAAAAATTTTCTAATGATCCATATGATGAATCAAGCTACCAAATTTTAACCACTAGCAATTTTCGCAATTCTGAAGAGTTTAAATCATTCAGATTTTGAAAACAGGGCCCACAGAAGTCCAAAAATTATGATAGAACAGTCTGGACTTTTCTACAAATGTCTAAATCTATGTGGAATAAACTGACTGATATCTGATCTCCTCCCAGCCGTTTTGGGCCTTTTAAACACCATCAAAAGTTCGGAATGTCATTGAGGGACCCATAAAAATGAAAAAAATTGAAGAAACCGGTCACCTCTAAATCATCACCCATTGTCACTGTAACTCTGCTTCTTTCAAGCGTACGGATTTTTGAAGTTGGACCTGCGGAGGTCTGATCTTGCAAGAAATCAAAGACTTGAGGATTCCTGTGTTTTTCCTTGCTTTACCAAACGTGAATTTCCACCCGAGTGAGGAAAATCACGAGGAATCCTCAGCGATGACCTTTGCCAAATGTGCCCCAAGGAAATGATGACCTTTGCCAAATGTGCCCTAAGGAAATCAATCTTCCCTGTTACACAATTATTCTTTACTCACTATAGTTGATAAGAGATGCGAGTAACAACTAGAATGGAGATGAAAAAAGGCTAAAGTCCAGAGGATTCAGCTGGCTGGGTTATTTCTGCACCTATTCTCAAATCAGGCTGTGGACCCCACATGCCCATGAATTGATGAAAAAGAACCCCATGATCCTATAGAGGACCTTTGGGCGACCAACCTCATGCAGGGTTTAAATTGGTTGGGTTCAGATTGACCCACTAAGTCCCCAAAACTACATACGTTCGGCCCCTTTTTACTGTTTCCCCCTTTTACTGTTTTCTTCAATTGGGCTTTTCTGAAAAACTGCAATAAAAGCCCCTATGTTTACTGTTATAGTAAAACAGTCCTTGTCGTGATAACAGTCCCCGCATGTGAGTGTAGTTAATTTCTGGGGACTGTTTTGGGCTCTTTAATCCAGGCGGAACCATCTACACATGGGTTCTGTCGGACCTCATGTGTTCGATGGAATGTCTCTATGAGTGCCAAAGCCTGCTTAACCAATCGAACTTCATGACCATCCACATCATTTGGCATATGGAGGGTGGGGACTGCACATGGACTCATAGTCTCATGTATATAGCCTTTCTGCATAAGATCTTCAATTTTGATGCCTTTGTTCTTTGTTAGGGGTCATGATTATCTATGAAATCTTAACATTGGAACCAAATGTCTGTTGTCTTTGTGCTGCTTGTTTTGCTTCTCAACAATTTTTTTTTCCTTTTCTTTTCTAAAGATATTTCTGCTTGGTGCTGGCTGTAATTATGTGCTGTCATTTAACTGTTTTCAATGTCTAACATTTGTAATCCAGGAAAAACCTCATATGTTCCAATTTGTTCCCAATGAGAAACAGGTAACATGTAGTTTACAGAATGTTTCCTATTTAACCATGAAAAAAAAGTGTATACTGTGATATTCATTGGTTCTTTATATTGATTTGTTTCTCATACAGGTTAAAGAAGCAAACAAACTTCTTAAGAAAATCTCACGTAATAATAGAAAGAGGAGGGTTGAGGGTGTTCCTGTTTTTACTGCTCAGAACTTAAATATTGCTATCGCTACAGTTGATGGAATTAAATGGTATGCTGCTGCTCTGTTTATGTATTTTCATTTTTTTTTTCATTTATGATTTGTTTAGTCTTCATTTCATTTCTTGAATTTGAGTTATTTGATTATGTAAGATCTGTTTAAATATTTAGTAATCCCTATGTCCTTTTTAGTTTTTTTTTTTCCATTGATTGTTCAAGTTTTAGCCTCATGCCAAATGGGGAGATCTTTTACCCTTGTTGTTTCTTTATAGAAAAAGTCTACATGGACAAACTTTTTGGACAGAATTTGTGACAACCCCCATGATATCCCTTGAATATCAAGATGATATTCAAAGGATATCATGGGGGTTGTCACAAATTCTATCCAAAAAGTTTGTCCATGTAGCACAGCTGTTCTTTATATAATAGGACTTAGTCATCTGACTTAAAGATGTAGACACCAATGATATTGGCATGTATAAGCTTTGAGCATGGAGTGAACCAATTTCATGTTCTTTAAGTCTGTCTCCAATGTATTTATTTTGTGCATTAGTAATTTTTACTTAATATAGTTAAACTCTGTCGGATGAAATTTAATATCATAATGCATTGTGCATGGCCATTGCCTTTTCTTCCTTTTGGACTGACTAATCAAACAACATTATCCTTTTTTCCCCTTTTGATTGGTGACATGACTAGAACCTGCAATGTCGTGGTTGTACTTGTGACAATGAGTGACATTATGAGAGACGGAAACAGAATAGTAATGTGCTGAATGCTGTGCCCTTTTGAGGGTCGACTATGTTTCATATATATAGGGGCTGAATGCCATAATTACATCCAATTAACAGTATCTAATCATATCTAAGATCCTAAAAAGTAGTTAACAAATAAAGTATGTACATGTGTGCTTTGACTAATGATAAATACAATGACTGGGCCTAAATGGGCCAACGAGTTTGGGCTTGGATTGACACCATCATTAACACTCCCCCTCAAATTGATGCCGATGCATCAACCAGCATCAATTTGTCTGTCAAGAATTGATGACGTGGTCGAGGAAGTGCTTTGGTAAAAATGTCAGCAACCTGGAGGCTGGAGGAGATGAACGGGAGGAAAATAACATCGCGTAGATATTCATCCCTGATAAAATGGCAAGTAACCTCGATGTGTTTAGTTCTCTCATGAAACACTGGATTTTCAGTAATCCGAATGGCACTGGTGTTATCCGCATGTAATGGTGTGGAAGATTTTTGTGAGAAGCCAAGTTCCTCAAGAAGTCCACGAAGCCATATAATTTATGAGCATGCGGCAGACATGGCCCGGTATTCTGCCTCAGTTGATGATTTTGAAACTTTGTCTTGCTTTTTCACTTTCCATGAAATAAGAGCATCACCTAAGAACATGCACCAGCCCGTTGTGGACCTACGAGTATTAGGGCAACCTGCCCAATCAGCATCAGAATAGGCAGTCAATGTCATTTGAGAGCCAACATGAAAAAACAAGCCTCTGTGAGAAGTGCCAAGAAGATAACGAATAATGCGTCGAACAACTGCTAAATGGAGATGATGGGGCTTGGTCATATACTGACTCATCAAGTTGACTGCATAACTGATGTCAGGTCGAGTAGTAGTCAAATATATAAGACTACCGACAAGCTGTCGATAATATGTCGGATCAGGAAGCGAATCACCACGATCACTATGTAGTTTAAGATTCAGTTCCAGAAGAGTGTCCACTGGTGTGGAGTTTGACAGGCCTGCTGATTCAATTAAATCCATAGTATACTTATGTTGATGCAAAATCAACCCCTTCTCAGAGTGATGAACTTCCAATCCCTAAAAATATTGCAGAGGACCCAGATCCTTCATTTGAAAAGATTGATGTAGAGAAAATTGGAGATCTTGAATCATGGCTGTATCTGTGCCAGTGATTATGATATCATCTACATAGACTAGAAGAATGGTGATTCCTGTTGATTTTTGATGCAAAAATAAAGATAGATCATAAGGACTCTGTTGAAACTGCAGCTTGAGTAAAACATCCTTGAATTTGTCAAACCATGCTCTTGGTGCTTGTTTTAGCCCATACAAGGGCCGTTTCAAAAGAGCAACTTGTCCTTTTGATGGTTTTGGGAAACCTTGAGGCAGTCGCATGTAAACTTCCTCTTTAAGATCACCATGAAAGGCATTTTTCACATCAAATTGGAAAAGGGACCAGGACTGAGATGCAGCTATGGCAAGGATGGTGCGAACTGTGGTCATCTTTGCGACAGGCGCAAAAGTTTCTTCGTAGTCAATGCCATATTCCTATCTGTTGCCAAGGGCCACAAGTCTTGCCTTGTATCTATCCAAAGTACCATCTGCCTTCAATTTGATAGAGTAAACCCATTTACTCCCAGTAGGTTTAACCGAGGCTGGGCATGGAACAACAACCCATGTTTGGTTCTGCTGTAGAGCATTAAGTTCTTCCATAGCCTGTCTCCAGCATTCCTGCTGTGCTGCGTGTGAATAAGAAGTAGGAATGGATACAGATGATAAAGTAGCGAAATATGAAGAATGAGAAAAACCGTATCGATCCGGTGGGGGAGAGATACGAGAAGAACGATGAATAACAAGTTGAGGTGAATCTGATGTTGGAGCAGGATTCGGGGCCGGTTCTTGCAAAAGAGGCAAAGTAGTGGCATTTGTTCCTTGTCGACGAGCATACACCTTGTCCGGATGAAATCGCAAAGGTGAAGGAAGGCATTCATCATCAAAGGATGGTACTTTAGAAAAAGAGATTTCTGGAGATGAATCAGGATAAGACTGAAAAAGGTACTGGTGTTCAAAGAAGACAACATTCCTAGAAATCCGAATACGATTGGAGGTGGGGTCATAACAAACAAAACCTTTTTGTTGGGAAGCATAACCAAGAAAGGCACATTTTGCATATTGTGTGGATAACTTAGAACGGTCATGTGTGGGAAGATGAACAAAACAAACACATCCAAAAGTGTGGAAATGTGTGTATTGTGGTTCAATTTTGAAAAGACGAAAATGTGGAGATGTGTTTTGAAGTTTTGGAGAAGGAAGGCGGTTGATGATATGAGTAGCAGTGGTTAAAGCTTCTGGCCAAAATCTAGGTGGAACGGAGGATTCTAATAATAAACACCTGACCATGTCTAGAAGATGACGATTTTTCCGTTCTAAAACACCATTCTGTTGGGAGTGTAGGGACAAGTCCGTTGGGATATAATCCCTTTGTCTTGTAAAAATGCCTAAAATTGCTTGGACACATATTCCCCCCCTGAGTTTGTACGAGGAACCTTAATACATGTTGAAAATTGATTTTGAACATAATTCAAGAATTTTTTAAACACATCAAAGACTTCGGATTTGGCATGTAGAAAATAAACCCATGTAAAACGGCTATAATGATCAATGAAAGTCACAAAGTACTTATACTGTGAATGAGAAACAATTGGTGCAACACCTCAAGCATCACTATGTATTAAATCAAAATAATTGGTAGTAGAAAAAACATGTAATGGAAAAGGCAAAGTGTTACTCTTTCCTAGCTTTCAAGTGGTGCAATCAAGAGCAACATCTGATGATAAAAACTTCATTTTATTAATATGACCAGAATTTAACAAAGATAACAAAGCTGTTGAATTGGGATGGCCTAATCTATTGTGCCACAACTGAACATTATTCTTAGAGACAACTGATAAAGCAAACAAAGACAAATCTGGATTTGGTGTTACTATGTGAAGAGGAAACAAACGCCCACACTTAGGCCCCTTCACTATTACCTTTCCCGTCTCCTGATCCTGCACCCACAACCAGAGGAGGAAAAAGAAACATTGCAGTTATCATCAACCAATTGACCAACAGAGATTAAATTGGTAGAAATTTGGTGAACAAAGAACATCGTGTAAGGGTAGAGAATGAGAAATATCACCAACAGAGGTAATTGGTATTGTGGTCCCATTAGCAGCATGGACCTGAATCTGTCCATCAAATGGTTTAATTGTGGAGAAGTTTTTGGATGATGATGTCATATGATTGGAGGCACCAAAATCAAAATACCAATTAGAGAGAGAGAGTGGTTTTTACCAGATATACCAAGAGTGGAAAAAGCCTGGAGGATCATCTGTTGGATCATGTCAGGGGTGACTGGAGCAGCAGAAGCATGGCAGAAGAAGATATGGAAGATGAATCAATAGTGCCAGAAGTAGCAGTAACCGCCTGGTAAACTTTTGGATTTCTGTTCTGAGGACGATTGCGGCATTCATTGATTGAATGTCCAGATGCTTTACAATAATTGCAGATCCTCTGCTTGCACTGATTTGCATAATGGCCGAAATTCTGACACTTGAAGCACTGCACTTTACTCATATCTTTGTTCGGTTGCTTCCCCTTTGTAGAATAAGCAACATTTACTGGTGAGTTCGGTGGTTGATAGGGAGTGGGTACACTATGTAAAGATGTAAAGAGCAAAATGAGAGAGAAGTTTGGAGGAAAAGTTGATACCTCAAAGGAGGATCGACCAACCATTTTATAATCAATTTACCCTAATCACATGCTAGTAATCAGCAGTAATTATAATCTAATTAGAATCAAGAATTGAAGAATAAAGAATATCTAAAGAATATCCTATCTCTATACATAGAAGAAAATCAATGAAACAACTTGTATAAGGCTTATCCTAGACCCACACGTGGGATATTATACATGGGTTAAAAACTGATTGGGCTGGGCCTAGGGCCTGTTAGCATAAGTCCATTATCTTCTACACTCCCCCTCAAATTGATGTGGTAAGGCAGAAAACATCAATTTGCTAGTGAGATCATGATGGTGCGTTTTGGGGAGAGCTTTTGTGAAGATATCCACCAACTGGTTAAGAGTAGAGACATGAGGCAAAGTGATCTTCTCCGTAACAACATGCTGACGGATGAAGTGGCAATCAATCTCAATGTGCTTCGTTCTTTCATGAAAGACCGGATTGTTTGCAATTCTAGTAGCACTGGTGTTGTCCCCATGAAGAGGTGTAGATCTAGCAATGATGACACCGAATTCACAAAGAAGACGACGTAGCCAGATGATTTCAGCACTCGCAGATGACATGGCCCGATATTTAGCCTCAGCAGAAGATTTAGAGACGGTGGTTTGCTTCTTGCATTTCCACGAAATCAAGGAGTCCCCAAGAAACATACACCAGCCAGTGGTAGAGCGCCGAGAATCTGGGCAACCAGCCCAGTCAGCATCCGAATAAACTGATAAGTGTAGAGAAGCGCCCGAAGAGTAGAAGAGACCATGGTTAAGGGTGCCTTTGACATAGCGGAGTATGCGCAAGGCAGCAGCAAGGTGAGGTTTGTGAGGATTGCTCACAAACTGGCTAACCGTATGAACGGCATGAGAAATATCTGGTCGGGTCATAATTAAGTAGAGCAAACTACCTACTATTCGCCGAAAAACAGAAGGATCATCTAGGGGCTGGCCATCATCCCTACGGATCTTGCTGTTCAACTCCATAGGAGTATCAAAAGTGTGAGCATCATCAAGTTGTGCCAAAGTGATTAAATCTTTAGCATATTTCCGCTGATGAACCCGAATGCCAGATTTGCTACGCAAGAACTCCAGCCCTAGAAAGTAGGTGAGAGGACCAAAGTCCTTCATTCTGAAGTGGCGAGTGAGATGACGTTTGAGATCCGTAATACCGGCACTATCATTGCCACTGATAATCATATCATCAACATAGACTAAGAGAAATGTGTAGCCTTTTGATGTCCATCGGAGGAAGAGGGAACTATCAGAGTGACTCTGGCGAAATCTAGCTTGAAGGATAGCGGCCCGAAATTTATCAAACCAAGCCCTGGGAGCCTGCTTAAGTCCATAAAGAGCTTTCCTCAATTTACAAACATGGTGTGGAGGACAAGCATAACCCGGAGGTGGTTTTAAATAAACAGTTTCATGTAAGTCGCCATGAAGAAAGGCGTTTGTGACATCCATTTGCCATAGGGGCCAGTTACGGGCTGCAGCTACACGAAGGAGGGTGCGAACAGTGGTCATTTTAGCCACTGGTGCAAAGGTCTCCTCATAGTCAATCCCATATTCCTGCTTGTAACCTTGGGCAACCAATCTGGCTTTGTAGCGGTCAAGACTCCCATCAGAATGAACTTTGATGGAATAGATCCATTTACTGCCGATGACAGAGGCGCCGACAGGGCCGGTACCAATTCCCATGTTTTGTTTGCTTCAAGAGCAAGCAACTCCTCGGTCATAGCATCCTGCCAGTATGCAATCTTCGAAGCCTGTGAATAAGATGTAGGTATAGGAGCACTATTCAAAGAAGTGAAAAGAGCAGGAAAGCCATATCTGTCAGGAGTAACAGAAGGACGACTAGAGCGTCTCAGGGGTATGACACTAGCAGTAGAAGAAGCATTAATACCTGAGGATGCAGTAGGTGGCACTGGGAGAAGATCAGAAGAATGAGTCCCCACAGGAGGAACCTTGTTCCGCCGGACATAGACATTGGTAATAGGTGGAGGTGGAGAAGTAGTTGCAGGAAATTGAGGCAGATAAGATACAGCAACCGGATGAGTATCCAAACGCAAAGAAAAGAAAGGAATGTGTTCCAAGAAGATCACATTACGAGATATCCGCATGCGATTCTCAGATTGGTCATAACATAGAAATCCCTTGTGTTCAGTACTGTAACCTAGGAAGAGACATTTGGCAGCCTGAGGGGACAACTTAGTGCGCTCTGTAGGTGGAAGATGGACAAAGCATAAACAACCAAAAACACGCAAGTGAGAATATGAAGGAGTATGACCAAAGAGAGCTTCATATGGAGTAGTCTTTCCTAGAACGGAGCTAGGATGACGATTGAGGAGATATACAGCAGTCTGTGCAGCATCACACCAAAATTTGGGAGGAACTAAGGACTCAAGTAGGAGAGTTTTCCAGCAACATTTGTGATACTTTTATTTCTTGCCACTGATTTCATCAAGGCCGTCTAAATTTCTGGATTTTGATCCGATTTGAGTGAAACTTTGGCCTGGAGTTGCGAAAATATCTTGTCCTCCACTCCATACCTCTGATCGGGCCACAATCAGCTAACCAGATCTCACAAGGAGATCGGTTCACTGTCGAACTGTGTCGACATTCACACAGTAACGTCGGTTTGCTACTGTTATTCTCTGCTTTCTCTATGGTCCACATGTGATGATCACAAAATCACTAACAGTCATTCCCAACTTGGTCGACTAGCATTTCTGGGAATTATGGTGATTTTTCTGGATTTATTTCATCACCTTTAAGGCACTTTCAACCTCTTCTTCAACTGACGGTATTTCTCAAAATGATTTCATCTCCACCGTCTAGAATTGTGGATCCTTATCCAAATCTCATCAGATTTGGCCTGAAGGAAGACAATTAAGTCTGGCAATCAGATCTTACACCTAATCTGCATTTCAATCCCTCTGTGGGCCCCACGTGCTCATCCAGACACAAATCTGAAGGTCGTCTGGGTTGTTTTGTGTCTCTGTGGACATCTGATTCATATCAGATTGCTACTGTTGCTTCTCTGCAATACTGTTGCTGCTGTTGATTTATTATACTGCTCTTGGGAGACTCACAGATCAAGGATCTGTAATCTTGGCATTAACCAGATCGGTGATCTGTGGTTATTGGAAACAGAAAGTCTTCTGTCATGATATGATCAGTAGTGATCCACTATTATTGACGTGCTATCTGAGCTCTGGGGGTTATTTGGAAGCCTGATCTTGCATCTGTGTCTGCAATAGTTGATTTTCTTTACTGCTGTGTTACTTGCATCTCTGCTGGTTCTTCTTCTTCTTCTTCCTGCTGAACTATTATCAATGGAAAAATATGATATTATTCCCGTTAAATTTAATGGGAATAATTATATGGCTTGGTCCTTTCATCTAAAGAATTTTGTAGCAGGCCAAGGTCTGTTTGGTTATCTCGATGGATCGATAACTAAACCTACTGCCAGCACTACTGACACAAAAGCATTACCCACCTGGTCAAAAGAAAATGCTAAGGTCATCACTTGGATTCTTAACTCCATTGACCCTTCTCTTGCAATTACTCTTCAAGCATATACTGCCGCATCTGATATGTGGAGTCATCTTAAGAATATTTATCATCAAACAAATAAAGCTCGCAAATTTCAACTAGATAATGAAATTGCAAAATTCAGTCAAGGTGATAAATCTGTGCAAGCGTACTTCAATGGATTTCTCACCTTATGGACTGAGAGGGATGCTATGATTGTTCAAACTGTTTCTGCTGGGTTTCTGTCTGAGGCTCTTAAATTACAAGAGGAAACCCACATTAGCCAGTTCTTTATGAATCTCAGACCTGAATTCGAATCTGTTCGGTCGGCTCTCATGAATCGAGAAGTAACAGCAAACCTGGACACATGTTTCCAAGAAGTCCTTCGCGAAGAACTTCGCCTAAACTCTCAGCGTACCATTCTTGAAGAACCACAGGCATCCCTAGCTTCTCTTCAGTTCCTGAAAAATGTCCATAAATACCAGTAATGCTGGTCGACCAAGATGGAGGTGATCGTGAGAGATGTTGAAGACGATCTGAAGTGGGCCACGTCTTGATCAGGGATGATCAGACACTATCAGGGATGATCAGACACTCCAGGAAGAAGATCCAAGTCAGGGAGAATGACTGAATCAATGAGAGAATGCAACTATAGCTCTGATACCATGTAAATATGTAAAGAGCAAAATGAGAGAGAAGTTTGGAGGAAAAGTTGATACCTCAAAGGAGGATCGACCAACCATTTTATAATCAATTTACCCTAATCACATGCTAGTAATCAGCAGTAATTATAATCTAATTAGAATCAAGAATTGAAGAATAAAGAATATCTAAAGAATATCCTATCTCTATACATAGAAGAAAATCAATGAAACAGCCTGTATAAGGCTTATCCTAGACCCACACGTGGGATATTTTACATGGGTTAAAAACTGATTGGGCTGGGCCTAGGGCCTGTTAGCATAAGTCCATTATCTTCTACACACTATAGGCAACATCAATAGCACCGGGAGTAGCTTGGTGGAGCACACCAGATTGAGTCAATTGTCTCTGTTCCTCTCGCAGTAATTCATTGAGACACTCATCTAGTGATGGAGAAGGTACCCTACTCATGAGATTGGATCTGACCGATTCATACTGAGGCCTTAATTTCATGAGAAATTGATCCCGATGACTATTTGCTAGTATTATTTGCAATTCGGGAAGAGCCTGTGCAGAGATATTTGTATATTTGATTTCATCTAATTCTGTCCATAAATTCTGGAAACCAGAATAATATTCCTGAATGGAAGAAGTCCCTTGCATATAATTTGCAATTTCAAATTCCAACTGATACTGTCGAGCAGAATTCCCCTGATGATAGACAGTTTTTTAGATAGTCCCACATATCTTTGGCAGTTTTGTAAGGTTTCAAATTCATGAAAAATTGTGGTTCCATGGACCCGAGAATCCAAGTTTTGACCTTAGCATCTTTTGTGTTCCATGACACAATTTTCTTCTCATCTTCTGTTGCTTTTGGATCAGTTCCAGAGATATGGCCCCATAATTCTTTACCCTCTAGGTAAAGTTCAAATTGAAAGGCTCAAGATGGATAATTTTTGCCATTAAACTTGATTAAGTTGATTTCAGATTTCTCCATCTATAACAACGATTCATATGAACCAGCATAATGATGAACAATAAAGCAACAACAAGAAATTGAACAGCAACAACAATACCCAGAAAACGACAGATGTATGGAAGCAAGAGACCAAAAATGGACAGTAAGATGTGTCCAATATGCTGTTTGAGCCTAGCAAGAAACACTAATAACATTGTAGCAGAAAACAGCCGGACCAAAAAAAATGCACAAACACAGTGTAGAAGTCGTCCCTGTCGTGCAGTGGCTGGATTGCCACGTGGGCCCCATCAGATGATCAATGGCCAGATCAAAGAGTGGGGATGGAAGGGTGGAGTATTTTTGCACCTATTGGAAGTGGTCCCAGGCAGAACAAATCGAAATCCAAAATTCTGGACGGCTGAGATGAAAACAAGTGGATAAAACTGAATTTCCACAAAAAAATAGTAGAAGGCCTACCTCTGATGATCCATAAATCTTGAAAAATTCTTCATAAATAAGAAAAGAAGCAGGCGACCAAGATGGGCTGCTTCCGCTGATATGGTGATGATGATCACAGGTGGGCCATGTCCGATCTGAGATGATCAAGGATGATCAAAGACGATCAGGCTGGATATAAGATCTCTGAAGGGTTTTCAGATCTTGGTAGACAAGGAGAATCCACAATTCCTTGGATCTTGAAAAATAAGATTAGCTGTAGCACTAATTTTTTTATTATGCTCTGATACCATGACATTATGAAAGACGGAAACAGATAGGTAATGTGCTGAATGTTGTGCCCTTTGAGGGTCGACTATGTTTCATATATATAGGGGCTGAATGCCATAATTACATCCAATTAACAGTATCTAATCATATCTAGGATCCTAAAAAGTAGTTAACAAACTAAGTATGTACATGTGTGCTTTGACTAATGATAAATACAATGACTGGGCCTAAATGGGCCTGCGAGTTTGGGCTTGGATTGACACCATCATTAACAATGAGAAACTTCCGGTTGTGCTTTGGTCTCTTGTCCAAACAGCATATCTTCCCACCATTGCTTTATGATAGATTTAGGTTCTGTTGTTGCTTGTCTGGTATCTCGTGATTGTGAATGATGGTGTTTTAAGCCCAAACTTGTAGGCCCATTTAGGCCTAGTATCTAGAAGATTAGACTTTGATTGTAATTAGGCTCATTAGTCAAAGCCACATGTACCACATGTACATACTTAATTCCCTTAGGCTCATTAGTCAAAGCCACATGTACCACATGTACATACTTAATTGTACAGCCCCTTTACTTGACTTAGGCAGCCCCTTTACTTAGCCTATGACTTGGGCAGCCCCTTAATGTGTATAAATGTATCCTTAGTCCATTCAATCAAGATAGAAGATTACAATCCAATATTTCTCTCTTTTGAGTTCTTGTCATGGTATCAGAGCCATCTTCAACAACAATAGTATGGTCTGGTGTTTCATTCTCTTCAAGATATAGGGGTCCATAGATCCCTCCTAGTTCATCTTCCATCTCTGGAAGCCCTCGAAGAACTCTCTCATCAGTATGATCTTCTCCTAGTTCATCTTCCAAACATTGGAAGCCCAGTATATGATTATATGATCATCTGTGATCTATGATCTTCTCTTAAATCATCTTCCAAACATTGGAAGCCCAGCATATGATCATCTGTGATCATTCTCTTCAGTCGGATCATCCCTGATCATTTCAGATCAGACGTGGCCCCCCCGAGATCATCACCAATTCCTCAGCGGAAGACTACCATCTTGGTCGCCTGGAGGTTCTTAGATTATGATGATTTTTTCATGATTTATTGATCATCAGAGTTTTGTCCCAAAGTTTTCATGGCAGCCATTCAAAATTGTGGATTTTGATCCGTTTTGAGTGAGACTTCTTCCGGTAGTTGCGAAAATCATCTACCCTTCCATCCCCAGCCTCTGATCTGTCCATAGATCATCTGGTGGGGCCCCCGTGGAAATTCTTCCACTGACGACAAGGCTCGTTTTGGGTTTTCTGCACTGTTCTGTGCATGCTTCGAATATCGTGCTATGTCTGCCGCCTCTTCCGAAATCGTCTGGCTTCGCGGATTGCTTTCTGAGCTTGGCTTGTCATCACATACGTGATGAATTTGTGCGTGACGCAATTACTCTTCCTCATGTTCCTACCGGACTTCAAATTGCAGATATATTTACCAAGGGACTTCCTCGGCCACGACACCAATTCCTAGTTGGCAAATTGATGCTCGTGGATTCACCCGCATCAATTTGACGGGGGGTGTTAATGATGGTGTTTTAAGCGCAAACTTGTAGGCCCATTTAGGCCTAGTATCTAGAAGATTAGACTTTGATTGTAATTAGGCTCATTAGTCAAAGCCACATGTACCACATGTACATACTTAATTCCCTTAGGCTCATTAGTCAAAGCCACATGTACCACATGTACATACTTAATTGTACAGCCCCTTTACTTGACTTAGGCAGCCCCTTTACTTGACTTAGGCAGCCCCTTAATGTGTATAAATGTATCCTTAGTCCATTCAATCAAGATAGAAGATTACAATCCAATATTTCTCTCTTTTGAGTTCTTGTCAGTGATCTTGTAGGGGCAGAGGCAAGAAAAAGAAATTTGCCATTGTTCGTCGGCACCAAATCAACATTTCCCAGCTGTTCCGTTAAAATAATAGATCTTGATGGACACGATTCTTCCTGTTACTCTTGTTTATTCTCTCTTTTTTTAATTTATTTTTCTTAAACAAGGTTATATATGAGGTCCCAAATCCAGTGCTGAGACCCCAAATTTGTAATTCATTTTCAATATGCACACTATTCCTTTCTCAGCATGTAACTCGGGATTCTATTTGCTTAAAAACAGTTTAACCAAGTTAAATTGCATATTAGCATTTTATTGTAGTCGATATGCATGACATAGAGAGAACATGGTTGTAACAATAAAACAACAAGAGAAAGGTATGTAAAGAGGAAATGAAAGACAGAGCAAAACAGAAACTCTAGGATTGAGTTCAAGTTAGTGGTCTGACTTGTAGGTGGCATGAGATTATTGGTTCATGGGTGTCACTTCCCCATGGTGGTCTTCTTGAATATTCTTGGGCTCCCTATTGACCGTCTTTTTCTTAATTTCCTTTCAGTTGTACTGTTGTCTTCTTGTGGCAGTTGCTTCTACTGTCGTGATCATGTTTCTTGGCTTCATTTCTATCTTTTAACTATAAAGACATAATTTTTAACAAAAAGGAGATTAAACGGGCATATTGCAGAGCAAAGGAGAAAGAAGAGCTGATGAGAGCTGATATCAAGGTGCTGTTGACTGCCTTGTTGCCACCACTGGTTCCATGTGACTTTCTTTTCCATCATTTTCCATCTTGTATAAAAGATGCCTGCCTCTCTCTACCTATTGTTTTAACTGTCTCCATTTTCTTTTTCTAGTGTTTTATTTTTCTTCATTTTCTTTCTTTGGTGAACCGTAGTTGCACAAAACCAGTGAACTCAAATCGTGAAGCAAGAAGCAATGGTTTTAAACAATTTAGGAAGTGGCGGCTCTTGGGATGATCTTTATGAAGAATAATGAATAGGTTTATGTTATTTTCCTTCATTAAAGAAAAAATATATAAGGTAACTATTATTGTTGTGATGTCCGACAAAACCCATATGTACAGTTGAATGCTCCAGTTGCATGCCTATTATTTATCTCAAAAACCTCTCTTAAATCCTAAAATGTTAAGAGGTATGGTTAATCACTAGATAACCTTTTAAAGATAGAAACAGTAATAAAAATAAATTAAAATGTTAGCCATTAGGCTAGAAACAGTAATAAAAATAAAGTAAAATGTTAGCCATTAGGCTTTGGGTATTATCGCCGCCCAGATGAATCACTTGAATTGTAAGTATCGAATCATACACAAGAATGTTTAGATTCATTTGTAAATGGGATTCGTAGCATAGATATGAAACTTTTTTCATTTGGATTTGCTATAAATTGTAGGATTCAGGACAAGAATTGTTGGATTTTAATAACAATAGTTGTGTCTATATATCCTATTATTATGGAAAAACCTACAACAATACAAAACTTATCATCATCAATTCATCATCACAGTATCTTACCCTTATCCCATCTATTTGGTTCAACTTAATCCAATCTACTAATGAAAAAAAAAAGTTCATTTGTTCTATCTTTCGTACCTCTCACTTGTGTTTGTGTGAGTGAGAGTATTCAAGATACTACTTAAAGTTGCAACAAGGAGGGAATTGAAGGTACATGAGATCAGCAACATTACCTTCAATGTAAGTATGTAACATTAACCCCTATTTTTAGGGCTGCCTTTGAGAGTTCTGCTTTTCCACTCGCCTCTATTTCAAGCCAGGCTCTCTATAGCTGCACAGCTTAAAATGTCTTTACTCACTGCTTTATGCAAGGTCCTTGAACTTGTAACCATTCAATATGTTAGTCACTAGTTGATTCTAGCACTCTTGTGTACATATAGGTTTTTTTATTTTATTTTATGTACTTGTACCTAATTTTTATCCTTCTTGTAACTTCACACATCCATTTTAGCATGCCCATCTTGACCACATGTTTTAGCTTCTTACTTTTCTGTGTTGCCCAGCATTTGACTTCATACAGAAATGCAAGTATGATATTGTCATCTTGCAAAATGGTTGCTTAATCAAAACAGTTCCCAACATTGCATGGCACTTCACTATCTTTTCTCCACTTTGCCCGCCCCACGTTGATCCTATTAACTATATCCAGCTCCAACCCTCTGTTTTTATCTAAATTAACCATGCATATTGAAAATATCATATGATAGTAACAAGTTATTTTCAATATTGACCAATTTATCGTCTCCAATCTCAGATCCACCACTGCTTATTCAATTTGAAAGCCTTTAAATAAAGTTCAAGCTTACGGTTTACTTGCTTTCTTAAATTACTAATGAGATCCCATGCCATCTATAAAGTGTACCACAACTTAATCTTGAATATTTCCATAACCAAAGTGAATTAGTGAAGGGCTCAGAGAGTAGTACCCTTTGCACAACCCCACTCCAGCTGGGAACTCAGACATCACCCTGCACTGTTCTCATGCTAGTTATACCTCTTCATATTAGTCTCGTATAGTTTTGATATAACCTTGAGGGATGCCTTTCCACTTCACCCTATCTAGCCTTCTCCAAATCAATAAAATCACGTGTAATTTTTTTCCTCTAAACTTTTGCAGAAGTTAATGTGTACTTTTTTTTTTCTCTTAACTTTTGCATGAGTTGCTTTTATTAGAAAATTTCTTTTGGAGCAGACCTTTCCAAACATAAACCCCAACTTAATCTTTGAAATACGGATTCCTTGAAATACTGATTCCTGTCATGTATGTTAATTAATTTCTCTCTCCCATAGTTTTATCGTATAGACTATAAGTTTGATAGCTTAGTTGTTTGCACATTTTAATGTCTTCTTAAACTACATTCTTCTTTCTTCACAACAGCAATTGATTTAATCTCGCTCCTGATTTATAGCCATCTTAGTAAGAGGAGTTGTGATGGTGGAAAGGGAGTGTTGACTTGGATAAATGGTTCTTGTACTAAAACTCAATGCCACTGATAATAATAATAATAATAATAGATTTTTCTTCTACAGGAGTCTGCACAACAACTCGTGCAGGCTCCTTTTATGTAGAGTGGGCCCACCCTGTTAGTAGGAAACTGATTGTGCTCTCCTGTACATGTGGTCTCACCAGCTTTACAACTCTTCATGTATGTAGATTGATTTTCTTTAATTTACTAACAATATCTGATCATTTCTTTGTTTCTTTGACTGGAATTATAAGATACCATTTGGCAATGTTTCATGGGTTGGATTCAGTCAATGCTTTTCCACTTCTAACTGATCTGGTGCCTCTGCCCATCTTGTTTGTGAAATAACAAATTTCGTCAGCATTTGCTGTCTGTGACACACATGCACTGCACAGTGGCCTGGCCCCATTATGCAATTAATGACCTGACTTGTGTGGCCCATCTATGGTCAATCTTACCCTCTCATACTTCCCGCCAACCCTCATACACGTTTGAGCTAACACTTACCCTGATTTGACATTCATTCAGCTTCCACTCACTGTTGGATTGATCATGCAAAGCGGCACTTAATCCAAAGGCTAAAAGATGTTTAATTTTAAGGCCTTTGGATAAAGGGTTAGGATGATTAGGTTGTCTTTTTCCTTTTGCACGCCATTAGGCCATATGCAAGACCTTTCCATCCCCCTTTTCCCATGATTTTCATTCATCTAAGTGGACCCCACGAATTTTGTTAAGTAGCAGTCTGGATGCTCTGCATATGAACTCTCCACTTCATCTGTGTGGCAACAGAAACAAGGGGATATTGTTTTGGTGCTAACTTTCTCTTTCCAGGTACACACCATATTTCTTTGACAAAAGCTTTTTAGACAATATCCTTGAAGCTTCTATTGATCAACACTTTCACACCTTAATTCAAAACCGACACATGCAACGGCGCCGAGATGGGATTGATGATGGCTTGGCAGCAGAAGTAGCTGAGGAAAATGTGGAAAGTCTGTTTGAGCCTCCAGAGGTATTAATGGTAGCATATATCATATATGCATGCCTTGGGCTTTTCCCTAAGATTAGTTATATCTAAATTGTTGATTAAGAGACACCTGTTTCTTCTATTTTTGGAGGACTGGTTGTTTCTACCCAAACAACATGTCTACCAATCAATTTCCATATGTAAAGTTTATAACTTTTTTTTTTTTGGGGTGGGGGGTGTTGGGGTTGGCATTTTTCACCAAATGAAGATATATCCTGATCCACTAATGAATGTCACTCCATTCTGAGTAATACTTGGCTGCAATTCAGTGAGCCTTAACAAAAGGTATCCCAAGATTGAAAATTTTCCTCAGTCATCAGAAATTATACTTGAGGAAGTGTGAACTGTGTTTTCCACAAAACTCACCAGGATAGTTCACTACATCATTTCTACCCTTGGGAATTTTAATTGGCTTTTGTATTACAGATTGGTATTTTATTATGATGGATCATGATCTCATGGGGTAACAAAGATCATTTAAATTGACTTTTACATATCTTCCTGATCTGAGTGATATTTAGGCTAGGAGGTTTCTCAGCCAATAAGCTACCTCAATAAACTGCCCCCCTTAAAGTATAGTTTTAATATCACAAGTTCTGATACAATTATATATATATATATATATATAGAAGAGAGAGAGAGAGAGAGAGAGAGAGAGGAGAGAGAGAGAGAGAGAGAGAGAGAGAGAGAAGAGAGAGAGAGAGAGAGAGAGAGAGAGAGAGAGAGAGAGAGAGAGAGAGAGAGAGAGAGAGGAGAGAAGAAGAGAGAGATGAGAGAGAGAGAGAGAGAAGAGAGAGAGAGAGAGAGAGGGAGAGAGAGAGAGAAGAGAGAGAGAGAGAAGAGAGAGAGAGAGAAGAAGAGAGGAGAGCTTATTGGGGGGGGGTTTTCAAGATCTGGGTGGGACCTATTTAAGTAGCTCCCAAGTTTGAGTCCATCTGATCATCCTATCATCTTCATCTAGGTTCTAGAAGTTTAATGGTGTACATTCCATTCAGCTAGGTGTGCAGTTGATCCAATGGTATACAGTCCATTTGGATGGGTGCAAACTTCAGAGGCGGAAAAGGGAAGAGGGGAGGGGGACTGGGGAGAAGAGGGAGGAAAGGGGGGAAGAGGGAGGGGGAGGGAAAGGGAAGGGGGGAGACTGGACCCAGGTGGGCGCCACTACTGGTGTGCACTGGATAACCAGTGGTGTGCACAAACGCACACGCGCACACACGATCAGGTGCACTTTGTTCACACCTTAGATGTGAACTTGACTTTGGGGGCTATCTGGATGCATGACAATCATGGGGGTGGGAGGGGATCAAAAGATCTCATTGACAAGAAGGGTTGTGCAAAGAATCTGCCCCATGACATCTTCCTAACCCTTGTTCTTTGGCCCTCAAAGTATAATGGTTTTGAAGTCATTGATATTTTATATTTTCAATGCAATGGTAATAGCCAGACGTGTCAAATTGGAATGAATACCAATTAGATTTAAAAAATCTATATATTGTATGTAATGTAAACTAAACTGCAGATAGTTACATTTATTTGTTTTAAGTGTCAATATCATGAATCTAGGTCACAAATCAATTAAATGACCAATTAACAACAAGATCTATACCGGTTTTTCTGGTGAAATAAAACTCTACTGTAATAAAAACAAGAAGAAGATTTATGCACACATGTGGGAATGATTAAAGCACAATCATATATATTTTATTTCTTTTAGGCCCACCCATTTGATTGGGAGTTCAATATCCTCTTAATACCCATACTTCAATCCTCAATGGAGGGTAGAGGGGTCAAAGGAGGGTAGAGAGGTAAAGAATAATAAAAAAAATTCAAAAATATTTTTATTGGCTGAAACAGGGTGTAACAAACTGGAATGGGATGGAAAGCTGGCCTGAATTTAGGAGGGGGCTTTCGTTCCAGGTGTTCACTCTGGATGGAATAGAAGGTCCATTCTGGAGTGCATACCAGAGTAGTCATCAGTTTCATTCAATTTGGGTCAGAATGTTCTGTTTCAGTCCATTGTGCATACTGGAATGGAACACCCCCACACAAATTTCTGGTTTGAGTTCAGTCTGTTCAGGCCTAAAGAAGCCTGCTTCAGTCAGTTCCACCTTGTTCAACCAAAAACAGATTTTTGTATTTTTCTTTTCATTTCTCACCTTTCTACCCTCCTCTGAGGGAAGAATTAAGGTTCATAACTTAATATGAGTCTCCAGATAAAGTAGGAGGGCCTAAAAGAGACATTTGGACCTTGGAGAACCCGCTCTTGTTTTCCACTAACAAAAAGGTGTGCAGTGTTGTTGATATTCATGTTTACATGTGGATGGTGCTTGCTACAATATACTTTTATGCAAGACTTAAAAATGGTCATTCATTACCCAGTGCGGGTCCTGGGACGGTCTACACTGGAGACAGACCTAACCTTTGGCCTTTTTTGCACAAAGTGATTGCTTGCAGGTCTCAAACCTGCGCACTCACATATGGATAGCGAGACTTTTACCATTGCACCAAAGCAATGACCCTACTTTATGCAAGACTATCCTATGGGTATTTATAATAACAAAACAAATCAGATCTCTGCTATCATTTGCTTTCAGTTTAATTGTTATTACTATAATCATTGAGGAGGCTACCTTGTAAAATCCAAACTGGTCACCTCTCTCTCTCTGTGTGTGTGTGTGTGTGTGTATTTATAGCGGGCCAATTCAACTCCAATCAAAGTGGGGTCCATCCATGGAACTGAGCATAATATGAAACTTAATTGAGCTTTTGGTTGTGGGAGAGGAGTGACTCTGTATTACTTTATTGTTTTTGCTAATACTTTTTGCATGATGTAGCACAATGGCTTTTATAAACCACAACATCTTATTAATCTTCATTCTCATATTCAGCTCTATCCCATCTATTTATAATCAACTTCGTGAGTTTTGTTTTTTCACTCTTAACACAATTTGCAGCGATGGTTTAAACTCCATAATCCTTCATGTGTGTCCTTTCATTCATGTTATTACCTAACTTGGATACATGCCTCTGTACTGTATGTTATGTTCTTGTTGGCATGTTGGAGTCACATGGCTGCTTTGAAAAAAAGAGCTGTTACTCTGATAATTATATTCAGGATATTAATATTTGAGATACTAGCTCCTTAATACATTAAATGTTTATATTTGTTGCATCTAGATGTTTTGACAAGTGCATCTTTGTTAATACAACAGGTACAAGAAGTGCTTGATGAAATGGGTCATCCAAGTATACCATTGAGTGTCATATCTAAGGCCGCTGAAATTCAACTCCTTGATGTTGTTGACAAAGTACTCCTTGGAAACAAGTGGTTACGAAAAGCCACTGGTATTCAGCCAAAGTTCCCGTATCTTGTCGATTCATTTGAAGAAAGGTACTTGCCAGTTACACTGTTTGGTGATGTATGTTGGCTCTGTTCAGTCATCTAGTTAATTTACTATGGGCGTCTTTTTTTCCATCTCAATCCATAAAAGGAGAAATGTTGGTCATGAAAATCATGAGAACTGAGATAATAACAAGTTTTATTTTCCTCTGGTTTGTGTGTGTGGGTGGGGAATGCCTTTTGCTTTACAATGATTGCAGGTTTCTAGGGTTGATTCTTGCTCATATTGCATTATTGGTTCATTTGGATGGAATCTTCAAGGTTATGTATCAAAATTTCAAAATATGACAAATAGAGTTTACTAATATGAGATTTTGATAATTCCAGTGTCACATCCTCAATTTTACTATAAACTATCAGTCGTGTAGGTTCATTCTGTTATTTAGGGCACAATTATGTGCATCTGCAGACTAGTTTGTATGCTTGGACCAGCTTCACTTGCCATTAGATAAGCTCTATATGTACCCAACTGTTTTGTCCCTCAAATTCTCCTCTCTTAGTGATATTTTGTAATCGTATCCATGCTGCGTTGATGCTTTGGGATATGACAAGTTATGCATGGACTCTTGAAATAACCCGTCATGGCCTGTCTGTGCTTTTTTGTACCGAAAATGAAATAAGGTCCAATAAGATAATGGTTGTTCAAGTGAGTCCATAACCTATGTCATGCAAGGGAATTATATTTAACAGATTTTGGAACTTTCTATTTGTTATTCTTGTTCTCGTCCTTTATAACCTTTTCATTTGTTTACACATGGACATGGTTATCATCAATTTTGTAAACATCTTGAGCACTCTTGTCAAGTTGTGCTGAAGGAAGGTTGTGGTTTCAGGAGTGCAGCATCCTTCCAAAGAGCCATGGAGTCGACCTGTTCAATTGCCAACTCAGACGCAGGTGCCGATAGGACCAGTTGTGATTGGCAGCTGAGTGCATCAGAATCCAGGGCAGATGAGATAACCCACTCTGATCAAGACCATTCTACAACTGTCCCTGATTTCCGCTTCCCCTTCGGAAACTGGTTTTCAAATCCATGGTCAAAACCATCCGGCGAACAGAAAAATCCAGATAAGCTGTTCAAGTCAGGCGGTGGCCATAGAAGGTGAGGGATCTTGTTTTCATTTTCACTCACATGTAGCTTTTTGAAGTTTTTCCCGTCTTAACTCCTCTGTCTTTCACTAGAACTGAAAGTTCAGATGGAGAGTTTGTCAGCCAATCACCACCAAACCCTCTTCTGCCCAAGATAACAATGGTTGGGATCTCAACGGGTGAGGGCGGGCAGGTGAGCAGAGCCAGCTTGAAGAAGACCATAGAGGATTTGACCAAAGACTTGGAGCAGACAGGCCAGAGACAAACACACCAAAGCAAAGACAAGGACCCTTTATTTGTTGCAAATGTTGGTGATTTCTCCGGTATGACAAAAACAAGCTGAGCCTGAGATTGCATGGTATGTACACTAAAGAGTTGTTCGATCTTTTCCTTTCTTGGACGTGTGTTTACACATGAAAGGAAGGCCGTGTGGAGGCTGTGGTCGGCATGGATCACTAAATTGTGCAACCATTCCCTCATGCAGGCATGGGATTCATGCTTATGGATTAGTGGGAAACAGAAATTGACTTGGTATAGAGAACATGTTGTTGAATCTATTATGTAATCTCCGAGAGATTTGGTGACCGGTCTAGATCTAGAGACTAGTCTAACTCTTAAATTTTCATTCTGGAGGCAGATACTATGATATTTCCTGGAATGTTTTTGTTTCACTCTTTCTGGATAGTCCGCATGTGGTGTTTCCGTGTTTGAACTTTGGACCCACTAAGAAGACTGCAATGCTCGCAAGGGAATCACAAAAATATTAAAAAATATATATATATATGCAATGTTTATTTTTACCAAGTGGTAAAGTAATCTCAACTGCCAAAAATTTAACATACCATGTCTGGTTGGTCAAAACAAGTGGAAAAGTAAAGTTCAGCCACTAAAAAGTTTACTTTTACTTTACTATGCTCCAAAAATTTTCACCTCATTAAAGACAAGTGGTTTTTTTACTACTTGTTGACTTCTCATCTCACTTATTTTACCTCATGAAAATAATTGCATCTTTACTTTATAAGAAATTATACTTAACCTTTACTTAGTCATTAAATTTTTCATTGATTTGACATTTACTTTACCTTACTTGCTTCAAGGTCATTTTTTTTAACTATGACAAAGTAAAGGTAAAGTAAATGTCACATCAACGGTAAATGTGGCATAAAGTATTTGGTGAAGTAATGCTTGTGTTTGGCATGCACAAGGTAAAATAAAGTGAAAGACTAATAAGAGTTTACTTTACCATGAGGTAAAAGAAAGTGACAAAAAAAAAAAAAAAAATAGAGGCGGCAAATGTTTATGTTTTCGCTCTCTTTTTTAATTAAATAAGGTAAAGGGAGAAAAAGTGTTAACTTGACCTTTACTACCTGTAATTTAGCCATATGTAAACAACTCAGGTTCATAGGATATTTTCAATTATCCCATCCAGGTTATGAGAATCAGGAGCCTCTGAATGGGTGTACGTACAGTGACCGTGAGCAGATCACTCAGGGTCTGTCACGTCACTATAGGTCGCCTTTAGTCTGGATGCGTGGCAAGCTGCCCCACAATGACGTGGCGGACGATGAGTGGTCCACTCATGGTCACCGTAGGGTTTTACCTCAACCAGATCCGGACTCACCTAATGAAATAGATTATCGAAGTTTTTACTAGCATCATCTATGCTACCCTCAAACGGGCTAATTGGCTACATTTAATGTGCTTGATTTTTTAAGAGAATTTTACCCAAAAAAATACTTAATCCGGACGTGTTACGCAATCTACATTTAATGTGCTTGATTTTTTAAGAGGATTTTACCGAAAAAAATACTTAATCCGGACGTGTTACGCAATCAAACACTTTAGCAAGTGGGGCACCAATTAGAGCAATTGAGCTCGATTTTCATTTTCATTTTTTTTTTTTTACCAAAAGAGCATATCGTCGGTGCCGACCTTATTTACACTGATTAAGGTCGGTGCCGACCTTATTTACACAAAATAAGGTCGGCGATGACCCTGTCCGTGACCCATATTAGGGCCCATATCTCTGTTTTTGCTTATTCTTCTCTTCTTCTATCCCTCATAATGTAAGATGATGGGACCTTCTAATATTGACTAGCTTCATCTTGGGAAGGGCAGTGGGGCTGCTGTTGATGTGTGGGAAGTTTCCTTTTCTTTTCTTTTTCTCCTTTTGGTTCTTCCTTTGGCTGGAGTACCTGGGATTTGGGAGAATGCCACAAATCTCAATGGTTAAGATTTCTTACATCAGAATCTGGAAGTGGGTCTTCAAGGACAATGACATTTTTCCTTAAAAAAATGTGACTTTTTTTTTAATAATATGAGCTTTCATTGAGATCTCACCAACCAATCATGCAATTAAGCAGTAATTAATTGGGTATTACATAAGACTGTCATTCTTGTAAGTTTCATGGAAAGCTGAAGGTGAGTTTTAATGGAAACTAAAAAAGTATACCATAACTGGTATTTAAACAAGTATGGAATCTATTTAGGTGAAAGAAGCTCAGATGGAGGTGGGCTGTGGAAGACAGTAGGAATAATCTTAGAGTGCTGCTATTGGCACACAAAAATTTTCTTTTCAAACACAAGGATTTTTTGTTTTTTTTTATTACATTTATACCCCTTTATGAAATGACTAAAGTAGCCATTATCCAACAAAAACTCAAATCAGATTTTCTTTTCACACACAATCTCCATTCTTCTTCCCTAAGGGCCCGTTTGGATAGGCAAAAAATAGAATAGAGTGAAGTTAAGTGGGCCCTAACTGTCTAAAATTTTAACTCTACCCCGTTTGGATGAGTCTGGCATAATAGATGAAGTAATGTTGTGAGACATATATACTCCATTTCACTTCAACTCTAACTACTTCCATTTTCTTGAGTGAAAGTAGATTATACTTCAAACCTTAACTTCAAAATAGTCATCCAAATGGAGTGAAATGAAGTATTATATTTTAACTTCAACCTATTTCTCTTCACTCCACTTCACATGTAAAATCCATTTCATTTCACTCCACTCCTCATTTATCCAAACAGGCCCTAAGAGCTTCTCCCAACTCACTCTCCACTTCTCACTCTCCACTTCCTCCATCTTCCTTGGGCAAGTCATCTTCAGTCACTTGCATTTTATTTTTTTTGGGCATTCTATCTCACTCTCCACTTCCTTCATTTTCCTTTGCAACTCATCTTTCATTCACATTCCTCCATTTGATTGTGCAATGAAGGAAGAGATGGATGAAAACAACAATCAAATGGTGCCTTTTAATCAAAGCAGTAGTGGAAAGGTATTTTTCATTGATATTTTTTTTCATTTTTGTATCTTTTGTAATTTCTTCATCTCGCCTGAAACTTCGAACCTCCCGATATGTACGGTATTTCAGAACCGAACATATAGCATATGTTCGGACGTACAGGACCGAACATATGACATGTTCGGACCTATACAACCGAACATAAGCTATATGTTCGGTCGTGCACTTCCGAACATATAGCATATGTTCGGTCCTGAGATTCCGAACATATGCTATATGTTCGGAATTAAATATCTGGACACTGATATTTAATTAATATATTATGCAGGTCTCTACGCAAGAAAGTCAGGTTGGATCGGACTTTGTCATGGATTATACCAGTGAGTTTATAACTCACGAGGTAAGACCAACATATGTAGGATTTATTATTCAAGTTACATTTACTTATTACTAAATTCGTATTTAATTTGTTTATTTATTGTAGATATTTCACAGCCGCGATTCGTTGATCAGTTGGGCTCGTGAAGTAGGAAGGAAAAATGGGTTTGTTATCGTGATAAAGATTTCAAATGCTGCTTGAGTGGGTGTCAAAGTGAGAGTACTCCTTGCTTGCGAGAGAAATGGACAATATAAACAAGAAGAGTGCCAAAAGCAAAAGAGGATCAAACAAACCGGTTCAAAGAAATGTGGATGTCCTTTCGCACTAAAGGGTAAAAAGTTAGACTCAAATGATGATTGGATGTTGGAGGTCATATGTGGTGTGCATAACCATTCGGCAGCGTAATATTTAGAAGGGCATTCATTTGCAGGAAGATTATCAGAGGAGGAAACAAAGTTGCTGGTTGACATGTCGAAGAGCATGGTTAGACCAAAAGAAATTTTGGTTACGTTGAGACAAAGAAGTGAATTAAACGTAACCACAATGAAGACCATATACAATGCACGCTACAGATATAAAGTTAATGAGCGGGGTGGAAGAAGTCAGATGCAACAACTACTTGGTAAGTTGGCAGAGCATGATTACATAGAATGGCATAAGAATTGTGAGGATAGCGAGATTGTAACTGACTTGTTTTGGACGCACCCAAAAAGTATAGATTTGTTGCGTGCATTTCCACATGTCTTGATAATGGACTATACTTACAAGACCAATCGTTACCGCATGCCTCTTCTGGAGATTGTTGGAGTCACATCCACAGACATGACTTTTTCAGTATGCTTTGCATACCTTCATGCTGAACGTGAAGAAAATTATGCATGGGCACTAGGTGTATTGCGTTCTATTATTGGCGATGGTATTCTTCCTGATGTCATTGTGACGGATAGAGAATTGTCACTCATGAACGCCATTGCAACTTCTAAAGAAGATACAGGAGCTATCTATGCCAGACAGCACTCATTTGATTGAACCCGAGGTGATATCAAGAACAAGAGGCAGACCAAGTATGAAAGCTGACACATCAACTCGACGAGATCCAAGCGCTTTTGAATTGGTGCCGTCTGCACAGGATAGCTACTCTCCTAAATCAGTTGCAGTGAAAGATGTTAAAAATAAAGGACAATTGGGACTCAAACCAAAGAGAAACGAGAAGATAAGGGCGATTCGTACAAGGTCAAAGAACATCAGTAATTATGTGGACTCATTTCCCGTGGGGTTGAGAACTCATGTGGGGATGTCGAAAGGTTCGTTGAGCATCCTCAATTGAAACTCCCCGTAACACATGTGCCACCTGATTCACATGGGTATATAATCCCCGCGGGTCTTCAACCCAATGGTCTTCACCTCTTCCTGTAACCTCATCAAGTATGATCAGTGCATCCGAATTACGCTGCTGATAGTCAATCATACCGCTACCACTTGGCTCATTTTCTTCGGGACGGGGCGCGAAATTAGAATGAAAGTTTGGGTGTTGTAATATCCTCCACGATACTCGTGCATACCAATCCATATACCCGGGAACGCAATCTGAAGGACGCCTAACTGGTTGACTACGATTCAATGCAGATAGTAGGTGATTAGGCCATCCTTCCCAAACTTGATTGATATATTGATATGCGATTTGATAGTCACGGGCAGTCGGACCTCGCGTAGCACGAATAGGGGCTAATGGCGTGGAGGAATCGTCTGAACTCTCCCAAACTGTCTAAGCACCCTATCTGGGTGATAAGGCTCAACAACATCCATACATTTGATGCACCCACAGTAGTATGCAACTTCATTGAAAGGATGATATTGTCTAACATCACGATATGGGTCCCAAGTCACCTGAAAGTAGTTAGTCCAATCGTAAGATATGAAAGTATATAATAGAAAATAAAAAGTTAATCCGATACACTATTTAAAAGAAACATCAAGTTAATTACCTGATCAGTACTTATGACATCAATTCTCTCTCGTATGCTTTGTAAAGGAGCAGACTCTCTACGAGGAAACCAACGATGAACCCGGGGCTGAATGGCTTGATAGAGTAAGTTTGGAGTCGGAGCCAAACTTTCGAAGTGTTCGTACACCCAAGCTTCTAGTAGAGTCAGATAGCCGGCTATTTGTTTCACTTCATGCCTGCTTGCTAACCCCAACTGCCTGTATAAGTATGCTAGTGCAGCAGCACCCCATGCATATGAACGTATGGCCTCTACATCCACGAGTTTTGTAAGGAAAATGATCGGCACCCGTGTGCCACTCTTGTCAGTAAACAAGGTACAACCCAATAAGTACAGAAGGTAAGCTCTTACTGCAGAGTCTATCATCTCGTCCCCATCATCGTCAGACAAACTGGAAAACCTTTCCCGTAACCACTCCAATCTAACTGATTGGCCCCGCACTTGTATCAACTCGTCATGTGCTTCTACCGGTTCTACTCCTAGTGCATCAACGAGGAGTGCTTGAGCTTCTTCATATGACATTCTTTCATTATAAGAAACCGTCCGCCCAATCACTGGGATGCCTAGGATAGATGCAACATCATCTAAGGTGATGGTCATCTCACCAAAAGGCATATGAAAGGTGTTCGTCTCAGGTTGCCACCTTTCCACAAAACCAGATACAGTAATCTTATTGACGGAGCGTTAAGATGCAGTCACTAATGGAGCCAATCCAGACCTCGAGACTAAATCCCTAAACCTGTCAGACTCATTCAGTTGCCACAAAGGCACTTTCTGCCCATGACTTAGACATTTCAGTGGGCCTCGATCCTGCATTCAACCATTAATACATAATTAAATAAATTAACAAATGAATAAAACTTTCATATGAACAAGTGAAACACACCTGTCCAATCCAAATGTACCCAGCTGTATGTGTATCAAAGCTGGTCAATAAGGACCTATCTTGTGGCCCCAGAGCTGGTTGATCTTCCATCTCTTGTTGTTGTTCTTCCTCTTCCTCAGATACCTCTGGGTCTTCTACAACCTCTTCTACTATCTGACGTCGCTTCCTATTTGAAGCAGTAGGTCGCACCCGAGAAGAGCTTGGCCGGTCCATTTCTAAAATACGAAAGGAAAAAAATTTATTTGACTGCTAGATCTCTATATGTTCGGACCTGAGTGTCCGAACAAATTGGTTTTGTTCGGACCTGAGTGTCCGAACAAAAGTAATATGTTCGGACACTCAGGTCCGAACAAAAACAATTTGTTCGGACGTTAGTGTCCGAACATTTGCAACCCGTTCGGTCAACCAGAGCCGAACAGTCGCGATTTCTGAACCTAAAACCGCGACGATGGTGGATCAAATGCAACCCAAAACTCGTAGAAATCAGTAACATTGTTTGTCAAAACTTACATTGAATGAAAATCTATACTAATAACAAGTTTTCATGGAAAAATAAGTAATCTAAGATGGAAAAAAATGGTAAAGAATAGATAGGAAAGAAGAAGAAATAGTAATGTTGGAAGGATCCATTTACCTTTGGAAGAGAAAGATGTCTAGAGGAATAGGAACACCGGTGGCTCGCCGGAGAATCGCCGGAAAATGGATCCAGTCGGTGGAGTGGAAGTCCCTTTTGGTTTGTGTGTGGGAAGAACAAGAAGAAGATGTGTGTGGGAAGAAAGAAGAGGGGAATGAATATAAGGTCAGTTTAGGAACTTTTGATGTGTGTGGAAAGAAATACATTCATTTTTAAATTTTAGTAATGTGTGTGGAGAGGAATTGTGTGGGAAAAGATAAATTTTGTGTGCCAATAGCAGCACTCCTCTAATCTTATTGGGTTTCTTTAGATTTTCAAAGGAAGTATAAAAGAAACCGATTTTGTTTGAAAAGAAGAGCATGAACATCTTTATGTCCTGGAAATGCTGTCTGGGTTTTATGTAGAGGAGTGAGATTTGTTTTTATTTAAGTTTTGTTTTGTTTTGCTCCCCTTTTGAGCGTCCTCAGTACAGCAATGCAACACAAAGGCAGATTTCCACCAAAGGTTTCTCCACCTTTTCTTGCCTCCCCACTTCACAGCCTGTCAGAATTGCATTATTTTTGGGTGGTTTTGTTGTTTTTTCCAAGTGAAGTGTGGCTGTTCTGTTCAAAATTGTGGACCCAAAGTCACTGAATCTATCACCTTGAACTAGGATTCCTCCATTGATTACCCCCTTTGAGACATCGTCGGGTGGAATGAGTCATGGGAGTTAATGGGGGAGGAGATTTCTGCTTTGTTCTATGCATGGCAATGGCAGATGGATGAAAAAAGGAGTCAGAAGGAGGAAGATGCTCCATGAGCAGCCAAAACATAGTTCTCATCCTGGTTATATCTCACAGGTGACAACATTTGCTTCTTTTATTGTTACTTTGCGTTTTTTCTTTCTAATGTTTTTCTGTTGCCCTGAATCAACTCTAACTTTTCTTCATTCTTACATTCTGAGGGGTCAGAGAAGAGAAGAATGAGCAAAAATAGGGATATGAGCCCTAATATGGGTCGCGGACAGGGTCATCGCCGACCTTATTCAATGTAAATAAGGTCGGCGCCGACCTTATTCAGTGTAAATAAGGTTGGTGCCAACGATGTGCTCTTTTGTTAAAAAAAAATAAAAATCGGGCCCAATTGCTCTAATTGGTGCCTCACTTGCTAAAGTGTTTGATTGCGTATTTGCGTAACACGTCCGGATTAAGTATTTTTCCCGGTAAAATCCTTATTTTTTAAAGATGTACGACGATATCCAATGAATTTAATTAATTAATTTATTTAAATAACTATATCTGATCTTTCTTGTATTTGACTATAGGTGGACTTTCTTGTATTTGGCTATATTGGTGGATGAACCCTGCCACATCTTATTACAATTAATGGTTAATTTTTCAAGCTAGTATGTTTTTGGTGCTTAGAAAGATCAGGTAAATTGGATATTTTCAGCTCTCCCATGAAAATCCAAAATAAAAAGTCTTTACTTGAATGTGCATGCTGTCCTTGGATGGGATAGCCCATGACATCTGATGATGGCCTTGTTTTAAATGGGAGACAATTACAGAAAAAAAAAAGAAGCCTTAAATACCCCAAAAGACTCAAAGCAGTCTTAAAAATTGAGAAAGCCCCAAAAGAGTCTTGGCAACTGTAACTAGGTAACCGAATATTTTTTTCCTTCTCTTTGCTTAGGCCTTTTCAACCAGATTGCAACCCACACACGTGGGCATGCCTTTCCCTCTGTACTTTCTCCTTGAAACCCATTTCATTCTCTCGTTCCCCCACTGTTGCTCAGCCACCTTGACACCCTTCTGTATCATCGCACTATTTTGGCGTGTCGTGGTGACAGACGCATTTCCATTCCCATTGGCGGAATTTGCATGTATAGAACCTATCTTCGATAGGCAATGCTTAGTGTCCCTTTGGCCCATGAATAGATGGTCTATATAGAGAGAAGTATGAAGATACTAACCATTCAATTCTTGTGTTTCTTTCCGTTAATTCACCATTGGATCGAGAGAGTCCTGTGAATTTTTTTATGTTTGTTAATTGACCATGAACCATTCATTTTTTTTTTATAGGCCACATAGCTTAGTACCTTTTTTTCCATGACGTTGAATCCATGGTCGCTCCTCCAGGCTCCATCAACGGCTCTCTTTCTCAACTAAGAAACCCTACATTAGCGCCTTCAACTCCTGATGAAGGGCTTGGCTGATGTTGGATCATCAGAACTTTTACAAACTGCTTGGTTGCTTCTATGTGTCCCCACCACTTTGTTACTCTTCGGTTGCCAAATCGATCCCTCTAAGGATGTGTGGGAAAGTGACAACTGTACTCATGTGTGTTGACACCAAAAATGTCACTTTGCCTCTTCAATCTCAAGAAAGCTACATGAAGCCGCAACCTATGACAAATAGGCAATGCTACTTCTAAAAATATCAAATCTTGTCAGAATCAAACAAAAACCGCAAGATCCTTCAAGACAGTGAAGAGAGGAGTACACATGAAGTTTCGGGTCATTTCAAAATTATTTAGCCTAACTTCACTCATCCAACATCTGAATAGGAGCTCTCGGCGGTGACAGTGTCGAAAACATCAAATTTTTGATCAGAGCCTATGGATGGTCTCAAAATATCTCCAAAAGGCTTCACGTCAAATTTCAAGTCAAACTGACAATGTTTGACCTTCCATCAACCCTCAAGCAACAGAATCAAGCCTTTCGGTGGCGAGAACCACCGAGGCCATAACTCATTAGAAAGAGCACATGACTGGCTTCAAAATACTTACAAAGGGCTGCACGTCAAGTTTCAGGTCATTTCGACGACATTTGACCAGACTTCGACTCTCGGAAGCTAAATCAGGTCTCTTGGCGGCAAAGCTCCCCGGGACCATGGTTTTCAAAATAGAGCTAATAGATAGTCTCAAAATGACTCCAATAGGCTCCTCGTCAAATCTCAGGTCAATCGGACATCAGTTGACCGCACATCAAAGCGCTACAGCTACCTCGCGTCAAAATCAAGTCTACCGGCGACAGGACCCCACATGGCTTCAAAACTCAAACAAAAGCCTATGGTTGGTCTTATTTATTCCTCAAGAGGTTTCACCTCAAATTTCAGGTCATTCCGACATCGTTTGTTCCAGTTTCGGCTTCCGACAACAAATCAGAAGCTCTACACGATAAAGTCTTTGGCTTTCCCGGAAAATTGGAAACTTTGCACTCCAAATTGCAAGGATTCTCGTCAAGTTTTCTACAGGAAAATCATGCCAATAAATATACAAAAATGTCAGGAAAAATACCGAAGAAAAAATAATCAGAAAAGACGGAAGAACGGTCGAAAATCGGCGACCAAAAAGGGAAAAATCCCTTATGGTTGCCAGTGACCCTGGGTGCATGGTCGCCGGATTTCTGCCGAAAAGGCATTTTTCGTTCCTTTTTCGCGTTTCGAGATTTTCGGCCCCTGTGGTTTTTCAAAATTTTGACGTTTGAGGCACCAAATCCGTCGATCTTCGTCAACATCACGGGTCCGTCTTCGAGAGTATCAAATCATCATTGATCGCCAACCAGTAAACCAAGAAAGTGCACTTTCTGTTCGATCGATCGAGAAATCGACAAGACAAGTGGCACCAGCCCATTGTTAGCAATCAATGTCTGAAGTTGCATGGTCATCCGATGTCGATCAGTATGAAGATCCATCGATGATCATCGCCAGAAGAATTCCAAAAGACGCGGCACAGCCCGCGACTTTTCGACTGCTCAGGCAACCACTTAATGTAGTTAATTGACCAGTTTATGGCAACTTAATGCGGTCATTAATTCGTTATCTCGGACGGCCCAATAAAAAGCAACCAAAAAAAGAGTTACTGGTTAGCCATAAACACGGCATTAACCCATGTAACTCCTCCCATCACGGAGATTAAAGGCAATTAAATGCACTTAATTCTCCACCGGCGAATCAGAAGCCAAAGAAAATGAGTTACAAAATAAATCAATTATAACTTGTAACTCCTCCCATTATGCGGCTTTAATGCATTAAAAGCCCATAAACTCTCCTAAATGGCTACCAAAAGCCTATAAATAGGAGAGCATTCTAAGAAATCCAGATCCGAAAAAAAATCAGAGATCATTGCTAGAAAAAGCACAGAAAATCTCGGAATCCAGACGAAAGAATCCACAAAAAAGAGAGAAAACTCTGTTGAAGTTCTGCATCGACCACCGCTACAAGGTGACAAAAGTTCCTTGGGGGGAACCGCTCCCCAAGGTCCTTGTCTCTCCTTCTGCTTCCAATGGTTTAAACGTGACTTTTCAGCCCATCTACTTAGTTTTTTTATTGGACATAGGACTTTCTCTTGGTCTTTGTCCTCTAAAAATCTGAGGTTATAGCCGAGCCAAGCAAATCAAGAGCATCTTCTGTTCTCATATGCATGGATGATGGCGAAGTCCACATACGACTTGTGACCGTCAATCTGAACGAGTTCCCCACAATCTCTTAAGAAGTTAGATCCTCTTTTTCTTGGTTTTCATTGTAGTTTGTATTTTTCTAAAGGGAAAAAAATCACAACTCTTGTCTTTCACTATTGATAGGAATTGTAAATCGGCTATAAACGCCAAAAATCGGCTATAAATGCCAAAAATCACCTTTTACGGCAAACATCGCCTTTAACGATAAAACAAATGAAAACGCCTCTTACGGCATTTCAAAACCATGTCTCTTTTATCAAATATATGTGCAATGAAAACTCGAAAGAAGTTGATTGCCTTTTCTACTTGCGAAGATGGATCTTCGGACCGCCATTTGCAATTCTAAGTAGAGTAGAAAATCTGGCACACCCACTAAAAATAAATAAATATTGATGCACGCTTTGCCCTCCCGGGCGCGAAATGGTTGGATCAAACGGACTCTCACGTCCACCGACCTCGGTAAGCGCCGTGCAGAAGCACGGTCCATCAATGTGAAGGGATTTGGCTAAAGAACGTCAGCAAATACTGAAAAAAGAAAGAAAGGATTTGGAATCATCTTTTTTGCTGCTCTAATTTTAGTGCTATATGCATATGTTTGAATAAAAGTAGACTTTTCTTGTTTTGGGTGATGAATGTAGAATGGGAATAAGGGAATAGAAAAAGAATAAAAATGCATCGATCATCACGAGTGTGCTGAGGAAGAAGAACGATGGTGAGGAAGGGAAGAGAAGAAAAAAGGGAGGTAAGATGGGGGCAAAATGAGTCTAAAAAAGAGGGGAAAGTACAGAGGGAGTGTGTTGCAGCCTCGTTAGAAAGGCAAAAGGAAAAACAGAAAAAAAGTCATGACCATATGGACACTTTACTTGCCCGGTTATCAGGTTACCTTTCCGGTTAGCAGGACTGTTTTGGGCCTTTCTTAGTTTCCAAGATTGCTTTGGGTCTTTTAGACTATTTGAGGCTTTTTTTTTTTTTTTGTAATTGTCCCTTTTAATGGCTATATATATAGTAATAAAGGAGGGCTCTCCTAAGCTGCAGCTTGGGATACCATAAGCTGGTGGGCTTCTTCATACGAGTCGGGTTGACCCAAACCTGGACTGGAACTAAACCTAAGCTGCAGAACCCATATCGATGTTGGGATCTAGCCACCAGAACCAGAGATGATAGCCTAGAGTCCGTTCTCTCATTGAAGAAGAAGATGAATCAGAGAAGATCATCTCAGTTTCTAAGATTTGATTGAACATGCTTCAAAATGATGTTACAGGTTCGGATTTGTTGCAGTACAGTGCCCTGTTTTTCCAGAAATAGCACAAGATTCGGATTATTCAATTGAAATCGAAGTTGCAAAAATCACAGTTGCAGTGCAGAAAACAGAGATCGGTGTAAAGAGATGATCGAGTGTTCTTCCCGATATTTTGAAGTGTCCAGAGGAAGAAGAAAGGGTCCCCGGATGTAACCTCGGTCGGTGACAGAGAAGATCGGAAAGAGGGCATGCATTAGGGCTTTCTTCGTTTTAGTCATCGTCGTTAGAGGAGAGGTTGCCGGTCGCTGTAGATGTCTCCAGCGCTATGCCGTCGCTGAAGGAATAAGGTAGAGGACGTCCGGGCCATGGCATGTTCGGATTTATTGTGTACATCCAAACCTGGCAGGTCCTGAAGGGGAGAGGGAGTGGAGAGGTGGAGAGAACTGACCCTGGGCATCATATGGATTCCAAACGTTCATGATCTACATGCGAATAGAGTCGATTTCTACTTATAGTAATAGATAGTAGATTTATTATATAATAAGGGTGGGCCCCACAACTTGCATTTCATTGGGCATATCTTTCTCTCTTTTATTAGGGCAAATATATATATAATAAGGGTGGGCCCCACAACTTGACTACATCTTTCTCTCTTTTATAAGGGTATATAGATTTATTATATAATAAGGGTGGGCCCCACAACTTACATTTCATTGGGCTTGTGTGGAGTGATTATATATATAATATATAATATAGTCAATAGTGCGCCCCACAATGGTGCGGTAAAAAAAGATGCAAATATGAAATAAAATGGGCCCCATAATGGTATAGTAAAAAAAAGATGCAATTTGTTCTCTTTTATAATAGTGTAGTATGTAGTATAGTATATATATAATATATAATGAAGTGGGCCCCACAATAGTGTAGTATCTATTATGTAGTATAGTATATATATAATATATAGATAACATGGGCCCCACAATGGTGTAGTCACAAAAAAATGGCAACATCTTCTCTTTTATAATAGTAGTAGATATATACTTGGGGACTTAACGAGGAAAAACCCTCATAAACAGCTTATTAATTAATTTAGCCCCAATAAAAAAGGACAGACAAAACATGCCCTAAATTGACGTTTCTCTTTTTCTTTTTTGTCTTTTAGCGCTATAGTCGATATTGGCACTCAACCTTCATTCATCTCTTCCTCTCTCTCTTGTTATCTGCAATTAATCTCAATCTCACAACAATCTTTGAGAAGGAGGAAGAAGGAAAGAGAAAGCTGGTGGGTGTGTGCAGATGAGATGCACGGAGATGGAGGTGTATGTAGGGGCTGTGAGGGCGGAGTGCAGCAGTGAAGGAGAGGGAAAAGAGAAATGAAGAGGAGGGAAGAACGAGAAAAAAAAGGAAAGAGAGGGAGAGGTCTTCGCTTGCAATCGCAGCGATGAAACCGACGAGGGCCGGAGGTCACCTTTCCCTCCGGCGACAGCAGAGTCCAGCGCTGGGCGGCGATAACAAAGATGCTCTCCGGACGGCCTTTTCTGTCTAGCGTTGCCTCTTTTCACTGTGATTTGCGGCCCACCTTGGATTAGAACCAAACAGGTGATACCGATGTGCACTGTTGGTTCTCCTTCGTCTCCGGCAAGACCATATCAGATTTGCAAGCCCAGATCCTCTGAGTTTCTCCTCTTCTTCGATCAAACAAAATTTCTTTTGGTTCGTCTTCTACACTGCAATCAAACCAGATTCTTTTGGTTTGTGTTTTGGAGATGGGTTTTTCATCTTTTGGGTTGTAGTTGAGTTTGGGCTACTAGTATTTTAAGCTGGGTTATTGAGAATGAAAGGCTTTTGTTTTCTTTTAGAGGCTCGTGGAGATGCGTTTTTCCCATTGCAATGAGATGTAAGGAATCAAGTGGAAAGATGAATGAAATGTAAGTTTGGAGTCCTTAAATCAATCATTTAACTGTATCCATATCAAGTTGGAGGTGTTCGATGAAATTTGGAGGAGCAATGAGCCAAAAATCTGTGTTGGGATAGTTTCCATGAAGACGTTCGATGAAATGACGAAGAGAAAGGAGAATGAAATCTCACGCTCATTTCTCTTATTTTTCTCATGGGAAAGAAGTGTGCTGCTGTTGTGGGGTTTGTCATTCTGTGATTTTGCTCACTAGGATATATTTGATGAGAGGAATTAGAGAACATGGGTGGGGTTTTCATTCCTTGATTTTTGTAACTTTCAAACATATTTCATGTATATATTTTTTGAAATATAAGGTCAAGACACAATGAATTTGTAATGTTGTGAATGGTTTCCCCCTATTTGAGATGTTTGAAATGTGTTTGAGGTGTTTGAAATGTGTTTGAGATGTCCGAACTCTTAAGCTTTTGAAATGTCTGAGTGAAGGGCCGAAACCTTCCCCACCAAAACTCTCTACTATGACGTCCAAGGATGAAATTGGTATTGGAATCGGTGGAAGCATTTTTTGGAAGGGAGATGCAAGAGTTAATGCGAACTCCTATTTGGTTGGTATTAATATTTGGTGTTGAAGATGTAGCTGTCTGGACAGTGTATAATGTCTGCTGAAGCTTTTTTTGGAAGGGTGATGCAAGAGTTAATGTGAACTCTTTTTTTGTTGGTGTTAATAATTGGTGTTAATGTGATAGAAGATGCAGCCGTTCTGGACAGTGTACAGTCTACTGGAGCATTTTTTGGAAGGGGGATGCAAGAATTAATGTGAACTCCTCTTTGGTTGGTGTTAATATTTGGTGTTAATGTGACAGAAGATGCAGCCGTCTGGACAATGTAATCTCCACATGGAAGAGATTTTTTGAAAGGGGGATGCACGTGTTAATGTCATCATATCCATTTTGATTGGTGTTAATATTTGGTGTTAATGTGATTGATAGAAGATGTAGCTGTGATGGGCTTACACATTTTGTTGAAGCATTTTTTGAAAGGGCACAAGTGTTAAACATACTTTTCCCTTTTGTAAGGATCGCCCTTTTTTGGGATTATATGTTGTTGAAACTTATCTATGATAATATAATAATTGTTTGTATTGTCCCGTTATTGATGTTTTTATTTTTCCCACTTTTACTATTGAGAATGATTAGCTAACCCCATCTAGAGCTACACTTAGTAAGTCAATATAGTATTAACATAGTCGATATCGACTATGACTGTGTTTTTTATGTTTCAGCTAAATAGTCAATATCGACTATGACTGTGTTTTTTAGGTTTCAGCTAAATAGTCGATATCGACTATGACTTTGTTTTTTAGACTTCAGCTACATAGTCGATATTGACTATTGGTCATGTTAAACAAACCAGACAATGATATATTCCATTGTACTAAACATTGTTCTGAATACATTGATACATTTTATTCACACATTCAGTTAACAACCATACATTAACAAACCATTCAATTTCAAATTATGGTACATGAAGTTCCACAACATAAATTCAACTGCCCATAACCATAGAAGTTCCACAACCACTGCCCACAAGTTCCACAATTTCAAGTACGAAGTAAAGAAAGTAAGAATCTATGTTTGGCGTCTCCGTCTACTGCCCAAAAAACCTTCCAAAAACTTCTACTAACTAGCTAAGAGAATTACATCAAACCGGTAGGTTCAATAACTCAGGAAGATTCAACCTATTAGGATCACTGCCAACTTCTCTTGAATAACTCAATGACAATTCTACTACAGAAGTCAGGGATGTCCGACTGTATAAATGTGATAGGGCGGCGGTGAACATAATGCTTCGCGAATGCCACAACGAAAACTTCTTTCCCATGAGAAAAATAAGAGAAATGAGCGTGAGATTTCATTCTCCTTTCTCTTTGTCATTTCATCGAACACCTTCATGGAAACTACCCCAACACAGATTTGTACGTGGCCCATTGCTTCTTCAAATTTTTTATAAGATTCCACTGTATTTCTCTTCTAGGTCTTCTCCAAATTTCTTATTTCTCTCTCAAGGGCTTTATTTTGAAAACCCCTACAGCTTGATATGGATACAGTTAAATGATCGGTTTAAGGACTCCAAACTTGCATTCCATTCCTCTTTCCACTTGATTCCTTACATCTCATTGCAATGGGAAAAACGCATCTCCACGAGCCTCTGAAAGAAAACAAGAGCCTTTCATTCTCAATAACCCAGCTTAAAATACTAGTAGCCCAGACTCAGCTACAACCCAAAAGATGAAAACCCATCTTTAAAAAACGAACCAAAAGAATCTGGTTTGATTGCAGTGCAGAAGACGAACCAAAAGAAATCTGGTTTGATCGAAGAAGAGGAGAAACTCAGAGGATCTGGGCTTGCAAATCTGATTTGAGAGACGAAGGAGAACCAACAGTGCACATCGGTATCACCTGTTTGGTTCTGATCCAAGGTGGGCCGCAGATCATACCGAAAAGAGGCAACGCCCGACAGAAAAGGCCGTCTGGAGAGCATCTTTGTTATCGCCGCCCAGCGCTGGACTCTGTTGTCGCCGGAGGAAATGGCGACCTCCGGTCCTCGTCAGTTTTCATCGCTGCGATTGCAAGCGAAGACCTCTCCCTCTCTTTCCTTTTTTTTTCTTTCTTTCCTCCTCTTCTTTTCTCTTTCCCCCCTCCTTCACTGCTGCACTTAATTCGCCCTCACAGCTCCTACGCACACCTCCATCTCCGTGCATCTCATCTGCACACACCCACCAGCTTTCTCTTTCCTTCTTCCTCATTCTCAAAGATTGTTGTGAGATTGAGATCAATTGCAGAGAACAAGAGAGAGAGGAAGAGATGAATGAAGGTTGAGCGTCGATATCGACTATAGTGCTAAAAGACAAAAAAAAAAAAAAAAAAAGAGAAACGTCAATTTAGGGCATATTTTGTCTATCCTTTTTTATTGGGGCTAAATTAATTAATAAATTATTTATGAAGGTTTTTCCCATTAAATCCCCTATTTACTTTTACAAACTAGTGTTTTTTTTTCCTTTGTGTTTTCATTTGAATTTTAGAAGACCAAAGCCCTTAGCCCTTCCCATTGAGTTAGTGGTGGTAGGTCTGTCAGACCAAAAGTGTCATTGAAATGTGTGACACTGTGACACCGGTTATCTGCTTCCCACCAATTGTTAGTGGGAAATCTTTTTAAAAGCTCCAGTGGCGATACGGGAAGCCATGTCACATATATCTTGGAATTTTTATTTTTTATTTTTTACAATAATATCATTTTTTGGGGATTTTATGAAAAAAATGACAAAATTAGATACGATGGCTGTGGACCCACACTCCGAGTATTGATGGTAGATGATCTACCGCCATTTTTTATTTTTATTTTTTTTTTGACTTTTTTACCCCCATTCACTGATATATGTGAATCTTGCAAACACTCATTTATATTAGTGAATGTTGATTTTTTTCTCTTCTCCTTCTCCATAATTTTTTTTTTTATTCAGTTCATCATCATCATCATCTTCGTTAGGAATTAATCGATTCTCTTAATTGTGTTTGGATGGTATGGATATACAACCATTGCTGAGCTCCCAAATCCCAATCCAACACTACTACTGCCTACCAACTCTAAAACCTCATCAAAGATCCTATTTCTCAAATCTTCTCACCACTCTCCCCCTCCCCCTCCCCTCCCTCCATTGCTCTAGAACCGCTCCCGCCATGTCCGTCATTTCAGTGAATGCATTCATTGATATCAGTGAATACTAAAAACTTTCAAATAGAAAAAAAAAAAAAAGGATACAATAAAGGACCACAAGGTGAAACAACATAAACACAATCCATTGTTGAAGGTAGATTTAAAAGATCTTATTTTTATGCTTTTTGGTAACCCTTTCGATTTCTATCTCCAAGCATGTTGTAGAACTATTAGTGAATTTTGAAGACATTACTGATTTTGTAGCCTCTTCTCAAATAACAACTATCAGATATTGTAAGTGTGGATGGAGAAGATGAGGAGGACAAGGGAAAAGTGCAGAGAGAGAGGAAGATGAAGGTTTCAGTGAGAATGGAGTTGGGGTTAAAGTGAGGCTTTTGCCAGTGGGGTGGTGGGAAGGAGGGGTCGCGGGAGCGATGCTAGAGCGGTGGAAGGAGGAGAGGGGAGGTGGGGGAGGGGGAGAGTGGTGGGGAGATTTGGGAAATAGGCTTTCAGTTTCATGAAGATGGCGAGCTTCTTGGAGGATTGGGAGATGAAGTTGATGTTTTCTTCATCTGGGTGGTGGGGTAGTGTTGGGTTGGGAGCTCAGTACGTAATGGTTTTATGTCCATACCATACTAACACAATTAACTCCGTCTATGTTGGGGTATCCTTGACATAGCCGGTCCCAAGCCCGGACAAAGGAGGAGGGTTATGCGTTAGGTAGCCGACAGCCAGCACAATACTCGGTCGGATTTTTATGGATTTGAGACCTAATGAAATTTCGTTGGGGCGGCCCCTACTTAGCGACGCGCTGTATGGTCCGGGTACAGTGATAAGTGAGCAAGGACAGCTGCATCGGCGCCTGGGTGCAGTGCTAAATAGGCAAGGGTCCTCACACTTTATTGGACGAGTGTGGGGGGTAAGGAAGCTAGTCCAAAATAGAAGGCTGAGATTGGGCACTTGGAACATTGGGAGCCTAACTGGGAAACTTATGAAAGTGGTGGATACAATGGAAAGGAGACGAATCGCAATTGCTTGCTTGCAAGAGACAAGATGGGTGGGACACAAAGCAAAAGAGATTGAGAGGACCGGGTATAAGTTATGGTATACGGGACTTAATAGATCGAGGAATGGGGGCGGCATAGTGGTAAACAATGACTTAAAGGAAGATGTAGTGAATGTAAAGCGCTATGGAGATAGGATTATTGCAATTAAGTTAGTATTAGGAGAAGAGATAGTGAACGTAATTAGTGCTTATGCCCCCCAGGTGGGCTTAGGAGATGGACATAAGGAGAAGTTTTGGGAAGACTCGGAAGGAGTGCTACTAGAGATACCCCAAGGAGAGATGGTCTTTATAGGAGGTGATTTGAACGGTCATGTAGGACGTGACGTAGATGGATACATAGGAGTACACGGGGGACATGGGTACGGTAATAGAAATGAAGAAGGGAAGGATATCTTGGAGTTTTCAGTGGCTTATGATCTCGTGGTAACTAACACATTTTTTAGAAAGAGAGAGGAACATTTGGTGACTTATAAGAGTGGCTCATCGAGGACACAAATTGACTTCTTCTTAACTAGGAAAAGAGATCATTTAGCTTGTAAAGGTTGTAAGGTTATACCGGGGGAGAGCTTGACTTCCCAACATAGGTTGTTGATCATAGATGTGCAGTTACAAAGGTGGACTAGAAAAAAGAAGTTGTATAGATGCTCAAGGACTAAATGGTGGAACCTGAAAAGTGATAAGCAACTAGCTTTAAGGGAACGAGTACTAGAGGAAGACGTTTGGGCGACAGATGAGAGTGCAAATAATATGTGGGATAAGGTAGCAGAGTGTATTCAGAGGGTAGGGAAAGAAGTCTTAGGAGAATCTAAAGGGGGTGCTCCGGTACAGAAAGAGGCATGGTGGTGGAGAGAAGCTGTCCAAGATAAGATAAGAGTTAAAAGAGAGTGCTTTAAAACTGGGCAAAAGGATCGAATTGAAGCGAACTTGGAGAGGTATAAAGAAGCAAAAAGAGAAACAAAAAAGACAGTTAGTGAGGCCAAGGTAAAGGCATTTGAGGAGCTATATAGGCGACTTGACACTAAGGAAGGCGAAAGAGAGATATTCAAGCTTGCTAAAGCTAGAGATCGGCGGACCAAGGACTTAAACCAAGTTAAATGCATTAAGGATGAGGATGAAAATGTATTAGTAAAGGACGAGGAGATAAAGGAGCATTGGAAGAGCTACTTCTACAAGTTATTTAACGAAAGCAATAGTAGTGACATACAATTGGGGCAGCTTACCATTTCTAGAGAAGAAGCGAATCATATGTTCTATAGGAGAATCAGTAGGGAAGAAGTTAAAGAAGTATTGAAAAGAATGAAGAATGGGAAAGCGGTTGGGCCAGATGGTATCCCTATTGAGGTCTGGAGGTGCTTGGGGGAGGATGGTATTAGTTGGTTGACAAAGCTTTTTAATTTAGTGCTAAAGAGCAAGAAGATGCCTAATGCATGGAGGAAAAGTATTCTTATACCCATATACAAGAACAAAGGAGATATTCAGAACTGTGCGAACTACCGCGGGATTAAATTGATGAGCCATACGATGAAATTATGGGAGAGAGTTATTGAGAGAAGACTAAGAAGAACAACAAATATTTCAGAGAATCAATTTGGTTTCATGCCTGGGAGATCAACCATGGAGGCTATCTTTCTCCTGAGGAGGTCAATGGAACAGTATAGAGAAGGAAAGAGAGATTTACATATGGTGTTCATTGACTTGGAGAAGGCCTATGACCGGGTTCCTAGGGAGATTCTTTGGAAAGTTCTGGAAAAAAAAAGAGTTTGTGTCGCTTATATTGAGGCGATAAAGGATATGTATGATAGAATCGTGACATCTATAAGGACGACTGGCGGCGAAACTAAGGAGTTTCCTATCACGATTGGTCTACACCAAGGCTCAGCGTTAAGCCCGTACTTGTTTGCCCTAGTTATGGATGAGATTACAAGACATATCCAGGATGAGGTGCCGTGGTGTATGCTATTTGCAGATGACATTGTTTTAGTGGATGAGACGAGAGAAGGAGTGAATGCTAAACTTGAATTGTGGCGGAAAACATTAGAGACAAAGGGTTTAGGCTAAGTCGATGCAAAACGGAATATATGGAATGCAAGTTTAGTCAAAGTAAGACACCTGGTAACATAGAAGTAAGTTTGGGCACACAAAGATAGTAGAAAAAGAAAACTTTAGGTACCTTGGATCTATGGTGCAACAGGATGGAGGGATTGATATTGATGTAAGTCACAGGATTCAAGCCGGGTGGACCAAATGGAGGAGTGCTTCGGGGGTTTTGTATGATCGGAAAGTCCCCCTCAAGGTTAAAAGAAAGTATTATGAGGTGGCGGTACGGCCAGCGTTGTTATATGGATCAGAGTGTTGGGCAGTAAAGCATAATCATGTCAAGAAGATAGAAGTTGCGGAGATGAGAATGCTAAGATGGATGTGCGGGATCATAAGGAGAGATAGGATTAGGAATGAGGAGATTAGGGGCATAGTAGGAATAATACCGATTGGAGATAAAATGAGAGAAAATCGACTGAGATGGTTCGGCCATGTTAGAAGGCGTCCAACAGAGGCACCTGTTAAAAGGTGTGAAAGCATGGAGTTTGCCAAGAGTAGGAGAGGGAGAGGGAGACCCAAGAGAAGTTGGAAAGAAACTATTAAACATGATCTTGCCTACATGGATCTAACGGAGGACATGGCCCTAAACAGATTTGATTGGCGTCGTCAAATCCATATAGCCGACCCCACCTAGTGGGAAAAGGCTTCGTTTGGTTTGGTTTTTGGTTTACCATACTAACATAATTAACAATGACTCAATCAACTCTTCAACAACACAATAAAGAATGACTCAATCAACTCTTTCTTGAAGAGATGATGGTGATGAATTGAACCAAAGAAGAGATTATAGAGAAAAAAAAGAAAAAGAAGAAGAGTAAGAAGTAAGTGGGAAAAAAATCCAGGGCGTGCACAAGGCTGACTGATCAATGAACAAGAGCAAAAAAAGTAAAAAAATAGTAAAAAAAAAAGGGTGGGAGGTCATCCCTCTACCATCGATTTTCAGAGTTTGGGTCCACGATCGTTGTATCCAATTTTAAAGAGATTTTTCATAAAATCTCCTTTTTCTTAATATCTCTTATGGAAAAAAATTTCAAATTTATTGTCAGAAAGACTTTTTTTATTACATTAATTGGATTATATTGTGATATTTACTGATATTATAAGCTGGAAAATAGTATAAAGAGGAGTTTCAAAACTGGTCATATGCAGAAGTAAATGTTTTTCCTTGTGCAAGACCCCGTCCCGAGTTAATCAAGATTAACTCTAGTTTACTTGAATTACAGCTAATTAACCATGTTTAATTAGACTAAGTGTGAAAATTAATCAAATGACCTTGAATTAGCCTTAAATAAGTGAATTAGACTTAATGAAATGAGATTAAAGGATTGTAAATTACTTGAATGAGGTTTTGAACTCAAACGAGGAAATGAGGGACTTTTATGTAAATACGGATTTTTGCGTATTTCGTCCAATACGGAAATTTTCAATGCCAACATGCATATCTCGAGGAGTACATTTACTTTCGTCAAAAGCTCGAAGTCGTTTGACGTATATTGGGTCAAGTGACCATTTATTTGGCTTAAATTAAAATGACTTAAGGAGGTAGAGGACCTTCAACTCATTTCGCACACCTTTTTCTCTTTTTTCTCTCCTTTATTCCATTTCTTGCATCAAGAGTGGATACTAAGGGCTTTGCAAGTGATTTTGAAGAGCTTTCATACTCTTCATCTTCTTATTCAACTTGTGTTTAAGTTTCTTGAAGTTATAAAGCTTGGGAAAAGCTTCAAGTTGAGGATTTCGTCTTGGAATTAAGCTTTCAAAGAGGTTTTTCTCCATTTGATCTTCATTTGAGGCAAGTACCTACATAACTTATGATTTGTAATATTTTAGAGTTGTTAAAACTCATTTGGCCCAAAGTTACAGGCTCAAAACTAAGCTTCTGGGTCTGTCGATCGACCGACGAGCTGACCGACAGGTCTGTAACCTGTTTTCAGTGAATTCCAGCTCTCTGGAATTCTGACCAACGCATGGTCGGTCGACCGATGACCTGACCGACCCTTGACCGCGGCCGGCCGACAGTGCCTGATGAAAACGAATGGAATTCCAGCTCTTTGGAATTTTGACCGACGTAACGTCGGTCAGCCGACCTGAAGCTGTCGGTCGACCGACACTGTACTGAAATGCAGAATTGAGGTTAAATTGTCTGTATTGAAGCGTAATGTATACATGTTGAATTTTGTTAATGTCTAAGCCTTCATAGGTGTAAACTCAGTTTCCCGAATACACGATTAAAATGATATTCATAAAAAATAGTACGTATTGGAAAAATGAATATTTCACTCATTTGGTTGGCTTAGAAGTCTGACTAGAATTAGTTAACTTCCACATCATTATAATTCTCAACTCATGAGTAAACTACACTGACATTATGTAATGTATATTGAATTGAATAAATGAATAATTCCTGCTGCAGCAGATGTCTGAGGTGTTCTGGAACCTCGTGGAAAGTTGGTGATCTCTGATCAAGACACTGACAAATTCCACCCCATTTGAAAAGTCATTAATCCTTGAGGCCTAAGGCCCTGAATGGTGTGCCCTTCCGCCTTATGCCAATAGAGGAATATTTCATAAGCTTTAATATAGAAGGTGAACAATCACCGAATAATGAATCTCTTAGTAGATATGGACTCAATGATATTGCTTGATTCATTGTCAAATGAAAATGAAGTGAATGTTATGTATATTGAATATGTAGCACTGTTTCGTTTAATTGATAACATGTATTATCATGGATATGTATGTACTTGTTGAACCGTCGTGTTCATGTGCTATTGATGAATGTCACAGGCCCAGATGCCCGTGCCAATCCTGCAGCGGCCACGCCGCCAGCGGAAAATACCCAACCGATACCTCCAGGAGGTTTAATCGAATGGCTTTAGATCGAAGAACGAATGAACTAGAACTTGACACATTCTGGAAATAGATTTTTGTATTAATCATTTTGGAATGTAAATAGAAGTTCCCTGTATTGTATTAAGTATACAGTGGTTGACTTCGTTAGTGAAGATAGAACATGTATATTGGACTTTACGTTTAGTAAAGAACTCTTATTGTGTTATGTTTTCGTTAATGTATATCTTCCACAATTTTATACAGTTGACAAGCTATATGTTGTGATCCCTTGTGAGTTTCGTTTAGCTTTTGTTAATTCGGAATTTACGGGAGTAAGTATGCAATCGCGACTCGGGGTTTGTCTGAGTTAATCAGATCTCGGGACCGGGTCGTGACACCTTGCCTTACATATGAGAGAATGGTAAACTATCATATTCCTAAACTACCTTAATTTGTTAGGTCCTCCATGCAATACTTGCTCTTGCTTGCGTATGCTCTATTTGACCACACTTCTTTTGTCATCCTTTGGCCGCCCGAGTACATCTCCACATCTTATTCCTAAACTAGCTTAATCTGTTAGCCCATGGGTTATCCCTATAGTCCTACTATCTAAGTACACTTTATATGTTGCCCGAGTATGTCTCCACCTCGTCCTCAACCCAAGTACACTCGGGGTAGCACTCTAGCAATGCCGGAGCTAATTCTTGGTAGTGCGGGTGAGAAGTGACGCTTCTTACCACTGAGGCATCTCGTGCTTCTCATAAATAGATTGTTCATACTAAACCATGGGACAATTGTTAGGACTTTACCAAAAAATACAATATGAATCGATTTTACCTAAAATACTATAGAGCAATTAACGGCCTAAACAGTTTGGGCTATTTGGCTACTTGCTGATCATAAAGAGAGGGAGATGGAAAGAGCTAGCATTAAATGTTTAGGAGTGTACAGAAAATGGGGTTCATCTAATATTTCACTCTGGATTTGAGGGCCTCAGAAGTAAATGATACATCAAGGATGAAGTGCTTTTTTTTCATTTGGCATAATCAATTCAATGTTATTTTTGGTACCCAGCTCGGGGACTGGGACCCCAGTCCTCTGGTGAGACAAGTAAACCACGGGTGAGGTTAAGCAATCCTTTGGTGAGGGAGGTAGACATCGGGTGAGGTAGAACAGGCCCCGGGTGAGGGAAGGTGACTACCCAGGCTCAAACCCTGGTCAGCCAAGTAATTAGAAATGACGCTTCTTTCCACTTGGGTAGGAGGCCATTTTTAAAATCAATTCAATGTTAAATACAACATAGGTGAGAGTCAAATTTGCATGGGTGCTAATTCAGTAGGAATTGGAAAGATTAGGATTAATCTAGTATAAGCTTGCATTGGTCTTGCTTGCCGGACCATTAATTGCTTCATTTAAGAAATTCCATGAGATATAGCTTGGCCCACTCATCCCAGCGTACAAAAGGAATTTAGATGGATTAGTTACTCAAGAAAATAGCTTTGTTGACCACTGCTAGCCATTTATATATAGGCTCAGGCTCTCCTAAGCTGTAGCTTAGGGTATCCTAAGCTGCAGTAGTGCAAAAATGGGTCACACATGTGCCCAACACATGTGCAGTTTGCACACTGCAGCTTAGGAGAGCCTCCCTCTTATATATATATATATATATATGAAAGAGATTGATTTCAATTGAGAAATCAACCTCAATTTGTTCAATTGATTTTGATCGCTCAATTTATCTTGATCATTCAGTTCTGTAACTTCTCTCTATTCTATTCAATAATGACTTATCCATTACTCTTCCACATTCTTCGAATATGTAATGGTTATGCTCTCTCTTCTATGGTTTAGTGCATCTCCTCTTCATATTCCCTTTTTACTATTTTAATTAATTTATAATAACTTTTCCTTAGTTTATCATTTCCTTTCTTATTTTTGTTTTAGTTTCTTTTTTAATGACAATGTCATTTAATGATTAGTAACGGAAATGTCATTTAATTAAAAATATTTTTTTCTTAATATTTTTTAATTAACAGTTGTCCATATCCTCAAAATGAGTGAAAATAACTAACTATACTGAAAAAATAATTTGAAGTTAAAGGCTTCTGTATATATTTTCTGGGTTTTTTCTGCTAGTTATTATATATGAAAGGAATAGGATTCGATTTTGCAACTGACTGAAAAATTGTAGCTCAATTTTAATTTCGATTTTGAGCTCAATTTAAATTTCGACTTTAACTCCATTTTGATTTGGAGAGAAATTCTAGGACCACTTCACGTTTCCTAATAAACTGAAAATGTTGAGATTCTGGCTTTCCCTTTCTACATGTCCTAAAAACTCGGAAATCTTATCTCTTAAGATATCCTAAGTTTCATTCATAGAAGCTAGTTGGGAAAGCCTTTGCGATTATTAGCTTTCTGAGAGTCCAATTGCATAAGATGTTTTCGGTAAAGAATGGCCCATACAAGATGATAGTATTTTAAAATAAATTTATATTTTATAAGTGGGCCTTGCTTCAAAAATTATTTTGTAGTGATTAGCTTGATGTGGTATCAACTACTTACATTGGAAAATCTTGTAATGGCCACACAAGATGGGAGCATTTTTATTTTTATAAGTGGGCCCTGCTTGTGAAATTCTTTTGTAGTGATTAATTTGACATGACATCAACTACTTGATGGAGGTATCACTACTTTACAATTGGAACTGCCTGAGAAATTGTTTTTTAGAAATTTAATTTGACGAGGTATCAACTACTAATATTGTGAAATCTTATGCCAACTAATGCATCCTCTCAATTTATTCTTTGAAATGAGAAAATTAAGGAAGAGATTTTACAGAATTAACGAATTTAAATGAGGTGAAATAATATCTTCCTGTTCCAAACTCTTTTTCCAATGCTTCTTTTCACTCATCTCTAAAATTGAACATGCTTTATGATATAGTTGCTTCCATCTCTCTCTATGAAGAGAGAGAAATAGAGAGAAACAGAACAGATTTCTTCCTCTGGTTTTTCTTTTCTTTTCCTTGTCATCAGATCTCACCACATGTATATTTTTTGTAAAATTTCTTTCTGGGTGTGATAAAATTTGATGATTTATTTATTTTTTATTTTTAATATTATGAATAATATTTGCTAGTCTAATAATGAAGACATGGACTGTTGCCCATCCATTGTTTCTATATCTGTTATTCTCATCCACTGAGTTTGTTTTGCTAAATTGCAAAAGAATTTCATTAAGGAAAAGGGTTTAGAAAAAACCCCCAAAAGGATACAAGCCAAAAAGGCCCAAAAGAAGACCACCGCTAAACAACAGAGAAGAGAAAGGGAGCAAAGAAAAATAAATGACAAATCAAAAGGTCATTCTTGGATGTTGAGAGAGCTATAGAAGCATCTTAAGATATGACTACTGGAGGAGGTTATCTTCATCCTCTTGAGAGAAAAGGATATATCCGCCATGACAGAGTTAAGGATTTGCGAGGGAGCTAAAGGGAGCAAAGAAAAATAAAAGACAAATCAAAAGGTCATTCTTGGATGTTGAGAGAGCTATAGAAGCATCTTAAGATATGACTACTGGAAGAGGTTATCTTCATCCTCTTGAGAGAAAAGGATATATCCGCCATGACAGAGTTAAGGATTTGCGAGGGAGCTAGTTTGATATTAGAGAAGGACTGTGTGCATCTCGCCTTCCAGATGGAGAAACAAGTGGAAAGGAAAATAGCTCCAATGCCTTTCATGGTTTTAGCATATGCTCCCTAAGATAGGCCGTTCCATAGACTTGTAGCTGAAGGGTTGGGATGGAGGTTCAAACGACCCATAGAAAGAACTAGCTTCCAAACGTCAATGGCAATGGAGCATCGAAAAAGAAAGTGGAGGCTGTTGTCTGATTTTTTCAAGCACAACGGGCAAGCAGAAGCAAGACTGATTCCTCTCATCTTAGCCCAATCAGAAGTGGGAAGCCTTCCATGGAAGAGTTTCCAACTGAAGCAAGAGATTTTTGGCAGCATTAGAGAACTCCAAACCAAATAGGCCAAAGGCTGATTCAAACCTCTTGATCTGATGGCATCCCAAGCAGTCTTGAACGGTAGCATACCGGAGTTGGTAGCAGCCCAATAGAGTTGATCCGGGGAGGAAGACAAGATAGGGGGGTTGCCTATAACAACTCTTTAAAAACATCTGGACTTCCAAGTTGAAGTGAGGAGGAAAAATCCATGATCTCTCAGAAATATAGGCATTCACACGATCATCTGGGTTAAAATAAATGTTGGGAAAGAACTCAGCTATAGGACTGTTGAATAGCCAGTTATTTGTCCAAATATTAGCCGAACAACCATCTCCGATTTTCCATATGCTGTTTTTATGGAGAATAGAAGCTAGAGCCTTCATTCTTTTACCTATACAGGAGGTAAATCCCGAAGAATGAGCTGACCAAAGAGTTTGAAATCGCAACACTCTAGCTCTATACCAACATGTTGTGCGCATGTATGCGGAAACGTGAATCAGCGATCGAACGAACAAACAACCACACAAGACAAACAATCACACACAAGAGAATTACGTGGTTTGGCAATCTTGCCTACGACTACGGGAAAGAAAACTCGACTCTCCTTTAGGTTCACTCTTCTCTCTGTCTGTCTGTCTATCTATATCATGGGTTACACATTACATCATATATATAATGTTCTCTTTCTTACCCCCTAAGAAACCCTATCTTAGTCATTAAGAAAGTCCCGGTACAATTACCATAATACCCATGACCATGAACCTACTTGGTCTGGACCTACTAAGCCCAACAATCTCCCCCTCCAGACCATGGGGAAGACGTCTCTGAACCCCTTACTAGGAGTCCAGTCTTGCCAACTCTGAACACAGCTCCAGCTTTCCCTTAGACACGACCTTAGTCATCATGTCGGAGGGATTCTTGTCAGTATGAATCTTTTCCGGCTTCATGAGATTCTTCTCGATGACCTCACGAATCCAATGATATCTCACATCAACGTGCTTTGTGCGGGCATGGTATGTAGCGTTCTTGCTAAGATCCATAGCACTCTGACTATCACAGTAGACTACATACTCTCCTTGCTTCAAATCCAGTTCTTTAAAGAAATTCTTCAACCAAATCATCTCCTTCCCTGCTTCATTAGCAGCTATGTATTTTGCTTCGGTTGTAGACAATGCTGTACACTTCTGCAACTTAGACTGCCAGGAAATAGCTCCCCCTGCAAAAGTAAATAAGTACCCAGAAGTAGACAATCGACGATCAAGATCGCCTGCAAAATCAGCATCTGTAAAGCCTTCAAGTACTGGTTTTAAGCCTCCGAAACACAAGCAAAAATCTGATGTACCTCTTAAATATCTGAAGATCCACTTCACTGCTTCCCAATGCTCTTTCCCAGGGTTAGAAAGAAATCTACTTACTACACCCACTGCATGAGCAATGTCTGGCCGTGTACACACCATGGCATACATAAGACTCCCAACTGTTGAGGAGTATGGAATAGACATCATCCGTTCATTTTCTTCATCTGTAGTAGGACATAATCTTTTACTGAGCGTGAAGTGACTGGCTAAAGGCATGCTAACTGGCTTAGCATCTACCATGTTGAATCTCGCTAGTACCCGTTCAACATATTTCTCCTGTGACAACCACAGCTTCTTGGCATTCCTGTCACGACGTATTTGCATTCCCAAAATCTGTCGTGCGGGACCCAAGTCTTTCATGTCAAACGTCTTTGACATGTCTCTCTTCAATCTGCCAATCATCTCACTATCCTGTCCAACTATCAACATATCATCTACATATAAAAGAAGGATGATAAATTTGCCATTACCAAATTTACGAACATAAACGCTGTGATCTGCAGCTGTCCTCCGGTACCCATGACTCACCATGAATGAATCAAACTTCTTTTACCATTGTCTCGGTGCTTGTTTCAGCCCGTAGAGACTCTTTTTCAACCTGCAAACCAGCTGTTCTTTTCCTTCTACCTCAAACCCCTCCGGCTGAGTCATGTAGATCTCTTCTTTCAGATCACCGTGAAGAAATGCAGTCTTCACATCCATCTGCTGAAGTTCAAGGTCCATGCTGGCAACTAGACCCAAGATAACTCTGATAGAAGTCATTTTCACAACTGGAGAGAAGATTTCATCGAAGTCAAGACCCTTCGTCTGCGCAAAGCCTTTAACCACTAGCTGTGCTTTGTGCTTTATCAGTTTTCCACTGTCATCTCTCTTCACCTTGACCACCCATTTGTTCTTCAGAACCTTCTTGCCTTTTGGGAGTTCCACCAGCTCATAAGTATTGTTCTTTTTCAAAGAACTCATCTCATCCAGCATAGCCTCCATCCACTCATCTTTATCTGCATGAGTTTTTGCTTCTGGGTAGCTCTCTGGCTCCCCCTCATCAGTAAGCCCAACACAACAAGCCCATAAGGAAGAAGATAGCATAGCTTTCCAAGCCAACTTGAGGGAGCAAACTTCATTAACTTCAGCATCTTTCTAAGACTAAGCCCACCCATAGATTTGGGAAGGCAAATTGTGTCCCAAGCAATTAGGTTGCTTTGCGTCTTTTGGTCGCTATTGGACCACATAAAATTACGACCAAGGGCCTCCATAGCTTTGATGGTGCTTTTTGGAAGCGGGAAGACCATGAGAGAATGAGTTGGGATGCTTCCTAGGACATGTCTAACCCAAATAAGTCTACCTAGCTACAAAAGAGAGGGACTTACATCTCCATCCTATCAAATGCTTACGGATAGAATCAACCAACGGAGAGAAAAGGTCATTGTTAGGCCTGCCTTGAAAGAAAGGATCTCCAAGGTACTTTGAGGGAAGAACACTATCATGGATGTTTAGAATCTCCATAGCTTTAGCCTTGGGTCTAGCTCTACATTTGCCAAAGAACAAATTGCTTTTTGACAAATTAAATTGTTGACCGGAGATTTCTTGGTAGGAGTTCATACTGCATTAAGAGCCTTGAGGCTTTTGGGACGAGCACGGAGGAAGAGAAGAACATCATTAAAAAAAAAAAAAGATAACAAATAGGAGTGGAGTATGTACAAGGGTATATAGGATTTATTTTTCCGGTGAGATCAAGGTTAGAAAGATTGATGCTTAAGACTTCCTTGGCCAAAATGAAGAGATAAGGGAAAAGAGGATCCCCTTGTCTCAGCCCACATCCCAGAGTAAAAGAAACCACAAGGTTCTCTACTGATCAAAACTGAGCCCCTCGAGGCACAAATGCATTCCTTAATGAGCTCCACCCAATTGTTGGAAAAGCCAAAACTGCTCAAGGCTTGGAAAAGAAAAGGCCAACACAATTTATCGAAGGCTTTAGGAATCCGCTAAATTTGACAATGAACATTACCTAGTTACATGGACCCAGAATTAAGGTTAAAATCCGATTAATTGGTGATCGGGTCATGGTCCAGTGTGGGTTTGTACTTGATACCTGTATGATTGAGTGTATAATGTTAGAAAACAAACAAAATACTAGTGATCTTGGATCTATTTTGAATTGTAGAATCAGCTGTACGTTAAGGGCCTGTTTGGATGCACAATAAAGTGCAAGATTTTTTTATTTTTAAGAAAGCTTTCTTTCCTTTCACTTTGGGTTGTTTGGGTAACTTGAGAAATTAAAATATAATGTCCTTTCTTTCTAAAATATTGAAAGATTCTTTCCTTCACCCCAATGCTATAGGAAAGAATCTTCTAAGAATATCTTATGTGATTTCACGGGTTGTATCTTACGGATTGTGCAATATTCATGTCTCCCAGTCTTCTCTTCCTATCCTCCTTATCTTTTCCTCTCCCAGTCTTCTCTGCCTCTCCTTCTTCTCTCATCCCCTCTTTGGATATCACTACCACAGAATAAAGGTATATCATCTCTTCCCTTTTGTTATCTCTATCTTCCCTTTTGCATTTCTCGATCTTTAGAAGAAGAAAGATAGGTACTTTCGTTTTGATCCTCTCTCTCTCTCTCTCTCTCTCTCTCTCTCTCTCTCTCTCTTTCGCTGTTTTCTATTTTTGATCGGGATCGTTTGATCTGTTTCTCCAACGAATCTATGTTTTTAGATTGAATCCTTCGTTTCCTATTGAGATTTAGTGAAGTTGGTGATTTTTGCTGGTTTTGATGTGTTTTAGTGCTGGAAGTGTAGAATCGGAAATGCGCTTGGCATGCATATTTCTTCAATAGAAAGGATTTGACGACTTCTATTTTTTTATTTTTTTTTTGTTTTGTTGTTTCGATGGAACAACTGGAGTTTATTAGTTGAAGAAGGTGGAAGATTTCGATTGGAATTGCTCTGATTTGATTTGAACATGATGATATTGTCAGATCACTTTCTTTGAGCTCAATTTCTATCTTTCATTGCAATCTGAAGTTCATGGAAACTGAAAAACTAGAACTCTTTAACATTTTTGTTTAAGTTGTTTTACACTCGATCCAGGCATTTTTTTTCAAGAAACGGTATGTGAACAAGATTGGATTTTTATTTGGACATTTATCTAGGAAGACAGATGGAAAGATGCTTTTCTCCCCAAATTGATATCATTAGTGAATATTGAGTTGGAGCTGAAATTTTTATTTGGACATTTATCTAGGAAGACAGATGGAAAGATGCTTTTCTCCCCAAATTGATATCATTAGTGAATATTGAGTTGGAGCTGATGGAATAGAAGCCATCAATTATTCCTAATTCTATTCCTAGTTTTGGTGTCGTAGCCACTGCAAATGAATGCCAAAACATAGATTTTTCCTTCTGTTTGCGATTCTGGGTACGGCTGAACACATCATTTCAATTTCTTGGCAGCTTTGTAACCTTGCATCCTTGTCCTCTGTTTTATATTATGTAGCTAAGAACTTTTATGTTTTGAGGGTCTTATTGGTGATCAAGCTTTTCAGTCCCAGTATTGCCTATATGTTTGCAAGCTAAGATACATGTATACGAGTACATGTTTAACACAACATATCTTATTGGACTTAATGTTGGTACCAGATAGAACCAATTATACATTCCCTATGTTGAGGCCTATTATATATATATAGGATTTGGCATGTTCAAACTTCTATTGATTTTCTTTCATATCATGCAAACCATCAATGGTATTAGACGTTCAAGAAAGCTGGCCACACCATATGTATGCAAATGCATTATGTTTACTATGTGAATTGCTTTACTTTAGGTATTAAAAATAGAACTTTAATTGATCAGGTGTCATTTGAAAGATGTCTTCATTGCCTTCCGACTCCAAAGGTGGAATTAGAGCTTCATGGACACCTGCACAAGATGCATTTGTAGTTGATTTTTTAGCAGAACAATGCAGTTTAGGGCGCTTCTCTGACAATGGATTTAAGAAAGAAATATGGCGAAAAGCAACAGAAGAATTAAATAATAAATTTAATGTTTCGGTAACCGTACAACAATTAAAAAGTCATATGGCAGATTTGAAAGCCCGATATAGGATTGTGAAGGCGTTGAGAGAGCAAAGTGGGTTTGGATGGGATGACCTTTTGCAAATTTGCATTGCAGATGAAGATGTGTGGAATCGTTATATTCAGGTATATTAGCAAAGAAACATAAATTTCATTAATAAAACTATCCATTTGAACTAAGTTTATTAATAATTAATAGTATTTTTTTTTTCACAGGCACACCCAGAAGCAAAAGCTTATAGAAGGACTTCTTTTCCGCTATATGATAATCTTAGCATCATATATGACGGTATAATATTTAATTTATTATATTGCCCAAGATAATATATATATTATGATGATGAGAAATAATTTTGATTATAAACTTATTGTTATAGGTTGTACGGCAGAGGGCAAACGACAAAAGTCAAGTCGCATCCCAATTACACAACCCTGTGTGGAAGAGCAAATTCCCGTTCAGAATTGCACTACTCCTGCTATATCTCAACCGCCATCTAATGAGCGAGTGGAAGAGTCTGGTTCAAGCTCAGAGAATGTAGTGATAATGACACAAAAAGATAATCGAAGCAAACGTTGTTCTGCAGTACCAAAATCACTAAATCGTAAAAAAAGAAGTCGAACAAGTGCTGGTGAGAGAATAGCTGATGAAATCTCAAGAATGGTGACATCATCCGATCGCTTATGTGCTGTAACTCCACCTACATCAACAAAAGATTCTTATGAAATATGCCTAGAAGAACTTCAAAAAATAGAAGAACTAAATGAAGACACTATCATAGAAGCAATAAAATTTCTTCGAGATCGACAAAATGCAATCGCATTTATGACCCTCAAAGGACCATTGCGATTGCGATGGCTTCGTCAAAACTGTGGGGGGCGGCCAGATGCATAAGTCTCTATAATTTTATAATGGTTTTAATAAACTTTTTGCATGGTTTATTATGAGATTGATGATGTTAAGAACTTTGTTAGTTACTCTTTTAATAATGCTTCACTGCGTCGTTTAAGTTGGGTTTGAGGATGCTTAATATTGTTTATTACTCTTTTAATAATAATTCATTGTGTGACTTCAAATGATACTTTATCAATGCTTGAATTATTTGTTAGTGGTTCTTAATAGAATGTCTTTAATATTGTATTTATTTTTTTGCAGATATATATTTGATTTTACTATGAAGGATTTCATTTATTAAAACTAAATATTTATTTTATTGCAGAAATTATAAAGAAAAACATAATGTCTAATGATGACATTAATACTCGTCGAAGGGAGCAGGTTAAACTTAATATGCTTACTGTAGCAGCTGTTGCTGGTTGGTACATAGACACTTATCTTGATAAAAAGCCATGTCGTGATTCAGCACTTTCTGGTGCTGCTTATGTAAATGATTATTTGGTCATTTAGAACGTTTTCGACAAGTTTGTCGTATGGAAAGGCCCATGTTTATGAAGTTGTGCAATGTTATTCGTAGCAAAAATCTTTTATGTGATACACGAGATATAACTCTCGAAGAACAACTCATAATGTTCCTATTCACGATCGGTCATAATGCTGTCAATCGTCAAGTTCAAGAACGTTTTCAACATTCAGGTGAAACAATCAGTCGTCATTTCAATGGAGTTCTTCAAGCTATACTTTCTCTTTCAACACAATACATACGTGATCCATCAATCAATGTTCCAATAGAAATTGCAAATGATACGCGTTTTTTACCCTTTTTTTAAGGTAAATAATATCATTTTAATTTAGACAATGTACTTATGATTAGTTTAATGATTAATTTTACGTAATATAGGATTGTATCGGAGCAATTGATGGCACACATATTCCTGTGTTCGTCGAGTCCCATAAGCAAGCACCGTATCGAAATCGACACGGATTATTATCACAAAATGTTATGGCCGCTTGTACTTTTGATTTGAAGTTCATTCATATTCAAGCAGGATGGGAGGGTTCAGCATCAGACGCTGTTGTTTTAAGGGCCGCAGAGAAAGATGGCTTTAAAGTACCACGAGGTATGTCATTTTATTTTGCTTCGATCAAATAATCCCATTTATTTATTAATCAAAATCTTACTTGTATTTCATTAGGTAAATATTATCTAGTTGATGCTGGATATGGAAACACTCCTAATTACATTGCCCCATACCGAGGAGTGCGATATCATTTGAGAGAGTTTGCTCGTGGAAGTATAGGCCCACAAGATGCCAAAAAACTATTCAACCTTCGCCATTCTTCCTTACGGAATGCAATTGAGCGTGTTTTCGGTGTAATAAAAAATCGCTTTCCAATATTGAAGAACACTTCTTCTCATTCATTTGACACGGTTACCGATGTAATAATTGCATGTTGCACCTTACACAATTTCATTCACAGCCACTCTAATGGTGAAGATTGGATATTTGAAGAGTATGACCTTCAATATGAGAATCAGTCTTCTAAACAGGAAGATATCAATGAACCAGATGATGATTATAGCACAGATGGGCGACGTCGGGAGGGCAATAGAATGCGAGAATCAATTGCAAATGCTATGTTGGATGAATACAACATTCGCACTAGAAGGCTAAGAGATCGGCATGAGCATCAATAAAAATCTTATCATGGATTGTAATTATCGTCTTGATTTCTTTTGTTATGAACTTTGACGGCAAACTATAAATTTGTATATGATTATTTGTTTGACTCTAAAATCTGTGATGTCTTTGTTTTGGCATATATTATAATCTTCAGCAACTGCCAAACAGCTCAGTTTAAAATCTGTTGCATTTTTGAAAAAATGCCAAACAGCGACAATGTTGTAATATTATAATATTACACTATTATATTCTGCAATATTTGATTCTGCTACTATTTAAATCTAAAAATATTATATTCTGCATGTATCCAAACGGGCCCTAAGACTCACATAATTATTAACACATGATAAAACTTAGTTAAGAACCTTTTAGTCTCTTGTAAGAGAACTATATTGCTGCTCGCCAGTAAGTTGTCATCCACATAGAGCATTAAGAAAATGAAATTTCCCCAACTAGTCTTTAATTAATGCACTGATCAACTATATTATCTTTAAATCAAAAAGTGGTTATTATTATAATATTCTTTTATGACGTGCGTATCCCTATGATAATTCACCCGATTGGACTATTCTCCCGGGCATACGCACAACCCCGCAACACACATGCAACAGGTAAGTGTGGGGTGGGATTCAAACACAAGATATGGGGAGCAAACCCACACCTTATGCTAGTGAGCGATCACCTAGGCCAATAGGAAGAAGGAAGTTATTGTTTCATCCAATTTTAGATATCACTAACGTGAAGCTTACTTCAAGCCATAGATGGACCTCTTTCGTTCATATGCACATTATTTGCACTAAGAATCCTTCAGGCTTAGTCAAATACATTTCCTCTCGGAATTCCAGGAACTCCCGTCTGTGGAATTCATGAATTTCCAAATAAGGTGGAATTCCTGAATCCTCTTTTGGACTTGAACATTTAGGAATTCCACCAAAATGAAAAGAGGGTGGAATTCCTGAATTCTTAAAGGCCAATTGGGACTTTTTATATGTTGGAATTCATAAATTCTTATCAAGAAATAAGGGATTTGAAAATGCTAATGGGACATGATGTAACATTATTTTCCAAAAACTCCAGGAGTTCTAGTAAAGAAACAGGTCCTAAATCTCCATCTTGAAATGAAGTCTTTACTTGCATTTGGTGCAGTTCTAATTGCCATAATAATTTTAAGAGAATCTTTCTTCAAAATAGGGAACAAGAAAGTCTTCTTGTCATTCACTCTTCTATGTTCTTTCTTGTCATTCACTCTTTTATGTAAAACCTCTTGCTACTAGTATATGTGGTTATCTGCAAGTTACTAGCCTAACATCCTATGTAAGCTATACAATACCCCAAACATTATTCTTTTTCATGGATTCTAATTTATCAAGCGTAGCATCTAACCAACTCTATGTGTCTTCTTAAAAAGATGTTGGATCTGCTGGACTCCAATGTCATAGTCGTACTCTTGGAGACACAGCATGTGATAATCACTTTATCCTTCCACAAGGCAGAGTTATTGGCAGTGAGCGATAATAAAAAAATGGTTGTGCGTGGCAACTGAGGTAGGGTTCAAATTATAAATAGAATTTGTGCTCACATCAATTTTTATGCTATGACTTAACTTTACATACATGTTATTACTTGAAGTGACAACATCATGATGAACTTAACTCCTGCGAGCAATCACAAAGCAGCATTGTAATCCTTACTTTGGGCAAGAATTTTCTTTTCTCTGATAATTACTTATAAACAGACACACACTATCCAAAGTCCCACAACATCAATGTAATACAACCAGGGATCGATCCTTGGTGACTCACCATACCAGTGGATTGGCAAAATTGCAATTTACTAGGTGACTCACCATTGAGCTATAAGTGGATCGACAAGATTATGATTTACTAATTGATTTTCTCATTGGTCATAAAATTCAGCATAGGGCTGATTCCAATATATATATATATATATATATATATATATATTTATCACAATTAAGAAGTCCCTCACCTTTGGGCATAAAAAGCAACTTTATGATGTACACATATATCACCCTATACCATTATAAATGGGAACACAATGTGTTCCTTTGGGTCACCCACCACTCCATCAATTTAAACATAGTATTTTTTTTATGCCATTAAAAATTCTTAATTCACTAAGCATTCTTTATCCTTTCTTAAAATTACAATATCTAATTACAAAAATTCTACATGGACAAACTCCAATGGACCACTCCATGGACAAATTCCATGGTTCAAGGGTCACATCATCTAATATTTTAGATGATGTGACCCTTGAACCATAGAGTTTGTCCATGGAGTGGTCCATGGGTTGTCCATGTAGCATCACTCATCTAATTCATAGTCAACTGCTTTGGCTGCTATCAGACTATCGAGTTCTTTGATTCCAGGTGGGAAACCTTTTAGAAGTGGTTATTTAAAACCTTAATGATCACAATTAGGGGGATAATATGCATTAATTAGGTTGACTGTAATTAGGTCATCCTTGGAGATGTATGTAATTTGTGACTATTGATCCTTATAGCTAGGCATGTTTGTAACAGCGGGCCTTTGGTCATAGTAGGCCAACAATTAGAACCAACTATAACTGGGCCAGAGTTGAATTTCAACTTAAAACTCCTCAATGGCCCTAACTTGAACATGCAAAATGGGCCTAACCATGTTAGGTAACTTAATGAATTACTTTATCGGTAACAAAGTAATTCATTAAAAGGAGAAAACAATACAAAGAGGAAAAACAAGAAAGAATAACAAGATACAAGAGTATTGTACGCTTTCCCACACCTCAATTACAAAACCATGCCGTTCAAGGAGAAGTCCTATCAACCCCCCTGTATGTGTATGTGATGGAGGATGTATCAACCTCACCATTGAAATATAAAGAGAACACTATGACAATGTTACAAAGAGTAGTGTCATGATCAAATTAATGACAACAAAGACAAAACAATGGGCATATAGAGTTCCATCCAATGAACTCTAATCCAGCCAATTAAGGCTCCAACAAGGACCGGTTCTGGTCACAGTTGGACCACAGATCCAAATCAGCACTTGATTAGACTTAAAATAGTCCTATATCTGTCCCTATAAAAGCGTCTATATCAAAGCCAAAATCTACAAAAAGTACACATAAATGGGCCTCATCTGCTCCTCCATTAATGGTCGAGAAACATCATACATGAGACTGAGAATCAGCCAAACACTGCCAATCGAGTGGGGCCACATGGGACACGAATTGGACCAGGGCCCTGTGCCCTTTTTTAGATTTATTGGCCCAGACACGGTCGAGATGGTCCAGCCAGAGTCTGGCCAGTTCTCAGTGCACTCTCAAATATACGTGCCAATGACAAATAACTGGAAACATTTGTACCCAAGGGTAGTCTTAATGCCAATTTACATGATCTTGACCGAATTATTAGGCCGTAGAAAAGTATGGTATTAAACGCAGAAAAATACCAAAACCCAATCCGACGGCCCAGATTCAAAATGCAGAATTAGATTCAAAATTGTATTTGGATCTAAACAAGAAAAGGGACACACCCATTTGACTGTGATTTTTCAATTCTAGACCTCTAACACCAATTATTTGAAAATAAACAAACAGAATGTGATCTTGGATCTATCTAGAGTTGCAGAATCAACAGTTAAGATTTGCATAGTTATTAACACATGATAAATAAATAATTGTGCGTTGCCTGAATATGCTGCAATAATTTTTCGTATGTTCCTCCTTAGACAATAGTTGATGGATAGGCCGAAAGAGTATTTCTCTATTTCGTTGAAACAGGTGATCTGGACTCTACTTTAAGATGCTAGAGGAGGGACCAGGACTTTCCTTAAATAGAACCCAAATTAATTTTTTAATTATCAAGGATCCCCATTTCAAATATAAAACTACGCTAATTATCATGATGGAAAATCTTATTGGGTCTAGATTGAATGAAGAACTATAAGCTTGGGTTTCAAAAAATAAAATCTAGAGGGTGTTGGAGGGCACCTCACGACATGTTTGGGAACTCTACTTGTAGAGTTTAAGTTAAGTAGATCCCTATTTCCCCAAAAAAATTCTCACCAAAAGCACTTTATCTCAAACTTCTCACCATATATTTTTTTTAAAAAGTCAAAAAGTAACCAAAAGCACTTTATCTCAAACTTCCCACCATATTTTTTTCAAAAAAGTTAAAAAGTAACCACTAAAAGACAAAAAAACTCCCTTTTTAATAAAAAAAGTCAAAAAGATTCCTCCTCATACAACTAAAAATAAAATACCATCATAACTCATTTATATTTTATTATTTCTTCAAAATAATATTCACTTCACTCAACTTTATAAGTAAAGGCCCCAAACAGGCCCGGACCCATGAAGAAGGCCAAGATACACGCTCTGGAACTTTGTGTTGAGAGATGCCTCCAACAGCTTGCAAGAGAGGATCCCATCTATAGTGTGATCCACCAGGATGCAGGCACACCAATCAAGGTGAAATATAGTGACAGAATAGAAAGATCTCATGGTGGATAATGTTTTGGGCGAAAGATCTCACGGTGGATAATGTTTTGGGCCAATATCAATCCGATTGGACCAATTTAACCTTTGATTTAAGGGCCTAAAATTTTTGAAGGTTTTATCAAGTTACATTTTCATTTTGGGTATAATCCAATTGTAAATAAAGGCTCAATGAGAGTCAAGCTTTGATGCGTCTATTCAAATTAAGCGCGAGCTGTTTAGGAAAAATATTAATGTTATTTATCCCCGCCCATCTTTACCTATATCTTTCTTGGCACAAACAAACATATGCTGAGAACTCCATCATAGGGCCCACTCAATGATAATTTGAACCGCTCACCCCAAATGCCATCCCCACTAAGGGATTTATCCCCAAATCTAAATTCAATATCAGTGGGTCCAACCATCCAACTGGTTTTCAGTCTTTAAGTGGAAAAAAAAAGCCACATACTTGAGGAAAAAAAAAAAACAACGAATCAGAACAAAAGAAAATATGATAAAAATACTATTGCAGAATTAATTAAAAAAAATACCTAATATCCGGCCAAAAGTCTGAGCAACAACACCTTGTTTGAGAGTTGGGACTACTTGAAAGACCCCAAAAAACTCTGAGTGACTGTTTTGGTGAGGGCCTCGAAGGGAAAATAGCTTGTGTATTGACTGAAGCAGATAGAAAGAAGGGAATCGGGGTAGTGACCTTTGGAGAGATTGATGGAGAGAGTTGCTGAGAGACATATATGTGATAAGGCATGCATCTTATCCATGATTTCTAGCCGGTACTGAAATGCAAGATCTTTGCACGTTAGAGGAACGAAGAGGATGAGAGTTATGATAAGGAAATAAAGAGGAGAATGGTAACGTTCTTGACGAGGAGCTGCAACTTTAAAGAAACGAAGATGAAATATAGAGACGAGTTATGGCTCTATGCTGCGCTTGAAAGAGTGCTCTCCACACGTGGAATTAATATTGGGAAAAATTAGCGAAAGATCCTTATAATGGATTGTATCCGGCCTCCGGTCCAAGGAGAGGCCTCTGGTCCACTCAATTAGATTGTTTGCAGCCATAGGTCCCTGCATCCACACGTTCTCATTTTTAGGACTAAATTGCCCTTTCAACCATTGTAGGCATAAAATTTTGAAATTTAAATTTTCAAATCTTCCATTATCCCTCGTCATTCTTCTCTCTCATTCTTTATCCCGGATAACCCCCTTCGGAAGAAGATCGTTGATCCTCACATGTGTGCTGCGCCATCTGTAGTTGCAGAAGGAGATCGGTTCTGATCTCGATGGGCCCAAAAAGGAGAAGGGCAGCGCCCTGCTCCTATTGCAGAGAAAACAGAGAAGATCTCTGTTGATTTTCTCTGGTTCGGGTTTGATCGCCTAGACTAATAGTTGCCGGAGAAGAAGAAGAAGCACGAGGATCCGGACTTGCTATTGTTAGGATTGACCATCGTCGGAAGCAGGGAAAGCAGAAAAACGAAGGTGATCCTGCCATCGTCTGGGAATAAAAAATGAAGGGTGTTGGGATCTTGCCATCGTCAGTGCATAAGACGAATAAGAGAAATCTGGTTTCTTTGGTCGAAGAAGAGAAGAATCCACGATTTAGTGTGCGCACGTGATCGAAAAAATCGCAGCAAAAGATAGGCGGCGATTTGGGTTTGTTTTCTTGTTTTCGGCTGGACCCCACATCGCACGCCGGAGAAGAAGAGTTTTGCCATTACCGGAGCCACGCGTTGCCGCTCTGCCTCCCTTCGCCGATCTTGTTGATCCATCGGAGAGCGATGTCTTCCCTATTGCAGAACCGGAAGGAACGAAGAAGAAGAAGACAGGTCTTCTGGGCCTGGGTTCTGTATCAGTTCCAGGTTCGAGTTCGGGTCAGGTCAGGTTGACCTGATCCACTCAGAAGCCCATAAGTAAAGGATACAGAAATTTAGGAAAAAGGCTTGCCGGTCTTGTTGTAGCCGCCACTGTAGTTTTCTGATCGTTGCCGAACGTAGTCGACGGTACTGCGCCATCGCTAGAGAAGGAAGGCAGGTAGCAAGGCTGTAGTATCATTTTTTATAAATATATGAGTTTGTATGAAGTTTATCTGAGTTTTTGTGAGATTTATTTACCTTTTTGTCAAGTTTATCTGAGTTTTAACAAATTTATATGAGTTTCTGTCAAATTTCTAAGTTTTTATCAAATTTAGCTGAGTTTTAGTCAAATTTATCTGAGTTCTGGACAAATCTATCTGAGTTCTGGAATAAAATTATCTGAGTTCTGAACAAATCTATTCGGAGTTTTTGGCAAATTTATTTGAGTTTTTTAAAAATATAGCAGAGTTTCTGACAAATTTATCTCCATTTTGAGAATTTTAACTGAGATTTTGAACGAATATTTCTGTATTTTTTGCAAATTTATTTATTTTTTCTTGGATCTATTTGCATTTTTTAATTTTATTTACGTCTTTTGAAATTTATTTGCATTTTTTTAAAATTTATTTGTATTTTTTTTAATTTTCTTTGGATCTTCAGAGATTTATTTGAGTTTTTTAAAATTTATTTATATTTTCTGAAATTTATTTGGGTCTTTTGAAATTTATTTACGTCATTTTAAATTGATTTTCATCTTTTGAAATTTATTTATATTTTTTGAAGTTTATTTGGATCTTTTGAAATTTATTTGTGTCTTTTAAATTTTCTATGCGTTCTTTTGTTATTTATTGCATTTTGTTGAAATTATTGCATTTTCTGAAATTTATTTGCGTTATTTTAAAATTTATTTGTGTGTTTTTAGAATTTATTTGAAAATCTCATTAAGGGGATTCCATTAATCGTGGGAAATTAAATGGTAGTTGACCATTATTAATGGAATATCCCACCAATCATGGGATATGATTTAAAGAAAGGGCACTATGGACATTTCAGGTATGAAAAAGTGTGAGACGGACCTTTGGCTGCATGACTTTTTTTTGTCGACTGTTTGCAACAAAGTGATGCTATGAGGGACCTCCGGCCAATGCCCCCTTAATATTAAACAGGCCATTAGTTAGTAGGGTTAAATGGGCCATTAGTTAGTAGGGCTGATATTGGCAGGATGTCAAAAATTGTATGACGGTAAAAATCAAATCTCAAATTGGCAAGGAGTTAGCAATTGGAATCCAGTTAGCTTCATATATTATAATTAAGAATAGTAAGTGTCGTGTCATAGTGAAAAAAAGAGTCTGGATCCCCTGTTTCGTTGAAATAAGGAGACACTGTTTTATCCAATCAAGATTTGCCAACCGTCTAAAATCTCATTTTTTTTATTTTTCTTTTTTTTTTCATTCAAAAAAACAATTGAGGTGGTGCATTAGCTGGCATGAGGTTTTATACAAATAAAAAGACTGAGTCATTTGAGTGGTTGTTTAATAAATGGCTTGAAGCAATGTTAGGTGGTCCACCAAGAGGGATAATAACAGATCAGGATTTGGCAATGACAAAGGCCATACAAAAAGTTATGCCGGACACAACTCATCGGTATTACCTATGGCACATTTTAGACAAACTATCAACAAATTTAGGTGGGGTTTGTATTCAAAATGAAGGTTTGATTGATAGTATAAATAAATGCGTGCATAATTCTGACTCTCCTGCTAATTGTGAATGTGAATGAAAAAAGATCATAACAGAATTTAAGGTCACGGACAATGAATTGTTGACACAAATATTCAAGATTCGTGATATATGGGTACCGGCATTTTAAAACACATTTTCTTTGAAGGTATGTCAACTACTCATAGAAGTGAATGTATGAATGCCTTCGTGAAGCACTATATAGAATACAAAAACACATTTCTTGATTTTAAATTACGTTTTGAGTAAAGCGTTGAACGGTTAAGATATCTTGAAAACAAATAGGATTACGAGTCAAGCAATGGGAGACCTAAGCTGAAGACATATTCTTCAATGGAAAAGCAAATGGCGGAAATCTATACAAGAAGTATATTTTATAAGTTTCAAGATGAGCTATTCATGACTATGTCAATCGTTCCAATACTCGTGAATGAAGATGATGTCAGGTGTATCTTTAGCATGAAAAATTTGACGAATGAAAATGAAATCGAAAGAGATGTTTTGTGGAAGAAAGAGGAGAAGCTTGTATTTTATTCGTGCAAAAAGTTTCAGTTTGAAGGTGTCACGTCCCCCGAACCCGATTAAAGAAATAACCGGATCCGGAGAGTGAATTTTAGGACTATTTAAAAATTTTGTCCTTTGGGCCCACGGATCGTAGTCCGCGGTGAGGATTTAATATTTCAAACCTCAAACCTCAAACCTCATGTGGTACAATACAAATAGAGTCTAAACAACTCCTGACATATGGAATCTCAAGCAATGAATATGAACATCATTAAATTAAAGTTTGTAAGAAAAAGAAACAGAACTAAGAGTTAAGTAATTTATTACATTGGCCAACCCACTAAACAAGGCCAATAAATGAAATGAGTTAATGAAGTAAAAGGTCCAACGAGAGAATCAATAAAAGAATATAATCTATATGAATCCCAATGTATCTCTCTCGTGCCCGGAAGTGATGACGCTACTCTACGTCATCGGCACGCCACTCTCGTGCCTCCTCTGCTGGTTGGAGATCCTCTGGGATCTCCTCACCTACCTGCTCTTCGTAGAAGAACTCACCTGATGTGTCTGCACATCAAAGAACAAAGTCAACGACATGTTGAGCAATAGATATACAAAACATAATAAACACGACATGCATCAAGTGTAGAGTAATGACAAGTATAAGATCATATGAATACAAGAATATGAAGCTAGGCATAAAGCGAGATTAATTTGTAGAAACAGTAACAGGAATCCTAGCAATCATCTAACAATAACCACTATCATGCAAATGCTAACAAGACAAGCAAGAGGGAGACTCCGAGGATGTCCTATGCCACCTCCCGGGGTACCAGTAACAACTCCCTTGGACTACTGATACCATAGTCTGGCTCCAGTGGGATCCTAGCTCCCTGTCCTGGGAATAGCAGCACGGTCCTAGCCCGCTCCCAGCTATTCAACGCCATGGACGCCGTCCTACGCCGACTGCCTACCCCGACAACCGGAGTAACCAATTCGTCATTAAATCCCGAACTGCAGATAGCCATGATATGCAAACAATAATAAAGTGGTTCTGACACAAGAATATCAAGACAAGCAAGTCTGGCTAGTTCCATGTACAAGACAAGATCCTAGGGATTATCTTATTCAAGATATCACAAGACAAGCAACACGAGATAATCCCTTCCATCACTAGCCAGTCATGTTTATCAAAACAAGACACGGTTTCCTAAGGTACACTCTAAGTCAAGTCCAAGTCCTATATTCTATAAGAATTTATGTTTCATAATTAATTACGTGTTTTATGTCAAGAGAGTGTACAAGGAGAATGGTAACAACGGATACAATTTACAAGTCAAAGAGAATTTACTATCCAATCCTAAACAAGTGGTGTCATCCCTGTATTTCCCGTATTCTAACAGAGTACTTGTGGAAATTGGATCAATGGTGCTTTTAAGATAATTCCTTGGTGTACAATCATGTTGAGCATCATTAAATTCAACTCCATGTGCATTCGGTTACACTACGTGTAATACACGAATACCTAGACAACCCATCGAATTCACACCAAGCCACGTGATTCGATTTCAATCCCTTTTTATGTTCATGTGATAATAGGTTGGTGGTTTCCAGCATCTAAGTCCCAAATCCTAGGTTACAGGTCTCATTTCCAATAAAACATGAACTGGATTAATAATCCAATTATTTACATCACTTCCCGACCTCTGATTGTGATGAAACCAGAACCATTTGATTCTACGTTTCAAGAGCTTTCCAACGGTATATTATACGTAGAATTCCAACGGACGGAATAAAAGTTATGGACATTCCAAAATGATAATTTCGGCTAAATGTTGGCTGACCGACCCGAACCGACAAGTGAACCGACAGTTCATATTTTGCTCTCTGTTTTTGGAACCGAGAACAGTGTCGGTTGACCGACGCCAAGGTGTAGGCTGACCGACGCGAACCGACGAGTGAACCGACAGTTCAACAGGTCAAATATGGCTCTCTGTTTTTGGAACCGACATGGCTTTCGGCTGACCCACACCATGCTGTCAGTTGACCGACATTGAACCGACAAGTGAACCGACAGTACGGAACTCATACGGGTTCAGGCCATTTCTGGTCTCCTTCTTCCCCATTTCATTTTCTCCATTCCCCAAACCTTTCCAAGGCTTAACCCTGCATCAAATAGAGCCTCCTGCTCTCCCATCATCCATTCCATTCAATCCCATCACCTCATTCTCACCATTTACAATTTAAAACAAATTAGATTTATCAATTATTCAATCTATCCATTTCATTCACAATTCTAACCTAACATGTAATTTCCATATCAATATTAACAAGGCTTGGAATTAATGGAAAATCTATCATGAAACCATTGCAATCAATAAAGGAACAAACACACATGCTATATAATGCATTGTAAATCTACTTGCCTCAACGTCAGAAGATTGAAATTGGGTGAAATTCGAGGAAAAGCTTTTCTACTCCGAAATCCACGATCTATCCCGATAAAACGCAAACTAGGAAGCCAAGAAGAAGATAGGAAGGAAAAAAATTAAGATCGGACCTAATCTAATCAAAGAGAACACGAATGAAAAGATGATAGTATGAGGATGGCTACCAAATGGTACCGGAAGCAAGGGGGATCGCAAGGATGAATCCTAGTTGATCGGATCTTCGAATGGGATCTTCTGGGCTAGGGTTCCGGGCTTGAGAAAGGAAGAAGAAAAGGATGGGAGGCTGCGGTTACTTTTGTTGCAGAGAACAAATAAGGATTAGGGTTAGAGTTTAGTTTAAGAAGAAGAGAAAGGGAAAAAGACCAATTTACCCCTTTTAATGGGTCCGGTGAAGGATGGACCACTTGAAGGGTTTCTGATCGTCGGATCGCGACGAGTCAAGAGACAAAAATGATTAGAATGATGAGACCTTTCCAACGAACCCAAAAATCACTGCGTTTGGAATATTTCGAAAAAACACTCAATTTTCCTTAAATTGCAAACTACCCCCCCTGCTATGATCAACCGAACTCGGAATCGAACGAGACTTTGCAGATACTATTCTAATGCTAAAAGAAACTCGCTCATGATCTAAACCCACTTAAATATCTAAAAAATACAATTAATTATAATAATAACAAATTAAATGGGTCAACGGGCCGGGTTTTGGGCCCAACTGACCCAGTAAGGTCACAGACCTTACAACTCTCACAAATAAAAAGAACATTTGGTCCCCCAAATGCCTAAACATACCTCATCTGGAAAAAGATAGGGGTACGCTTTCTGAATCTGCTCATTCAACTCCCACGTAGCTTCCTCCGGACTGTGGTTCTCCCACTGTACCTTGACCCATTGAATGGTCTTAGTACGCAACACTACCTCCTTAGTGTCGATAATCTGTGCTGGCCGCTCCACATAGGTGACATCTGCCTGAAGCTGAAGTGGCTCGTGCTGCAACATGTTGGTGGGATCTGGAATATACTTCCGAAGCATTGAGACATGAAATACGTCGTGCACACCCGCTAACTCTGGCGGTAGCATCAAACGATAAGTCACGTCTCCAATCTTGCTCTTAATCTCAAACGGTCCCACAAACCTCTTGGCAAGCTGCCCTTTCTATCCAAATCTGACAACACCTCTCATCGGAGACACTTTCAGGAAAACCATATCCCCCACTTGGAATTCTAAAGGTCTCCGCCTCTTATCTGCATAGCTCTTCTGACGATCACGAGATTCCTTCATTCTCATCTGTACAACTCTGACCTTCTCACTGGAATCAGCAATCTCTGAGGGGCCATGAAAACTTCGAACTCCAACTTCCTCCCAACATGCCGGGGTTCTGCATCTCCTTCCATACAATGCCTCAAATGGTGCCATACCAATGCTAGAATGATAGCTATTATTGTAGGCAAACTCACATAGAGGCAAACTCTCATCCTAACTCTCCTTGAAATCCAAAACACACGCTCTGAGGAGATCTTCCAGTGTCTGAATTGTACGCTCTGACTGTCCATCTGTCTGAGGGTGGTAAGCTGTGCTGAACTTCAACTGAGTACCCATAGATGACTGGAAAGTAGACCAAAACCGAGAGACAAACTTAGTGTCTCGATCGGACACTATGGACTTAGGCACTCCATGCAACTTAACTATATTGTCCCTGTACATCTTAGTCATCTTGTCCATAAACTATCCAGTCTTGAATTGCAAGAAATGGGCTGATTTAGTCAATCTATCCACAATCACCCAAATAGCATCATTGCCTTTCTTGGTATTTGGCAACCCTGATACGAAATCCATGGTGATATTCTCCCATTTCCACTGTGGAATCTCCAACGGGTGAAGTAACCCAGGAGGCTTCTTGTGCTCTACCTTAATTTGCTGACAAGTCATACACCTGGAGACAAACTCTGCAATCTCTTTCTTCATTTTCACCCACCAATAGTGATTCTTCAAATTCTGATACATCTTGGTATTCCCTGGGTGAATAGAATATCGGGTGTGGTGCGCATCTGTCATCAACTCTAACTTGATGTCTTGAACATCTGGCACACACAACCTATCCTTGCAGTACAAAACTCCCTCTATCAATCTGAACTCTGGCTTGTCATCCACATGATCAATGATTCTCTGTAGTTCTGGATCATCCTTCTGACATCCCTTGATCCTGTTAACAATCTCAGGCTCCCAAACTCCCATTGTAGCAACTAGGATCTTCTCATTAACTGGTCAGACTTCCACTTCCATGTCTCTAAACTGCTCCATCCATCTCCATTCAGGCATTATACATCCACTGAATGCTGCCTTTCTACTGAGAGCATCTACTACAACATTCACTCTTCCAGAATGGTACTTGATTGAAAAATCATAATCCTTTATGTACTCCATCCATCTCCTCTGCCTGTTATTCAGATCACCCTGTATAAACATGTATTGCAGACTCTTGTGATCTGTATGCACCTCAAGTCTCTCTCCATATAAATAATGCATCCATAACTTCAATGCAAACACCACTGCTGCTAACTCCAAGTCATGTGTGGCATATTTCTTCTCATGATCTTTCAATTGCCTCGATCCATAGGCTATCACCTTGTCATGCTGCATGAGAACACATCCCAATCCTACTCCGGATGCATCTGTGAAAATCACAAATCCTCCACTTCCAGCGGGTAAGGCAAGTATGGGTGCTATAGTCAATCTGGTCTTCAGCTCTTGGAAACTCTTTTCACACCCCTCCGTCCATACAAATGGAATATCCTTCATTGTCAACTTAGTCAACGGGGATGCTATGGTAGCGAATCCTTTCACAAACCTTCTGTAGTAACCTGCAAGTCCAAGGAAACTATGAATCTCCGCTATATTCCGCGGGCTACTCCAATTGACAACTGCTGCAATCTTCTTGGGATCCACAGTCAGTCGTTTCTTAGAGATTATATGGCCCAAAAATGCCACTTGTTCCAACCAAAATTCACATTTGCTCAACTTATCATATAGTTGGTTATCCCTCAAAAGCTGCAAAGATGTTCTTAACTGATGCTCATGTTCTTCCTTAGTCTTTGAGTATACCAATACATCATCTATGAAGACTACCACAAACTGATCCAAGAAAGGAGCAAATGCCTTGTTCATCAATGCCATAAAAACTGCTGGAGCGTTTGTCAATCCAAAAGGCATCACAAGAAACTCAAAATGTCCATATCTCGTCCGGAATGCAGTCTTAGGAACATCCTCCTTTCTGACTCGCAATTGGTGATAACCAGAACGCAGATCTATCTTCGAAAAGAATTGGGCTCCCTGCAATTGATCGAAGAGCTCATCGATCCTCGGTAACGGGTACTTATTCTTAACAGTCATCTGGTTCAACTGTCTGTAATCAATACACATCCTCATAGTCCCGTCCTTCTTCTTCACAAATATCACCGGAGCTCCCCACGGTGAAACACTGGGCCTATAAAACCCTTATCCAGAGGATCTCCAACCAGCAGAGGAGGCACGAGAGTGGCGTGCCGATGACGTAGAGTAGCGTCATCACTTCCGGGCACGAGAGAGATACATTGGGATTCATATAGATTATATTCTTTTATTGATTCTCTCGTTGGACCTTTTACTTCATTAACTCATTTCATTTATTGGCCTTGTTTAGTGGGTTGGCCAATGTAATAAATTACTGAACTCTTAGTTCTGTTTCTTTTTCTTACAAACTTTAATTTAATGAGATTCATATTCATTGCTTGAGATTCCATATGTCAGGAGTTGTTTAGACTCTATTTGTATTGTACCACATGAGGTTTGAGGTTTGAAATATTAAATCCTCACCGCGGACTACGATCCGTGGGCCCAAAGGACAAATTTTTTAAATAGTCCTAAAATTCACTCTCCGGATCCGGTTATTTCTTTAATCGGGTTCGGGGACGTGACAGAAGGCATCCCATGTCGTCATGTATTGTCTGTCATGAGGCAATTTTGTATCAGATATTTGCCCCTGAACATTACATTCTGGAGCAATGGACAAAGAATGCTAGAATTGGAATATTTGTTGATAAAGATGGATTTGAAATAGGATCTTATTGTGCCAACTCGTTTATGGCGAGACAAATCCAACGGTTCATCGGACATTTGTCTTGTATTTTCAATGCACTTATTGAAGAAGCTAGCTCATCGAAAGAATGCTACGAAATTTTGGTTAGTAAGCATGCTGAATTGCAATTGAGCATGCAGCAAGTCAAATCCAACGGTTCATCAGAAAGAAGTATGCACAATGGGCCACAAATAATAGGCAACAATGTGGTAGAATATCATGATCCACCACATGTTACTACAAAAGGACGCGCTAAGAGGTTAAAATCATTAAATGAGAAAGCAACAAAGGAAGGTCTTTATCATGGTTGCAACAGACATGGTGTATCACATGACAAGCGAGATTGCCCGGTGCTATTGAATAGGTAAACAATAATGACTTAATTGCTATTATCCTCTATGATAGATTTTAACACATGAATTTATAACACATTATTTCAAGTTAAGGAGCGAAGATGAATACAATGAAACATATCTTAATCTTGATAGTAGAGAAGGTTCAGAAGATTTTGATTCAGGTATTCAGTGAACTACAATGGTATTTGCTTTTTTTACTAATGACTTAATCTTCATTTTGCATATTTTTATGTATTCTTTTTTATAATGTTTTTTCTTATGTACAGTACTGTTTGGATTTAGTTTGGATGTATTTTCAATGCATCGGGTAATTGTGGATATTTTGCTTGTCAAAGTTTGGTTGTTTTTTTGTTTTATACTGACTTTTTGTATGTGTATGATCATAAACCTATAGATTATATGGAATGCAACAAGATTGGATATGTTCGATTACACTAAGAGGGTGACTGTATTGTTCGTTTTGTTGGGTCAATTGTTTGGATGATTTTTTTTTTTTATCCAGAATGTGATGGACTTTTTTTTACTATAAATGTAATGATTTTTTCCATTCTGCTGCACTGCTATGAATGTAATGGATTTTAGTTTGGTTTTTTAAAGAACCCAATTGAGAGTTGCTAGGCCTTTTATTAGATTAGATGTTATTTTACGAAACATAGGTTCTGCTTATATTTGGTTCTTTTACGGTTCGGTTTAATACTTTGATTTGATTTATTTTTATTTTTCTACACACTTTACAAGATTATAGAAGTTAAAACGTTAAAACCGATTGTCAAATGATATCTCAATGCAATATCCAATTAACCGTGGATTTGTTGTTAATAGACTATATACCCAAAATCATAGATTTTCATTTTCATTTATTCTAGCTGAATCTACAGGCGCTGCAATTCATCTTTGGCGGCAAGCAATTCAAAACAAAAGGGGGACTCACAGCTAACAATTTAAAACCAGAATGATAGAACATTCAGTTTGAATGTTGTAGCCTTGATGAAGTGATACACATTCCAATTTTAGACAATCCTTATAATGCCACTTCTTGTGTGGACTCATCTATTGTAATGAAGTGCATCTTATATCATCCACTCTCGCCCACACCATCGTTTGCGCATTCCAAACATTCAAGCTGTATGCAGAATTTTCTGCTAGACTATGAATTTTCTAATGGATTTTTTTTTACTATGAATGTAATGGATTTTTATTCAGAATGTAATTAATGGGTTTTTTTATGGACTCATGCTTACTGCATGCAGAATCTTCTGCTATAGGGGACTGTATAGAACCCTTAGTCACACAATCCTCGACTGTATACCACCCCTACTCACACAATTCTCCAATTTTCTAGGAATTCAATAGCATGCAGAAAAATTGGCTTTTAAGAAGAACTTTAAGCAAAGTCACACATTGTGGCTTGATTTGTGAAATATGAAAACTTGCTGTCACGAAGTTGATGCATTATGCTTCAAACGGTTGTTTTTGTGAGCTCTACGTCTCCACTTTATTATGAGATATATTTGTCAATATATGACCTAACATGCTCTTTTGAGTGACTCATTCCTAGGCTTTACGTATTTTCCTTCTCCTTGGACCTAATATCTCAAAATTAAAACACCTCACGTACACAAAGGATTCCAATCATCCTTAGGAGATATTCAAGTGAGGGATTCCCTCACCAAAATGGTGAGAGACACTTCCAGTTTTGGTAGTGTCAAGTACAAAAGTGACTTTTCAAGTACATTGAAAAGTCACTTTTGCACACTCTCTTTCTCCCAAAAATAGAAGTGTCCCTATAATTGTGGTTATTCTTGTTTATAATATAAGACCTTTAATCTTGCACACAAATAAATAAAAATAAAAAAGGAGCTTTGATTTAAGGGTCCAATTGCTGTAAGTTTACACTATCTAGTCTTTGATGCTTCAATATTCCAAAGGATCCAAACAAAGATTCTTCTTAAGCATATCTACCCAACAAGCAAAACAAAACAAATAGCTCTTATACCTCCCACAACATAATAATGTCTACAACAACTAAAACAAATAGGCACGTCCATTTTGTCAACGCCACATGTACGCAGCAAAAAAGAGAAGAATCGCAACCAAATATGCACGGCCTTTTTTGCATCCACTTCCCATAGTTTGAGTCTCTATGCTTTCACTTAGACGTCTTATTTCTAGGCACAACTCCTTGATTGAGTCTTTCATTTCTTCCATTTTCACTTCAGTTTGTCCTCGACTTAAATTTGACATCGGTTTATATTCTGGAGTAACTTCATCCATCCAAATGAAAAGACCACAACCTTTTTCTCCCTACAGTCAAATTCATCATGATATAATGAATATTGGAATAGAAAGATTAATGAAAATGAAGTTGAAATGTTTTCAGTATTGAAGAAAAAATCAATTAATGAATATGGAAAGATAGATGCTTACATGTAAATCTAGGCATTTCCAAAATTTACGGTCAGGATTGGATGCGGTATGAGACGTCTTCAAAATCATATACCTATATCCACATGGGCATTTTGGAGCCCATTCTAAGTTTCATAATAGAAACTAAGATGACCTGCCTATATATTCTTGACCTAAGATCTCAAATCAAGTAGATGAAGTCAAATTTAATTACATATACATAATATTTATTTCAAAAATAGTTGATCTCAGATCACATACTTGAAGATGACATGGGAAATGAAGATGATGACTTATAATATTTTGCTTCATACATACTTTGCAAAATCAAATGCAAAATCATACTCCCATAATCAGATGCACAATACAATTTTGCTTCCAAACAATGTAACAACTACACTTCTACATTGGACTTTCGTCATTACTGCTCCTAAATTCAAAAGTTTGGGTCTCATCTTGCATAAAACAGTACAACATGGCCTTGAAATAAGAATTGGACAAATCATGTCTCTTATGAACCGCACCAAAAGGTTGACATTCACTAGAATTTGGGTCTTACCATGACTCAAGCTTAAACTCAAAGCCCAACTTTAATACAATTTATGTAAAACACGGAGATGGATGCATCTTGAATAAGTCATTTGCCAAATGACTTGATGGATAGGAAAAATTGTCCCAAATAATTAATTACAGTTGATCCCCAGACTATCCAAAATCCATCACATAAACCTCATCGAATCCACCCAAATCCCCTAAACCCGAATTCCAAAAATCTAAAACCTAAACCAAAATCCTATCACCCAAACCCAAAATCCCCAATTTCCAAAAGCCATAACCCCTTCAATTCGAACACATCTGGGCTTCGACCATCAAGTCCCAACCCATATCATCTGAACCCTCTTTCAACCAGATTCACCTTTCACCCATCATATACTCTAACCGAACCCATTATAGGCCCTGACCAGCCTGGTTGAGCCTCACTAGACCAAACTCCAATCCACACCCAATCACCACAGCCTGCTACCACCCATTTCCAACCACTAGAAGCGGGTACTTCTTCCTTCGAAACTCGCTGGAACACACAAATTTCCCAAAATTAAAACCCTCCCCTTGAACCCATCTCAAACTCAAACTTTGATCAATCAGATAAAAGAAATTAAAAACAAGAAACCCAGGTTTCCACTTCAATTGGTTGCAATGCATTTAGGGAGAAAACTGAAAAGAAGAGAGAGGGAGGGCGGATTCCAAACCTCGTGGGGGAAGACAAAACCTAGGGGACGGTCGACGATCGCAATCATTGGAGAGAGACGAAGCCTGGGGGGACGATCGTCTTTTGCAGTCATGGGAGAGAGATGGTCTCAGGATAGAGGCTGGGGTCAGGTATTTTTCTTAGGCCGTGCACGGAGCTCAGTCGCTGGAGAGAGAACAGCTTCGCTAGAGACCGCCATTCGCAAGATGAAGATAGCTCGCAATCGCCTGGCTTGGGGATTTGCTTTGGGCCTAAGACTGAGAGCGGGGAAATGAAAAAACGATGGACTGGCTTTGTTTTTGGGCGACGCATGTGTATGACTTGGGCGTTAATATATATAGAGAATATTCACGTGCATCCATCCCTCACCAAGGTGAGAGACACTTGCATAATTGGAAATATTCATGTGCGAAAGAGGAAAAGCCATATATGGTCAAATGTAGAAAAAAGAATGTTCATGTGCAAAGAGGGAAAGCCATGTAAGTGTCTCTCACCCATATGGTGAGGGATGGAACTCACCAGGGATATTCATATGCATCCATCCCTCACCATATGGTGAAAGACAAACTTAATATAGTCCACCTAGAGCCCCACTGATGATATGAGACTTGGGGGGATGGAAATAGTCAAATTGGATGAGACCATATATCAAGTTTGGGGTCAATCCCAAGTCTTTAACCCCTTCATCCGTGACTCACAAATCTTACGACTTTATATTAAAGAAAAAATTTGACCATCGATCCAACGGTCCAATCCATTTGGATTAGTAAAAACTTAATTGATCCCTTGTAATTCAAGGGGTTCCATGTGTGTGGATGGTTCGGATGAAACATAAAGTTGGGACTACTATGTTGTCCTTCACCATAATGTAGTGAGGGATAGAAGCACATAAATATTTCCCTATATAATAGAGAGAGAGAGAGAGAGAGAGAGAGAGAGAGAACCATCATGTGAGGACGGTCCTCCCATTGAGGAACACTTAGTGGGGCTCACCATATAACCTATCCAAATGGACCACACATACACTACCCCCTATAGTCATCGAATCTCATGTATTTGCATTGATTCGAATGAATAGTACCGTTGAATTGAAGATCAGTTTTATTGTTTGATATAAAGCTTGTTAAACTTGTGGACTACAGATGAAAAAATTAGAGGTATTAGAATGACTTCAGACTTGATATCTAGATGGCCCTAGTTGGATCTTTCGACCTCCCTTTGACCCATGATCAATGGGGTCCCACTAGGTGGTCCGCACTATAAGACCATGAGGACCGTCCTCACAAGACCAACTCTCTTCATATAATATACTTAATATACTAGATTAACATTTTTAAGTCTCATGTATCACCATTATATTTATGTTGAATTATAATAACATAATGTAATATACAAATTTAATTAGAGAAAACATTCATGCTTTCAGTCGGGCCCATCTCAATGGAGCAGACTGGTTCCTTACACACACATCATGTCCAATTCCGGGTCAAAACTTATTATTGGGTCCAGTCCCACCCATTTGTATCACTACATTTGATTGAAGGATTAGCAACATTCACTGATATTATATTTTTACATAGATAATTATTTTAAAAACTCTTTCATATAGCAGAATTAATAGGCCTCCAATGGCCCTATGTAAAACAGTTGTTGTTATCAAACAATTTTTAAATTTGTCAATTGCCATTTTGTAGGCAGAATATGCAGAAGGAAAAGACATGCCATCACAAGCAATTAGAGATTGTTAGCAGCTTACAAGCTTACAGGATATGTGAGACTCAATTTTCGTGTTATATATAAAAAAAGAGTCTGATGAATTAATAAAAAAAAAAATATATCATTGAATGCTGCTGGTTACTTGATTAACTGCAATAGAAGTAGAACATAATTAAAGAAACATTGACCTGATTGCAATCATCCTTTTTTTATCATAGCTAATTTTTTGAACCATCAAGTTGAATTATATGATATGATTAGTGGGCTCCATATATTTGCTGCCAGACTTTTTAGAACATCAAGGATTATACTTGAGCGTTTAACAGTTTGGCTGTGGAGCTCCAATTGGCTCCCGAATCAGCCCCCTATCCAAATTAGACTCCCAGGCCTATCTTTGCCGATGGATTGAGTATGTGGAAAAACATGCTCCAATGAAAAATGTCCAACTTTAAAACCCCCAAATTAAGGGTTAGGATGATCAGATGTATTTATGTTCCAACGATTGGCATACATTCAAATGGGCCCCAAACACCGGACCGTTAATTGCTCTCTATTTTCAAGCATAAAGCTATTGTCGCCGTCATTTAGTTTGAATTAGGATATTGAAGGTATGCTTGCCATTAAAAACAGAAGGTTGAAAAAGAAAGATTCATTGGGAGGGATGATTGGGTAGAAGGGGACTTTAGGTCTCTTCAAAGGAGCTAATGAGGGTTGCTACCGGTGAGATCAAATTTCTCTTGTGTGCCATTCAAGGTGTTTTTCTCATAATTCAAATAATTTATACAATATCTTGCTACAACTTTTATTGTTAAATTTGACATTTTTTATTATTATAATGGTACTTCCTCAATAGTATCTTAATAAAAAAAATTTGAAATTATTCTGATATTATCTCCTGTTGATATCATCAAGATAATGATATTTACATCATTGATGAGAAGACCTCTGCGAACCTAGTGCAGGTAATTTTATTCTTAAATGAGAGTTTTCGGATTTTTTTGGCACCCCAACCAAGGGAGTTGAGACCAAAGAGAGAATCCATACATACGAAAAGAGGTGGTGTATCCAGGATTCGAACTGCCACTCCTTATCACTTGCCTAAGGAGCAATTTTGGAGAGTTCTCAAGTTTAAATAATCCAGACTTATTTGTTAGTTACAGCTGTTTTGCTTTTTTGACCATTACCACTCAACATGTAATAAGGTTATGAATAATTACATTTAAAAGTAAACTGAGTGCAGGGCAACCTAGTAATGAGGACCCAAACAGAACCATTGGTCCATGAAAAAACCAGGAAAATTGTGTTGGTTTCAGAGTTCTCTCTCTTTATGTAAAGGTTTTGGCATTTGAAGGAATATTTTTTTAAGAGAAAGTACACACTTGAGAGATATTTCACAGCCTCATCATTGTTTGAAGTTGGGTTTAAGCAAGAAGAATATGACACAGTAAAATTCGGTTACCATAAAGTGAGGGTGGGTTTCAATTGATAATCTCATCCAACCACCGAACTCAGGTAAAAGTGAAATGCCCATCTTCTAGAACAAGGGCCTGGTTTGAAATGGTGTTGCTGCTTTGGCTATGGGGTCTACCGTTTTATGGTGTTATTGTGTTTATGGTTTGTAAGCAACTTGGGCCTGGATAAACCCGAGCCCATGTAACCCGACCCAAGGCCTCGCCCAGCTGAAGTCCGAACTCGATCCTTCGCCCAACTCAGATATAAACATATTTTGGCCTAGTGTATCTACCAGGCATCGATTCTTGGTTGGAACTAGGGTAATCCGGTACATATATATACATGTAAAACCATGTACTGTAGGATACATAGTACCTAAACTATTGCTTGCAAAGCATGTATATGAGTGTGTGTGTAAGAAATCTTCAAATGAGAGGGTGCCTATATATCATGGTTCTTATCAAGGGCAACGGTTTTGGTAACATTTGATACCTGCCTATTATAAATTCAATCCTCTCACACTCACTAACTTCCCATGATACCCTACTCCGAATTATACTAGCGATTAGATCTGATTTCATAAAAATGCAATTTAAAAGCCATTAAACTTTAAAAAAATAATTGTATGCAAATGAAAAGCAAACTAAGCCCAAAAACTCAATTTCCCAACCTTACCCAAGTCACCGTAACTCAACCTGAGCTGCAACTGCGTAGAAGATTTACTATTCCAGTCATGTCTAAAATATTCTGGTTTTCATCCGGGTTAGTCCTGATTTAAAACTTTTTCTCAATTCAGGTTGGATAGATACTCGAGCAGCTTAGAGTTTTCCCATTGTCAATTCACTAGTAGCGCAGTGGTGAGGCACTTCCCCCTCAAGAAATAACCGGGGATCAATTCCTATATAGGGCTGATTGTGAGGAAAATGTCCGTAGTGTGTGCATCGGTGTATGAGAATTTACCACAAGAAGAAAAATGCCAATTCCCATTCTCTCATAATCACTAGTCTAAAATACCAAAAAAAAATTAAGAATGAATGAAGATTTTCTACCCCCTACTTTAAAATGACACTATCATAGGATGATTTTCTCCTGCGCACTTATGCACTATAAATATCGGTGTTGTTTGTCACATGGCCCTCGATTGGGGGGTGGGTGGTGGTTTGGGGTTTTGGCTAAAACCCGGGCCTGTTTGGATGTGTGGTGAATTGAAGTATGGTGAGGAGAAGTATCAAATCAAGAGAGAATAAAATAATTGGTGTTATGATCGTGTTTTGTTTTTAGTTGTTTGGTATGGAATCTTTTTGACTTTTTGTATAGAAAAGTGAAGTTTTTTTGTCTTTTAGTGGAAAAACGAGGTTGTTTTTTTTACTTTTTTTGAAAAGTTGGGAGGAAATGGTGAAAGTATGTACTTTTGATATGACATGTGTCATTTCTTGTCTAAAAATACTTCACTTCACTTTAGAGAAGTTAATTGCCAAACACCCCCTAATAGACTAATATGGTTCAGATTAAGATTTGAATTTAATTCACAAGCTAGAAAGAGGGAGGCAAGGGTCGATACAATGTCCTTTTAACTGCCAAGGGGGAAAGGTATTGATTTCCATTCGTTGACAAAGATGTGCCAGTGCCATTTAGTGGGCACTTCCAGTGATGTAAATGCAAGAGAAGATCCGTTTGTCTCGTAAGGTTATGATTTCTGGACTCCTTGCTTTTCCCCTGCCTCGTCAAACCCTAATCATGTGCATTAACATAGAGCAGGGCATAAATAAAAGGTGCACCTTGTTGTTGCATGTTATGGGGCATAAAGTCTCTCTCTTGATAGTGACACGTGGTGGGCCCACTAGATGGGCTTTGGATGGGCCTGCTATTCCTAATTCCTAGTGGGGTATCCCTTTATACATCCCACTATCAAGTGGAGAGAGTGCCAATTACCCAACCCCCCCTACCAATACATACATCCCACACCTGTATGTGCAGAGAAAGAGAGAGAAAAAGAGATGATTTACTTGTGGCTGAAGATTGGGCATCCCATGAAGCTACAAAAAGGGGTTGTCTTGTCCCAATAGCTTTTAAAATTATATAGGTCTTGTGCATGGGGCATTAGACACCCCAACTACATGCATTGAACCTACTGCCTAATGAGTGATACAATCCGTTGATTTGGTGGGGCCCACTGTTGACAGTTAGTCCCCAAAATCCTTCCTGATGGAATATTTTACCCTTCGATATCATGATAGTAATGTCCCAAAATCCCTCCTCAAGAGAATATATATAATTTTTTTTCCGTTTCATGTCATGATTAAGACCGTTCGATTTTAAACCCAACAAAAGTATAAAGTGGGCGTGTATTTGTTCACATCGACAATGAGCCATTACATCTAATTCAAATTTGTGGGGCCCACTAAAAAAAGAGCCAAAACCATATGGATGCAGTCCAGCTCATTAAAGACTTACTTGGCACACCTTTTATCAGTGTAGCTCATTTTACATTGTTATTCCCTACGATCGGTCACGATGCCTAATTTTGGGCTCATCGAGTTTTTACTCACAGTTAGATTGAAACTTTTATAGTTAAAAAGATGATGATGTGATGGGGTTGATTTTCTTCTTAAAAGAGATATTTCCTTTCAGAATAACCCCAATGATAGAATGCATTCAAGTGGGTTCCTTGAGCTCGACTGCATAAGCACAGTATGTGATTCTCATTGGTGAAAATTCTCCGATGGATGTGATTTTTTAATCTTCTAATAATAGGAGGAACTTCTCCGACAACCAAACGGGAAAATCATCCACCCATCCAACATCACTAACATTAGAATTTAGAACAACCATTTATTTTTTAACAAATGAGCAGCCTCATTAGAGCCTTTTTAGGTACAAAGCTAATTATACTTTCTCAAAACAACTAGTTGAATCAAACACATCCAGAATAATTGTGTTGATTAACCATTTCTTGCCTCTATTAAGAGCTTCAATCATTTCGTGCGCATCTGAGAAGACAAACTTTTAGAGAATTCTCAAGCTTTAGATTTTGCTAATACAAGAGCAAATGCTCTCGCTTCATGAGCCTTTTTGCCCAAGTATAACTTCATTGAGCCTGTACCAATCAGGGATCCAATAAGCATCATGATATAACAATAATCAATACTTGAGATCTGTTCTAACCTTTGCCCGAAAACTAGGGTCAAGGCTTTTGTCAAATTGAATTTGTCCCTATTAAGACTTTTGGGAGGACACAACATACATTATACTCTCGGTCTTGGCAGATAAAATATTTTTATGGACACATAAAATATTTTTTTTGGGAGGACACAACATGCATTATACATTGGTTAGTTTGGCACTTTACTAGCATAATAAAAGTCAAGTAAAGCCTCCATCTTTTAGACAATATGTTATATCAAAAGCACTTTAATTCAAAACTCCCTCCATCTTTTTTTTTTAAAGTAAAAAAACAACCATATTTATCCACTAAAATACAAAAAAAAATCACTTTCCTATACAAAATGTCAAAAAAATTTCATAACAAACAACTAAAAATAAAATATCATCATAACCCACTTATATTTTATTCTTTCTTCACAATCAACTTTACTTCACTTGACTTCCATTAGTAGAGTTGCCAATCTGATCATCCAAGAAAAAATCATTTTGGCCCACCATAAAGCCAAGACCCAATTTTAAGAATGAAGATTATTCAGAGAAAGAGACGAGTGACCAAGTTCAAACCAATTGAATCACCAATCCAAAAACACCATATGGAATATTATCATAAAGCAAAACCATGTTTAGTGTAGTTCAAGAATGATCCCATCCCACCTTATGCAGCAACAGGATGGGAATTCAAGCACCCCACTGCGCATAGGAGAATATTTTCCTACTTAATAAAACATGCCTTGGGAGATGACTTAAGCCTCCAAGTTCTTTAGTGTGAGACATTAGTATTGCTTTATCTACCATTTCACTGAATTTGAAAGAGAAAATGCTATTCTATGAGTATGACTTTTAATATTATAATATATGAAATGTGTGACAAAGGTAAAGTTCTCGAGTATTTCTTTTGATTGATTGTATTGTATAGTCCTTGCCAAATTGCCTATGAAATGAGTGATACTGAGCCCCTATTTGGCATACTCTTTTTTGCTTTTATTTCTTAAAATCTCTAAATTGAGTAGAGATTTTGATAATAAAGGTATTTGATAGCATTTGCAACCTCTAAATGGTGTAGAGAAGCAGAGGCAATGTCTCTATTTCTCACAATCCAAAATCGGATGCATGTAGAAAGTAGAGGGAAAAATAGAGGCTGAGAGAACATTGTTCCTGCCCATTCATGCCCTAGTCCGTTTTGTTATTTTATTTTTTTAAATCTAATAGCGTAAATCAAGATCCAAACCGTTGAAAATGTTCACAAGATCAAACACGGCCATGAGACAAACTTTAGGGCCGTTGGATCATCACCAATCTCAATATATGTGGGAAAAAAGTGAGCAATTGTATGAAATTTTCTTGGACTTGTGGGCCCCAAACGCAAGATCCAAACCGTTAGATCTCTTTGCAAAGCTTAAAATAGTTATGTGGTCAATCTTCAAGGCTTGATACCTTGTAGATCTCGAGATATTTGCAAAACAATATTAGCCATTGATGTATTATGCTCAATATTGGATTTGTCCATGAGCAGTAACGTTTTCCTATTTCTTTATTCCTGGGAGCGTAAATTAAGATCTAGATCGTTGGAAATGTTCACAGAGTCAAGCATGAGCCAAATTTCAGCCGTTGGATCATCATCAATCTTAAGATATGTGAAAAAAGTGAGCCATTGGATGTAACTTTCTGAATTATGTAGGCCCAAAACACAAAATCCAAACCATTAGATCTCTTTGGAAGGATGCACACGGTCATAGGGAAAGAAAATGAGATACATTCAAATTTATGTACCCATGCACCCACATTTCATATGTTTTTGACTAACTTGCCAACAATCTGGGACATAAGAGAAACATCTTGACTTTATTGTGTGAAATCTACTGTATTCATGTAATTATCGCAATTCTTAGGTTAAGAATAAAAGAAATCCTATAATAATGGGGTTCCTTCTAATGAGAAACAAACATTATTTTTTTATAGAAACAACTTGCTAGCGCATTTATTTCCTACTTGTCTCCTACCTTCCAAAGGAATGCATTTAAAAGAGAACTCCAATTCCAATCTTGCATCCTAAAAGTGGAGCCCATGTTCACAAAAAAAAATGTGGTACTAAATTTTAGGTAAAACTTTTTGATGGATATCCTCATAGAATTGTCACTTATGTTTGATTCTATGTTTATCCAATACCAATGTATTTTTGAATGAAAAGGGAGTTCAAGTTGTCATTGATTAGATTATTTTTCACAATTAATGTAAACGACTTATGTTTGAAAGTTTAGATGGACGGCCATCAACATCATCATTGAGCGGGGTTAAGCTTTAGCCACTAGCCACTTATCGATGTTAATTTCTTTATATCCCCTTACTTTCATGATTATTGTTTCATTCAAGTAGACCCCACGTATGAAGTTAAAGTTTGTGACTATGACCCATGTTCATATGCATCAAATCATCTCTCATTATCCTAGGTAGTCAAAGTTTAATTGTTTTGTTATTATACCCAATGGAAGAATTACAAGTTAGGGTTAATGCTAATTAAAAAGTGGCATAATGTCTGTTTGAGCCATACATACTAAATAATTTATTTTCTAATGCCTTTTTTAGTAAATAAATCTAATTGAATTAGATGAGACCTATCAAATAGGCTCTGTTATTGCTTTGTAAAAAAAAAAGTAGTACATGAACTATAGTAAAAAAGACTACAACTGACTAAACTTCAATTGCAACAATCTTACTAGTAGCATGAATACAAACAAAATTGGGCACATTACTTAAAGTATGTAACTATGGCTAGTGTACTAAGGTCTTTAATAGCGTCATCCATGTCTTAGTTTCATGTCACAATACAAATTAGCTTATTTTATTTAATTCTAAACAATATTTTTATATGAGGATGAAGTAATTTGTTTCGCACATTCTTTTTAGAAATGACACAAAAAATTTGCTTTTGCATTGCACATGTCCTTAGTTTGAATAAAAGAGAGCTAGCATCATAGTATAGAAAAATTATTATATATAATAATATAAAAAAATCACTTATTTGGACCTTGGCTCGGCCCTAGCCCTAAGGGAAGGGTAAGAGGTTCAATATTGTAGGCCCACACCGAGGGTTCCGAAGGCTTTGGCTCTACCTAGTCCCCAACCCGCATATATAGGGTAGGATAAGTGCTTGCCCCAGCCTGACCCTTTGACAACCCTGGCCACTACTTTACTAATTGTCATTGAACTTTGTGGTGGAACCAGTAAATTTTCCTTTGGAAGCCACTATGTGATAGAAAAATCCTTGCGTGGCCATATGAAATAAATAAATCTTCATTAAATAGGGTGTTCTTTCAAAATTTCCTTCTTTGTTGATCTTCTTTACCCAGAGAGAGAGAGAGAGAGAGTTTTTTTATTAGTAACAATAACTATATTTCTAAGAGATTGTTTTGTTTTATTATCCAAGTAGTTGAGAGTTTCAATCCTGTCAAATTGCAGAGAATCAATGATCTATAAAAGGAGGTCTGCTCTTCAGATAAATTAAATAGGCACTAAATCGGATTGTCTACATCCATGATAAACTGATACACGCAAATTGATTGAATGATTGCAATGGTTCTAGATATTGGCATAATAAATTCTGATATATCTATGAGATCCTTGGCTCAAATATTAGTATCCAAGGCACTGTAAAAAGCTATCACATATGGATGATACAGATGGCATATTAGCTGTATAGGTTTGATTCTATCTTGAGAGCTGAAAATAATAAAATAGACCAGGTTTGCCTGCTTTTGCCGGCATCACCTTGTATCACCATTTATAGATGATGTGTATGGTTGCATTTAGCAATATAGGTGTGAAACATCGAGTTGTGATAAAATTTTACGTCGGCTGCCAACCTATTAATTGATCAAAGGATCCATCATTCATGTTTGTAAAGAAATTGAGTTTGATAAATGTATGAGCTATTTGAAGAATTTGCCATATTTGTACTACTCTGGGCCATGATTAACTTATCTGGATCTAGACCCCATTATTAGTAGAGGAGCTTCGAAACAAACAGCCTGTACCCACATTTTTTTTAGATCGAATCCTTCAAGTAATTTTGGTATAGAACCAGATTTGTACAAACATCCTCCCTAGTTTCGAAATTTCACCAGATGATCATACATGGATTTCATGCAAAAATAGGTTATTGTATGAGCAGATTTTATAAAACCATTCTCATATCTAAAAAAGGGTATATATTTATATATGTAACATGAAGACCCCTAATAGTAGTAATAAAATGTTGGTCTAGTCTATGAGTTTGACCAAATCAGTTGAACATCAACACGTGTGAGCTAGCGTGGATGTGGTGGCCCACCAAATCCCAATTATTTAGCGTGCACCGCTGCCTCTCGTCTAGTGTGGGTCATACTAGATCAAGCTTAGCCCACTTGCTCTTGTAGGCTCTAAGACTTTCTTTATTTTCCTTAGCCGCTTCTACGACTCCCAAAGTCTTTGCCCCCCACACATAACAACAAAATAACAATCAAACTATAACAAGTAAAATAATATGCATACATAAAATATATCCTATTGACCTTGACTTTCATCAGTCCTATCCCAATCCTACATTGCACTTGCACCGTGTGTGAACATGAATCTCAAACGTTTATCTAATTGACAATAAGAATCCTTCGGTTCGATTGAATCTTTCCTTCAGTGATGCTCTTACAAGTTACAACTCACTCACTCAAATAGTAACATGTTAATCTTTCCACAACTCACTTAAATAGTGATAATAGTCACTGTTGAAATCGTCATGCAAAAAATACTTCAAGTATGCATTTCAGGCATGATGTTATACAAATTTAGAATCGAGATTTTTGAGTGGGTATATCACGGTATCCCCATCGGTGGATAAATCATCGTCAACCCTACTTCGGACACCCAGCAGGCTGTCTGTGGTTGGTTCGCTCACGATCACAATGAAATTGTATCAGTGATTGGCCGAGAGTGTCACGTGGCAAAGAATGATTAGTGGAATAGGTGTGGACGGAGGGAGATGGTGGTCCCATAGTAGGCAGGGGGCCATTCACACGCGCAAAGGTGGGGGAGCCGGGGAGCAAAGAAAAGAGATAACGACGCCGTCTTCACGTCGCTGTACGCGTAGAGCCATTTGCGTGGGCTGCTGTACGCGGAATTATGCTGACGTCATGGTCTTCTGTAACGGACATATCAAAGCATTTCGGACAAAACCGTTTTGTCGGAAAAAATACATATATAGAAATGCTTAAACCGTCGGCTGGGTTATAGTAATAAAATCCTTTGGATAACCCTCCCCATCATTAGCAATTCAAATCCAATGGAAGCCAAGATCTCATCAGCATCTTCATTTATTTTATATCACTTATCCTTCACTTCTTTAATAATTCTTTTAAAAACTCTATTGATCATAAATTGTTAGGTATTTAATTCAATTAAAACATAATAAAGATGAGGAGTAAAGGATTTAAATATAAGCCGTTTGGACCACCACTTAAACTAGAAATTAATTTGGTGAGATGTCGATTGGGCAATTATTTTCTATCAACAAGGTTTCTTAATTTGATGTAAGGAATGTGATGGGTTTGATTAAATGCAAAAGGAAGAGGATGAAATCTTTCGTAAATGGGTCACTACTTACGACTGTTTATTTTTTTTAAATGACATGCTAATGTTTATGTAAAGTTTAGTTTTCTTTTTTTAGGGGGCGCGAAGAGTGATAGTAAATGGGTGACTCAACCGAACGGTCCGAACCTACTTTTAAGGATTGGATTTTGGCCGTCTCGCTTAGCCTCACAATATTTATTATTAGTTTTGATATTTTTTAAGTAAGATATTGGGCACTTAATTAGTTGATGATAGATATCGACAAAGGCAATAGTTAAGGTTAAATATTACTAATATTAATAACAAGTCACAAGGCATGATAGATTTAGATGGAAAATGTGTAGGTCAGGCGGGTTTGAATCCCTACACATTTTTAAACTCACTCGTTGTCATCCCAATTTTAAAGACTCATTTTGAATTGTCGTCTTTAACCTTTTACGATAGTCTTTCTGTATTCAGACATTCCTTGAAGGTCTTAGAAATGAGTCCTAATTAAAATAGGAAAAAGTGTTAATCGGGCTAGTTTGGATCCCGACACATGTTAGACTCACCCCATTATTATCCCGACTTTAATGACTCATTTTGCATTATCATCTATAACATTTCACTTTTAGCCTTTCGATATTCAAACATTCCTTGAAGGTCTTAAGAATGAGCCATTAAATAAAAAAAATAGTGCCGGTCCGACAAGTTTAGATCCCAGCACATGATAAACTCACCTATCACTTCTCTATTTTAACAGTTTATTTTGCATTGTTGTTTTAACCTTTCTATATTTAGACATTCCTTGAATGTTTAAGAATGAGTCGTTAAATAGGGGGGAGGGCTAGTTCCACCCCGAGTTATATTGGTGACCTGCTTGAACCTATTTCTAACAGGGATGGATTGGAATTTTACAACCTTGCTCATCCTTCCCACTATTATGATTTTAACCTTTCATATTGAGACATTCCTTGAGGTCTTAGGAATGAGTCCTAAAATAGGAAAAAGTGTTAATTCAGGCTTAGTTGGGATCCCGACCATGTTAGACTCACCCCATTATTATCCCGACTTTAATGACTCATTTTGCATTATCATCTATAACATTTCACTTTTAGCCTTTCGATATTCAAACATTCTTGAAGGTCTTAAGAATGAGCCATTAAATAAAAAAAATAGTGCCGGTCCGACAAGTTTAGATCCCAGCACATGATAAACTCACCTATCACTTCCCTATTTTAACAGTTTATTTTGCATTGTTGTTTTTAACCTTTCTATATTTAGACATTCCTTGAATGTCCTAAGAATGAGTCGTTAAATAGGGGGGAGGGCTAGTTCCACCCCTAGTTATATTGGTGACCTGCTTGAACCTATTTCTATCAGGGATGGATTGGAATTTTACAACCTTGCTCATCCTTCCCACTATTTATGATTTTAGCCTTTTCATATTGAGACATTCCTTGAAGGTCTTAGGAATGAGCGAGCTATTGTTAATTGATTAATGAAATCTGATGCATTATCAAAGAATGAGAAATGTTTGAGATCTAATTGATTGCATTGGTTTCTTCAATGTAGTTTCAACCAAGTTTGATTCTTTCCTTCTTAACTCAAAATAAAGCTCATATTGTTCACTTTCCCAATCCTAAATGTGCTCATCAAAGAGTAGATTTTTTTTTTTCATTTCTTCAATTCAACTTTGCATTGATTAAGGGAATCCAATCTGCCAAATTAATGAGAGTTGTCATCAATCTCACAAAATTAAGCAACTGACTTGTTGTCTATGTAGCAAGCTAATATTCTCAAATTAATGAAGATATCGCTTTCAAAAGTAATAAATAAAAGATGATGTCTTTTATTATTGTTTAACTGGTTAGGGATATTGAATGTGTTTGCGGCAGTGGAAATATGCAAAGCACAAAAGCTGCAAGGTGATGTGGAGATTCTAAAATTCCCTCTTAATATAAGTTGTATATATTTTTAAAGTTAGATACTAAGATATAACCTAAAATATTAAACATATTCCATATAGTTGTAAAAAGACATTATGCTTTCTAGACTGTTACCACGAAAACGGAAAACACTGAGGTGTGAAACGTTACGTTAACAGCGTGTGTTAAGGAAAAGAAAACTCCCTTCTTTTTCTAGTTCTCCTTTTTAGCTTCCACGGCTTTCAAGTTTCAAGCCCTCTCTCTCTTCCCTGGCCCACTGCCCCCCTTTGACATTTTCACAAAGTCAAGACCATACCAGAAGCAGTTTTCCATAACCGGTTTTGGATTGAAACAGCCTTTCCAAAACTGCTTTTCCTTCCCTTGTATAAATCAATAACACCAGCCTTTCCCTTCCACCATCAAAAGTCAGCGCCCCCTCTCTCTCTCCACCTCTTCTCCCATCAGATGCAGTAACCACCCAAGAAGAAAAAGAGCTTTGATTCGTTTCTTTTCATGGCGGATTGGGATCTACAAGCAGTGGTGAGAGGCTGCAGAAGCAGCAATCTCTCATCTTCACCCCCAACAACAACAACAACAACAGGAGCAGGAACAGAGATAGACCCTCTTGCTTTCTTTACTCAGACACTTCTGCAAGAAGAAGAAGAAGATGATCATCGTCCCTATTTCCCAGATCTCATAGCCACACAAACCTGTATGCAGGAGTTGGAGGAGTTATGCAGGCCCTTTTACCATAAAACCCCACAACCCATCTCCCCAAAAACCCATTCCATCATTTCCAACTCCCCCATCTCAGCTTTCAATGAACAGCAGCAGCAACATCAACAGCAGCAGCAGAAGAAGACTGCTCATTCTTCTTCAAACACCCAGATTTCTCGATCCAAAAGAAGGTGATTTTTTTTTTTTATGTTGTCTTTAATTTGTTTTGCTCTTCTCTGTTTCTGAAATCTAAATATTACTGTGAAACAACAAACCCATATTGCTGAATCAAGGTACTTTGTGTGTGATGTTGCAGGAAGAACCAGCAAAAGAGGGTTGTGTGTGAGGTGCCTGCAGAAGGGCTCTCTTCCGACATGTGGGCTTGGCGTAAATACGGCCAAAAGCCCATTAAAGGCTCTCCTTATCCAAGGTCCCCGTGGCTTCTTATCTCTTTCTTTATTTAATACAAGAGACAACGCTGTCTGCAACCTTCTTTTTCTTTTTTGACCTTTTTCTTTTTCTCTCTTTTCTTTCTTCTGCTTGTACAGATCCTGAAAACTTTCGTGTTTGATTGACAGGGGCTATTACAGATGCAGCAGCTCAAAGGGGTGCTTAGCAAGGAAGCAGGTAGAGAGGAGCCGTGCTGATCCAACCATGTTCATCATCACCTACACGGCGGAGCACAACCACGCTGTCCCCACCCACAGAAACTCTCTCGCCGGAAGCACTCGCAACAAGTGCTCGACCGATCAATCCATCAAGCCCTCTACCTCCTCCGGCCTTTCCCCCACCACCCCTTTAACAGCTTCCATGGAAGAAGACATTTTAGGACACAAACAAGAGGAGGCAGGAGAGGTAAAGCTGGAAGAAGACAGAGATCATGAGATGTCGACCCAGATGAGTGATGACATGTTCTTTGATTTGGAAGAGCTCCGGGAGTCCACCTCCACCTCCGGCAGCTTCGACGACTGCCTTTCCGACCACTTCTCTCCTTGGGGCAGTAGCTTTGCCTCCACTGCTGCCAGTGTTGGCCTTTGAGACATTGAGAGAGGTTGATAGATATCATAGGCATTTTCTTTCTTCTGTAATCTTTTTGTTTGCATATGTAAAAAAAAAAAATCTGAGAAAAGTTTTAGATAGGTATTTCATGTTTTTCCTTTCTATAAAAATTATAACAATAAGATTTGTTTCCTTTCTTAATATTTTCTTCTTTTCATTTGCATGTATTGTGTCTGAACTCTGAACCACAAAAAGAGAAGTCTGGAGAAGAAAAAGGAAGAAAAAAGGTTGTTCACGGACACAGATCCGATCTTCCTTCTTCTAAATCCACAGATAGAGAGAAAGAGAGTCAACGATTATAATAATATAAAATTCCTGTAGTGTTCGGTCATCGTTTTCGAGGGTGAGAAAGTCTCAACTTGGACCCTTGGGTTTATATGCGAGACAGTTGTCCGTTCGCTCCCACTCAGCCTCGTGGTACTTGTGAGGTGTCACGTGTGTGGTATGGTGGCCGTTCATCATGAGATGTGCCTGTGTGTGTATGTTGGGTGGGTCCCGGTCATCATCTGTCGTATCGTTTTGGGGATCATTGCGGAATTGTAGGTGGGTTATGTGGGACACGTGTGGTGTATGATGTTCATGTTCATGTTCATGTATGAGGGGATAGAAAGAGAAAGGGGAGGGGGGGCACATGCATCGCATGTGATGATGGTGAGGCACTTGATTTAGTGCATGTGGGCTCCATGCTTTTGGAATCTAAATCCTAAGATATGTGAGGCTGTGGAGCCAATTTTTTTTTTTCTATGGAGAGTGGACCCCACCGGAATGAATATTAGTGGGGGAACGTAAAAGAGAAGTAGAGTCAAGGTCCAGAGGCTCTAGCTCTGGCTAAACCTTTGAATGAGTCAGGTGACCCGTTTGATATTTTGGTTTGCTTTTGCCCTTTTCTACTCAATTAAAAAAATTCAGTGATTAACTAAAGACAATTGATTCCAAAAAAAAAAAAAAAAACCTAAAGGCATTGATAATTTTTCACTTACAAATGGATTTTAAATGTTGGAATACACGGTATAATAACAAAATAGAATATAAATGAAATGAGAATGGCGGTTTTAATGGGTTTTTTACTCGCCAATGGGGTTGGGACCCATGAGAGATCCACCCATGCAGGAAGAAAGCCCACATGTGACAAGATACTTTACACACATGTGGTATACGTGGGAAGAAGACAACATATCCAACTCCAGGGATCAATTCCTGAGTAGCCAAGTGAGATGAGGTTCCCAGCTGAGTTCACATTAGGGCTGCACATGGGCGATTCGGATCGTTTTAACACTAAAACCAACAACCAAACCGAACATGTCGGTTTTTTAATTAACCGATCCGATCCGACCGATGGAGAGGGCTTAAACGGTTCGGTTCGGTCGGTTAAACCATTATTTTTTATTTTATTTTTTTAAATCAGACATTGAAAATTTCAAAATAATGATACCCCGTCCTTTGTATTTATTCCAATGTTTAGTGCAAAAATAAAAATCCAATATTTTAGTGACACATATAAAAACTAATTCTACTCCAAAAAGGGAGTTTGGACTAAATACAAGCGCACAAAGACGAAACCCTAAGGTTAAAATAATAAAAAAGCAATACTTAAGTTATTGTATACGGTCGGATCGGTTTAAGCGGTTAACCGTGGGCTCAATCCGATAACCGACCGATGTAAGCGATTTTTATGATTTTCAAACCGTTAACCGAACCGATCTACTATAAACCGATCCGAACCGCTCGGTTCGGTCCGGTTTTGTGGTGGTACCGGATTTTGTGTAGCCCTAATTCACATTCAATTAAACATTTATAAAATTGATACCAGAATCGACTAGGACATGTTTTGGCAGGCGTTTTAAGACAAATTGCTTAGGAACTGCATTGAGCCTCCCTCAATCTCGGTGCGGCCAGAAAAGAGATCTGGACAACTTGAGTCCATCAAGGTTTTTTTATTCTTAAATTGAGCCCACGATGGACAGAATCATTGGCTTGATCTGGGTCTGATCTAGGTATTGATCTTCCCTCCCTTTCTCACCGTTTGGATGCATTTGGTAAAGCAAATATTTCAAAATAAAAGAAAACCAGTATGTTCTATTTATTTATTAATGAGAGGCTCAATTTTTCACCTGATGATTTTCAATCTGAGGGGAGGTGAAGTGAAGAGTGAGAGATTTCACACCCAGGAAAAGGATTCTGCCTATTGTTAATTAGAGTGTAAAATCATAAGAGTGACACAAACATTCCTATTTTTTCTATTTTTAAATATATATATATATTAAATTTATTATTGCTACATCTTTTGATAATTTTTGCCTTTTTCTTGTTAAAGCATCATTATTGCTCATTTGGTTCTGACCATCTGATAGTTGACTAGAAGAACAAAGGATAGGCAATTTGTGAACAAGTACTGGGAAAACTCCTTTAGGGCCATATATGGTACCTACAGGAGAATCTTTGAAAAGGGCAGTGCTCAAAAACTCACCCGCCCCATGAAACTGCTGACCAAACGACTTTCTGATCAAACTCAAGAGTAAACCATTAAACTCAGGTCCATAGGAGTTTTTCTGGGGAGTTTTTGAGTGAGTTCTTCCCTTCACATTCTGCAAAGGTTTTAGTTTCTTTCACTTTTTCTCCCTCTGCAGATTCAACCAAAAGAATAGTACTATTCATCATTGCATTAAAGAGAGAATGCAACTTGCAAAAGTGACCTACATCTTGTAAAGAACATGTTGCTATTCTATACCCCAGGAAAAATAAATAAATCAAGTTGGGTGGGAGGGAAGACAGTTTATGTTGCTGGGTGTGCGACCTCAATCAAATCTTTCTTCCCAGCAGCCGCAAACTGCTCGGCAGCCTCCGCTGCTGATGAAGCGGCTTGCTCAACCCTTGCTTTTGTAGCTCACAGAGGAATACATCAACATCATCAGCATTCATTTTATATGGTGAATGAGTGGAACTTGGAAACACCTTGTTCTCCACCTCTTCTTTATACTCCAAAAGAGCCTTGTTAATGGCATCACCCACACGGCCATACTGCTTGCAGAATTTGGGGGTGACCTGAGCAAGTGGCAGCGCTTGAGGAGTATGTTCTCATATACAAATAAAGAGAACAAAGAAAAGGGTAAGTAATGTTCTAACCTTGGCATGATGAGGGTGTTGGAGCATGCCCAACAGATCATGGAAGACCAGTACCTACACCAACATTCACTGTCAATTAAAACCACAGTATCTGGATCCAACACAACAGCAGCAAAATAACCCCACGGACACTGGGAAGAATTCCATGAGATATCAAGATAGCAGGAGCAAAATTTTATTGTGGGGTGGATAATGCAAAGGTGCCTTTAGCACAAAGGAATAGAAATTAAGAGTCATGAATCTTAACTGGTAAAATGGTTGAAAAAACAAACCACATTCGACTGTCAAACAGGGCTGGACCAGAAAAGAACTAAAAAGAATTGACTGAAATGAGAAAAATGTTTAAACTTTCTGGTGCAACAGAAACCATTCTGCTCGGACAAAAGTGGACAATTAATTCATCTAGATACCTTTATAAATGAACATGGTATGAAACAAATTACAAGATACTAGTTTAGTCAACTTGAGAACACAACATACATTTTTAAACTTCCATGCAGGTTTACTTGCATACAACTAGTCTACTGTACATCCATTTCAATGCATGCTAATTCAATGAGTCAGCTTTTTCTTTTTCCTAAGAAGGGGCCTGTTTGGCATTGTGCTGCTGGGCGGTTTCCATATTCCCACGGGATGAGGAATTGCAGAATTTGTTTGGATGGCATTTGGTAGCTGTTTTCAAATTTTAATTTTCAGAAACAATCCATGAAATGTCTATCGCTAGAAACTGTTTTTTGGAAAGATCCTGAATCGTTTTTTTTTTTTTTCTTATTTTTTTATGGAACAACCTGCTGGCACGATACTTTAAAAAAAAATCATAAACTAAAAAAAAAAAAAAAAAACCAATCTCAATCTCCTTTCTCTTTTCATACCTTGTGCCTCTCTACCCATCGCCCATCTCTCTACCCAATTCCAATCTCCACGGAAGCCTAACGCACCATCGCCCATATATCTGTTGCTTACAAGCACCCAGAACAGTATTGAGTTTTGCTTGCTTTCTGGGTTTTAAACTTTGGTTTTATTCATTTTTTTTTTTTTTCCGATTTTACAGGCAGCTGAGGCAGTAAGTGGGGCATTGGCAACCATTGAATATGCCTCTGCAGTATAAACATGTGCTTGGAGGCCTTCTTTGAAGATCAATTTCCACAGCAGGCCATTGTTGAAGGGGTCATGACCATAAGGTTAAGAGAATGTGTTCTACTTTGGGGGAAATATTCAAGTGCATCTATCCCTCACCATAGGGTGAGGGACACTCTCCTTTTTGGGAAGTTTCAAGTACAAGAGTGACTTTTCAAGTACATAGGAATACTCCCTATGTACTTGAAACTTCCTCAAAAAGGGAGTGTCCCTCACCCTATGGTGAGGGATAGATGCATATGAATACTTCCCCTACTTTGGATCTATTAATTTTTGTAACTTAATTATTGAAAATGGATTTTCCCTTTCATGAATTATGCATTTCAGTGAAACATTAGTTTTTAGTACAACCCTATTTCAGTACAATATTACCAAATAAGTAGTCCATAACCTGTTCTCAAAGGAATAATCACACATCATTTTACCAAACAAGTTCTTTACATCACACTCTTAGCACAACCTCATCTCAGCACAACTCCATCTCAGCGCAAAGTTGAGAACGACACTGGAACATTGCCAAACGCAGCCCATTGTCTGTGAGGACCCGACCCCAAAATTCTCTCATAATATTTAATTATATTATGATACTTTAAATATAATAAATAATAATTAATGCATTAAGAGGATTGTAACTAATATAATAAATAAGATTATAATAATATAATAAATAAGATTATAACTCCAGTTACAATTAAACTCAAAGCCCCAAATCCATTAAGAGGATTGGATGCCCAACCCTACTTCCTCACATCTCATCCAACTTGAAAGCCCTAAATCTCTAGAAACTCTCAACATGCCCAACCCCTTCCATACACTAATCAACTTGAAGCAACTAGAAGAATGAGAAAGAACACCAAGGATTTCGCTAGGGTTTGATGCTAAACAACATCCAACAAGAAAAAAGCAAATTCTAACATATCAAAGGTGAGTAAACAATCTAGATTAATTGATCATGCATGATTCCCAAAGAAGCACGGCCACAGACACGGGACACAGACACGACACAACACGGACACGTTAATATTTAATAATAATAATATATCTAATCATATACTAAAAGATAATATCATTTTAACTTTGTAATCAATTTAGCATTCAAATAAATAAAAATTCAAGTACCAGTGTACCACTGTACCAACTCACAAACATTTCAAATTATCAAATAACAATACAAAACTGAAACATAATTCATAATCATTAAACATGAAATATCCATAGTTCCATAAAATCCATACAAAGAAAAGGGAGGATAATCAATTTCCCCTACATTCCAAAAATACAAAAAGCAAAAAAGAAGTCAATTTCCGTCTAAAGCGTGTCCCCAGCGTGTCCGTAAAATAAAATATAAAAAAATAATCAGGACACCATTTTTGGCGTGTCTGACACGTGTCCAAGGTATGTTCGTGTCCGACACGTGTCCGACATTGACACGCTGGCCCCGAAGAGGTGTCCGTGCTTCCTAGATGATTCCTCTTGTCTCCCTATAGTTCAATTCTAGAAACCCTAATCTAGTTCTAGGCATTGGGAATTTCTATAATTCTTCTTGAAAAACCTAACCATGTGATGGAAAAGACTCAAAACAATGGAAACCATGAAGAGAAAGGGGAGAATATGGCTGGTCGTGGAATACCACCGGGATTCCCACCATGGCCAACCACCATGGGACCCCAACCCATGGTGGATTTTAGGATTTTCCATCAGAAGGCTTCGGTTTTAGGGTTTTTACTATATTGTTTCCTAGTGTTTTGATTCGTTTTCATGTTATAACCCTATTTGATAATCTTTGATGTCTCTAATCTATGTATTAGAATTGTTATAAAAAAAAAACTATGTATTAGCATGTTTAAAATCTGAATTTAATTTGGATTTTGTATTAGAGTTAGATTTTCTCTTGTTCAACGTCCTGCATGTGAAGAAACATCTCAAAATCAACACTACATGATGTGGAAGGACCCGAATCCACAAAATATACCAAAATCAGGCCACTAGGGCTTGGTAGTGGACTTCCCTAAGACCTTGAATTGGTCCGTCAAGTTATTATTCATTTTATTAGATGATTTAATTGGTTTATATTAATTAGACAGTTTTGGGTTGACTTCATAAATTAGGAATTATCAATATCTTGTGTGCTTTGTTTATCATGTGATGCTTGATGTTTAAAAACAAATAGTCAACTGCAAATGATTTGACCTATTTTCATGTTGTGGAAAGTATACTTCGCACAACAAAATTCGGACTTCTAGGAAATTTGGGTTCTGAGGCATGACAATGTCGAGCAGTGTTGTATATGCCCCAGAGATATTAACAGCAAGGGCTCTTCATTGTCTTTAAGTAGCTTCGGCTGAAAACTTGTAGCATATCACATTCAAAATTTCACTTCGGTGGCCTGGCTTACAGTCAATCTGGTCAAGTCAACTTGGAGACTCAACCTAAAAAAGTCAATTCAAACAAAAGATCATTTAGAATAAACTAATCACGTATAAAAATGAGAGATACATTGGCATTGTAGTCTTTACTAATGTATCGGAATATACATCATGAAGGTGAGTGCCCATTTCCTACTTTATTTATATGAAACAGATGTGTAGGCTGTGTAGAAGTAGTAGGATAGGATGATGACCCTAATTTGTCTTCTTTTTGATGTGAAACATGTGGAGCATGATTGGATCAGAGAGAAAGATGGAAGAAAAAAAGATTTTAAGCCAAAATAGTCACTATTTGGATGGAGGAAGAGGAAAACGGAAGAAAGGAAAGGAGGTTAACATAGGGTTGTATTGTTGTTCTTACTTTTTTAGAATTTATCCAAAATATGTACCATGCACCACCCTTGACACCTACCCAATGGCAGCACTTAAATTACATACACAATCAGTCCCTTGCTTAGCTAAAGTGTCTGCCATACCATTAGCAGACGTACTAACATGTTGAAAAAAATCACAAGACTGCAATGAAAGATGTTTAGTCTCATTAACATAGGAGCTGCATTTTCCACGGGCCTTTGAAAGCTTTTTCCCAAGATACGACATTGAAAGAATTGCTTTCTATGATGAGGCTAATCTAGAAAGAGCTGATAGTAGATGCAAAGAGCTTCCAAAATGGCCAAAACTTCTACTTCATTGGAGTCTTTAACCCCCCACTTTTTTTTAAAACATGTACAACACCTCTCCTTTGTGATTTATAGGTACATCGGACGGTGGAGGGCTCCAAGTCACTTTCTTCCTCTTCTTTGCTTCTCCCATCAACAAACACGCTCCCCAATTATACAGGATATTATCTATGTTGACATTTGAAAATTCTTTTCTAGCACAGGCCCAATGAGCAATTCTGATAGACACTTTATTAGATAGAATATCCTCCCAAGACGATTCTTTTCTGTTAAAAATTCTTTCATTCCTCTCCTTCCATATAGACCAAAGTATAGAAAAAGGAATGATCTTCCACAAGATCAGCCCGCACTTGACCAAAGGAGATCCCCTCCAAGCCTCCATTAGCTCGCCTAGTGACAATGGGGTACACCAAGCTACGGTGCATTTTTTGAAGAAATACCCCCAAATGTACGAAGAAGTACACAGTGAAGGAATATGTAATCTATCGACTCCCTAAGTCTAGCTCCTTGTAGAACTTGGGAGGAAAAAGAACCCATAGTGTCCGGCTTCCAAATACGAGTCCTCTTCGTCCCTGCATAAGAAAACTAACACTCACTTCTCAAGACACCTTCCCCCCATCCCAGACATAATAATCCTTTACTAAAGACTCTTTATTAGAGACTACTCTAAACACTCTAGGGAACAATTGAAAAAAAGACCAGCTCCCACCCAATCATCTAGCCAAAAATGAACTTTATCCCCCTTCCCCACTTCAAGACCTATGCTCTTATAAAAAAATAAACCCCCTCGCATTGGACACATCGCCAAAAGTAGAAATGACACCCCACAACCCTAACAACCTGTATCTAGGGACTCTTTTGGGATCCCACCCCCGCTCATCCTCCCCATACTTGAAAACTATTACCTTCCTCCGCAATGATTCTTTTTCTTCTCCATCCACCACCATTTAGCTAAAGCCCAATTTATCAACTCTAGGTTTACCAACCCCAAGCCTCCTGCAAATTTTGGTTTAATTACCTCTTTCCAATTCATCAACTGCATTTCTTTTTATCGCTATTGCCATCCCAGAGGAAGTTTCTCCTAATACGGTCCAATTTTTCTTCCTCACTGAAGCTGGCATCTGGTATAAAGATTTGTAGTATACTGGCAAATTGGACAATGATAATTTAATAACTGTGATTCTACCCCCAAAAGAGAGATACTGCCTCTTTCATGTTGACAACTTCTTCTCAAACATTTCCACCACTGAATCCCATATTGCTATCGACCTTGGATTTGCACCAATAGGCAAACCAAGATATTGAAAAGGAAGACATCCCACTCTATAATGTGACAAATTGAGAGATGGAAACAGAATGAATGAGCTGAATGTCCTGCCATGAGGATCGACTATGTTTCATATAAATAGGGGCTGAATCCCTAATAACAATCAATTTACAATCAATCATATCAAATCTAGATCCTAACAATTAGCTGCTCTAATTACAATCAATCATATCAAATCTAGATCCTAACAATTAGCTGCTCTAATTACAATCAATCATATCAAATCTAGATCCTAACAATTAGCTAACAAACTTAGTATGTACATGAGGCTTTGACTAATGATACATATAATGAATGGGCCTAAATGGGCCTGCGAGTTTGGGCTTGGAACACCAACATTAACATAATGAAGCCTATTAGCAATGCTCCACATATTCTCCTCTGAATAACCAACCCCCGCTAAGAAGCTTTTCGATAGGTTTATCTACAAACCAGATGCTAACCGAAAACATCTTAGTATCTTCTTTAAAATTGCAATTTCCTCCCAATTTGTTGATGTGAATAGAATCGTATCGTATCGTCTATAAATTGGAGGTGAGTTACAACTTCAACACCATTTCCTGCTTCAAATCAAGAAATTAACCCAATCTCTTCAGCCTTTAAGAGGAGCGCCCCCATAGCTTCCACCACTATAGTGAATAGAAATAGGGAGAGTGGATCTCCCTATCTCAAAGCTCTTAATGCTTTAAAAAGACGAGACGGAGAACCGTTGACAAGAATTGAGAATGATGTAGATGAGATGCATTCTTTGATCCACCCTCGCCACCTATTGCTGAACCCAAATCTTTCCAACATATAATCTACAAACTTCCAATCTACATGATCATATGCCTTCTCCAAGTCAATTTTAAATATTGCTCCTTCCTTGTGTGCCCTCTTCCTTGAGTCAATTAGTTCATTTGCAACCAAAATCCCGTCGAGAATTTGTCTTTTGTGAACAAAAGCCCCTTGGGTAGAACTAATGATGAGGAGAAGAATCTTTTGCAGTCTATTCGCCAAAATCTTCGATAAGAGTCTATAAATACATCCCACCAAGCTTATTGGCCTGAAATTTTTCAAAGACACTGGATTTGGCACTTTGGGAATAAGACACAAGAAAGTAGCATGAATTTCTCTGTTCAACCTTCCCCTCCGATGAAATTTTGATAAAAAAATGACAAAAATTCTCTTTTAAAACATCCCAAGAAGCCTTAATAAAGGTAAAATTAAAGCCATCTGGACCCAGAGCTTTGTCTCCTGCACAATCCGCTAGAGCCTTGCTCACTTCCTCTTCCCCAAAGCTCCTTTCCAACCATTGTTCCAATTGAAATTGACGAGAAGCATTGCCTTGTTGATAGATCTTTTGAAGATAGTCCCACATTTCACGGGCAGTTTTGCAAGGTCTGAGGTTGAGGATAAAAGATGGGTCAACGGAGCCTAGTAACCAGGTTTTTATTTTAGCATCCTTAGTTTTCCAAGCTAATATCTTCTTGTCTTCTTCCTCGGGTTGAGGTTTAGATCCATCAATGTGTGCCCAGAGTTCCTTCCCTTCTAAGTAAATTTGAAATTGGAATGCCCATGAGGTATAATTTTTTCCATCAAACTTAACCAGGGTAATTTCAGATTTGTCCATGACTACCTAGAACAAGCAATCAATTCAGAAAGCAGTAATGGCAGTAACTAGCAGAAGGATGGATAAGCAATCAAACCAACAGAACTAACAGCAGTAACTAGTAGCAGCAATGACAGTAACTAGCAGCAATAACTAGTAAAATGAGGAAGTACAGATGCACTAGCAGGAACCATCAAAATGTCCAGACAGCAGACAGTAGGAACAGAAGGAACTAGCAATAGCAAACAGCAGGAACTAGCAGCAGTAACAGCAGGAACAAAAGGAGGAGCAAACAGCAGTAACAGCAGCAACCAGTAGTAATAGCATGAACTAGCAGCAGTAGCGTAAATCGGATTAGCAGAAGAAACTACCAGAATGAAGAATTAGAGAGTCCTTAACAGAACAGGCAGCAATAATCAACCAGAACAGGATGCAGCAGCAGAAATGTCCAGCAAAGAACCAGAACAGTCAAGCAGCCAAAAAAGTTCCAGAAACCAGCAGCCAAAACCCAAAAACGTCCAGGTCGTCAGGGAGGAGAACTGAACCTGGACCCCACCTGATGATCTCTTGATAGATCAGAGAGTGGGGATGGGTGAACAAGATAATCACGCAACTATTGGAAGTGGTCCCGGTCAAATCAGATCCAGATCCTGGATTTTAAACGGCCGAGATAAAAAAAAAGTGGAAAAAATTGAATTTCCACAAAAATAGGTAGAAGACCTACCTCTGATGAGCAAAAAATGTTGGAAAAATCTTCATAAACAATAAGACATTCAGTCGACCAAGAGGGAAGAATCCGCTGAGATTGGTGATGTTGATCAAAGGTGGGCCACGCCTGATCAGAGATGATCAGGGATAGTTACAGAGGATCCAGCTGAAGAAAATGATCACAGATGGCTTCCAAGGCTTGGAAGATGACTCAGGAGACGATCAGATGATCGATTTGGCTCTGATACCATGTCATTGAAATAGAATGGAAGCAATTGTGAGAGAGAATGCTCAATATCGTCCCTTTGAGGGTCGACTGTTGTTCATATATATAAGGGCTCAATTACGAATCTTAGATCCTAAAATGTAGCAACAAATTAAGTAATATCATTTGACTAGGTACAATACAATAAATGGGCCTAAATGGATGGGCCTGGATTGACAATCTTAAGGTCTTCCTGAATCGAAGGGAAGGCAATACCCTCCAATATCGGTCTTACAATATCCTCTCTAGAATACAACTCTTCAATGAAATGGGCAATTTCCTCCTTTACCTCTGTTGGTTCCACTAAGAACATGTTTCCTCTCTAATCTTCCCAATGTAGTTAATCCTTTTTCTAGTACTAGCCATTCGATGAAAAAATTTAGTATTCTTCGCACCCTCTTTCAACCAAAGTGCTCTAGATTTTTGCCTCTAGGATATTTCTTGTATTTGGCTAATCTCCCACAACTTATGTTTAGCCTCGTTCCTTGCTTTCTTCTCATCTTGATCGAGCGAATTGTCTTCTGCTAGCTTGTCCCAATCTTCTACTTTCTTTTCTAATCATGGTTTTAAAAATCGGCCGATACCGAGCCGATATCTCACTGAGATATCGGTCTCGGTTATATCGGCCTCCATATCGCCAAAATATCGCGATATTTCGGCCGAGATGAAGTTCATCTCGGCCGTAACGAGATATCGGCCGATATTTTCAAAATATCAGCCGATATTATATAAAATACCCCCAAACCCCAATTTTTTTAACTTTTTCCCCATCTTTATCTTCTTCCCCTCTCCTCTAATCTCCATACTCCTTAGAGCAGCAGTCACCATACAAGTAACGGGAGTTACGGGACTATATAAAAAGGGACACATGTTCTTAAGAAGGGACATTTGTTTTCAAAGGAAGAACTTCATAAAAAAAGAAGCTCGATCCCCGCCGGGGGATACCCCCGGACCCCCTTCGTGAAGTGCATGTTTTAAAGAAGTAGCAATCATGAAGACAAAAGGATCCTACTTGACCATGATAGCTAGGACTCTTTTGCTAATTGTCTTTCCTTTTTTGTGCTTGGATGTCTATTATTTGTTAAAGTGTAAACTTGTATGATAATAGACCCAGCCCACTTGTATGATAATAGGCCCAGCCCACTTGTATATATGGGATCTAGTCAGAAAGATAACTACGTATATGCTAGGATGTCCTTCCATTTTTAGAGATCTAATTAGGTCTTGATTCCATGATTTGTAGTGATTTGTAGCCTAAACTTAGGCAATGTAAAGTCTATATAAAGAAGAGAAATCCAAGAAGACAATACATCGAATGAGAATATTTTCACAAGACTCTTCCTCTATCGTTCTAGCATTCTTTCTAAAATGCCTCTGAATGTCATGGTATCAGAGCTTTGGTTCTAAGAGATCTTCTTCCTTCTGAGAGATCTTCTTCATTCTGAGAGACTTCTAAAGATTTATCTCTTCGTTTCTTCTCTTCTCTCTGCCTGGAGTATCTCTGATCAAGGTGACCCACTGGCAAAAATCTTCTTCTTCACTGCTGATTGTCCACTGATCAACAGTGGCCCACCACTTATCAAACAGTGGCCCACCAGCGATTCACTCAGTTATGATCGACAGACCTCAAGGATATTTTTAAGGATTTTTCTGGATTTTTTCTTCACCATTTAAGGTTGGTTTCAGGTTTCTTTTCCTCTGTCGATTTTAATATTTAAGTGTCGGATAGTTTTCATCCAGACCGTCCAGATTTGTGGATCTGTACCCGTTGCTCATCAAACTTGGACCGGAGGAAGTCCAATTGATCTTCTTCAAGACGCTCAGCCTTGATCTAGCCTCAAACAGCCAGTTCGTTTGGCACTGTTTTGGGATTTTTTGCACTGTTTGTGTGCTGTTTCATAACTCCGCCTATGTTGGGGTATCCTTGACATAGCCGGTCCCAAGCCCGGACAAAGGAGGAGGGTTGTGCGTTAGGTAGCCGACAGCCAGCACAATACTCAGTCGGATTTTTTTATGGATTTGAGACCTAATGAAATTTCGTTGGGGCGTCCCCTACTTAGCGACGCGCTGTATGGTCCGGGTACAGTGATAAGTGAGCAAGGACCGCTGCATCGGCGCCCGGGTGCAGTGCTAAATAGGCAAGGGTCCTCACACTTTATTGGGCGAGTGTGGGGGGTAAGGAAGCTAGTCCAAAATAGAAGGCTGAGATTGGGCACTTGGAACATTGGGAGCCTAACTAGGAAACTTATGGAAGTGGTGGATACAATGGAAAGGAGACGAATCGCAATTGCTTGCTTGCAAGAGACAAGATGGGTGGGACACAAAGCTAAAGAGATTGAGAGGACCGGGTATAAGTTATGGTATACGGGACTTAATAGATCGAGGAATGGGGTCGGCATAGTGGTAAACAAGGACTTAAAGGAAGATGTAGTGAATGTAAAGCGCTATGGAGATAGGATTATTGTAATTAAGTTAGTGTTAGGAGAAGAGATAGTGAACGTATTTAGTGCTTATGCCCCCCAGGTGGGCTTAGGAGATGGACATAAGGAGAAGTTTTGGGAAGACTTGGAAGGAGTGCTACTAGAGATACCCCAAGGAGAGATGGTCTTCATAGGAGGTGATTTGAACGGTCATGTAGGACGTGACGTAGATGGATACATAGGAGTACACGGGGGACATGGGTACGGTAATAGAAATGAAGAAGGGAAGGATATCTTGGAGTTTTCAGTGGCTTATGATCTCATGGTAACTAACACATTTTTTAGAAAGAGAGAGGAGCATTTGGTGACTTATAAGAGTGGCTCATCGAGGACACAAATTGACTTCTTCTTAACTAGGAAAAGAGACCGTTTAGCTTGTAAAGATTGTAAGGTTATACCGGGGGAGAGCTTGACTTCCCAACATAGGTTGTTGATCATAGATGTGCAGTTACAAAGGTGGACTAGAAAAAAGAAGTTGTATAGATGCTCAAGGACTAAATGGTGGAACCTGAAAGGTGATAAGCAACTAGCTTTAAGGGAAAGAGTACTAGAGGAAGACGTTTGGGCGACAGAAGAGAGTGCAAATAATATGTGGGATAAGGTAGCAGAGTGTATTAGGAGGGTAGGGAAAGAAGTCTTAGGAGAATCTAAAGGGGGTGCTCCGGTACAGAAAGAGGCATGGTGGTGGAGCGAAGCCGTCCAAGACAAGATAAGAGTTAAAAGAGAGTGCTTTAAAACTTGGCAAAAGGATCGAATTGAAGCGAACTTGGAGAGGTATAAAGAAGCAAAAGAGAAACCAAAAAGGCAGTTAGTGAGGCCAAGGCAAAGGCATTTGAGGAGCTATATAGGCGACTTGACACTAAGGAAGGCGAAAGAGAGATATTCAAGCTTGCTAAAACTAGAGATCGGCGGACCAAGGACTTAAACCAAGTTAAATGCATTAAGGATGAGGATGAAAATGTATTAGTAAAGGAAGAGGAGATAAAGGAGCGTTGGAAGAGCTACTTCTACAAGTTATTTAACGAAAGCAATAGTAGTGACATACAATTGGGGCAGCTTACCATTTCTAGAGAAGAAGCGAATCATATGTTCTATAGGAGAATCAGTAGGGAAGAAGTTAAAGAAGTATTGAAAAGAATGAAGAATGGGAAAGCGGTTGGGCCAGATGGTATCCCTATTGAGGTCTGGAGGTGCTTGGGGGAGGATAGTATTAGCTGGTTGACAAAGCTTTTTAATGTAGTGCTAAAGAGCAAGAAGATGCCTAATGTATGGAGGAAAAGTATTCTTATACCCATATACAAGAACAAAGGAGATATTCAGAACTGTGCGAACTACCGCGGGATTAAATTGATGAGCCATACGATGAAATTATGGGAGAGAGTTATTGAGAGAAGACTAAGAAGAACAACAAATATTTCAGAGAATCAATTTGGTTTCATGCCTGGGAGATCAACCATGGAGGCTATCTTTCTCCTGAGGAGGTTAATGGAACAGTATAGAGAAGGTAAGAGAGATTTACATATGGTGTTCATTGACTTGGAGAAGGCCTATGACCGGGTTCCTAGGGAGATTCTTTGGAAAGTTCTGGAAAAGAAAAGAGTTTGTGTCGCTTATATTGAGGCGATAAAGGATATGTATGATAGAGTCGTGACATCTATAAGGACGACTGGCGGCGAAACTAAGGAGTTTCTTATCACGATTGGTCTACACCAAGGCTCAGCGTTAAGCCCGTACTTGTTTGCCCTAGTTATGGATGAGATTACAAGACATATCCAGGATGAGGTGCCGTGGTGTATGCTATTTGCAGATGACATTGTTTTAGTGGATGAGACGAGAGAATGAGTGAATGCTAAACTTGAATTGTGGCGGAAAACATTAGAGACAAAAGGGTTTAGGCTAAGTCGATGCAAAACGGAATATATGGAATGCAAGTTTAGTCAAAGTAGGACACCTAGTAACATAGAAGTAAGTTTGGGCACACAAAAGATAGTAGAGAAAGAAAACTTTACGTACCTTGGATCTATGGTGCAACAGGATGAAGGGATTGATACTGATGTAAGTCACAGGATTCAAGCCGGGTGGACCAAATGGAGGAGTGCTTCGGGGGTCTTGTGTGATCGGAAAGTCCCCCTCAAGGTTAAAGGAAAGTATTATAAGGTGGCGGTACGGCCAGCGTTGTTATATGGATCAGAGTGTTGGGCAGTAAAGCATAATCATGTCAAGAAGATGGAAGTTGCGGAGATGAGAATGCTAAGATGGATGTGCGGGATCACAAGGAGAGATAGGATTAGGAATGAGGAGATTAGGGGCATAGTAGGAATAGCACCGATTGGAGATAAAATGAGAGAAAATCGACTGAGATGGTTCGGCCATGTTAGTGTTAGGAATTTTGTGTATTGCAATTTGATGGATGCATATCATTTTAATCATCATTTGATTTCTCACACTTGCATTATTTTAGAAAACATTGAAATCTTATTTTATCCATGCATTGTTTTTAAATATGGTAAAACTCATGTTTTATGCATGAATTGGTTTTAATTTTGGATGCAATTGATTTTGTAAAAGGAATTTCAAAATTCAAGCTTAGCCTAAGTTTTAAAGTTTCAAATGATTTGTGGCTTTTTATGATTCATGATTTTAAAAATACTTAGATTGATTTAAATCATGTTTCAAGCTTGATTTAATGGCCCCAACAAGTCCCACATCAAAAATCTTTGAAAATTGCAAAAGTATGCAAAATGGGAAAAGTGGCCCAGGGCCCAGTGTACTCGGTCGACCGGGTACACATCTCGGTCGACCGCGTACACTGCGGGTCGACTGGGCAGAGAGCCGTTTGGCTCTCCAACGGTCATTTTTCTGACCGTTAAGGGTCGGTCGACCGAGCCAAGCTAGGGGTCGACCGGGGACACGCAGAAACTCTGTTTTCTGTGTATAAAAAGGCTTCATTCCCTTTGAAAAAGGGTTGAACATTTTAGACCTTCCAAGCCATCTTTGAGGAGTTTGGAGTCAAGGAAAAAGGGGATGAACTAAGAAAGACCAAGAGGGTCATTAGTAAAGCTAAAGCTTGGATCATTAAGTTAAATCATCAAGTAAGCTTTACTTTTGTTAATCATATGTTTTATGCTTTGACTAAATATTGGTAAATGATTATTAGCATATAAACTATGATGTGTTAAATCCATTACCTTCATTCAATCTTTGTTTTAGATTGTGATGGATTTCTCACTTTGATTCAAACCAAGTTTTGTGTTAAAACTTTATAAATCATGTTTTGTTAAAACCTTTGATTTGTTTTATAAACGTGTTTCATTAACTTGTTTGAATCATCTTTGTTGTTTTCATTCATTTGAATCTTAAGTTAAACCTTTGTTTTTGAAAACAACATAGCATAGCACATGCATCACTTGATTAGGCTTAAACATTCAAATTGTGATCTTTTGATTTTCACATCATTAACAAGTTTGTAGTTGTTCAAGTGATTTGCATATAACTTCAATCAAATCTTTGTGTGCCTTAACTTTCAAATGCTTCTAGCATATATTGATTAAGCCTTCTTTTTAAACTTGATTGAAGTTTTCCACACACACATATCATAAGCATTCATCTTTGCATTTCATTGTGTTGTGTGAGTTAGATTTTCATTTTCTTATCCGCCTACTTAGAGGCAATTTTATTAGAGCTTAAATTGTAATCTCATAAGAGTGTTTTGTGAAGACACTTTCTTTGAGAAAAATCTATTGTTGTAAGGTTATTGCTTAGCCATTGAAAAGCATCTTGTATAGGTTGTTGTTAAGCCTTGAAAAACAACATTGTAAGGTTATTGCTTATCCTTGGAAAGCATCTTGTAGAGGTTATTGCTTAGCCTATTGGAAAAGCATATTAGTGGAAATCCGGTGGGGTGTGAGGAACACAAGCCGGTAGTGGATGTAGGCATTGAGGCCGAACCACTATAAATCTTTGTGTAGTGGTGACTGCTTTTGTGGTGATTGTTTTGTTTAGCTTCCGCATTATGTATGTTAATCATCACATATGACTAGGTTAATTGTAAAGAAATTAAAATTGGTCACAATTAGTCATTAAGTGTAGCTCACCCTATTCACCCCCCCTCTAGGGTTAGGATCCAAGGATTTTCAATTGGTATCAGAGCAAGGTTACTCCATTTAGGGCTTAAACACCCGGAGTTGATCCTCTCTATCTAGATCAAAACCCTAGTGTTGTTTTTCTATGAAAATCATTAGAATGGATTCCACTAGTTTAGACTTTGTAGATTCTTGTGTAGATTCCTCTAGACCCCACCTTCTTCCATCTATTGGAGATTCTAACATTAAAATTAATGAATCTAAATCTAAATTAAAAGAAGAAGAATATGATGTAAATGAAGCTTATGAGGAATTGTACACATGGTCCTTAGAGCTTTCTAAGAAGAATAAAAGATTAAAAGAAGAATCTAAAAGACTAAACCAAGAATTAGTCTCTTCAAAAGATGAACTTAGAGAAAAAGAAGAATTAATAAATTGTGCAGAATCTAAGTTCATGATCTCTTTGCATAACCTATATAATGCTCAAGATGAATTAAAAGATTTAAAGATAGGTTATGACAATCTTAATAAGGAAAATTCTAAATTAAGAGATCAAAGGCAAGATAAAGACATTAACAATCTTGAATCCAAGTTAAAAATCTCTAAAGAAAATTTATCTAATGCTCAAAATGAACTAAATGAGATTAAGATAAATTGTAATGAGCTTAAAAATGAAAATTTAAATCTAAGAGATACTTTAAAAAGACAAGATGAAAACATTGTCCATTTAAAATCCAAGTTGACTATTTCCAATGAAAACTTGTCTAATGCTCAAAGTAATTTAAAAACTCTAGAACTTGGATCTAATGTTGTTAATGAAATTAAATTTGAATTAAAACTTGCCAATGAAGAGCTAATCAAATTTAAGGGAATTGAACAAGAACTAACTAAAGTTAAAAATGAGAATTCAACCCTTAAAACCAAAGTCACTCAACTTGAAACATACAAACAAAAGTATGAGTGCAAATTTACCCAAAGTGAAGAAAGATTGGAAAAGTTATTTAAATTGGGTAAATCAAAAGGAGATAGGACGGGTCTTGGATTTGATAGGAATACCTCATATGACCCTAAATTCACCAACACTTTTGTGAAAGGTGAGTCCTCATTCTCTAGCACTCACACTTCTTTGCCCATGACTAAATGCAATTATTGTGGCATTGAAGGACATTTTAGGTTTGAGTGCAAATCAAGGAGAAGCAATGTGTCTAAACCCATCTTTGAACCAAAGAAAGTAAAATCAAATTCTATGATGGTTAAGACACTAAAAACCAAGGAAGACTCCAAGAAGACTAAACAAGTAAAACCTATTAAAAAGGAGTCTCCTAAAATAGATTCTAAAAAGGTTAAACAAGTTAAACCAACTCTAAAAGAATCTATTAACAAAAAGCTTCTCAATCTTCCTCCCATAACACAACAAATGAAAGAACTTTTGAATAAAGTTGCTAAGTTAAATCTAAAATTCAAAAGTCAAATAAATGGAGGAAATAAGAAGAAAAGAAATCAATCCCCTAAGAAGAAAACTCACCAACCCCAAAAGACTAATCACCAATCTAAGCTAAATTTAGTCAAATCTAAATATCAAGGTGATAAGTCTAAGTTAATAATTTATCAAGTTAAATCTCCTAGAGTTGGTGAGAAGTTTAAGTTAGACCTCAAAGTTCATCCTTCCCAAGACCTTAGGTGGATTCCTAAAGTTAGACAAATAGACAAACCTTAGGGCCTTGGACCTCATTGACCAACCTAACCTTAATAGTTAAATCTTTTTGTTGGTCATGATTGCATTTGCATTTTATGTTCTTTCTTAGTTACATTTTTTAAAAATGCATTTGTTTCTTTATGATCATTTGATTTTGTCTTCATGTACTTCCCTAAGTCACATATCATGGTTTTCAAAATCATTTGATTGTATTTCTCACATGTTAGATTTGCTTTTTGCTCTCATATAGTTATATCTTTTGTAATGCATTTCTACATGATCAATTGATTATGATTCCAAAAGCTTTCATAGCTAGATCTCTCATAATCAATTGATGTTGCAAATTCATTTGTTTGTATGTCATAGTAAGATTATCTTGAAAAACAAATGATTTAAAACAATTTAGTTTTTCCATAAATTTCTAAGTTATATCTTTTGATATGGAAAATATGTTTTCTTCAATTTCATACTCATTTTGTCCATTATTGGATTTTGTTTATGATTTGAAGATTGTTTGAATGGAATTGCTTTAAAACATCATTAGTTATATTCTTCAAAGCATGTTCCATGTTGTCATTTCCTTTTGTATTTGATTATGCCATTTCAAATGGAAATGAATGTTATGATAGACTTTTTGCATCTATGATCATTTAGTTACATTCGTTTTTTATGCAAATGTTTATTTGTTCCTTGTATGGTTGTGCTCCTTAATTATTTTTGTAGTTACCATACTAGAACCCAAAAATCCATCCTCTTGCTTTCTAGTTTTTATTTTTCTTGGATGGTTATGTTGTTGACTCATGTGTATATTTCTTATTGGTATCATTCATTATACATGTTTCAACTTCATAGTAGTGTTTGATCATATGAACCTCTTTGAAATTCATTTCTTGAATTACATAGTTATATCTCTTGAATGATGGATTTCTTAGATGTTGTATTCATATGGTTGACACTTTGGAAATTGCATATTCTTATAAGTCATATATTTTCAAAATGCAATTTCTCATGTTCATCACTATGCTCATAGTTATATCATTAAAGTGATGAATATTCATTTATGTTGCTTGTTGGAATTTTGTGTTTGTCACATGCTTGCTCTTAAACATGTTCCATATTCAATTGGTAATCAAATGATATCATTTTCAATTAGTATAACTTCCAATTGATGTTATATATTTGTGATAAACCTTGTGCACATTGGATTAAACTTGATAGTAATATGTCTTTGTTCCATGTCACATTCCATTAGCTTCATAAATGGTCATGTTTGCCACCTCTCTTGCTTATTTGGTTAAATCTCGTGACCACCATGTTTATGTGTTAATAATCTTGGTTGGTTAATGATTGAGGTAGGCATCATGGTTTGAATTTCATTTCACTCATCTTACACTTGATAGTCATATTTTATGATTGAGTGAAATGATTTCAAAATTTACATAGCATATGATTTTCATAGTTATATTATTTGATGCTATGTTTAGTAAACCCCTTATCATCATGGATAGCTCTAACTTGGATTAATCCTTCTAGTTCATTCCTTAAGTCCATATTAGAGTGATTGAGCTAATAAGTCATACTCTTAAATCTCAATTGATATGGTTCCTATTTCAATTGGTATCCATGATAGATTAACCTTTTGACCTTGCTCTTCAACTTTCCTTAAGCTTATAGGTCAATTGGTTTCTCTCCAATTTGGTAATTTGATCATTGAGCCTTATAGTTAATCATTATCAATTGGTATCTAATCCTTCCCTTGAAGTTATCCCTCAATTGGTTAAACCATCTTCTTCTTGCATCTAATAGTTATATTCTTGTCAAAAGTATGACAAAAGAAGATTATGGATTGAGGGGGAGTAAACCTTCTAAGGAAGCATTAGAGATGATCAAATTCACCATTGCTATTCCCTTATAACTTACTCACATGCATAATAGCCTGTTAAGTATTTCATTTTCGATTTCATTTGTTAACAGGTGCTACTAAAGGTATTTTCCTTGTTTCATGTGTGTAGGTACCTTTCTTCAATTGCTACCTTTGCAATTTAATGGCAAAGGGGGAGAAAGGATTAAGGGGGAGAAAATGCTCTAGCTACCCAAAAAGGGAGAAAGATCAAAGGGGGAGAGAGCATTCAATGGCAAAGGGAGAGAAAGACCAAGGAGAGAGAGTGCTTGGTCTAAGGGGGAGAGAAGATAAAAGAAAGAAAGCTTGGAGCTAAGGACAAGAAGAATGAAGATCAAAAGAGCTAAAGCCCAAGCTAAGTGAAGGAGCATCCAAAGAAGATTTCAAGCCTGAAGACTTAGTGTGAGGTTTAGTGTTAAGTTAAGGTTTGCCATCAAATTGCAAAGGGGGAGATTGTTAGGAATTTTGTGTATTGCAATTTGATGGATGCATATCATTTTAATCATCATTTGATTTCTCACACTTGCATTATTTTAGAAAACATTGAAATCTTATTTTATCCATGCATTGTTTTTAAATATGGTAAAACTCATGTTTTATGCATGAATTGGTTTTAATTTTGGATGCAATTGATTTTGTAAAAGGAATTTCAAAATTCAAGCTTAGCCTAAGTTTTAAAGTTTCAAATGATTTGTGGCTTTTTATGATTCATGATTTTAAAAATACTTAGATTGATTTAAATCATGTTTCAAGCTTGATTTAATGGCCCCAACAAGTCCCACATCAAAAATCTTTGAAAATTGCAAAAGTATGCAAAATGGGAAAAGTGGCCCAGGGCCCAGTGTACTCGGTCGACCGGGTACACATCTCGGTCGACCGCGTACACTGCGGGTCGACTGGGCAGAGAGCCGTTTGGCTCTCCAACGGTCATTTTTCTGACCGTTAAGGGTCGGTCGACCGAGCCAAGCTGGGGGTCGACCGGGGACACGCAGAAACTCTGTTTTCTGTGTATAAAAAGGCTTCATTCCCTTTGAAAAAGGGTTGAACATTTTAGACCTTCCAAGCCATCTTTGAGGAGTTTGGAGTCAAGGAAAAAGGGGATGAACTAAGAAAGACCAAGAGGGTCATTAGTAAAGCTAAAGCTTGGATCATTAAGTTAAATCATCAAGTAAGCTTTACTTTTGTTAATCATATGTTTTATGCTTTGACTAAAATATTGGTAAATGATTATTAGCATATAAACTATGATGTGTTAAATCCATTACCTTCATTCAATCTTTGTTTTAGATTGTGATGGATTTCTCACTTTGATTCAAACCAAGTTTTGTGTTAAAACTTTATAAATCATGTTTTGTTAAAACCTTTGATTTGTTTTATAAACGTGTTTCATTAACTTGTTTGAATCATCTTTGTTGTTTTCATTCATTTGAATCTTAAGTTAAACCTTTGTTTTTGAAAACAACATAGCATAGCACATGCATCACTTGATTAGGCTTAAACATTCAAATTGTGATCTTTTGATTTTCACATCATTAACAAGTTTGTAGTTGTTCAAGTGATTTGCATATAACTTCAATCAAATCTTTGTGTGCCTTAACTTTCAAATGCTTCTAGCATATATTGATTAAGCCTTCTTTTTAAACTTGATTGAAGTTTTCCACACACACATATCATAAGCATTCATCTTTGCATTTCATTGTGTTGTGTGAGTTAGATTTTCATTTTCTTATCCGCCTACTTAGAGGCAATTTTATTAGAGCTTAAATTGTAATCTCATAAGAGTGTTTTGTGAAGACACTTTCTTTGAGAAAAATCTATTGTTGTAAGGTTATTGCTTAGCCATTGAAAAGCATCTTGTATAGGTTGTTGTTAAGCCTTGAAAAACAACATTGTAAGGTTATTGCTTATCCTTGGAAAGCATCTTGTAGAGGTTATTGCTTAGCCTATTGGAAAAGCATATTAGTGGAAATCCGGTGGGGTGTGAGGAACACAAGCCGGTAGTGGATGTAGGCATTGAGGCCGAACCACTATAAATCTTTGTGTAGTGGTGACTGCTTTTGTGGTGATTGTTTTGTTTAGCTTCCGCATTATGTATGTTAATCATCACATATGACTAGGTTAATTGTAAAGAAATTAAAATTGGTCACAATTAGTCATTAAGTGTAGCTCACCCTATTCACCCCCCCTCTAGGGTTAGGATCCAAGGATTTTCAGTTAGAAGGCGTCCAACAGAGGCACCTGTTAAAAGGTGTGAAAGCATGGAGTTTGCCAAGAGTAGGAGAGGGAGAGGGAGACCCAAGAGAAGCTGGAAAGAAACTATTAAACATGATCTTGCCTACATGGATCTAACGGAGGACATGGCCCTAAACAGATTTGATTGGCGTCGTTAAATCCATATAGCCGACCCCACCTAGTGGGAAAAGGCTTGGTTTGGTTTGGTTTGGTTTGGTTTGGTTTGTGTGCTGTTTCATGTTGAATGCTTTATCAGCCTCTCAATCTGCATATCCCTGTGGTATTGCTACTGTTAGTCCATCTGATTAGTACTGATTACTATTGTTAGTGCTTCTGATTAGTGCTCATTGTTACTGATTCGTGCTGTCTGGTGGAAATCTGCACCTTATTGTGGCTGTTAGTGTGTTTTCGAGTTACAAATTTATTGTGCTGGTAGTAGGATTGTTGTTGCTGGTTTTTCTTGCTAAGCATATCTCTGCATTGATATTATGGAGAAAGGTGATATCATTTTGATCAAGTTTAATGGTAAAAACTATACCACTTGGGCTTTTCAATTTCAAATTTACCTTAAGGGTAAAGAACTCTGGGGACATCTTGATGATTCAGATCCCAAACCTACTGATGAAAAGCTCCTAGCTAAATGGGAGGTTAAAGATTGGCAGATCATGACCTGGATATTGGGGTCCGTCGATGCACAGTTTATCCTGAACCTTCGCCCATATAAGACTGCCAAAGAAATGTGGCTCTATTTAAAGAAGATATATTTGCAGGAACATTCTGCTCGCAGGTTTCATTTAGAACATGAAATCTCGCAGTTTGTTCAAGGGACCTTGTCGATACAGGATTACTACTCTCAGTTTACAAGTCTTGTGGACTGATTACGCTGAGATTATTTATGCTGACATCCCTGCTGCCTCCTTATCCTCTATTCAAGAGATTCATCAGACGAGTCAGCGGGATCAGTTTCTGATGAAGTTACGGCCACAATTTGAAACTGTCCGCTCCAACTTAATGAGCTGGGTGCCATCCCCCCCACTTGAATCATGTTTGGGCGAACTCCTTAAAGAGGAACAGCGCTTGGTGACTCAGATAGCACTTACACAGAATGCTCCTCAGGCGGCTCCTATCGATGTTGCGTATATAGCCCGAGGTAAGCCTCAAGCTCGGGATATGAGCAAGGTCAAATGTTTTTGCTGCCACAAACTCGGACATGTTTCCACTCAGTGTGACCAGAAGTTTTGTTCCTACTGCAAAACCAAAGGTCATGTTCTTCCGGAATGCCGAACAAGACCTCAGAATAAGCCACAGCAACAGAGAGCCTACTCTGAACATCTTCCTGAAGCTTCTTCACCAGTCATGCCTGCACCACCTGCTGCCACTTCTTCTTCTACCCTTACTCTTGAAATGGTCCAACAAATGATCATAAATGCTTTCTCTGCACTTGGCCTGTCAGGTAAACCAACATCTTCAGTATCCACCTGGTATATTGATTCAGGGGACTCCTATCATATGACACTCTCCTGCCAATATGACACATATTAGGGAGTATGATGGAGACCTCTGCATCAATACTGCTGATGGTGGCAGTGTTCCCATTACTGCTGTTGGCCAGGTTCCTCACTCCTTGCCCTTGCATAATGTTTTTCTTTCCCCTCGCTTAACCACAAATTTGTTATCCGTTGGTCAACTTGTTGATAGTAATTGCTCCATCCTTTTTTCTCGATCTGGTTGTGTTGTGTAGGATCAAGTATCGGGGAAGGTGCTAGCAAAGGGCCCTAAGCAGGGACGACTGTTTCCTCTCCAGATTTCGTCACAAGAAAAACCCCCTTCGGAGTCTGCTTTGTTCTCTCAATTTAGTCACAACAAATGCCAGTTGTGGCATAATCGTTTAGGACATCCTAATTTTAAAACTTTGATGTTTTTATTAAATTCTGGTTTAATTAATGATAATAAAGTTTCTTTTAAGGATGTTTCCTTTAATTGTGATAGCTGCAAGATGGGGAAAGGGAAAACCCTTCCTTTTCCTCTTCATGATTCTTTAGCAATGAAATGTTTTGATATTGTTCATAGTGATGTCTGGGGTATTGCACCTGTTATCTCTCATTCTCATTATAAATACTTTGTTACATTCATTGATGATTATAGTCGTTTTACTTGGATTTATTTTTTGCATGCTAAGTCTGATGTTTTCTCGGTTTTTAAAGTTTTATTGTCTTATGTTGAGAATCAATTTTCCACTACCATTAAAATTCTTAGGTCTGATTCGGGGGGGGGGGATATGTTTCTAAGGACTTTCAAACATTTTTGCAATCCAAAGGCATTATCTCCCAGCGATCTTGTCCTTACACCCCCCAACAAAATGGTGTGTCTGAACGGAAAAACCGACATCTCTTGGATATTGCTCGTTCACTTTTGTTAGCATCTTCTGTTCCCACTAGGTTTTGGCCTGAAGCCCTCTCAACCGCTGTGCATGTCATAAATCGCTTACCTTCATCTCGATTAGACAACCAGACACCGTTTTTTAGACTCTTTCAAAAGAATCCTCTCTATGATCATCTTCGTCCTTTTGGGTGTGTTTGTTTTGTTCTCCTTCCTCCCACTGAGCGCACTAAGTTAACAGCTCAATCCTCCATCTGTGCCTTTCTTGGTTATGCTCTTAATAAAAAAGGCTATGTATGTTATGATTCTACAGCCAAAAGAATTCGAGTGTCTTGCAATGTCGTGTTTTTTTAAAATCAATATTTCTTTTCAAGGCATGGTGATTCGAATGACTCTGTCTCGTTCTCTTTTTTACCATCTTTTTCAGATGCAATGCCTCCACTTGTTACTCGTTTTAAGCCGAATTTTGTTTATAAACGACGGAATGTTACAGATGATCCTGCCTCTGGGTCTCTCGCTACGCCTACCCTGATTGCACCTGATCCTGCACCTGATCCACCTCCGGAGCCTCCTGCACCTCATCCACCTCCGGAGCCTCTTGCTCTTCGCCGATCCATTCGCCACATAAAACCACCTGATCGTTATGGTTTTACTCATGCTTCATTATTAACCACTTTGTCTTCTATATCTATCCCTAACTCGTACTCTCAGGCAGTGCAGCATGATTGTTGGATACAGGCTATGTAGGAGGAACTTACTGCTCTTCAAACAAATCTTACATGGGACATTGTTACCTGTCCTTCATCTGTCAAACCCATTGGATGCAAGTGGGTATACTCAGTGAAATTGAAGTCTGATGGATCCTTGGATCGCTATAAAGCCCGTCTAGTTGCACTTGGAAACAGGCAGAGTATGGTATCGACTATGAGGAGACTTTTGCTCCGGTGGCCAAAATGACAACTATCCGTACAGTTCTTGCAATAGCTGCCTCTAAGTCATGGCCTCTATACCAGATGGATGTGAAGAATGCATTTATTCATGGGGATCTTAAAGAAGAAGTCTACATGCGTCTCCCTAATGGCATTCCTTCTTCTTCCAAGACCGATGTCGCTCGTTTAAGACACTCCTTATATGGCCTTAAACAGGCACCCTGAGCCTGGTTCGACAAGTTCCGAACCACTCTCCTTCAGCTTTCTTTTATACAGAGCCCGTATGATCCTTCGATGTTCACACTTCATTCATCCCGAGGATCCACAATTCTCTTTGTGTATGTCGATGACATCATTATTACTGGCCCTCACAGTGATATGATTCTACAAATACAGGCCTCTCTGCAAGATAAGTTTCATATGAAGGATTTGGGACCTTTGAATTATTTCTTGGGTTTGGAAGTTCATCAATCAAAGAAATGCTTGTTTCTTCATCAGCACAAATATGCTACTAACCTAGTGGATCTCTCCGATCTCGGTGATTCTAGCCCAGTTGACACCCCATTGGAAGTAAACGCCAAGCTTCGGCAACAAGACGGCGATCTCCTTCCTGATCCTACATTCTATCGTCGTTTGGTTGGTAGCCTTGTCTACCTAACCATTACTCGACCAGATCTCTCTTATGCTGTTAATCAGGTCAGTCAGTTTATATGACAGCCCCGCGGCATCATCATTTGGCCGCAGTCAAACGGATTATTCGATATATCCTTGATACCTCTACCCGCGGCTTATTTTTTCCAGTTGGCACACCACTTACTCTCACTGCTTATTCTGACGCGGATTGGGCCGGCTGTCCGGACACACGCCGCTCTACCACAGGATGGTGTGTTTACTTGGGAGACGCCTTGATATCCTGGAAATGTAAAAAGCAAGATAAAGTTTCCAAATCTTCCACGGAATCAAAATACCGGGTCATGTCTTCCGCTTGTTCTGAGATCCTATGGCTCCGTGGGTTGCTCTCAGAGCTTGGATTCTCCCAAACTCAATCGACTCCTCTTCATGCTGACAACACAAGTGCCATTCGAATCACTAAAAATCTTGTGTTTCATGAGCGGACCAAGCATATTGAAGTGGACTGTCACTTCATTCGGGACGAGTATGATCGCAAAGTCATTTCTCTTCCTCATATTTCCACTGAGTTCCACCTTGCTGATATCTTTACCAAGGGTCTTCCACGGCCGCGGCATGAATTTCTGGTTCGCAAATTGTTGCTGGTTGACTCTCCGCATCAATTTGAGGGGGGGTGTTAAAGTGTAAACTTGTATGATAATAGACCTAGCCCACTTGTATGATAATAGGCCCAGCCCACTTGTATATATGGGATCTACTCAGAAAGATAACTACGTATATGTTAGGATGTCCTTCCATTTTTAGAGATCTAATTAGGTCTTGATTCCATGATTTGTAGTGATTTGTAGCCTAAACTTAGGCAATGTAAAGTCTATATAAAGAAGAGAAATCCAAGAAGACAATACATCGAATGAGAATATTTTCACAAGACTCTTCCTCTATCGTTCTAGCATTCTTTCTAAAATGCCTCTGAATGTCATTATTATCATAAGTTGCTAGATATGATATTAAACCTATTTAATTATGTTTGGAATGATATAGTAGTAAAGATTGTGTAATACACTAATTCATGAACCAAAAGGCTTTATATTGAGTTAGATTTGATGTTACTCACTTATTTTTCCCTAAATCTAGTATTTTAAAGTGTAGATCTAAATTTTTTTATTTCCAAAATTTGGGGCTTTTGTTGAAATCAATTACATTTTTCCACATTAGTTTTCAAATGCATTGATAATGTCTTAGTTTAAAATAAATCTATACTTTTGGAACAAAAAAGTGTGAGTTTTTGCCCAAAATTATGGTTGCATTATGTCAAATTTATGATATTTCAACTTATTGATCATGAGCATCAATAATGGTTGCATTATATGAAATACTGAAGAAGAAAGCGAACAGCGACACAGACAGGACTCATAACTTAAGGTGACTGAGATTTTAATTTATTGTTGTTACTAATGGAAAAAAATATTGTTTTCCAGCATTTTCTAATATTCTAGATTTTTTGGATATTTTTGCGAATTTTTTGGATTAAAAAAAATTTCACACTGCGACGAACGCGACGGACCGATATCCGCGACGATATCGGTTTTTCGGCCCGGCCGATACCGAGACCGAGATTTTAAACCATGTTTCTAATTCAGGTCTAAAGATATCTAAATTGCCAAAAGATACCTTATTCCATTCCTTGATTTTTGCTTTCAGTCCCTGTAACTACTTCATTAGAGTGAAGCCTGCAAACCCATTATACTCAAACTGAGACCACCCACCTAAGGTAAGAAATCCTTGTGTAATAACCAAGGGTTCTCAAACCGAAATGGTTTAGGCCCCCAATTAATCACATTGGATGCAAATTTAATGGGTACTTGATCTGCGAACCCATCATACTCAAAACTGAGACCACCCAACCTAAGGTAAGAAATCCTTCTGTAATAACCAAGGGTTCTCAAACCAAAATGGTTTAGGCCCCCAATTAATCACATTGGATGCAAATTAAATGGGTACTTGATCTGAAACCAATCTTGGAAGTGCAACCTGAATGACACCTGGAAATAGTTCTTCCCATTCCTTTGATACCAAAAATCTATCGATTCCTATGATGCCCAGATACGACATGCATACGGCTAGGATACGCCATAGACACGGCAAGGACACGGATTTTACACATAAAAAGTGAAGTATCGGATACGATACGACACGATATGTTCCCCATTTCAAAGTATCCATGCATCATAGATCGATTCTACTCATGGCCACCCTTTGTTGATTGTTGGAACATGTGAACCTTCTCCCAGCCAATGGCATGTCTACTAGTTCATTCTCATTGATAAACTCTGAGAATTCCATACTTCTTGTTATATGTCTACCACCTCTCTTCTCATGGGGGAACCTAATAACATTAAAAACCTCCACCGATGCACCACGAAACTGCGCACTGTGAAATAATGCTTGTAAGTGTAGAAATAATGTGACTTAGGCCCACTTGGCCCAGCCCAAGGCCCGTCAGAGCTTGTATATATCTGTATCTTCAGTTATCTCTTATTTATTTATTTCCTTGTATAGATTTATAGATTGATTTGATTATCCTTGATGAAGGTTGTAAATTGATTTGATTACTCTTAATTAGGGATTGTATATTGATTAGATTACCCTTGATTTGGGAATTGTGTAATTATAAAATCTCATACGAGCCTCCCATTGAGGTATCGGTTTCTTTCCACCTTTGGTTTATTCTTCTTCCTATCTTTACATATTATTTCATGGTATCAGAGCTATAGTGACCTTCTCAAATTGATTCAGTCATTCTCCCTGACTTGGATCTTCTTCCCGATTGTGTCTGATCATCCCTAATAGTGTCTGATCATCCCGGATCAAGACGTGGCCCACTTCAGATCATCTTCAACATCTCTCAAAAACACCTCCATCCTGGTCGACCAACATTGCTGGGATTTATGAGCATTTTTCTGGATTTTTTATCCCATCAGAGGTGAGGTTTCCAGCAACATTTGTGATATTGCTATTTCTTGCCTCTGTTTTCATCAAAACCGTCCAAATTTGTGGATTTTAATCCGATTTGAGTGAAACTTTGGCCTGGAGTTGCGAAAATAGCGTGTCCTTCCATCCCCCACCTCTGATCTACTCACTGATCCTCCAATCAATTCTGTGTACAAATCGACCCACTGACGAGATGGACGTGTCGTGCGTTTTTTCACTCGGCTTCACTGCTGCTTACATTCAATGATCAAGAACCTACAAACTGTCCACCTTGGGTTGGTCGGCTGATTATTCTGAGAATTATAGTGATTTTTATGGAATTTTTCTTCTTCATTTGAGGTATTTTTAATCCCTTCTTCCTCTGTCGGTTTTGATATTCTTTCTACAAGATTGTTTTTATCACAACCGTCCAATATTGTGGATCTGTGTCCGATCTTCATCAAACTTGGACTGGAGGTAGGACTTTTGGCATTCTTCTAGTCTTTTCTATCTGATCTGTGCATAGATCAGATTGTGGGGTCCACGTACCTCATCTGCCATCAGCATCTAGGTCGCCTGGGGCTGTCTGTGCTGGATTTTGAGCATTTTATGCTGCGAGCTTGCTGTCTGTGCTGGATTCTTCTGTGCTGTCGCTCTTTTGTGCTGGATTTTGTGCATCTTGCTATTCTGTAGTTGTTTTCTATCCTTGGTTGGTTGCTGCTGTTTCATTTTGCTGCCGCTTCTTCAATATGGACAAGTATGATGTTATTCCCATTAACTTCAATGGAAATAATTACATGGCTTGGTCATTTCATCTGAAGAATTTCGTTGAAGGCCAAGGATTGTTTGGTTATCTTGATGGCTCGATAACTAAACCTACTACTGACACCAAAGCTTTAGCTACTTGGTCTAAAGAAAATGCTAAAGTTATCACTTGGATTCTTAACTCCATTGATCCTTCTCTTGCCATTGCTCTTCAAGCATATGCTGCTGCCTCTGATATGTGGGGTCATCTAAAGAATGTTTATCATCAAACCAATAAAGCTCGCAAATTTCAACTCGATAGTGAAATTGCGAAATTCAGTCAAGGTGATAAAACTGTGCAAGAATACTAAAATGGATTTCTCACATTATGGACTGAGAGGGATGCTATGATAATCCAGTCCGTATCTGTTGGGTTTCTGACGGAGGCGCTTAAATTACAAGAAGAAACTCACATTAGTCAGTTTCTTATGAATCTCAGACCAGAATTCGAATCTGTCCGTTTTGCTCTTATGAATAGAGAAGTCACAGCCAATCTGGACACATGCTTCCAAGAAGTCCTTAGAGAAGAACTTCGCCTTAACTCTCAGCGCGTTATCTTTGAAGACCCAAAGGCTCCTCTTCAGGCTGAGACTGCTCTTCTAGCAGCCCCCAATCAGAAGCCTACTCAATGCTATGAATGCAAAGGCTTTGGTCATCTAGCCAAGAACTGTCGAAAGAAATTGATTTGCAGATATTGCAAACGCACTGGTCATCTCATTGATGATTGTCGTAGTTTACAAAGGAAGAATGGACCCCAGCAAAAGCAACATCCTCCCATTGCATCCAGACAACATACTCCTGCTGCGTTCCAAGCTCAAGCACCTCTCCCTGACACAGGCAGCACTTCTTCCGGGACTGTATCCATGACTCCAGCCCAGATTCAAGACCTGATTCAGAGCACGGTGACTTCTGCATATGCATCCATGGGTTTTTCTGGTGGTCGGTACCAAACTCCTTCTCCTCTTGCATTTCCTGCTTTCCATTCTTCAATCTCTAGGTCATCCTACATTACCCCATCCACCTGGTTTCTAGATTCAGGGGCCTCAAACCACATGACCTTTGTGGAATATAGTTTTACAGCTTCTCACCCTCATACTGGCAAAGACAAAATAACTACTGCTAATGGCGACCAATTACTCATTTCGGGAATTGGTACCATTACTTTATCTAGTGTCTCTGGCCAATCCCTCCACCTTTCCAATGTTTACTTTGTTCCCAAGTTATCAGCAAATTTACTTTCTGTAGGCCAACTGATTGATGATGGGTACCATATTAAATTTTCTTCCACTGGTTGTGTCATACAGGAGAGGCACACTGGGAAGGTGATCGTGACGGGGAGTAAACATGGTCGACCGTTTCAGCTGGACATTGGACATCATTCCCTCTTTTCTTCTTCTTCTTCTCATTTTAATAACTTGTGGACTATCTGGCATAGTCGTCTTGGTCATGTGAATAATGCTTATTTATTTTCTTTGTTTAAAATTGGCTGTTTAGATTCCACTGTTGATAATAAAATGATGTCCTCTTTTCTTCAATCTAAGTGTGCTACATGTTGTTTAAGTAAAAGTCATATTTTACCTTTTCCCATTCATCATTCCCGTGCGTCATCTTCTTTTGATATCATTCACACTGATGTGTGGGGCATTGCACCCACATTAAGTAGGACAGGTTTTAAGTATTATGTGACTTTTATTGATGATCATTCTCGATTCACATGGATTTATTTCATGCGCTTCAAATCTGAGGTCTTTTCTCTTTTCCAAAAGTTTTATAATATGGTTCACACACAATTTCAAAAAGATATCAAAATTCTCAGGTCTGACTCCGGCGGAGAATACATGTCCCATGAATTTTCTACCTTCCTTTCTACTAAAGGCATTATTCACCAAAAATCATGCCCACATACTCCACAACAAAATGGTGTTGCTGAGAGAAAGAACAGGCATATTCTTGCAACTGTTCGTACTCTCCTTCTTGAATCCTTAGTTCCTCCCACATTTTGGTGTGATGCTGCTCATACCGCTGTGTATCTCATCAATCGTCATCCTAGCTCCGTTCTAGGAAAGATTACTCCATATGAAGCTCTTTTTAGCCATAAACCTTCATATTCTCACTTGCGTGTTTTTAGTTGTTTATGCTTTGTCCATCTTCCACCTACAGAGCGCACTAAGTTGTCACCCCAGGCTGCCAAATGTCTCTTCCTAGGTTACAGTTCTGAACACAAGGGATTTCTATGTTATGATCCATCTGAGAAACGCATGCGGATATCTCGTAATGTGATCTTTTTAGAACACATTCCCTTCTTTTCTTTGCGTCTCCAAACTCATCCTGTTGCTGTCTCTTATTTGCCACACTTCCCTGTGACAACTTCTTCCAAACCACCAATTACCAATGTCTATGTCCGGCGAAACAAGACTCCTCCTGTGGGGCCTCCTTCTCCCGATCCTATTCCCATGCTGCCTCCTGTACCCTCAGGTATTAATACTTCCTCTACTAATATCCAACCCCTGCGACGATCTAGTCGTCCTTCGGTTGCTCCTGACAGATATGGCTTCCCTGCTCTTTTCACTTCTTTGGATAGTGCTCCTATACCCACCTCTTATACACAGGCTTTGAAGATTGCATACTGGCAGGATGCTATGAATGAGGAATTGTTGGCTCTTGAGGCAAACCATACATGGGACTTGGTACCGACACCTGACAAAGCCTCTGTCATTGGCAGTAAGTGGATCTTCTCTGTCAAGGTTAACTCTGATGGGAGTTTGGATCGCTACAAAGCACGATTGGTTGCACAGGGTTACAAGCAGGAGTATGGCATTGATTATGAGGAAACATTTGCTCCAGTGGCTAAAATGACCACAGTTCGTACTCTTCTTTGTGTAGCTGCAGCTCGCAATTGGCCTCTGTGGCAGATGGATGTCAAAAATGCTTTTCTTCATGGCGACTTGAAAGAGACTGTGTATTTAAAAACCTCCTCCTGGCTATGCTTGTCCTCCTCAGCATGTTTGCAAATTGCGCAAATCTCTTTATGGACTTAAGCAGGCTCCCAGGGCTTGGTTTGATAAATTCCGAGCCGCTATTCTTCAAGCTGGGTTTCGCCAGAGTCATTCTGATAGTTCTCTCTTTCTTAGATGGACACCAAAGGGTTATACATTCCTTTTAGTCTATGTTGATATGATTATCAGTGGCAATGATATTTCTGGTATTACAGATCTCAAGCATCATCTCACTCGCCATTTTAAAATGAAGGATCTCGGTCCTCTCACATATTTTCTCGGGCTTGAGTTTTCGCGTACTAAGTCGGGCATTCGGATACATCAGCATAAATATGCTTCTGATTTGCTCACCTCTGCCAGACTTGATGATGCTCATACTGTTGATACGCCAATGGAATTAAATAGTAAACTCAGTGCAGAGGATGGTCCCCTCATGGATGATCCATCTATTTTCCGTCGGATCGTTGGTAGTTTGCTCTACTTAACTATGACTCGCCCTGATATTTCTCATGCGGTGCATACGGTTAGCCAATTTATGAGCAATCCTCATAAACCTCACCTTGCTGCTGCTTTGCGCATTCTCCGCTATGTTAAAGGCACTCCCAGTCATGGTCTCTTCTATCCGTCTAATACTTCTCTACGCTTATCAGCGTATGCCGATGCCGACTGGGCTGGTTGCCCTGATTCCCGGCGCTCTACCACTGGCTGGTGCATGTTTCTTGGCGACTCTCTGATTTCATGGAAGTCCAAGAAACAAACCACTGTATCCAAATCTTCTGCTGAGGCTGAATATCGGGCAATGTCGTCTGCAAGTGCAGAAATCATCTGGCTCCGTCGTCTTCTTTGTGAATTTGGTATTATTGTTAATATGCCTACACCTCTTCATGGAGATAATACCAGCGCTACTAGATTTGCTAATAATCCAGTCTTTCATGAACGGACGAAACACATTGAGATTGATTGTCACTTCATCCGTCAGCATGTTGTCACTGAGAAGATCACCTTGCCTCATGTTTCTACTCATGACCAGTTGGCAGATATCTTCACAAAAGCACTTCCTAAGCCACGCCATCATGAACTTACTAGCAAATTGTTGTTTTCTGCATTACCACATCAATTTGAGGGGGAGTGTAGAAATAATGTGACTTAGGCCCACTTGGCCCAGCCCAAGGCCCGTCAGAGCTTGTATATATCTGTATCTTCAGTTATCTCTTATTTATTTATTTCCTTGTATAGATTTATAGATTGATTTGATTATCCTTGATGAAGGTTGTAAATTGATTTGATTACTCTTAATTAGGGATTGTATATTGATTAGATTACCCTTGATTTGGGAATTGTGTAATTATAAAATCTCATACGAGCCTCCCATTGAGGTATCGGTTTCTCTCCACCTTTGGTTTATTCTTCTTCCTATCTTTACATATTATTTCAGTAAGCAACAACCAAAATTATCCCTTTCAGAATCTTCATTCGGCCCATACACATTTGTCGCCGCCCAAACGAAGTCTTCTTTAATATTCCTGAATTTAATAGCTAGCACCCTTTGAGATCTATTAACATCCTCGACCTTCAAAAGGTTACTGTTCATACAGTAATGAGACCCCCTGATGCCCCTTCAGATGACACCATTCCCATCCACAACTCTGTGAGCCCCATATGTCCTGAATAATGTGAGTAATATCTTTTGAAATCTTTGTTTCCTAGAGAAATAGGACACCGATCCTCTGTTTCTTAACCAACTTCCTTGCTGCGGCCCTTTTCTCTGGTTTTCCCAGACCTCTTATATTCCAACCTACAACAATAATTATCAACTTTGCTGTGAAAGAACCCTCATCACCATGGCGTTCTTCTTTATGTTGTCTGATCAACAGCATCTCATCTTGTCTTCTTGTCTGACCCTTTCTTCTTGTCTTGGTGTAGCTCTATCTCCTCTTTCTCAATCTGTGAGATATGATGCAATATTGCATTCTCATTTGGCCCAAAATTAAGTACCAGAATTTTACCAACTTCAATCACACTCCTCCCTTCTTCCGTTGACGAGCTTACTGACCCCACTCTATGGAGACTGTTTATCAGAACTCTTGGTCTGCACCTGACCCAGAACTTCGATGCTGCTTGCAGTCCTTTGTCCAATTTCTACAGCTAATCTTTTCCGGACCTTACTTGTTTTGAAAGAGTTCAAAGCAATAGGATTATCTACAGACATTAGAGACACCATAGATTCCCTCCTAAAATATGCTGACCCCTTCTTCCTTGCCTGTTTTCCCCACAGCTTCCTCCATTTTGCTGTCACCAAGAGAAAAGAGTTCGCCTTCACTTTATTTCTACCTCTTCTAGAAGCATGCAAGGACCCCTTGTATCCTCCCAGAGTAGTGTCTACCTCCAATCTGAAACTGCCTTCATTTCTTCTCATTTGTGCTTTCTTCTCTTTTTCGCCGATATCTTTACCCAACCTTACACGACCCTTTTCCCCCTCTCTTATGGAAGACACCCAACTGGGATCCTCTCCCTTAGCTTCTTCTTCTTCCCCGGTGCCACAAAAATTTGTGGATGTCATTCCACCTTTGCTGCTATCCTTTCCAATCGATGACACTTTCCAATGAGAGTCATGCACAAATGACGATAGAAAAGATAAATCTTTATGCCCTTCATCCACATAATCGAACAAATTGGGCTGGACGGGGTCTTGAAGTCTAGCCCCCAAAGATCCAGCACTTTCCTTAAAGGGCTGGGCCAAAGCTAAAAGCCTAGCAATTTCATTCATGGGCTGGGCTGAAGCTAAGAGCCTAGAATTTTCATTCATAGGCTTTCATCCTTTATGGGTGTCACTGAAGCTAGACTTGCACAGACTAAGAGTTCTGCATAGTCCTTTTGGTAGTAACTCATCAACTTGATGTTTTAATGTTGCATGTTTGATAGGAATTATCTAGTAAGCTGGCAAATTTTAAAAAAAAATGGATAAAGGCACTACATTAATTGATGGTTGGATACAGTGCATCTGATGGAGCTCAGACAATTCTTTTAGAACTAGATCTGAGGAGTCCTCCATTAACTCTTTTGACTTCCAGTTGCAATGGCACTTCCTTGTCTGCTTTCTTTTTATTTTGCATGGCCCAAGTGCTTGCAAGACATCCCCTTCTTTGCCTTCATTGTCAAACTGACAGACAGAGAAGACATTTGCACTCAGCTCAATTTCTTTTACCTTTTCAGTGATGCAGTTACTATATGTGGCTGAAAGAGGATTTTCTTTTGTAGGTGTCCTTTTTTCCCCTTGGAGTTGTGCAGTTCTCATCCTCAAGAGGCATGATTGATCAAGAATAGTAAGCTACATTCATTAAGATGATGGGATCAACACCAAAATAGAATATCCTAATATCAGCCAGACCAGGTACTAACAAGGCGTCTTTTGTGGATTGTAATTAACGCATGCTAACCCATGCAACAGTGCATGGACAAGGATGCTTCCTGAATGGAAGCTTGTTTGTCAATTACCTCTTGTGAAAGCACATTCTAGCTGCTCACACTGTTAACTATAGGTGTTGGCAAAAATCAATCGTTAGATTCATCTTCTATGGAATGAGAAGCCTTTGGTAACAATCGTAGCATGTAACAGAGATTTTGATCTATAATTTTGTGTGTCATTCATTGGAGATTCTCTCCCATTATATAGAATACAGATGCCTTATCAAAGGCTACAAATCAGGCTACAAATCAACTAATCTATTTACAATCTAATTACAATCAAATTAAGGAAGGAAAGAAATCTGTGCATTATTTGACCAAATCCAACGAGATTGGATGTCACCATATTGGGCCCAAGTGGGCCTGAGCCATCTTGTATTTGACACCCCCCCTCAAATTGATGCTGGGGAATCCACAAGCATCAATTTGCTAACCAAGAACTGATGGCGAGGTCGCGGAAGTCCCTTAGTGAGGATATCGGCAGTTTGAAGTTCAGAAGAGATTTGAGGAAGGCTAAGGACATCACGCTTGTATTCATCGCGGATAAAATGGCAATCAATCTCGATATGTTTAGTGCGTTCATGGAAAACTGGATTGGCAGTAATACGAATTGCACTAGTATTGTCTGCATATAGAGGAGTGGCACTATTAGCAGGAAATCCGAGATCAGAAAGCAACCCGCGAAGCCATAGAATTTCTGAACAAGCAGCAGACATGGCACGATACTCAGCTTCAGTGGAAGATTTGGAGACCTTATCTTGTTTCTTACATTTCCACGAAATCAAGCTATCTCCCAGATACATGCACCATCCTGTGGTAGAGCGACGAGTATCCGGACAACCGGCCCAATCAGCATCTGAGTAGGCTTTGAGTGTCAGGGAATTGTTGGCCGGATAGAATAATCCACGGGTTGGTGTCCGAATTATGTATTTAATAATACGGCGGACTGCAGCCAAATGAAGATGTCGAGGATCAGTCATGAACTGACTGACTAAATTGACTGCATAAGAGATGTCAGGACGAGTGATCGTCAAGTAGATCAAGCTGCCAACAAGGCGACGATAAAGTGTAGGATCAGAGAGAGGATCCCCACTGTCTTGCTGAAGTTTCACATTGACTTCGACTGGAGTATCGACGGGAGCAGATCCTTGAAGTCCAGCCATTTCAATTAATTCAAGAGCATATTTATGTTGATGAAGTACGATGCCTTTTGCAGATTGATGAACTTCAAGACCTAGAAAATAGTGCAGAGGACCAAGATCTTTCATGTGAAAAGATTCATGAAGAGAGGCCTGAAGTTGTTGAATCATATCGGGATCGGTACCTGTAATAATGATGTCATCCACATAAACAAGAAGAATAGTAATCCCCGTAGAAGTATGATGAAGAAACATGGATGGATCATATGGACTAGGATGAAACCCCAAGTGCTGAAGAGCATTGTGGAATTTTTCAAACCATGCCCTGGGGGCTTGTTTGAGGCCATAAAGAGAACGCCGTAGTTTGGCAACAGCACCAGTGATGATAGAGGATACTCCCTGAGGAATGCGCATATAGACATCTTCTTTAAGATCGCCATGAAGAAAGGCGTTCTTGACATCCATCTGGTAGAGAGGCCAGGATTGGGATGCTGCGATGGCAAGAATAGTCCGAACAGTGGTCATCTTAGCGACAGGAGCAAAAGTCTCCTCATAATCAATACCATATTCCTGCAGATTACCCATAGCGACAAGACGGGCCTTGTACCTATCCAGAGTTTCATCAGGTTTAAGCTTGATAGAATATATCCATTTGCAACCAATTGGCTTAACTGAAGGAGGACACGGAACCACATCCGATGTATGATTTTGCGCAAGAGCATCCAATTCATCCTGCATAGCTTTATTCCAACACTCATGCTGCACAGCCTAAGAGTAAGAGTTCGGAATAGATGTAGAAGTCATGGTGGCCATCAAGGAAGTGTGGGTAAACCCATAACGAGTTGGAGGTACTGAAATCCGAGATGATCGACGCAAGGGAGGATCTCCAGTTGGACCAGATGTAGTTGGGCGATCGTTAGGGGGACTATTTGTGTTTGCTGCATTACTCCGCCTATGATACACGAATTTAGGATCAAATTTCACAAATGGAGTTTTGTCCGAAAAACCAGGTAAGGAAACAACAGATGGGGATTCGACAGACTCAAGATATTGTTGGAAAAAATATTGATTTAAAAAAAAAACAACATTACGGGATGTACGAATGCGCCTTATTTGAGGATCATAACACAGAAACCCCTTTTGGTGACTAGCATATCCTAGAAATGCGCATTTAGCAGATTGGGCCGTAAGTTTGGTACGCTCAGAAGGAGGTAAATGTACAAAACACACCGATCCAAAAACATGTAGATCATCATAAGACGGTGTAGTTCTGTATAATCGAGAAAAAGGAGTCTCATTTTCTAAAGAAAAGGAAGGTAATCGATTTATCAGGTGGACAGCATTGCTAAGAGCTTCTGTCCAAAATCGTGGAGGAACAGAGGATTCAATAAGAAGAGAGCGAGTAACATCAAGGAGATGTCTATTCTTCCTTTCAGCGACCCCATTTTGCTGAGGAGTATAAGGACAAGATTTTTGAGAAAGTATTCCTTTTGTTGTAAAAAAGTTTGAAACTCGGTAGACACATATTCACCTCCCGAATCAGAACGTAAAATTTTAATGCAAGTAGAAAATTGATTCTCAACATCTGCTAAAAACATTTTGAAAACATTAAAGACCTCAGCTTTAGAATGCAAAAAATAGACCCATGTAAATCTATTATACTCATCAATGAATGTCACAAAATATTTATAATGAGCATGAGACAAATGAGGAGCAATACCCCAAACATCACTATGAACTAAATCAAAACAATGAATGCTAGTAGAAGTGGAGACAGAAAAAGGAAGAGTTTTACTTTTTCCCATCTTACATGTAGCACAATCAAAAGAAACAAACTTAGAAAATCCTATGGAGTTTAACAATCCAGAATTAACCATGTGAGACATGGTTTTAAAATTAGGATGTCCAAGCCTACTATGCCACAATTGACAATTATTTTGAGCTGAAAAACAAAAATCATTTGCTGAATTCTTCCCAATCGGAGTAGATAGATCAAGAGAAATAAGCGTCCATTTTTAGGCCCCCTCGCGATCTCCCTCCCTGACATCTGGTCCTGCACAACACAACCAGAGGAAGAAAAGGAAACATTATAGTTGTTTTCAACAAGTTGTCCAACGGAAAGAAGGTTTGAAATTAAATTGGGACAATGATAAACATTCTTTAAGGGCAAGATACTGGAAATATTTCCAATGGCAGTGATAGGAAGATGTCCGCCATCGGCTGTTTGAACATGAGCATTGCCAGTATATTTTGTCAAATTAGAGAGTTGTGCACTGGAATGAGTCAGGTGATTTGATGCTCCGGAATCAAGATACCACATGGAAGGAGTTTTTGATTTACCTGTGAGGCCAAGTGCAGAAAAAGCATTGACGATCATTTGTTGGACCAATTCGGGAGTGAGAGCAGGGGAAGACGAACCAGGCTGTGCAGGCACAGATGTGGATGCAGCGTCAGCAGGAAAAGAGTCTACCTGGGCAGTATAAGCATTGGGAGCCCGAGTTTGTGTACGGCAGCGACATTCAGTAATGATATGTCCCTTCTTGCAGTAATTACAGAACTTCTGGTTGCATTGAGTTGCAAGGTGTCCATATTTTTTGCAAGAGTAGCATTGGACTTTGCTCATATCACGATTCTGAGGAGTCGGAGAAGACTGAGAGATCTGAAGAGACTGAGTGTTTCCTTTAGCAGAGTATGCAACAGGATAGGTTTCTGTGTGCTTTTGTTCCAGATGGGCTTTTGTGCGAATGCGTTGTTCTTCTCGCAACAACTCATTCAAACAAACATCCAAGGATGGTAATGGGCTTCGGCTCAGCAAAGATGAGGTTACAGTCTCATACTCGGGACGCAATTTCATCAAAAACTGATCCCTGTGACTTGAGGCTTGAAGTTCTTGTATAGTTTTAAGAATGTTGTTTGGCACAGAAGCATATTTAATCCCATCATATTCACCGGACAGATTACGAAAACCAGAATAGTAGTCCTGAATGGTCAAGGTACCTTGACTGTATTCTGCAATTTCACACTCAAGCTGAAATTGTCGTGCAGAATTATCTTGATGATAAACTGTCTGCAAGTAACCCCACATCTCCCTGGAGGTTGCGTAAGGTTTGAGATTTAGAATCAGATGAGGTTCCACAGCCCCAAGAATCCATGTTTTAATTTTTGCATCTTTTGTATCCCAAGTAGAAATCTTTTTATCATCTTCTGTTGGCTTAGGATCAGAACCAGAAACGAATCCCCATAATTCTTTGGCCTCAAGATATAATTGAAATTGAAAAGCCCATGCTGGATAGTTTTTACCATCGAATCAATTTTACCTCAGACTTCTCCATTTAGAACTAAAACAAAGAGAAGTAGTAACAAGTATCAAAATCCAACAGATCAGACCAACAGACAGGAGTCTGTGAAAAAAAAATCACAGAAAAATGGTCCAGACGACCAGAAAAATTGCTGTATAATCCCTGCATGGGGCCCATTGTTTGATCAGAAGGAGAATCTAATCAACTATATGTAAGCAGTATCAAAATGTCCTTCCAGCAATATAAGTTTCACACAAATCCAACCACGAGCCAAGATTTTGAACGACTGTGATCAAAACAATCTGATAAAACTGGAAAATCACAAGTGGGGTCCAAAAGCCTACCTCTGATCCTGAAAAAATGCTGAAAAAATCACCAAGAATCTTAGAAGAGATGGTCGACCATTGCTGTAGAGTTTCCTGAAAATCCCATGATGATCACAGGTGGGCCACTGTTGATCATATCGTGACAGAAGTCCTGCTGCTTAAAAAAATCACAGATCCCTGATCTGGTTGATGCCAAGATTACAGATCCTTGATCTGTGTGCTTCTGAAACACAAGATTGTGTCTCCCAAGAGCAGTAGGGCTGATCACAAGTGGGCCACAATGATCAGATTCCAAGATGTTGAAGATCTGGCTTTCCTGGAACCAGATTTCTGAGGACAGATCCTTGATCTGTTTGCTGCACGACAGAGAGAAGGATTTCTCTCTGATAGAGTCCTTGTGGCTCTTCAAAAGATGAACACTGGTAGCCTTTACAAGACTAGCTCTGATACCATAACAATCGTAGCATGTAACAGAGATTTTGATCTATAATTTTGTGTGTCATTCATTGGAGATTCTCTCCCATTATATAGAATACAGATGCCTTATCAAAGGCTACAAATCAGGCTACAAATCAACTAATCTATTTACAATCTAATTACAATCAAATTAAATCTAATTACAATCAAATTAAGGAAGGAAAGAAATCTGTGCATTATTTGACCAAATCCAACGAGATTGGATGTCACCATATTGGGCCCAAGTGGGCCTGAGCCATCTTGTATTTGACATTTGGACCACCAACATTGGTCAATCTTCAGCCATTTCATTACACAGTTGTTTTCTTCGTAAGATTCTTCTGATTTTAACTCCTCATGATAGTAGAGGTTCCTCATGGCACATTGTGCTGCTAGCAGTGAATTCTCATTGGGCTTTTCCCTTTTGCATCCACTGCCAATGGTGTTCTAGAGAGTTCTTCCTGGCCACTGGCATGTTTGTTGGGGTGTTCCTTCTTTGAGCAGTAACAGTAAAACTACATTCAGAAACCAAAGTACAAAGAGGAGCACAAAAGAGGAAAGACTGGAAAAAATGGAAAGGAACAAAAAATTACAAAGACGCGAACAAATCATATCTGTTGATGCCTTGTTTCGCCAATGAATCCAGCACACCATTAGCTACCCATCTAACATGCTGAAAAGAAACATATAGGCCAGAGCATAAGTCTCTAATTTCACTAAGCACAAAAACAGTTTCGATGGCCAATGCTCCCTCAACGTGACCCCAGTTATAGCATTACGTGAATCACTTTCTATAACAAGATTCTCCGAGAATGATCTTTGAAAAAAGTGAAACGCTTGCTTCTAGCACCTCTACTTCATGATTCAATGCCTCCATGGATCCAAGAAAACTTTTAAGGATGTCTCCCTTACAATCAAACAAAGCTCCCTTGACTACCAATTGGGCCATCCACATATCAATACTCAATTTTGAAAAACTCTGGCTGGGGAGGTTTCCAAGCAACCCTTTCAAAACCCTCAACATTACAAAACCCTCAACATTCCCACCTGTGAGGTTTAGCCTCCCAAATAGCTTACAGGCACCGCTAAGCTTAAGAAAATTGGTTCATTTGGATGAGGACACCCACGGCCTCACTTTGGCCACTATAAGATCAGTGAAGACCACGTCAAACCTCTCTTTAGAATTGAAAATATGGTTGTTGCTTTCCTTCCACAATGACCAAAGAAAGGCTTGGAAGGCGGGGTACTAAATAACCATGCCAGTTTCATTAAAGGGACCTTCTCCCCAACTGGAGACTGCTTATGCCACTGAGCTCTAAAAACCTACTCACTATTGAAAGGTGTAAGGTTTTGAGTGTTGGCAATATTCATGGGTTTGGACAAAACTTGGTTCAATCAAATGTAATTTTCCTTTTCTAGAATGGACTGTGAAGGTTTGAAAACCCCAATGTAGGGTTTAAGGTCCCAAATCAGATCAACAATATGACATTCAATCAACACATTCAACCATAGAAAAGCAAGAAAACAATCACCACAAGAGAGACAACGATATATGTGGAAAAAACCAAACAAGGGAAAAAACCACGGGTCCTGGAACTCAGTCCAATGGAGAGATCAAACACTATGAATACGAAGATTACAAGAGAGCTTACAACCCTTTCCCAGTTGACTCTCAACCTAAGGACAGCAATAACCTCATGCCGGCCACCCACCATTCATCTTCACCCATGCTTGACTGAGAGTCTTTGATCTCGAAGCAACTCCGAGACTGGAACGAAATGCAAATTGCAGATGTGACCTCTAGAGATGGAAATCTTGGATCGGAACGAAGAAATCTCTAGTTCATGATGATCTCTCTTCCAAAGTGCAACAGCCTCCTTTTCGGCTTCCGAGAGATATTAGGGCAACGAAACAACAGCCCATTATATAGAGAAATGTTAGGGTTTTGCAGGACAAGGGTGAACGTTCGAACTCTTAAATGAAGAGTTCGAACTCTTGAGTCTTCAGGATCAAGCTTCAGAAATCTGACAGTCAATGTTCGAACTCTCACCATGAGAGTTCGAACTCTTGAGCTCTCTGAAAAATGGCTTTGAAGACTCTGGCCATGAACGTTCGAACTCTCATACTAAGAGTTTGAACTCTGGGCACCTCTGCAAAATGGCTTGGAGTTCACTGCCTTGGGGTGAATCTTTCATCCTTTCTCCCCCTCCTTTTTTTTTTTTTTTTGTTTGTTTTGTGTTGTTATTCTTGCATACTTTCACTCACTCCTTTTCTTGTCATAGCAAGTGAAACATCCTTCAATCACTCAACTAAGAACGAAGTCACACTAGGGAGCAAACCAAGTGGGTTTCATTAACGTTCTAGGCTTGTCAAACAAGATAAACTAGGGAGCAAACCTAGTGAATCTTCATCAACATTTTAAATTCCTCAAACAAGATGAACTAGGGAACAAACCCAGTAAACCTTCATCAACGACCCAACGTGAAAAAGGAAAAAAATTCAAAAAAAAAAAAAATGGGACCAGGAAAGCAAACAAACACCAAGTGACTTTCTAAGGGATTCAAATCTGGTAGGATCAAGAGGTTTGCTGAGAATGGCAGCTAACTGATGATCAGTAGAAATGTGCTCTAAAATCAAAACCTTTTCTTCCACTAAGTCACGAATAAAATGATGTTGAATATCTCTGTGTTTTGTTCTCGAATGTTGCACAGGATTCTTAGAAATATCTATGGCACTCTTATTGTCACAGAAAACATTCATTATTCCTTGAGATATTCCATAATCAGACAACATTTGCTTCATCCATAATAATTGTGTACAACAAGTTCCTGCAGCAATATACTCTGCTTCTGCAGTGGATAGGGAAGTGGATGTTTGTTTCTTGCTATGCCAAGCAACCAAATTATTTCCTACAAGGAAACAACCACCTGAAGTACTTTTTCTATCATCCACATGTTAAGTAGTAGTTTGTGCAGTTTCCTATCACCAATTGGTTTTGGGATTACTGGCTAGCAACTTGACATGGTATGAGAGCCGGAGGTCTCGAGTTCGAAACCACGCAGGGCAGAAATGCCCCATGCCGCGTTGCGTGTTTGTGCGGGCGCAAAATGCGCAGGGCAAAAAGGCCCCATGCCGTGTTTTAGTCTTGTGCGGGCGTGTGCTTCGGATCCGGGCGGTGTCCCGCCCGAGGGGGGGTGTTAAGTAGTTGTTTGTGCAGTTTCCTATCACCAATTGGTTTTGGGATTACTGGCTAGCAACTTTGACACCACACACCCAGCCCAATCTGCATCGGAGAAGCCTACAATATCAGTGTTGGTGTCACGTGACATCCAGATTCCATAGTCCACTGTCCCACTGACATATTTCAAAATTTGCTTCACGCTCCTTATATGAGACTCTTTGGGGCCGGACTAATATCTGGCACATACACCCCCACTGTATGCTATGTCAGGCCTGCTTGCAATGAAATACAGAAGGCTGCGAATCATACTGCGATACACGGTGTTGTCCACATCTTTTCCACCAGAATCAACACTGACTTTGGTGGTGGTACTCATAGGTGTTCTAGCATGTTTAGGAGAGTTCCAGCCAAACTTTTTCAACAGATTTATTGTGTATTTAGTTTGGGATACAAAAATTCCCTTTTTGGTTTGTTTTACCTGCAAATCAAGGAAGAAAATGCAATAAAACCCAAACGAAGATTACAAGAGAACTTACAACCCTTTCCTAGTTGACTCTCAACACAACAACCTCATGCCGGCCACCCGCCGGTCATCTTCACCCATGCTTGACTCTCCGTCTTCGATCTCAAAGCAACTCCGAGACTGGAACAAAATGTAGATTGCAGATGTGACCTCTAGATATGGAAATCCAAAAAGGGAATTTTTGTATCCCAAACTAAATATGCAATAAATCTGTTGAAAAGTTTGGTTGGAACTCGCCTAAACATGCTAGAACACCTATGAGTACCACCACCAAAGTCATTTTTGAGGTGGAAAAGATGTGGACAACACCTTGTATCGCAGTATGATTGGCAGCCTTCTGTATCTCACTGCAAGCAGGCCTGACATAGCATACAGTGTGGGTGTATGTGTCAAATATCAGTCCAGCCCCAAAGAGTCTCATAGAAGGAGCGTGAAGCGAATTTTCAAATATGTCAGTGGGACAGTGGACTATGGAATCTGGATGTCACGTGACACCAACACTGATATTGTGGGCTTCTCCGATGCAGATTGGGGTAGGTGTGTGGATGATAGAAAAAGCACTTCAGGCGGTTGTTTACTTGTAGGAAATAATCTAGTTGCTTGGCATAGCAAGAAACAAGCATCCACTTACCTATCCACTCAAGCAAGAAACTAACATCCACTTCCCTATCCACTGCAGAAGCAGAGTATATTGCTGCAGGAAGCTATTGTACACAATTGTTATGGATGAAGCAAATGTTGTCTGATTATGGAATATCTCAAGGAATAATGAATGTTTTCTGTGGCAATAAGAGTGCCATAGATATTTCCAAGAATCCTGTGCAACATTCGGGAACAAAGCACATAGATATTCGACATCATTTTATTCGTGACTTACTGGAAGATAAGGTTTTGATTTTAGAGCACATTTCTACTGATCATTAGTTAGCTGACATTCTCACCAAACCTCCTGATCCTACCAGATTTGAATCCTTTAGAAAGTCACTTGGTGTTCGTTTACTTTCCTAGTCCCTTTTTTTTTTTTGAATTTTTTTTTCTTTTTCTTCTTTTTTTTCTTCTATAAAATCTGACATTTTTTTTGCACAGCATCTCGATCTGAAAGTATTACAAAGGGGACTGAGTTTGCTCCCTAGATCCTCTTTGTACTTCTGAATGTCTATTCCTCTTTGTGTCCCTTGTCGACGTTAGGTCGTTGATGAAGGTTTACTGGGTTTGCTCCCTAGTTCATCTTGTTTGACGAATTTAAAATGTTGATGAAGATTCACTAGGTTTGCTCCCTAGTTTATCTTGTTTGTCGAGCCTAGAACGCTAATGAAGACCCACTTGGTTTGCTCCCTAGTGTGACTTCGTTCTTAGTTGAGTGATTGAAGGATGTTTCACTTGCTATGACAAGAAAAAGAGGGAGTGAAAGTATGCAAGAATAATAGCACAAAATAAAAAAAAGGAGGGGTAGAAAGGATGAAAGAATCACCCCAAAGTATAAAAAAAATAAATAAATAAAAAAGGGTGAAGGCAAAAAGAGGGGTTGAGGACTTTAGAACGAGATATTTAGAAGGGATTTGATATTCAGAGGGAGTAACCTCTTTTTGATGATCGTTTTTAACTTTTCACACACGCACCATTCTTGTTAAAAATTTTAATTTTTGAAAATTTTTCATGGAACGTTTGAACATTCAAATTGAACGTTTGAACTCTGAGCCAAAGATTCTGAACGTTTGAACGCTCGGACCCATCAGTAACCCGAGCCAAAATCCCGAATGTTTGAACGTTCAAGTTGAACGTTTGAACGCTCGAACGCAGGTTTGTTAAAAACCCTAAGTTTCATTCTTTTCTTCACTCGTTCGAACACAGCCGCCCTATTCTCCTTCCTTCTTCGTCTAGGAGCGATAAGCAACCATTTTCTCTCTTTTTTCAAGGTAAATCTCCCTATTCTTCTTCCTTTCCTTCCATTTGGGCATCTAAACTCATTTCTTTCGCTAGGTTGTGGATTTTCTTGTGTTTTTGTCTCTGTCACATGCCTTCTTGGATTTGTCTTATGGGTTTCTCTATTGCATCTACTATTGTTCCTTTATGCTTCATATGCTAGATACATAGCTTGTGATTCCATTATACATTGTTGTGGATGGTTTTGTGGATGTTTTGTTGAAGAAGATGGTTTTTGAGGAAATGGGAGATTTGGATTTGCAATTGTGTTGTTGCTTTTGTGTTTATGGGTTGTTGGAGAAGGAGATTTGTCTAATCTCCCTTGGTTGTGAAAGGTAGCTTTTTGCCTTTTGTTTTGTGGGTTGGTTGACGCACTGTGGATTGCTTTCTATTTGACATTGGGGATGGCGTGTTCTGAATTTGTTTTTGAGGCAGCATTGTGATGTTGAATGTGATGTGGACATCTCAAGTTACTCATCGATTGCAATGGCTCCCCGCGTCAAACGAACCTGTCAACGTGCTACCCATGATCAATCCCGGTTTTTGAGTGAAAATGCTTAAAACATTTTTCTGAGCACATTTCAACATCGGGGAGTTATCCAAGAACGCATTGTAAACTATAATGAATTGCATGAACTGGACTTTGGAGTGTGGACACAGCAGAGACAGTGGTTGTCTTTATATGACCTTGGCTACCAAATAGTGGTCCAATTGGGTTTGGGAGTTCTATGCCAACATGCACGAAGTGTCAGACACTTCGTTCAAATCTTTTGTTCGTGGAGTGGAATTCTTGATTACCCTCGATTCTCTCAGCACAGTGCTTGAAATTCCTCGCACTGTAGGTGCAGACTTTCCTGTTGTGGACGGTCGTACGATTAATTACAATGTGGTGGCACGGGAATTGAACAGGAAGCCTATTAATTGGATCGGTGGTGCCCTCAACCAAAGCAAGTTGACTAACTCATACCGCATGCTGAACATCTTCATTCGCCACAATGTTAACCCTAAAGGTAGCAAAAGGATTCCAAAGGAGGATGGTTATCTTCTTTACTGCATTGGGACTGGAAAGACAGTGGACCTTCCCCTTGCTGTGTTTCATGGTATGGCAAAAATGCGGACTGCATCTCTCAATGCAATTCTTCCTTTCCCTGGTCTCATCTCAAAAATGCTGATTGACTTGGGCAATGAGGCTGAACCCACTGAAGATATCATCATTCCTAGGCAGAAGATCGATCGGTTCACTTTCGATCGATCCAAGTCTCACCTAACTGTCATTGACTTGGATGATGATGATGATGATGTGGAGGGAGACCAAGCCGGCCCTTCGGGAGTTGGCCCTTCTAAAGCCGGTCCTTCTGATGCAGGACCATCCCAAGAAGAGCATCTCAGTGAGGGGGAGATTCGGGCATTGCATGAACGTCTCGGGCGCTTAGAGGTGCGCGTGGATGAAGGCTTCACGGAAATGCTCCAGAGCTTTAATGACATGCTGGATCTTTTACGCCGGTTTTGATTGTTCCTCCTGCTGCTCCGCTTCTTCTGCTTTCCTTTTTATCCTCTATGGCCTACTGTTCTTGGTTGTTTGTTGGTAGTCTGGTTTGATTCTGTCAATGTTGATCTTTATGGCACTTCGGTGTGGTGTCACAACTTTTTATTGACTCCCTGATCTTTTCATAGCTTTGTTTCCTGTTTATGTTTCACTTCTATGTCTTTCGATGGCTCTTTCCTTCTCCTATGACATTCATGTCCAAAAAGGGGAAGAGAAGTTTGTTTACTTAGGCTAATTGTCTTACTTCTGTTTAGGTTTGATTTCATTTAAACTGATTATGCTTTCAATGTTTTCCTTATGTTTAAATGTTCTATGTTACTAACATGATCTTTGCCGAGTGGTTTGGCTTTGGGTTTTGGCTTTGTGTTTTTGATTTGCAGGTCATTCAAGTTACATAATTCTTTTGGTTCTTGGGTTTTCAAGGGTAGACTGTATACTTTAGGAAGTTTTGTTCATGAATTGCCAAAGGGGGAGATTGTAAGGTTTTGAGTGTTGGCAACATTCATGGGTTTGGACAAAACTTGGTTCATTCAAATGTAATTTTCCTTTTCTAGAATGGACTACAAATTCCTCTTCCCGAAGTACAAAGTGCAAGGCTCGTTTCCAAAAACAGATTTCAAGCCAAAACATCAAAAAAAAAAAAAACCAAGAGTTCAAACTCTCTGAGAGTTTGAACGTTTGGATTTACTTGTCCCCAAGCCATTTTCCAGAAGGGACCAGAGTTAACATCTCAACATGAGAGTTCGAACGTTGATGGGTAGTGAACTCCAAGCCATTTTCCAGAGGTGCCCAAAGTTCGAACTCTCAGCATGAGAGTTCGAACGTTCATTGCCAGAGTCTTCAAAGCCATTTTCCAGCGAGCTCAAGAGTTCGAACTCTCATGGTGAGAGTTCGAACGTTGACTGCAAGATTTCTAAAGCTCGATCCTGAAGACTCAAGAGTTCGAACTTTTCATTTAAGAGTTCGAACGTTCACCCCTATCCTGCAAAACCCTAACATTTCTCTATATAAAGGGCTGTTGTTTCGTTGCCCTAATATCTCTCGGAAACCGAAAAGGAGGTTGTTTCACTTTGGAAGAGAGATCATCATGCTCTAGAGATTTCTTCGTTCCGATCCAAGATTTCCATCTTTAGAGGTCACATCTGCAATTTGCATTTCGTTCTAGTCTCGGAGTTGCTTCGAGATCGAAGACGAAGAGTCAAGCATGGGTGAAGATGAATGGCGGGTGGCTGGCATGAGGTTATTGCAGTCCTTAGGTTGAGAGTCAACTAGGAAAGGGTTGTAAGTTCTCTTGTAATCTTCGTATTCATAGTGTTTGATCTCTTCATTGGACTGAGTTCCAGGACCCATGGTTTTTTCCCTTGTTTGGTTTTTTCCACATATATCGTTGTCTCTCTTGTGGTGATTGTTTTCTTGCTTTTCTATGGTTGAATGTGTTGATTGAATGCCATATTGTTGAACTGGTTTGGGACCTTAAACCCTACATTGGGGTTTTCAAACCTTCAAAAGGATAAAGGAAAAAAAAAATAGAGAGAAAAAAAAATCAAAGGGGCAGTAAAGAAACAAGTTAACGACCAATGCCTTATCTTCCTCACGAAGAGAGCACACCTGCAAGATTGCATGGGATTAAAATCCTGCTTCAATATATTATTCGTTTTAGTGATCTTTGACAAATTTAGAGAGAGAGAGATGAATGTCGTATCCCATTCTTGGATCGACTGATGTATATATAAGGGCTTAATACCCTAATTACAATCAATTATAATCAATTACAAATCAATCACAAATCTTAGATCCTAAAATTAAGTAACTACTTTGACTAATTACAAAGCAATAAATGGGTACAAGAAATGGGCCAAAATGGATGGGCCTGGATTGACACCCCCCCTCAAATTGATGCTGGGGAGTCATAAAGCAGCAATTTGGAGACAAGAAATTGATGTCGAGGCCGAGGAAGTCCCTTAGTGAAGATATCAGCAAACTGAAACTCTGTAGGGACATGAGGTAGCCGAATGACATCACGCTTATATTCATCCCGAATAAAGTGGCAGTCGACTTCGATATGTTTGGTATGTTCATGGAAGACTGGATTTGCAGTGATGCGGATAGCCCCAGTATTATCAGCATGCAATGGAGTAGGAGCAGTTTGAGCGAACCCGAGTTCTGAAAGAAGTCCACGTAGCCATAAGATCTCAGAACAAGCAGAAGACATGGCCCTATATTCAGCTTCCGTGGAAGATCTGGACACACGTTCTTGTTTCTTGCATTTCCAAGAAATGAGAGAATTTCCAAGGTACATGCACCAACCAGTAGTAGAACGGCGTGTGTCGGGACAGCCCGCCCAGTCAGCATCCGCATAAGCGTTCAGATGAAGAGGATTATCCTTTGGGTAATATAGACCACGAGGAACAGTTCGCAGGAGATAGCGAATAATTCGCTTCACAGCTGTCAAATGAAGATGACGAGGAGCTGTCATGAACTGGCTCACAAGATTAACAGCATAGGAGATGTCAGGTCTAGTGATGGTGAGATATATAAGACTTCCCACCAGGCGCCGATATATATGAGGATCAGGAAGGAGATCGCCATCATCTTTACTTAGTTTAAGATTTACCTCGACAGGAGTATCAACAGGCGAAGAATCATGGAGGTCAGCCAACTCTATAAGGTCTGATGTGTATTTTTGTTGATTAAGAAAGAGACCTTTGGGAGATTGATGCACCTCTAAGCCCAAGAAATAATGCAAAGGGCCCAAATCCTTCATATTGAAGTAAGTCCGAAGAGAATCTTGGAGAGATTTGATCATACGATCATCCGTGCCAGTGATAATAATATCGTCAACATACACCAGAAGCACAGTAACCCCAGTAGGTGTGTGGGAGAGAAAGAGAGAGGAATCGTAAGGGCTCTGAGTAAAGCCAATATCGCATAAGCGACCCTTGAAGGTATCGAACCATGCCCGAGGAGCTTGCTTGAGTCCATAAAGAGATTTTCGCAGCCGACAGACGGACTTCTTGGAGGGAGAGGGTATGCCTTGTGGTATACGCATATAGATTTCTTCCTGCAAATCCCCATGGAGAAAGGCATTTTTTACATCCATTTGGTATAATGGCCAAGACTGAGATGCAGCAATGGCAAGAAGTAACCTAACAGATGTCATCTTTGCCACAGGGGCAAACGTCTCCTCATAGTTAATGCCATACTCCTGTCTGTTTCCGAGTGCCACAAGACGAGCTTTGTGTCTATCCAACGACCCATCAGATTTAAGTTTGACTGAGTAGATCCATTTGCAACCAATGGGCTTAACTGCTGAAGGACACTCCACAATATCCCATGTGTGATTCAGATCCAATGCATTTAATTCCTCCTTCATGGCCTGGTTCCAGCAATCTTGTTGGACAACCTGCAAATAAGAGCTTGGGATAGAGAGAGAAGATAAAGTGGTCATCAAAGAAGTATGGGTAAACCCATATTGCTCAGGCGGTCTAGAATTTCTGGAGGAGCGACGTAAGGCAGGAGTAGGCGTGGAACCAGTTGTCGGTGGAGGATCAGGGAAAGGGCCATCGGCAGTGGGAGGTTGCTCCCGTCGGCGGTATACAAAAGCAGGATTAAACCTAGTAACAGAAAGTGGTTCTGAAAAACCTGGTAATAGAGCTGGTGAAGAGGAATGAGGACAGTCCACGTGAGTGTGGAAGAAATATTGATTTTCAAAGAAAATAACATTTCGAGAAACCCTGATGCGACGACCAATGGGATCGTAACAAACAAAACCTTTTTTATTAGTGGCATAACCCAAAAAGGCACACCGGCGAGATTGAGCTGTTAGTTTCGTTCTTTATGTGGGAGGGAGATGAACGAAGCAAACACAGCCAAATGTATGTAGGTGATCAAACACAGGATGATGACCAAATAATTTAAAATGAGGTGTTAAATGATCAATGGTAGGGGATGGAAGGCGGTTAATGAGATAGACAGCCGTGGTTAGAGCTTCAGTCCAAAAACGAGGGGGAACGGATGATTCAATCAAAAGAGTCCTAGTGACATCAAGAAGATGTCTATTTTTCCGTTCCGCGACTCCATTTTGTTGTGGGGTGTACGGACAGGTACGTTGAGAAATGATTCCTTTATGGTTTAAAAAGGATTGAAAATCCTTGGAAACATACTCCCCCCCCTGAGTCGGAGCGCAAAGTTTTAATGCATTTAGAGAATTGGTTTTCAACATATTGAACAAAAAATTTAAAAGCATTAAGAACATCAGACTTCGAATGTAATAAATAAATCCAAGTAAATCTGCTGTAGTCATCAATGAATGTTACAAAATACTTGAAATGACTATGTGAAAGGGTTGGAGCAATGCCCCAAACATCACTGTGAACTAAATCAAAACATGCAGTGGTCCGAGTGTGAGAGTTTGCAAAGGGTAAAGTTTTACTTTTACCTAATTTACAAGCATCACATTCAAAAGAAGCAAAATGAACAGGTTTATTTATTAATCCAGATTGAAATAATGTAGACATAGTAGAAGCATTCGGATGACCAAGTCTATTATGCCACAAACGACAATTATTCTGAATAAAAAAACAAAAGAACTGATGTAAAGTATTTTTCTCAATATCAGAAGACAGAGGTAAGGAAAAAAGTCTGCCACGCTTAGGCCCCCTCGCGATCACTTCCCCCGACTCCTGGTCCTGCACAACACAGCCAGAAGAAGAAAAGGAGACAGTGTAATTATTGTCAACAAGTTGACCCACAGAAACCAAATTAGTAGCAAGATGATGAGAAACCAAAACATTGGTTAAGGGTAAGGGGCCAGGGGTATCACCAACACAGGTGATGGGGAGATGATCTCCGTTGGCAGCTTGAACAGTGAGATTCCCAGTGTAAGGAACAACATTCTGTAATGTTACGGGTGAAAAGGTCATATGATTACTTGCTCCAGAATCTAAGTACCATGTATTAGAAAGAGAGGAAGCCGTACCGGCGATGTTCATGGATGCTAAGGCATTGATGATCATTTGGTTAACCATCTCAGGGGTGAGAGGAGCAGGAGACGTAGATTGTGATGAAGAACCAGGCTGTGAGGAGAAATCATACTGCAGAGAACCACTGAAGTCAGATGATGCATATGGAGGAATGGTCACAGTGTAAGCAGTAGGAGGTGATGACACAGTGGAAGAGCCGGACTGCACATAATTGCGGGAAGTAGAATTATGAGCCTTCTTCCGACATTCTTCAATAACATGTCCAGTGGCCTTACAATATCTGCAAATTTTTGCCTTGCATTGATTTGCATAGTGTCCATATTTTTTGCAGTTATGGCACTGAACTTTACTGATGTCCAGAGGAGGTTGTTTGGCTGTTGCAACATAGGCAAATGGAGCTTCAGCAGATTTCTGTTGTTCCAGAGTAGTTTTAGTAAGAAGACGTTGTTCTTCCCGCAGAAGTTCCTGAAGACAGGCATCCAGGCTGGGAAGAGGAGCCCTGCTCATCAAGTTCGATCTAACTGTCTCAAACTCCAGACGAAGTTTCATAAGAAACTGATCCTGATGACTACTTTGCTGCAATGGAAGCAATTCCGGTAAAAGTGCGGCAGATACCGTGGCAAACTTAATCTCATCATATTCAGACCACAGGCGGCGGAAGCCATTGTAATACTCCTGAATAGTCTGGGTGCCTTGAGTGACTTGAGAGATTTCAAGTTCCAATTGAAACTGGCGAGCAGCATTGCCTTGTTGATAAATTTTCTGAAGATAGTCCCACATTTCACGGGCAGTATTGCAGGGTTTTAAGTTGAGAATAAAATGTGACTCAACAGATCCCAGCAACCAAGTCTTGATTTTAGCATCCTTTGTCTTCCAAGCTAAAATCTTTTTATCATCTTCCGTAGGTTGAGGATCAGATCCATCAATGTGTGCCCAGAGTTCTTTTCCTTCCAAGTAAATTTGAAATTGGAAGGCCCATGAGGTATAATTTGTCCCATCAAAGCGAATCAGGGCAATCTCATGTTTTTCCATGACTAAAAAACAAGAAAGAAGAACTGATATAGTCCAAACTACAGTCTGATGAGTGAAGAGATCCAGACTAGTTCCCAGAATCCACAGAATAAATATTGAACAAAAGTAGTCCACAGAAAAACAATAATCCAGAACAGTACTCAGGAAAAAAAACACTAACACAGGCACTATGACACAGACGACCTAGTCGTCAGTGTCTAGATCTTCACGTGGATCTCACCAATTGATCTGCTGTCAGATCTGAGGAAGAGGATAGGTGCACAACAAATTTCCGCAACTATTGGAAGCAGTCTCAGGCAAAACTAATCCAAATCAAACTTTTTGGACGGCTGAGATGAAAAGATATGGACAAAACTGACGTCCCACAAAAATTGATATATGGCCTACCTCTGATGATCCATAAATCTTGAGAAAATCCCCATAAAGATGTAAAAATCCAGGCGACCAAGATGGGGTGAGTCAGCTGTGAAGCAGATGATGATCGCAGGTGGGCCACGACAAATCTGAGACAATCAGTGATGATCACAGATGACTGGACTGTAAATTTGATCTCTGATGATAAAAAAACAGGGAAATATTCTTCACAAATCCAAGAAGCTTCAGGTGAACAAGATGGGACTAATCCGCTGATGTAGTGGTGATGATCGCAGGTGGGCCACTCCTGATCTGAGATGATCAGGGAAGATCAGATATGATCTGGCTGAAGAAGATGATCATAAACAGGCTCCCAATGAATGGAAGATGAGTTAGGAGAAGATCAAAGATGATCGACCTTGCTCTGATACCATGACAAATTTAGAGAGAGAGAGAGAGAGATGAAACACAGAACAAGAGAGAGAGAGAGATGAATGTCGTATCCCATTCTTGGATCGACTGATGTATATATAAGGGCTTAATACCCTAATTACAATCAATTATAATCAATTACAAATCAATCACAAATCTTAGATCCTAAAATTAAGTAACTACTTTGACTAATTACAAAGCAATAAATGGGTAGAAGAAATGGGCCAGAATGGATGGGCCTGGATTGACAATCTTCCTCTCCACCACTAACCTTGCCACATAAGAGTGTAAGGTAAGTGCAGGTCAGGTCGAGAAGAATAGCCCCCAAGAAAGGGTCTAGTTGAAAAAAAGCACATTAGGGATTATGCTTCCATAATCCCTTACCAAAATCATCCTTGCATAAAGAAACCAATGTTAGCAAACTCCCTTTCCTCTTAACTCCAGTAGATCTCACCACAAATGTAAAAACCCACGTAACTTTCCCTCCCAACTATTCACAATACTCCCTAAGACCTTTTTATTACACAACCCTAAAGAGCATATGGGGAGATACTTCTAGTGCTTCTTCACCCAACCACTCATGTCCACGAAACAATATCAAAACACATACACCATTACACCAACTTTAGTACCAAACTCACTCCTCATAAACTATCCTCAACTTTGGCATTTCATTTCATACTCAGCCATGGAAGGCTACACCCTTGAAATTTTGTTCCTAGAGACCCTACCTGGATTTCACCCGCTACCACAACTAGGGATTCAGATGGGTTGGTTCCAGGCCGGAACCATATGAGACCCGGAACTGGAATGTTTTCCAAATGCCGGTTTTACTTATGGATCCACTTTCAATTCGAAGCCTATTTGTTGGTTCTAGACCCAATTCCAATAAGAGGACCCAATCCGATTCCAGTTCAGTTCCATACCAAATTGGGAACAATGCCAATACATGTGGGTTATGTGAGTGCAAAGGGGTTAGATTTATCAATTGCATTCATAGTTTCATGGCAACATTAGAAATCCATCAATGGCGCGCTCTTATATTTGTGATCGAATCCAATTACAATTAATGGTTGGATTGATATCAAACTGGAAATAATGCCAATTCATGGGGGTTAAATAAGTGTGATTGTGTGAAGGGATTAGATTTATAGATTTATTAGCCCTCACCAAATTTCAATCCAACAATTCATCATTTTATTGTCCCTTGCCATTATTTACAAGCATTTCATATAAGGCCCACATGATAAAGGAAAAACCATTCTACATTTGGTTTGAAATTCAAGTTGGCTACATATGGAAAGTATGCACAAGGGTTGTTTAAAGCTGCAGTTATCCTAAGTTACGTATGGGAAGCACGCGCGAGCACGCACGCACGCACACACACATGCGCAAGCTGATTTCCTTGTTTTTTATTGGTAGTGCATCTAGCATACCTAAGCATGTCCCTCACACCTCAGGCCCCCATAGAAGCCTAGCTAGCGCCTTACTCCACTACATTTGAAGATAGTTGTAGAACTTGTCACCTACTCCATACCAACACTCGATCCCACAAGCACGTGGTTTAGGTTTAAAAATAAGATAATTGAAGAATATTATTTTCTAAGATATATACAGATATAGTACACTTGGGACAGACATATGTCCTCTCAGAATATGGTGTCCTAAATCCTATAGAGCATCTTACATGGTGGATCTCTACATACACGGCAGGATAAGGGCTGAGATCAAGCGACAATTGAGGGGCAATTTGTGGTTGAATGGGGCTGCTGAAGTTTTTGTTTGGAAGCTGTTTCAGGGGCTGTTTGGAGGTTAATTAAGGATTTTGTTAAGATGGTTACAGGATTCCGCTAAATTTGGTGGGGGTAGGTTGTTCGGAGGTGGATATTAAAATATTGGCAGACAAATTGCATTGTAGAAAGGGGAGTCTTCCTTTCTAGTATCTTGGTTTGCCTACTGGGGTGAGCCCTCAGTAGATTGCTTTGTGGGATTCGGTGGTAAAAAAGTTTAAGAAGAAACTATATACATGGAAGACAATATATTTCTCTAGGAGGGTGAATTACTCTTATAAATTTTCTTTGTCCAACTGTATACTATATGTCACTTTGTAGGATGTCAATGGTGGTTATCAAGAAGTTTGATCGGATTTGGAGAAACTTTTTATTGGAGGGAAACTCTAAAAGAAAGAACATGCACTTAATGAAGTAGAGTGAACTGTGAGGTGACTAAGCCGGGCGGGCGCGGGGGGCGGGGGGTGTTAGGCTTGGGAAATTTGGGCCTTAAAATTTGGTCTCTATTAGCTCAATGGTGTTGATATGGATAAGAGAAAGAGGCAATGTGGAGGAGGGTAATAGTGTCTAAGTATTTGGGGGGGGCGAGGGGGGCTCAAAAAGAGTCCCTAAGCATAAGTTGTCTGGTTTTTGGGCTGTCATTTCTAATTTTGAGGACCAGTCAAATGTCAAGGGGGAGGTCTTTGTTAAAGGTTCAGGTTTCTGTGTGGGGGAGGGGGAAGCTGTCCAGTTTTGGTATGATGATTGGGTGGGTGTTGGTCCTTTACTCCTTTTGTTCTCTAGACTGTTTAGGGTTGTGTCAAAATAAGAAGCGTCAGTTAAAGAGTGTTTTGTTTGGGATGGAAATGTGGTGTCTTCGAATATTAGTTTTAGGAGGGCCCTCAATCAGTCGGAGGTGGAGGTCAGTGAGTCTATGTCCAATCTTCTTTCTAATGTTTTCTTATGCAAGGATGCAGGCATGCATGCAACCAACTTTCGTAGTTGGAAGCCTCTTTCTAAGGATTTGTTCTGCCGTCGCTCAATAAGCAGATTGATCCTTTTGGTGCAGTATCATCTCCTTGTGCAGCAGTGTGGACGGGACTTGTTCCACCTAGAGTGGAGGTTTTTTGCTGGTTGGTAGTGGCGGGCAAAATCTTGACAGCAGATGTTCTGAGAAGAAGGGGGCTGGTTATTGATACTATTTCTGATGTGTTGCCTTTGTGGGAGGGGGATGGAATCGATAGATCTCTTGTTCATTCATTGTGGTGTCGCTTCGTCTATTTGAGTGTTTTTCCTCAAACAATGTGAAGTGAGTTCGTGCTTTCCAGATTCATTACCGATGGTGTTTGAAGATTGGAGGAGGGCCCCGATGGGTGGAAATGGTACGATCTTATGGAGGATTATTCCTTTTTCCATTTGTTGACCAATCTGGAAAGAGGGGAATGATAAAATCTTCAACAGGAAAGAATCGTCTTGGGAGGATCCAACTTCAGCTGTGCTATTAAGGATATCTAAATGGGCTTGTGTTACAAAAGAATTTTTCAGAAATTAAGATAGATAACATTATGAAAAACTGAGGAGCTTGTTTGAAGACTGGTGCTTTAAAGAAGAAAAGGATAGTATTTTGGTGTTATTCACCATGCGAAGTCTTAAGATTCAACATTGATGGAGTAGCAAAAGGAAAACCGGGTTTGGCTAGCATTGGAGGTATTATAAGAAATCATAAGGGGGAAGTTTTTGTTTATGTTCTCTAACCATGTGGGGATCAAAGACTCTAATCAAGCAGAAGTTCTAGCAATCCTAGAAGCTCTTTGTATTTTTCATACCACATTTCATCATTATCTTATTGTGGAGAGTGATTCGGCTAATGTTATTTCTTGGGTGAGATCATTGAGGGGGCCGTGGAAAATGCAATTTCTCTTCAATGAAATTAGTCACCTAATTTCCGACTTGCAAGTTACGTTTCAACACATTAGTAGATCTGTAAATGGGATGGCAGACTGTTTAGCTAAGCAAGGGGTAGATAGATCCTGTAATTTAAGCGCCTCTATTAGGTAGTGTGTGGCTAGTTCATTTCTCTTGTACCAGTTCCACTATGGATGGCCTGAGCTGTACTTCTTTCTTTCTTTAAAGTTAAATGTTACTGATAAAAAAAGGTGGTTTGCCCCCACTTTAGGTAACCAGGACATACGTGATTAAGAGTATTGTGATGATCAGCTCATAGGCTTCGACATGCATGGCTGAGAGAGCGGATCAAGACTAATTAGTACAAGGGATTAGCCTTAAAAAAATTAGTTGATTTACTTATAGCAAATCAACCTTATTTGATTATGTATGGAATTTCTTAAAATTTTATTGGACGATGTTTTCTTTATTGTTTAGATTGGATTCTTTAATGAAAGTTGGATTAAATAGGTAAATGCCCGAATCCTTATGTGATTTTGATTTAACTTATGCATGTGTATGATGCTTATGAGTCAGAATCTAGAATCTGATAAGGCCCCGGATTTCGAGGCGTGACAAGAAACAAATCACAAGCCATGTTCCTATGCTAGATTGTCGTGTGTAAGTTTCAAGTACGACATGTAATTGAATATTTCAGTTAGAAAAATGCAACCATGATATTCTATCCCAATGTGATAGAAACACCTAAAAGAGAGATCTAGAAAGTTGTCCCTGATGGACACCATAAATAAGGGATTGAAATCAAGCTAACCTGACCACCACAATAAGGGCCAGCCCCAATACCTATGGTAGGGATTTGGAGGGCAGATGTTGCCGCTGCAGCTACTGTTGGGGGCACACATTCCAAAACAATTGAGAAGCATCCTGCCTCCTGTAAAGCAAGTGCTGTTTCCACAACCTACATAATGATCAACAAAAGGAATATAATCTTCATGTAAGAAGAAAAATAGGCATTGATCAACATCTTGCAAAATAAACAAGAGAGAGAAGAAAGCATTAGAGTGATGAAGACCTTGAGAGCACTGGCAACATTTTTTCCCTGAGGCCTAAAGCCCCCAAGAACACTAATTGCTTGAGGGGTGAGCCCCACATGGCCCATGACCGCAATGCCCGCCTCCACAATTGCTTTTGCTGCAGTTATTCTAGAAGGAGCACCTCCTTCCAGTTTAATAGCATCCATTCCCCCTTCCTTGAGCACTCTAACAGCAGTATCAACAGCCTGCTTAGAACACAGTCAAATTGTGTGATAAAGACATAGCCATCCAACCCATCAAATTCAAAACAAGTTAGATTCTGGGGTGATGTAGAACTTATCCATATATAGAGATGAGTGGAAAAAGTAGAACTCAGTAGCCAAACCCATACACAGGGCAAAGTCTATGAAGATGACAAAAGTATCCATTACAATATGTTGTATCCAAATGTTTCCAACAAATAATTCATCCACCATAAATTCATCTGAGTGACAATTGGATAAGATCTCTATCTCTCTCTCATAAAAAATACATTAAGAAACTTTCTAATGAGTTGGATCATGCTTCACATGGAGATCCAGCATTTTGTTCACGTATAGATGAAGATAACCTCAAAAGCAAGGTAAATGTCATTCCCTTATCAGTGATGTCTGGGCCAGTTGCATTTCACAAGACATGTCTGGGCTCTTCTTTGATGAATTGTGGACCAGTGTGGATTTGCCCAAATTTTACCGCAACAGTAAGATGTATTACAAATAGTTTTAAAACTTGAAAAGGAGCAATTTGATATCAGCTTTTCTTTCTTATGAAAGGAATTGTGTGTGTGATGCATATAGATAAACAGCACTATTTTCTTTCCAATAATCTGACCTGACTGGAGCTAGCCTCGTAGGTGCCGAAAGGCAAGTCTCCAACAAGGAGAGGACGTTTGGCGCCACGAGCAACGGCACGGCAGTGGACAAGCATCTCAACGAGGCTGATGGGCAGGGTGGTATCATGACCATGAACAACCATGGAGGCAGAATCACCAACCAAGCAGATATCAATGCCTGCCTCATCAAGGTGGACAGCTGATGGATAGTCATAAGCTGTGACCATGGTGATGGGTGTGCCCTTCTTGTGCTTCTGCTTGAGGTGGTTTAGAGTCATCCTCTGGGAATGATTCTGAGGCTTTGGGCCCCCATAGACTGTGTTCTCTGGAACATTGCTCATGAGCCTCCTCCAACCATTTCCATTTTTGTTGCTGCTGCTGCTGCTAATGATGCTTTGGAGATAGCAAGAAGCAGCATTGGCATTTTGATGGTGAGATGTTATTCTTCTGAGCATTGAAGCAATCATCTTCATGGCAGAGAGAAGCAATGCCTTCCTCTTTCCTCCTCTTGTTATGCGCTTCTAGAACAGCTCTAATGGAACACTGAAAACAATTTATTTATTTAATTTAGAACATGTCATCAACAACCACAACAACCACACAAGAATTAGAAAGAAAGAAAATAATATTGGTTAAGATATGCTCTGTGATTTCTTTCACAACATGTCACAATTTCTAAAGGGAAGAAGGGAGGCAAGGTTATTTTGGTGAAAATATGCTCTATGGTTTCTTGTTAAATTTGTTACTATTAAACTAGAAATAGTAAGGAAAATTGCAAAAGAAAAAAAAAAAAAAAAAGATGATGGAGAGAGAGCAGAGGATGGCCGGAAGGTGGCAGAGAGAGAAAAAAAGGAGAGGAAGAGTAAACGAGAGAAATAGAGAGGGAGAGGGAGTTTCAGAACAAGAGAGAGGTGTGGACTACCTTACCTTTGATGGGAGACAGAGAGAGAGAGAAGTTCTGCTTCTTATGTTGGTCCAAGTCCAACGCTTTGCGTTTTGATTTGTGTATTGGGAGAAGATTTGAGTGCGTGTTGAGACGGGATTGGATGCGGGAACGGCGGGTTTCCTATCCGATGAACTAAATAGTTTGTTAAAAATCAGTCCTATGGTTTCTCTCTTTTACGGGGAAATGCGACTCTCTCGCAGAGAAGATACTACGATTTTCTGCAGCCTCCGTTTTTTAATGTTGTTGGTGGGATTCAAATCGGTATAAACTTACCACCATTGCCTGTGCCAACACTTTTGATATAGTACTGTTAGAATCTTCTAATCTCTGTTTGAGCAACTTCACTTTCTAATAATGATATTTTGTTCTGTAACACACAAACCATTAAATAGCCTAGGTCAAAGAAGATTATAAGAAAAAATAATAAAAAAGTGAGGTTAGTAGCACACCTATTAGACGAGTTTAACTCAATTTTGATTCTGCTATCACTTGCAAATATGGATTTCTTCTCTTCTTCTTCTTCTTTTTTTAATGCTAAGAAAGATAAGTCAGCTTCTCTTCTTTTTTTTTTTTATGCTAAGAAAGATCAGTATCTACTACTTAGATAAAAGAGGCGAAAGTGCCGTTTTTTTTAACTTTTTGATGGTCATTACCATATGTGGGGCCCACTTCTATATAATAATATATAATATCTATTATATATCTACTGTTATATAATATGTATTATATGTGGGGCCCACTTCATTATATATATTATAATTCTCATCATCTCTCATCTCATTTCTAGGGCCCACTTCATTATATATATATTATAATAATATATAATATCTTACGTATCTACTATTATATTATAGTATACAAACTTTTTACTACACCATTGTGGGGGCCAACTCTCAAATATTATAATGCTAACTTTTTCACTACACCATTGTGGGGTCCACCCCCAAATATTATAATATAATATAATAATATATTATTATGAGAAATTACAAACTTTTTCAATAACTACTTAGATAAAAGAGGCGAAAGTGCCGTTTTTTTAACTTTTTGATGGTTATACCATATGTGGGGCCCACTTCTATATAATAATATATAATATCTATTATATATCTACTGTTATATAATATGTATTATATGTGGGGCCCACTTCATTATATATATTATAATTCTCATCATCTCTCATCTCATTTCTAGGGCCCACTTCATTATATATATATTATAATAATATATAATATCTTACGTATCTACTATTATATTATAGTATACAAACTTTTTACTACACCATTGTGGGGGCCAACTCTCAAATATTATAATGCTAACTTTTTCACTACACCATTGTGGGGTCCACCCCCAAATATTATAATATAATATAATAATATATTATTATGAGAAATTACAAACTTTTTCAATATTACACCTTTGTGGGTCCCACCCCCAAAAATTATAATGCAAACTTTTTCACTTCACCATTGTGGGGCCCACCCCCAAATATTAAAACCACTCCCAAATATTATAATGCAAACTTTTTCACTACACCATTGTAGGGCCCACCCCCATATATTATAATATAATATAATTATATATTATTATGAGAAATTATAAATTTTTTCATTACAACTTTGTGGGGCCCATCCCCAAATATTATAATGCAAACTTTTTCACTTCACCATTGTGGGGCCCACCCTCAAATATTAGAACCACTCCCAAATATTATAATGCAAACTTTTTTACTACACCATTGTGGGGCCCACCCCAAATATTATAATATAATAATGTATTATTATGAGAAATTATAATTTTTTTCATTACACCTTTGTGGGCCCCCCAAAAAAATATTATAAAGTAACCTTTTTAACTTCACCATTGTGTTTGCCCACCCCCAAATATTAGAATATAATATAATAATATATCCATATAATATAATAATATATCTATCTACTATTATAAAAGATGCCAGATTGCAAAAAGTTTTCACTACAACACTTGTGGGCCCCACTTACCTTATATTATATTATTATATATTTATCTACTATTATAAAGAGGTTAGATTGCAAAAAGTTTTCACTACACCTTGTGGGCCCCACTTACCTTATATTATATTATTATATATATTATATATCTATATCTCTATCAAATATTATAATACCCCCAAATATTATAATGTAATCTAATAATATATTATTATGAGAAATTGCAAACTTTTTCAATATTACACCTTGTGGGGTCCCACCCCTAAATATTATAATGTAAACTTTTTCACTTCACCATTTTGGGGCCCACCCCCAAAATATAAAACCACTCCCAAATATTATAATGCAAACTTTTTCACTACACCATTGTGGGGCCCCACCCATATATTATAATATAATATAATTATATATTATTATGAGAAAGTATAAACTTTTTCATTACATCTTTGTGGAGCCCACCTTCAAATAGTATAATGCAAACTTTTCAACTACACCATTGTGGGGCCCACCCCCAAATATTATAATGCCAACTTTTTCACTACACCATTGTGGGGCCCACGCCCAAATATTACAAATATAATAATGTATTTTATGAGAAATTGTAACTTTTTCACTACACTATTATAGAGCCCACCCCCAAATATATATCTCTATCTATATATCTATCTATCTATATCTATATCTATATATATCTATATTCTCTCTCTATATATATATTTTTTATCTTCTACTTATCTATCTACTATTTCTACTATTACAAAAGAGAGCAAGATGTATCTTTTTTTCACTAACACACTTGCTCAATCACATTCAAGATGTGGGCCCCACGATGTAACTTTTTTTTCACTATACACCTACATGCAAGATTTGGGCCCCACTTAAGATAATAATAATATAATCTATATATTATTACTCAGATGCAAGATGTGGGCCCCACTTAAGATATAATAATATAATCTATATATTATTATTATCCTTCTAAAAGAGAAGAACTTGGGTGGGCCCTATCTATAAAATAATAATATAATCTATAAATTATTATTATTATTAAGAACAAAATGACATAACTTGTGTGGGCCCCACTTAGATAATAATAATATAATCTCTTGCCCAATCAAATGCAAGATGTGGGCCCCACTTAAGATAATAATAATATAATCTATATATTATTATTATCCTTCTAAAAGAGAAGAACTTGTGCGGGCCCCACCTATATAATAATAATAATAATATAATCTATACATTATTATTATTATTATTAAGAACAAGATGACATAACTTGTGTAGGCCCCACTTAGATAATAATAATATAATCTGTTGCCGAATCAAATACAAGATGTGGGCCCCACTTAAGATAATAATAATATAATCTATATATTATTATTACCCTTCTAAAAGAGAAGAACTTGTGTGGGCCCCACCTATATAATAATAATATAATCTATACATTATTATTATTATTATTAAGAACAAAATGACATACCTTGTGTGGGCCCCACTTAGATAATAATAATATAAACTATATATTATTATTAACCTTCTAAAAGAGAAGAACTTGGGCCCCACTTATATAATAATAATAAGATTATAAAAGAGAAGAAATTGTGTAGGCCTCACCTATATAATATTAATATAATCTATACATTATTATTATTATTATTTTTCTATATCTATATCTATATCTACACCCTTATATAAAAGAGAGTAAGTGTAGTACTTTTTCACTACATACATATCCAATAAAATGTAAGATGTGGGCCCCACTTAGTATTTTCTATCTCTAACTCTATCACTCTATCTATCTATATCTATATCTACTACTCTTATAAAAGACCATAAAAGAGAACAAAATGACAATGCTTTTCACCACACACCATGGCCCATTTATAATTTTCTATATCCTTATATAAAAGAGAGTAAAGTATAGTACTTTTTCACTACACACCAGCCCAATAAAATGCAAGATGTGGGCCCCACTTAGTATTATTATAGATATATATATATAGATATGCCCAATAAACTGTAATATGTGGGCCCCACTTAGTATTATTATTTTTCACTTCTGACATAATAGTTGTATTGGTCTTGATTTATACCCCTGTTGGAAGAATAGTCACAAGTTGGATAATGTGATCACCACTACTAAATATTGCTACTCTTCTAATATTAGTGCTTGCTAAAGATAATTCCATAAATGCAATTTAGTGGTAGGTCTTATAGATTGCTATTGTGAAATTGTTGTTGTTATGTACAATTTTTAGTTTCTTAATATACAACTTTTGTAAATTCTGTTATTATAAAAGGGCATTTCAAGGTCATGAATTTATTTATTTATTATTGCTCTTACTCATGAGGTTTAAATTGAAAAACTTTGATAATTTTCTAACACATTTATTTATTTCGTCATTGCAAGCTGTTTCTTCTTCTTTTTATATATTTCAATGAAGCGTCGTGCATTTCTTTAAAAGAAAAACGAGAATCTCATAGAAACTGCTTGTTATGCTAGCGTTACTACTAACTTTAGAGTCAGTGAATGAAGTGATCGTTTCAAGTGTAAATAACTAAAATAAGTATTTGATGCTGAGCTGCAACAAATTCAGTTTGTCTTTGTTCATTTTCGAATTTTTCTTACTTTGATCAGCACTCCCATCCTCTATACAGAACAGAGCAGAATAATTGATCTAGAATACATAGGTTACATTCTTATGTATTTCTTAAGAGCTAGATCCAATTCTTTTGCTAGATTTGTATTTGTAGATTTTTTATTTTTTGGTATTTTTTTTTCTATGGATATCTCTATTTGTGAGCTTCCATTTAACTGAAATTTTATGATTACTTTGTATTATTCTTTTCTTATTGGGTATAAAATATAACACTTTGTATCAAGCAAAAGAAGATGCCGACTCTTGGAGAGGTATTGTCTTTTTTTACCTGATAGTGGTCCACCTTATAAAATAAAACAAAGCACATGTTAAATACTAATATTGATCAACGGGTGCTCTGCAAATCTTACCCGTCAGAGTTTATATCATAGTTACACCATTGTTGATCCCTGTCGCTTGAGGACAAGCCGGATTACTTCATTATTCTTGACGATCGGTGTGAGATGTTATTCTTCTTTGTAAGTTAAGACTAAATCCACCATCTCAGTTTTTTTTATTCTGATGTCCTTAGGTATGATATAATTAATTTTTTTTCCTTAATAGAATCTGATTTTGTAGTGAACATATAATGTTCATGGTAATTGGTTAAAACAGTAAGCTCATCTGGTTCTTAGTTTTTATTTTTATTTTTTTATAAAACTGCAAGTTATTAATTTAACTATGCTTTCGACTGGACTCCAACTTTAGCAGGTCAAGTCTACCATGAAACTGATAAGTCGACCTGATAGGTTAAATAAAATAAATTTAAATTTCTTTGTACACATTCATGATAAAATATCTAGAAATATGTGATTTATATCCTCAAAAAGTTATATAAATTCCATATCGATTGTCTTTTGAGATCTTATTTTTCTCACTATATCATCGTTTTATTGTTTTCAAATGTATAGGAAAGAAGTAGTGTCAGCTGTATTTGGACATTGCACGGGCCTTGCAATTTACAATCACTCATTTTCTGTTGAAATTTATATTTTAAATGTATTTCAGCTTCTACTAAATTTTTTAAGAACTTTATTTTTTAAAAATTTTCTGAGTAAAACTATGTGTTTGGTGCACGTGCATTGCACGTGCAGGGCTCTACTAGTCTTATATGAAAAATAAGGTTACAAGAGTGTTTGTACAAGAATAATACGGAGAAATATAAACCCAAAAGATATTATATATAAAAGAAGAGAATATATATATAGGCCCTTCTTTATATTATCTTAAGTTGAAATCGTAAGCAATATCTCTAATTTTTCTTTTATTTAATTCTTCATTTGATTTATCTCTTCTACTGGCCTCAATATCTACATTTCCTACAAAAATAAAACAATAATCAAGGAAAAAACATTTCCATGTAGGAAAAGAGTGATGTATCGTGTGGGACCCAATTCACACAAATTGTATGCATGAGATGACACCATTTTATCTATTTTTTTTCCTAAAAAACCCAATGGTGGAAAGAAACCTCATCATTTCACTTGTGAATAAAAGTTTTGAGAATTTTGTGACTTGTAATGCCAAAAATAAAAAAGTTCATGATTTCATGTAAATATGTGATTTTTCAATGAATTTTGGCTCGAATTCCGACTTTGATGTATGAAAACATCAAATCATGAGTTCCCAATAAAATCAAGAACGATTTGATTAATAAGCCCTTAAGTCTACTAAAGTGATGATAAAGATATGCATTTTTAAGGACTTATATGTCATCTACAATCCAAGTCCTAACCCTCGAATTCACATTAATTAATATCCGAGTGACGATCCACTCGCTCCGATTGATGTCGGGGCTATGATATGACTTATCCATCCATCCCCATCCAAAGCATTGTCATCCCTTCAAACGCCGCCTTCCCCCGATCCATCTTCCATATCCATATCACCGCCATTGTCTCTGCCCATCCCAGTCGAGCCAACTCAGATCCTAACCATCCACGTCCACTGCTACTCCAAAACCGAACTCGAACGTGGAACCCTGCCTCTTCCCCCAAGAATCAGAACCCACCTCCTTCCAACCCAAGAAAAAACAAATAAGGGAAGTAGGAGAAAGACTAGAGAGATTGAAGCATAAGTCGAACTTGGTACTTGCGCACATCGTCTTCATTGTGTCACTGTTATCAGTAGCACCGTTGGAGTATGCAAATCACCATCGTCATAGAGCATTGCCAAGCTCACCACTCCCTCTATCGACTCTCTCTTGCTTGAGATATATCACCATTCGACGAACATTATCAAGGAAAAAGAGGCTCAAACTCTTCTTTTTCTCCATGTTCTTTTGTTGTCATTACCTCAGCACTGACCTCTTCTTCACGCAAAGACAGAAAAACAAGTTTAACCTTTTCTTCTCCGTTGAACCAAAGGACTGAGACAAAACAAAAGGAGACTTGTTTTCAAGGCTCGGGTAAGGCCAATTCAGTTTTGACTCCATTAATTACAGGGAATCACCCAGCATCATTTTTCATTATTGTGACATATATTAGGGCCAGAGGGCCCAGATTCGACCAGATCGACAACCAAGATTCATTTTCCCGATGGGGAAATCATCTGAAGTCAAATATCAAAGAGTGTTGCCACCTGCACACTGAAAATCACTCAACACACACTGCAACTCTATACACAGTGATGGTTAGTGTAAAAGATTCTATTTTTTCCTCTCTACACTCTGCATTTTCCCTAAAACGCCCTTGTCCTGGACTCATCTTATTTCTTCCTACACTTTGCATTTCAAGTCTTTCTTCCCTCTCATTTTCCTCCCTTTTACACAGCAAAAGTCCAGAGGAAGTGGACGCTCAAGAAGTAGTTGAAGAACCTGCTCAAGCCCAAGAGCAACCAGAAGTCCATGGACAGGCAGAAGCGAGTCAACGAAATTCAATTGTTGACTCTTCTAGGACTGGAGAAATTCCTGGGAGACCGACAAGTTTGTCGCTGCTACACAGTTTTCGGACACATATTGCTTTTAGTAATTGGCAGCAGCGGGTTCGTGATTAATCCCGATTAACGTGTTGTAACTATTTATTACATTCACTAATTTATTTTTTATTACGTATTGCACGAGAGACCGCCACTTAAATGCCTAAGCCATGCCCAAAAAATCAATGAATGGGCATGGAATTCATAACAAAGGCAAAATACAGTGTTTCATGGACTCATTGGCCGTTTAGGATTGGCTCCACTGGTGGAGACATCCTATCGTTTTATCAACAAGAACATGGTGTCAGCATTTGTGGAAAGATGGCAGCCTGAGACAAATACATTCCACATGCATTTCAGTGAAATGACAATCACCGGTTGATGATGTAGGCACCATGCTAAGGATACCGGTAACAGGAAAATCTGTATCAATGGAGCCACTACCATTTGAGCGAGCAAAAACACTTGCAAAGCATGGTCTTGGAGTCACATCCCAGCAGGCACACGAAGAATTAGCAGCTATGCGGGGCTCGTCAGTTAAACTGGAGTGGCTCAGGGACCTATATGGAGTCGTAACCGATGCAGAGCCAGAATAGCACATTAGGCATGTCACTAGAGCATACCTATTGTATATATTGGGCTGTACACTCTTCACAGACAAGAGTGGCACTAGGGTCCCGGTGATGTATCTAACGCTGCTAATGAACTTCGATGAGGCACGCACATATGCTTGGGGAGCTACTGCTCTTGCGTATCTATACCGACAGTTGGGGTTTGCTACCCGGACTGGTGTTAGGCAGATTGCGGGATATTTGACTCTTCTAGAGGCTTGGATTTACGATCATTTCCCCATGTGTAGGCCTAACCCCAACCGCACTAACATAGAAAATCTATCGCGTGTGCATCGTTGGGTGCCACGAAGAGAGTTTACGAAACAAATGTCCAACCTGCAGTCATTACGAGAGGCACTTGACGATCTTGGTGTCCATGAGGAAAGGTATTACAATTTATAGCATAAAAATTGAGTAAACAAGTGAAAAGGCTTTTGTTGTCTAATGCATTTGTTTATTAATGTTGCAGGTAATTTGGGACCCTTATCGAGAGCACATGGCAGATCACCCCTTTCACGAGGTTGCTTATTACACTGGCTGATGCATGGAAATCGTTAAACCATATCATCCTGATCTGGTGCTGAGGCAGTTTGGTAGGGTCCAGTGCATTCCCCCCACTCCACTAGCTCCACAGCACGCCACTAGGGGTGCCACCGCAAATCAGTATCGGATCGCATACCATTACTTGGACTAAATATGAGAGAGATGGCATAACTATCTGTTGTCTCCGATGGAGCATTCTGTGCTTGTAGCGCATCCGTGGGATTGCACACCCAATTATATGGAATGGTTCACACGAGTGTCGCACCCGATCATTCAGAACCATGAACATCGCTCCACGTTTAATCCGCGTGTTCAAGATTCGAGTGGCAGCTCTTCTATAGACCCCCGATTGGTATGATGCCTAACGTGTTGTAACTATTATATTATGTCCATTCAACTAAACAAACTGACTAAGTTGTGCATTATGTGATCAATGCACAGCGCATCGTGAACGCTCAAAGTATTATTCAGCCGATTCTAAGGAGAGTGCATAGTCTGAGTGTCCGAGATCCTGATGCCTTCTACATGGCCATAGAGGATGTCAACAGGCTGCTAGATGGAGCTGTTCCGGAAGATCTTGTTCGAAGACTGCCTCACAGCGAGACATGTACTTATAGCCACAGTGGGAAACGTGGGGTTTAGGATGTAGGCTTATCATCTGTTTCATATTTTTTGATGTGGAATTAATGGATGTTTATGTAAACAGATATTTGATTTTTGGAAAATTTTGGACCTTTTTTTTTTTGTTCCTTATACAAGACGATCAAATACTAATGGAAGGAAACTTTTTGGATCTCGGCACTTTATTGTGTATTGTGTGGTATCAAATCAAATGCTTAGGCCTCGTAAAAATTGAACCACCAATCTAAGGAACCAAAAAAAAAGTGAGGATTTAATACATGTTCGGCGTCTCAGGGCCGATAATGTAATACATGTTCGGCGTCTTAGGGCCGATAAGATCATACATGTTTGGCGTCTCAAGGTCGTACAAAAGGGTTCTATTATGTCATAAGAGTCCGACCAGCCCAAAGTAGCTCGGTTATGCAGGACCGTGCAGTATAAGAAAATTAACCTGTTCAAATAAAATCTTGGGCCATGCAACATTAAAATGAATGGAAGGTTCTTTTATAACAATACAAGTTAAAATTGTTACAACAAGGCTCATTAAATAAAAATGTTACATCCATCTACATCTTTATATAATGAAACAGTCATTCCAACTCGATGGTTTCGCTTGTGGCAACTGATGGACTGATAATTTCTCTGAATTGTTGTGTCCGGGATTGATAAGTTGTATCCCAACCATCCGCAGAAGGGTGGTGGTGACGCCGCCAATTAGTAGCAATGGGTGGAACTGGATGATCTTGTACAATGAAAACCTACACATGAAAATTAGTTCAAATGAGTCACATTACCATATGTAACAAAGTGTTACCATATGTAACAAAGTAAGATAGGTACATCTACGCATTGAGTAAATTATCACCTGAACGAAGTGGTTCTTATTGACAAAACCGATTGCGATCTCCCGCCTACTAGCAGTAGCAATAGGCACCGATCGAAGAGGAAGAAAAGTCAAGCATTGCTCTACTAACAGATGGTATAGGACAATGTTATAGTGCGATGAAATAAGATGTCCCATATCCGGCATCGTCATCCATCGATCATAAGGAGGGCAATCCCCTTGGTACGATATGATGTGGACTAGCTCATCAACCCTTTGGTGTGATCCATATAGTTGTTTGTAGTGTTCTGCATGAGTCACTAACTCTTTCAATAGATCTTTTCGTACCTGTTCCCACGAGTCCTCACCAAGTCCCATCAACCTTGCAATGGCTCTAAAGCCACAATTGTCACCGGCAATGACATCTCTTACATGACTGATATAAGGCCTTAAACCATCTGGGAGTGTGTTAATATAAGAAATTGGCCTACAAGATCGAGTGCAAATGACCTTCTACTTAGTCATCAACCTTTTCGTGGGAACCAATGAGTTGAAACTACTGACAATAGTCTCTTCGATCTTCAAGGCAGGGGAGTGACTGTCCTGGCTAGATTCAACAAATTCAAAGGCAGAGGTGTCACGTTTAGTAGAATTATGTAATTTCAGTTTCGGGCGCCCACTAACTTTAGTTTTCACCTCTGGCTCAATCAATGAGTTGGTCTCAGGCTTTGTTAGCTCCCTCAGCTTATTCAAGATTTGTAACTTCTTACTCGCATCATAGCCTCTGAGCTATTCGACAATTAAATCTATCTTTGGCATGCAATCCAAAGGAAGGCTAGAGTCTTGGGCAGGCGTGGTAGATAGCAAGTCAAGCTTGCGCCAATACGTATGAATGCAATCTAGAGGTATAGGGCGACCGGCACTTATGTATTCCGCGATCTCATGAATACATGGTAAACCATGTGTGTGTCGAATTACACAGCCACACGCATCTCGATCAATACCCACTGACATGAATGCTTTGTCTCGGCCAATATCTTCTCTAATGCACTTATAGAAATATTCCCACGAAGTTCCTTGAATTCGGAAGGCTTGAAGTTATGTTGCACAACCGTCTTACTTTTTTCAAATGATACCTTAATATTTGTATGTTGCAGCTGCAGTAGGTTGTGAATCTTCGTCCAAGAGTCTACAAAAGTCCCTTGGCTTAATCCAAGCTGCCGCTTCAGCTGTGCATGCGAACTCTCCACCCTGTTTATTGTAGTGTTGCCAAAATGCATGACCTTGTCCGTCTAGGCTGTCACGAATCTTTCCTTGTGCATGTCTAACCAAGACGCTCTAACATACTGAAATGCCGTCGGAAAGGTGCTGAACTCCTTTAGAAATAAGTTGAATTGCAGATTGTAATGTTCCTCATTGGATGAGGGGACCAACATGTTCCAGCTCATGATAAACCGGTCCCACTTTTCCTTCGTCTCACACAATTTCTTGCATTTAGCCAAAACATTTCTGTTGATATGCCATGTACATAAAAGATGTTCGGCACTGGGGAAAACATTAGATATGGTGTTCATTAAAGTCATCTCTCTGTTAGTGATAATAACACTAGGAAGAACACCCTCACCAATAACTTTGCACAAAATACCCAATGCCCAGGTGTATCTGTCTTCGCGTTCATTCTAGAGATATACAATGCATACCGAAAAAGTCTTCTATGTGGATGTCACCCCTACAATCTTCAATAAGAGCATTCGATACCGATTGGTCTTGTAAGTGCAGTCCATCATCAACATATGAGGAAATACACGTAGTAGGTCTAGGCTGGTAGGGTGTGTGAAGAACAAGTCAATGACAGTATTTGTTTCAGGACAATTCCTATGCCACTCAATGTACTTATGCTTTGCCAATAATTTCAACAGTTGCTGCAGCTGACTCCGTCCAGCCCTCTCCGCAACTTTATGCCTATGACGTGCATTGTAAATGGTCTTCATTGTGCTTACATTTAACTCACTTTTATGTTTCAATGTGACCAAGATATCCTTTGGCTGAACCATATTCTTAGACATGTCTACTAGCAATAAAGTTTCCTCCTCTCTTAATCTCCCTGCATATGAGCGCCCTTCTAGTAAGTCTGCAGCTGGATGATTATGCACACCACATATACTACATGCAACAGCCATTCCTCATTTGAGCCTACCACTTTGCCTTGTAACGTGAATGGGTAACCACATTTCTTTGAACCAGTCAGCTTCAATTTCTTCCTACGGTCCCATCTTTAGTTATCCTCATATCTCTATAAGACCCACTCCTCTCACACCCAAGGGTCAGCCTTGGTTTTTAATTTCTCCTGTTGCGCGCTGCTAATGTCTTAATCACAACAATGAAACCATTTCTCCTCCCAACATTACGAGCCTAATTAATTAGGGCTTCTCGGCTTGTGAATATCTGCACATAACCAAACAAAATTATATCGAACCAAGTCACTACATCAATTTAAATATCGAATTGATTCATCTACATTTATTACCTCTTTGGTGATAAACTCATTACTATAGTCCACCACACATTCTGAGCCAACCATGCTGCATTTAGTAGGCGCATTCCACTGCTATTGAACCAATTTTTTTAGAGTATGTAAATGATACAACTGCACGGCTCTGTACATCCGTACAGAATTAACTTGTTCGGACAAATACAACCACACATATTGGTTATGTTCAGTCTAAAATGACTGAAATTAATTCTTTTGTATGACATTGTAGTGCCGTTCAATACTGATTTGTTCGACACTGTGTTGCCGCCCAAAACACAATTGAACGGATATGCAGGGCCGAACGGTTCGACCCAGACTAGAAAAAAAACACGAAGAATATGCTTACCTCGACACTGCTAGAATGATTCGGAACTATCGTCTAATTGTCCTTTGGCTCGTCCATTGATTAAGAATGCTAGTTAAGTGGGTAACAACTTTGAATGAAATCAAGATTAATGAGATGAAGTGAGAATGAGGTGAAGATTTAAACCTGGAGAGAAGATGAAAGAGAAGAGATAGCAATGGAAATGAGACCAAGAACGAAATTTATCTTCAGAAGCACTGATAATCCGTCTGAGGGAAAACGCATCATGGAGTAAATGTAGCAAGTTGAAACCCTTCTCATCTGAAAATGCATATGGGAGGGAAAACGCAGTGTGTAGAAAGTATCTGGGAGGGGCATCATGGAGCCATTTTGGTACATTTACAAGTGGGCATTTTATTCTCTATTTAGTGCAAGTGTGTGTTGAGTAATTTTCAGTGTGCAGGTAGCAGCACTGAATATCAATCCATTTTCACCAGCATATTCGTGGAGAGCAGATCTACAAATCAGGTTAGTCAAATATTTTAGATTGCATTATAAAAAATTAATACGATGGTTCATAAGAAGGCGGAAGTGGAGTCTTCATCCACGACCATGGAGGGATTGACCGAAATCGTTACAGGAATTAATGGAAAGTGTTACTCAATAATCCGCAACAATTGCTTAACTCCAAGAAACTCTTTTAATGATGGTTACCATAATGACAAACCTAGAAAATTATCGGAGTGGGGATACTAACTGAGATGATGGAGGAAATATTCAGAATCAACGAGATCAACTGGCAGTCAATATTGATCATGATTTAGGAATTAAATTCGTGATTTCCGAAAATGATGGAAAATCGTTGATGTGTGTGAAAAGTATTTTTGCACACAAACTAATGATTAAGGGTCATAAAGTTACTTTGGTAGAAACTGAATTTCACGATTATGCTATGATTTGGCGGGCCGAGTTGCAAATGAAAAGAATGAAACAAAACATAGATCCTGTTGAGACATGGATTGAGAAGAAAATCTCTTGAAAAAAAAAGTTTCTTTCAATCAATTACTCATGAGATCTACATTCAAATTTTCAAGATTTGAAACAAGAATCCAGGACAGTTGTTGAATATTTTGAGGAGGACATGAAATACAAGCTCATTGTGGCTTTAGTGAGGCTGATGATGTTTTAGTTGACCGATATTTTCATAGGTCACGAATAGACGTCCAACATATACTTACATTTAAAATTTTTTATAATGTTGATGAGATAATACAACATGCTATCAAGGTCGAGGATATTGCAAATTACCAAGCCCGAAGATTTAGCACATCTAAATGAACTACACAAAAGAACTCATCATTACAAGATTCTAAACCAAGTGGTTCATCGAAAAAAAAATCCCAAGTCTGAAGGTCGGAACAAAATCGCCTACTTTCATTATAAACAACAGGGGCATTGCACAGTGGAATGTCCAAAACACATACACCTCATTGAAGATGCGGTGACATGATGGATACTTCTGATAATGCAAAGGGTAATGATACGGAGGAAGTGGAAGAAGTAGGTCCTGTGGAGGGTCTTGAAACTCTAATGGTCCTCAAAGAGCCTACATAACCTGTTGAGAAAAAATGGTTGTGAAATAATACTTTTTTGCTCAAAAGGAATTGTCAATAGACAAGCATGCATGGCAACGATTGATGGCGACATTTGTGAAAATATCATATCTCAAGCTCTTGTGGATTAGTTGGAACTGAAGGTTCAAAAGCATTATCGTCCTTATTTTGCTAGATGGCTAATGACAAGCGATGAAGTACAAGTGCGATATTCATGTCCAATTACTTTTACCATTGGTGAGGACTACAAATTAAGATATAGCTTGGTGCGATGTGCTACCAATGGACAGTGGTGCCATATTATTAAAACATGATCGCAAACTCCAAGTGCAGAGTTTCGACTGCAGTAATAAGACTGGTAAGAACAGGCCGATCCACAGGGAGCGATTGAGATAAGGCTTTTCAACTTGTACCTACCCTAAATAAAATCTAAAGCTATCCTAATTAAAAACTAATTACAATCATTTCTAAATTAAAATATTTAATTACAATCCAATGAAATAGGAAATTTCCTAAAACTAGAAATCTAAATCTAAAAAGATTCTCAAGTTGCTGTAAAAGAAAACACAAGTTAGAACTTCCAAGTAGATTCTCACTAAAAAATAAATCTTACTGTGAACACAAATTAGTAATAGAAACTGAATCAAACTATATGTTAAGGACAAGCACTCAAACATAAAAGGAAACAAATCAAATTGAAATATGTTAGAGAATAAATCAAGAAAATTGATATTGGCACTCATTTTTTTTATGGAGGCACTCCTTTTCAAGGTAAAAGAGTGCCAATATCAATTTCCTAAATCAACTATCTAAAATTTCTGAAATTAGAACCTTTCCAAGTTTAAAAATCTTATCATGAAACATAATTAGAAAGAATATGAAGATAGGAAATTAATCAAAGTTACTAACAAAAAAAGAAAGGGAAACTGACCTAAGTTGTGATCTATGATGCCCGGATACGGCATGGATACGATAGGGACACGGCATGGATACAGAAGGGACACGGATTTTACACATAAAAAGTGAAGTATCGGATACGATACGACACGATACGTTGCCCATTTTGAAGTATCTGTGCATCATAGGTTGTGATTTACCAAAAATAAAACAATGCAGAAATTTTCACACAATGTAGAGAAAAGTTAGCTTTCTAAATTAAATAAATCCTAACCTAATCTAATATGCATGGAATAACATGAGAAACAACATAAAATAATGAGCGCAACTCTGAAATAAAACTAAAACTATATGGGACGTGTGTGAATGCATATTGCATGAATTTGTGAATTTCTGAAACATACAAAAAGTCAGCTATGTTTCTGCCCAGTTCCAAAACTGAAACTTCTCAACTTAAAGAGCAGAAAATCAGGTTTGAAAACTTAATTCTGCTAAAACAGTTTCAGAACTGGGCTTTTTTATGTACTGTTTTTTCCACAAGAATACTTAAAAATATGAGAATCTGATTTCATAACTTCACATGAACGCCAATCCTAATGCTGCTATAAAAAAAATTACGACATGCATGAGTCGAATGCACTTTCCAGCAGTAAACAAACCTAAACCAAATTGTGCGACATATAATTGTAAAAGTCACAACAATTAAAAGTGAAGTGCGAAAAAAAGGTGGTGTGCATAAATCATAGGTGGTAAACAAAATTGAAATATAAAAGTGGTGAGTTGCTTTTTTTAATTCTTCTCAATTGAGGGTCCAAGAAAATTAGAGGTGCAAACCTTGGGTCACATTCTTCAACGTGGGTTGTCAATCCAAGTTGAGAATGACAAGCATCATTTTTTAATAAATAAATATTTTTAGATTTGGACACTATTCTTTTTTCGTTCAACTCTCTTCAACTTCACCTTGCATTACCTCCAAAAATACTTTGTATCCGTAGAAAACCATGTCTATTGTAAGGATATTAAGGTAGGTTATTATGATGATTCCAAATCAATCCAATTATTTAACCAAAAGAGAAAAAAAAAAAAAAACTAACCCTATTGCATGGATCACAAAACCAATATCAAGATACACAAGAAATCAAGACAAGAATTAAAAGGAAGCAATTTTATTAATACTGGTATGCAATTGAGTACATAAGATTGATAATTAAAATAAACTAAAATACATGCTAGGATGATTGAGAGTCCCTCTTTCTAGTTGAAAAAACAACGGTGGCAGTGTGGCCTTTGAGGAGAACCCCCTTGATGGCTTCATGGAGAGGCAAGAGAGGGAGAGGTGGACGATTTCGACCATGCCTTGGAACGTCCCCAGGTTATTTATATAAGAATGTTGCCTCCTTTCTTTCCTTCTTTGATCTTCAATTTGTGGAGTGGTGGGACCCCCAAAATCCTTTTCAATTTGAGAGACAAATTAGAGAAAAAATCTTCACTTGATTTAAATGGGGCCCACATAATGTGGCTGGGTGTGCTACCAGCAAGATTGACGTTATTAATGGCCTCCTTTTTCTCCAAGTCTTTTTCTTCTTTTGTCTTCATGCAATGCTTTCTTTCCTTTTTTTTTTTTAAGAAATCTCCCTTTTGACTAGGGGTGTTCATGGATAGGGCTAGCCCTAGCCCGAGACCGAGCCCGACCCAGCCCGGTTTGGCCTGAGCTTGGGCCTTAATGTTAAGCCTGTCAATTGGGCCCATTAAAATGGGTACCTAGCCCGGCCCGGCCCAAGCTCGAAAATACAGGGCTTTTTAAAAGTATTTGAGCCCAACGGGCTAGGCTTGTGCAATGGTCTTAAAGTCGGGCCAAAATGGGACTAGGAATGCGCAGAACATGCCCAACTTGGCCCGGCCGCAAGAACATGTCACTCATTTTTAATAAACTTGTAGGTGAGGAGACTTGTGGTGAAGGAGAAATTAAAGTAATCTATTGGGGTGAATTCTTCCAGCTCATAATTCATGTTTGTTTTGTCCAAATGTCATTCTCATAATCTTTTTAGATTTGATGAAATATCTTGTCGGCTGATATTTTAACTCTTCTAACCTTGATGCCCCTTCCAACCTTGATGTCCCTTCCGACATAAAGTCCATCATCATGATGAAAATTAGGAAGGCCTTCGAGAAGAAATTTAAGGTGAAACAATCGCTGTCGTTCGATGGCACGAGCCTCTATGCCATGAAACGTAGAGCAAAGAGTATAGGTTGTTGCTACCGTTGTGCTAAATTGAATTGTAATTCAGTTTTAAGGGAAAATGGAAAAAGATGCAATGGTTTATTTTTGTCCTCGGCAAGGAGATTACAAAGAAGACTATTGGTTCGGGAACCGTTTGAGTAAGACTAAAGAAATTTGTTCTGAGATGGTTACGCCAGTAGGGAAATGAACGAATTCCTGCTAAGGCAAGAATAACCATTGTCACGGTACGCAACTAGTCTAGGAATCTGACTTTAAAAGACCCCCATGTCGGTTCGGGGTGGACCATTTTTCTGATTTTTCAGTTTGTTTTGTTTTGTTCTTAAAAAAAATGATGAGTCTTTGCATTTTTATTTTTAGAAAGTTTTTTAAGGGATTGATATGTGCTCTGAAACCCGGAATTTTGAGGTTTTTGGAAGGGAGTAAAATAAGGTTCAATTTTTCTAGAATATGTCAAAACTTTGTTTTTCACTGAAACATATGTACATCTATCAAGATTTTGAATAGGAAGCTTTAGTGTCAAATTCAGGGTTTTTCATAACAATAAGATGACTCTTCGAAGTTTAGACTTGTAAGTCTACCTGATTCATCGGGATGGTTAGGCCAACCAAAACCAGTGGATTAATTTGGGAGAATTGAAAATGGATACCTATTGTTTGGGACCTTAAAAAATGAATGAGAAAATAAAATATATAGGGACGTACAAAAAATAGAAAAATGTGAAACACTGAAGATGTGGGTTTGCTCCTCCCCATGTCATAATTGGCAAAGCTAAATTCACCCAATCAAACCCTATGCTGAAAAAGAAAGGAAGAAAAAGAAAAAAGTTAGAGATGCATCTCGCGGCCTTTGAAAAACAGTAATGTGAAAGCCGTCATAGAAGCTTTGAGAGGGAACCTTATGAGCTCCTAAACCCAAAAAAGATCGGAGTAGTTGAGGGAGAAATATGTTTTCATGGCACCATAGCTGAACATTTGAAGGATTAATTTGATTTATACACTAGCACAGAGCACACAGAGTTTTGAGAAGAAAATACTTTTAATTAGAAAGGTGAACCAAATTTTAAAAAGTTGGAAGTTTTGACTATTCTGAGTTATATGAGTAACATCTGAGATGACTTGATGTCCTTCTGAGAATTTATTTTGTTTTTGTTTGTTTTTATGAGTACTTTTAGGATAAATGAATTTTATGGGTAGATTCACTGCAAACCCTCATGAGGCCCAACTTGTCCAATAAGGGAAACCTAGGGGTTTAAAAGCTTGCGGCATACGTTAAATGCAGTAGAGAGAGCGAGCGAAAGTGCATTTTTCTTTTTACGCATTTATTTTTTAGATTAGGTTAAAAATTGCTCCTTTTAAAGCTTTATTTTGCTCAATGACTACCAAAAGCAGGTCTGGGGGTGTGATAAGTCTACAAAATTGGGTTAAAAAGCCATCATTTCATGTGCATTTGTAGACTTAATTAGAAAAAGTTGCATCATAATCCCATGATTTCATGCATTTAAGCATAAATGTGGACATGTGATGAAAATTAGGTAAAAACCCTTAATTTTGCATGAATTTATGAGATTAGTGTTTTTCATCACCCCTGAGTCCCACTAAATAGATCTAAAGCACTGTGGCCCCATTGCATTAGTTCATCTTGCATTAGGTAGGGCCCATCCATTGCATCTTTAATTATTTCATTGCTAATGATTTGTTTATTTTATTGTGTAGGGATTGTCACAAATAATGGGGGCCCACATGAAAGAGATAATTTGAAGAAAGAAAGAAGAGAAAAGAAATAAAAGAAAAGGAGAGAAAGAAAAACAAAGGGAGCCACACCCTTGGGGATGCACGCCCAAGGTGGGTCCCGCTGGTGCACAAATCTCACTCTCTGTACAAGTTTTTTATTTTCTAAGATTTCTCTCCGATCGAGATTAGAGTTTCAAATCAAGAATATTTTAGAAGAATCAAGATAGAATTTGAATTAAGGAAGTGTTATCCAAGAGAGATTTGTGATGATTCAGTAAGAAGGAGATAAAAACCAAGAAGGATTAGAACATCAAGTCAAAGCAAGAAACGAGATAAAAATCTCTCACTCAAAAAGAGCCAAGGAGAATGGACGTCCAACCCTGGGGCCCACTGCCTTTGGACGTCCACGCCATCTTCTCTCTATCTCCTCCTTTTTTTCTCCTCCTCTGCTCAATCCACACCACACATTCTTATCTACTATGTATGTAAGGTCCCCGACCTTACTGGGTCAGTTAAGCCCATTAACAGGCTCGTTGACCGTTTATTTTGTAAATATTATAATTAATTGTATTATTAGATATTTAGGTGGTTTTAGATCATGAGCGAGTTTCTTTATTTATTAGAATAGTGTCTGCGAAGTTTCGTGCGATTCCGAGCGCATTTAATCCTAGCAAGGGGTAGTTTGCAATTTAGGAAAAATCGGGTGTTTTTCCAAAAAATTCCAATCTCCATGATTTTGGGTTCGTTGGAAAGGTCTCATCTTGTAGATCATTTTTGTCTGTTGGCTCATTGCGATCCAACGAGCAGAAACCCCTCAAATAATCCATTTCTTCCCGGACCCACTTATTAAGGAGTAAACTTGTCATTTCCCCTTTCCCATTTCTTTAATCTACGATTACCCTAATCTCTTCGTACTTTCATTCTCTGTAAAAAAAAAGAAGCAGCAACCTTCTCCTCTTTCTTCTTCATCTTCTCAAACCCGGATACCAGTCAAAGGGAGCCCAACTCAATGATACAAATCGCCCATCTTCTTTTTTTCGACCGTCTCTCTCCATTGATCTAAGTTTGGTAAGCTTTTCCTACCATCATCTTTCCGATCTTTCTTCCTTCTGCTTAGATTTGGCTTGTACATGATTTTTCCCTTGCTCTTTCTTTTCCTTCGTGTTCTAGATTTAGTTGGGAAGTTTTTGTGGTAGATTGGTAGCATTCTAAGTAGAAAGGTATTCTCCTCCAATTCTTCCCCAATTTCCTCTTCTTCTTAGTTGAGGCAAGTAGATATGCATTGTATAATTAATTATGCATGTATGATTTTGATTAATGATGATTATATGCTAGAGTACCTAAATTCCAAGCTTGTTTCTAGTGTTGATTGGTATTAACATGTTAGATTAGGATTTGGTTAGTTTGGCCTAATTGTTTAATTGGTAAGCCTAATTGATTTAATTGTTAAATAACATGTTACTATGAATGAATGTGATTGTTGGGGGAGCATGGAGGCTCAATTTGTGCATGTTTAGCCATTGGAACGGCCGGAGGAATAAGAGGGAAGAAACCCAAATCGGGGTTACTGTTCGCCGCCCGATCGATCGAACCTTTTGTGCGATCGATCAGACAGGGAACGATATCCCTTAACTAAGAGTCGTCTGCTGCCCGATCGATCAGACAACTGCAGTTAACTGAGAGGTGTCCGAGATCCAATCAATCGGACCTTGGATGGCGTACTGTGGCAGAATTTAACAACTTCGAATATTTGTAACTTTCAATCCGACCATTGGATTTCTGTATTTAATATATTGTTGGAAAGCCCTTGAGACGTAGAATCCAATGGCTCAGGTTTCAAAACAATCAGAGATGGAGAATTAAGGTAGATACTTGGATTAATGATTCAGACCATGTCATTTTAAAAAAGAGACCGTTAACCTAGGTTGGGGCCTTAGATGTTGGATCCCTTGAACCTACTCTCACATGACCATTAATGGGAATAAAATCGAAGCACGTGGCTTGGTGTGCTTCAATGGTTGTCTAGGTATTCGTGTATTACGCATGGTTTAACCGAATGCGTATGGATTCGATTGATTCCTAACATGATTGTACACCAAGGATTTTACCTAAAAGCATCGTTGACCCAATATCCACACGCACTCCGTTAGAACATGTGTGGTACATGGATGACACCACTTGCCTAGGTTTGGATTATAACTTTGTCCTTGACTTGTGATTATATCCACTGATATCGTTTTCTTTTACACTCACTTGGCATAAAATACTTAATTAACTATGAAACATAAATCCTTGTAGAATTAAGACTTGGACCAAACTTATAGTGTACCCTAGGATCATGTGTCATGTACTAGATAAACATGTGTGGCTAGAATGTAAGGGATTATCATATAATTTGGACTTGTCTTGTATTTGGTTCAAATGAGATAATTCCTATGAGTAAGGTCTTGTATATTAAACTAGCCAGATGTGCTTGTCTTGACTCTTATGTCAAACACCACTTCACTACTTTTACCGGACCACAATGGGATCCACTGCGAGAAGGTTTGCATGTCATGACCATCTGTAATTTGGGGGTGTATAGATGGGCCGGTTACTCGGACATCGAGATGGGCCGGTCGGCTTGGACGACGTCCATGGCGTAGAATAGCTAGAAGCAAGCTTGGACCGTGCTGCTATTCCTAGGACTGGGAGCTTGGATCCCCCTGGAGCCGGACTTTGGTATCAGTGGTCTAGTTATGATTATTACTGGTACCCCGAGAGAAGGCTTGGACACCCTCGGAGTCTCCCTCTTGATTCCTGCATTTGCATTGCGTGGATGGCGGTTATTGCTAGTTGATGCTAGAATTTCTTGTCAATGATTCTGATTATTATTATTCATGCTTTTACGCCTAGCTTCATTTCCTCGCATTCACATGATTATACACTTGTCTTTATTATGATACTTGAGGCATATCATATTTATTTATACATTGTTTATCTATTGCTCAACACGTCGTTCACCCTGTTCCTTGGTGTACAAACACCCTAGGTGAGTACTACGAGGAGCAGGCAGGTGAGGAGGTCCCATAGGATCTCCAACAGGCAGAGGAGGAGTGAGAGTAGCGTGCTGATGACGTAGAGTAGCGTCATCTTACTCGGCACTAGAGAGCTTCATGGGACTTCCTTTAGATTTGTCTTTATTCATTTGTTATTCCTCGTTGGACCTTTCTCATTATTGACTTTATGGTTCTTTAAATGGTCTAGGATATTGGGATGACCATTTGTTAATAATTGAATTGCCTTTGTATAGTTTTACTTGTTCTTTGATGCAACTTTAATTATTAATGGGAATGAGTATTCCTTTGCTTTGGTATTAAATATGACTAGATTTATGATAGGTTCCACAGTTCCTATATTTAATGAGGTTCCAAATGCAACATCCTCACAGTAGACTTACGATCCTTGGGCTAAAAGCGCAAAAAAAATTTAATTAGCCCTAAATTTCACTCCCTAGATCCAGTTTATTCTCTAATCAGGTTCAGGGGACGTGACAATGCAACAAAGAGATTTTATGTGGGACCTGCTGCTCAGAGTTGTGTTCAAGATAAAGAAAGTGGATCAAGTTAATTCCAATTCAAATTCCAATTGCTTTGCGTATAAGTCAAGCCAAGATAGAGTTTTATTTTTGGAAAAGTCTCGAGCCAAAAAGAAGGGGGAAAGAACTATAAATAGACCCCTAGGGGGGAACGTCCAAGGCATGCTCCCTTAGCCTAGCACGTCCACCCCCACCCTCTCTCCTCTTCCCTCTTCTTCTCTTCCCCTCCTCACTACAACAAATATGTTGATTAGAAATTTAGGATCATTCTTCTGGCACGTTTATAAAATGTTCCGATGTAGGAACATGTTGCAACCGCTCCTAAATAAAAACATTGTTCCAAAATCAAAATATGCCGAGGAACGGATTTAAAGCGTTCATGTTCTCCTAATTAACTAAATAATTTTTTTTTATCAATGAAGATGCTCATTTTTCTACTGTAAGGACCCAGCCCCAAATTTGATATTGATCATGTGTTAATATCATGGAGTACCACACAATTCACACAATCTAATTGAAATATTTGAGAATTATTAAATTGAAATAAATTAAATATACAACTTTGGGACCAAATTAGTTAATTAAACTAATTGAAACAAATTTAGATTTCTAAGTCTATTGGTCTAGTCTGGAATATTTTTCTAACATCTTTAGTGGGCCTAGTTATTCATCTTCATCAAAATCTGATTTAAAGAAATTAGTCATGTTAAAGAATGATTAGAGATAAAATGGAAATAGATTAATTTACAAAACGCTAAAATGTTATAAATTTTCTAAATTGACACCCGCACTCCTTACTTAATGGAATAAATGGTTGTGCATGGCCCCACTTTAGATTTCACACCCATTACTATGTCCAATCAGAAACAAACAGTAAATGAGATGGAAGAAATAATAAAAGGAATAATTTATATGTATATATATATAGTTAGTTAGATATGTTAGAAACAGTATATATATTGGGCATGGCCCCATCTTATAAGTGTGCACAAATCCTCATTAATGCAAAAAAATGTGCCACCAAATCAGATTTCTATACTCGCGCGCCAAAAATAAAATAAAGGGAAATTTTCAAAAAAGTCCTTAACTTTTGAGTCATTTTCAAAAAAGGGTCATAAGAATTCAATATTTCAAAAACGTATGCAAGATTTAATTCAATCAGGTCCAATCCGGCAATCTATACCCACCGCAGGCGACTTTATATAAACAAAAACTCAAAAGGACAAAAGTGCCCTTAGTGAGTAGTAAGTAGGTAAAAATGAATTTTTCAAAACAATCCTAAACTTTTTAGGTGGTTTTCAAAAATGGACCAAGGAATTGAATATTTTAAAAATGTATGAAAGTTTTCAATACTTCTTTCATTTGGGTCCTGTTTGGAGATCTCCATCCACTGTTGGCAGTTTTTTTTTTTTAATTCAAAATGAAAAAAATCCATTTGATTTCATTCCTTCTCAAACCTGTCGGTCCAACTATAAGATCACTTTTGATTGTTCCAAGTCACTTATATAACAAAATGCATTGATTGCAGTGAAATTTACATTAATAATTAGAGTGCCCAAATATTGGATTGATCATAACATGAAAACTGAAATTAACTATTGAATAGGTTAATAATTAGAGTGCCCACCTAAAAAGTTTAGGACTGTTTTGAAAATTTTCTTTTTACCTACTTACTACTCACTAAGGGCACTTTTGTCCTTTTGAGTTTTAATTTATACAAAATTACCGGAAGTAGGTATGGATTACAGGGTTGGACTTGAGTGAAAGAAGTCTCGCAAACTTTCATACATTTTTGAAATATTGAATTTTTTTGACCCTTTTTTGAAAATCACCCAAAAGTTAAGGGCTTTTTTGAAAATTTCCCTAAAATAAAAAATCTTTGCACGAAACTCCTTCCGGGCAAAATAGAAAGAAAATCCTTTCAATCAGGACTCCACACTTGCACTTCTCCATATATGGGCCAGTTAAATTTTCTAAGAATGAATGCAACAGTTTAATTCCTTTCTTTTTCTCTTAATTTGGGGGCCCACCCTTTCTTGATTTAACAATTGCCTTAAGCTGACGCTGATACAGCATGAAATTAAATAAAAATAAAAACATCAGACATATCTATATTACTAAAGGGATGTATACACTTCTTGGAAGAGGACACTTGGCATGTCTTGGAGATGGACACGTGGCAGCAGCCAGCCTAAAATGGTATTCTGCTAATATCTCATTCTCCATCTAAAATTTCTCCATCCCTCCCTCCCTAAAATCTCTCCTTCTCCATGCTAATGCAATCTCTAAAATCTCTCATTCTCAAGAGGAAAATCCCAAATTGTAAAGGATTGAAATATAATCCTTAATTCCATAGAAGAAATCTGTGCTCTCTGTGGGGCCCACTTGGGGCCTACATCACTGTCAAGGTTGGGACCCACTGATCATCCTAACCAATTCAACAGGAACCCACAAATTTTAATGGCTTAAAAAAAAAGAAACAAATAGAGTGGTCGATTGTGGGCTCAATTGGTCAGAATGGGTGCAAACAAATTTTTTATCCATTTGGATATCATCTATAAATCTAGCAAGACATTTCTGTCACACACGGTTAGAATAAAGATGGTGGACCCCATTCATCTGGGTCCCACTTAAAAATATTTAGTCAATTTGTTAGGTCTATGATCATTTGATCCTTTGATCTTTCTTAATCGATTCGTGGGTCTCATCCCACATAATATGATTTTATGGACGATTAGAATAGAGATGGTGGACCCCATTCATTTGGGGGGTTCCACTTAAATATGTTAGGTTTGGTCAATTTATGAGGTCTATGATCATTTGATCCTTTGACCTTTATCAAGCAATTCATGGGTCCCAGCCCGCATCATATGGTTTCATGAATGGTTAGAATATAGATGGTGGACTCCATTCATCTGTGGGGTCCCACTTAAATAAATTAGGTTTGGTCAATTTATGAGGTTTATGATCATTTGATCTTTTTCAATCAATTCATGGATCCCGGCCCACATCATATGATTTTATGGACGGTTAGAATAGAGATGGTGGACTCCATTTATCTGGGTCTCACTTAAACATATTTGATCAATTTGTTAGGTCTACGATTATTTGATCTTTTGATCTTTTTAAATAAATTCATGGGTCATATCCCGCATAATATGGTTTTATGGACGGTTATAATAAAGATGGTGGACCCCATTCATCTTAGGGGTCCCACTTAAATAGGTTATGTTGGGTCAATTTGTGAGGTCTATGATCATTTAATCCTTTGATCATTATCAAGCAATTCATGGGTCCCAGCCCGCATCAAATTATTTCATGGACAATTAGAATATAGATGGTGGACCCCATTCATCTTGGGGTTCCCATTTAAATAGGTTAGGTTTGGTCAATTTGAGAGGTTTATGATCATTTGATCATTTGATCTTTATCAATCGATTCATGGGTCCCGGCCCGCATCATTGGATTTTATGGACGGTTAGAATAAAGATGGCGGACCTCATTCATCTGGGTCCCACTTAAAAATATTTGATCAATTTGTTAGGTCTACGATCATTTGATCATTTGATCTTTTTAAATCAATTCATGGGTCCCATCCCGTATAATATGATTTTATGGACTGTTAGAATATAGATGGTGGACCCCATTCATCTGGGGGTCCCACTTAAATAGGTTAGGTTTGGTCAATTTTGAGAGGACTATGATCATTTGATCTTTATCAATAAATTCATGGGTCCCGGCCCGCATCATTTGATTTTATGGACGGTTAGAATAAAGATGGTGGACCCCATTCATCTGGGTCCCACTTAAAAATATATGGTCAATTTGTTAGGTCTACGATCATTTGATCATTTGATCTTTCTTAATCAATTCATGGGTCCCATCCCGCATATTATGGTTTTATGGACGGTTAGAATAGAGATGGTGGACTCCATTTATCTGGGGGGTTCCACTTAAATATGTTCGGTTTGGTCAATTTGTGAGGTTTATGATCATTTGATCTTTATCAAGCAATTCATGGGTCCCAGCCCGCATCATATATTTTTATGGACGGTTAGAATATAGATGGCGGACCCCATTCATCTTGGGGGTCCCACTTAAATAAGCTAGGTTTGGTCAATTTGAGAGGTCTATGATCATTTGATCATTTGATCTTTATCAATCAATTAATGGGTCCCGGCCCGCATCATTTGATTTTATGGACGGTTAGAATAAAGATGGTGGACCCCATTCATCTGAGTCCCACTTAAAAATATATGGTCAATTTGTTAGGTCTACGATCATTTGATCATTTGATCTTTCTTAATCAATTCATGGGTCCCATCCCGCATATTATGGTTTTATGGACGGTTAGAATAGAGATGGTGGACTCCATTCATCTGGGGGGTTCCACTTAAATAGGTTCGGTTTGGTCAATTTGTGAGGTTTATGATCATTTGATCTTTATCAAGCAATTCATGGGTCCCAGCCCGCATCATATGTTTTTATGGACGGTTAAAATATAGATGGCGGACCCCATTCATCTTGGGGGTCCCACTTAAATAAGCTAGGTTTGGTCAATTTGAGAGGTCTATGATCATTTGATCATTTGATCTTTATCAATCAATTAATGGATCCCGGCCCGCTTCATTTGATTCTATGGACGATTAGAATAAAGATAGTGGACCTCATTCATCTGGGTCCCACTTAAATATATTAGGTCTACGATCATTTGATCATTTGATCTTTTTAAATCAATTCATGGGTCCCATCCCGCATAATATGGTTTTATGGATGGTTAGAATATAGATGGTGGACCCATTCATCTTGGGGGTCCCACTTAAATAGGTTAGGTTTGGTCAATTTGAGAGGTCTATGATCATTTGATCTTTATCAATCAATTAATGGGTCCCAGCCTGCATCATATGATTTTATGAACGGTTAGAATAAAGATGATGGACCCCATTCATCTTGGTCCCACTTAAATATATTAGGTCAATTTGTTAGGTCTATGATCATTTGATCTTTCTTAATCAATTCATGCCTCACCTAAAGAATAAAACATTTGAAAAAAAAACATAAAGATCAAATTAGCAACAAAAAAAAAGGACTCACAAGTTTACTAATTAATAAATTTATTAAAAATAATTCATATCAGTCTGTGCATTTGGTGGTTTCGTGGTTATCCACGGGATTTTGCTAGTATGTAGTAAAAGGATGTGAAGATGGAGAAATATGCCCAACACCTATATTTGGTGGGTAGAAAAGGTCTCACACCACCGATGCAGTCACAATGATCATGAAACTAAGACTGCAACTGCACAGTTTGTTTGACTAGTGTAACAACAGTTCTGTACTTCTGTAGGTCAGATTATCATATAGACAGCAAAAATGGTGAAGTAGAGAAGACAACAAGCTGAAATAAAAAAGCAAAAACAAAAAAACCAAGCTAGATCACCAATGTCCCTGTTTCCATCAAGGACTGGCATGCAGTGCCTAAGAGCAAGAAAGAAGAACTATGGAAGCGCATACAGGAATAATTTATATTTTTCATTTAAAACTTGGTAGGAAACTAGTTAATACAATGTGCGATCTATGGGGAGACAAAAACTTAAAAAAAAAAAAAAAAGCTTTAAAGAAAGAAGATCTAAGGCAATTCAATCTCAATTTTTCTTAGAGGAAGATTATGTTGTGTCTCAATCCTACAAAGATAAATGCCTTATAAGCATGTCTGATATGTTCAGGAAGTCCAAGGCCAAATTGAGGATAGATTATCTTGATCTTCATACAACTCATGATGATAAATTAAACAATCGTCCTCCAGGAATTAAGCCTGAAGATTGGGAAGCTTTTGTTGAATATAACTTGGCTCCCAAAACTATAGAACCACGGAAAAAAATACTGAGGCGAGGAAAAATATGGACATTTATCACACACGAGTGGTAGGCATGGTCAAGCGAGAGTGTAAGAGAAAATGGTAAGTATTTGGTGCTTATTTATAACATAATTTTCTCTTTATGGAAACAAAATTGCAATAAAAACATGGGAAATGAATAACTATGGGTGATGGCTACCTTTACATTTTTTATTTTCCTTTGATTCTATTACCATAGAAGGAAATATTATCTTATGCTCATTTTTTTATTTTTGCAATATGGTCTTCATTTTTAACTACTAATGACATAAATCATATGTTTTCAATTCTTTTATATTGTAATGCAAACAAATAGGCCCATAGAAACTAATTGTTGAAACTCGTGCAAATATAGAAACGCCAAAAGAAGGATAGTGACCCTCTCATTATTAGGGTTGAAGTGTGGATCGAAGCCCACACAAGAAAGGATGGTTCTATCCCCAGTAGTGTGTCTACACATATGGTGAGTTCATTTTACACTTAAATTCATGAACTATAAAGTAATTAAAAAGACTTACTTATATGGTTGTATGAGTTCATTTTACAATTAAGTTCATGAACTATAAGTAATTTAAAAGACTTACTTATATGGTTGTATAACTTGGCAGGAAAGACTATAAGGAATCTCTTTCCAGGCAAGGTGAAGTCAATCCCACGATATTCTAAATGATCCATTAACTCAAGTATTAAGTGTTAATAAGCGGAGTCGTGTCTGAGGTGTTGGGAACGTGTCCAAAACTCAAATTGTAGGGTCGTTATCGGCTCTTGAAGTGTTGGCCCTTAATGAGAGGAAAGTTACAGACCAATCAACATCACTTAAGAAATTGGAGTCCTAACTGGAAAACCTCATCGAAGAAGTTGAGGTTTGCGACAGTTGGTTGTCAAGGTAGATCTTTATTGGAACTCTTCTTTTTTATTAAACAATTTAAATAGAATTACATCTTTTCTACGCGTATTGAACAAATAACATGTGTTGTAAAACATTATTACAGAAACCCACAGATCCAGAATCCCAAGGAAGCACATCGGTTTTCCACCAAAGATGCCAGGATCAATTGTAGTTTCCAATCCAATAAAGAATGATCAATCTTCAATGAGATGGCAATCATGCAAACTATTATCTTGGCATAATGAAGTCATTGCGTGTGGAAGAACTAATATGGGAAAGGAACGCCAACAGATTCATGGCAAATCTCTTCCAAAAAATACATATAAGGTTATGGTAGATATTGTTGACAAAAGAGACATCGAATTATTTTAACTTGATGGTTATCATTCAACTTTAGGTGAAATTGGATAAGGGTCATTTGCAGCACGGCCTATGAGCTTTACTTTGTTCACTGATTAGTTATGGCTTCTAAAGAACAACTTATTAGACTTTTATCATGGTTTATGATCATTTATAACTTTTGTTAGAACAGTGGAACAGTACGCGGAATGAATTGTCTTTTCAAGTATCATAGTTTTCCATTATTTCGGTGTATATATAAATGCCTTCAAAGGAGAGCTCTTGTTGATTCATTACAAATTAATATTATATATGTATACATATATATATGTATGTATATATATATACCTACATATACATATACATATAATATTTGTATATAATTTATATATGTATATATTATAAGGAGGTGCTCCTATGAGAGACACTCTCACCAAGTTTATGAGAGATGGGTGGAGGCCCTCACTTCCATATCCACTCTCACCAACTTAAATTTAAGGACCCGCAACTTAAATGTAAGCGCCCCCACCTATCTCTCACCAACTTGATGAGAGTGTCTCTCACTAGAGCACCTCCTATATATATATATATGTATGCATATATATATATGCATATCATTATTATACACTTACACTTATGAATGTTATCACAGGTTCTCTTATAAGTTTTTAAGTTTATACTTTTTAAAAAAATAATATTCATAATATTAGGAACGGTTTGTACCTGTACTATTATACCATTTATGAACAGATTCTAGGACTGTTTAGATATGTTCCAACAATAAAAATTTAAGAACGGTTCAATAGTGTGCCAAAAAAATGTATTTAGGGACGGTTTAGCATCGTTCTAAAAATGTAATTTTGGAATCGGTTGAGATCGTTCCGAACAAATGTATTTAGGAACGGTTCGGTATCGTTCCAAAAATATAATTTTGGAATGGGTTGAAATCGTTCCCAGACATAAATTTAGAAACAGTTCATATCAGTCCATTATAATACTCTAGAACGAATATTGATCGTTCCAAAGATTAGGAACACCACATTTTATAACAGACTAAAATTGTTCCTTAATCCATTAGAAACGGTTTAGAACCGTTCTTAATAGCAATTTTAGGTTTGATATGTGATTATTAGGTAATTTTAATACTTTTATAAAGGGAAGGAGGTCTTGGGTGTTTTGATAGATTTTTATAGAAAAATCATTTCTTTTGAGAAAATTTGATTTCAAAGTTCGATTATCAAATTTTGGATGTCTTGATTGGGTCCAGATCTAAAGTATAAAAATTGATCAACATGTGTTTGCATGAAAAAGGGATGTTTTGGGATGCTTAATGGACTCTAGATGCCCTGGTCTAATTATTATTATTCATTATCTCTTTATTAATATCAACACTCATATTCTAGTTACTTTAATTAGTTTTATGCATTCTTAATGTGTGATGCTTTTAGATTTTTATTTTGATCGTTCTCTGTGGGTTTGATCTATAAACACCGTGCACTTGCGGTATTTTATTAATTACACAACAAGGATTTCAATCAAATCCTAATTCTTAATTTTAGATCCGATGTACCTCCAAATCTTCTTAACACTTTCAGGGTCGATGGTTTCGTAGGAATTGACATTCTGCCTGAATGCTAGGGCCGACGTCGACCCTCATGATAGAAAATGAGGGTCGACGTCAGCCCTCGAAAACGGTTAAAAAAAAAAAGGTTTTGGGGCGAGAAGGTTGTTTCGGTGTGGATTTGGCTAAATTGGCCTTTTTGGTGCAATGGCCACCTAAAGCAGTAAGTTTTAGAAAATATACAAGAAGCCTCCTTCTGCACCGCTGAAGAATTCGAAAAAGAACAGTTATCAACATCCAACACAACCCAGAGTGATTCATTCTAGAGTAGCATAAATTCAAATAGGCTCCAAAAATGATTTTTTCCATCATTGAATTAGGTCCGGAGAAGAGAGGAAGAAAAAATAAGGAATAAGATGAAAAAAATTGTTTATTTCTCCCTACCCATGATCGATATCGACCCTCAATACTTAAAATGAGGGTCAATATCTTATTGAGGGTCAATAACAACCATAAGAAAAATGGTAAAAAAAAAAATAGGTTTGGGGTGAATCGCCATTTTCAATGCTTGTTTAGATAATTTGTCTATAATTCTGTTCAATTGCCAGATTAAGTATTCACCGACGAACTGACTTTTGGTTTTTTCTGTTGCGATTCTTGTGAATGTTGAAATGATATGTGGATCAATTCAAATCCGGGTGTCGTACGATTCTTTTACGATGCTGGCAGATAGCAAATTTCCAAAGACTTGACCTTAACAACTTGGAGCTATATAACCCATAGCCGTGTGCCCGTGTGTCTTGTCATACGACATTCAATCGCAATCGATCATTACGCATTAGTCGTATAAAATAGAAGCAGTGGGCACCACTACTTTGTCTTTAATTCAAACGCTAGCGTTAGGATTTAGGAATAATCGAGCGAATTGTTTTACGTGTACCATGAGCAAACTATTTTTGTTAAAAAGCCTCCTCTATTCTTAGGAATCCTCAAAAAAGTTCCTAAATTTAATTTGTTTACTAAAACATTCTTCAACTAATTTTTAATGTCGGAAAAAGGCAACCTTGACACTTTAATTCTCCACTTTTCGTCATTTCAACCATATAATCTTGGTGAAAATTTTTTTTAATTATTATTATTATTATAACGAAGGGGTCCCAGCCATTTGTGCCAGAATAATATTTACAGGTCCGGAGGGAGTCAAGTAACTCCGGCGTGGTAGTATAGTTTCAAACTCTCAAACTCTGTGTACAAATCGTGATTTTAGGCCAATTGAGTTATCCCTCGGTAAAAAGTTAAAAGGATAAGTTTATGTTTTTTTTTAATTAGTGATATATTTACTTGATATATTTATATTTTTATTATCAAGGATTGACATTTACTTCTCCAAGATTTGTATAGGTATCCACCAAATGACACGTGATTGATTAATGACTTGATAGAAACCTTAATCCCATCTTGGTTATCATGCATTCAAGTGGGATCTAACTAAAAATAATTATTCATGCAAAAAAATAGAGAAATAAAATATAAAAAAAGAAAGATGAATATGTAGGTGTTTGGTAGCGTCCCTCTTTATTAATAATAAAAGAAATCTATTTTAAAACATATCAATCTACATAATATATAATAATTATGCACCTTCTTTATGGATGTGCGTTTTGTAGTGTCTCTCTTTATCTCAATTAAAAAGGTATATATATATATATATATAGGGGAAGGTTCTCCTAAGCTGCAGTGTGTAAACGGCACATGTGTGAGTACATGTGTGACCCATTTTTACACTACTGCAGCTTAGGATACCCCTAAGCTGCAGCTTAGGTATATATATATATATGGAAAATATAGAGCGATGATTTATTCCCCATTTATAATTGGCACCCTTTCATCTATGGGATCTTTACAATATCTATAGTTCTCCCACGATAAAAGGAAGAACATAAGAAATTAGCGCACAAAAGAAAAAAAAAAGTTCACTGAACCTATTCAAAGGGCTATCTTAATTAATTTAAAATATGAGTATGAATGGTTGTCCTAGGTTGCCAAGTCACAAGTTGGACCAAAACGATGTTTAGTTTCACTATAACCATTTATTTTATATGTTTGCAAATGATATAGTGTGATTTGCGGATGATATTATGTAGATGTATGAACCAAGAGATGATGTGAAAACAAAACGAGAGAGATGGTGAGATGCTGTGGAGTTTAAGGGCTTTAAAATAAGTTCTACAAAGACACGAATACAAGGATTTGACTTTTGTAGGCATGTACAAACAAATGAGACTAGTGTAGGAATTGAAGCTCAAGAGATACCGTAAAGAGATTCATTTAATACATTACTTATTAATTAGTGAGAATAGAGAGATTAAGGAAGATGCTGAATACAGAGGGCAAGAGCAAGATGGTTAAAGTGGAAACTTTCTTTTGTAGTGCTTGATGATCAATACATACCAACAAAACTAAAGAAAGAAAATCCACAAGATTTTAGTTAGACTAGTTGTGACATATCGAGTAGAATGTTGGTCAATCAAGGAGAAACACATTCACAAAATAAGTATAACAAAGATAAAAATGTTAAGGTAGATGTGTGATAAAACTAAAAATGACAGAATTAGAAATAAAGACATTTAAGAGCATTTTGAAGTAGCATCAATAGGTGATAAAATAAAATATGCTCATTTGAGATGGCTAAAGCACTTACAATGCTAGCCAATAAATGTGCCATTGAGGAAAACTTCTTTTATGCATATTGATGGTCCACCAAAGGGAAGGGGTAGGCCAAAAAAGATGTGGATGGAAGTGGTAATAATAGATTTGAGGAAGTGCAAACTATCTGGACTCAAGATGGATTGGAATGGAGAAACATAATTCCTGTTGTCGACTCCAACATAATTGGGAAAAATGCTTTGATGATTATGAACGATGAGTATTTTTTTTTATTTATATTACATATAATACTTCATATGTTTTTTTTTTAAGTTATCAACCAATCAACATTTTTAAGAAATCGTTTATCTACAATTCAATTTATATCAAATTAGTGTATTTGTTAGAGAAAATCATTTAGGAGTTGATTGTTTGCATGTGAGAATGTAATGCATCATCATGTTTGTCTGCATGAGTAAGTCATGTGTGAAAACCCAAAATTTACACATCTGTGCACAAAAAATCCGTCAATCCAGAAATCCGATCCGCGGATTTTTATCCGATCCGAAGGTAAACGAATTGGTGACAAATTGAGAATTTTGTAATCTGCTAGCAACGGATTGGTGGCGGATTTTACCTTCAACCCGTGGATTCAATCCGATCCGATCCGTTGACATTAAATAAAATAAAAAATATATAATGGGTCTAAATATAAATTAAGAAGTCTAAATTTAAAATAAAAAAAATAAGGGGTCAAAATATAATTTTTTTACAATATGTTTGATATTTTTCTTTTAAAATTAGATTGAACAGATTAATCCGATCCGATTCTTTCCGATCCGGTCCTCCACGAATCGGATCGGATTTTAACAATCACGGATTGGTGACAGATTTCAAATCCATCAATCCGTAGGTAACAGATTGGTGACGGATTTGGCCCAATTCACACCAATCCGATCCGTGTACACCCCTAGTAAACAGTTACACAAACTATTTTCACACCAAAGCAAAAATGCATGTGCTACAATGTATGTGGTGGCTTTTTTCATATCCCGGGAAGAACATCAAGAAGCTTCATTTTTGTTATCATTCCTAGGGGTCCTTAAATCACAATTTAAACTGTTCATCTTCTTTAGAAGGCTAAACAACTAAGAGGCCAAATCTCTTATCTTAATTCTTCTTATATTTTTTAGCAGACTTTGAAAAACCCCAAACTATTAGAACATATTTTTTGGACTTTTATGGGCCTCTAATTTATGATCCGAACTACTCATCTTTTTACAAAGCTAAAAGTTCTTAAAGATCAATTTTCATATGTTAATTTATCATGGATTTTTAGAAATTAATGAAATTATATAATTGATGGATATTTTTAGAATTAAATGTGAAAAGAAATGAAAACGACAAACAATTGAATAAATCCCATATGTATATAATTTGCATATGAATCATTTTCACATGAAACAAATGACCCCTAAAGAATCAAACCTAAAGGTAGGATTATTGTATGTTATATAGATTTATATTGTTTAAAATAAATTAATTTTCTATTTATAAATAGTATAGTATGAAATGTCCATTTATTCAACTTTTTCTAGTAATTTTAGTTCTTTTATTTCTAAAAGAATAGTTCGTTCTACTGAGGGCCTATTTGGATGCATGATGAACAAGATGGGTTTAACTGTTTCAAGATTCTTCGAGTTATCAATCAATCAAATGTCAATTTGGTAGGCCTGTATCCTAAGCTTTTAAGATGTATAAACAACAATCCTTGATGGTTAGATGTTAAATATGTCTATTCAATATTACACTAAATAGAGGGCTAAAATGGTCTAAAAGATAAAAGGTGGAGAGTTTAAGTTAAGTTTGCTTTTATAAGTCATTTCTGCTTACGAAAGTTAAATGACCCTAAGTTTGAACTTAAGTTAAAAGGGATGAAAAAAAAGGGAAGATTTCAAAAAAGGTATAAAACTTTTGACTCATTTAGAAAAAATGCATGAAGATTTGAATAGGGGTTTTTACCATCCTCAAATATCCTTACATCTCCAAAAGTGTCCTTAAATACATGTAATGCCCAAAAGCATCTTGTACAGCATACTCTGATTTTTTTCGAACAAAATTACCCCTCTAACTCGTTCTTCTCGACATCGAGACTTGATTTGGCACGTTAAAGTTTTTGGAGGCTAGTTCAACCCCTTTTTCGCAACATTGAGACTTGATTTTGTTGTCACGCCCCGAGCACGAGATTTCACTCATCTCAAAGCACAACATACGCCCATGTGAAAACTCGAACCATGTGAAAACTCGAACCAACTCCTTGAGGAGGGACGTCCGTCGACGGGCCCGGACGCTCGAGTCTTGCTCTCAGGGACTCTCCACCTTTCTTAGCTTTCGAAGGCATGGTTTCTGGGAAGATTGAGAAGGTTGGGAAGGTTGGGATAGTGCTTTCCCACAGACGGCGCCAATTGTAGGTGTAGAAAAATATGACCCACAATAATCGGGGTGCCTTACAGGACTTATCCAAATGAAGAAGATGATCTGCTGCCTCAAAGCCTGAAAGAGAAGAGCAAATGATCAGAGGACCCTGGCCTGAGCGGCGCAAGGCTCTCCGATGCCTAAGTCAGTAAGTGAACTGGGACAAAGGAGAGGGAGAAGAGAGGCAAAGTGGCGACTCTCAAGTGTGAATAATGCGTACCTTGCATGTGAAATGAGGTTCTATTTATAGAGAACTGGACGATATCTTGGATGATATTTTGGCGTGGGTCCCATGATTTGATAGGGAAGTCTTTATCAGCCCACAAAGTAATAAATGCGGTCCATTCCAGCCCACTTTGCATTTAATGACAGTCGGATCAGCCCACATCACATTTAATATGCGTCATGTTGGGCCAGATCATGTCGGACGCCTTTGGCGGTAGAGGTCCCATCGGATTCACCCTCGGGCCTTGCCCTGATTTTGCTTCAGCGCTGGATGCCGCCCTGTCAGTGATCTGGTGAAGATTGTGGATGGCTAGATGTCGCATCTGTCTCACTGGCTCGCGCCCCTATTCCTCCACGTGTCTGATGGTGTGGCGGGCGAAGGGCGCGAGTGGGGATTCTCCCTTGCTTCGGCCTTCGTCCCGGCTCCTTTGGCCGAGGTTAAGCTTTTATCCGAGGTGGACACCTGGGTAGCCGAGCTCGGCGCTAGCAGCCAGGACCTACCTGACTTCGGTTGAGGCCTCAGTCCCGGTAGCCGAGGTGAGTCTGGTGCCACGTATGGCACGCAGATGGCACGTGAGAATGCTTAGTCCCATCTGATGGCTGTGATTAGCGTAATCCTGGAGCTTTAAAAATCTCCCCACACAATTGCCCCCTAGTTTGTAACTTCTTAAGCGCCCTAGCCTTTAGGGGTTAGAAGCTAGAGAACCCGTCTGGAGATGCAGCGATCATTGCCTGATGTCACTTCAACTTCTCTGAGGCAATAAATGTTCCTCCCTGGGGAACGAACCGGCTGCTACACATGTAGCTTCTTCACTGATCGCGCTGTCACATTGATGGAACGGGCGCAGATTGCGAAGTTTGCCTTTTCGAATTCGAAAGTGGCGCCCAAAGAGGGTTTCCTTCCCCTATAAATAGGGTTGTCTCCTTTCTTTACTTTTTTTTTTTATTTTCTTTGCCCTTGTCTTCGATTTCTGCTCTGCTCTTCGTCTGTCTTCTCGAGATCTCTCTGGCGAGGACAACCGTAGGACGCGCCCAGATCTATTCTTGACTCGCCCTCCTGTTTCTGTAAGTAACTTCGTGCCCCTGTCTGTTTCTTTTTTAGGGTTTTCCACCTTTGGGGTTTCTTTCTGCCTTCTTCTTCTTTTAGACATGGGCACCCCTAGGTTTCGGTTAGATACGGACAAGGGCATGGTTAGGTTTAGGGCTACTTACAATATTCCGGAAGGAGTTCGCCTCAGGCCGGCAAATCCCAGCGACTATGCCATGCGCGGCTGGTCCTGCGGCTGGATGCCGTTCCCTCTGATCTCCGTGATTGAGGGCGGGGTCAGATTTCCTCTGCACCCCCTGCTTAGGGCCTGCCTTAGTGTCTGGTCGATTACCCCGTGCCAGCTGATGCCTAATGGCTTCAAAGTCATCATGGGCACGGCGAAACTGAACGAGATCTTGGGGATTAACCTGGGTGTCCATGACATCGAGGATGTCTACGACATCTGCAAGGCTGGGGGAGACAGTTATTATCTTCGGGTGAAGCAGCATCGAAGGGGCTTCGTCCTGGCCTTGGAGGATTCCAGTAAGAACGCCGAGGAAGATCTCTTCTGTGTATCGGGGGATTGGGAATTCGGCACTTGTGAGGACATGAGGCTGATGGTCCCTCGCCACCTCGGGGCCGTCCTAAGTAAATACTGCTTCTTCCCTCTGTTTATTTTGCTCAACCTCTATGTTGCCGAGCTGATATTCTTGTTGTTTACGGTGCAGAACTGCAGGCGAGGCGACGCCGGGCCATGAGTGAAGGCTGGAAGAAGAACATTGACGACCACAAGAAGGTCGAGAGATACAAGGGGCACGAGACCAGATCGGCCTGGAAGCTGCTGGGGTATACGCCAAGGTACCGCGGCCACTACAAGAGAATCGGAGCGGCTCTGGAGGACGAGCCGCAGCCTGATCATCCTCCTGTCACCTTGGCCGTGCCTGCCGAGGTTCCTTTGATCGATCCTGCCACGAGCCGAGCTGCGTCTGGCGCTGAGGCATCCACTTCTTCTGTCTCGGGGTCGCCGAACTTAAAGGAGATAGTAGATGCTTATTCGTCCGACAAGGAAGAAAGAATGGAGGGAGGCTCAAGAGTGCCCGGTACCAAGGATCTGGCGGCTAAGTTTAGGCGCGGGTCCTTTTCTTCTGCGACACCATCGTCTGCCAACACCCGCGTGGCTTCGGGCTCGAGGGGTGTTGCTGTCACTTCTGCTCCTGCCACCACACCGAGCGAGGGAACGCAGAGGCGTTCAACTGATCGCCCGAGGGAGGGGTCCCCGCCCAGGAAGAGGTCCAAGGCGGGTGAGAAAGACTCAGGGGCTGAACAGCCCTCGAAGGGTAAGACACCTGTGCGAGCTCCCGGGGGTAAGGCTCTGCCTGAGAAAAGTGCGCTGGCTAGCAGGGTGACTGGCGAGGTGGCTCGCGAGCTCACCACCTTGGTAGGGCAAGGGTCCGGATCGGCTTCCGGACCTCGTACTGCCCCAGCGGCATGGAGACCCAGGATGGAGACGCAGCCCGGGAAGCCTCTAAACGTCGAGGACCGGGTGCTGGGGAACTCCAACGTCATTGGAGCCCTCGCAAAAGCTTGCGTCTTACCGCGTGACATGGAAGTGCACGTGAAGCATGACAGCGAAAGTCTGCTGGGCTCGGCGATCCAGGCTGATCTTTTGGTAAGTATCTTCAACGCCTTCCTTTAAGTGCTTCAGTTCGACTGCTTTCATCTGACTTACTTTTCTTTTCGCAGAACGTGCAGAGGCTCCTGGTAGTGATGGAAAGGAGTGACAAGAACGTCGCGAAGGTCACCCACCTAGAGTCTGAGAAGGAAAAGCTGAAGAATGAGCTGGAAGAGCTGAAAAAGAGTAGCGCCGAGGCGACCGCACAGCTGGATGTAGCTCTAGTCAGCGTCACTGATCTCACGTCGAAGACCCATTAACTAAGGGGTGATATCTGGATGAAGACTAAGAGGATTGCTGAGCTAGAGTCGGAGCTGGCCAGAACAAGGTCTGATTCGGCGGCTGAGTCGACGAGGCAGCGCGGCGAAGTGCTAGCCGAGCGTGCCGAAATCGAGAAGTTATAGAAAGAGAATGCCGAGCTGAAGAAGGGGAATGCTGGTATCAAGGCTTCTCTGCTGTCCGAGGCACAGTCTTCTTTTCAGAAGGGGGTGGACTAGGCCATTGAGGAGTATGAGATGCAGGTGGAGGAGATCACCTCCATTCTGTTCGAGGATGGGTGCTTGGCCACACTGAGGCGTGCAAGGGTTCCCGAAGACCACCCGGTCTATCAGAATTTGCCGAAGTACTCCGACCCAGACCTTGAGCCGAGCTCCACACCTTTGTGTTGGGATTGGTGTATGCCCTAAAGCCCACTAGCTGCACTCTCATTCTTTGTTACTGGATATTTACTGGTTATTTAATGGAATGACTCTTTTATGCTTAAACATGTATATATGTATGGTTGTGTAAGGCCCATTGTTTCTAGTAAATGAATTAGGTGTGTAGTGTCTACGCACAGATAGGTCTAATTCATGGTCAACTGGAAACATCATATTTGTTCATAACTGAAAGATGGAGCTGGGCACTTCATCTTGGTATAAGTTATAATGAGAGACTCTCCTGTATTCAGGGTGACTTACCTAAGTCATGGGAGGGCTTTTCCGGATTCATCTCATTAGTGCATATGCAATGCATTGAACAGGACCATGGTAGGTGTGATCTCTAAAATAGTACTATCACAGAGAGAGATCAAGTCACCTCATGCTACTGAGTGACCGGTGCTCTTAATCTTGAGCATTTGTGGATGAACTGACGAAGTCAAGTTCTTGTGCTATAATTCACTATGGGTGAGATTCTTTTCATGGGTCAACAGCTCTGTGTTTTGGGTACTCGGACTTGATCAGTTGGGACATGCAGATGGAATAATCGTCCCCTTAGAATTATCCGATTAATCATCAAAATCTAAGATCTTAGTATATGGATGTTCCATATGGATATTGAACTTGTGGGTCGCTCCCTGGATCAAGAGAATGATATTCGAATGATGATTATGTTAAGGATATGAAGTTCTAAGGTTTAGATGTAATCGGGAAGGTTGATAGTACATGTGATAACCTGACTCGATTATGGATGTTACATAGAGGGGCATTCAGGTCATTACACTTAGTAGGTCGAAGACAACCGTCATTTTATGACGAGCTTATTATATTATATATTTGTCCTTGGAGTTCAACCATAACTCTTTAGTGGAATGAGCTAAGGTTAAAATGGTCTTAATGTTGCTATGGGTTTAGCATGGACATTTTGGTCATTTTGGGAGCCAATGGCAAATATGTCTTTTGGTCCCTTCTCTAGTCACTTTCCAAGATTGGCATGGTTTCCTAAAATGTTTAGATAACATAAGGATGAATTATTTTAGTGGAAAAATAATTTTGAGTTTAAATTCAAATAGGCCTTTGATGGCATACATGAATTCAACTCTAGATAAATTGTATGTGGGCCATGGTGTGCATTATCATGAGGGACGTCCATAATAGGATTTCCATGGGTAAGGTTTCCAACTTTGAGTAGGACTCTCTACTTGGAAAGTTGGACTCCTCTTTGGATTAGTATTCCTATGAGAAAGTTTCCTTTTTGGATTAGGAACTTAAAATTAGTAAGTGTTGTATAACTAGGATTACTAATTGCATGGGAAGTTCCTTTTAGTTTCCTTTTCTAATTAGAGTGTTTCTTAAAGGAAATAAATCTTTCCTTTTTGGACATCAATGAGAATTAGGAGAGATAAACTTTTAGGAAAGGTTTCCTCAAAGTTGATAAACTTTTAGGAAAGGTTTCCTCAAAGTTTCTATAAAAGAAACCAACAAGCCCTTGGACGTCCAACACTTTGATAGCTTCCTAGGAGTCCCACACGTCCAGCCTTGGAGTAGTTTCTTCTTCATTGAAGAAAACTTTGAGATCTAAGATTATTCCTTGGAGAAATAATTCTTAATTCCTAGATTAAGATCCCACCATCTTAGCCAATCAGATTTGGAAGTGAGATAGAGGAGAAGATCAAAGGCAATACTAGTGCAGAAAAATCCAGCAACTTGTTTGCTAATTGCAAGTCTGAGTTCGGGCCTTTGGATTTATTTTTTCAGAGATTTGAAGTCTACAAATCTTCGAGGTATTAGTCTTCTTCATTCTCCTTTAATTATACACTTGTTGGTCATGAATTCATGGAGTTCTCATGCGATCTATATGGCTGATTTATGCTGGCCAAATCAGATTTTTAAAAATCTGTCATGTTACAAATTAGCCATGAATATCTTCCGCTAATTCAGATCTGAATCGCAGTTTCTTTCAGTGGTATCAGAGCCACTCCATGTGAAATCATGATCCCATGTTGTGTATAATTAATCCTAGATTGATTATGGGTATGGTGGCGCCCTATGAAAGTTATGTTGTGATGCATGTTGTGTGCAAGTTTCATTAACATTGCTGGAATTTATTTTCCAGGTTTGTTTAATGATGCAATAGTGTGTTTGCATGCACTAACCTCTTTGTTTGCAGCCATGTATTGCATCCTTGATGGTTCGCATGATTGTTATGTGGATTTGGATATTTTTTCATTAGTTGGAAAGTGTACGATTGCGCGTTTAGCAATCATAGGAAGTTGTAATTCTTTCTTTACTTTTATTCCAACTAGTCTTGATGTAAGCTTTCTTGAAAAGCATAGGTATCTCCAATGTAATTTGGGATTTTGTTTTTTATGGGTTTGCTTGTATAAATTTAATTTATTGGAACAAGCAAGAAGAAGAAAGTTTCAAGAAAGGTTGCAAGTAACCGGACTCCTTAGTGGTGGAGGAGACAAGACTTCTTGGTGAAAGATGAGACCTATTCTTGATGTCCTAGTTCGATAAGGATTAGAAGTCCGAAGAGCACGGAGCCATCAAGGATTGCATACCTTTATTTTCTTTTATATATGGAATACATGGATGAGTGCTTTATATAATTGCTATAATTGTCACCTAGAAACATGGCCACCATTAGGTTCTAAAATTGGCATCTTTATTGAATTAGATTGTTTTTAGTTTGGCAAATTATTTTAAACGGAACTTAGACCAGCACCTTCTATTTGTCTAAGGTTTAAAATTGGATAGGGTTTAATTCATCTTGGCACCCTTGGTTTCCAAAGAAGGCTAAACTAAAATATAATTAGATGCTACCTATGGGTTTTCATAACCCAAGATAGTTTTTTGACTCTTTGAAGGGATTTGCTCAAATGTTTTAAAGCAAAGGTTATTTAATTTTAAGATGGCTTAAGTCATAAATTTAATTAACCAAGTTTGCTAGATTTAAAAAGAGCTTTTGAGTAAAGCAATGTAAAGGTCAAAAAGTATAAACCCTAGTGATAAATAATCAAGTGGGAGAGGGGTTTTAGGAAAGACCCCACGGCCTTCCATTTTCGGTTCATGTTATCTCATTAAAGTGTTAGTAGGAGCGGCCATCCCTTCGGTGGAGTTCTTTACTAAAGACCGCTTTGATGGGTTAATGGGTGAACTAATGTGAATATTTGTAATGAGGTGTTAGTAGGAGCGGCCATCCCTTCGGTGGAGTTCTTTACTAAAGATCACTTTTATAGAATGTCAATGAAGTGTTGGTGGGAGCGGCCATCCCTTCGGTGGAGCTCTTTACTAAAGGTCACTTCTAGAAAGGATAAAAGTTTCTTCCCTTCGGAGGACTTAATCATAGACATTCTGGGAAATTTCATAAGAGATGGTTATGCACTTGACATAAGACGGTAATGACCTCTCCTTAGGAGTTAAAGGGTTATTTGTCATATGAGGCCAAACCAATCAGTGATTGGACTACCACTGGATATGTGTCCAGATAGTGATAATCCAAATAAGTCTGCCTTAATTCAACGTGACTGTAGGCTCGGCCATCCCTTCGATGGAGGGTCTATGAGGAGGTTGAAACACTGATACATTATGATTGGGGTTGAATAATGTAAAAAGTTTTTGTGCTTTATTTTTCCTTTTTTAACAAGCACCATATGCATATTACATATATACTGCATGTCTAATTATAATCCGTTTATATCCAGAAAGAGATGGGTAAAGACTCTTTTAGTCCGTTGATGTGCATTCTTCGTGAGAATAAACTGACTGGCCCTAACTACGTAGATTGGAAGAGAAATCTTGACATAGTACTCACTGCTGAGGAGTACAAGTATGTCTTGCTGGAAAACTGTCCCGATATTGATGCTAATTCTACTGATGACCAGCGAGAGGCTGAGAGGAAATGGAAGAAAGCGAATAGCATGGCTAAATGCTACATGCTCGCTTCCATGTCCAACGTGTTGCAAACACAGCACGAGCATATGGACACAGCCTATGAAATCATGATGTCCTTTTCTGAGATGTTAGCAGACAAGAGCAGGCCAGCTAGGCAAGCTGCTATGAGGACTATCATGAATGCTAGGATGGCTGAGGGAACACCTGTTAGAGAGCATATGCTCAAGCTGATGGATTGTTTCAATGAAGCTGAGATTCTAGGGGCTGAGATTGATGCAGGGAGTCAAACTGACATGATTCTCGAAACTCTGCCGGACTCTTTCAATCAGTTCAAGCTCAATTTCAATATGAGCAAGATGGACATGACTCTACCTGAGTTAATGAAAGAACTCCAGGCGGCAGAGACCATCATGAAGCCCAAAGCCCAAGCTCATTTTTTCCAGTCTTCCTCTAAACCAAACCCGAAAGGGAAGAAGTTCAAGAAGAAGCAGAATAAGGGAAAAGGGCAGAAAAAGGACAATGCTGGAAATAAGAAGGACAAGGGTACAGATGGAAAGCCCAAAGGGAAATGCTTCAAGTGTGGCCTCAAAGGTCATTGGAAGAAAGATTGTCCCAAGTTCCTGGCCTCAGTTAAGAAAGGTACATCTTTTTCATACTACATTGAAACTTGTCTAATGGTTGATTCTACTGACTCATGGATAGTAGACTCAGGAGCCACTAATCATATCTGCAATTCATTGCAGGGGTTTCAAATAATGCAGAGAATTGAGAAAGGAGAGTTTGCCTTTAGAGTCGGAACTGGAGCTAAAGTTTGGACAGTTGTAGTAGGAGTTGTTACCTTACATTTTCCATGTGATAGGATATTAGTTTTAAATAATGTTTTCTATGTTTCGGACATGAGGAAGAATTTAATTTCAGTTTCCAGATTAATTAAATTTAATTATTCAGTTTCTTTCCATTCTGGTATTGATATCAGTAGAGATGGAAATATTATATGTTCCGGTAGAATACATGACAACTTATTTTATATATATCTTATTGCTCCCACACTGCATAATGTACAACAAGAAAACTCAACTTCCCTTAAGAGGAATGTATCTTCAATTAATGACACATATCTTTGGCACTTACGTTTGGGTCACATTAACCTAAAACGGATTCAGAGATTGGTAGAAGATGGGCCTTTGAGCTCATTAGATTTCGAACCTTTTCCTCAGTGCGAATCTTGTCTCAAGGGAAAGATGACCAAACGGTCATTCTCTGGAAAGGGACTAAGGTCAAAAGAGTTGTTAGAATTGATTCACACTGATGTGTGTGGTCCTATGAACAAACCGGCTCGAGGAGGGTATGAGTATTACATCACCTTCACCGATGATTACGCTAGGTATGGATATGTATACTTAATGCGACGCAAGTCTGAGGCGTTTGATAAGTTCAAGCAATTCAAGGCTGAGGCGGAGCTACAACTAGAAAAACATATCAAAGCCCTTCGATCTGATCGAGGTGGCGAGTACCTCCTGGGTGAGTTCAAGGAGTACCTCACACAACATGGGATTGTGTCTCAGTTGTCTGCACCGGGTACACCCCAGCAAAATGGTGTAGCAGAGAGAAGAAACCGTACCCTTCTTGATATGGTAAGGTCCATGATGAGTCATGCAACCCTACCTATATCTTTTTGGGATATGCCCTAGAAGTAGCAGCATACATTTTAAATCTGGCACCTTCTAAATCAATACCTAGGACACCCCAAGAAATGTGGACAAGTCGAAAACCTAGTTTAAGACATATTCACATTTGGGGTTGTCCAGCCTATGTACTGAATGATAAAGCTACCAAGCTGGAACCCAGATCGAAAATGTACTACTTCATTGGGTATCCTAAAGGAACGAGAGGTGGCATCTTTTATCATCCAAAGGAGCAAAAAGTGCTCATCAGCACTCATGCTAGGTACTTGGAGGATGATTGTATGATGCACCAAGAGCTTAGTTGTAAAGAAACCCTTGAGGAGATTCTTCCGGGATCTCCTATAACATCTGTACCAGATCCTGAGACAGTAGATGAACAAGATATTCCTTTGAACACTCCGAAGCCTCGTCGTAGTGGGAGAATTTCTAGACAGCCAGAAAGATATCTAGGAGTGTCTTTTAAGACAGACTCTGAAGATCTGGTTGAGGATCCTACTAGTTATGATGAAGCAGTAACGGATATAGATGCTGACATGTGGCAGCAAGCGATGAAATCTGAAATAGATTCTTTGTATTCCAATCAAGTCTGGGAACTTGTAGATGCACCTGAAGGGATTAAACTCATAGGGTGCAAGTGGATCTACAAGAGAAAGAGAGGAGTGGATGGGAAGGTGGAAACCTTCAAAGTAAGACTGGTGGCGAAAGGATATACTCAGAAAGAGGGTATCGATTATGAGGAAACCTTTTCACCAGTGGCTATACTTAAGTCCATAAGGATTCTCTTGGCCATCGCATGTCATTATGACTACGAGATATGACAGATAGATGTCAAGACAGCTTTTCTTAATGGAAGTCTTGACGAATGCATCTATATGATGCAACCAGAGGGCTTCATTGCTGGTGGCCAAGATAAGATGGTTTGTAAACTTAAGAAGTTCATTTATGGACTTAAGCAAGCATCTAGAGCATGGAACATCAAGTTTAATCAGGCAGTCAAATCCTTTGGCTTTGATCAAAACATTAATGAACCATGTGTGTATAAGAAAGGAAGTGGAAAAGCAGTTGCATTTTTGGTTCTGTATGTAGATGACATATTACTCATAGGAAATGATGTAGGTTTATTGTCATCCACAAAGGTTTGGTTATCCTCTCAATTTCAGATGAAGGATTTGGGTGAGGCCAGCTATATCTTAGGGATCAAGCTCTTGCGTGATCGCAAGAATAAGATGTTAGCCTTATCCCAATCTTCATATATTGAGAAGATATTGGTCAAGTTTAACATGCATGACTCCAAGAAGGGCCTCCTACCTTCTAGACATGGAGTACCACTGTCCCGAGATCAATGTCCAAAGACATCTGAAGAGATAGAGAGCATGAGGAGAATTCCATATGCATCCGCTGTTGGAAGCCTCATGTATGCTATGTTATGTACTAGACCAGATATTTGCTTTGCCGTTGGCATGGTTAGCAAATATCAGTCAAACCCTAGACCTATGCATTGGACAGCTGTTAAGCATATATTCAAGTATCTTCGGAGAACGAAAGATTATATGCTAACCTTTCGAGCAGATGATCTAACGCCATTGGCGTATACAGACTCTGATTTCCAATCTGATAGTGATGCCAGAAAGTCTACCTCAGGGTACGTCTTTACTATGTCAGGAGGTGCTATATCATGGAGAAGTGTCAAGCAATCCTGTATAGCTGATTCTACCATGGAAGCAGAGTATGTGGCGGCATCGGAAGCTGCGAAAGAAGCGGTATGGCTCAGAAAATTCCTGTTGGAATTGGGAGTTGTTCCTGCAGTGCATAAACCGATTGTCATGTACTGCGATAACACTGGTGCTGTAGCACAGTGCAAAGAGCCCAGGAATCATAAGAAAGGAAAGCACATTCAGAGAAAGTACCACTTGATCCGGGAATTTATTCAGGATGGAGAGATAGTGGTGGAGCATATTGCTTCAGCAAATAACTTAGCTGACCCATTCACTAAGACTCTTACTGAGAAAGTCTTCACTTCTCATGTTGAGTCCATGGGTGTTAGGTTAGGAAGTAGTGATCTTTAGTGCAAGTGGGAGTTTGTTGGGATTGGTGTATGCCCTAAAGCCCACTAGTTGCACTCTCATTCTTTGTTACTGGATATTTACTGGTTATTTAATGGAATGACTCTTTTATGCTTAAACATGTATATATGTATGGTTGTGTAAGGCCCATTGTTTCTAGTAAATGAATTAGGTGTGTAGTGTCTACGCACAGATAGGTCTAATTCATGGTCAACTGGAAACATCATATTTGTTCATAACTGAAAGATGGAGCTGGGCACTTCATCTTGGTATAAGTTATAATGAGAGACTCTCCTGTATTCAGGGTGACTTACCTAAGTCATGGGAGGGCTTTTCCGGATTCATCTCATTAGTGCATATGCAATGCATTGAACAGGACCATGGTAGGTGTGATCTCTAAAATAGTACTATCACAGAGAGAGATCAAGTCACCTCATGCTACTGAGTGACCGGTGCTCTTAACTGACGAAGTCAAGTTCTTGTGCTTTAATTCACTATGGGTGAGATTCTTTTCATGGGTCAACAGCTCTGTGTTTTGGGTACTCGGACTTGATCAGTTGGGACGTGCAGATGCAATATAGAATCTATGCCATCTGATGATGGAATAATCGTCCCTTTAGAATTATCCGATTAATCATCAAAATCTAAGATCTTAGTATATGGATGTTCCATATGGATATTGAACTTGTGGGTCGCTCCCTGGATCAAGAGAATGATATTCGAATGATGATTATGTTAAGGATATGAAGTTCTAAGGTTTAGATGTAATCGGGAAGGTTGATAGTACATGTGATAACCTGACTCGATTATGGATGTTACATAGAGGGGCATTCAGGTCATTACACTTAGTAGGTCGAAGACAATCGTCATTTTATGACGAAGCTTATTATATTATATATTTAGTCCTTGGAGTTCAATCATAACTCTTTAGTGGAATGAGTTAAGGTTAAAATGGTCTTAATGTTGCTATGGGTTTAGCATGGACATTTTGGTCATTTTGGGAGCCAATGGCAAATATGTCTTTTGGTCCCTTCTCTAGTCACTTTCCAAAATTGGCATGGTTTCCTAAAATGTTTAGATAACATAAGGATGAATTATTTTAGTGGAAAAATAATTTTGAGTTTAAATTCAAATAGGCCTTTGATGGCATACATGAATTCAACTCTAGATAAATTGTATGTAGGCCATGGTGTGCATTATCATGAGGGACGTCCATAATAGGATTTCCATGGGTAAGGTTTCCAACTTTGAGTAGGACTCTCTACTTGGAAAGTTGGACTCCTCTTTGGATTAGTATTCCTATGAGAAAGTTTCCTTTTTGGATTAGGAACTTAAAATTAGTAAGTGTTGTATAACTAGGATTACTAATTGCATGGGAAGTTCCTTTTAGTTTCCTTTTCTAATTAGAGTGTTTCTTAAAGGAAATAAATCTTTCCTTTTTGGACATCAATGAGAATTAGGAGAGATAAACTTTTAGGAAAGGTTTCCTCAAAGTTTCTATAAAAGAAACCAACAAGCCCTTGGACGTCCAACACTTTGATAGCTTCCTAGGAGTCCCACACGTCCAGCCTTGGAGTAGTTTCTTCTTCATTGAAGAAAACTTTGAGATCTGAGATTATTCCTTGGAGAAATAATTCTTAATTCCTAGATTAAGATCCCACCATCTTAGCCAATCAGATTTGGAAGTGAGATAGATGAGAAGATCAAAGGCAATACTAGTGCAGAAAATTCCAGCAACTTTTTTGCTAATTGCAAGTCTGAGTTCGGGCCTTTGGATCTATTTTTTCAGAGATTTGAAGTCTACAAATCTTCGAGGTATTAGTCTTCTTCATTCTCCTTTAATTATACACTTGTTGGTCATGAATTCATGGAGTTCTCATGCGATCTATATGGCTGATTTATGCTGGCCAAATCAGATTTTTTAAAAATCTGTCATGTTACAAATTAGCCATGAATATCTTCCGCTAATTCAGATTTGAATCGCAGTTTCTTTCACCTTGGGTGAGAGTGCCCCAGTCGATGCCCCTGCAGCTGGTCCTGTCTCGGATGGTGCTCCAACTGTCCCGTCTGCCAGTGATGCCCCAGTCGCACCTCTGGGCGATGCTTCTTCTGACCCTCCTGCGGGTGATCCACCAGACAAGGCCGCGGTCGTAGCCGAGACCGCCGGTTCATCAGAGACGGTGATCGTACTGGTGGAGTCGCCAAAGCCGCTGTAATTATATCTTTCTTGCTTTCGCTCTTTGTAATTTTTCCTTTAGCTTTGTAATATCCTTCATCTTTAATGAAAAACAGAGCTCCTTTACTTGTGCACTTGTGCTCCATTTTCTCTCTTTCCCTTTCTTTTTTGAGTTCGGCTATTTTATGCTTGAGTCTGGCTGAGTGCCTCTAATTCAACGTGACGTGTGAGCCTTGAGTTGGAGAGAGTACCGAACGGTCTTCATAGTTATCTGTGCTGATTCTCTGTATTCTGAAGACCATAAATAGCAGTAAGTGTGGTGGTATGGCCAATGAGGAAAATGAGCGGATGGCTCCACGTGGCGCCATTGGAACCGCTGGTCAGCATGTAGGAAGACGCGCACCCCACGTAGGGCGTGGGAGACCTCGCCTCATAAATTCCTTTGAAGACCGGGCCCTTCTTCTTCCTATAAATAGGAGTAGCAAGCTCGCCATGGGAGAGAAAAGAACCCTGACATTTTATCTTATGATATGGGAACCTGCCTCTTTCTGTTAGCCGTCCTGGCAGCCATGTTCAGTGGAACCTTAGGAACCTTTGACTCGGGTGAAACCTCTGCGCCAGAAGACAGCTTCCTCCGGGAGGGACTGTCTGTCGTGGTCTGCGCGCTCTCTGAAGACGATCCTCGTGGACTACGCGCTCTCTAAACGCGGGTCCACGGCCAACTTCCTCCGATGCGGCTGCATGGGAATCTTTGCAGCCGGGGGTTGGTGGCGCCCCGCGCGTTTGGGGGTCTTGTTTTCATCCCAAAGGGCCCTGCATGGAATCATTGCGCAGGTCTTCTTGTGGGATATCCAGACCTCCGAGCAGCGGGCAGGATCGAGAGGTCCTCGGACTAAGGGGGCTCTTGTTTGCAAACTTTGGTCTAACCCACCAAAGGGTATTGTAGAGCTCAGTGAGGTTCAGAGTCTTCAAGCCGCCAATCCAGAGGGTGTTGAAGAGCTCAGGACGCTGAAGACCGTACTGAAGAATCAGTGAAGATCAGAGGCTCCCAGAGTCTTTATTTCTTTTTTGTTTTTAGAGGACTGCGAGCCTCCTTGCTGTATTTTGTTTTCTTTTCTGTAATCCTTGTAATGATGTAATTACAATAAATAAAAAGAACAAAGTTTCTGGTCACATGATCTGTGCACAATATTTCTGTATTTTTGCATTCTTTTTTGCTTTTCTTGTACTATTTTGCGGTACTTGTATTTTTGTGCTGCTCTTCTACACTTCAGTACTTGCACTGCTCTTTTTCTTTCGAAGAGTGTCATTGGCCGAAATGGACCACCATTGGCCGAGACGGACTGTCATTTGCCGAGACGAACCCAGAGTCTCGGGGATCTCGGCCGTGCGACCCTGAGTTCGGGAACGAACTCGAGGGATGTATGAACCCAGAATTTAAGAAGCGACTGGATGTATGGATCCGAAGCCTCTTCCAGGGTTACGAACCCAAAATTTAGGAAGCGACCGGATGTATGAATCCGAAGCCTCTTCCATGGTTAGGAACCCAAAAGTTAGGAAGCGACCGGATGTATAAATCCGAAGCCTCTTCCAGGGTTAGGAACCTAAAATTTAGGAAGCGACCGGATGTATGAATCTGAAGCCTCTTCCAGAGTTAGGAACCCAAAATTTAGGAAGCGACCGAATGTATGAATCCGAAGCCTTTTCCAGGGTTATGAACCCGAAGCTGCCGAACTCAGACATGGTGAGATGACACAGATTGATGACAGGGCAAACGCTGCTTTCATTGATTATGAGACTTTTGTTACATTTTTTAGAAATAGAACTTCTTCAAGTGGGATGCATTCCATGGTCTCGGCAGCTGCCTGCCTTCTAAGTCTTCAAGTTTGTAAGAGCATCGTCCTGCCAGTGAGACCACCCTGAACGGTCCATGCCAGTTCGGGGCCAGTTTTCCTTCATTCGGATCTTTGTCAGCTGGCAGGGTCTTCTTCAGAACCAGTTCTCCGACGGAGAAACTTCTTTCCCTGACTTTTTCATTGTATCCTCTGGCTAGCCGCCGCTGATAGTCAGTCAGTCGTAGGGCTGCTGCTTCTCGACGCTCGTCCGCTAGGTCCAGCGCCATCGCCAGGTTTGTCTCGTTTCGGCCCTGGTCGACCAACTCTGTCCTCAGGGTGGGGAAGCCAATTTCTAAGGGAATGACTGCCTCCATCCCATAGGCCAGAGAGAAGGGTGTCGCCGAGGTGGATCGCCTTGGAGTCGTTCTGTATGCCCATAACACGCTGGGAAGCTCCTCTACCCATCTCCCTTTTGCCTTGTCCAACCACTTCTTCAGGCCGTCCAGGATTACCTTGTTAGAAATTTCGGCCTGGCCATTGCTCTGTGGATACGCCGGAGTGGAGTAATGGTTCCTGATGCCATGCTCTTGGCAGAAGTCTTTAAAGGATTTGGAGTCAAACTGAGTCCCGTTGTCTGAAATCAGGGTCCTGGGGATGCCGAACCTCGTTATAATGTTTTTCCACACGAAGTTCTTGGAGTCCCTATCAGTGATGGAGGACAGCGATTCAGCTTCTATCCACTTTGTGAAGTAGTCCGTAGCAACTATTAGCCATCTCTTGTTCCTTGGAGCTCGGTGGAGAGGCCCCACAATGTCCAGCCCCCATTGAGCAAAGGGCCATGGACTAGAGAGGGGACTCAGGTCTTGCGCTGGCTGATGAAGAGAGTGGGAGAACTTCTGGCATTTTTCGCATTTCCTGGCGTATACCTGCGCATCCTTCTGCATGTAGGGCCACCAGTAACCTTGGCTTATAGCCTTGTGGCTAATGATCGACCTCCGATGTGACTGCCGCAGATTCCTTCATGGATCTCAAACAGAAAGTTGTCCACCTTGCTCGGATGGACGCATTGGAGGTAGGGACCCGTGAAGGATTTTCTGTAGAGTTTGCCTTCGGGAGATAGCCAGAATCGAGCTGCATTGAGTCTGATTCGGTGGGCTTCATTCTTGTCTTCGGGGAGCTGGTCGTCCTTCAGGTAAGCGATGATTGGATCCATCCAGCTCGGGCCGAGATCAGCACAAAGGACTTACCGAGGTGAGTGGAGCTCTAGGCTTGATCTTGGTATCGATCCAACCTCGACAGTCCTTTTCTTTCCTGGTTCGACAGCGGAGGCCAGGTTTGCAAGCGCATCAGCGTGCGTGCTGGAGATTTGCCTGACCTCGACTGTCTGAAAATGAGAGAGTAGTTTTTTCGCGATGGCTAAGTAGGCCGCCATCCTGTCGTCCCTGGCCTGGTAGTCTCCAGCGAGCTGGCTAGTTACCAGTTGTGAATCGCTGAAGATCACCAGTCGCTGGGCTCCGAGGATTCGGGCGCTGTTCAACCCTACTATCAGAGCTTCATACTCCGCTTCATTGTTTGTTGCTTTAAAGTCCAAGGTGAAGGCTTGCTCTATGACCAGTCCCTCTGGCGATTGGAGGACTATGCTGGCGCCAGCTCTCTTGGAGGTGGACAAACCGTCAACAAAGACCTTCCATGCCGAGGCGGGAGCTTGTTCGACCTCAGTAACTTTAGGCTCATGCCCTATGCCCCCCAGTTCCGTGCCGGGCTGGGTCAGAGCCGAGCTCGGCGAGACGAACTCTACAATGAAGTCTACCAGAACTTGGGCTTTGATCGCAGTCCGGGGACGGTACTGAATGTCATACTGCCCTAGTTCGACTGCCCATTTTGAGATTCGCCCTGAAAAGTCAGCTTTCTTGAATATAGAACGGAGTGGATGCTCTGTGATCACCACACTGGTGTGGGATTGGAAATAATGGGAGAGCTTGCAGGAGGCGCTGACGAGTGCCAACGCGAGCTTCTCCAGCAGAAGGTATCTGGTCTCGGCATCAAGCAGGATCTTGCTTGTATAGTAAATTAGTTTTTGGACTCCTTCGTCCTCTCTGATGAGGACGGAGCTCACCGCATGATCCGAGACCGCAAGATATAAATACAAAATCTCCCCCTGAGTTGGGGTAGAGAGTAACGGTGGTGAAGACAAATAAGTTTTGAGTGCTGCCAACGCTTGGTCGCACTCAGGGGTCCATTGGAATTTTAAGTTTTTTCTCAGAAGCTGAAAGAAAGGCCGGCACTTATCTGATGATATGCTGATGAAGTGATTGAGTGCTGCAGCCATGCCTGTAAGTTTCTGGACCTCCTTTGTAGTAGATGGGCTCTGGATGCCCAAAATTGCAGTAATCTGGTCTGGGTTGGCCTCTATTCCCCTCCGCGTTACCAGGCTCCCAAGGAACTTGCCAGAAGCTACGCTGAAGGCGCATTTGGAAGCATTCAGTTTGAGTTTGAACTCGCGGAGGACGCTGAAGACTTGGGCCAGATCTGCCAGATGGTCGCTGGAGTGCTTGGATTTGACGACCATATCATCGATGTAGACTTCCACTATCTTGCCGAGCTGAGCCTGAAACATCTTTGTCACGAGGCGCTGATATGTTGCCCTCGCATTCTTTAGCCCGAAGGGCATCACCTTGTAGCAATAAGTGCCGCGGGGGGTTATGAATGCAGTTTTCTCCTCGTCTGGCTCATACATCGGAATCTAATGGTAGCCTCTGTAGGAGTCGAGGAAGCTCATTCGGTCATGGCCAGCGGTGGCGTCGATCATCTGATCAATCTTTGGAAGGGGGAAACTATCCTTAGGGCAAGCCCTGTTGAGATCTGCGAAGTCCACACACACCCTCCATTTGCCAGTCTTCTTCTTAACCACCACTGTATTGGCCAGCCAGACCGGGTACTGGACCTCCCGGATTGCGCCTACCTCCAGCAACTTGTCGATCTCTTCGACTACCGCGTCTGTCTGCTGTAACCCCGTCCTTCGGGCTCTCTGTACCACTGGCTTGTGGCTGGGATCCACATTCAGCTTGTGGCACATGACCTCGGGGTCGACCCCAGGCATTTCGCTCGGGGTCCAGGCGAAGACATCCACGTTCTGCATCAGAAACCTTGAGAGCTCGGCTCTCTCCTCGTCAAGCAGCTGAGTGCCGATCAGGAAAAATCTGTCAGGGTCTGCTGAGTCGAGCCTGACTTCAGCTAGGTCCTCAATACTTTTCTTGTCAGGATCTCGGCCGATCTCATCTAGCCCCTTTTCGAACTCTGCCAGGTTGACATGCTCTGGCTCCTTTTCTCTGGGGACCATGGCCAGCACGCACTGCTTGGCCAGCCGCTGATCTCCTTCCACTGTGACCACCTCCATCTTGCCTTCCTTGTCTTCGAGTACGAACTTCAGCTTCTGGTGGAGGGAGGAGGGGACTGCTTCCATCTTGTGGAGCCACGTTCTACCCAAGTTAACGTTGTAGGGAGAAGAGGCGTCCACTACCAGAAAGTCGGCCATCACGGATGCTCTGCCCACTCGGGTTTCCAGGGTGATTCTTCCCTTGGGGTAGACTGGTTTGGCGGATGACCCTATCAGGGGCGTACGGACTTCCTTCAGTTCGGCTTCTGAGAGTCTCATCTTCTTGAAGCATTCATAGTAGAGGACCTCGGAAGAGCTGCCGAAGTCGACGAGGATCCTCTTCACAGTGAAGTCTTTTAGCTTCATCGTGAGGAGCAGGGGATCATTGTGAGGAAGCTGAATTCCCTCCAGGTCTTTGTCTGAGAATGAGATGGCTGGGCGGTCGTGGCGCGCTCTCTTGGATGCTGGCCCGAGTTCGGCTCTCATCACCTCTTTCCCATGCGAGGCCCGTCTAGCTTCGGCACGAGCCTGAGGGCTGTCTCGAGCGGAGGGAGAGGGAGCTGAGGGCGCCAGATGGATCACATTGATGATCTTTTTAGAGTCTTCGTTGTCTGGGTCCCGATCTGCGCTCTGATGAACTCGGCTACCGCCGCTGCCGCCGACATCTCCTGCCTTCACGAACTCCGCAAGGTGGCCTTCCTTGGCGAGCCTCTCCAGGTGATACTTCAGAGTCTTGCACTCCTCGGTCCTGTGCCCGTTACCCTTATGGTAGGCACAGAACCTGGTTTGGTCACGGGTGGAGGGATCGCCCTGCATGGGTTGAGGCCACTTGAAGAATGGCTTGGTCTTTATCTTGTTCATAACCTAGTGGATCGGCTCCTTGAAGACGATGTTCATAGCCTGGTAGGCGTCGGAGGGAGGTCTGGTCCTCCTGCTGCCCCCAGACCCGGACGCTGTAGCTTTCACCAAACTGGAGACCCAAGCTTGCTTCGGCTCTTGCTTCTGGAAGGGCTTCTTACCCCTCTGCTGGGGCTGGTTGCTCCTCTCCTTGGGTCTCGGGCCCTCTTCCTCCAGTGCCCGGATCTCATCCTCCTCCCGGGCGACAAAGCGCTTTATCCGGGACATCAAGGCCGGCATGGAGGGAGCGGGGTCTCCAACTAGATCTTTCCGCAGCTCGTGCCCTAGTAACAGGGCATTCCGGAAGGCGAAAATCGCCACTTCTTCTCTGGTATCCTCGATCTGGCTGTAAATCGCCCAGAACCGCTGAGCGAACTGGGAGAGGCTTTCGCCCTGCTTCATCTTCAGGGCAAGAATATCAGCATCAGTCTTGGGGACGACGCTGTAGGCCTGGAACTTCTTCAGAAAGGAGAGCTGGAGCTCCCTCCAACTCGAGATAGACCTCTACGGGAGGGCGCAGAACCACCTCAGAAGGAGGTCGCTCAAACTGGAGGAGAAGATCTTGCAGTTGAGGTGGCCCTCGTTCCCCCAGATGGACATCTTCTGAGAGAAGTGCCGGAGGTGAGCGGATGGGTCAGACAATCCGTCGTAGGGGACGAACCGCGGGACAGAGAACTTCTTGGGCAAGGGAGTTCTCTCGATGCCCCGTGTGAAGGGAGAGGCCCCCAGATCGGTGGGGCCACAGATTTCTTGTTGGTCCAGCATCTCCAGGTTATGCTGAAGAGCCAGCTTGATGCTCTTGTCGAGCCGCTCCTGCTCGTCATCCTTCTCTGGTGTCAGTGCTCTTGGCTTTCACTTCGAATGGCCTCGGCTATGATGGCTATGAGCTCGTCCGTCGCGGCCATGATGACTATGGCTGTTGCTCGAGCCTTCATCGTGGGCCTGGCTGCGCTTCTGATCCAAAAAGGCTCTCAGATCCTCGCGGGAGGGTTGGACTACCTTGCTCTGGACAGCTCTCTTCTCGCCTTGGGGCTCTGAGGGCTGCCTTAGCGAGGCATTTTGCACCGCTCTCAATTGCTGCTAGAGCTGGCGGATTATTCGGTCCTGCTTCTGGAGGAGAGCGTTTTGAGCTGCGATGTCTCCTCCATCATCAGGGGGTTGCATACGGCGTGGCTCCTCCATTGCCGCATCTTTGCCTTTGAGAGGGCGCTCATGTCGACGCTCGTCCCGTCGGGGAGGCGCGACTTCGTCGTCAGAGAACGAGGTCTCAACTCCCTCTTGGAAGGGAATCTCAACGAAGGGCCGTGAGCCTACGCGCTCTTCGCCTGCAGACGCGCCATGCACCGTTCCGGACCGTCCTTGAGGAGGGACGTCCGTCGACGGGCCCGGACGCTCGAGTCTTGCTCTCAGGGACTCTCCGCCTTTCTTAGCTTTCGGAGGCATGGTTTCTGGGAAGATTGAGAAGGTTAGGAAGGTTGGGATAGTGCTTTCCCACAGACGGCGCCAATTGTAGGTGCAGAAAAATATGACCCACAATAATCGGGGTGCCTTACAGGACTAATCCAAATGAAGAAGATGATCTGCTGCCTCAAAGCCTAAAAGAGAAGAACAAACGGTCAGAGGACCCTGGCCTGAGCGGCGCAAGGCTCTCCGATACCTAAGTCAGTAAGTGAACTGGGACAAAGGAGAGGGAGAAGAGAGGCAGAGTGGTGACTCTCAAGTGTGAATAATGAGTACCTTGCGTGTGAAATGGGGTTCTATTTATAGAGAACTGGATGATATCTTGGATGATATTTTGGCGTGGGTCCCATGATTTGATAGGGAAGTCTTTATTAGCCCACAAAGTAATAAATGCGGTCCATTCCAACCCACTTTGCATTTAATGCCAGTCGGATCAGCCCACATCGCATTTAATATGCGTCATGTTGGGCCAGATCATGTTGGACGCCTTTGGCGGTAGAGGTCCCATCGGATCCACCCTCGGGCCTTGCCCTGATTTTGCTTCAGCCGCTGGATGCCGCCCTGTCAGTGATCTGGCGAAGATTGTGGACGGCTGGATGTCGCATCTGTCTCACTGGCTCGCGCCCCTATTCCTCCATGTGTCTGATGGTGTGGCGGGCGAAGGGCGCGAGTGGGGATTCTCCCTTGCTTCGGCTTTCAACCGGCTCTTTTGGCCGAGGTCAAGCTTTTAACCGAGGTGGACACCTGGGTAGCCGAGCTCGGCGCTAGCGGCCAGGACCTACCTGACTTCGGTTGAGGCCTCAGTCCCGGTAGCCGAGGTGAGTCTGGTGCCACGTGGATGGCACGCGGATGGCACGTGAGAATGCTTAGTCCCATCTGATGGCTGTGATTAGCGTAATCCTGGAGCTTTGAAAATCTCCCCACACAGATTGCATATTCAACTTGCATTTGAAGAAATCTAACTATTTGAACATGAACAGGTTGATTCTTTTGTTCCAAAAATAGATTTCCAAGAATAAATATTCCGATGAGTTCATTGAAAAAGTTTTTTTTGAAACAATGCCACGTTTCTCAAAAAGATGTGACCCAACAAAATCTTTTGAATTGCAAATGATATAACCAAGTTATTCTGGATCCAAAAGCAGTTGATCAACCAATCAGAAAAAAATGTAGTCAAAAGAGATTTCATACAATCAATTTTAATTTTCCATTTATAAGACATATGACTTAGCAGTTCATGGAAAACTCATTTTTCAAAATCATTCAATTTGACAAACATGATTTGACTATGCATCCATTCAAAACTAAATAATTTTAAAGACTCATCAATTGATTAAGAATAATGCAACTTAGGAAATCCTTTTTTTCAAATCAATTGATCATAAACATGCATTTCATCATAAAATACCATTATAACTTCAAAACGCATTTTTATCAAGTGAATTTTCAATCAAATGGTTTTGAAACCTATAAGATGTACCAATCAAGCTTTAACAAAATCAATTGATTCTCAAATATCTATGCATTTGAAAAAATAATTAAACAAGAGTAAAATGCACTAGAATAATGACCAACAAGAGAATCTAACTATGGGAAATAGGTTGGTCTAACTAATTTCAAGGCCTGAGGACTTGTCTAAATGTCTAACTACGGGAAATAAGTTCTTTAAGGGATTGTCCTTTGGAGTGTATCTTAGAAGTTCCACCAACTAGAAGAGATTTAGCTTGAATTCTTTTAGACTTATCATCATGTCTTTGAGATTTGACTATTTTAGATTTAGATTGATGATTAGTTTTTGGATGTTGGTGTTTAATTTTCTTTTTATTCTTCTCATTTCTTTTTGAATTTACTCCCTCTTTTTGTCTTTTTCAACTTCAAATTTAACTTTTCAACCTTTTTCAAAAGTTCTTTCATTTCTAGAGTTAAGGGAGGTAAAATGAGAAGTTTCTTATTGATAGGTTCTTTTTAATATGTCTAACTTGTTTATAAAGTCTTTTTAGAATCCATCTCAGGAGACTTTTGTTGAATTGGTTTTACTTGTTTGAGCTTCTTAGAGTCTTCCTTAGTTTTCAATGTCTTATCCTTCATGGGAGTGAATGTAACTTTCTTAGTCTCATAGAAGGTGTTAGACATGTGTTTTCTTTTCAATTTGCACTCAAAGTTGAAGTTCCCTTCAATTCCACAATGACACATTCTTGGGCAAAGATGATTGAGTACTAGACATGGAGGACTCACTTGTGACAAATTTAGTGATTGTCCTTGGGCTATTCTCAATGATATTTACCCAATCAAAATAATTTTTCAAATTTCTCTTCACCTTGGGTGTACTTGTACTCTACCTTTCGTTTGTAACCTTCAAGTTGAGTGACTTGATTTTTAAGGGATGAATTTTTAGTTTTCACCTTTATAAGCTCATTTTTCAAATCCCTTAAAGTTTTCATTAGCCTCTTTTAATTCAATGATTTCCCTTTTAAGCTCTTCATAACTTATCTTTAATTCTTGTTTTTCATTTAGAGCATTTGACCGATAGGTTATTCTTAAAATTGGTCAACTTAGTTTTCAAGTCTTTTACTAATTCTTCATGACTTGTAAGTTGATCTAAGGTAGAGGTTAATTCCATAGCAAGCCTTTTTTATTCCAACTTTAAACTTTTATTTTTCTTGTCAGCCTTTTCATATAACATGTACAATTCATTATAAGCGTCTTGAATATCATATTCACTATCTTGAGATTCATCAATTTCAATGTTTGAATCTTCATGAACTGAATGGGATTGGCTAGAAGGGAACTCTACACTTTCCTAAGTGGTGGATTGCATCATTCTAATGATTTTCTGGAACACACAACACTAAGGTTTAAGCTCTAGGTTTTTACACATAATCAAGAGCACCAATATACTTTATCCTAATTGAGAGCACCTAGGCTCTGATACCAATTGAAAGTCCGGGATCAAAACCCTAAGAGGAGGGTGGGGAGGGGGGTTGAATAGGGTGAGTTATACCAATAATGCCAATAAATCCAATTTCAAACTTCTTTAACCAAAATGGCACTTGTGATGAACAAAATAAATATGCGGAAGTAAATAAGAAGAGAAATCACCACAACACAATCATATATAGTGGTTCAGCCCAAATGCCTACATCCACTCCCGGCTTGTGTTTCTACACCCCACCGGCATTCCACTAACTCAATTATATGCTTTTCAAATAGGTTCGGCAATAACCTCTTACAAAGATGTTTTTCAAGGCTCATCAACAACCTTTACAATGATGCTTTTCTATACTTAGCAATAACTCTTACAATGATATTTTTCAAGGCTCCACAACAACCTATACAACTCTAAAAATTTGATCTCTCAGTTGTGCGTAGAGTAAACTCAAGGAGATACAATGTTTTAGCTCATTACATTGCCTCTAACATAGGCTAATGTGAAAGTGAAATTAAGACTCAATTATATACTTACAAGTAGCTAAGGTGAGTGCTCAATGTATATGAGTGTTTACTTCAATCATGTTTAAAAGTAATGCTCCTAAATGAATGCTTGATGCATTTAAAAGTTTAAGCACAAAAATTATGACTGTAGTAAAGATCTAATCACATGCGAATAATGATGAACAGCTTGAAATGATATACTAATCAAAATCCACAAGTTGTTTGAAATTTAAAAACAAAGTATACATGTGATTTGTGACTTAGATGTTTGCAAGAACAAAGTAATCTACCTATATGATCAATGTTTGCAAAACAACTAAGTCAATACTAGAAATCATGCTAAAATGAATTTTCAAAGATTTGAACAAGCATGGATTTCAAAATCATGGAAACCAAAGCTTATCTTGGAATGATATACATATTTAATTCAAGCTTTTTGGTTTTCCATTGCTCTTCTAGCCTCCTCGGCTCATTTCCCTTCCTTAGACTTCAAAACAGCTCCAAAGATTCAGCCAAAGTCCTCTTTCATTGAGTGGAGTGAGTTGGAGTAAATATCAGAAAAATCTCAACGGATAGTTTATCCAATCAACAACCTGAAACTCGAGTCGACCGGATCCAACAGTCATATTTTCAACGACTGGTTTATCCGGTCGACATCCTCAGGGACCAGGTCGAAACTGAGTTGTATGTTAGGTTACCTTTTTCATCATCATCATATACAAAATTGCATAAATAGAGAAAAACAGAGTGTAAGTTGGGAGTGACAATTTTGACTTAAAAACTCAGGTTTAGTGGGAATGATTACCTAAGGAAACTTAATACCCTCAAGACATCTAATTGGGATAAAAATAACGAAACAACGGTTGGATCTGACATCTTGAATTTTAACCAAAAGGGCCCAGATTTTACGAATGGATTACATATTTACCCCTGTAAATAATTAACATAACTGGGCCAGGCTTCACTTACCCATCACATAACAGAATTTTGGACTGAAATGGAGTTCCAATCAACAATGAAAACGGAATGGGTCATGGCTGAAACTTTATCCTAGGGGCAAGATGACCCAATTTCCGTTAAGAGTATGAAATTATGGGTAGATAATGCAATCCAGGGACTACATGTTGATAAATTCACTGTGTGTGTAGTCTTCATTGAGAATAATCTCTCTATCATAACATGTACTAGCCATCATGCAGATACCAGTGCCCTGTGCAATCTGGCATTTCTATTTCCACTCAAACCACACAAGTATTAGGCGACCACGGAAGGTTTCAATTTCTTCCATTCATTTCTGGTCACGGAATTCTTTTCCTGATCAGGAAAGCAACAGGTCCGAAACATATAGCTACTATGATGCAAATACAAGATTTCCAAGGAAGTCTCCTGGAAGAATACAAATGAATTAATGATTCAACAAATTTGCAGAAAGACATATGACAAGGTTCTTCTTCAAATTCCATGAACCCAAGTGCTATTTTCATTCATCCATAGAGGGGCATTTGATGTGAAAAACTGTCACCAAAATCCCATCACCAAGCAAACTCTTGCCAAATCCAACTAAACCACATTCATCTCAGCCCCAACCCCAACCCCACCCCCACCCCCACCCCCACCGTCCCTAACCACAAAGGCCCTCAAGCCTCGTCAGAAATCTCAGCATCAATCAGCACCTCATCAAAGCAACCACGTAGTGGGTTTGAGATTTTGCAGTCTCCACAACTACACACTTCAGTCCCACACCCATAGTCAAACCCTACATCTATTCCCAAAACCTTTTATAGCCCAAAACCCATTCTCCATCAACCAAACCCCAAACACAGACTACAAATCTCAAACTTCCAATACACCAACAAAACCCCATGACATCAAAAACATAAAAGAGGTTTGGAAAAAAAAAAAAGACAGAAAATGGAATGAGAAAGAGGCGATGGGGAATGGAAAAAACAGAGGAGAGAAGATGAAGAAATAGAAATAAAGGAAATAAAAGAAGAAGAGGAGAAGAGGAAGAGAACCTGTAGGGAGATTGATGTGGAGTCTTCGCGAGAAGATGCCGGAAGAGATTGAGGTCTGAGTGTCTTCACAAGAGATTCCAGCGGGAGAGATGCAATACGTTATAACATTATGGTGCCAAATGAAACAGGGTTATGTTCTATCTTCATTCGTTTTTAGCGCGAGAAGTAAAATAACTCCCGCCTCTGTTTTCATTTTTATTTTGCGTTGTGATTTTTTCTAAAACCATTGTAACACACTCTAATCGTCACAAAATATCCAAAAAATGTTACAAAATAATTCAAGTATTTGCAAAGATATTTAGTGACGGTTATGAATATTGCTAACGGATAATAAATGTGACAAATTACCTAACGGAGAAATATGTGTTACTAATGAGAAATCTCAAATGTTGCAAAATCACCCAAATGGTGTAGTGGTTGACTGGCCTGGCAGAGGTTCCCTTCAATATTTTGAAAAACTTACTTTTCTATTTGGGAACTCAAGGACAAGTGAATCCATGCTAAGTCTCATGATTCTAAAAATCCAAGATATGCAAACAAATCATGATCCTAATTGCCTAACTAGATTTAACTCAAAAGCACATGGGCAGGCATGAGTCAAACCAGTCTTTGAAAGTGCATTCAAGATCAAAAACATACAAAGTAATGTTTGTGAAAGTCAAATGAATATGCATGACTAGTTTTCATATTTCAAGGTTTTAAATTCAATGCTCGAGTGTGTGTTCAAATGAAAGTGAAAGTAATAGTACATCCATCAAATTAGCAATATACAGAATCCCTAACAAAGGAGATGTTTGAGGATAATGCTGACAGGGGTATTTCAACTCATCCCCAATAACAAGCTAGGGCATTTGAAGAGTTATAAATTTGTACTTGACAATGCTCTAAATGTGAGATGGAGCGTCGTAGACGTCCGCCCCTTGATCGCTGCCTTTTATGGCCTTTTCGCCTTTTTAGAAGATTGAAAAGAAAACTACGTCCGGGACCCCAATGCTTTATTCAGCGAGAGGTCCATGATCAGTTAGCTTTCATGAGACAAGTTCTCGACAAAGGGCGTGGCGAAATAGAGAGACCCATTGCTTTTTAAGCTAAATTCCTTGCTAATCTGGAAACCCTTTGTAAAGGCACGTTTGGTAAACGATGAAGAATCCTCTATTTAGAGGATTCTCTCCATCTCCAAAGAATGCCACAATCCTCAAGTAGGATTCCCAATGAGAGTTTCATGTTTGAATGGAGGGAGGATTCTTACAAATTGTAGAATGTATGATCCAATGGTAATAAATATTTTTATAAAAATTTCCAAAATCAATGAAAAATTAAGACCTCAACTTTCACCTCAAAGTTATTTGTGGTCATCTAGAAAATCTGAACGGTTCAGATCGTGCAAAGGGGGCCCACAAGCATAAGAAATTAATATTTTAGCACCTGGACGTTTTTGCAGATATCTCAAGATATGGTAAGAATCAATGGTTGAAATTTGGTCAAGTGCCGTGTTTGACCTTCCAAAAATAACTACTTCAGATCATGATCGTGGGGTCCACAGAAACCAGAAAATTGAAAAGAATGGACTGATCTCCATCCCGGTTTTGGCCCTGTTGAATCTCAGAATTTGGTCATCTAATGGTTTGGAAATTTTTGCATATACCTCAATATCTAAGATGAATCAACGGCTGAAATTTGGTGACATGGCTGTTTTGGATTGTTTAAACATTATTAACGGTTTGGATCTTAATTGTGGGACCCAAAAGATGCATTAAAAATGCAAAAACCATCCAAAATCATATTAACTCTCAGTCACTGTAGCGGTTACTGTAGCTCCACGTTTCCACTCATTCATGGATTCACTCAGTCCGACGGGGGGGGGCGTTATGATTATGGAAATAATCACTTGAGAGGAAAACTCATGTCATTCCTTTCAAAATCCTCTCCCAGCCAAACATGGGAAATTCTCAAAATTGAGGAAAATGGAGAGGATCCCACTGCCAGGCCCTTTGCCAAACGTGCCCAAAATTAATCCTGCAAACCTCGAACAAGAGCACATACAACAAGAAACTCTGCTAAATGAAAATTCATCAAGATGGAGCCTATTCAATATAGAATTTCAACTGTTGAAAGAAGATTGAATGAATTCGAGGCCATGCTGAATGTCACTCAGAGCTGGATGGGAACAGGTGAGTACTGCAGCAACAACACAAGCTTATGTGGCTCACAAAAAGAACATGTTGGCTACATTGGATTTCTTCAAATATCCATAGATTTTTTTATGACCTTTTTTTGTACATTGTAACTTGACCTCTGCAACGCTATCCATGAAAGGTTTCTTTTTTCATATTGCTTTCCTACTGGTAACTTTGGATGAGGTAATGTATGAATGAATTTGGTATGTAAGGTTTGATCTTTAGATTCAGTAAGATATAATCTTTTTGCAAGCTTATGAATTATAGTGAAAAAGTACTGCAGATGGACCTCAAACCACATGTGTAGGGCCCAAATAGATTTAAATTTTATTTGTTATTAGATTTCTAATTTTATTTAATAGTTATGGATGCCCCAATCATAACAAACAATGCATCATCTCTGCCTTTTCAAGCAAGGGATGCTTAAGTGTTTGGGTAAGTGCATAATAAAAGATCAACAAGTTTAAATATTGGAAGATTTCATTATCATAGAATAAAATAGTATCATATTATTATATTGTGTCACTTATGGTGTTTGGCAATCTTCACAAATTTTAATATACCTTTAAAGTGTTTGACAATTTATAAAAAGACTCACAAGATGATGTACCAAATAAAAATAAGAGAATATAATCAACTAACCCAACACAGGACCCACTAATTAGTAATCAAAGGTGTTAATAATCATGGTAAGACCCATCTATTGTAAAAAAGATATATAAGATTAAATTTAAACCAAGAGATCCAAGCAATGTTGTTTAATTAAGGTGGGTCCACTAAACGTTGGTAACTATACTATAATACATCTAATAGTGATTATCGCAAATGGCCATATCTACCTTTTTTTATGAGAAATCATTGTGGGACCCATTTGATGTTGGTAGTCATATTAACAGTAGGAGGGCTACCAAATAGTGGGACTCATTTAATAATAGAAAAATATTAATTACAATCACACAATTCAATATTGGTAATCATGGGACCCGGCTAATTTTGGTAGTATGAGGCCCACGTAATGTTGGTAGTCACAATGAAAGCCGCAAGCGTGACATTTGTAGGACCCACCTAAAATTGATAATTAACAAGGGCTATGTAGCCGTGATATGGCTATAGGACCCCACATTAAATTTGTAAGCATTGTGGGGCCAATCTAATGGTGGGACTCATAAATGTTAAAACTTATAGTGGGCAATTATATTTAATGGTTGCTTATGAACTCTTCTATGGTTTTTACTAAAACTCTCCATTCGTAGTTAGAAAAGATTTTTTAAAGATTATTTTATACACCATATCTTTGAATAATGTAATATGAAGGTTTTTGGAAGAAGTGAGATATTGTAAGATACTTTCTAAGTTATCCAAACACCTCATTTTTAGGTGAATGGATTATATTCTAAACTAATAGATAATATAGCAAAATATCTTAAAATATATCGTTTATAACCACCCCCTAAATCGACGAGCGAGACCGAGCAACAGCATACACAAAGGCATTCTTTAAGGACTTAATGATGCTGCCTCCATTTCAACTCCAAATCTGCATCGATCAGAGGCGACCCACAACTTTGGGCGGCGACTGATAGAGAGGGGCAGCTGCAGCTACACAGTGCATAGACAAAATGGTTGGATGTTTTTTTTTTCTATTTTATGTCATGGGGTTGTCTTTGGCTAACGGTAGGGAGACATATGAAAAATTATGTAACAGGGCTTCCTTTTACTATACCTCTTTTGAGAGCCTTGTGTACCTTTACTTAAACCTACTGTACCAACTATTACTAAATAAATGAACAACCTTTTTGTAAGTGCCTAAAAATTACAGACTTGATGATGTGGATTGGGATGAGGTTTAGCTCTCCTTGATGAAAGTAGAATGCCTTGAACCTGAAAAGGGGAAAAGAAGAACAACAGTCAAAGACCCTGGCTGTAGTCAGCGTAAGGCTCTCTGATGCCGAAGTTAATTCAAGAACTCAACAGTAGGATGGAGATTTTAGAGAGACAGAGTAACGGCTATGGGTATGATCTTATGTCTTGTCGCACGTTCTGTAACGTGGTTAGTCTCCATAGAGGTACAGCTGTCAATGCTTTTACCAAGGCCGAGATCGAGACATGCTGCCGAGATGCCTGACAATGCTGGCCGAGGTGGAGCAATCCGGCATTGTGCTGAGATGGGGAGTCCCTGGTACTGCTGGAGCACCTAGCCGAGATGGAGGAGGACAAAACCAAGACCTGTCGAGATGGAGGAGACCAAGACCAAGACCTGCCGAGATGGAGGAGGTCGAGAACCGAAACATGCCCAGCTGGTACTGTTACCGGAGCTGGTGTGGCCTCGATGCACTACTGCCGAGCTGGAGAAGACCGAGTCATGCCCAGCTGGTATTGCTACCGGAGCTGGTGTGGCCTCGATACACTGTTGCCGAGCTGGTGATCTCAGTTGGCACTGTTGCCAAGGTGCGGAGACCAGAAACAAGAATACGGCAAAAATGGTAAAAATGCCTTTTCTGAGGTCAAAACGATGGAATTTGGCCTAAAAACAAAAAGTCCTTTGTGCAGAATGGATTTTGAAGATCTCGCCGATTCCCTTTGAGAATGGGGTTTCGTTCGCGATTCTGACTCCGGGACCCTCATTTCACCTAATACCTTTTGGGCGCTGCATAGTGTACTTTACTTCGATCCAATGCATCCATGTATTCATCTGCTTCGATCTGCACTACATCACTGGTGCTCTTTACCGAAACCAGGGTGATTTCGGTGTCTGGAAAATCCCCCACACTTTCCAAGCGCACCCCCCACCCAAAAAAAAAAAAACCATCCAAGATCCAACTGGCATCATATGCTACAGTAAGTGTTGAAGCACATATAAGATTGGGTATTTGATTTTTAAAAAGTGCAAATTGTAAGATTCCCACCCTAATTTTATGAAGGACCCTAGTATTTTCTTAAAGAGTACCCAATCCGAGTTATGCAGTTCTTCATAATGCATCTTCACAGTGCCTTCAAACTCTTTCGAATTTTCAAACTCCGCTAAAAAGGGGGAAGTTAAATTGTTGCATATCTTCTAACATAGTAGAAGTTTTTGACAATCTATGGTGGACCCTCTTATAAAATTTCAAACCAATCAAAATACAAGACTCTCTCTCTTTGGGACATTCACCAAATTTTCACTCAAAAGGAGATGGGCCCGCCATTAATGATAGAAAATAGTTAAAATTTATGATTTCATTGTGCCAAAAAACAATGCTTCTCAATGTGGTCCATTTATGAATATCAAATGTATTTAACTACAAATAATAGATTGGATTGGGATTATGCAAGGAAAGTTTATATTTTTTCTCAATGTGCGTCCAATTTCTATTGAAGTGTGGTTTTTTATTTAGGTATAAACCTATTACTAAAAGTGGGCCCTACAAAGGAGAGTTACTAATTTTCACATGTTTCAAAAGAAAAATAATTCATCTTACTGTGGGCATCTCATTAAATTACTCTTGTGGAAAAAAAAAAACCTTGATATTTCTTACCAATGGTGTTAGTCTTGAGATGGGAATATCCAATCCAATTAATTTTTAGGAAAAGAGAGAAAGAAGGAAACGTTAAATTACCCTTGTTGACCTTTCAAAGAGAAAAGGTGGAAGTAGGGATGTAAATGAGTCCTCAATTCTCTGATTATCCGGAGGTTCTCCATTAAAAATCGGGTATGGGTCCTTATTTAGGCCCCGCTAAATAAATGGGCCCGTGTCTAGGTCCTTTTCTCAGACCCGTGACCTAAATGGGTCCGGTTCCACATTGGTTCAGACCCAGGACCCGACACATTACCTTAATTTTCGAGAATCTCTCCTTAAAATTAGTTTCTTTCCCATTCCATGCATTCTCTACATAAACTTGGACCAAGACGCGGACCCGCCCCATATATGATTTTGGTTCTAGGTCCAGTTCCACCTTCTCCTTAACGGTTCCGGGTCCGAGACCAAGAAATTGGCCGTGAGATGGTTCAAGGTCTGGGTTCGGGTCCATCTTCTGCTTAACAGTTCCGAGTGCTGGTCCACCGTAGACCCGGACTGGAACCGACTCGTTTTACATCCCTAGGTGGAAACCTTTAATTTTCAAATGGAGAAAAAAAAAGTAGGAGCCATTTAAGCTGTGTTTTGCTATTCCGGTTGGCTTGAGAGATAAAATGTAGAAACTTGTGTAGGTTTTTTTTACAATGCAAGTACATGTCATCGTAATAACTGTTATTCACTCGTCAAATGCAAAAAGCATTTTTCATTTGAAAACGCCGACGCGTATTCTAGCATTCCATATATATATATAGGGCAAGGCTCTTATAAACTAAAGCTTATGATAAAATTCCATACGCTCACACATGTGGGGCCCACCTTTGGTCCATCCAAATGGACTAAATACACAACCCCCCGAACTGCACACGTCCACCAGCTTTCAATCATATCCGAATTTATTGAACCGTTGGATCGACTGTGTACCGATCTGAATGGACCGTTGATTATTAAACTGTTAGGGCCCAGATGGAGATGATAGAAGGCTAATTTTTTACAGAGAGAAAGGCCGTAGGTAGTACTTGAGCCTTGCCCATATATATATATGGGGAGCATTCCTATGCATCTATAGTGAGGGACACTCCCCTTTTTGGGAAGTTTCAAGTACATAGGGAGTATTCCTATGTACTTGAAAAAGTCACTTTTGTACTTGAAACTTCCCAAAAAGGGGAGTGTCCCTCACCCTATGGTGAGGGATAGATGCACTTGAATATTTTCCTATATATATAAGTATCTCTCACCTTACTATGAAAGATAAGGTGGGGGCCTCACATCTATATCTAATACCAACAACTTAAATGTGAGGGCCCCCACCTTATTTATTAGGTGAGAGGTGATCTATAAGGAGCTTAAAGAGTGTCGTAAAACCTTCTCCATCCTAAACTGCTTAGGGGCTCTCCTAAGTTGTACTGTTATAGTTTAAGTTAGGGAAATTTTCAAAATGGGGCTTTTACTTTTTCGAAGATTTCAAAAAAATAAAAGATAGATCTCAAAATGGACCTTAAGTTTTCTAAAATAATTTCAATTACGGACATCCGGCCATTGGTCGCCACCATCAGGCCACCTTTCCTCTCCTTTCTTGAAAACTCCCATAATACCCTGTCATGTCCCCAAAACAAGAATTGGGAAAAAACATGAAAAATTAAATCAAATTCAAATTCCTGTGTTTAATACAACACAAGCTTCCAAAAGTGGACCCACAAAATCACAAACCGTGGTGAGTCAACATAAACTTCATTAAATGCAACGGAAGCTTTATTCAATTGGTATTCAATATTCATAAATGAGATCCAACACGAAAATCAAATAAACATTAATGGTTAAAGTTGTAGAATGAATAAAATAATTACTAAAGAAAGGGTTTATCATCAATAAAAGAAAGTTCATCTAAGGAGTTGCTAAGATGACGTTCACTCTCATGCAGGCTCAGACGGCTCCAATACCGTCTCCGGCATTCTACTCGGGTTCATCAGTTGACTCAAACGTTTGAAACGTTTGATCCTCCTCCGTTTCTTCGGTATAGTAGGGCTCGGTACCTATGCACCAAATATAGTAACGTAAATAGCAAGAACATGATCATAATTCGAAATCAAAATACGATAACGAGTTGAGTAAAGACAAGTGAGATCATATGATACAATGATAAAGATATTGATAAGAAAGAACGTATAACATAATTCCAAAAGACACCAAAATGAGCAATATATAATTCACACGGAGACAAGTATCCCCGTTTTAGGTGGTCAACCCTACATAATCGGGAGAGCCCGTCCATAACGTCGGTGGTCATAAACCGATCAAATATCAGGATAACATGTTCACATTCAAAGCTGATTATAAGTGATCCGGACACATCGGTGATCAACCGTCCACATACGATTTGCAGTCATTCATAAATGACCCACATAAGGGAAACATATAAGCATAATAGACCTGATTAATAAAGCTCCAACACAAGAATCCTAAGTTAAAATGAAGTGCTGGCCAATCCATTATCCATATCATATTCAAATCCACATACATAATTTGCCAAGCACCTCATAGTCCAGAACACATAACAGGGTATGCATCTAAAGGAATACATAACCTAAACCAATATATGTATGCGAATGCAAAGGTTAAGTCATAGTACGAATCAATCCTAAGGTTAGACATATATTCATATACCCATCAACACACAATAATAACGCTAGTAAGCTAATAAGGACGTTACATCTCTCGAAATTCATGGTGTATAGATCCAATGAAGGATTTCCAATAGAGATTTATTGACCCTTTCTTGCTAGAGTTTATTAAAATCATAACAGGTATTTGAATCCTACGTCCATAAGATACCGTATGCCCAAAGACGGTTCTTATGTCAAGTCCAAATAGATAATTTAAGGTTATTAAATCCATATGAAGTCCCATACATGATACCATAAATCCCCAAAATAAACCAGAGCCAAAACAGTGGAAAATAATCACAAATGCTCAAGTGCACGGAATGTTCGAACATACGAAGTGAACGTTCAATGCCTCGGGATTTTGGCTCAGGAGCGAGGAGACTCAAACGTTCGAACGCACGAAGGGAACGTTCGACGTCTCTGCCATCTGGCTCAGACAGTTCTGGGTTCACGCGTTCGAACGTTCCATAGCAACGTTCGAACTTGTGACGTCTAGAATGTCAGCCAGTTCGTGCACAGTGTAAGTAATTGGGGTTTTCCCCCTTTTTCAACCATTTTCCTCCCTTTTCCAAAAGAGAGTATAATCCATCCAAATCCACACGAATCACATCCATTAGAAATAAAATGGAACCCACATTTCCATTACCCAAATCACTAATTAACCCAAACATCCATTAAAATCCCTAATCTACCATTATCATTTAGAAAATGGCAAATAAATAAATCTATATGCATTAGATAGGAATCAAAGATCAAACAACGCATTCAATAACAAATTATAATAATATATTTGCCTTAGATCCGAAGTTGAAGAAGAGTGCAATAGGTTTCTTAACCAAAACCCAAACCGAGATTACCGGGGCGCTCGATCGCAATCCTAACACCAATCTGATATAAGAGATGGGATAGAATTCTCAGATGAACAGATCTATGGTATTCCTACCCAAAACCTAACATTGGAAATAATAGGAAGATAACCTAAGAGTACAGATTAACTCCTAATTGTTCGAGGAGAAGGTTACCGGTGATAAAAAAAGTTGAACCAAGAATGATGGTATCCTCTGATCTTGATTCTGATGGCTGGATCCTAAAGCTGGAATGGCTTAGGAAGTTGAAAGAGAAAGAAGAACCAGGAGGAGTTGCAGAGATTAGTGGGGAGGGATAAGACGTGCGTTCGTTAAAAGTGGGATTAGGTTAAAAAGAGAATATTCTATGGGCTTGAGTCATTGGGTCAAAACTACGGGTCAAGTCATCTACCCATTAACCCAACTCACCAATCCACGCATCTAATCTAACGTGTGCTCCACTTAACCCTAACCACTTAAATAACTAAAATACACTTAATTAAAATAATAATAATATCTAATTAAGATATAATAAATATATATAGGGTGGGGCCGGGATCTTACATTCTCCCCTCCCCCCCTTAGGACATTTGGTCTACCAAATAAAAATAATACCTCTGGAAGAAGAAACAGATACAACTTCTTCACTTGGTCTTAAAGTTCTCAAGTGGCTTCTCGAGGACTATGGTACTCCCACTGGACTTTCACCCAATGTAGTGTCTGAGTCCTGAGGACTTGCTCCTTCGTGTCGATGATCTGAGAAGGTCGCTCAACATAGATAACATCTGGCTGCAATTCCATTGGTTCGTATTGCAACACGTTACTTTTTCAACATCGAAACATGAAAAACATTATGCACTGCTGACAACTCCGCTGGTAAAGCCAATCTATAAGCAACTTCTCTAATCATTTCCAAGATCTCAAATGGGCCTATATATCTCCGAGATAACTTCCATTTTTGCCCAAATCTCAATGTTCCTCATGTCGGTGAAACCTTTAGAAATACAAGCTCACCTATCTCGAATTGAAGGTCTCTTCTTTTCATGTCTGCGAAACTCTTCTGCCAGCTTCTAGCAATTTTCAACCGATCATGAATTTGCTTCTCTTGCTCACTGGTGTCACTGACAATTGATGGGCCATGAAAACTTCTGACACCAATCTCTTCCCAACAGATTAGGGTTCTGCATCTACGTCCATACAACGCTTCAAATGGTGTCATGCCGATACTAGAATGATAACTATTATTGTATGCAAACTCGCATAATAGGAGACTCTTCTGCCGGTCTTTCCCAAACTCGAGAACACATGCTCGCAACATATCCTCCAGTGTCTGATTAGTTCTTTCAGTCTGACCGTCGGTCTAAGGATGATACGCTGTATTAAATTTCAACTTCGTGCCCAAAGCTGCCTGAAGTTCTGTCCAGAATCTGTCCAAAAATCTAAAATTTCTGTCTGATACAATTGATAAAGGAACTCCATTAATTGTGACAACCTTCTCCATATACATTCTAGCTAACTTATCTCGAGGTGTCTTCATATTCATTGGTAAGAAATGCACCACCTTTGTCAACCTGTCAACTATCACCCAAATTGTGAGAACCCTGTTAGATATCGCGATCACTGAGAGGGGGGGTGAATCAGTGATTGCTTAAAAACAGGTCCAATTTAACAACAAAAGCAAATCAAATCACACAAGGACACCAGATTTAACGTGGTTCACCAAAAGGCTACGTCCACGGTTCAAAGACTGTCCAAACACCAATCCGGAACAGATCTGAATCTATTTAGTCGCACCAACGACAAAGAGCACCAACCCTTAGTTTCAGATAGCACCAACTATCTAGGAAGCACCTACTCCCTTTAGTTTCAGATAGCACCAACTATCTAGGAAGCACCGACTCCCTTTACAATTTTATCTGCACCAACAGATAGGATCACCAAACCCCAGACACCAAGCACCAACTTGATGTTCTACAGAATAAGAGTAGAAACCTTTTTCTACAGCCCTTCCCCTCTACAATCTCTCTCTCTCAATCCCTTACAAATTGAAATTAAAGCATAAGCAGAGAGACACTTATCTTATGGACGAATCACCATCTTCATGAGCACATTCTTGTCCACACTTGCTGTAGAAACATGCAACACAACAGCACACAGCAACAACTCCTTCTTCTTTCCAAAACCCTCTCTTTTCTTTTCTCTTCTTTCTCTCTTCTTTTCTCTTCTCTTTTGTTCTGTTGAAAACGAACCAATCAAGCCTTTATATAGGTTTTGGTAACCCTAAAGAGTGTTTAAATTAGGCTAGAATTCGTTTAGAAAGAGTCCCAAACGAAATACTTAAGTTTCTTGAATTTTCGTGCAAAACTTCTATTTCTGCGCAACTCAGGTTTCCCGTGTGTTCTACTGGTAGAAATTGCGGTAGAACAGATGAAATTCTCATGTCCAAGCTTCTGCTAGAATTTAAGCCTCTTCTACCGGTAGTACTTGCGGTAGAACTTTCAGTGTAGCCACTTCTACCGGTAGTACTTGCGGTTGACAGATGGAAATCTCAGGGTCAGCCTTTTCTACCCCTTTTCTACCCCTGTTCTACCCCTGTTCTACCGGTAGAAATACCGGTTGACAGATGAAATTATGATTTCCTATACTGTTCTGTTTCAGCTCTGTTTTCTCTTTAAAGCTCTATCAACACCACACTTGTGACATTGTGTTGACAATAATTCCAACACAAGATGATACTTGAGATACTAATTTCTTCAATTCTTCATTAAACTTCTCAAGGCATCTCAAATTCCAACAATCTCCCCCTTTGGAATTGTTGGCAACACTTTTGGAACTTCAACACTTAGAACACATTAAACCAGTTGATCTTCATGAAGCTTCTTCAGAACCATAGTCTCCCCCTGTCTTTAAAAAAAATCAAGATCTCTAACACTCTTGATACCAATCTCCCCAAAATTATCATAGCATAACTTCTTCTAACATTGCTTTCTCCTAGCTTAAGTCTTTCTCCCCCTTTGACAACAAGTCCAAAGGGACCAACGAAGGAGCGAATAGGATATTCAAAGAATACTTTGCTCCCCCTTTCAAGCCCATCTCCTAAGGATTAGGAGAGTGAGTAACTCCTAATTTTTTTCGGAGATACTTGAAGACTTCCTTTGGCAGAGGTTTTGTGAAGATATCAGCAACTTGCTCAGTGGTTGGAACATATTCCAACTTTACCTCACCATCTGCAACCTTTTCCTTGAGAAAGTGATAGCGAATTGCTACATGCTTCGTTCTAGAATGCTGAACAAGATTCTTGGAGATGTGAAATGCACTTGTGTTGTCACAGAGGATCGGCGTAGGATCCGTTGTCGGAACTCCTAGATCAGAAAGCATTTGCCGCATCCATAACACTTGTGTACAACAAGTTGCCGCTGCAATATATTCCGCTTCCGCTGTAGAAAGGGATACTGAGTCTTGTTTCTTACTATGCCATGCCACCAACCTGTCATTGAGATAGAATGCACCACCGCTTGTACTCTTGCGATCATCTATACATCCAGCCCAATCGGCATCAGAGTATGCAACAAGAGTAAAGGATTTGCCTTTAGGATACCAAATGCCAAGCTCCATGGTACCTTTCAGATATCGAAATATCCTTTTTACTGCTGTGAGGTGCGTCTCAGTTGGTGATGCTTGAAATCGAACCACCATACATACTGCTTGCAGAAGATCCGGTCTTGTAGCAGTCAAATAAAGCAAGCTTCCTATCATAGAACGATAAGTGGTGTGATCAACGGACGAACCCTTATCATCTTTGCTTAGCTTTGTGTTCGTTGTCATTGGTGTGCTCACTGGCTTGCTGTCTTCCATGTTAAAACGCTTCAGCATTTCCTTGATGTATTTCATCTGTGATATGAAGATACCATGTTTCAGCTGCTGAACTTGTAAACCAAGGAAGAACTTTAGTTCTCCAAGCATTGACATCTCAAATTCTTTTTTCATCTCTTCAGCAAAATTCCTGCACATTTCCTCATCATTGCCACCAAAGATTATGTCATCGACATAAACAATGACAACCAGCTGTTTGCTCAACTCTGTTTTGACATAAAGATTGCTATCAACCAATCCTTTTCCAAAACCGATCTTGCGGAGATATAGGTCCAGCCTTGCATACCACGCCCTTGGCGCTTGTTTCAGCCCATAAAGAGCCTTTTTCAATTTGCACACTAGGTCTGAATTTTTGCTAATGAGAAAACCATCAGGTTGCTCAATGTAAACCTCTTCTTCAAGTAATCCATTCAATAAGGCTGACTTTACATCCATCTGAAATACCTTGAAGGTTTTGTATGCGGCCAATGCAAGAAACATACGAATGGCTTCCAGACGAGCCACCGGTGCAAAGGTCTCTTCAAAATCTATGCCTTCAACTTGAGCATAGCCTTTACAAACCAACCTTGCTTTGTTTCGTATGACCTGACCATCTTCATTCAGCTTATTCCGAAAGACCCATTTAGTACCAATAACATTCTTATCGGTAGGTCTAGAGACTAGTTCCCATGTGGAGTTCTTCTCAATTTGCTCCAACTCCTCATGCATAGCTTTTAACCAACTTTCATCGAGACTGGCTTCAGCCACAGTCTTGGGTTCAATGGTGGACACAAGTGAGTAATTGCTAACTACACTTTGTCTTGTTTTAACACCGGCCTCAGGATCTCCAATGATTTGATCCTTAGGGTGTTGCTCTACCCAAGTGCTTTTCTTTCTAGATGTAGCATCCTCTGAGTCATCCTTTGATTTCTCAGAATCATTAGGTTTAGCTACTTCATCATCAATCTCACTCGAGTCCTCATAAACTGGACTGTCAATTCTAACATCGGCACTTTCTATGATTTTTCTGGTCCTTTTGTTAAGACATCTGTAAGCCTTACTAGATGAGGAATAACCCAGAAATATACCTTCATCAGCTCTTTCATCAAATTTGCCCGGATTTTGTTCAAGACGCTTGATGTAACACTTGCTACCAAAGACTCTGAAGTGCTTGACTGTTGCTTTTCTCCCAAACCATAGCTCATAAGGAGTTTTGTCTTCATGTGGCCTGATCAAGCATCGATTCTGAATGTATACAGCCGTATGGATTGCCTCCTTCCAATATTTGTCAGCTAGCTTGCTTCTCAGTTAGCATTGTACGAGCCATCTCTTGAACGGTGCGATTTTTCCGTTCCACAACTCCATTTTGCTGTGGAGTTCTAGGGGCTGAATATTGTCTTTGAATGCCATGGTGCTCACAATAGTTAGTGAACTCTTCAGATGTGAATTCACCGCCTCGATCAGACCTTAAAATCTTGATACGTTTTCCAAGCATATTTTCAACCTGTGCTTTAAACACTTTAAAACGATCAAGTGCTTGATGTTTATGCTTAAGAAATAATACCCATGACATACGAGTATAATCATCAATGCATAACATAAAATACTTATCTCCATTGGTACTTTGAGTTCGCATCGGTCCACAGAGATCAGTGTGCACTAGCTCAAGAGGTTTCTTTGAATGATGCTCCTTTGACTTGAACATTACCCTCGTTTGCTTTCCCTTTTGACACGAATCGCAAATGGGGTTGGAAGGCTTTTCAACTGTAGACATACCTCTGACAGCCTTTGAATTGCAAATCTTTGACATGTTATCAAAGTTTAGATGCCCAAGGCGTTTGTGCCACAACCAACTTTCCTCTGTCCGACTCATCAAGCAAGTCTTTTCAGCTCCATCTGACAATGTATAGAGATTTCCAGCAGTCCTAGATCCAGTAGCCACTGTTTTGCCGTTGCTACACTTGTTGATAGTAAAACCATTCTTAGTGAAGACAACCTCGTGGCCTTTATCACAGATCTGGCTCACACTAAGCAAGTTGTGTCTCAGTCCAGACACATATAAGACCTCGTCTGATCTGATCTTGTTTGCCTTTAGCTGAACAACACCTTTTCCGCAGATTTTGGCACCATCATTGTTACCAAACTTCACTGATCCGCCTTCATAGTGCTGTAATTTGACAAATTTTTCCTTATCACCTGTCATATGGCTTGAACAGCCACTATCAAGGACCCATGGTGCTACCTTCTTTTGTGCATTGAATGCCGTTTGCACAATGAGAGATTCTTTGGAATTATCTTTCCTTTTCTTTGCCCTCCATGCCTTAACTAACTTGGGTTTCTTTTCAACCTGAAATTGGTTAGCAATAGGCAACCTACAATCCCTAGCCAAGTGTCCATAATTATGACACATATAGCACTCAATTTTGTGGCTGTTTAGGATTGAAAAAAGGACTCATAGTCACAAGTGGGCTGCTTCTTACATAGAATTTGCAATCAGCTCTTTTATGTCCATATCTATTACAATGATAGCAATAACCATAGAATCTGAACATTCTTCCTTTCTTAGGTGGCTGGTTAAACTCCACAAACCTTTTCTTATTGACCATCTCAATACTAGGCTGAATTTGATGCTTTGTAGCCTTGAGAGGTATGGCACTTTGTTTCATAAACAAAGAAGATGCAGCTTTAGAGGACTCTCCGGTTTCAAATCCAATACCAAATTTATTGTGGAAGGGCTTTTGAACTTTCAGAATTTCATTGAGTTTCATTGTCCCTTCAATCGCTTGGAGTGCTTTGAGTTTTCGGCTACTTTCCAAGTTTTCAGCCTTTGCTCTAGCGATTTCAGTTTCAAGTTTCATTGCCTCTTCCTTTTTGATACTTATTTGATTTTCAAGGACTTCCACCATTATTTTATATTCTTCAACTTGAGTTTTCAAAGCAATAACTGAACTTTCAGATTCATGAAGAAGTTTCAGATTTTTCTTACTTGTTTTTCGTTCCATGCTAAGCTCCTCAAGTGCGGCAATGAGTTCTTCTTCGAGATTGACCTCAGCCTCCTCTTCCTCTTCCGGCTCTTGCTCCTCTTCTTCTTCTTCAACGGTAACCATGAAGAGAGTTTCAGTTGCCTCGGCTGATTCATCATCGTCTGAAGTTTCAGACGTGCTGTCATTATATTGACTGATGAAGCTTTTTGCTTTGCCCCTCTTTCTGAAATTTTTCTTCCACTTACTCTTATCAACATAAGAGTCATCATCATTATTTTCTTTCAGCGGACACTTCGCAGCAAAGTGACCAACACCGCCATAATTAAAGCATTTAAAGGGTAGCTTCCCTTTGTACTTTCCATTGCTTCCTTTCTTCAGCTTTCTAACAAATTGAGCCTCAAGCTCATCATCATCAGTATCAGAATCATGACCAGCAGTCTCTTTTCCCTTTTTCTGAACTTTGAAGGCCGCTTCTCTATCAGATGAAGACGTCTTACCTATGCGTATCTCATAGGCAGTGAGTGAACCATGCAACTCATCCATGGAAAATTCATTCAGATCCTTGGCTTCTTCTATGGCTGAGACTTTTGAATCAAACCGGGGAAGAAGAGATCTTAGAACCTTTTTGACGATGACTGGTTCTTTAATCTCCTCCCCTAGTCCACGAATGTCATTCGTGACTTCATTCACTCGTTGCAAATATGAGTCAACATTCTCGCTTTCCTCCATGCGATGAGATTCAAATTGAGAGCGATGGGTTTGCAATTTTGCTTCTTTGATCTTCTCATCTCCTTCATGAATGCTTTTCAACTTGTCCCATATTTCCTTGGCTGTTTTACATGCAATTACTTTGACCAGCTCGCTGTCCACAAGGCCACTAAAGAGTGCAATCTGTGCCTTAGAGTCGTTGTCTGCTAACTTCTTCGTTGCAGCATCATTGGGTACAATGGCAATATTGTAACCGACTCTGACAGTCTCCCAGACATCATAGCCAAGTGACTTAATGAAAGCCTGCATTCTGATCTTCCAGAAGGAGTAATTAGAACCATCAAACAAAGGTGCTTTCTTATTCCCTGTATTGGTTGCCATGTGATTTGACAAGAGATCACCCTTAGCGTGTTAAGCTTATCAAGGGAGCCTTACGCTCTGATACCAATTGTTAGATATCGCGATCACTGAGGGGGGGGGGGGGGTGAATCAGTGATTGCTTAAAAACAGGTCCAATTTAACAACAAAAGCAAATCAAATCACACAAGGACACCAGATTTAACGTGGTTCACCAAAAGGCTACGTCCACGGTTCAAAGACTGTCCGAACACCAATCCGGAACAGATCTGAATCTATTTAGTCGCACCAACGACAAAGAGCACCAACCCTTAGTTTCAGATAGCACCAACTATCTAGGAAGCACCTACTCCCTTTAGTTTCAGATAGCACCAACTATCTAGGAAGCACCGACTCCCTTTACAATTTTATCTGCACCAACAGATAGGATCACCAAACCCCAGACACCAAGTACCAACTTGATGTTCTACAGAATAAGAGTAGAAACCTTTTTCTACAGCCCTTCCCCTCTACAATCTCTCTCTCTCAATCCCTTACAAATTGAAATTAAAGCATAAACAGAGAGACACTTATCTTATGGACGAATCACCATCTTCATGAGCACATTCTCGTCCACACTTGCTGTAGAAACATGCAACACAACATCACACAGCAACAACTCCTTCTTCTTTCCAAAACCCTCTCTTTTCTTTTCTCTTCTTTCTCTCTTCTTTTCTCTTCTCTTTTGTTCTGTTGAAAACGAACCAATCAAGCCTTTATATAGGTTTTGGTAACCCTAAAGAGTGTTTAAATTAGGCTAGAATTCGTTTAGAAAGAGTCCCAAACGAAATACTTAAGTTTCCTGAATTTTCGTGCAAAACTTCTATTTCTGCGCAACTCAGGTTTCCCGTGTGTTCTACCGGTAGAAATTGCGGTAGAACAGATGAAATTCTCATGTCCAAGCTTCTGCTAGAATTTAAGCCTCTTCTACCGGTAGTACTTGTGGTAGAACTTTCAGTGCAGCCACTTCTACCGGTAGTACTTGCGGTTGACAGATGGAAATCTCAGGGTCAGCCTTTTCTACCCCTTTTCTACCCCTGTTCTACCCCTGTTCTACCGGTAGAAATACCGGTTGACAGATGAAATTATGATTTCCTATACTGTTCTGTTTCAGCTCTGTTTTCTCTTTGAAGCTCTATCAACACCACACTTGTGACATTGTGTTGACAATAATTCCAACACAAGATGATACTTGAGATACTAATTTCTTCAATTCTTCATTAAACTTCTCAAGGCATCTCAAATTCCAACAAACCCGTCCCTATACATACATAGTAGGACCCAATTTGACCAAGTCAACCTTAGGTTATTCCATTTAATAGGTGCTTAGCTTGAGTAGTTAGTAATTCTCATTAATTTAGCCTAGTTTATAAGGTAAGGACCCTTGTGAGATTATTAGTGGTTCTCTAGAATTAATTAGTTAATTAGAGACCTTAGTTGTAATCCTAATTATAAATGGGTTTCCTTAGAGAGTTGTGCAATTAATCTTAGGATGACCCAACTACCCATGGCCTAATCCATTAACCCATTAATTATATGAGGGCACTCTAGTCTTTCATACCCCACCTTTTTGGAAATTCCAATACCTTAAATGACCTTGACCTCATTTATTCTCTACCAAGTAAACATGGGCACTTTTGTCATAATAATTAGCCTACCTTTATTGCCCTTAGGCTCCTTTATTCACAACCACTTATTTGAGGATACTTTAGTTATTATATATGAACACCTATACTACCCTAGTCCTCATCCTTTATTTCTATTAGCCACCAAGGACCATTTAGTCATTCTATTTTAACATTCCCTAAATACCCTCATCCTTATCCTAAACTTACACTAGCAAGAGAGGGCACCTTGGACATTCTCCATCCCACCATTTCCTATAAAAGAAACCTACTACAATTATCTCAAACATTTCCTACACTCATTTCCTCTCATTTCACTACAATTCTCTCCTAGATCTCTCTCCCCCTCTCCAAGCTAAGGTAATCTCTTTCCCCCTTTTCAATTTCCTTGTAAAATAGTCTTTTCTCTTAGATTTCCCTTCCTTATGCATTTCTCTCTTTGGGTATGGGTGTAGAGATTGTGGATCCAACTGTGGGAGTGATCTTAGAGCATTTGGAGTGGAGCCCAAGCTATTTGAGGAGCTTTCTTCCTAATTAGGCAAGTAGACATGCTTAGATTATTTAATTAAATTGATTAACATGCTTAGATTAGTAATTACTGTCTTTTATGGATGTTTGGCATGAATTCTGTATTTGGATGGTTGATTGGATGATATGATGTGTAGAATTGTTAATCTAAGCTTTTTTTATGTGTATTTGGCCATTGATGGATGGGAATCCCCCATTGGAAGATCAATGGCCCATTGGTGATGTGATCATGATGTGGGAGGTGTGTTTGACGTATGGGAATGATTAGTGAAGATCTGGGATCCATTTGATGGGATTTTGATGAGAAATGGAAGAGGGCAGAATCTTAAAAATATGGATTTTGAGTGTGCCCGGTCGACCTGGTCACCTAGGCGGCCGACCGAGCACACAGTGGACTGACCCTCAGTTGGGAGTTGAAATCACACACAGGGTACCTGACCTAGTGTATCCGGTCAACCGACCAAGAGGCTCGGTCAACCAAACACACTGATCAACCAAACACACTGAGAAATCCCTCACCTGCCAGATGTTTGTTATAATATCCGCAGTGTACTCGGTCGACCGGGGGACCCTCCAAGTCGACCGTGGACACTGCAAACTGTGATTTCTGCTTCCCAGTTATCTGTTCCTTTCCACAGAGTACTAGGTCGACCCGTGGACCCGTGATGTCGACCCAGTACACTGTAAACAATGATTTTTCGGATTGAGTTTCATTTCATGATCTGATCATGTGTGGGACCCGTTGACCTTCCATTTGGACTGTTTGGGATACGCTAGACACGAGTCAAGGCCCGGGCTTAACCTTGACCCGTGTAGCCATTTAAGTAGGGTCTTGGGTTGTAAAACGGAACCTGATTCAATGGTTGTGGATGTCTTATGATGCTAAATACCTACAGGAGCACCAAGGATAATTAATAAGCATCTGGGACTCCGTGATCACTGTCTTAGGTGAAGTGGGACCCTGGACCTGAATAGAGGGGCAGCGATCATCGATGGATTTGTGATATGTGGTACCTATGTTGATGAAACGGACACTAAGGCTGGCTGGTAGATCCAAACCTTGGATGTAAGCCTTGAAAGGTACTATAAATCAGGGCATTGCACTTAGGCTCTGATCCATGATCACGGTCCGTATTGGATGAGATGTCAGGACATGGCACTTGAAGTCCTGACCAGTAATATTGGGAACTTAACGGTAAATACTGATAGACGGACTGTATATTGAGATAATACTAATTAAGCGTATAGAGAAGCGGAGTTTACAAGGGCATACATTATTAACTGTTGGGAATCATAAGGATGGATTAGCTATACTCGAACTCCGTGCCTCGTACCCTTGACTATTATCATCTCATATTAAGGATAATAAGGCCATCCAGTTCAGAGTACCCCCACCTAGTGATCTGTAGATTGTGGATATATGATTGGTCTGCCAAGGGTTATGATGCCGGCATGGACATTGATATTGTGATGTGATTGACACAGTAGGTACCAGGTGTGGGTGGGGTACTGAGACCGCCGGCGCTCGGACCGGGTGTATGGATGGACGGTGATATTGATCTAGCACGTAAGTCCAATGACTGGGACTTGGCTGTGGCTATGATATTGTTGGTTGAGATAGCACGTAAGACCAATGGCTGGGACTTGGCTGTGGCTATGGACATTGATGGATTCTTGTACACTCCTATTCGATGTGACGACAGCCGTGGGTGGTTATGACCCCCATGGTTGGTGTCCATCGACGGTTGTTGAGACGATGATGATGGGCTGGCCCTGACCCCCCACGTCCTTTGTACTTCAACTGTGGACATACCTTGGTGTGCTTCTATGTATGTATATTGGATGTATGAATATTATATATTATGGATATCATTATTTATTGTCTTTAACTGCCGCCGTTGATACGGTTGGATCTGGATGCGATGGTTACGACTATGGTAATGTTACTTCCTCTGTTTACTTCTGCTACTGATGACTCTGATGTGCTTGTATGGTTTATCTGATATCTTGATGATGATGGTGTCTCTTATCTACTTGTTTGTTGTATCAAACATCTGTTATATTAATATCTCGATTATCGTTCATGCACTACAGTCTACACCGTTTTCTGTTGCACTCTGATATTCTATATTATTATCGAGATACTAATCACGCAGGTACAGCTGGGATCAGGTATAGTCTTCTTCCCTATCTAATGATATTATGTATTGCCATCTAAACATGCCTATTTGCCTAGCTCTTCGAGCCTGACCCAATCTTTGGTGTTTTCAGGTATCTTTTCTTCCACTTTCTTTGATTGGTGGTTTGCTTGGCGGCTGATCCGTTGCCGTAGGATTTAGAGAATGATGCAGTTGGTGTATCGTGAGGCGTCTATCATATAGATCTCTATTCTTTCCTTTTCTTGTAGCTGGCCGTGTTGGCCTAGGATTGAATAGTTAGTTTAATTACTGAAAGTACCTTGTAATCCCTTCAAGTGAAATAAAATTTTAGGACTTGTCCATTTACCTGCTCATATGAGATTCATACTTGATTATATTTTGGATTTCCGCATCTCTTGGGTACTTTCTCGTAGCGCCCTAAGATTCGAGGCGCCCGAATTTTGGGGCGTTACACAAATGCTATCTCTATTACGAATCAATGGTAATCTAGAAATAAAATCCATCGTTATATGTTCCCATTTTCAGTCTGGCACTTCTAATTGTTTTAAAAGTCTTGGGGGTTGCTTCCGTTCTGCCTTTACTTGTAGACACACCAAGCATCTTGCTGTAAATCCTGCCACTTCCTTCTTCATATTATTCCACCAATAGTGATTTCACAGGTTCTGATACATCTTTGTACTACCTGGATGAATAGTGTAATGGGAATGATGTGCCTCTGTCATGACCTCATTCTTCAGCTATTCTATGTTTAGGCACATATAATCGTTCTTGAGAATACAACACACCCTCCAACAATCTGAAATCTGGCCTGCTGTCAATCTGTTCAATCACTCGAGCTAGCTCTAGATCCTCTGACTGCTGGCTTTTGATCCTGTTCAAGATCTCTGGTTTTCCAAACAAACATGTTAACCAACATAACCTTGTCATCAATTGGTTGCAAAGTCACTCCCAAATCGAGAAAAATTTCTGCCCAAGACCATTTTGCTCTCAAGCATGCATTAGTTGTTGCTTTTCAACTCAATGCATCAGCCACTATATTGGCTTTCCCGGGATGATATTTGATTGGAAAGTCAGAATCCTTCATGTATTCCATACACCGGGTTTGTCTCATGTTCAATTCATGCTGAGTAAGCAAATATTGAAGACTCCTATGGTGTGAATGAATCTCAAACTTCTCACCGTACAAGTAATGATGCCACATCTTCATTGCTATGACTACTGCGGCTAGTTCCAAATCATGAGTGGCATACCTTTCTCATGTTCTTTCAATTGTCTAGAGCCATAAGCTACCACTTTTCCATCCTGCATAAGTACATAACCCAATCCAACTTTCGAAGCATTTGTATAAATGACAAATCTACCATTCTCTGTAAGCAATGTGAGCACTGTGCTGTAGTCAATCTGTTCTTCAAGTCATAAAAACTTGCTTCACATTCTTCGGTCCACACGAAAGGTGTATCTTTCCGTGTTAATTTGGTCAATGGCGCAGCAATGGATGAAAATCCTTTTACAAATCTCATGTAGTAACCTGCTAAACCAAAGAAACTATGAATCACTGTAATAGATATGGGTCTCTGCCACTTGACCACTGCCTCAATCTTGTCTGGATCTACCGCAAAACCTTTCTTGCTGATGATGTGACCCAAGAAAATAACTTGATCAAGCCAAAATTCACACTTACTCAACTTGGCATAGAGTTGATGATCTCTCAAAGTCTATAATGCTGATCTCAAATGCTACTTGTGATCCTCTCGAGACCGAGAATATACTAACACGTCGTCTATGAAAACAACGATGAACTGGACAAGAAATGGAGTAAATATTTTATTCATCAAAGCCATAAATACTCCTGGAGCATTAGTTAACCCAAACGGCATTACTAAAAATTTGTAGTGGCCATATCTCGTCCTGAATGCTGTCTTCTGAATATCCTGATCCCGAACTCTGAGCCGGTGATATCTTGATCTCAAGTCTATCTATGAGAAATATTCAGCTCCCTGAAGCTGGTCAAACAATTCATCAATCCTTGGGAGAGGGTATTTGTTCTTGATTGTGACCTGATTGAGTTGTCTATAATCGATGCACATTCTCATGGAACCATCCTTCTTTTTCACAAATAGGACCGGTGCACCCCAAGGTGATACACTTGGTCTCACAAATCCCTTGTCCAACAAATCCTGCAATTGGGTTTTCAACTCTCTGAGTTCTGTTACAGCTATTCTATATGGAGCTTTAGAAATTGAAGTTGTCCCTGGTACCAATTCAATAGAAAAATCTATCTCCCGGACTGGATGTAAGACTGGAATCTAATCGAGGAAAACATTCGGGAACTCACAGACCACTAGAATATCATCCACCACTTTGGATTGTTTATCCTCCATGATAAACGCCAAGTATCCTTTGCACAAGACTTCAACAATCTTTTTGCTTTCAGTGCCGAGATCTGGCATGTCTAAATCGGTCTCCTTCGCCTAACGAATTCAACAGTATCCGAATGCAATGACAACTTGATGGTTTTATTAAAACAGTTCATCACTGCTCTATAGGTCGCTAATCAATCCATACTAAGTATTACATTGAAATCCTTCATGGATAAAAGAATCAAATCTGCAGGTAAAATGAAATCTCCGACCTGAACTCGGGTACTCGAAAAATATTGGTGACAACGGACCTACGTGCCCACTGGGGTACCGACTACTAAAGCAACATCTAATCTTACTACAACATCATGGATATGTCTAGCAAAATCATGAGAAGCAAAGGAATGTGTAGAGCCAGGGTAAAAAATGGCCTTAGCCTCTACCTTTGAGATTAGAACAATACCTTCCACAACCTCCGCAGAAGCATCTGCATCCTCATGTGTGACTACATACACTTTGCCCATTTAATAGGCTTGGTTCTGCTGCCCTTGGACTGGCCTTGGTGCTCTTGGTTGACCCACTGGTTGCTGCCTCTGTTGTTGAAATTGCCTTTGTTGTCCCTGAACTGGCCTCTGCTGGCCTAGAGTTAGCCTCTGTTGCTGTGGCGCTGTACCCCTATATTGCTGGTACTCAGGAGCTAGTGCTCGATAAATTTGCTATTGTGGGGCTCGATAAATCTGATGTGGTCCCTGCGGAGGTGCTGCTCGCCAAGTTTGCTGTGCAGGAGCACGAGAGGCTGACAATCGACTACCGCCGTTGGGACAATCGTGAACTCGATGTCCAAACTGTCCACAATGAAAACATGCTCCAGTCTCCTTGTAGCACTACGCAGTAGGATGATTCTTCCCGCATCGTCCACACATTTGTCTCTGTCCAACCGAGGGTTGACCTTGAAACTTTGGTTTCTTCGGGTTGCGTTGGCTAGAAGTCTACCTTGACTGATGTTACTGAAATTTGGCATGTCTTTCTGCTGACTTCTTCCTTAGTGCACCTTCAGCCCAATATGCACTTTTTACCATCTCTTGGAATGTCGGGCGTTGATTGTCTAAAATCATCATATAGATATCAGCTGATAACTCATCAAGAAAATGCCTGATTTTCTCTTCCTCGGGAACGACTAGTGTAGGAGCGTACTTAGCCAATCTGGTGAATTGCTGCTCATACTGTTGCACTGGCATGTCACCTTGCACCAAGTTCTGAAAATCTCTCTTCCACTGGTCCTTGACATATTTAGGGATGAACTTATCTATAAACTCCTTAGTAAAAGTTTCCCATGCATTTCCTTCAGCCACTGCCTCCGCTTGTACTACCATCTTCACCGAATTCCACCATTGGAGGGCTATCCCTTTAATAAACATGTATGTAGCTAAGTTCACTCGTTGTCTCTGAGTACAGCGAAAAACTGCAAAGATCTGCTCCAACTGCTCTATGAAATCATCTGCTGCCATGGGATCTTCTAACCCGTGAAACTCAGGAGGAACCCTCTTCCTAAATTTCTCGTACACGTCATTTGGATCTACTTCCTTTGGAGGCATGACCACTTGTACTGGCTGGGCTGCTCTGTCAGTCAAAGCTATGATATGAGCTTAGAATGCTGCTCTATCATGAACAGTTTGTGCTTTCTCAACAGCTCTATCTTCTCTTTCTTGTTGCTTCTCTTCAGCTCACTCTACCTCAGCTGCTTTCTATTGCTCATTTTGAGTGGTCTGTGATGGCATAAAAGCTTGCAATAGCTGATTGAAATGTTCGTCTGAGTTATTCGATCCATTCCCAGGTTCTTTGCCCTGAGATCTTGTATTACGTTGGGCCATATCCATTCCCAGGTTCTTTGTTCGACGTCTCTGCCATTTGGCTCAGACAATTTTGGGTTCACACGTTCGAACATTCCAATGCAACGTTCGAAGGTGTGACGTCCAGAATGTTGGCCTGTTCGTGCACAGTGTAAGCAATTTGGTTTTTTCCCCTTTTCAACCATTTTCCGCCCTTTTCCAAAAGAGAGTATAATCCATTCAAATCCACACAAATCACATCCATTAGAAATAAAATGGAACCCACATTTCCATTACCCAATTCACCAATTAACCCAAACATCCATTAAAATCTCTAATCTACCATTATCATTTAGAAAATGGCAAATAAACAAATCTATATGCATTAGATAGGAATCAAAGATTAAACAATGCATTCAATAATAAATTATAATAATGTACTTGCCTTAGATCCGAAGTTGAAGAAGAGTGCAATAGGTTACCTAACCAAAATCCAAACCGAGATTACCGGGGCGCTCGATCACAATCCTAACACCAATCTAGCACAAGAGATGGGATAGAATGCTCAGATGAACAGATCTATGGTATTCCTACCCAAAACCTAACATTGAAAATAATAGGAAGATAACCTAAGAGTACAGATTAACTCATAATGATTTGAGGAGAAGGTTACCGGTGATAAGAAAGTTGAACCAAGAATGATGGCATCCTCTGATCTTGATTCTGATGGCTGGATCCTAAAGCTGGAATGGCTTGAGAAGTTGAAAGAGGAAGAAGACGAGGAAGAAGAACCGGGAGGAGTTGCAAAGATTAGTGGGGAGGGATAAGACGTGTGTTCGTCAAAAGAGGGATTATGTTAAAAAAAGAATATTCTATGTGCTTAAGTCAATAGGTCATAACTACGGATCAGGTCATCTACCCATTAACCCAACTCACCAATCCACGCATCTAATCTAACATGTGCCCCACTTAATCCTAACCACTTAAATAACTAAAATACATTCAATTAAAATAATAATAATATCTAATTAAAATATAATAAATATACATAGGGTGGGACCGGGATCTTACATACCCTGCAGGGCCTATTGATCTAACGAATGCAGGAATGACTGTTTCGCTTCATTTCCACTCTACCTTCTTCCTTCTCAACTTTTCAACCTCTTTTATTCTTCGGCCTTCCTTCCCTTCTCGTCTTCTATCCCACTTCCCTCTCTTCTCCCTAAACTTGATGGCTTGAAATATCTTCAATAAATCTGAATCGATTCATCCGGTCGCCAGTAGGATGCTATGGGCGTGAATAGATTTGAGAATGTGAGAACTTGTCTAATCCTTTTTCTTCTTTCGTTTTAAAACAATAGCAGCCTTCCCAAGTTCCCAACATTGAAATGTCGCCATGCCAAGTAGCACAAGGAATAAGAATTTTTTTCTGTCTTTGTCATTTTCGTTTTCATTCTTCAACCTTCAGGTTATGTTCCGTGCAATAAAGAAAGACAAATTTACAAGAGAGATCCAATGGCCATGATTTTTATGATTTAAATGGTAAAGGCTCACCAAATGGACCATCTCTAGTTCGAATCTTCTTCTAAAACTAGTCGGCGTTGTCCTCTATTTTTTGTCTCCACCTCATATACCATGTTGCCGAGAACTGCCCACCTTCCAACATAATCACCAAAATATCTCTCTCTACTAAAAAAGGATGATTATATTAAAATAGAAAGGAGATTGATTACTCACACGTAGAGCAGACACAAAGTAGAGAGTTGACAATATTACAGGACCGTAGATTGAAGGAATAGAAACAAATACTTATAACTATTCTAGAACTACCGCTAAATTAGAATAGAAACTAGAGAAATTAGACATTCCTAAGATGACAGTGTTGCTGTCTGCATCAACCGGTCTGGTGCTCCATCCATCCCCTGCATCTCCTGCAACTAAATATTCCAGAAGTGAGTAGGCAAAACACAGAATGCAAGTCTCCTAGGTGCTGCTAGTCTAGCCAACAACTCAAGCTCTAATATTAGCCTCATGCTGGCAAAACGTTGCATCCAACTGTTGCAAAGATTTGAGGTATCTTTGATCGGAATGGCTGGTGGTCGCCTTGTGGTCGCTGTTGAGGAAGAAAAGAAGAGGCAGAAGAAAGGAGGGGATGAAGAGTGCAGATGAAAGGGAAACAATACTTGCAGCATTCCTTGATTATAGTTTGGCGCTTTACTAGTAAAGTAAAAGTCAAGTAAAGCTTCCATTTTTCAGATAAGATGTCACATTAAAAGCACTTTAATTCAAAACTCACTCCATCTTTTAAAAAAAAAGTCAAAAAAACGACCACCTTTATCAACTAAAATACAAAAAAAAAAAAAAATTCACTTTCCCATACAAAAAGTCAAAAAGATTCCATAACAAAAAACTAAAAACAAAATACGATCATAACCCACTTATATTTTATTCTTTCTTCAAAATCAACTTTACTTCACTTGACTCTATTAGTAGAGAGGGCCAGTTTGGCACTTTACAAGCATAGTAAAAGTCAAGTAAAGCTTCCATTTTTAAGACAATATGTCACATCAAAAACACTTTAATTCTAAACTCCCTCCATCTTTTTCAAAAAAATAAATAAAAAAGCAACCACCTTTATCCACTAAAATACAAAAAATAAAAAATAAAAACTCCACTTACCCAAACAAAAAATCAAAAAGATTTCATAACAAACAACTAAGAATAAAATATCATCATAACCCACTTATATTTTATTTTTTCTTCAAAATCAACTTTACTTCACTTGACTCTATTAGTAGAATTGCCAAACTGACCCGAGTTTAGACAAAATCCCTTCTTAAGATTCGAAGTTACCTTTGCAGCGACATAGCCCTCGTTATTCGAGTCTGGATCCTCTGTTTCAATGAAACAGGAGTTTACTATTTCGGCCAATGGAGGAGTGCCATGTGTTAGAAATGACGAGTCAGACAAAGATCCCCTCAACTTCTTCCTTGCAAACAAAAAATAGAAACTGTGAGGGCCTTTTCTGCAAATAAAAAAATTGGGTGACCCGTTTCCCTGCTTCGTCTTCTCCAAGAAGACCGATTAAGGTTAGGGGCTCAGGTCCTCTTCTTCTTCGTCTTGCACTGCAAGGACAAAACACAATTGGTCTTTTTGGAGATGTTTGGGGTTCAGGTCTTCCTTTCAACATGACTTGATCTCTCTTCTCTTCCCCTTTGAAAAAGACGACTGTCTTGGCCTAAGTGGATCAACCCAAGTTTCTAAAATCCGAAACTCAAATACCATGCATGTCTGTCTTTGCCTTTTGACTGCACAGGATGTCATCAAACTTTTTGGACCCTTATTTATCCTGTTTAGAGAGGCCTTGGTAGTATCCAACTCAGAAAGAACCATCCTAAGTCTTCCTTGCAAGTTGGTATTTTCAGCTTTCAAGATCTTCATATCGTAATTAATTAAATCACATTTCTATGCTGTGGCGGTCAATTTATCTGCCAATTTATTATTTTCTGCCTCTAAGTTACTCAATTTTGTAAGAGCTTCTAACAATTTAGCTTTTAAAGAAGTATTCTGCTCTTTAGATTCTTTCAGCTTGTAGCCACTTTTTCATTCATATTTAGCATCTTCATGGTCTTCACAAACAATATCTGATATTCAGCATGCCAATCATATTCTGTCTCTAACTCACTAACATCTTGATCAGTCTCATTATCAGACATTGGTGGAGTAGCAGAAACTGAAGTTGCCATTAATGCCATGAATTTTTCTTTGCTAGATTCAGGCTTCTCAAACTTAGATTTTTTATCATCTTTCTCAAAAGTATCATCATCCCAAGTCAAATCGAAAGCCTTCTTTCTTGGCTTTTTATTAGCACAGTCACTAGCAATGTGTCAATAACCATGACACTCATAACATTGAATCCCTTTAGAAGATAATTTCTTTACAAAAATTTTAGGATTTTCAAATCACTTTTCTTCCCCTTCATAAATGCCCGAAATTGCTTCATAAACTGAATAACAACTTGGGGATAAATCTCCTCGGAATCAGAATCAGAATCACAAGCAATTTTCTTGAATGATTCTTTGGAGGCTCTTAAAGCAATACCATTGGATTTTGATTTTCCATTAGTCCTTAGGTTTGCTTCAAACGCCTGAAAGTTGCCAACTAACTCCTTAGATTTGAGAGTATTCAGATTTTTATTCTCCTCAACGGCCACAACCTTTGCATCAAACCTTTCTCGAAGAAACCGCAGAATCTTTTTCACAATTCTATTCGCAGGAATTGGCTCTCCCAAAGTAAATGTATCATTCACAATTGCATTCAGCTTCGTGTTGAACTCATTGAAAGTCTCATCATCTTCCATCTTTATGGTTTCGAAAGCTGTAAACAATTTCTGAAGTTTCGACTGTTTGACGGTGTCAATCCCTTCATGCACAGTCTGCAAAATATCTTATGCTTCTTTTGCAGTAGTACATGTAGAAGTTCTTTGAAACTGATACATAGTAACTCCATTATAAATAGCATTCAAATCCCTAGAGTTACAAGTGGCTACCAATTTATCTTCCTTAGTCCACTTATATTCAGATTTTGGACCAGTTACCCCATCAGCAGTAACAGTGGGCAATGAATAGCCATTAACAACTGATTTTCAAACTTTCAGATCTATGGCTTTCAAGAAGGCAACCATCATGGCTTTCCAATAAGCATAATTGTTACTATCCAACAGAGGAGGCTTATTGGTTGAAGTGGCTTCACGGTAGTTATCCATTCAAGTAAAATATGGATCAACGTACAATAAAATAGTGCAATCCGCTCTGATATCAATTGAAGGTTTTGGGGGCTAGCAGAATGGATCACTAGTTCTAATTTAACAAATCAATGCACAACGGAAATAACCAATCAGACAATCTAGAACTAGCTATTTACCAATCACACACCACAAGAAGGCAGACACGATATTTAGCGTGGAACCCCTATCTAGGGAGAAAAATCATGAACCAGAAATCAAGAGTTCATGAACAGTTACAAGATATACTCACAAGATCCTTTACCTTAGTCTGTACTTCGACCTAAGGACTGTAGTTGTTCTTGCAAAGAATCCACTAACACGACATTGCCCCGTTCTCCTTACTCGATCTCCTCGCACCTTACCAGTCAAGATGAACTATCTTCTCATTCAGAAAGCAGAAGCAACAATGACCTTCTAGAGCAACCCTTCAGAATAATATCTCATTGGCTCTAGAGAATAATCCCTCTCTAGTATATCTCTTACTCAAATTAATGAGAGTGATAAATTCTAGGGTTAAGAGCAACACCCTATATATAGCCCCAAATTCATGCTTTAGTCTTAGTGCACAAGTAGGATTCAAAATTGGGAAACATAGTCTCAAAAGGAAACCAATTCGCAACTTAAAAATGAGACTTTCTCATTTATGCGCCTGTCCAATCGATCGGACAATGCATCCGATCGATCAGACAATGCATCCGATCGATCGGACCACCCAAATAATTGAGGCGCATTTATAGTCCGATCGATCGGACTGAGGCTCCGATCGATCGAGCCTGGGGGATCTCGCCTGGTCTATTCTTTTCTTCTATTTTTCGCTTTGGTTCTTCCGGCGACAGAACCATAGTATATTCTAAAATAAATTAGAAAATATAACTCAATGGACCTATAGAGTTTTGTAATTAAAAGTGTCTTGTTATTTACCCAGAGTAAGTTTGATACGGCATGTTTGGGAACTCTACTTGTAGAGTTAAAGTTAAATAGATCTCCATTTTTCCAAAAACATTTTCCACCAAAAGCACTTTATCTCAAACTTCCTACCATATTTTTTTCAAAAAAAAGTCAAAAAGTAACCATTAAAAGACCAAAAAACTCCCCTTTTCAATAAAAAAAAGTAAAAAAGATTCTTATTCAAACAACTAAAAATAAAATACCATCATAACTCATTCATATTTTATTATTTCTTCAAAATAACATTCACTCCACTCAACTCACAAGTAAAGCCCTCTTCAAAATAACATTCACTCCACTCAACTCTACGGGCATGTTTGTGTACACACACTTTTCCGCGGAAAGGGGAAAAGTGTGGTTTTCCGCGGAAAACTCAGTTTTCAGGCGTTTGGTGCGGAACAATTCCACGAAAACGCTTTCCTATCTCGTCAGCATTTTCCTTGATAATTGTGGAAATGGATTTCCTATGGGGGTATGGGAAATGGATTTCCTCGGAAAACTCCTCCCACTTTTCCTCACTCTTGTCCATTTCAACCCAAAACTCTTCAACTCTTTCATTTTTTATTTCTTTAAATAAATTATTATTTAATGTTGAATAAATAATATACATGTTATGTTATTTTTCTTCAAAAAGTTATTTCACCAAATAAGAAAATTTTCATTTTTTATAAGGAATCCACAGCTGCACCAAACAACATTAGCACCAATTCATCGAGGAAATTTTTTTTACACCAAACATAAATTTCTAAATTCTACGGAAATCTTTTTCCAAGGTTTTTATTTCTATGAAATTTGATGAAGTGACAACGAAAAGGGTGTGTACACAAACATGCCCTACAAGTAAAGCTCCCAAAGAGGCCCTAATGGTGGTACTTCCGCCTGGGTTTCTCCTTCCGCTGAAGGAACCACCCGGTGATGTCGCACTCGTCAGGAAATGGCGTCTGGTAGTCCAGTCCAAACTCCAAACTCAAGATGGAAAATGATATGGTTTGTCTCTCAAAGCCCTAATCTCCTGTAAAAAACAACCCAAGTTCTACAGCTTTCACAAAATCAGAAAAACACAGGATAACATCATCGCCCACTCCAGATCTACAATCAGATAGTCGAACATCAACATCAACGCCAACCCCTAAAAATCTCAGTCACTTAGAGGATAAATCAGATGAAGAGAGTCTTGTTGGAGAAGACGAAGGAAGATGGTCGGGTTTTTTGTCAACCAAACCCAATTTTTCATATTTTGTAAAAGACACCCTCCTTTTTTTTTTTTTTTTCGTTATAAGAAGAGTCAAGAGGGTCCATACCTCACATAAAATATTTTACAAGTGGCGCGTGGGGATTGGGACAAGACTATTCTTGTTGAAAGGTCATTTCATTTTAAAAGGAATCTCCACGAAATCGACACGAAAGGACGTATGTATTAATCTGGCACGCAAAGCAAAACTTTTGTCAGAAGAGTCTTGAGTGCTGACGCGTTTGTCCAACGTCTTTAGGAAGGCGCGTGGAAAAGGCAGGGATTGCTCGTCAAGGGTTCGACTTTTGTACTTTTGTTAATTTTTTAAAAATGGTATTTTTAATCATTTATAATTGCGCACTATGTATATACAAATAATTGATCCCTCCGCACACTGATCAATTCCTCAAAAATATCAAATACAAATTATATGAGTTATTGCTTGTTTCATAAAAGATATCATTGTTTTAGGATAGAAATAAGTGGATTTGATATATTAATTTTTCTTAAATCTATTTATCTAATTTCATGACTCAAATTAAACTAATGTCACCATTTGACTCTAGTTCATATTTTTTTTTTTTACTTTTTTGCCATCGATCTAAATGGTAAAAGTAAAAATGGACGTATATTAAAAAAATCTAGACTCCCTTCTTATCTAGATTTGAATCTCGTGATATCATAGATTTTTAAATATCATGAGATCTGAGACAAAAAAAGGATTTAAAAAAAAATTATAGACTAGAATCAATTGACTCTGGTAACATTAATAGATTTTCAATAATGAAATTGAAAAAAATAAAATTTAAAAAAAATTAATATGTCAAATCGTCCATAGATAAATTGATGAATTGCTATCTTATCTCACTACCTTCTAATAAAAACATTTCAAAATAAATTCATGAGGTGGAAAAAATGCATAATTTAAAAAAAAAAAAAAAAACTAAGTATAAAGTGTACTGTGAAAAGGTATTTATACAAGTAGAACGGATCCATAAAAACTGAGAGTGATTGGAGGGAGACCGTTGCTGAAGTGCTGAACTATGTTATAGAGTCCGGATCCCCCGTGTCGTTTGGGCAAATCAGGACTGCCATGCCAAGGACACTCCAAAAAAGAGGAAATAAAGAAGTGCACATGCTTTTATATGCTTCCAACTACTATACCTTTGCAATATCTCACGCTTTTATCACAAGATGGTTGTTATGGAATTTAATGTAAAGAGAGGGGATGATTCCACCATAAGAGGGGAACAGTGTCCCGCATCATCTTTCCCGGGATGGGTTTCACGCCCAGAATTTTTTAACCAATTGGGTAGTGGGATAAACAGGGCTCACTTTATGTGGGTCAAGTACTACAGTGGTCCCTAGGGCCCTACTTTCAGATCACTGGTCCAAATCCACCATTAGGTGGGCCACGATCACTGGTCTAGATCTACCATCAGGTGGTCATGGGCCTCACAAGCACCGCACCATATTTCGATGTCAAGGATTTAATCCTCTTTCTATTTTTTATTTTCAATCAACATATGATGGGTGGTGTGGTGTGGTGAACCACTGAGCCTGGCAAACACCGCCCGATTCTTCTTTGCCTTTTTTCCTCTAAAAGAAGTTATGATCCTCCCTTATGCATGACATCTGTTTGATTGATAGATGGTCAAATATTTCACTCATAGGGCCCAATGTAGATGGATAGATTGATTTTATATAATAAATCTCAAATCCCACATGTAAATGGGCTTTATTTGTAGTGTCCATTATCGATGTAGATGGATAGATTGATTTTATATAATAAATCTCAAGTCCCACATGTAAATGGGCTTTATTTGTGGTGTCCATTATCGTTACATAAATGCACAGTCCTATGATATATTTTTTATTTAGATGGGCTTACCTTTATTTCATCAAAGGTCGGGCCATACAATCACAATATTGTCCAAGAGCAAACCCTAGGGCGACCCTGTCCCCTTTGGGATTGACCTAATGGGACCCACCGACCATGGCCCAAAGTTCCCTTTTATAAACTGGGTTACTGCCGACATGGGATTAATGGCAAAAATCTATATCTGGTGGTTGGATTTGTGGGACCCCCATGGCCCACCTGATGGTGGATCTAGACCAATGACCCGGAAGTGGAGCCCTAGGGGGCCACTACAGTACTAGACCCACATAGAGTGGGCCCTACTTTGGCCCACTACCCAATTGGTTCAAAGAATCTAAGCGTGAAACCCATTGCAGGGAAGATGATGACGGGGGCACTGTTCCCCTCTTTTGGTGAAAATATTTAATGGGTTCTTGAATTGCCAATCAACTCCTCTCTTTACATTAAATTCTATAAGACCCATGTTGTGATAAAATAAAATAATAAATAATACTAATTAATAGGGTGGAGAGAGAAACTACTGGATGACGTGAGATATTGCAAGGGTATAGTTGGAACTTGAAAGCATATAGAGTTGTTAAATGGGTCTGGCCGTGCACAGGAGTCAACAGCCCGATGCCCAGCCTAGCCCGGTCAATGGCAAAGCTGTGCTGGGCCGAGGGGCCGAGTACATTAGGCACTACACAAGACGACACGACATGTGATATTTGATATTTTTAGTATAGTATAGATTTAAAAAAATATAGTCTTCTTTTTATTTCTTTATTATCAAAAAAAGTTATAAAGGTTTTGAAGGCAATAAGAAAAGATCCAAAAGGTTCTCTTCTTATTAGAGTGGGTCAAATTAGACAGAATCACTTAAGGGTCCGTTTGGAAAGGGGGTAAAATGGAGGGAAAATGAAAAATGAGGGGGAAGGGAGAGGGAAGGTGGGGGGGAAAATGAGTGTGGGGCCCACTCCAGAATTTTTTCCTAAAAAATGGGAGAAAATGAGGGCCAAAGAGGGGAAAATGTTTGAAATTACTAAATTGCCCTTTTATCCAAAGGAAACTTTTGCAAAAACAAGGATAAAATGGTATTTGTCCATCTACCTTACAAACAAAAAAAATCCTACTTTTTCACTTTTCTTTCCCCTACTTTTAACTTCCCAAACAAGAGTAGGTAAAATTAATTTTCCCTCCCCTCCTCTCCCCTCCCCTCCCCTTAATTTTCCTTCCCCTCAAATTCTCCCTCCCCTCCCCCCTTCCCAAACACAGCGTAGGAGAAAAAAAAGAAAAACCCCAACAACCCCCCACCCCCACAAAGCCTTTAAATAGAAAAAGTCCAAAAGATACTCTTCTTATTCGGGCATTCGGCGACGGGTCCCTAAACATTTCACTTTATTGCCTTAGGTCCACAAAAAAAAGTCATAGAGCAAAAGGTCCCTCTCACACTTGTTCACACCTAAAATGTCCAATTTGCCTTTTCTTTTAATCATATCCCTCTCACACTTATTCACACCTAAAATGTCCAATTTGCCCTTTCTTTTAATCATATCCCATGATTTGTGGGATATCCTATTAATAATGGCCAACTAACATTTAATTCTCCACGATTAATGGAATCCCCAGATTTTTAAATAAATTCTAAAAACACACAAATAAATTTTAAAATAACGAAAATAAATTTAAAAAGAATGAAATAATTTCAAAAAATGCAATAAGTTAAAAAAAAGCAATATGTAATCAAATAACGTAAATAAATTTAAAAGGATGCAAATAAGTTTCACAATATCCAAATATATTTCAGAAAATATAAATAAATTTTAAAAGACTCAAATAAATCTCAAAAGATCCAAAGAAAATTTCAAAAAATGCAAATAAATTTAAAATAACGAAAATAAATTTTAAAAAATGCAATAATTTCAAAAAACGGAATAAATTTGAAAAGACACAAATAAATTTCAAAAGACACAAATAACATTAAAATACACAAATAGATTTCAAAAAACACAAATAGATTTGCCAAAAAACTCAGATAAATTTAAAAAAATAACTCAGATGAATTTGCCAAAAACATAATTAACTTTGACAAAAACACAGATAAATTTGACAAAAACATAGATAACTTTGACAAAAACGCAGATAAATTTGTCTAGAATACAGATAAATTTGACAAAAACACAAATAAGTTTGACAAAAAAACAGATAACTTTGTCAAAAACACAGATAAATTTGCTCAAAACTCAGATAAATTTATCAAACACTAAACTGGGCTTAGCCATAAACTCAGATAGATTTGTCCAGAACTTAGAGAAATTTGTTTCAGAATTCAGATAAATTTGCACAAAACTGAAATAAATTTGACAAAACTGAAAAAATCAGATAAATTTCATGAAAACTCATATAGATTTCTCAAAAAATTCAAATAATTTTTTTCAAAAACTAAGATAAATTTATCAAACACTAAGCTAGACTTCTCTGCGCAAATTAGGTTGGGTCAGACTTGACCTGGACTGACCCAAGACTTGGGATGGCCCAACTGGGTCTTCTTCCTCTTCGATATCTGTTCTCTGCTACAGAACAGAGAACGCTCTTCTGCGGTTGTCTTTCGCGGCGACGATGGGCAAGCGGCCGGACAGAAAGACGACGGCGATCGTGCAGCAATGGGCGGGCGACCGGACTAGAAAGACGACGATCGTGCAACGATGGTTTTAGATTCTCCTGCTACAAGGAATAGCAGGCGCCTGGCGACAGGAGACGAAAGGCGGGAGCATCGGAACCAGTCTCTTCTGTGGTTGTCTTCCAAGGCGACAATGGGCAGGCGGCCGGACAGAAAGACGACGACGACGGCGATCGTGCAGCGATGGGCGAGCAACCGGACTGGAAAGACGGCGATCGTGCAGCAATGGTTTCGGAACTAGCAGGCGCCTGACGACGGGTGACGAAAGGCGGGAGCATCGGAACTCTCCCTTCTCCGACGTAAACGACAGGCGACAAGTCCTAAAACAGAATCCTCCTTCCGGTCTTCTTGGTCTTCTCCGGTTCCAACGATGAGAAGGGACGAGTCCTTCTCTGATCAATTCCGATCTTCTTTCCCTCTCTCTTGGTTTCTGTAGAGAGTTTCAGATTCAAATTTTGGCTCGTTGCAGATGAAGAGGGATAATATAAAATTTTAAATTTTAAATTTCAAATTTTATGCCTAAAATGGTTGAAAGGGCAATTTAGTCCTAAAAAATGAGATCACGTAGCTTTAAAAAGTATTTCATTGGATTGGAGGCTGAAAATATTGAAAACATTGACTTATAGGGTCCTTTCGTTAATTTTGCCCTACTTATTAGAGTAATCGTATTTGAGAGAATCACTTAAGAAAAAAGATTAAAAAAAAAAAAAGACGCGAAACCCAAATCTACTTCTAAGTCTTGTTTCCCCTCTTGCGCAGAAACCCTCTTTCCTTTTTGACTTTTTCCTCTATAAAATTGAGGATAAGAACACAGACTCACATCCCTGATTTCTTTTCCCTTTCCCTTGCCCGTTGCTGGCAGCTACATGTTTTTTGATTTGGCATGGCGTCATCGCACCATCCCCCGCAAGGATCATCCGCGGCCTCCTCACGCGGTTCAGATCTGTTCTCTTTCATGCCCCTCCTAGGGATTTTGATTCTGACGGTAACATCCGTCTTCTCTGTGATACGAGCAAGGCACGATGTTCCTACCCTTGCCTTCATCATCTCCATGTACGTGTTCCTCATGCTGTTGTTCTACTGCCTCCACGTTCATGACACCCTGCCTGAAAACTCCCAACAGAAGGAAAAGATGCGGGTTCCCATCTGGTTTCTAGCCACGATCTTGAACGTCCTCTTTGCCTATCGTGTGTCCACCATGCTCCCCCTGTCGTTGGATTTCTTGGTGTGGGCTATGGCCGGATCCACTAGCTTGTTGGGATTCTACGTTTTCTTCATGTACAAAGAAGACAAATCCAAATCTCTTGCTGCTGCTAATGCTAAGACCGACATGAGGGTAAAATCTGTTGATTCAGAGCCTTTTGTAGCCGCTGCCTCAGAGAAGGTATAAAAAGATGATTCGGATTTGGCTTGATGATAGCACCTCTCAATGTGTGTAGTACTGTAGTTACAACTTAGCATATTAAGGGCTTATGTGTAATATCTTTTATTTTCAATAAGAAGTGTTTAGCTGCCATCCTCTTTAATATCTTGCGCACTATCTGAAAGCATGCTCCCCCCTGAGGGGGTGAATAAGAATAATTTTAAATTTAATTAATTTAATCAGTCCAACTTAGCACAATCACAACTTCATTTGAAACACACAGCCATGTATAATAACTTTGAAATAGGCAATCAAGTAATTAAGTGTGAAGTGATATTATAGATTTGTGTGTCAACCACTCAAAGATAAAATCTAATTAGTTCAAAAGGTATTCTAGTAGCACATGTGGTGCAGGTCTTCCAAGCAAATCACACACCAATGGTTATCCTTGGAAGAGAGAACAACACCTCTAAATTCTATAAAAATAACCTAATAATTATCATTCATAGATTTTCTAAGGTTCAATACATAAGCATGTATAACCCACAGGCCTAATCCTAATCCATTTGCTGGCAATATACATTTTTGTACCGACTAAAATGCCAACTAGATCCCTACCCAAGTTGGAAACCACCCAAGATTATTCTGTTATAGTAATTGCCTTTATTAAAATCAAAATAAGGAAAGAAACTACCAAAAGGATCTTAGGGGAGATTAGGGTCACGACGGATAGCCTCAGGTTTGAGCCAGTTCAAGCCAATCAATAATGGATAAGAAGCTGCTTGGTTAGATTGTCTCTTCCTACGATTGCTGGGACTTTTTTCAGTTCCTTTGTTCCTCTTCGGGCTGTGGACTGGTTGTGGATTTCTGTCCTCTATTTTCTTTTTGAGCTGGGCCCTGCTTGTGGGCTATTATTCGAATGTCATTACTTTGGAGGAAAAAAAAACTGCAAAAACACAAGAATCCTTTGCTGAATTTTTTTGACGGTGGAAAATTGTCCGCGGCTAGTTCTGCTTGATGGTGGTTATCCTCTTCCGCGATATTTGATTCCGTGTTGGGAGGTGAGAAAATCCGGCGAAGAAAATGGGGCTTCAAAGGCATGTCGTAAAATCAGAAAGAGATGAATCCTCTCCCTTAGGTAATGTTTGAATCGTCTTAAGTTTGGGTATTAATGTCTTATATCTTAAGCGCTAAGATAAAAAAACATAATAAGAATTTTTGGTACGCAATAACAACATGTCTTAAGCGATAAGACAATTTGTTATTTAAGACGAGATTTATCTTAATTCTAGGAGCTCGAAATTCAACTCCCGGAATTAAGACCCCAACATCTTAAGCGGTAAGACAGTTCAGGACTTTAAAATAATTTTAAAATTCCCGTAATAACCGTCACCAATATCAACCATTGCAGCTCTAATCTCTCTATCTCTTTAGTTGCTCCTGCGTCTAAAACGAAGCTCTTCCCTGTGCGACAAGCAACATCGATCTCCTTCTTGTCTTGGATCCAAAAGCCAATGGTAAACTCTTTTCTCATCTTCCTTCCCTTCTCATCCCCTCTCTTTTCTTGGTCTTGATTAGGTTTTTGCCTTTGTTTTAAGCACTTTAGTAATTCATAAACCCTGGTACTAGTAGCTAGAAATATATGCTCATGATACATAAGAAAATTTTTCATTTTTAAGGATTTATTATTGGATATAGAACCATGATGCACAGAGACTGCACAGTATTTGAAAAGTCATTCTATACAAGAGGAAAACATTGACCTAGACCAATGATCACCATGGATGAGGAATGATCCCAAAAAAAAAATAAGATTCAACAGTTCCTGCCACTAATCTTAGGTTACAAAACATATTTTTCTCCACCACTATACCATATGTCGATGTTTTCAACGTGAAGATAAAAAAAATATATAAAAAAAAACTTGGGGAGGGGTGAGCTTTGAGTGGGCATAAAGTGAACCAATCATATCATAATTCAGAATGTTGATGTGCCACTTACGTAATGGCTTTGAACCTGGCCATTGCTGATAAAAAAAAAAAACCATGTTCTTAGATCATACTACAAATTGATGGTTAAGTATACATGCCAGAGAAGGGCCAAAGAATAGATTTTTAGAACCTTCCAATCTTTAAGGCTCTCGGAATAGCCTATTTGCAACACGGCTTACAGATAAATGATCTCAGCAAATGGTTTTATTTTTACAGAATAGTTGCAACAGGACACTACACAAACAAATCAGAACCCCATAGTTCCCCTTTTACCACTACTGTGCCTAACACCCCTGTGTCTGTGTTACATGAGTAAAAAAATTAGAACAGGTCCTCAAACTAGAAAGAGAAATATCTTCGAAAATAAAATTAGATTGATCAGTGCTTGGATGGCTTGTTTTAAATAAAAACAGGAATTTCCACAGGTGATATGAACTATAATTACAGTCAATATAATAATGCTATGATACACTTGTCCATGGCAATGAGCAGTCATTGTAAGTGCACAAAAACTCACGGACCCGGGAGTGTGGTGTTCTTGAGACTCACTGAGGAGGACGAAGGCCGGAGCTGCTCGTCTCCTCGCTGAGGATGGAAGAGCCGGTGCCTGAGAACCTGGAAGAGGGAGAAGAAACAGGTCAGAGGACCCTGGCTGTGGGCAGCGCAGGGCTCTCCGATGCCTAAGTCAGTTCAGGGACTGGACAGTAGGAGGAGATTTTTGGGGGAAGAAGGTGATACCAGTGGGGGAGGATCGATCGTCCCTCCCTTTTCCTCTCTGCGCCTGCTCCTTATATCGATTGGGAGAGGGAGAGAGTTGACTTTGGAGAGAGAGGAGGCAGGAGACAATGAGGTGGTTAGCCGTCCCATCACAGCCCACTCTGGCGTCTGTGGACGCCGATCTGTCAGGAAGCATGGGCGGTATGGGAGGCTCTGTCAGAGAGTATGGGCGGTGCCCTTGTCTTGTCGCGCGTGCTGTAGAGTGCTTAAGTGTCCAAGGGAGGACAACTGTCAGCCCCTGCCTTGGCTAGCCCTGGCATCCCGACCGAGGTCCGGGAGCCGAGGTCGGGGAGGACCTTGACTTGGCTAGAGACCTCGCAGAGACGCCGAAGTGGAGGACCGGGATGAAGTCCCTAGCCGAGCTGGGGACGACCTGGCCGAGGTGGAGCTCTGCCGAGGTGGAGGAGTTGTGCAAGGGGCCGAGATGAGTCTCTGGCCGAAGTGGGAGCACTTGGCCGAGATGGTGGACATTGAGACGAGCCTTGCCGAGATGGCCTAGCTGGCGCCGGAGTACGAGATAGAACATCAGGCCAGTCTTCCGATGAGTTCGGAAATATCCCCACACAGTCATAATTAGGCTTTATTGTTTTGTTCACAAAGAATTTAGACTGATGACTACAGCATCGAGGATTGATGCATTGTGAGCTTAAGATTTTAGCAAAAATTTTTATTGTTATTCAATGTTGTTATTGGATGTTACAGAATGTCAGAAAAAGCGAGGAATAAGGATGAAAAGAGAGAAAAGACTCCTAGAGCTATATGGTCTGATACCATGAAAAAGGTGCTTGTGGACTTATGTGTTGAGCAGGTGGATCTTAGTGGCAAATCAGGAACTAATTTTCGAAATTCAATTTGGAATGAAATACTAAAGAAATTTACAGCTAAGACGGGGCTTGCTTATAACCAAAAGCAACTAAGGAATGGCTTGGACCAAATGAAAAGATCATACACTGTGTTTCTTGAATTATGCAGCCAGACTGGCGTTGGGATCAATGAAGAGACTCACACTGTAACAATGGATAACGAACGATGGGATGATTACATATAGGTAATATATAATTTTTAATATAAATATATCACTTGAATCCTCCTACATACTTACGTATTTTATATTAATATGGCAGAAACACCTAGATGCAAAAATATTCAAAACAAAACCGTTGCCTTTTCCTGAAGAAATGAAAAAGCTATTTGACGGTTCTTCTGCTACAGGTGAGTATAAATGGTCTCCATTTACTAGAGAACTGCCAAGTGGATTAGAAGATAATCAAGTAGAATCAACAGTTGATTTAACTATTGATGATGACAAGTCGAAAGGTGGCGCTATCGATGAGACCGTTGAGGTGAAGAGTGAAAGCATCATCGAACAGGCTAGGTCCAAAGTAAAAGGAAAGTTCTTAAAAGGTAGAAGGAGCTCAACTTCCTCCAGTTCTGACCCTCAAATTGATCGTACGTATGATGGAATTGATTGAGGAAGAGAGTAGAAATAAAAAAGCAAGGCAACAAGAAGCTATCAATGAAGAAAAACCAACTCTTGAAGAATGCATCGAAGTCCTTCGAGCGATAGATGGAATGAGTACTTCAAACCCATTATACATAGTGGCTTTTAATGAGTTTGAGAAGAAGTATAATCGTCAAGTGTGGATGATGTTGGATGATGATGTGGCGAGGAATGAATGACTAGAAATGAAGTCTAGAATGGGAGATTATCAGTCATAAGATGTGTGAAGTTTAATAATTTCTATATTTATGTTTTTTTATTGTTGGTACCTTTTCTCTAAATTTAGGTGTGGATTATGTGCTAAGTTTCTATGTTTTAATTTTTTTTAGTATTTTATTTGTTGGGAATTATGAACCATTATATGATGAATTTGTATGTTTTAATTTTTAGTATTTTTTTAATGAACCTTTTGGATTAATGCTTATATTTTAACCGGTGTTATCTAATGTCTCGTTCATGCCGACTTATCAGGATTGCATGTATAATCTTGATGATACGCCGACAAAGAAGAATAATGAGACAACCTTGTAGGACTTCCATACTCTCAGGCCATGAATGGGTTGTCTCAATAATTAATGGAAATCCCCGCTTATGCCCAGAGCTCTTTAGGATGGAGTCACATGTGTTTATTCGTTTATGCTATGTTTTTAGAGAAAAAAGTAATCTCAAGGATACAAGAAACATTAGTGTTGAAGAGATGATAGCCATGTTTATTACTATAGTGGGTCAAAATCATAGGAATCGGATACTTAAAGACAAGTTCCAACATTCAGGCGAAACAATTAGTCGCCATTTCCATAAAGTTCTTAAGGGGATGTTATTATTTTCAATGGAAATGATTAACCTCAGGACATGACTAAAGTTCTAGCCCATATTGAGAACAATCCTCAATTTCAACATTTTAAGGGTTGTGTTGGTGCTATTGATGGAACTTTAGTGCATGCAGTTTTACCTATCGGTGATCAAAACTGATACAGAGGAAGGAAGGGAGATTGCATGCAAAATATTGTGGCAACTTGTGACTTCAATATGCTTTTTACATATGTCATTGCCGGATGGGAAGGTACTGCACATGATTCACGGATATTGATGGATGCATTGACTGATCCTCGCCTTAACTTTCCACACACACATACTTGAAAGTACTATTTGGTGGATGCTGGGTTCTGCAACATGCGTGGTTTCCTTGCTCCATACCGTCAATGTACGTACTGATTACCTGATTTTAATGCTAGGCCATTAGGTACGGCGATTTTAAACCATGATTGGAGCATTTAGCACAACTGCTTCTAGGAAAAGGCACCTGTTTTTCCGTGCATTCAAGGAAATCTATTTCCACCCTCAAAAGTCGGATTTTAAAAGCTGCAAGATTTATTCTTTTATGACAGCTACACAAACACATTCTAAAAAAAAAAAAAAAAAAAGGGTGATTTAATCAGCGGAGCAAATAATTCGATCGGAACCACTTGAATCATCTGGTTTAACCCAGTTCAACAGTGATGTCAAAAATCGTTGTACAACAAGTGATGGGCCCAACTTTTTTGTTTTCCTCCTGTCCTTTCAGTGGAAAGGAAGGTGCCTGGCCATTGAGTTAACAATGGATTGGTATCTTTCCGGCTTTGAGTCTGACTAGAATGGTGATTGGTGAAGGTATCTTTTCCACTTGAACTCCAACCAATTTTTGAAACATTTGCTCATTCTACATTGTTTGGGTCATCTGTAATGGACCCTCTCTATCCAAAGCATCCTGCACAACAGACATGGGTCCCCACTGTCCAAGATAGAGACTATGGTGCGTAGGCTTTCATATCCAGTCTCTTATCTACTTGTCCTGACCAAAGATGCCCAAGGGGTCAATGCAGATATGGGTACTGTTTCTTAACCTCACCTGACCCAACTGGATCCCACTCTTGTTGGAAACTGGATAGAGCATAGATGGTTTTTGGTCAAGTTTGACCCAAAATAAAAGTGGGCCCCACTTATCTTTTTAGGTGGGATTACATGGGAATATGATCTACTCCATAAATAGATTAATAGTATGTATTGGGTTGACATCCTAACACCAATACTTGAACATGATAATACATAGAAACATAAAGAAGTGGTAAACTTGCATCCCACATTGCTTGGGAGCTAAAGATTATTGGAATATAAATATGTGTGCCTTGGCATCCCACTTTTGTTGAGGATGGAGGACATAGACAAAGGTGGGCTCACCACCACACACGCGCCCACCCCAAATCGGGTAGGGCCCGGGCTTGGGCTTCATGCACAAGTCGGGCGTCAGGCTTGACTGGGCCCACTACCCATTTATAGTTTTGGAAAAGCTGTGTGACGTTTGTCCGTCCACAAACTAAAATTCTTGTCATATATTTTTTGGTCATTCATTCCCTGCAACTGCATTGCATTTGGGTCATCGGTCGGAGTCTAGAGTTCGCTGGTCACACAGTCTGTAGTGCTGCTACTGCGATCATTGTATTATGGGAGACAAACGCTATAGAAGTTCGTAAGCACCACTGCGGGGGTGAAATTTGTCTTAAGGATATAGTGTCAAACACTAGCATTGATCACCTCACTTCTGTAGATTTCCGGATTACACAGTCTCAACAACTGTTCTCTGTTTTTCTGCCTTTATACTGTAAGTGGATTTACATTTCAGGATTTATATTCTGTTGGTAGTATACTGTTTTATTTCTACAACTAGGCTTTACAATACTGAACTAAATCTATATGTACTCAGACTGACTAACACTCATTGGCCATTTTGCTTTAAAACCTACTAAAAAGTCTTGTTCCAGCTATATTGGAGTCGATTATAAAGCACTCAAAAGGCAAGTATCTACTTCAACTATTTCACTTTTATTATATGATCGGTATTTTCATCAATTTCTCTTTCCTTAGTACTATATATCTCATGAAATAATATAAAAGATAATTATTTCAGCCCTTTGTGGGACCACCATCGGTCCATCACCAACCAGTTGGTCTCCTAAATTGGGGGCTAGGACAATTCGACAGGCCGTCTTTTTTTCTTTTTTTTTTATTATTTAAAAATTTCAAATTGAATTAAGAATAAAACCTTTTCATCACCCTATGCCTGTACATTCATACAATTTGGCCCCACAAAAGGCTTAAATATTTGCATCTCATAAAAATCGCCAGATTGGCCATTGTATTGCAAAGGTGATGATTCTAAAGAGGACTCTCTCATACTAAAAATCATTCAAAAAAGTAGATTGCCACATTCCCATTGAGTACCAGTTGATTCAACATTTTTCCAACTCTATGCATTGCAAACATGTCATCTGCTATTGTGCTGATTGGCCTGCAACATTTGGTTTTTCATTTCATTTGTGATGTACCTTGACCACTTGTATATATGATTGAAGATGTGTTGACTGTTTTTATATAAATATGTATGAATATATTCTTATATGTGTATAATTAAATTTGATAACTCATAAATTCAAAATGTAATATCTTACCTTTTGCCTCGGGCTAAGCACGGGGTGTTGTTGCTATAGGAAATAAAGGTTAACATGATATTATGCATATGACTCATTTTCAGTAATCCTATAGGAAATAAAGAGTTGTTAGAAATAATTATATTTTTTATTAAAATGCATATTAAGAATACATTTCATTTCTAATTACATATACATGAAATAGTATAAGGGTTGATATGAGACCTACCTTTAATAATTATTGTAGACGAGGCCACCTTTAAAAACATCATGATGCACCTTAATGAATTAGGATAAGAGACCCACTTTTAAATATTACATCATGTGACCCCACAAATGCTCCTTAGAACACCACATCAACAAGGACCTACTGTCCAAATGTTCAATTGGACACACCTTTAGATATTTGGATATGAGCCTATATTTAGATGTTACATCATGTGACCCCACTAAGGATTCTCGGAATGACACATCAACAAGGTCCCACTGTCCAATTGGACACCTTGAAGGAATTAGGATATGAGGCCCACCGTTAGATGTTACATCATGTGACCCCACCAAGTTATTTTTTCTTTTTTTATTAAAGTTATATATATAATAAATATAAACTACTTATTTATTTCTGTGAAATTTGCTATTTTTCAATAATATCTCAGAAAAAAATCACATATTTCATTATATTTTTTGAGCCTAAGTACCATACCTCTCCATTTATTTTTGTAAGCTTACGCTTGTGGTGCCCACTCTTGGACCATCCAAATGGACCAAACACACGACCTACCTAAATTGCACATGTATACTAGCTTTTGGTTATATCCAGATTTACTGGACAGTTGGATCGACTGTGTACCGATCCAAATGGATTGTTGACCATTAAACTTTGGGAGATGGATGGAGATGGTATAAACCACGGTTGAGACTATTTTTTATTTTTTTTTGCAAAGAGAATGATCCCAAGGAGTCCTTGAAATCCCCCAATCACCACCCCCAGGTGGGTACCACCACAAACTTGAGCTTACCTTAACCTAAGCTTTAGCTTAGAAGAGCTGCCCCTATATAGACATACATTCATATTTGTGTAATGGTCAATGTCTTTAAATTCAAGAGGTTGTTATGTTATGTAACTTTACCTCATTTTATATTTATTTTTCATTTCATGTTAAAAGATTCTAATATTCAAAGATAAAAAATTTCTCTCTTTTAGACTTATTTTATCTTAATAATATTTTAAAATAATTATTAAATTTTTAATATAATTTTTTAGCATCTTTATTTTAAAATAATTCTTAAATTTTTAATATATTTTTATTTTTAGCCCGGGCTTAACACGGGCGCGCGTTTGTTGCTAGTTATATATATATATATATATAATGACAGCAGCTCTTTTCTTGGAAGAGCGACACGTAACACATATCATTGCACTTTGCTTTTAAACTTTGTTGGGCCATTAATCTCAGCAAATTTTCATCCTTAAATGGAAACTTCAATTCCACCTTATCAAAATCTTTATCCTTATCATATCAACTAAAACTTTTCTTAAATAATTGGTTTCCATCCTAATCGCATATGTGATATGTCGTTTCATGCAACAAATGGTGTTTTTTCGGATTCTAATCCTAATCTCTCTCCAACTACTTTCTAAATATCTCTTTCACTTTCTAATATCTCTTTTCCAACTTTTCTTGCACGGTCTTTTTTTTTTTGCTCTTTAAGGTGAAGATGATGACTCTATCGGCCCCCTTTCCCAGCATCACAGGTTCTCTCTCTGTCATGGCCATAAGCGGATTCACATATATGGGTGTGGGGGCTGAACATGAAAAGAAGCCCAAAGGGCTATAAGGCTGATTTGGGCCAGCCCCCACTTAAAAAAAGCCCTTAGTTCCCCCTTCTTCCATTGCAAAAGAACTCTGTATTGGTCTCTCTCTATCTCTCTTAATTCTCTACTCAAACAATTTTCTACACATATTATTCTCTTTTATTGAGGAGTGTGCTCCACTCGAGGGGAGTATTGAAAAGTATTTATGCTTTCTCTACTAAAGCCTCGAGATTTTAGTATGAATGGTTATCTAAAAAACTTTAAAATGATATTAGAGTCATCCGGTCGCGAATTCGAATCTCAAGAGGAACAACTTTGGCACTGAAAAAAAAAAAGTGTTGCGAAAAGTGCACCAAACTCGCGACCGGTTGGCTTTGATACCATATTAAGTTTCTTTAGCTAGCAATTCATACAAAAACCTCGAGGCTTTAGTAGAGGCAGCAGAAATACTTTTCAGTATTCCCCCTCGAGTGGAGCCCATTTCTTAATAACATTTTAGATTCTTCTCCACTATTATCAAGTTCAGAAAAGACTCTTATTTTAAATTGAAAAGTTTGATTTTCAATTTGTGGGTTTCCTCTGTAAAATGCATCTTTTAAATTTTTTTTTATTCTTTTATGTATTTCATGTCTCTATGTTAAAGTTTAGTTTGTGCGTTTTCTTTGCTTTAAATGACCCTCAATTACATGTTTCTTAGGTGGGTTATTTTTCATTGGCATTTTCCTTCTCTGGGTGGGTTGTCAAGATAACCTTGAAGACCTTTTTCAATCAACCATTGGCAGCCCCCCTAGAATGAAAATCCTGGGTCCGCCACTGAGTCACTCATGGCAACTAATATTATCCAATCTATTATCACATTTGTAATTATTTCTAATTCTTACCTACTTTTTAAAGAAAAATTATACCTCCACACCTAATTTTCATATAAATCCTTTCCCACCTTGAATTTCACATGCACAATCCATATATATATTGACACTGTTTTTATGTTCTTACTTAAAATTTTACTCATTATCACGTTGTGTGTGGGCTAATTATCATTTCTCCGATAATTTTGATAATTTTAGGCTAATTATTATCGAAATGATAATTTCGGCGATAATACATGAAAATGTTAAACTCCTTGGTAATCCAATATAGGGTCCTTACAATAAAGGTAAGTGATCCTAATAGAGACTTAAAACACTACCATGCATAACCACAAATTATATTCCATGCAAGTTTGAGTTAATGTAATAATAAACTTATTTAGTAAATAGTGTGAGTTAGTTAATTATGGTAGGTAATATGAAAACGGGTGACATGATGTCAACCATTATACATAATCAACCCTTAATCAATCATAATTAAGGTTGGGCGGTTATATATATTAAAACAATAGGAAGGGAGGATGTACAGGGCGCCACATCAGCAGTCAAAAGCTCTCATTCAAAAAATATAGAAAAAAAGGCATTTTTAGGTGAGGAGAATTCAAATCCTCTTCTATCCCACTATCCCACTATCCCACTATCCATCTAAGATACCACTTAATAAGAGAGCCTAAAAGAAAACTCATTTTTAAGAAATAGATAACCTCGATCCTTCCTACCTCACTCTCTTGTGCAAAAATCTCTCCCATTAATATATTTTCTTACCATAATAGGCTCTCTTCACTGCATAGTCTTTATCTTGGACGACTAAACGGGAAGATTCAGGTAGTACTTTTTAGGCAAAATTAGCGAAAGGTCCCTATAAGTGAATGTATTCAGCCTCCAGTCCAAGGAAAAGCTTTTTAAGGCATATGGTCCACTCAGCTAGACTGTTTGTTGCCATAGGTCCCTACATCCACATGATCACATATTTCAAGACTGATATGCCCTTTCAACCATTTTAGGCATAAAATTTTGAAATTTCAAATCTTATATTATCCCTCTTCTTCTGCAACGAGCTAGATTTGTTTGGGTTTTCCGATCTCTGTTGGGCCACACTGATCGGGGTTCAGGAGAAGAGATCGTCTGAATCTCTTGACTTCATCGGAATCGCACTGTTGCAGACCAAGAAGACGAGATTAGAAGATTTTATGATCAATCAGGTGGGCCACTGTCTGATAGAAGAAGGATCGCTGCTCGTGGGTTGTAGATCGGAGTCTGTTGCAGAAACCAGGTCTGATCTGCTTTGGTTGATTGCAAAAGATTGCCCCGCGCCCATTCGTCGCATCAGAGAAGAAGTTTTTGTTGCGCCCATCGTCGCCCGCTAGTCCCTGCAGCAGGAGACCCGAAACCGACGAACCTGTCGTCGTTCGATCGCTGATGTGGCTTGTCTGTCTGATCGCCGTCGTCGTTGCAGCAGTCGCCTGAGATTGCAACGATCGCCGTCGTCGTCGCCTTGCCAGTCCGGCCGCAGCCCCACCATTGCCGCAGAAGACAACCGCCTGGCCAGAAACATCGCCTGTTGCAGACGTTGGGAGGAAGAAGAAGATCCAGTTGGGTGGAGGGAGAGGCGGGAGCCGCGGCGGCTTGGCCTGCGGCGACAGACAGGGCAGCCCGCAGCAGCGAGCGTAGATGTGGAGGATGAGGATGAGGATGACGGCGCTGAAGAGGATGACGATGGCGCTAAGCATGATTTTGACGCTTAAAGCATAGCTTTTGGGAGCCTCATCAACCTGCATTCCCAGAAATTGCACGGAAGAGCACTAGTTCTGGTTCTAGGAACCAGTGAAGAAGACAACCCAGTTAACTGGGTCTTTGTTCCAGGTCTAAGTCGGGTCGGGGAGGGTTAGTTCAGGCTGACCTAGTCCATGCAATTTGTCAAATTTATCTAAATTTTGTCAATTTTATATGAGTTTTTATCAAATTTATTTGATTTTTGTCAAAATTATCTGATTTTTTGTTAAATTTATATGAGTTTTTGTCAAATTTATCTGTCTTCCGCCATATTTTTTTGTGTTTCTGGGAAATTTATCTGAGTTATTTTTTAACTTTATCTGAGTTTTTTAGCAAATTTATTTACATTTTTTTAAATCTATTTGCGTTTTTAAATTTTATTTGCGTCTTTTGAGATTTATTTGTGTCTTTTCAAATTTATTTTCATTTTTTGAATTAAATTTATCTGAGTTCTGTAATAAATCTAGCTGAGTTTTTATCAAATTTATTTGAGTTTTGAACAAATCTATATGAATTTTTGACTATGTATCATAGTTTTGTAACGAATTTATTTGAGTTCTGAACAAATTTATCTGAGTTCTGAACAAAATTATCTGAGTTTTTGGCAAATCTATTTGAATTTTTGAAAAATACAGCTGAGTTTTTGATAAATTTATCTATATTTTGAAGATTTTAACTTAGTTCTTGAACGAGTATTTCTGTATTTATTGCAAATTTATTTTTATTTTCTTAGATTTATTTGTGTTTTTGAATTTATTTTGTGTCTTTTGAAATTTATTTTTATTTTTTAAAATAAATTTAACTGAATTTTGACAAAAATACTTGAATTTTTGACAAATTTTTCTGAAACTTGGAAAAATTTGTTTATCTTAGTATTGGAAAATGTATTTGTATTTTTTTTTGTTTGTATTTTTTAATTTTATTTACGTCTTTTGAATCTTATTTGCGTTTTTTGAATTTTCTTTGGATTTTTTGAGATTTATTTGAGTCTTTTGAAATTTATTTGCAGTTTCTGAAATTTATTTGGATATTTTGAAACTTATTTGCATCTTTTTAAATTTATCAACTTTCTTTTGAAATTTATTATTATTTTTTAAATTATTTCATTTTTCGATATTTATTTGCGTTGTTTTGAAATATATTTGTATGTTTTTAGAATTTATTTGAAAATCTCATTATTGGGGATTCCATTCATCATGGCCATTTAAATGTTAGTTGACCATTATTAATGAGATATTTCACCAATCATGGGATATGATTTAAAGAAAAGGCAAATTGGACATTTTAGGTGTGAATAAGTGTGAGATGGACCTTTGGATGCATGACTTTTTTTTGTGGACCTAAGGCAATAAAGTGACATGTTTATGGACCTGTCGCCGAATGCCCCTACTTTTTAATCATACTTTTAATTGATTATTGAGATATTTTATATAGGATGTGCACTTTTAATTTGATTACTGATGTCAAATATATGGTTTTAGATTTGTTTCTGCACGATCATTGATGGCATTGTTAGATCAAATGTACAATATGGAGGATGGGAACTTTGATATGAATTGAATGGGTTTTTATTTTATTTTATTTTATAATTGACTCAAATGAATGATTTTAATCATACACATAAGCCATGAGTAAGGCAATAGTGAGCAACCAGCCTGGCCCACCAACAAATGTATGGTTTTAGATTTGTTATGTGCAACTATAGTTGAACCCCAATGTCTATATGATACTATTTATTTCTATTAAATAATATATATTTTTTAATTTTATTTTAAATTTATTCTCATTTTTGGGCCTGGGCTAAGCTCGGGCCTTTGTTGCTAGTGATATATCTTATAATTATAGAGTGGTAGAGAATACAAATCTTAACAGTAATGACTTGAAAAACAGAATCTACAAAATTAAGTCTAGTTAGTACTAGTTTTCTAACAGAATGTTTGATCAAACCCAAAACCATTATCCAAACATTGAATTCTCATCACAAATCATTCTAGGGAAGAAACAAATTGAATTGTGAATTGTAGGATTTTTTTTTATAAAAATAAATTTTCATAAAAAGAGAAATAAAATATATAGTTATTAAGAATTCATCCATTTTCCATTATAGCAGCACATATACATTGACTATGATACAATCATATGAATATGTGTAAATAGTTAAATATATTTAAGATATTAGTGTTACTAGAAAAACAAAAAAATAAAATAAAATAATTGTAAAGAAGATGTTCTCCTGCGGGATGTAAGATATAATAAAAAAATCGATGCCCTTTGTCACAGGCTTGTCCATGCAATTCAGTGGGGTCCCGGCTTATAGAGCAGTGGGAATGGGTGTAAAAGAATATTTTTCTAAGTTACAATAGTTCCTTTTCCTTCTCTTCAAATAAAAAATAAAATAAAATCATCAATCTTATATGTTAGAATATTGTTTCCTAAATTTCAAAAAAGTATTAATGAAAAAATAAATAGAAAGCATTAGAAAAAATGAATACAAAAAAAAAAAAAAAAAAAAAATCTCATATGAGTTGTTGACCACTTTAGTTGAATGCTTGTTCATTATTATTATCTCTAAAGCCTCCCAAAACCACAAAAGTTCCAAGTAAATGTTCTTTTTAGAAAAAAAAATGCTAATTGGATAAAAAAGAAAAATAATATCAACCTCATGGTTGTGGCTATTCTCTCTTTGTCAAATCACTTGCATTATAGGAATTGTTAAAATAAAAATCGAGTCTTAAAATTAATGTGTAAATAGGATTCATTGCATAAATACGAATTATTCTCTTTAAAATCCGAATAAAATCGTAGAATTCTAAAAACAATACTCAAACCGTTATTGTGTCAATATCACTTAGTCCATGGTCAATTCCCCATTGTCTCGAGTTACCTGTATCTAGGACTCATTTCCCCCCATTTTCGAATTAACTAAAATAAACGACTGCCACATGAGCCCATGGGACAGTTGGAAGGTGCTCATTAATGCAACGCAATTGTGAGTTCAAGCCATCTTACCAATCAAAAGGAAAATTCAAAGCATGAAATAAAATCGTAGAATTCTAAAAACAATACTCAAACCGTTATTGTGTCAATATCACTTAGTCCATGGTCAATTCCCCATTGTCTCGAGTTACCTGTATCTAGGACTCATTTCCCCCCATTTTCGAATTAACTAAAATAAACGACTGCCACATGAGCCCATGGGACAGTTGGAAGGTGCTCATTAATGCAACGCAATTGTGAGTTCAAGCCATCTTACCAATCAAAAGGAAAATTCAAAGCATGAAATAACTGTAGAAGTACATGTTCCTCAGCTTATCAAAGCGGAAGAATTATTAGCATATTTGTAATGTTAGTTTCAAACTCAAATAGGTCCTATGTCAATTGAAGACAATTTCCTATGATCCAAAGTGGTCCTATGCAAATGGCAGTTCCTATGGTCCAAAGGGGTAGGAGTAGGACTGCTCACATGCCAGGCCATCCCAAGCACAATTATAGCCAAAGCCCACATTAGGCTGGATTTGGTCCATGTTTATAGTCTCATTGGTTGGATCTGTGCTAAATTAATCACCTGATAGTTTAACGGGCAGGGTTCGGCCCATATACTTGAAGAGCCTGGCCCAACAAATTTTGCATAAATGTTACATAATTGCAAATGGGCTGGGCCTCAAGTCTGACTTTAAGGCCTGGAATATTAGGAATGATAGCCAAATGGGCGGACACGGACAATATTCTGCCCAGTCTAACCCAGCCCAATACCTCTTCTCCTCTGGTTAAGTTTAAAACTCCTGTTAATTACAAAATTTAAGAGATTGTAGATGAGGAGATAGAGACATATAGGGACTAGGGAGGGAAGCCTCCTTTGGAAAAAAAAAAGTGAAGAAAAGGTCAGACAAGAGAATCTCATTCATATAAAGCTGGATAAACAGGAGAAAAGAAAAAAAGTGGAGAAATCACTTTTCCAATTTAGCATTTTAGTGACCTAAAGAGAGGAGAAAGCCTCCTTTCTGCTTGGAGAGGAAACTGGTTTTTTCCCCCTAAACAGAAGAAAATATGTTTTTCTGGCCAAGGGATACAACCTGCATCTGGGTCAGGCCATGGTTTAAGGCCCAGCTGTTTTTTGACCCGACCGGATTTTCTCACTACTCCAATCAGCAGATCCTTAGATGGAAATCTCAACTGTTATAAAGAGAGAGACCAAGAGAAAGAAGATTAGAGGGAGAAGAGAGAGCCTTTCTGATATCTCATTAACTGTGTCTAAATACATAGGGAGAGAGCCTATTTATAGGCAAAGTAAACTAAAAAGGAGGAACCCTAATTCTAACCCTATCTTATCACAAGTGGGCATCCACCCAAGATCCATATCTTATAACACTCCCCTTGGATGACCACCATTTAATGACAGTTGCCTCATTAAAAACCTTGCTAAGGAAAACCCAGTGGGAAAAACCAAAGCGAAGGGAAAAGAGTACAACATTCTTCAAGATCATTGAAATGGTGTTGGACGTGCATAATGCTGCCCTCGTTAAAACCTTAACTAGGAAAACCCAGTGGGATAAAACCTAGGAAAGGAAAAAGAGTACAGCGCACAAATGTCCTGGGAAGCATACTTCAGGATGCTCCCTGATAAACTGCTCCCCCTGATGATTGCAACCATTTACATAGTTTGATGATGAACTCTTCGCATGCCAATCTCATATACAAACTTCTGGAATACTGATTTTGGCAAAGATTTGGTAAATAGATCAGCCAGGTTGTTACTCGAACAAACTTGTTTGACTTCAATTTCATTGTTCTTCTGAAGTTCATGAGTGAAGAAGAACTTTGGTGCTATATGCTTAGTCTTGTCTCCTTTAATAAAACCTTCTCGAATTTGTTTTATGCATGCTTCATTATCTTCATAGATAACATTTGGGATACCTGCAATAGAAGGTAATTGACAAGAACTACGAACATGCTGAATCAAGGATCTTAGCCATACACATTCCCTACTGGCTTCATAAAGAGCCAAAATCTCAGCATGGTTAGAGGAGGTAGCTACCAGAGTCTGTTTAGTAGAACGCCAAGAAATGGCAGCATTACCATTTAGAAACACATAACCTGTCTGTGATCGACCCTTATGAGGATCAGAGAGATAAACCTGAATCTGCATATCCTGTAAAACTGGAATACTATAGGATTATAAGAATAAAATACTCCTAAATCAGTTGTTCCACGCAAATATCGTACAGATATGTTTAATACCAACCCAGTGCCTTGAGTTGGTGCGGAGCTATAATCTGGCAAGTAGATTCACAGAAAATGCAATATCCGGTCTAGTGCATTGTGCTAACGTACATCAGGGCTCCAATAGCACTTAAGTATGGTACTTCTTGACCCAAAACTTTTTCATTTTTTTCAATAGGACGGTATGGATCTTTCTGGTATCAAGAGACCGGACGACCATGGTGTGCTTAATGGGTGTGCTTTGTCCATACCAAATCGTTTAAAACCTTCTCGGTATAATTAGATTGATGGACCAACATCCCATTAGAATTTCTCTCGATTTGCAACCCGAGACAGAATCTTGTTTTTTCCAAGGTCTTTCCTTTCAAATTCTTTCTTTAAACAATCAGCAGTTTCTTCAAGCTCTTCTGGAGTCCCTACCAAATTGATATCATCCACATAAACTGCTAATATTGCAAATCCCTTCATGAATTTCTTTATAAATAGACACGGGCAAATAGGATCGTTTGCATACCCCTTTTTAGACAAGTATTCACTAAGACGATTGTACCACATTCTTCCGGATTGCTTCAGGCCGTACAATGATCGCCTCAATTGGATTGAGTATGTACTCCTTGGCTTGCTTCCGGCAAAGGAAATCCTTCCGGGATTTTCATGTGAATTCTAGTGTCTAAGTCCCCATATAAGTAAGCAGTTACAACATCCATGAGTCGCATTTCTAGATTTTGAGAAACTGCTAAACTTATCAGATATCTGAAAGTTGTTGTATCTAGACAGGGGAGTAGTTTTCCTCATAATCAATCCCAGTTCTTGCAGGAAACCTTGTGCCACTAATCGTGCCTTATATCTGGTAATTTCATTCATTTCATTCCGTTTTCTTACAAACACCCACTTGTAACCTACAGGGTTACATCTTTTGGGGTTTGTACATAGGTCCGAACACACCACGTTTATTGAGAGACTCTAACTCTGCTTTGATGGCACTTTCCCATTTTGGCCAATCATTTCTTTGTCGACATTCATTTATAGAACGTGGTTCTGTGTCCCAATCATCATCATCATTTACCTTTGATATTTGTGTAGCTATCGCATATGCAAATGCGTCATCGATGACAATATCATTTCTATTCCATCTCTCTTTTGAATAATTGTAAAATATAGAGATCTCTTCATTATCCGGTACCGGTGCCTCTTCAGGGGCTTCCAAAGTCTCACCAGGGACTTCCATTATTCTAGAGAGAACGAATTTTACCATAACCTCTTTAGGAGCGTTATGTGCCTCTTCGGGAGGAACCTCTTCAAGAGTGTTACGTGCCTCTTCGGGAGGACATGATGATGATTGCTCATTTCTCCTTTTCCGCGGAGCTGAGTCCTTGAACCTATAGGTCTGCCACGCTTCTGGCGTATTGCAGATTCTTTTGCGGTTGTATTTTGACTTTGTCCTACAGGGACATTAATCCTGGCAGGTGTATTCATAGCGGGCACATGTGATTTTGTCACCTTTGCTTGCATCGTTAAATGCATCAGGTAATCTGTTTGCAATTTCTTGTAAGTGCACAATTCTCCGGACTTCATTTTCACATTGTGAAGTTCGTGGATCCAAATGAGACAGAGTGGAAGTATTCCATGTTAATTCTCGCCGTTCTTCAGGAACAGGTCGTTCTACAGGAACTATGTTATCTCCCCCTAACGGCGGGAATATTGTCTCATTGAATTGACAATCTGGAAAACGAGCAGTGAAGACATCTCCTGTCATTGGTTCTAGATATCGAATAATTGAGGGAGAGTGATAACCTACATAGATTTCCCAATCTACGTTGTGGTCCCATCTTAGTACGCTTAGGAGGTGGGATTGGGACTTGAACTGCACAACCAAACTTGCGCAAGTGAGAGATATTGGGTTGATGTCCGGATGTAAGTTGTGCAGGAGAAAATTGATGATAGGCTGTGGGTCGAAGTCGAATTAACATTGAAGCATGCAACACAGCATGTCCCCATGCACTAACTGACAATTTGGATTGCATCAGCAGAGTCCTAGAAATGAGTTGGATGCGCTTAATCATGGATTCAGCTAAGCCATTCTGGGTGTGGACATGGGGGACAGGATGTTCGACAACAATTCCTATAGATGAACAAAAATCATCAAAAACCTGTGATGTAAATTCTCCTGCATTGTCAAGTCTTATAGACTTAATGGGAGAATCAGGGAAATGAGCCCTAAGTTTGATTATTTGAGTTAATAGACGGGCAAATGCTATGTTCCTAGTTGAAAGTAGGCAAACATCAGACCAACGGGTGGAGGCATCAATCAAAACCATAAAATATCTAAAAGGTCCACTAGGGGGATTTATGGGTCCACAAATGTCACCTTGTATCCTTTGCAGAAAGGATGGGGATTCGTATGCAACTTTAGCAAAAGAAGGTCGGGTGATCAATTTTCCTTGTGAACAAGGTGTACATAAGTACCCACTAGGTAGGGTCAATTGATGGTTCTCTAAAGAATGCCCAAAGGAGTTATCTACAATTTTTCTCAACATAGTAGCCCCAGGGTGACCTAACCTATCATGCCAGAGCTGTAAAGTCTTCGGATCACTAAGCTTCGGGCTTAGTTTAAGCTTCGGGCTTAACTTTGTTGTTTTGCTCATAACCGAATGTGATTCAACATTTAAGATTGTCATGTAATATAACCCTGAGGAGAGTGCACTTAATTTTTCTAGTATTTGCTTCTGGCTTCCAATACTAGTAACAATGCATAAGAATTCCTTGTTACCTTCACTTACAGTCTCAATGTGGTACCCATTCATTCTGATGTCTTTGAAACTAATCAAGTTTCTTCGGGAACTATTTGAGAACAAAGCATCTTTAATGAATAAGTGGGTACCATTAGGTAACATTATGTGGGCTCTTCCGGAGCCTTCAATTATTTGCACAGGCCCAGCTATGGTTGATACCTTTCGTGGAATAAACATCAATTCTGAGAAAAATTTCTGATTTTTCAGAATGGTGTGTGTTGTGGCACTATCTACCAAACAAAGATTGTCCTCAGTTCCATGATCCATACCTTAAACAAAATAATAAAACAATATAACTATGCAATCATATGATAAAATTGAAATAATTAAACCATTCACCATAAATTAGGACATTAATGAAAAATAAAGATCCCCATCATAAAGAAAAAGTCGAAGAAACAGGCATCTCAAATGAATTAAAAAAAAATTAAGTTTGTACAGATAATCAATAAAGTAAAAAGGAGAGAAAAAAATAATGAAATATTAACATCAAAAGTAATTAAGGAAGGAATTTAAACATGACCAAAACAAAATTGGCCAATGTAAAAGTTAGAACATCAGGTTCTTAACTTTGAAAATCAGAACTGCTGATTCTGTCAATGCTTCAGGCTTGATTTAGAACTTCAGGTTCATAATACATGAAATGAGAACTGCAGGTTCTGTCAAATCTTCAGGTTTGAAGTAGAACTGCTGGTTCTAACAAATGATTAGAACTTCTGGTTCTGTCAAATTTTCATGTTTAATTTCATGGCTGTATAATTTATTTGGACTTTTGAATTAAAAACTTCAGGTTTGTTTTATTTATATGAATCTACAGGTTCATATCAGTATTCCAACTTCTAGGACTGCTGGTCCATAAATAGGTGAACTTCAGGTTCACTTTTAGAACTTCTGGTTCTATTTTGTGATTCATTCATAGTATTAATAAATTTAAATCAAAAGAAAAAAAATCGTACAAGACGATGAACAGTAACCAAACACTATCATAAACTAATTTTTATGCATTCTAATAAATTGGATTTAAACTATGGTTTGAATACCGCTTACCGTAATAGTAACCCAGAAAAATTTCTGACCGTCGAAATGTCGAACTGTTGCGTTTATTCGATAATGCGCGTCACCACGAATCCGTAGAACCAAATCGTTCGTCAATCAGAGGACGGATGGAGAAGTTATGGCTGGTCAAGACACCTTGCTACTGCCATGACTTTGGCTGGACGGATGAAACCAGAGAGTGAATCTCTCTTTGCGCGAGTTCCGAGGTGGAGGAAGACAAGACACCTATTGGTTTCTTCCAGAACCGAAACAGAGAGAAAAACTCTTTTTTTTCTTGGTTTCTTCCACACACGCAAAACGAAAAGCATAAAACCAAAAAAAAAAAAAAAAAAAAAAGGAGAATGTCTTTTTTTTTCACGCAAACCAAGAGGAGAAACCAGTGACTCCTTGCTACCTTTTGAAAAATTGAAGTTCGGTCTGTTTTTTTTTTTTTAATGCACGTAAATCGAGAGGAAAGCTTTTTTTCTTTTTTTTTTTTCAATCTATGCAAACCGAAGAGCAACGTGCTGATAACGTGTTATAAAAGAGAGAGACCAAGAGAAAGAAGATTAGAGGGAGAAGAGAGAGCCTTTCTGATATCTCATTAACTGTGTCTAAATACATAGGGAGAGAGCCTATTTATAGGCAAAGTAAACTAAAAAGGAGGAACCCTAATTCTAACCCTATCTTATCACAAGTGGGCATCCACCCAAGATCCATATCTTATAACATCAACTACGTTTTACCATAAAAGAAAGGATCATCAATGACTTGGAGCCATGGAAACAAACTACCAGTACTGTCTTTTAGATGGAGACTATAGAGGTTCTTGTTTATCTTCAGCCTTTCCCATATAATAAAGTACTTGGTAGACCATAACCATGGCTACAATCATATAAGCTCCAATACCAAATCTGATGCAGGCCTATGGGACAGATTCTTGACCAATCTATGAGAAATGGGTTGGAATGGTTTGATTGAGATCGACTCAGATTGACCATGATCACAGGACCACAGCTAATGCCAAGCCCAATAGGCTACCACAGGATTAGCTCTAGTCATACCAAGATACTACTTTAGATGTGTGATGCACCTACGGACTTGTGGTTAGCTAAAACAAATATCAATATCTTGAATGCATATATCATATCTTCATCCAATACCCAGGGGAAGCAAAGAATCTTGATTACTTCCCTGTTGCATATATGGCAGGGTCTGGATTACTTCCCTGTTACCTGTATTAGTATATCAAAACAGCAAGCCTCGCCAATGTCCAGAGCCTAGCTTCCATAAAAAAAGAGATCGACTCCAAAAAAAATTTCCTTTCTAATTACATACAGTGAAAAGATGAATCCCGGGTCGGCTTCTAGCGGCTGAGCGTGTCTCACTCTTCCACTGATAGATTGGTCCCAAGATACATCTTAAAACTGCAGATTTAAAGAAGATTAAGAAATGTATCTAAAGAGATGCAGTTACAGTAGTAGAATATTTGTTCAATTCCCACCCTTCTTGATGCAGATCCATTTCTGGTCAATCAAAGGATTGATAATATCATACCAAGATGGAGAATACAGCTAACTCGAAAGGAAAAGGCTGAATACAATGTCAGAGGCGCATGGAATTGGAATTCATTGTGCACCAGACAACATTTTGATAGAAACCAGCTAGAAGACTTCTGCAGAAATGACAAAAAATAGATTTTATTTCAACGACAAAAACAATTCTAAGTGTCTGTTTACACCCCTATATAGAAGTGCGAACATATCTGCTACTAAATCTCAAACTTTAATTGTTAAAAGGGAACTAAATCCTAATGGAGATAAAAAAAAAATTCTATAATTGAAAATTTCTATTCTAATTAATTTAGAAAATAGATGACATTAAGGATAATTTGACTTGTGGGTCCACCCATATAGTTGGGATCACCACCAAAAGACTCCAACCTTCAATTTCATTCACAAATAATGCAGTGTGATACAAGGACAAATGTAAATTAATAAAAAACAAAGAGAACAAAAAACAAAACTATGACAACATACCGCAACACAAAATATACAGCTTTCTCTTGAATGATTAAAAGTTGCACTATAAAAAGTATGGTCAGTAAAGCTAGTTTCCACCACCGACCACAAGAACTCAATTGTCATTGCAATCAATCAGTCTGAGATGCATAACAAAATGCTCCTTTCCTTTTGGGTCCAGTATGTCTGTGTTGGATGTGGCTGAGCCTGCCAAGATATTGTCTAACTGTCAAAAAATCTGCAGAATAATTTTGTGATCATTGAAGGGCAAAAGAATAAGAAAACATCAAAACAAACAGATTAAGGGCCCATTTGTTTCATGTAATTGAATCCCTAGGAATTCAAAGACGTATTTCTAAAAGTAGTTAAAAATGAAGAAACAAAGGTGAATACGGAAATTATCATCGAATAATTCTTCCATAATAAAAAATGAATCAAGGGGAGATGAAAAATGAATACCCAATCTTTGGAGTATGAAAGCACCTCCGAGAGTGATTGCTTTTGGGTGGACTGCTCTGCTTGGAGGCATTCTCACAATGGACAACCTTAAATGCCGAGGAGTCGTCATCGTTAACACGTGTCCTATGTGCTTGGCAGCTGAGGAGTCTATTGATCATTTAACGTTAAACTGTCCTATATAGCTCAGCATCTATGGAGGTCGGCCTTAGATTGGTTCCATGTATCTACTCCACACTCCCCCACTCCCTACAATGCTTCTTTGAATTCTGGACGTTAGGCGTGGGGCCCAAAAGGGGAAGGATTATGTGGAGTGCCTCTTTCCTGGCTATCATTTGGTCCATTTGGAAAGAGAGGAATTTCAGGTGCTTTGAAGGTAGATCAACGGATGTGAACATTTTGGCAGATAAAGTCAAATATTTAGTGGCCCTATGGGTTTCCCCATATCCGTTGTTCAAAGGCATCTCTATCAATTCCATTGTTTATAATTGGAAGGAGGTGGCTTTCTCTCATCCTCACCAAACTCGGGTAGCTCCTAGATGGTGCCCTCCCCCTCCAGGTGCTCTCAAGCTCAATTTTGATGGTAGTGCTTCTGGCAACCCTGGCTAAGCAGGCATTGGAGGGGTCATTCGCAATTCTGAAGGAACCACTCTTCTTTCTAACTCCAGTCCAGCTGGCTTCTGCTCAAGCAACAAAGCTGAATTGATGGCTCTTAGGATCGGGCTACGTGAAGCGTCAAATCTTACTCTTCAATGGCTACTTGTCGAAGGGGACTCCTATTGCATAATTCAATGGGCAAGACAATGTTCAACTCCTCCTTTGTACCTAGCGGATATTGTTGAAGAGATGGTTCAACTCTCTAGGGACTTAAATATCTCCTTCCACCATATTAAGTGCTCGGCCAACGAAGAAGCAGATAGGCTTGCCAAAGAGGGAGTACTTCAACCCGGTTTGACGGTTTCTGTGTAATGTGCCTCTTTGTTGTTTTGGGGTTTTAGCCCTCTCTGTTTTGCTCTTCCCCAGCTGATTGGGTTTTTTTTGAGTCAGTATATATCTCCTATACTGTACAGTGCCCTTTGAGTAATGAAATAGTCACTTTTCCCAAAAAAAAATAAAAAAAAAATGAATGCCTACTCATCACGCTATCAATTCAAATCCTACGAAAGTCAAAATCCTATCCACATCTTTGCCTCATATCCTTTTATCTCTCACCTCTTTAATATTCTTGTTGGAGCCCATTTGATCATGAATTCCTATGTATTTAATTCCCATGCAAACAAACAGGCCCCAAATGCTTAAAATGTGGATTTCTCCATTGCATATTCAAACTAAATCCCATAAAGCTGTTAGGGGAAAACTAAAATGATGGCCATTTTTACTCTATCTATACAACTCCGTATTCTTGTAGACATGGTGTGGCACACACAGAAAAACCACACCATTCAACAGACTGGGCAATCCCAACCCTTCAATTAGAGAATATTTTGGTGAAGGAATGATGGCATGATTTTTCTTAACAGTTTATTTTCTTTCCTCAAAAGTCCAGTAAATCAAATGGTTAAGATTTTCCATAAGTTGTAATTTTAAGACTATTTCCTATCCAACATAGAGCTTCCAAGTAATGAACTGGGATCTTGTCAATAGGACAGGTAAACCCAATGACCACAGATTTGGCCTATCTTGGAATTTATTTTGGACCAAAACTCAGTCCCCCAGGTTGTGCAAAAGTAAAATATTTGTTCGGAGGGTTAGGATTGTCCTATTATTTCATTTTTCACCAAAAAATAAGTAATAAACCATGAGAAAAGTAACAGATCCCAAGAGAGAGGTCCATTTCCATTTCCAATTATAATTCAACCAACAATTTTTGAAAGATTTCAGGGAACAGTGTCTGATAAAATGTTATCCAAGATAACACAGGCTTCTACTTCAAATTTTCGCTTTTCCCATGACTAATAAATGAATTAACAATTTTTGAAAGATTTCAGGGAACAGTGTCTGATAAAATGTTATCCAAGATAACACAGGCTTCTACTTCAAATTTTCGCTTTTCCCATGACTAATAAATGAATTAACAAAACCAGTCATAGGTCAAATTTACCAGAAACAAATCCAAGAATGAGAATTAGTCCTCTCCTTTTTTTCCCAAAGAAATCTAAAACACACAGCCAGTGGCAAAGATAGAGGATTTAACCATTTTACCTTATCATTCACATTTATTTGGTTCTGTGGTTGCGCAAAAAAGTCTTTAGCTTTCTGTGCTATCTCTGCTTCCACTATTGCCTCTAGCACAATGTCTGATCCTTTTACTTCATCTGCTACATCAAACAGTTAATAACTTCAATGAAATCCATAAAATGCAAGCACGTCCATGCCATATTCATGCCCGCACAACTGCACAAGGGTTCACATGCCAGAAGTGAAATTCAGAGCATGCTGGAAGAACACACAACTGCTGCACACAACACGACATATACAGAAATTGAGGCATGCTTCAAGACATTGATGGTAAAGATGAAACAAAATCAACATTAAAAAAATGACAAGGGTTTATGGATCGTAAACATATAATTGGGAAAAACAAAGTGAGTTAATGCTGATTACGTATGGAAGGCATGATTAAGAATACTCCAGACAGATTGAGGGGAGTTTGCATTTGAGATGTACACTCAAGAGCAAATGGATGTAAATATGTAATGCATATACATTGACAGGTGAAAGATGCCCATAATACAACTTACAAGCAGTTTCAATAAGCTTCAAGGTATCAGCAATGACGAATAAATATGATTTTGAGGATAGTAAACAACAAAAAGTTATGTTTTTTATCAGTGGAAAAAATATTTAATAGGAATTGATCAGGCTAATGATGAAAATCCAACGAGTTTCTAGAAACATATTATAGACTGTACAGTAAGCATAACCCAAGCTCAGCCTAACATCATAAAGTAGCAGGACAATTGTAGTTGTTAGAGAAAATTCTTTCCTCTTTCATATAGTACTTTTCCTTTTTCACAATGTACCACCTCCTCCAATTGATGATGCACTACCAACTACCAAGTTCTATTTAGCAACTGTTTATGCGCTTTCATATATAGAAATCACTGAATAATGTTGTTGTGGTCAAAGCATACATTAATAGATGGCCACTTCAGACCTTGCCAAATAACAATCATTATCATCATCAAAGCCTTGTCCCAACTATGTTGGGGTCGGCTACATGTTTTTATTGCCGGTCCCAAGCCCGGGTAAAAGAGGAGGGTTGCGTTAAGTAGATTGACAGACAGCGTAAAACTTTGCTACAACCCAAACATGAAATCTGAGATAAGAACCTTGCCAAATAAAAATACGACTAAGAAATCCGATGTAACCAATTTTAATAATAACCACAGAATACCAACTTGGTAAATGATCCACGAGGAAACATCTTGCTGATAAAAGACTTTTTCATATCAAGCCTGATACACCTAAATGACTTCCTGACAAAAAACTAATAACAACTAAGGTTCTTTAAAAGTTTACCTATCACCTAATATGACTTCATTCCTAATTAACAGGAAACACATCACTAGGCCAAGACCTGTGCAGGTTCAATACCAGTGAATTTTAGTTTTGAACATGTGAGAGCATCTTACATGGATGACGGACACTACAGATTACAGAGCATCCAGACACATTAAGAAAAAGGGATTGCAGGAGGGATCAAAGCATACAACCAACAGTATGATGTCAGCAATAGTAGAGACAGTTCTTCACACAAATGGATGTGTGCACACACATACATCCCTCTTCCTAAAAACTTAATAATTACCTAATTTATAAAATTAGGATTAGCTGCAATCCTTTCAGAAGTAACCAAATTACTGAAAAACAACCAAATTATACTTCGTAAATGCATCCTATAGTCTTCATCCACAGCCATATATGCATCCAATGATCTTCATCCACAGCCATATTGGTGTACTAATGTACATGTTGCAAATATGCAAGAATCCTAGCAATTAGCCAAACTAGAAATAAACTGAGGTGATAAATAGTAGCAGATTAGGAAGGATTATCACCCCTGCAATTTGGTAGCAGCCCAGTGCTTTCTGCAGAGACAGGAAGAACTGTAAAAAGGCCATCATCGTCATTAAGGTTCTCTACCGCTCCACCGGCCTTTAAAGAGGCAGTCTTTAGAGTTGCAGACTCGGCCAACTTTGCATATGTCATTGCCTGGCTATGCATAGTAGCTGAAATTATGGAGGTAGCACTATGATCCTGAAGAAAGAAAAAATATAAATAAAATGAAAGTGAATCTACATTACTACAAAATGAAACTGAATCTACATTACTACAAAGCTCAATTAAAAAAAGAAATGGAACAACTTTTGTTTTTCTTTGTCAGTACACTATGTACATTCTCGGCATCTCCACTGCCTTGTGCCTCTTCTACACTATAGAGGATGTTAAATCTTGTTTAGATAACTGACACTTTTGGCCACATTCTGAGAGATCAGTTAATTGAATGACCAAGCCAATAGCTCAGAGGCAGCAGCCCACCATCTCCCCTAGAGAGGGCTTTGCTTGTATTTATTTCTCTACTTCCTGAATAAAATTTAGTTAATTCTAGAGTTTGAGTTTAAAAAAAAAAATCCATGGTGAATGGTTTGCCACATGATGAGATGGTGGCTAAAAGTCCCCCTATTTCATCTTGTTAGCTGATTGGTGGCTTACATATGGATCAGTCCATATTGGCCCCCATGTAACAGAAGCAAGTTCTTATGATTAGGCTCTTTTTTTTTTATGCCAATCCACAATAGGACCCATCATATGAACAGTTTGAATAAGAAATCCAAAAGGTTTGCTTCCATTTATGTATGCATGAGAGAGGGCAAAGTAAAACCTTGGAGATGAAGTCTGTTGTCTTCTTCTCCTCAACAAGTTTCTCAGCAGTATTGCTACCTAATGGTCCAGAAAATTTCCAGTTATTTCACAAGTATGGACTGCTTTTTGAAAATGGATATATATATATATGGGAGGTACTCTAGTGAGAGACACTCTCACCAAATTGGTGAGAGATATGTGGGGGCCCTCACATTTAAGTTGGGGGTCCTTGCACTTAAGTTGGTGAGAGTGGGTATGGAAGTGAGGGCCCCCACCCATCTCTTATAAACTTGGTGAGAGTGTCTCTCATAGGAGCACCTCCCTATATATATATATATATCAGTCATAAAATTGAAACAAATATGAGATTGATCGTACCACTGGTAGAAGGCGCATGCTCTACACCATCCATTAGCCTCCTAGTCATCGGACCAGGATTCATGATAGATAAGCTTCGAATTTCATAGCGAATTGCTTCTAATTGTGCCATAGTATCTTGAAGTTCTTTGTGCACCTGAAAGATAGTGAAGAATAATATAGATATTTTTCAACTCTTTAAAATATTATTCTATTGCTAACTCTTTAAAATATTATGACATCCTCAATTATAAAAACTAGTTTTTGGCTTTGATTAAATTCAGTGTAATGAGATAAAGGACATCGAGTATAGCATTCTCAAGAAAGGCCTCAATCTTTTGTTCCTTTGTTGACCGAATCAAATACATACAAATATAATGTGGAATTAAATTCAGAAAATGTTGCATCAAACAGTATCAAGTAAACTGAAAATGCAATACTGTAAATTAAATTGGCTACTTTTACAATTTTTAAGACTCACTAGATCAGCTACAAATATATATATATATCAAAACTGTTGGAATAATTAATGGTGACCGGCAGACCAAAGAACATAGACCATCGATGCTATAAACATTAACAAACAAAACAACATAGGTAAGTCTTTCAATCATGTAATTCAGAGAGAATGAAGTCACTAAAGCTTGCACAGAGGGGAAAAAAATTAATTACAACGTTGGATGGGCTATATACCATAAAAAAAGGTAATTGGAATGTGATATAGACTACTGCTCAATTTTCTGCTCAAAATTGTTTTAACTGTTTGTTCTCACTTTATGTCATTGAAACAACAATTAAGATGGTATGATATTTTATCATTTTTATGCAATAAGTATTCATATGATGACCCATCAAAATCAATGATTCCAATCATGTTAAACATTTGCCACCACCAAAACTCATTGCAAAAATTTCCCACAAAAATCCCATGATAAATAATTATAAACTAAACATGTTAAAAGAAAATTAAAAGAAAAAAAAAGGGTCCATCTGTGGCAAAAACATGAAGGAATTATCTGACAATCAAAAGAAATGGTTTTTCTTGCTCATTCAAGCATCTAAATGGACTACCAGCTATCAGTGACCTATCCTCAACCAATAGAAATGCAGTATTGGGACAAATTAGTCTTCATACAACAAAATCCATTATGAGATGTATAAAAATATATAATGCTTCAAAATATCAAAACTTTCCAAAACAGAATCATGGGAAAAAAGAAGAAGATAACAATCAAGGAATAGAAAAGAAGAAAAACCTGACTGGCTTGAGACTGCTGCAAGACATTTTCAAAGTGCCCCCGAGCCATTTGAACATACCCAATAGCTCTCCCGGCTAACCACCCCGCAGTCCTAGCGATCATCGGTAGATCCTTTGGACCTGAAATGTGGATAACTTATATTTTACAAAAAAACCCAAACTCAGAAATATTAAAAAAAAAAGTTCCTCAAAGTCAAGATGAAGATGAAGAAGAAGATTTCAATGAAAACCCAAATCTAAGTAGAAGAGTGCAAAGAAGAATATTTCAATGGAAACGGAAATCCAAGTAGAAGGAGGAGAAAATCAGAGGTTTCTAGTACCGATTAAAGCAGCTGTTGCTCCAAGCATGAGGAACAGCTCCCCATACGAAATCCCAAGCATAGCGCGCAATCAAGAGACTATGATTGCCTTTCAAATTCGAACCTTTTCTTTCCTGTTGTGAGAAGAAAACTGATTATGTATGGATAGAACACGTGATTATGTTTGGAATCATAAATTAAATGTTCCTATCTTATAATGGTTGGGGCATCTCTTGCCAGAGTAAAATTTGAATCACTTTTGGGAACCGGAGTATGATTGGATGATACCAAAAATCCAATCAAACGCATGCAAAGAATCAATTGAACAGAATGGCCCACCTTGGATGGAAAAACCCTAGCAGCTTACATCGTCCCCGAACCAGAGCAACAGGTGCGGACTTGCAACATGGCAGTTGCAGAGCATTTTGTAAGTTGAATTCAGAATTCAAGACCCAAATCCAAAACCCTAATCTACTAGTTGCAGAAGAAGAGAGAGAGCTTCAGCAATGACAGTTGGAAAGGGGACCGGAACAATGGGTTACACAAACGTTCCTCGCAGTATAATTGAGAATATTACATCATACCCCCTGAGATTAACTGGATTGATCGATTGGATTAGCAAGGACTAGATTCAAGATTAGGGTATTTCGGTAAATGTATTTAGTCTTTTTTAGGGCTTAATACATAGTAGATTAAAAACCTAACAAAGGGATTTTCAAATCCTCTTACTGGAGTTTGGACTTGAATATTCTAAAAAATAAGGATTTACACTGGCCCAAATCTTTGAGGATTGACAATTGACAAACTTAAAATTTTCAAATCCTCGAGAAAAAATGGTACTATTGTGATAAAAAATTTCTCAAAATGAATTTATCTCAATTTTAGACAGTGTTGCAACAACATCATCATAAAACCCAAGGTTTTTTTTTTTTTTTTTGAAATAAAGGGAGCATGCACTCATATTTAACATCATATCTAGTTTTAACTTTTTTAAAAAATATTTTACTTTTAACATTACTTTCTATTATCATCCTAATAAAAGTAAAAATAAAATTGAAGTAATTCCAATACTACCTTGACCACCAATATTACCCTGACAGAAATATGAATAAAGGTGCCATGTGCTTGAGGTGGCATTGACCCTAGAAGGAGAATTCCTGCTGCCTCGGGCAACATCTCTTTGATCATGACTGATGGTAAAACGAAGGCCGGATTGGATGTTACAAATTGGAGAAATCAAATTGCTAAAAAAAGATGTCTGTGTGTATTTGGTTCATGAGTCTTGGCCAAAATTCATTTCAATAAGAGTCGAGCTCTCAGTCAAATTGCTAAAAAAAGATGTCTCTGTGTATTTGGTTCACGAGTCTTGGCCAAAATTCATTTCAATAAGAGTCGAGCTCCATGAAATAACTAAACAAAGCAGTCACATGTTTTACATGTGCTCACCCACAGCCAAGTCCACAGCTGAGTTTTACTCTAATATAGCAAAGCAAATTTTGCATGTACTGCAACTTGGGTTATCTGTATTTGCAATAATCAACTACCTATAACTATAATCAATAAACAACTACCTATGACTGTATTTGCAATAATCACAACAACAATTTCTTTCATGGGCAAGTATCTGTTGGACCTTTTTCCCCACAATGTAGGTGGAGTGATAATTTTGTTCAAGGTAGACTAATAATTTGATTTGTAAGGTTTGAAGGCCTGCTGGCTATTTCACGTTAACCGGGGAATTTCATGGACTAGCATGTTCCTGCCAATGAACCTGCAACTCAGTGAAAAACACGCAGCAGATGACCATACAGATCAAGATTCAGAATAATGCGTGATATATATAGTTGATTTACAAAGAAAATGGCTACGATGAAAGGTTTTTAACATTTTTCATTGCTATTGACTTTGCAATTGCATTTTGTTGCTAGTCATTCTTGGATGAGCCGTTTATCTTCTTCACTGTGAAATCCCAGAGTTCATCACTGAAGTCCCATATGTCCATGGTGTTACACTCCGCTATGAATTTGTCGCGCGCTTCCCTTTCCATATTGTAAATCTCAGGTGGAAAGTGATGAGGTTTGTCTGGTTTTGCAATCTCAATCCCACAGAATACCACCACAAAAATAGCTGCACCAATGTATAAGTACTCCCCCTGTACACATAACAGTAGTAGTGTTTAGATGAGAGGTTGCTTAGGAATGTTGTCAATTGAAAGTTCCAGAAAAAGCAACACACTTAACATTGGTGTTTAGAATGCTGCTTTCATTGGATCAATATGCTCTAGGTTTGGTAATTGCAAATGACATGTCACAATATGATCTAGGATAAAAGCAATACAGCTACACACTTAACATTGGTGTTTAGAATGCTGCTTTCATTGGATCAATATGCTCTAGGTTTGGTAATTGCAAATGTCGTGTCACAATATGATCTAGGATAAAAGCAATACAGCTACTCAAGGACGGTTCATCTTGAATTGTAAATATTCCTACAGAAATCGTCAAGATTTCCTAAAGAACAAGGAATGGATAGAGCTTCCATAATTGCATAGTATGGGCTCACTTCTTTTTACTAAAACACAATCATTCAAATATACAACCATAGCGGAAAACGCTGGTTTGCCCGAAAAGTAGTTTTTCAAAAAAGAATAAAGAGACCAGTTCTCTTGGGATCAACATGATGGAAAGATCCTTTCTGGTTTGTCAGCATTGATTTCTAATTCATCCCAAGACTTAACAGACCAAAAAATGAAACACCGACACTTAGTGCCTTCAAAGTTCAAAGATCCTATGAATATTGCTACCTAATGAAAGCAGTGCATAATCAGACGAAAGAGTGAAATATTAACCGACCAAGAGGAAAAGGAGTGTTGTCATTTTCTAGTAAAAGACGACTATAAATGCTCAAATGGAAACAAAAGTAATTTCATATTTTCATTACCGGAACTTGGTACGCCAACCCAGCAACTATGGCTGGAAGAAAAAGCCATGAAATAAACCCTGCACATGAAGTACTGACCCAACATCAGGCCTTGTGCCTCTTCTACACTATAGAGGATGTTAAATCTTGTTTAGATAACTGACACTTTTGGCCACATTCTGAGAGATCAGTTAATTGAATGACCAAGCCAATAGCTCAGAGGCAGCAGCCCACCATCTCCCCTAGAGAGGGCTTTGCTTGTATTTATTTCTCTACTTCCTGAATAAAATTTAGTTAATTCTAGAGTTTGAGTTTAAAAAAAAAAATCCATGGTGAATGGTTTGCCACATGATGAGATGGTGGCTAAAAGTCCCCCTATTTCATCTTGTTAGCTGATTGGTGGCTTACATATGGATCAGTCCATATTGGCCCCCATGTAACAGGAGCAAGTTCTTATGATTAGGATGATCTGATGGGCGGCTTTTTTTTTTATGCCAATCCACAATAGGACCCATCATATGAACAGTTTGAATAAGAAATCCAAAAGGTTTGCTTCCATTTATGTATGCATGAGAGAGGGCAAAGTAAAACCTTGGAGATGAAGTCTGTTGTCTTCTTCTCCTCAACAAGTTTCTCAGCAGTATTGCTACCTAATGGTCCAGAAAATTTCCAGTTATTTCACAAGTATGGACTGCTTTGTGAAAATGGATATATATATATGGGAGGTGCTCTAGTGAGAGACACTCTCACCAAATTGGTGAGAGATATGTTGGGGCCCTCACATTTAAGTTGGGGGTCCTTGCACTTAAGTTGGTGAGAGTGTGTATGGAAGTGAGGGCCCCCACCCATCTCTTATAAACTTGGTGAGAGTGTCTCTCATAGGAGCACCTCCCTATATATATATATATCAGTCATAAAATTGAAACAAATATGAGATTGATCGTACCACTGGTAGAAGGCGCATGCTCTACACCATCCATTAGCCTCCAAGTCATCGGACAAGGATTCATGATAGATAAGCTTCGAATTTCATAGCGAATTGCTTCTAATTGTGCCATAGTATCTTGAAGTTCTTTGTGCACCTGAAAGATAGTGAAGAATAATATAGATATTTTTCAACTCTTTAAAATATTATTCTATTGCTAACTCTTTAAAATATTATGACATCCTCAATTATAAAAACTAGTTTTTGGCTTTGATTAAATTCAGTGTAATGAGATAAAGGACATCGAGTATAGCATTCTCAAGAAAGGCCTCAATCTTTTGTTCCTTTGTTGACCGAATCAAATACATACAAATATAATGTGGAATTAAATTCAGAAAATGTTGCATCAAACAGTATCAAGTAAACTGAAAATGCAATACTGTAAATTAAATTGGCTACTTTTACAATTTTTAAGACTCAATAGATCAGCTACAAATATATATAGAAACTGTTGGCAGACCAAAGAACATAGACCATCGATGCTATAAACATTAACAAACAAAACAACATAGGTAAGTCTTTCAATCATGTAATTCAGAGAGAATGAAGTCACTAAAGCTTGCACAGAGGGAAAAAAAATTAATTACAACGTTGGATGGGCTATATACCATAAAAAAAGGTAATTGGAATGTGATATAGACTACTGCTCAATTTTCTGCTCAAAATTGTTTTAACTGTTTGTTCTCACTTTATGTCATTGAAACAACAATTAAGATGGTATGATATTTTATCATTTTTATGCAATAAGTATTCATATGATGACCCATCAAAATCAATGATTCCAATCATGTTAAACATTTGCCACCACCAAAACTCATTGCAAAAATTTCCCACAAAAATCCCATGATAAATAATTATAAACTAAACATGTTAAAAGAAAATTAAAAGAAAAAAAGGGTCCATCTGTGGCAAAAACATGAAGGAATTATCTGACAATCAAAAGAAATGGTTTTTCTTGCTCATTCAAGCATCTAAATGGACTACCAGCTTTCAGTGACCTATCCTCAACCAATAGAAATGCAGTATTGGGACAAATTAGTCTTCATACAACAAAATCCATTATGAGATGTATAAAAATATATAATGCTTCAAAATATCAAAACTTTCCACAACAGAATCATGGGAAAAAAGAAGAAGATAACAATCAAGGAATAGAAAAGAAGAAAAACCTGACTGGCTTGAGACTGCTGCAAGACATTTTCAAAGTGCCCCCGAGCCATTTGAACATACCCAATAGCTCTCCCGGCTAACCGCCCCGCAGTCCTAGCGATCATCGGTAGATCCTTTGGACCTGAAATGTGGATAACTTATATTTTACAAAAAACCCCAAACTCAGAAATATTAAAAAAAAAAAAAAAAGTTCCTCAAAGTCAAGATGAAGATGAAGAAGAAGATTTCAATGAAAACCCAAATCTAAGTAGAAGAGTGCAAAGAAGAATATTTCAATGGAAACGGAAATCCAAGTAGAAGGAGGAGAAAATCAGAGGTTTCTAGTACCGATTAAAGCAGTTGTTGCTCCAAGCATGAGGAACAGCTCCCCATACGAAATCCCAAGCATAGCGCGCAATCAAGAGACTATGATTGCCTTTCAAATTCGAACCTTTTCTTTCCTGTTGTGAGAAGAAAACTGATTATGTATGGATAGAACACGTGATTATGTTTGGAATCATAAATTAAATGTTCCTATCTTATAATGGTTGGGGCATCTCTTGCCAGAGTAAAATTTGAATCACTTTTGGGAACCGGAGTATGATTGGATGATACCAAAAATCCAATCAAACGCATGCAAATAATCAATTGCACAGAATGGCCCACCTTGGATGGAAAAACCCTAGCAGCTTACATCATCCCCGAACCGGAGCAACAGGTGCAGACTTGCAACATGGAAGTTGCAGAGCATTTTGTAAGTTGAATTCAGAATTCAAGACCCAAATCCAAAACCCTAATCTACTAGTTGCAGAAGAAGAGAGAGAGCTTCCAGCAATGACGGTTGGAAAGGGGACCGGAACAATGGGTTACACACACGTTCCTCGCAGTATAATTGAGAATATTACATCATACCCCCTGAGATTAACTGGATTGATCGATTGGATTAGCAAGGACTAGATTCAAGATTAGGGTATTTCGGTAAATGTATTTAGTCTTTTTTAGGGCTTAATACATAGTAGATTAAAAACCTAACAAGGGGATTTTCAAATCCTCTTACTGGAGTTTGGACTTGAATATTCTAAAAAATAAGGATTTACACTGGCCCAAATCTTTGAGGATTGACAATTGACAAACTTAAAATTTTCAAATCCTCGAGAAAAAATGGTACTATTGTGATAAAAAATTTCTCAAAATGAATTTATCTCAATTTTAGACAGTGTTGCAACAACATCATCATAAAACCCAAGGTTTTTTTTTTTTTTTTTGAAATAAAGGGAGCATGCACTCATATTTAACATCATATCTAGTTTTAACTTTTTTAAAAAATATTTTACTTTTAACATTACTTTCTATTATCATCCTAATAAAAGTAAAAATAAAATTGAAGTAATTCCAATACTACCTTGACCACCAATATTACCCTGACAGAAATATGAATAAAGGTGCCATGTGCTTGAGGTGGCATTGACCCTAGAAGGAGAATTCCTGCTGCCTCGGGCAACATCTCTTTGATCATGACTGATGGTAAAACGAAGGCCGGATTGGATGTTACAAATTGGAGAAATCAAATTGCTAAAAAAAGATGTCTGTGTGTATTTGGTTCATGAGTCTTGGCCAAAATTCATTTCAATAAGAGTCGTAGCTCTCAGTCAAATTGCTAAAAAAAGATGTCTCTGTGTATTTGGTTCACGAGTCTTGGCCAAAATTCATTTCAATAAGAGTCGAGCTCCATGAAATAACTAAACAAAGCAGTCACATGTTTTACATGTGCTCACCCACAGCCAAGTCCACAGCTGAGTTTTACTCTAATATAGCAAAGCAAATTTTGCATGTACTGCAACTTGGGTTATCTGTATTTGCAATAATCAACTACCTATAACTATAATCAATAAACAACTACCTATGACTGTATTTGCAATAATCACAACAACAATTTCTTTCATGGGCAAGTATCTGTTGGACCTTTTTCCCCACAATGTAGGTGGAGTGATAATTTTGTTCAAGGTAGACTAATAATTTGATTTGTAAGGTTTGAAGGCCTGCTGGCTATTTCACGTTAACCGGGGAATTTCATGGACTAGCATGTTCCTGCCAATGAACCTGCAACTCAGTGAAAAACACGCAGCAGATGACCATACAGATCAAGATTCAGAATAATGCGTGATATATATAGTTGATTTACAAAGAAAATGGCTACGATGAAAGGTTTTTAACATTTTTCATTGCTATTGACTTTGCAATTGCATTTTGTTGCTAGTCATTCTTGGATGAGCCGTTTATCTTCTTCACTGTGAAATCCCAGAGTTCATCACTGAAGTCCCATATGTCCATGGTGTTACACTCCGCTATGAATTTGTCGCGCGCTTCCCTTTCCATATTGTAAATCTCAGGTGGAAAGTGATGAGGTTTGTCTGGTTTTGCAATCTCAATCCCACAGAATACCACCACAAAAATAGCTGCACCAATGTATAAGTACTCCCCCTGTACACATAACAGTAGTAGTGTTTAGATGAGAGGTTGCTTAGGAATGTTGTCAATTGAAAGTTCCAGAAAAAGCAACACACTTAACATTGGTGTTTAGAATGCTGCTTTCATTGGATCAATATGCTCTAGGTTTGGTAATTGCAAATGACGTGTCACAATATGATCTAGGATAAAAGCAATACAGCTACACACTTAACATTGGTGTTTAGAATGCTGCTTTCATTGGATCAATATGCTCTAGGTTTGGTAATTGCAAATGTCGTGTCACAATATGATCTAGGATAAAAGCAATACAGCTACTCAAGGACGGTTCATCTTGAATTGTAAATATTCCTACAGAAATCGTCAAGATTTCCTAAAGAACAAGGAATGGATAGAGCTTCCATAATTGCATAGTATGGGCTCACTTCTTTTTACTAAAACACAATCATTCAAATATACAACCATAGCGGAAAACGCTGGTTTGCCCGAAAAGTAGTTTTTCAAAAAAGAATAAAGAGACCAGTTCTCTTGGGATCAACATGATGGAAAGATCCTTTCTGGTTTGTCAGCATTGATTTCTAATTCATCCCAAGACTTAACAGACCAAAAAATGAAACACCGACACTTAGTGCCTTCAAAGTTCAAAGATCCTATGAATATTGCTACCTAATGAAAGCAGTGCATAATCAGACGAAAGAGTGAAATATTAACCGACCAAGAGGAAAAGGAGTGTTGTCATTTTCTAGTAAAAGACGACTATAAATGCTCAAATGGAAACAAAAGTAATTTCATATTTTCATTACCGGAACTTGGTACGCCAACCCAGCAACTATGGCTGGAAGAAAAGGCCATGAAATAAACCCTGCACATGAAGTACTGACCCAACATCAGGCCTAATCTTATCACTAAAACAAGCGAAGTAAATAAACATGAGCAAGCGTAAGGTGAGAATCTTATTCCTTGGAATCCCTTAGGGGGCTCTGCAGCTTCATAATCTGCTACAAGTCCTTCCCAGAATGTACCTAAAAAGTAAAGTCAGATTAGAAGCAATATTTGGAACTTCGATTTAACTTCTTCATTATTTAGAAGGTTGGAAATAAAACTTCAGGTTTCTGGACTTTTATGCAGCCGTCAATGTAAAGCTCAACAATGTTGCAAAAATGGGTAACACGCATGACAATGTTCCCAACAAATTTCAGTATATACACCAAGTTAGCTGTAAAATTTTGATACCAGACTTGGTACTTAGATATCAGCCAAACTAAGTCAGCATGGCCATCTACTAATTTCTAGATGGTCATTTACATAACTAAGAAGAAAGGTCAAAAGAGAAGAAGTATACAGATAGGGTTTTCAAAGCTGAAAACAACATGAGCTGGTATCTGGGAAACAATGTTGTTACCTATAGGGTTTTCAAAGACTTTTTAAAATATATGGTGGAAAGCCTGTTTTGTATGGAGTTAAGAGATGATGATTTAAGAGCGCACACAAAAAAAAAAGAGGCAAGAACAGGAGGATATCAATAAAGACCCAGAATGAAGTCATCAGGAAAGACATGTTAAGACTGTGGAGTCTGGCTTAAATCAAGCGAACAAGCATTAATCTGAGTTCATCCTAGATGAGAACAGGCAAGAATTGACAAGCAGATGGTAGCCAACATTTAGCAAGAAATGACAAAAGAAGATATCCCTGATCGTGATGTGCTTTTAGAAAATGTGTGCTGTTGTTATTGCTGTGCCATGTTAGAAAATTCATTTCGAAAGTGTGAATTGTATCTGAGTTTTGTTTTGGGTGTGGACTTTGGTCCAAGTGTGAAATCAGGTCTAGGTCCTAATTTATGCATGGAGGAAAACTCAAATTACATTTGAGATAATATAATTTTAAACCATTTTCTGTCCCAAATCATTAGCCATTACACTTTTCATGAAGGACCTGAAATATAATTATTCCAGGAAGGATTACTGCATTGATTTGGTACCCAAAGTAGATATCCAAGCTGTTTACATCTATGATATGAAACAAGCCACATATCAATTCACATCTCGCTCATCTGAGGAATTTGGTACATCATCCTATTATGCGCACAACAGTCATGTCACTGTCAGAGTACTAACTTAAAAACAAGGGATATTGACCGTATGGCTGCCTTTGTACCTGACAATTGCCCTCGAAACTGTCAAAAAATTTGATAATTCCCACTGGGCTGTTCGTACAGGAAAGGGCACTTTGAAATTGATGATTTTACCCTTAAATCATACTATATCCTAGCGCTATAGGATATTGCATAGTGCGATGGCCCAAGGCTGTAGGATATCGTACAAAAATCCATATTTATTTCACCCTCTTCCTATTCGGTAGAAAAGAGAAGAAACAGTTGTTGCTTTCCACCAAAGAGAGAAAAAGAAAGAACCGCAGTCAAAGCCATTTCACTAAGTTCGGGGTGCATGCTGTAAGAGCTCCAACTCAGGAACCTACCTGAAGCAAAAATGACGAAGAGAAAACAGAGATCTAAATTCAGGGTGAATATGTGTTTTGCATTTGGGCATGAAGGGGAAATTGTGTAATATCCTGTGGTTGCGCGATATCGGATGGTGCGATATCCTATAGCCCTGACATATGAACGGTGCGCAGGGTTAATAGAGCGTCCTTTCTTGTACGAATAGCTCTGCGGGAATTATCTAAATTTCAACTGATTTCGGGCAATTGTGAAGTAAAAGGGCGGCCGTTTGGTCAATATCCCTTAAATCAATTTCACAATCTTTACAGTGTTTTTTTTATCGATCATAACAAATGGAATTGCCGAAGGAAAACCAGAACTCAAATAAGCAAACAAAAGCCACAAAAGACGAGTTGGGTAACCCATACCTTCGTTGCCTTCGTGATAGGTGTGATGTCCATCATACTCTCCATACACAAACTCTTCCTGCAACTCATAAGATAACCAAATCAATCAAAAATCCAAGACCAAAACTCCACCAAAATGAAATTTTGAAAGTGATGTGATGCAATTGAGCTTACAGAGCTGATGCCTCCGGTCCCCCACAGATCGAATTTCCCTTCGGGAAGATCCGGTTCGATTTCAGTCAATCCAGCAGCGTTTAATCTCGTGGAGCTTCTAAGGCTCGGATGGGTTTTGCCAAGGCGAAGAAAAGCTAGGGTTTTGGGCCTCGGGCGGGACGGAGATCTAACGCTAACTTTGTAGGGTTTATGCGAAACGGAAGGAGCTGCAATGAGAGAGGGATAAGAACAACAACAAAGAGATGAAGTAGTAGTAGAAGAAGAAAGAGCCATTTGGGAATGTTGCAGGGTTTAGGGGTTTTCCAATTTTCCAGTTTTCCCTGCATTTTCATCGTTGGGGAAAGGATGGAGGGAGTCGTTTTCCTTGTCCGTTTGGATTCCAGTTTACTTGGATGTAGGGCTCTGGAATCTGGATTCTATGATGGGTTGGGTAACCCGGACTCAAGTCTAGGATCCGAATTTTTGGAGGGGCTTACACATCCTATGCATATGGGTCAGTTTGATAATGAGAACTTCAGGAACTCTTGTTGAGAATTTCAAATGCCTACTTATCAAAATTCAAATGAGATTACCAATTGCAATGTTTAGATATTTGCTCTTCTATTTAGAACATGTTTGTTTAAATAAAATACATAGAAATGATCAAATAAGCTCAGCACAAGGTTTATTAAAGAGATGAGGGGTGACGGATATAAGACAAGAGGCGAGGGATATAAGGTGGAGATGTAGATGCATCATTCACTTTTTTAGAATTTGAATTACTTGACTAATGGTGCGGTGGGTATTCATTTCTCGTCTTCCTTGGTTCATTTTCCATAAAAAAAACTAATTGCATGAATAAAGATATTACAATTCTTACCGTTGTGATTATCTATAACTGAAGTGCAAGGTTGACTAATATGTGGGCTCCTATTTATTTCAGTAATCAGTAATTTAAGTAAGGAATATTCTCTAAACTGTCGTATTTTAAAGGGGGCGTTTTTTGCCCTTTGGAGTTATTCAATTAGATTATGCCATGTCATGTATAAAGAGAGAGAAACGATAATGTTATGATAATGATGACATGTGTTAAACTTTGATAGGCTAAAAAAGGGGAGTTTTGCCAATGAGTTTTGTAACGTACCCCAGTAAGTAAAGTTCTTTTTTATATCATCCATCCTGCTCATTAGAGATTGGGCCAAAGGGATCCGACAGTCCATTAGGTGCATATAGTTTTAAAAAAACAACAAGAAGAAGGAAAAAAAAAAAAGTTTGGATAACCGGTTCCCACCATCAACCGGAAGTCCTTGTGTTTTTCTCCATTTACCAATAGTCCTCTATGTCTAAGAATCACCAATTATGAGTTCACTTGGTGGCAAGGCAACCAGTCTCCCTGTACCCACCAGTGATGTTGGAAGTACCACTCTTAGGGCATGGACTCAAATTTCACTCATCATCATCATCAAAGCCTGATTCCAATTATGTTGAAGTTAGCTACATAAATTCTGTTTCACCATCACAGTCTATCTATCCTCATAGAACAATGTTTAAAAGTTCATGTTTTAGATGCAAGAATTCCAATCATGTTGAAGTTAACTACATAAATTCTGTTTCACCATCACAGTCTATCTATCCTCATAGAACAATGTTTAAAAGTTTATGTTTTAGATGCAAGAAAAGCATACACCGATTATCAACCTGCTGTCATCTTTTATCCAATCTAGCAAAAAACTAACTAACCAACTATATATATCTACCTAATTTCTCATTTAAGGTGAGAGATATCTCTCATAGGAGCATCTTCTATATATATATATATATATATATATATATATATATAGGAGGATATTCATGTGCATCCTTCCCTCACCATATGGTGAGGGACAAACTTAATGGGGCCCACTAAGAGACCCATTGATCATAGGACTTGTGGGGGATGGAAAGAGACATCTTGGATGGGACCATGTATCAAGTTTGAGGTCAATCCCATGTCTCTAACCCCTTCATCCTTAGCCCACTAATTTAACGACTTAATAGTAAAGAAGAAAAAACTTCCCTCGATCCAACGGTCCAATCCATTCAAATTGGTAAAAATCCAATGGGTCTAGTGCATCTAAAGGGGTCCCATGTGTGTAGATGGTTCAGATGGATCAACAAGTTGGCCCCACTATGTTGTCCCTCACCACAACATGGTGAGGGATGGATGCACATGAATATTTCCCCACATGTAAATATCCAAAATATATGTGTACATAACTTTTCCTTTTATGGAAATAGAATCCAATGGACGATGGGATATGAAAATCCAGCCATTATATTAATAATTCAAGTCATACTAAAATAAAGTTTCCATCTACAAGGTCACTTTATATCCTTCACCCCTCACATATTTAATAATCATAAAGATGGAGCTTGTTTAAATATGAATTCCTATGTATTTAATTCCTACATATTCTATGTAAATAAATTGGACCTTAGTGGCATTAAATGGGCATAGATCAATCTATTTAAGATATATATATATGGGAAATATTCATGTGCATCCATCCCTCACCATGTTGTGGTGAGGGACAACATAGTGGGGCCAACTTGTTGATCCATCTGAACCATCTACACACATGGGACTCCTTTAGGTGCACTAGACCCATTGGGTTTTTACCAATTTGAATGGATTGGACCGTTGGATCGAGGGAAGTTTTTTCTTCTTTACTATTAAGTCGTTAAATTAGTGGGCTAAGGATGAAGGGGTTAGAGACATGGGATTGACCTCAAACTTGATACATGGTCCCATCCAAGATGTCTCTTTCCATCCCCCACAAGTCCTATGATCAATGGGTCTCTTAGTGGGCCCCATTAAGTTTGTCCCTCACCATATGGTGAGAGAAGGATGCACATGAATATCCCCCTATATGTGATCTTCATTTTTAACTAAACAAACAAGCCCTAAGGGCCTGTTTCTCTAACAAAATTCCAAGAACTCATGTTTGGAGAATCCGTAAATTCTCCAAAAAATCTGTATCCTAGTAGAATTCTTGAGTCCTCTACATTGGAGGATCCAAAAACTTCTCAAGATGTTGGAATTCTGAAGATCATAGAGGTTATTTCTAACTTTCCAACTAAAATTCAGATTTCTTGAAAAAAAAGAAAAAAAGATGCTGTGACAAGGAATTCCAAAGGATAGACATCACACTATCGTTTTTGAATTCCCAAAATCACAAATTCCAGAAATTCTACCAAAGGAATAAGCCCTAAATCTTTTTTCCATTTTTATAAGGTCACCAGCAAGCACTCCAAAAAACGCAATGCCTGTCAGAGGAATTGCACGACAGAGACTAATGTATAAAAAAAAGCGTTTTAATTAAAATGGAATACAATGGGGAAGCATGGATCAAAATGGAAGGTTTCCTTTGCCAACACACTCTTGGAGTCTTGGTTGAGTCGCATTGGCACCTTAGTACCACACAATAGGCTAAACAAACAAAAAAAAAAAAAAAAAAAATCTTTTGCGGAGCACCTATGAAAGAACACTCTGGTTGAGCACTACAAGGCAAAAGAATGGAGCACCACATGAGTCAGCAGCTGATAAATTAGTAGGATAGCTTACCATTCCTCCACTGTAATACTAAAATGGAAAACAAGCTACTTCTGTGTCAGTCAGTAAAAAGGCAAATAGGCCAATGTCGATTACTTAAAACTCATAGAAAGTAGGGATGAGCCACCCAAATGAAGTCAAAATCAGATCGCACCTGCTTTGAAAATGTACAGAAACGTTTCTGTTCTCTATTCAGGGTCATCACAAGGTCATTGAAATTCAGGGGAGTCCTGCCTTTGGAGACTGTCTAGATGAGTGCTCCACGCGTATCAGATGGATAGGTGGCATATGCAAAATTTTCTCCTGGGACCGACCTGCGGAAAATCCACCCCTTGCTAATGCAGAGCGGCCCCACTCGTTGAAAAAAAGGCAGCTCTCCTAGATTAAAAGGGGGACCCCTTTTCTGCAGCATATAATGTTCAGCTCAATCTAGGTAACATTTGACAACGCAAAGCAAGGATTCCTCATTCATATAATGTGGAATTCCAAGAAGGGAGGAGTTTCTTCTTCTTTTGGGTGGGTGGAGGTACAAAACAATAGATAACAAAATCAACGGAAGGGTTATAACCTGATGAACAAAGGAATTAATTTGTGGGTGAGATAGAGAGAGGAGGAAAAGGCACTTTCTCAGCAAAATTTCAGCACAATAACTAGTTATCTGCCTAATCATGTAATTCCAATTCCAATTCCAATTCCAAATGATGTTGAAATGTAAACACACAAATGCAGAACACTAGATTGAGTAGTGTTCATCTTCCTTTTCCACCTCACCGTGGAGTCAATATCAGCAATGCGTGCTAAATGCATGAAAAACTTGGCATTTCAAATCCACATACCACCTTAAATACTTGTATCATCCAAGTTAAAGATCAATTCAGCCTTTTGACACTTGTCCCTGTTTCATAAATTCCAGCCCATGAACCTTAGTTGGTGAGTCATTAACACTGCTACACAGTTTTAAATCTAAATTTAAGATCTAAATAGATCCAAATTCTCAATCAATATTATAAATATCACTATGAAGAAAGAACAAAATAGTGTGTCCCACTCCCATTGCTAGAACACTGCAACTCAAGTAAATGCACATCCCTGTCTGTGAAATGGTCAGAGATTAAGACCTTAAAAGGTCTTATAAACTGTCTTTTGTACCAGAGACTTTGAGTTCTTGTTTCTCGCCTTCGTCATTGGCCGTGAGTTTCTCCTCTGATGATACAATTGGAGAGGCTTCTGGATCTTTTTTCAGTTCTGTCTCAAATTCCTTAGCTGCCTGTAAAATTCAAGATTGAAAAAAAGGTAACAAAAAGGAGGTCATTATTGAGGGTAATTATATCTAGCTCTCTCTCTCTCTCAGTAACAAAAAGGAGGTCATTATTGAGGGTAACTCTCTCTCTCTCTCTCTCTCTCTCTCTCTCTCTCTCTCTCTCTCTCTCTCTCTCTCTCTCTCACACACACACACACACACACACACTTCATTAGATAGTCCTGTATGAAATTAACTCTCAAGTTTTAAAACACTGATCTAACATAGGCTGTGAGTAAAACCTTCTAGATTCAATAATAACTAAATCGTGTAAACTTCAGCATCACTGGCCTAGGATTTATAAGCATGAGCAATACATCAGACATTACAGGCATCATGATATGCCACTCTAAAGTGCCACAAATGGTTTGACGCAATGAAATGAAACCCTATCAGAGGAAGTGCCACCCACAGTTCAGTCAAACAGAACCTCAGCCAATTTAGTGGGGCTTCATGGAGGGCATTGCCCCAATAGTCCTAGAGATAAAAAGAACCTAGCAATCCAATCTTATGTCCCATGAATAGATACCTGCAAAGGTCCAGAGAAGATAAATGATAAAATCATAGATCATGAGGATCTTGCAATCTGGAAGAAGTTTGGAGCATCCCCAATCGATGGTGTCCATTATATCAAAAGTCTTGATGATGAACCATGGGCCCACTTTTACAGAATGGGCACATCAGGACCCAGTCCCTGCTAAAGGAGCATCCCAATCCAACGTGGGTCCACTCTATCAAAAGTCTTAATGACTGAACCATAGACCCACTTTTTTCCAGAATGGGCAAATCAGTAGTAGGAGCCTACAAGTCCCTATAATTTAGAATAGCAGTCAGATCCATGTTATGACCTTCTAAGTAGATTACATGAAAGACATTTTTGTTCTCAATCTTAGAAAGACTCAAGCTCGAAATACCAAAAGTTCAGAATCATATAATACTAGAGTCAACCATTTAAGAAAAAAGACCAAACACCAGATTTCAACAAGAAATAAAAATGGAAACTTTTAGATGTAGAGTGTTTTTTGAAGCACTACACAATCAATCTACGAGAAATGTGGAAGCCATAAAAAAAAGAAAAAGAAAAAAGGAATAAAGAAAATAAGGATAAATGATAGTTGGATAAGGTAGTCTGTCCATCTTTCATCACCCTATACACTGAGGCAGACCCTGAAAACAAAAAGACTAGAAGTAGCAACCCAAACATCAGTATTGTGTACCAAGAAGAATCAAGGATTGATTGTTAACATTTGATATAGGCATCAGACTAAGCTACTGAAACTCTTCTCATGGTTCAAACAGGAAGGAGCTGTTCAACTAAGTTTTGTAAAAGGGCAAAACTGAAAGTTGAGCACCTTTCAGAGGAAACTCAAGGAGCACAACTGGCACAACGCCATACTGCAATCGTGCCATGTTGTAAAGTATTTTAGAGGGGGAAAAGCTAATCAATTATGCATTCTTCCAGAAGTAAAATCTGAAACATGGGAACCTCTCAGAGAAGGAAACTCAAGGAAAACAACTATAAAGTCACAGATGATAGCATGCTCCTTCCTAAGCTTTTCAGGAAAAATTTGATTGTCTACCACTAGTGTGGACTCATAATTTTTTTTTCCTGTGAGGATTATCCAAAAAGGGAAGTCTATAACTTTAACGCTCTACATTCTTGGAGGTTAACATATCACATCACCTTCCAATTGGAAAGTCCAAATGAAGGAGATTCTCTCCAATTGCTGCTTGTAAACTTTATGTTTCTATTAAACACAAGCATTAGGGCATCTGGTTCTGAGAAAAAGAGATCAGATATTAAAAAATAGAGATAGTATAAATAGATAGTTAGAAACATAGTTAGAAACATACATAATAACATGGGCAATGCTATTACCCCCAGGCCCCAACCACTTGGTTAGTCTTCAACCAGTCGACAATATAAGGCAGTGTTCATGGCGAACACTGATAGAAGAACTTATGTTGTTCCTTCATTTCTTGTCCCTGCCAGTGATTGTGGAAGAAAACTCAACAAACACAATTATATGAGCAACATCTCAGAAAACAGAAACTTGGAGATTTCCTTCCTCTTTGATAATTGGAAAATGGCTTATAAACTACAAGTTCCTTCAATGTACCAAGAGAGGCAATGATAAAACCAAGGGTAATGTGATGAGAGAGACACTGCTAGTCAACTTCTCCACTTAAAGCTCTTTGAGCTTTTTCATAACAATTCATTAAGACGGTATTGTGGGAAAGGTGTAATATATCTCATGTCAATCTTTAAAATAAGATAGGATATTTCAAAAGAAGGGGGGGTATTGGACCATCAGAATGTTGGTCAATCAAAAAGCATCGTATGCACAAAATGTGTAGCAGAGATGAGAATGTGGAGATGGATGTGAGGTAAAACTAGGAAGGATATAATCATAAATGAGTTCTTTTGAGAGCAAGGGGTAGCATCAATTGGAGATAAAATAAGAGAAACCCATTTGAGATTGTTTGGACATGTCTAATGCAGGCCAGCAATGGCGCCAGATAGAAAAAAGTTTTTCTATGCAGGTTGATGGCCCACCAAGAAGAAAGGGTATGCTGAAGAGGATGTGGACAAAAGTAGCAACAATAGATCTAAAGAAGTGCAATCCATCTGAGGATTTTGGCTCAGGATTGATCAAAATGGAGAAATAAAATTCATGTAGCTGACCCCAACATAGTTGGAACAAGGCCTTGATGATGATGATGAATCTATCTGTATTATTCAATTTAGATTGCACTTAACCCATACAAAAATAAAAAATCAAGAAAACACCCTCCCTCTCCACCCAATCCCACCTCCATATAAGAAAGGGACAAAACAGAATCAGACCCTGCTTAGCCCCCGACAATTACTAGAAGTTAAGCTTTTTGACATTCTCCATGGAGCTGATTAGCAACACAATAAAATGCAAGGGATTGCACTGTCCAAAAATGTTGGCTCATCCACTAATTGGCGCAAACATTAACACTGGATAACTGGTTTTGTGTACTCCTGTTTTTGACAAAAATGACACGCATCCGCAATTTACAAGGATAAGGGGAAACCGCCCTGAAGAAATTTTTACTCTATCCATAATATTAAGGATATATCACCTCAGTTTTGGCATTATTTGTGTTCTTCGCATACCATGCCCTTTTAACGCCAATTATTTATGCATCTAACACTTCCAGCTAACTGCTGTTGTTTCATAAACACCATCTTTGCAAGAGATCAGAAAGGGCCTGCATGCTGCAGGTTTAGATTTGATCTGAATTTATCTACTTGAGGCAAAATTCTCAGGAGATTAATCAATTAATTCCTGTTGATAAAGGCCTGAAAAGTCCATTGTTGTCAACTTGTTCGAAGGCCAAACTAACTCATTACTCATGTGTAAACTGTGAACCCAAGCTTTAAGCATATTTTCCACAATTTAATTATTTTTTTAACAGCTGGAACAATTTGATTTCTCATTTAATCATTGGCTAGAACATTTTTTTTTCTGATAATGCAATGGCCTGCTGGACTCCTTCACTTGTTGAGAATAGACTCCAAATTTGGTTAGAAAATTTTTTTCGGCCAACTGCCTGTTTGATGGCGAAGGAGCTATTCAAACAGACACTCAAATCTACAACAAGACACAACATAGAAGAGACCCACGCCCTACTCGCGTAGTGTTTACAAAGAGAAGGGGCCACCCCAATGCCCACCAAACAATTTGTTAGTATTTTTATGTTGGCTAATTCATGGGTTGGACAAAACTTTGAGTCCATTGAGTTGTATTTTTTTATTTTATTTTAGAATAGATTGTGGTTATCTCGCCGGAAAAGCTGAAGCGAGGACATAGAAGCAAAAGAAGAAATCCGGGCGAACCACCGAGGACCAATCGATCGGATCCTCTGTCCGATCGATCGGATGGCGGGAAGTTTCCAGAAGGTGCTGCATGAATTGCTTGCTTTTTTAGAATGAGTTTCCTCCTTTGATAACTATTTGTGTTCTATTCCAAGGCAGGAATTTGGGGCTATATATAGGGTGTTGCTCTCAACCCTATAAAAGAAGACAAGAAGTTAATTCTTTCTCTTGAAATGAGGTTTGAATACCCTAAGAGAGATTTCCTTGTTCTCTAGAGCCATTGAGAGATTGTTCTGAAAGGTTACTTTAGAAGGTTTGAAGCTTCTACTTCTTTGTAGAAGATTGTGCATCTTGGTCTCAAGGTGTTGAAGGAGGATCATGCACAGCGAAATTGTGCATGAGATCTCGGCCGGCCATTACTAAACCCTGTTTGGACGAACCGGATCCCTGTTTCGTCCAAAAAGGAAATTAGGGGGCACCACGAATTGGGGCGGAGGTGGAGCACTGGAGCGGTCCTCCACCCCGTCCGTGGTGCCTCGTGATTCGTCCAAATAGAATTCTCCTATTAAATGAATTAAATGAATTTACGGATCCGGATGCTTGACCAAATTCTAATCAAGTAGAATGGATATTAGTTCACCTTTCATGACATTAGTGAATGATGATTTCCAATGGTGTGCTCACCTTGGGCCTTGGCTGTTCACCTTTCATGACAATAGTGAATGATTACCAATGGTGTGCTCTCAATCATTTATGCTATTGCATGCGGGGTCGTGACCTATCATTGATTATAGGTAAACAATTAATGGAGTTTTAATTATCCATGTCTAGGCATTGTCAGCCATTAAACAATTACAAATATCCAATCAATTCATTAGTTAATTATGGATAGATTAGTTTATAAGTGAAATACAGCTCTCATTCTTAAAATAAAGAGTAAGTCGTTATTTTGAACAGGCTGGGTTCATTTTAGTGAGCCATATTACTTTTTTATTTTAATTAGTAGTTTTGAGAAATTATGTCTTTAAAAGTATTTAAGTATTTTCAAGTTTAGGATTTTTTTTAATGTTATTAAAGAATTATGAAAAATACATATATGTGTTTTTAAATGATAAGTGAAAAATGTCAATAAATTAATATAAAAAACCGTTACTATTAGTCGACCATAGCTTCCCCTCTTGAGGGAAAATCCTGGCTTCGTCGTTGCTTGAATTAATTCAACCGATTTCAATGTAGGAATGTAGGACTCTTCTCTTCTGTGAAAGCAATTTATCACAATTCATAGAAAGAACACACCTTAGTGTTTAAAGGCAAAAATGCTCCTCTTTTGACCCAAGTGTGGATATTTCCAAATGTTTGTGTGGCACTACAAAAACCAAATTACTTAACTAGGTGGAGTGTACTTTTTGCATGCGCTAGCCTAGTTGCTCTCAATGCTGGTACCTGGATCCATGAGTCCAGATATCCTGTTTCGTTGAATTAAGGAGATAATGTTTCGTCCTATCAACACTCGTTAGTTGTACAAAACCTCATGTCACCTAATGCACTCTCTCGATTGCTTTTTTGAAATAAAAAAGAAAAGAATATATTTTATACTACTGGATAATGTTGATAGGATAAAACAATATCTCCACGTTTCCTTGAAACAAGAGATCCGGACTCCTGGATCCAAGCATACATAGAAAAGAACAATCTAAATTCAGAAAGTTCGATAGATCCTAGCCTAATCGACATGTATTCCTTGTGTGGGAGAGCATTGGGGAAGCACTTCAAGTTTTTAAAAGGACCCCATCGAGAGATCTTTTCTTATGGACATCAATCATATGTGGACTACCCATGCATGGACTCGCCAAGAATGCCTTAGTGTTTTTTCACTCAGATGCTCAGTGCAGGAATCAAGCTCGATGATGTAACAATGGTGGGAGTTTTAATGCACGTCACTACTAGAAAATTAAAGTTTACCGACGCAGTCAACGCATCGGTAAACTTCAAAATGCGTCGGTAAATAAATTTACCGACGCTACCTATGGCGTAGGGAAAAAAACGTAGCTAATTAAATTTGCCGACGCGTTGACCGCGTCGGCAAGTACAATTTAAACTTACCAACGCCATTGCCGTCGATAACCTTCCATACCGTACCTGACAATTCTTTAAAGTTACCGACGCCATTTTTAAATTTACCGACGCCAATGGCGTCGGTAACCTTCAAAATCTTTAAATTTACCGACGCCAGTGGCGTCGGTAACGTTGAAATTCTTTAAATTTACCGACGCCAGTGGCGTCGGTAACCTTCAAAATTTTAAATTTACCGACGCCAGTGGCGTCAGTAACCTTCAAATTCTTTAAAGTTACCGACGCCAGTGGCGTCGGTAACTTCATATTTATTTTTATTAAAAACTCACGGTTCCAATAACTGGCGTCAGAAACTTCGTATTCATTTCTTTTAAAAAACCACATATAGAATTAATAATAAATCATAAATAAAATACTAAAAGTCTTAAGAAATTTATAAAATATTATCAAACATATTACAAACCAAATGTATCAGATCAAACACTAAAGTATAAAAATAGAAGTCTAAAAGATAAAGCCATAAACATCAACTTAAAAGTCTGAAATATAGTAGTCTAATGAGGGTGTCTTGGCATCTCTGGATAATAAACATCATCATTATCATCACTTAGCGAAGAGCCCGGAGGGTATTGTGGCGGCGGAGGTGGAGGAAATAGAGTACTTGGATCAAGTTGATTAAATTGTCCAGGGAATTGCATGTTAAGTTGAGCGGTTAGTTGCTGGATGTAGGCCGTACATGATGCAAGTTGGTTCTGATAGGTGTTAACTTGGGCCTCATACGTTGCAACCTTGTTCTTAAGCTCCTGGACCTCGGCAATCTCTACTTGTCCCCCACTAGAACTAGACGATCCTTTCACAATTCTTCCTCTCCCTTTGATGTATCCCGGACGAGGCTTGCGAACCTTTTGAACTATCTCTTCTTCAGTGAGAACTTGCTGACTTTGACCAATAGACTCCGCATCAGAGTTCTGAGATTGTGAGCCCCTAAGCACCAACATATCATTCTGCAAAAATATATATATAGAGTTATAAAAAATTGTATATAAAATTTAGGGGAATTGTTAAAAAAAAACATTTATATAAGAATTGAAATTAATTACTATACTCACATAGTCCTGCTCCGCTTGAGGGTCACACCAACGTCCTGTCTTGTGGTTAGTGTACATGAGTCTGTGAAACTCAATGTCACCAAGGAATTGACTAGTATCGGGATTGACCTATAATAATATTTTGAGTTAAAATGATAAACATAAATAAAAAAGAATTCACATAAGTAATGAAAAATTATATACCAGTCCTTGCCGATGTGCTGCAAAAGATTTTGAACCATGGGAACTATTGTAATTGTTTCTTGCTGCGCGATTTAATGCATTTCTCTCACCCAGTTCCTTAAATGATAATACAAAATTAATAAGAAAAAATAATAATGTAGAATCAAATTAATATTTATGTAGAACAAAAGGTAAGTTTCAAACATTTCATCATATCCCGCATACATTCAGAAACAGATGGACAAAGCATTTTGTTGTTCCAACAACCAAACAGAGAACATCTGCAAGAATCAAAACAACAAGAGATGGAGCACACACCGAACTACTTTTTTTTCTTCTTATATTCTTTCATCTTCAAACAAGCTTCTCAATCATGTTGAACATTGTCAATTTTCAGATTTGCACATTCATTCCTAACAGAAGCCCATTTAGCAATTCTCAATAGCACAACTATAAGAATACCCTCCCAAGATGATTTCTTTCTTCCAAATTTTTTTCCATTCCTCTCTTTCCAAATAGACAAGAATATAGAAAAGGAAATGATCTTCCATAAAATCAAGCCACACCTAACGAAAAGTTTGAAACTTACCTTTTGTTCCTTAGCACTCCAATAATCACAGAGCCACTGCCAATCTTCATTCTCAATAACGTCTGGATGAGGATGACTCTTTGCAACTTGCAGATTTACATATCCGCCAACGTTCTTAAAGTATTGATGCAATTGACATCGCCAATCTCTATGTAGGCTCGCCATTTGACTATCCATTGCCTTTTTAACCTCTGATGTCATGGTGAAGTGATACCTTTCCTACACAAGAAACAAGTTAAACTCTTAGAATTGCATAACTAATTAAGTTCAAAATTTTCAAGCAAAATTTTTTTTTAAATGTACTTACAAGCATTCCTTTATAAATTGGGGCTTTTACTTTTTCATCAAGTTTGTTGAAAGGTTTATCCCATCTAACCGGTAAATAGGTTCGAGCAAGGTATCCCAAATCATGTCCCCAAGTACCATGATTGTCACCTATTGCTCTGCTAGTCCCCTCATCAAATGCTATACGTAACTTGCCATCAGTGCCTTCTTTGCGTTTTTTTTCTGTGGTTTTTCCAGTATATTTTCCTTTTCCTTTTTTATCATTATTGTTATTGCTTCCTCCTTCTGAAGATGACATTATGTACAACCTGTTTCAACAAAAAATAGTATAATTTGTCAACATGTTCCAATCAAGCAATATAAAAAAAGTACATAAATTAGACATTCGAAAAAGTGTTTACAATTTATTCACTATCATCATTTAGTAATTGTACTGGCTCATCACTGTCATAGTCACTTTGATTGTCTTCCCTGACTTCTTTATCTCCATATTCTTCTAGAGTGTCATCTATTTCCTCATCGTTAGAGTTATCAACAGCAACATTAGCATGTCTAACCACATCATCTATATCACTGGTGCAAATTTCTGGTTCTACATCTATACGGTGGATTGATAGTGCTTCCATCTCAGGCTCCATAAAAGTGAAGTTTCCATCTGATGAATCAACTTCTTGCACAATGTCATCATTTTCAACACTCTCTTCGACAGGAATATCCCAAAGATGTCTATGGCTAAATGTTTGTACGATTTGCCATGGTGCACCTTTAAGAGGATCAATCACGTAAAATACTTGCCGAGCTTGGGATGCAAAGATAAAAGGATCCTCTTTAAACCATTCTTTATCGGCACGTAAAGTTGTGAGTTTTGACTCATAGATGACGTGTTTTCTATGCGGCGATGTGTCAAACCACTTACACTTGAACAATAAGACACAATAATCTTGTTTGACATATGTAAACTCAAGTACTTGCTCTAGAACACCAAAGTAAGCCGCTTGTGTATCATCATCAGAACCGGCCACGGATACTCCACTATTTTGTGTTGTTCTTCTAGAGTCACGTTCTTTGACTAAAAACTTAACACCGTTAACGTTGCATCCGTTGTAAGATCTAACGATGAGATCTGGACCACAAGATAAGTAATACAACTCATCTGTTGCCTCCGAAGAGTTAAGCACCTACATTAAAAAAAAAGACAATTTTATTTAAACTCATCACATGTAACCGATAAATTTAATCATAACCATTACTACATACCTGTTGCTTAAACCATGCAGGAAATTCTTGTTTCTGTTTTTTTTTCCAAGTCTCGAGAATATTTTTTCTCTAACACCTTCATGTGTTCACTACACAGAATTATGGCAAATAAACATTAGTGTACATCAAGATATTTCTCAATGGTAGAAATCAAATGTGGTAGATAGATTAACTTACTCAAGATATTTCCTTATCTCTGGATAGTTGTTCAAAATGAACCAATGGGCATCCTTCCAAAGATTTATGTCAACTCGAATTAAGTCTGCTTTCCCCAAGGGACGACCAAGATGTCGAAAAATTGACAATTGTGCTTGAGAAGTAGGGGTGTACAAAAAATCCGTCAATCCGTCAATCCGATCCGATCCAATCCGATCCGCGGATTTTAATCCGATCCGAAGGCCAACGGATTGGTGACGGATTGGAAATTATGTAATCCGTTAGCAACGGATCGGTGGCGGATTTCATCCTTAATCCGCGGATTCAATCCGATCCGATCCGTTGTCATTAAATATAAATTAAAAAAAATTATATATATAAAATAAGAAAAAAAATGTAAGGAGTCACTAACCTTATGAATAGAATAGACATACAGCTCTCAACTCATGCCCCTTTAATTCGGTGACTTCAAAATTTATGGGTTTTTTCTTCTTTCTTTTTCCATGTAATGTACAGTAACGGATTGAACGGATTAATCCGATCCGATCCGCTCCTCCACGGATCGGATCGGATCGGATTTCAACAGTAACGGATTGGTGACGGATTACAAAACTGTCAATCCGAAGGCAACGGATTGGTGACGGATTTGGCCCAATCCGCACCAATCCGATCCGTGTACACCCCTATTGAGAAGTGTTGTTTGGCCGGTCATAATTCCGTTCACGCCGATTGAATCTTGTCTCTATCCCATGAAAATACATCGAACAGAACGTCAAAGCTTCGTTCACTATATATGCCTCTGCAATTGAGCCTTCTGGACGAGCTTTATTTTTGACATACTGTTTAAGTGTTCTCATATATCGTTCAAAAGGATACATCCACCTAGCATGAACTGGACCACCAAGAATGGCTTCTCGAGGTAAATGTATGGCTAAGTGAACCATAATATCAAAGAATGCTGGGGGATATATCCTCTCAAGTTTGAAAGAACAACAGCAATCCCTTTTTCCATATCTTCTAAGTCTTTGACATGTAAAGTCCTCGAGCATAACTGTTTGAAAAAGTTTGTTAACTCAGAAAGTGTGTCTCGGATCTGTGGTGTCATAAATGGCCTAATTCCAACTTCCAACAACCGTTGTAAAAGCACATGACAATCATGAGACTTCAAACCAGAGATTTTGCCATCAGCTACATTAACGGTCCTTCCAATATTTGCTGCGAAACCATCTGGAAATTTGACAGACTTAAGAAATGCACAAAACCGTTTGCGCTCATCTTTAGTCAATGTGTAAGCAGCATGAGGCTTAATCCACCTGTCTCCCGACTTTTGCAAATGCAACTCTCTCCTTATATTCATGTTTAGAAGATCTATTCTTGATTTGTCAGTATCTTTTGACTTCCCTTCAATGCTAAGTAAAGTGCCTACCACACTATCACATATGTTCTTCTCAATATGCATAACATCAAGATTGTGTCTCAAGTCAAGTTTTGACCAGTAAGGAAGCTCAAAAAATATACTCTTTTTCGTCCAATTGAGCTCTTTCACATCACGCTTACGTTTCTTTCCACCAAAATCGGGATGCTTTCCGGGAACAACATTAATATGTTCTAGCTGCTTCAAGATGTCCGCACCATTTCTCACCCTCGGAGCCGTCCTTGTTTCTACAAATCCATTAAATTGCTTGTTTCGACGAAACGGATGTGCAGTGTCTAGAAAGCGTCTATGCCCCATGTAGCCAACTTTACTTGTAAGACGACATGAACAAGTATCTTCATTACATACAGGACAAGCCATATATCCTTTTGTACTCCAGCCGGACAAATTTCCATAAGCAGGGAAGTCATTTATCGTCCATAATAATGCAACATGCATCTGAAAATGTGCATCTTCCTCACTATCATATGTCCAAACTCCTTTCTCCCACAACTCCTTAAGCTCATCTACTAATGGGCGTAAATAGACATCTATATCTTTTCCAGGAGCTGTGGGTCCTGGAATTAGTAATGTCATTATGAATGACGACTCCTTCATACATCTCCACAACGGCATGTTATATGGGACCAAAATCACAGGCCACATACTATATGAGTTGCTCATGTTCCCAAAAGGATTAAAACCATCAGATGATAACCCTAATCTCACGTTTCTTGGCTCCTTTGCAAAATCAGGATACATCTTATCAAAATTCTTCCACGCTACTGCATCTGCCGGGTGTCTTAAAACCCCGTCCGTTTTGGTCCGACCAACATCATGCCACGTCATATCTTTTGCAGTATGACTCGATTTATACAACCGTTTTAGACGAGGCTCCAACGGGAAGTAACGCAATACCTTATGAGGTACCTTTTTCCCGTTGGTTTCTTTATCGATCCAACGACTCGTCTTGCATATCGGACACTGCTCCAACTTTGCATTCTCCTTCCAAAATAAGACGCAGTCATATTTGCAAGCATGAATAGACTCATAGCCCAATCCCAAAACACGCAAATATGATTTTGCCTCGTAATTTGAACCTGGTAACTTTGTCCCCTCTGGAAATGCCTCAATCAACAACTTGAGTAACATGTCAAACGATTTGTTACTCCACTTATTCATGACCTTGACATGCATCAATTTCACCAAGAATGTCAGCGCCGAAAACTTTTCACAAGCAGGATATAAAGGATTCTTCATATCATCAAACATTTGATCAAACTTTCCACCTTCATTTGATTCTCTTGGAACTTCAGCCGATGCTTTCATTAAATCTTCATCATCGTCATTTTCTAATTGAACATAGCTAGACCCAGCAATATCGTGCAACATATCGTAACAGTCATCATTCACCTCATCATTAGGCACAACATCTTCAATAATTGGAGGATCAACAACAGTTTCACCATGGAAAACCCAAGTCTCTCTTTTATATATTTCTTGCATTCCTCTATCTATTAAATGAGCATAAACTATTCTCAATGGTCGTGTGTATACATTACCACAATCACGACATGGACATCTAATATCCCCTGAAGAATTAACAGAATTCCGAGCTCTCTGGATAAATTCTCGAACCCCAGCTATGTACTCGGGACATAATCGATTAGACAACGATGTCCAACTCTTATTTATAGCCATCTCTAACCAACTGAAATAACAAAATATTATTAAATTAATAATTAATAAACATTAGTATACTATTTGTCATCTACATATACCAAAAGCATATCATATTACTAACACTTAAAAAAAATCTATATAAATCAATTTACATAACTTTCTAATCATAAATAAATCCAAACTAGAGAGGATCATCAATAAAGAAATTGTTACCATATTTAACTATCCAGCCGTTCATCATATATAGTTGACTGAAATAGTCACATAAGATGATCAAAATTGTAGTCCAACCGTTTAAAACCAGATCATTTCTCCTCAATGTACTATATCAATTTAGCATATGAATGGAAAAGTGGGTTTGAAAAGTAGGGCAGCAAATAATGGCAATTCAATTGGGTCAATTGAATAACGCCAATTTCAATTGAAGCAATTGGGTGGTTGGTAGTATATATGTAGGAACTGCATTGTAGCCTATCCATTTGTTAGAGCATCATATATTGCTCATGCTCAAACATCTAATTTTACAATCTTGGTTACTGTGTTATTTTCTTGCTCTATACATTCCCACTTTGCCATTCCCCGTTTCTCCATCATCTATAAAATTATTTACTTGTCCCTACATTACTTCCTTTTTAATGTCTCAACTTAAAATGTTATATTTTTAAACTAACATTTGAATGCCATAAAAAAACAACATTTAAACCAACATTTGAATCCCAAGTGAAGGCCTTCAATTGGACATATTTTCATTAATTCATATTTTCAAAAAATAAACAACATAGTTTAACAATCTCATATCACATCCATATAAAAAAAGCCTAGACCTAAAATCATATTTAAAACACATAGCAAAATTTTTATAAATTATCCATATAAATTATCAATTCTAAAATTTATAAAACAAAACCTATAAAAATATATTATTAAAACTAATTACCATAACAATAATAAAAAACTAAAAACTACATACTGATTATAAGATATAAGAAGGGCAGGTATGGGTGAGGAATGGCAGCAGCAGTGAGTGGATGACAAACATTTAAACAAAAAAGTAAAAAAATTATTCGAAGAAAAATAAAAAAAATAAAAAAGATAATATAACTATTTCATACCTTATAAAGAGTGGAAGAAGGAGGTTAGAGAGATGGGAGCAAGAGATAAAAGATGCAGCGCGCCGGAGTCGCAGAGAGATGCAAGAAAGGGGAAGATGAAGACGGAGCGAGTTGCAGGGGAGATGCGGATGGGAGAATGGGGGAGATGCAGAGTGGGGATGGGATATAGAGAAACTTACCGACGCCGTCAGGCGTCGGTAATTTTCTTCGCAGACTTCCCGACGCTCAAGACGTCGGGAACTTCTTTGGTCAAACGCGGGAACCGAAATCGCAGCGGGAAATGTTTTTTTGTCTAGAACTTCCCGACGCCACTTGCGTCGGTAAATTAAATATCAAAATTTACCGACGCTATATGCGTCGGTAAATTAAATGTCAAAACTTTCCGACGCTATATGCGTCGGGAAATTAAAAACTTACCGACGCCATATGCGTCGGTAAATTAAATAGCAAAATTTACCGACGCCGTTAGCGTCGGTAAGTTCCATTTTTCAATTCCCTTCTCTGCCACAAAGTTAACGACGGTACCTTTTGGGATAAGCGTCGGTAAAATTATGATTTACCAACGTTTTCATGGCGTCGGTAAGTTTACCGTAGTCTATCCCAACATTTCTTGTAGTGCGTGCACATGTAGGATCAATAGATGAAGGATGCCGGCACTTTCATTCAAGAAATTTTGATATATTATCTTTTTTTAAACCTAATTTTTCCAAATTTATGATCGGAATTTAGATAATGTCATCAGAGTCGTTTGACTTGGTCAATATTTTTTTTAATTTCTTTTTGTTGTATCCCATGATATCATATGATTTATTCGATATGATACACTTTCTACTACCAGCAAGTGAATTCGTTTTTTAAAGAACATAAAAAATGAAATTTTGTGAAAAGTAAATACATATTTGACCACCATTTTCTCAAGTTCTTTTATTCAAAAATTCCACCCTTGCCCCCGCGAAGATGCTACATAATTAAGCCATGACATCGTGGGAATGTCCGGTGATATTATGGGGTTTATCAGTTTCTATGACATACATTGTTCCCGTGATATCATCGAATTTGAGGCAAAAAAAAAATTAAAAAATAAAATGTTGACTAGAGTCAGGCGACTCTGATGATATTATATGAATTGCGGTCATGAAATTAGAAAAATCGAGTTTAAGGAGAACTAATATGTCAAAACCCCTTGATTCAATAAAGAAAGTGTATAAGATCACACCTAAAATTGAGCACTTTGGATGTATATATGATCGATCTTCTTGGTCGAATGGGGCATTTGAGAGAAGTTAATCATGTTATATGAAACCCAATGCAGTCATATGGGGTGCTTTACTTATTGCCTGCCGAGCTCACAATGATGTGAAGCTAGGTGAAGTTGCAGCTGAGAGACTGCTTGAATTGGATCCTTCTGATTTATGGGTGCCTGTAATGCTGTTTAACATATATGCAGAAGTTGGTAAGTGTGAATGTTGGATGGGGTCAGGCTGCGGAGAGAAATGAAAGATATGGGCATGAGGAAAACACCTGCAGGGTGCGGCTCAATTAAGGTTGAACGGGGTTGTTCATAGATTTCTGGTAGTAGATGATTCACACCCACAGCATACAGAAATCCATTCGATGTTGGATAAGTTAGAGACACAGTTGAAGGGGGTGTAAAGCTGTGGTCATTTCTGAATTGTTCAGCGGACCTTATTTCACACATCCTGTATCAATGGACGCCCAAGATCACTGGTAGCCAACATGATTCCATGACCGAGGTAAAATACCCTTCATGGTGATATATGTGAACCTCGATTGCATGTGGATGCAGAGTGACCATGTGCTACAATCCCAGTGCTGATGCATGACACTAACAAAAGAATGTGGCAATTCTAAGTAAAAAGTTTCCCTTCTGAGAAAAAAAAAAAAAAACAAAGGAATGTGGCAATTCGTCATGCCGATGACTTGAGCTTGGATCCAACAAAAAAAACTTATTTTCTAAGGAAGACTACCGTTTTGTTTTTTTGGATAGATGTACCCCAGGCCAGAATGGCTCTAGTAATGTGGCAGATTGATTGGTTTTGTCACGACCCGAGCCCGAGATAAAAATTTAAATCGAGTTATTCTCCGAGTCGCAACCATATTTACTCCCGTGAAATTTACGCATAAACTTCACAAGGGATACCAAATCATACATTATGCGGAACATATAAAACTTATGAACTAGGGGTGTAAAAAAAAACCGAGAAACCGTCTAACCGAACCGAACCGAACCAAACCACGGTTAAAAACCGTGTTTCACGGTTCGGTTACGGTTACGGTTAATGAAATCCAAAAACCGCACGGTTCGGTTCGGTTACGGTTTTCTATATTAACTTACTGCGGTTAACCGAACCGAACCGTAAAATACGGTTCGGCCGTACCATTATACAAATAAAGGAAAAAAACTAAGGGCCGAATGAAATATTTCTTTAAGTGTTACGTTAACAAAAGAAACCTAACCATTTCTCTCTTCCGTTTCTCGCCTAAACTCAAACCCCCTAATATGAAACTCATATTCTAATCCTCCATGTCACCAATTAATTGATCTATCTAGATTAGATTTTTTTTTTTTTGAATTCTTAACTAATTTTTTGCTTGGTTAAAATCAGTGGGTTCTTTCTTCATTTTTCTATTTTGTTCCCTCTTGTCCTATGCATGATAAATTTTTGAGAATATGAATGTTTCCTAATTGAAAGTATAAGATGGTCTTTGTGGTCTTTGTTTTTTTTTTTTTTCCATGTTCTCCTAATTTCTTTGATACACATCCATTCACAGTTTCAATAGAGTGTTCAAAATGCTCTGTTGCAATTTGAAATTTAAAAGTTGGCACTATATTCTAGCTGTTTGTCTATTAATTAATATATAAAAGGGTTATTCTACTGGTTAAGCATGATTAGATTTTTTCACGGTTAATAACCGTAACCGAACCGTCTAATACGGTTAACCGCGGTTCGGTTTTCTACGGTTTTTGTCTTCATGGTTACGGTTACGGTTAATGAAATCTAAAAACCGCGGTTACGGTTCGGTTAACGGTTTTCCCAAAATAACCGGTTAACCGAACCGTTACACCCCTATTATGAACAATAAACATGTTAAACAGTTCTCAAATACTGTTGTCATTTACATCAATTTGATTTCACTTAGATAATCCTTCGGAAGAAACTGTTTTAGTTGATTCCTTTGGTGCTGTGACCTCTGAAGGACTGGCAATAGTAACTGTGCCTGTAATGCCATCAATAACACTGTGAATTCACAATTCAGCAATGTATAAACAGACATATGATTTCACATGCTAATTACAATTCCAATATGTCTAATTCATTATTCCACTTAAACAAATCTATACTTATATACCATCTTCCTCACAAGGAAGGATTACATATTCAGTAACAGATCAGTGTTAATACTAGTAATAGTACCAGTGTTAATATGAGTCTTATATTTTGGCAGACTACCATAGCATTTCCAGATACCTCTATTGGCACAGGACTGAAGGGCGCACCATTCATGACTCAGGCCTCAAGGATTTTCAAATATGTGGCCTCTACTCAGTGTCTTGATCAGAGATCACTGATCACCACGGAGATCCGGAACACTCCAAATAATCTGTTGCAGCCAGATACAGAAATCACTATGTAGTGTCAGACTCAATATATAATATAATTCATTTCATTTAATTTTCATTTAATCACAATGAACGAATACAACTCAATATATAAATCAATAACTACCCTATCTAGGTTAAGTGTTATTTAAAACAGGAAAGAACATATCTTGATAATTGAATTCAATTAAACACTACCATCCAATTGGGTGTAATCCTTAGTTATTTAATGTACTTGTGTTATTCTCGATGAACATCACAGTTTATATAAAATTTGTACATTAAAGTCCCCTTAATTATCACCTATGGAGGTATAAACAGTATAAACAGCCTTAATTACATCAATAGGCTCTTAATCTTGAAATTCAGAAATTAATCTGATAATTTATTATTTTCGGCTGGCAGTTCGGTCACCTTTCGGTCGGCCGAACTGGATACTTCGACTAACCGAACTGAATTTTCGGTCAGGTCTTCGGTTAGAAAACCAGAGACTCGTTTTCTCCATTTTTTCAACGTCGGTCAGCCTTGCGGCTAGCCGAACCTGGCAATGTTGGTTAACCGACGCGTAAATTTCGGCTAACCGAACTGTACACAGATTTTTATTAGAATTCGTACAGAGTTCCGTCTTCTCACCATTTCATTTCCAATCTGCACAACATATTTGGAACCTCCTGTTCCCTTCCTCATTTATCATTTAAACATCAATTAACACTTCTAATCCATGTAAACATCAATCATTCCATTCAATTCCATTTAATCAAATTAATCCTATTCTATCAAGAAATGGGTTCAACACCCTATCTCTTATAAAATAAAGAGGAAGCCATATTAATTAACATGTAACACAAGAACCATTTATACTTGCCTTTCACTTGATTTACCCCTTTTCATGGCTTGAGGTTTGAGATGCAAATCACCCAAATTCTTAAAACCCACTTATAATTTGCTCTTTGAGCTTTCACTTGCAAAACTTCCAACACAGAGAACAGAGAATCAAGAAGAAGAAACATAAACGAACTTAAAGTTGTGAGCTGAACCCACAGACCAACTCACAAAGTCTGTGCTGGAACAAGGAAATGACTAGCACCTGGGTTCTGTGCTGGACAATAACATGAAAGCCATTTGGATTCCATTGCTACCTCATGCAACTAAGTTGATGCATGACATCTGGGACATGAAAGTTATAACATGTGGATTCACATTTACAATTTCACCCTTTACACAACATTTATTTCCATTTGAGTCTAAACTACAACTCAATTAAGTTAATATCTTCCAACTCAACTCATTAGCCTATAAGCATCATTAAGATGACTAAGCACACTTAATGTCACATTAATCTTGCTTAATACGAGTTAATCAAGATTAACTCGGGATGGGGTGTAACAGGTTTATGGTGATATGTTTTCATAGGGCCGAGTTGAGAGTTATCCAAGTCCAACTTATGTACTTATTGGGCCTATCATTTAGGCCTTGGTCTGGTATGAGGGACACAAATTCCATCAGGTTAGCCAACAAGAAGGCCTTATAGACCTGGCCAGGTTTATTCTATCTAAGCTTATAGGCTACCCTGCAAATAATTGGACATTTGGACCTGCTTCTCCTACGAGCAACAACATTAATATTCCTATTTCCGTTGCTCCCCCGCGAAATAACAGAAGTTTGAAATCGAAAGGGAAAGGGAAACCATCGAATGCTCTCTCTTTCCACACCTACCTTTCTTCAATCCCTCACCTCTGCATCTCTAAAACAATGCACCCAAATTCATGCACAGATGATCATGACTGGAACCATCTCTCATCCTCGCGTGGTCGCCAGCCTATTGAAATCCCTCGCAGACCTCGACGGCGGCGATCTCCACTATGCGGTCGTCGTCTTTCATCAGATTCCCAAACCATCCACCTTTCTATGGAATACCATTATCAAGGCCTATTTTAGAAACCATGAACCAGAAGAATCCATATCCTTCTACCTCCAAATGCCCCGAAAAGACGTACTTCCGGAAAATTACACATTCCGGTTTTTGTTCAAGGCCTGCAGTCAATGCACCTTGACCCGGGGAGGAGAGGCGATTCATGGAAATCTCACCAAGTTGTTTGATAAATTCGATGCTTTTATGGGGAATACTTTGATTCATATGTACTCGGAGTTTGGATGGGCGGATGTTGAGAGACAGGTTTTTGAGGAAATGGGCCTGAAGAATGTGGTTTCGTGGACGGCGACTGTTGGTGGGTATGTGAAGATTGGGGCCATGGGTGGGGCAGGTAGACTGTTCGATGAAATACCTGAGAGAAATGTTGTTTCTGGGACTAGTATTATCGCGGGCTTTGCTCATAACGGTATTGTAAGTACAAAAAATGTAACTCACAAGAAGAGGGGGGTGCATGTACGAACTTATCCAAAGAGATTAGGAACACCGATGCCTGTGCCTGAAACCTGAGAAAAGGAAGAAGAATAGTAGGTCAGAGGACCCTGGCTTGGGCAGCGCAGGGCTCTCCGATGTCTAAGTCAGTTTAAGAACTGAACAGTGGGAGGAGATTTTTGGGGAAGAAGATGATACCAGCAGTGTGGTATCGTCGTTGGCTCTCTTTGCTCGTGGATTGTTCTTGTGTTTATATAGAGGAAGAGAGTAGGCAAGGGGGTGGTTGACTGTCTTGTCATAGCCCACTCTGTCAGGTACTAGGGAGGCGCAGTCCCATCGTAGCCTACTTTTCTTTAATTGCAGTCCCATTAAGCCTTGTCATGGCGTTTTGGGAGCTGTGGACGGCGATCTGTCAGGGACTATAGGGGGTGCCCCTGTCTTGTCGCACGTGTTGTGGCATGCTTGAGCATTCATGGGAGGACAGCTGTCAGCCCCTGCCTTGGCTAGCTCTGGCATTGTGACCGAGGTTAGGGTGTGTTGCCGAGATTGGGGAGCCGAGGTCGAGAACGACCTTAACTTGGCTAGAGAGAGATCTGGCAAAGGCGCCGGGGTGGAGCACTTGGCTGGCCGAAGTGGAGCAGTCTGGCACTGCTGGGCGTGCACTGCCGAAGTGGAGGAGTTGTGCACAGGAGGCGTGGAGCTCTCATCCGAGACCAAGGCGGGAGCACGAAGTGGAGCATTTGGCCAGGACTCTGATGAGTTCGGGAATATCCCCACACAGGTATGGCTGAAGAAGTTGTTGGGTATTTTAGAAGGATGTTAGCTGAAAAGATTAGGCCAGATGTTGTGGCATTGGTTTCGGTGCTCTCAGCTTGTGCTCAGTTGAGGGATTTGGACTTGGGTTAGTGGGTTCATCAGTTTGTTGATAGAGAGAGAATCTACATGAGTAGAAATTTTTCTGTGGCTTTGATTGATATGTATGCTAAATGTGGTGATCTGGATGTTGCTCGTAAAGTTTTTGATTATATAGATAGGAAGAATCTTGCTTCTTGGAATGCAATCATTGATGGTTACTGTAAATTAGGTGATTTATGTGAGGCCCATTTCCTCTTTGATCAAATGGTCGAGTGAGATCTCATCACGTTCAATTCTATGATCATGGGTTATGTCCATAGCAGTAGACATAAGGAGGCCTTATTATTATTTTTAGAGTTGCGGGCTTCAGGTTTGAATCTGGATAAATTCACATTTGTTGGTTTGCTCACAGCTTGTTCTAACTTAGGCGCGCTAAATCAAGGTAAGTTATTGCATGCTTATATTGAAGAAAGCTCAATTGAATTGGATGTTTTTCTAGAAACGGCACTTCTTGACATGTATGCAAAATGCACTACAAGAACCTGCACTTCTGGTGATGAAATTTTTCCGTCGGCAAGCCGTCGGCAAAAGATGGTCTGCAAAACATTTTTCCAACGAAATTATTTTCCGTCGGCAAAAATTATATTTTTACCGACGTTTCTTTAACTTTTTCCGACGTTTTTTCGTTGGCAAAAACATTTTATTTTTTTAATTTTGCCAACGTTTTTTTTCGTCAGAAAATTTATTTTATTTTTATTTAATTTTTCTTTTTTAATTTTGCCGACGTTTTTATTTCGTCGACAAAACCATTAATTTTTTTTATTTTTCCTTTTTAATGCTGCCGACGTTTTTATTTTGTCAGCAAAACCATTTTGTTTTTTTTTTCATTTTAAATTTTGCCGAAGTGTTTATTTCGTCGGCAAAACAAATTTTTTTTTTATTTTTCTTTTTTAATTTTTGCCGACGTTTTTTTTTCGTCGGCAAAACCATTTTATTTTTTTATTATTTTTCTTTTTATTTTTGTCGACATTTTTATTTCGTCGGCAAAACCATTTTATTTATTTTTTATTTTTCTTTTTATTTTTGCCAACGAAAATTTTCATCGGCAAAGGTCTTTTTTTTTAATATAAAATTTATTTTTTCATTATTATTTTTTTGTAAACCTGTTTATACACCTGTATAAAAAGTAAACATGTTCTTACACCTGTATCAAAAATAAACCTCTTCATATACCTATATTCAACAAAAAAAAATGCAATGAAAGAGAAGTTACTAAATAAACAAACAACCATCTCCATTTTTCATTAAATCATTCATCTCATTAAACAAATATTACAATCAATAATGATACCGTTTCATATAAATGTCCAATATACACACATATATATATACAAATAAACTGAATAGAAGTCCTACACCCCCAAAAGTCTGCAACCGACCCCAAAGCGTCCACCAATCTGCAATGACAAAAACAACATTAAATTATTTTCAATGAATTAAACTATAAATCAAACATAAACATGTATATATATAACTTTTCCTAAGTTTTTCAGTGGACTTTTTTCCAGCCTAAGTGTTGACAAGGTATCCGTGCAGATTTCTGGGTTGTTCGATGGCCGTTTTCCGTTTTCGACCTACGACAGACTATTTTCGAGACTAAGTGTTCCAAATTAAACGTTTTTAGGTCCAATTCTCTAACCGGGAGTCCTATTTCCGAGCCGTCGGTTCCTAAAAGTTACTCTACCCTCCAGGGAAGTGCTCGTGCCGGTTTCCGATTTTTCTTTGGGCCGTTTCCCATTCCGGACCCCCGGCAGGCCGTTTTCGAGCCTAAGTTTTGGAAAATCTCATGTTTCGCTCGTAATTCTCTAACCGGGAGTCTTATTTGTGAACCGTCAGTTCCTAAAAGTTACTCTACCCTCGAGCGAAGTGCTCATGCCAGTTTTCGATTTTTCCCGCGGCCGTTTCCCGTTCCAAGCCCCCGGCGGGCCGTTTTCGAGCCTAAGTGTTGAAAAATCTCATGTTTCAGTCGTAATTCTCTAACTGGGAGTCCTATTTGCTAACCGTCAGTTCCTATAAATTACTCTACCCTCGAACGAAGTGCTCGTGCCGGTTTCCGAATTTTCCCCCAGCCGTTTCCTGTTCCGGACCCCGGCGAGCCATTTTCGAGCCTTAATTGTTAGAAAATTATATGTTCGCTTTGTAATTCTCTAACCGGGAGTCCTATTTGCGAACCGTCAGTTCCCACAAGTTACTCTACCCTCAAGGGAAGTGCTCATGCCCGTTTCTGATTTTTCCTTGGGCCGTTTCCCGTTCCGGACCCCCGGCCGACCGTTTTCGAGCCTAAGTGTTGGAAAATCCCATGTTTTGCTCGTAATTCTCTAACCGGGAGTCCTATTTACGAACCGTCAATTCCTACAAGTTACTCTACCCTCGAGCAAAGTGCTCGTGCTGGTTTCCGAATTTTCCCGGAGCTGTTTCCCGTTCCGGGCCCTCGGCAGGCCATTTTCGAACCTAAGTGTTGGAAAATCCTATGTTTCGATCTCAATTCTCTAACCGGGAGTCCTATTTGCGAATCGTCAGTTCCTACAAGTTACTCTGCCCTCGAGCGAAGTGCTCGTCCATGTTTTTGAATTTTCCGGCGGCCGTTTTCCATTCCGGACCCCGACGGGCCGTTTTCGAGCCTTAAGTGTTGGAAAATTATATGTTCGCTCGTAATTCTCTAACCGGAAGTCTTATTTGTGAACCGTCAGTTCCCACAAGTTACTCTACCCTCAAGGAAGTGCTTGTACCAGTTTCTGATTTTTCCTTGAGTCGTTTCCCGTTCCGGACTCCCGGCAGGCCGTTTTCGAGCTTAAGTGTTGGAAAATCCCATGTTTCGCTCGTAATTATCTAACCGGAAGTCCTATTTGCGAACCGTCAATTCTTACAAGTTACTTTTCCCTCGAGCGAAGTGCTCGTGCTGGTTTCCAAATTTTTCCTCAGTCGCTTCCCGTTCCGGGCCCTCGGCGGGCCGTTTTCGAGCCTAAGTGTTAGAAAATCCTATGTTTCGGTCGTAAATCTCTAACCGAGAGTCCTATTAGCGAACCGTCATTTCCTACAAGTTAATCTACCCTCGAGCGAAGTGCTCATGCTGGTTTTCAATTTTTCTGGGGGCTCTTTCCCCAAATGTAAGAGTCAATATCAGCACAAGTCAATGGAAGTCGTTTATTTTAATTACCAGTTTGAAACCACTAGCAGAATACCAACATTGGTTGTTTGGACCATGTAAGATGAAGGCACTTTCCAGAGGAACCATAATAAAATATACAAACAATGACAGTTCGGATGTCCACCAACCTGTGAAGTACTTTGATTTTGAAAGCATCATTTTAGAGAGACCAAAAGGGTGAAGGAAAATTACTTGATTGTCACAGCTACATCAGCCAATCTGGCCTTCTTTGGTATTGTGTATCCTGGTTCAAATTTCTGTAAAATTGATTTTTCCCCATCAATCATGTCGGTTTTTATAGTAAAGTAAATCATTGAAATAAAGAAACAAAAAAGTACAAAGTTCTACTATAGAAGAAACTACTGGAGCATGTGAAAAAGCACATAAAAATCAATTTACATCATATAGAATGCTCAAAAAATAGAAGAACAGAGCTTTTAGCAGAAAACCCAATTATATTACAGTAGTGGTTCCATCTACAGATTAAAAAAATCTGTTAACAGAAACATAACAAAGCTTAATTTCAATCACCAAAATTTGTAGAAAACACACTGATAAATTTTGTTTAAAAAAACATGTCAACACAAAAGTTACTCCACAGGTTTGTCTTGCTTAGATTCTGCCCTACCTTGAATTACCAAGACAATCAAACAACCAGAAACAGAAGATAAAAAGAAACTGCCAATTTCTGTAATTAAGCTTTCATATGAAGTAAAGCCTCATGGACTCAAAACACAGTAACCTATCTCACCTTATTTAGCCTATATTGAGAGATTTTAACTTCAGTGAACCAATCAATCAGATGCACGCTTAAACCATCCGGCAGGAATGAAACACAAGAAGTTTTCAACTATTTTAAAACCTATCATGTTCTATTCCTAAAAGGATAGTTACAGATCATGCAGTTGCCAATTAACCAGCTCCAGCACATACCTTTGCATTTGCACCAGCATTCCTTAGTTCTGCATATGTTATTCTGTTAATTCTGATTATGAATGGTTGTGGTCCTTCCCAGCCTCACTGATTTGGTTTTTTGGGGTCTGTTTTTCTAATTTTTTTTCCTAGTGCTGCCAATAGTTTCTAATGTAATTCTTTCTTTACCAAAAAAACAAAAACGAGAGACTAAATGGGCTTTGCTTGGAACTGTGACACTAATCTCTAAGTGGCTCTAATTAACTTAAGCTTCTATCATCCATTGAGAGCCCTTGAAAGTGGGGTCTGTCTTGTCAACTTGGAATAATGAAACTGTCAGCCACACCAGCTGAAAAATGGTAAATCCAAACACAACTATAAAGACCCAAATCAATTCCAGTTCTAGTAGTAAATCCAAACACAACTATAAAGCCCATGAAAGATAAGATTTCATTACCATAAATTCGGTTCCTTTCTTCCCCCCCTGCCTCCCCTGCACACACCCTGCACCGCCTCCCCTGTACACACCCTGCACCTCCTGCACACAGCCCCATGTAGATCATTTTTCACCACAAAGGGACGGCCACAAATTCAATGTTTATTTAAAAGCATTTTCCATATGGAACTCACAACTCTGGAGATCACATTGGAAAATGATCTGCAGGGGCTGTGTGCAGGTAGTGCAGGGTGAGGTATCACATTTAAAAACAGATAAAAGCATTTTTCATATGTCATTTCCTATTTAAAAATAGATGACATGGGAGGTATCACCTAAAAACTGAGGAAATGATGCATCTTCTGGAGTTACCTGCTTATATTTCTTGTAGATTCGCTTGGTTACTATGTTCTTGGATTCAACATTAATCGACATGGCAATGCACATCTCAGCCCGGTACTCATCATAATGAGGCTCCCATTTCTTCAAACAAGCGGCTTGAACTTCTTCACTGAGGTAAGGCAGCTGAGATATCTCTACATGCCAAAAAAAATTTACATCAGTAATAAGTCAACAACAAAGTTTGGTAGAAGGCACACATGGTGTAATAATGAAATGAATAAATCCTCACCCTCTGATGACAAATCTTTCAATTTATATGAATTCATCGTATCATAGATTGATTCAAGGATCGACTTTGAAACATATGAATTCTGCCTCTCCAAAATATGTGGGAACTTCTCTGCACAGGAGAACAGTTACACGATGCACAAGAACACTCTAAAATCTAAATATAATTAGCAACACAGATAAGCTGAATGTATAATAGAAAAAAAAATATCACACATTAATTAGAACAGTTGGTTTTGATGTTCACACATTAATGAGAGAGAAAGTCCAAACATTCTTAGTTAACTTAAAAATTATCACAAACATATGAAAAAGATCCAGCCCGTAGATCATGATGCATGCAAGGGGACTAAGCTCAACTAATCCCTGGTGGGATTAACAGTGTTACAACAAATGTGTTTCATGTTTTAGTTGAATGCTTAGGATCAAGATCCTCTAGTTTAATAAATTATAATTATGTGCTAAACCTTGTTATTGCTTTTACATTTCTCTTGTAGAAAAAACTAAGTTATCACAAATCCTAACATTTTTAATAATCCAATTATCTTTTTTTTTGCTAAATGGTAAATTGGTATTAAAAGAAAAAGGGCAAAGCCCTTAGGACAAGGAGAAGCGAAAATGCTACACAAAAAAAAAAAAAAAAAACCTTTCCAAAAACAAGAAGCGCCCAAAAAATAAGAGGGAGAGAAAGATAACCACTGAGCACAACTCCAGAGAGCACAAAAAAAAAAAAAAAAAAACACCAGCTGATTGGAGAACAAAACAAACAGCAGACATCATAGCGACTGCACAATAGTAACGGCAACTGGAAAATCAGGGCTGTAGCTGGAACTCAAACAATGCAGAAGGGAGATAATTTCTTCCATAGGGCTGGAGAGCTGCCTCATCAAAGCATAGCAAGATAGAACCAAAGAGAAACACCCCAGCTAGAGCTGGACCAATCGAAACTCATCCTTTGCTAAACAAGAAGAAGAAATAATCCAATTATCTAAATCTCACTTCTTATCTATGGACTTCTTCTCCTCTTTTCCTCTTAGATTAAGGTAAGATTAATGCAAAAATTACAGAGGAGAGAGATAGAGAGAGAGAGAATGGAAATCAACTGCTTTTCATTTTATTTTGCATCGTTTTCACTTTTTCGCTTCTCAAAACCCCAAATCACAAAAAACCCAACACAATTCCACTTTTATAATCCACGAAGACACTCAAATCTTCACATACACAAACACCCAAAAATTATATGTACACAGACGATCTCAAAACAAAAAGGGAATTCAACCATGTACTATCAATTCCAAACCATATCAAACCCATAACGAAAATCAAACAAAATTAAGAAACGAAAGAAAAAGGAGGTAGCAACAAAACCCCAATGACAAGAACCCAGTTTCCCTCTATAACCACTACCCCAGATCATTGCAACGATGAAAGGAGAAGAAAAATTTTCGCCTTTATTTCATTCCAGTGTAAGGAAATTACTTTTAGGTTCATTACTTGGACCACAAGTCATTACCTTTCCCTAATTGTGGTCATTATAGGAATCCCGTTTTCATAGGATACATGCTATCTTTTACCCAAATACGGTTTCCTAATGAGATATATTCCATAATATACTCTACTTTGATGGACGGTTGAGATTAAAACTAATGGAATCCTAATTGGAAATTTGGTCCTCTCTCCACCTATAAAATAAAGCCTTTCCTCCATCACAAAGACTCACTCACGAAATTCAACACATTAAGGTTTATAGGCAAGGAGAGAGAAACCGAAGTTATTCCCCTAAACTCTTCTTGGACGGATCTCATCATCAATCAACAACAGAATCAGACAGCAGGATCGGAAAGCTCTCTGCATCAAGATGTCTGGAGGTAATCTTTAATCTATTTAAGATTAAATCCTACATGTGATTATCATGATGTTCTCGATCTTAGGGTTCATGTTAATAATAGAATAACGTGTGGTATCAGAGCATGGTTATTGGAGAATACATGATCGTCCATTAATTAGGATAACTATGCATTGCCATAATCGGCAAAAATAGATCCGTTTCTAACTCTATTTTGCAGCAATATATCGATCCAACTATTATGGCATGCATTAATGGTTTATATTTATGTTATTCCGCAATTTTAATTTGACCACGACTGTTTGATCGTGATTTATTTAAAGTTTTGAATTTTTTCTTTCATTATGTATAAAACTCCTGCGTGAGTAAAAATTCAATGTAATAGTTAAATAAATCTGTAACTGGAACGTCGTGACTGAAGTGGAGGCTGTTTCGAGACTGAAGATGGCGTTCTTGAAGCAATCGAAGATAAAGACAGATGATAAAAAAGGATGACATAGGCCATATAGTTGGATCATATTTTCATAATTATTCCATATTATGCTGATTATTTTTAGTATGTTTCTTCATAATCAATGATATAATGCCTCAAAAAAAATTTCCAGGGCTGCCGTCCAGGACCCCGCCTTTATGGTCGGCAACCCGGAGTCGGCGACCCGGAGGGCCAGCCCGCGTCAAGAATTGGGGCTCGGCCTTCTTTATCAGTACTTTTCATATAACAAATGATCTATCATGAATGCATGCAATATATAATGTTATATATTCATATTAAGCTAATTTTGATCGCCAAAGTTGTATGCTTAAGGTTAGGTCTCAACACGGTGACCCTAACAATTAAATACTGAAATTTGGCCCTAACAGTACCATCATGATGTTTACTTTTCCTATTGTTCAAGCGCATGAAGCATTTAGTCGCCCACAGGCAGATTATATTCATACGTTTGTACAATAATTAAGGAGTGTTTGTTCATACATGGACCAAAGATATCCACAGATATCTTACTTGTTCTAATTAAAAGTAACATCACTCATTTACACCACCTTGAATATGATGACCTTAGATGGTATAATGTGTAGAAATTATGGTGACTACCCACAGGAGCACCTAAATTTTTTTTGTCATATATATTCATATATTATGCATGTGTTGTCTTATTTTAATTAAAGCCTTATTGTTATATCTCTATTGCAGTTATTGTACCCACTAATCTGAATTCGCACGCTACCTCTGTCACTAAGCTCAATGGAACCAACTTCTCCGAATGGAAAGAGCAAGTTGAGTTTACATTGGGGGTACTTGAACTGGATATGGCTCTTCGTAAATATAAGCCAGCTTCACTCACTGAAACAAGCAACGCTGAGGAAAAGACCCTCTTTAATGCTTGGGAGAGGTCTGACAGACTAAGCACTATGTTTTTGCGAATGACTATTGATACCAACATCAAAACATACCTTCCTACACCTGAGAATGCTAAGGACTATATGAAGGCCATTGAAGATAGGTTTAAGACTGCAGATAAATCCCTTGCTGGAAAACTACTGGCAGATCTTACAACCATGAAGTTTGATGGCACTCGCTCAATGCATGAGCATGTCATTGAGATGACCAACCTTGCTGCTAAACTAAAGAATTTGGAACTATCCTTGGATGAGGCTTTTCTCGTCCAATTTATCCTCAACAGTTTACCTCCTCGGTACGGGCCTTTCCAAATTCACTACAATACTATTATGGAAAAGTGGACAGTGAATGAATAGGCTATCAAACTGGTTCAAGAGGAGGCCAGGCTGAATCAACAAGGTATTAAAGTAGCTCATCTCATTCAAGGAGCTGGGAACAAAGCTGGGAGAAAGCATAATTCAGGCCAGAAAAGGGCACCACCCAAATCTAATGAGGCTAGTCAAAACCCCAAGAAGAAAAAGAAGAAGAGAGAGAGAGAGAGAAAAGAAGAGAGAGGGAGAGGGAGACAGACCTATTTGGATTTTGAGGATGGCAGGGGAGAGACGGTCAGCTGAATGTATGAGTGATGGCTGCTGCCGCTGCGAGGAAGATGGAGAGGGCTAGTGATGGCTGCTGCCGCTGCGAGGAAAATGGAGAGGAGAAGATCAATGATGGGAGGGTCGAGATGGGTCTGGCGATGGAGCAGAGAGAACCTGCTGAAGGGGGGTGGGCGCTGCCTGAGAGAGAATCCGGGAAGAGGAAGAGAGGGATAGGAGAGAACGAGAGAGGGATGGGGATGAGCGATCAAGGGAGAGAGCGTGAGAGGGATGAGGGAATCGAAATAAAATGGGACATTAATATTAGAGGGGGGGAAAATAACATATAGGCGAGAAAGCAAAATGGCGTTTGGCGGGGGATATTATGTAACCTTTGACAGCGAAAAAGACGCCGGGAAAACTGAGAAATTTTCCGGCAAAAACAAAAAACACGCCGGGAAAAATAGATATTTGCCGGCGAAAATTAAAAAATGCCGGAAAAAATATGACATTTGCCGGCGAATAAGTTTCGCCGGCAAAATTATATTATTCCCGGCTCAAAATCGTATTTTGCCGGGATAAATTATACTTTTCCCTGTGTTTTCTTATTACGCCGGGGAAAAACGCCGGAAAAAGTGCAGTTTCTTGTAGTGACAACAAAAACATTTCTAAACATCCACCTTGACTGACACTATGGTGGACTTTTCCAAATACTCAGAAAAAACCTCAGGTTTTTGTTTCTAGAAAAGTCCCTTGATCACAAGTCCAAGGATTCATAATCAAGAAGCAAAAGCAATGAAATAGGCCCCACATAACAATACATTCATATTCAACTATTGAAGCAGGAAAAGTAATGAAACAGAGTCCCAAACATACAATAATACTACACTAGTACAGAACAACACAAGTGACCATCACCATTGGAACAATCAAGCTTTTGCAAATTACTGATCATAAACACTACCTAGAGCTTGATCTCAAATAGTTTTGCTTTCTTGAGCTTCAGGACTATGTCTGCAACAGAACCAATCATAGAATCATCTTCCTCAAATCCATCAAAAATCAGCTAACCCAGCCGAACTACCCAACAATACAATGCCCATAAAACTCACAAAAAATAAATAAATAAACCAAAGACATGCATTGAAATTCCTCCAAGACCCAAAAAAAAAATCAAACAAATTAATGGAACTCATACAAGTAGCAAAAAGAACCCATGTCTCAAATTCTTCCAAGGCCCACAAAAAAGGCTGAAATTTCAAAACTTGATATGAAGGTGACTTCCAAACCATCACCCAACAATCAAATTCCCAGATAACCCACAAAAATAAATAAATGAATAAATATACCCACAAAAAAAAACCAAAGTCAGACATTCAAACACATCCCAAAACTTCAAAAATCATTAGCGAACAATCATACAATTCCTAACTGTAGCAAAAAAAAAAAAAAGATACCCCTCTACCAAATTCTTCCAATACCCACAAAAAAGGCATAAATCCCAAACCTTGAGATGGAGGGTCCCACCGCCAAATTGACTTCCGCTTTTGTTCTGAAATTCAATCCAAGCCATGTTCTTATAGAAACAAGCACCCTTCCACTCCAGAGAAGCGTCGTTGGAATCGGTGGCGGACCCCACAAAAGAGGGGAGCAGATCAGCAGGGCTGTAGAGTGAATTGAGAAGGGGCCACGAAAGCTGCCTAGGCAGCAGAGGAAGAAGTCCCGTGGGGAGGACGATCAAACGCTTCGAAAAGGGAAGAAGTCGTGTGAGGTTTTCCATGTTTCTTCAAAGAAGCAGAAGCAGAGGAAGATGATCTGGTTCACATGGAGAAAAAGGCCAAAATATATATATATATATTTGAGATAGAAAGGGATGAGAGGAGATGGGTTCTGGAGAGGGAGGGAGAGATAGAAAGGGATGAGAGGAGATGGGTTCTGGAGGGGTGCAAAGGAGATGAGAGGACGATGATGGAGATGGGTTCTCGTCTGGCGGGGGGCGATTCAGGAGTTGGGTTCTCATCTGGCGGAGGAGAGGTCTGGAGTGAGGGGAGAGAAAAGAAATGAGTGAGGAGAGGGAAAAGAGGGGTTGGAGAGGGAAAATGGGGATTTTCTCGTCTGGCAGGGCCGCAGGGGGCGATTCAGGAGATGGAGTGAGAGAAGAGAGCAGACAAAGTGAGAGAAGAGCGCGCAGGAGAGAGTGAAAAGAGGGGCTTTGGTTGCGGGAAAGGGGGAAATTTTTTGGACATTTGCCGACAATTTTTTTCGTCGCAAAAAATAGAATTTTCGTCGGTAAAAATTAATTTATTTTTTTTTATTTGAAGACAAGTAGAAAAGTCTACTGATGTTTGAGAATTAAACATCGGTGATAAATTTTCCGACGCTAATTTTCGTCAGTAAAAAAAATCCATCGGTAAAGGACTCTGGTTTTTAATTTTTCTAAAAATAAAATTAAATATTACCGACGTTTTACAAAAAAAGTCACTAAAAGTTCATTTTATCGACTTCATAAAATTCGTCGATAATAGAATTCGATATTTATTTTCCCTAAAAATGAAGGTAATAATAAAATTGAAGTTGAAGGCCAAAAACCCACTGATTTATTGTCGCTACAGTGACATGGACGTCCTCATTAAATAGTTCAGTTTTTCATTTCTTTTAATTTATGGAACCCGAAATCATGATCCGGACCGTTAGATATTTACAGAAGGTCAAACACGGCCACGTGTCAAAAAATTTAGCCGTTGATCTATCTTGGATCTCGAGATATTTACAGAAAAACGTGAGCCATTCGATCTAATATTCTGGACATTGTGCTCCCCATAATCATGATCCGATCTATTGACTCTCTTTGGATGGCCAAAAACAGTCACAGGTCCAAAAATGAGCCTCTAAATCCAAGTGGATCTTGAGATATTTATAAAAACGTTTTTCACCATTGATGTACCAGGGCAGTGTATGTTTTTTCTTTTTTGTAAATTCAGCCACCAAAAATCATGATCCAAACCATTGGATATATTCAGAAGATCATGCACGATTATGGGTCCAAATTTTAGTCGTTGGATCATCATAGATTTTGAGATATTTACAAAACTACAAACATTTATATCTACCTTTTTTAAAACCATGGGCCCTAAATGCAAGATCCAAACCATTAATTCTCCTTGTAAGGTTAAACACAACTACGACGTAAACTTTTACCGATGTTTTTTTTTTCGTCGATAAAATAACCTTCTCCCTGAGGTTATTTAAATTCAACTCAAACTCTCACATACACCAAACCCCCTCTGAGTTGACAGGTATTTCAATTTTAAACCAATCTAACTGTCATCCACTAATGCAATAGTTTCTTGGTAAGGTATAGAAACTTGGGACCTTTAATCTTTGGTGATCATTATTTTATTTAGACTATGTTTGACTACCTTAATCAACATTAAGAGCTTTTTATCCATCTATACACTATGGTCTTTTGCATGAGGTAGTTTTTTGCTACTTTTTAAAACAGGATATGTGTGGTAGAGTTGTGGCAGCCGAGGCCCTATTGGATACAAAATGACTCTAGTAATTTACCTATTATGAAAAAAAAAAAAAAACTCATGAATCAATTGGTCATTGCCAGTTGGTCAATCTAGTGCCATTCAATGGATTGTTAGGATAGAAACTTAATTAACTATGCATTTCATAACTTTGGATTGGATAATAGAGAGCATCTCATAACTTCAGATGGCTACTCAATAACCAGGCATTGCTTTGAAACTTACCAATTTAATACAAATGGGCTTTAATTCTCAAATAGGGAGAAAATAATACAAAAGAAAATAAACAAAATTAAAAACAGTTTTAGTGACGTTTTTTTCCGTCAAGGCTTTAACTCAATTTGGATAATGGAACAGGCCCACTAACGTGGACCTAGGTCGACTATGACTTTATGAGTCTCTACTGTCTACTTCTAATTTGAATTCATTGTGGGACAGTACAAGTTGAACCCCTTGACCCTATAACCTAGGTCCACTATGACTTTATGAGTCTCTACTGTCTACTTCTAATTTCAATTCATGGTGGGACAGTACAATTTGAACCCCGTGACCCGCTAGCCTGACCATGATGGACCCACACGTGAGCTTGTCACAGGTTAGAAAACCTTGACCCTCATTTAAACGTGTCAAACAGGCAAAAACTATCAACCCACATAAATCTGATTGTAAAAGGTTTGTAATTTTATCTGTGGATTGTGAGGTTTCTAGCAATGTAAAGATGTATTTATGTACATTAATGCTTTTCCATGAGCCAACTGGAACGTACAAATTGTAGTTTGTAAAGGTGGCCCAAATGTAACAGAAAGAGAAAAAAATGAATATGCTATTAAACAAGTTTAGCGGGTCGGGTTAAATTGACTTGCATTTGCTATAGGTTGGGTGTATCTGATCGTTTAGTAAATGGGTTGAAAATATAGGTTAAGCCTCATATGGATCAACATAACCCTGTTATATATTAGTTTAAGGCCCATTGAACTAAGGGCTATGTATATCAAAGCCCATAGCCAACCACATCAAGGCTCTGATGAGTTGTGATACCATAAGAAGTCAATTGAGTGCACTTAAATGAGCCATTGGTTCAATGCTCAACTCATCCAGATGATAATGTGTGAAATACTCCACTTAAACCACTGTAGAAGACCTATCACCCAATAAGATAAGGCCTAGAAATGTCTATAGTCCAAGGCTTATCATCAAATTCCTCATGCTTGCCGCCCATCAAGTCTGAGTGCCCCAAAAAATACAAAGGAAAATAAATAAAAATTAAAAAATAATTTTACCGACGTTTTTTTTCGTCGGTAAAATAAATAAAATACAAATAAGAAATAATTTTACCGACGTTTCTTTTTCGTCGGTAAAATAAAGAGGAAAATAAATAAAAATTAAAATAGTTTTACCCACATTTTTTTTCGTCGGTAACATAAATAAAATAAGAAATAAGAAATAATTTTTCCGACGTTTTTTTTTCATCGGTAAAATAAAAAGGTAAATAAATTAAAATTAAAAAATAGTTTTACCCACATTTTTTTCGTCGATAAAATAAATAAAATAAAAATAAGAAATAATTTTCCGAAATTTTTTTTTCGTCGGTAAAATAAATTAAAATTAAAAAAAGTTTTACCGACGTATTTTTTCGTCGGTAAAATAAAAGAAAATAAAAATAAAAAATAATTTTACCGACGCTTTTATTTTGTCGGTAAAAAAATTGAAAAATAAATAAAAATTGAAAAATGTTTTCCCGACGCTTTTTTTTCTTCGGTAAAATAAATAAAATAAAATAAAAATTGAAAAAAAAATTCCCGACGCTTTTTTTTCATCGGTAAAATAAAAATACTTTTATCGACGTTTTTTTTCGTCGGTAAAAAAATATTTTTTTAAAAAAAATGTGAATTTGATAGTAACTTTGCTGACATTTTTTAATAAAACGTCGGTAAAATATATTACTTTTACCGACGTTGTATTAAAAAACGTCGGCAAAAGTCTATTTTTACCGACGAAAAAACAAACGTCGGGAAAAGGTGATGTTTTACCAACGAAATTAGAAAACGTCGGTAAAATCTAACTTTTACCGACGAATTTATAAAAACGTCGCTAAAAGTGCAACTTCTTGTAGTGATGTGGTAAGATAGATCAAGCAACTCTGGTCTTCAATCGGATGCCCAAGAAGGATGTGTTAGCTTGGACAACAATGATTTCTGGCCTTGAAGTGCATGGAAGTGGGAGGTCTGCTCTTTCCCACTTTGCAATGATGCAGAAGCAAGGAGTCAGACCAAACAAAGTTGCGTATATTGGAGTTTTGAATGCCTGTAGCCATTCAGGCCTTCTTGAAGAGGGTCGTCTGCTTTTCAATGAAATGATATCAAAGTACAACATAGAACCAGAAGTTGAGCATTATGGATACATGATTGATCTTCTAGGTCGTGCCGGTTATCTGAAGGAGGCAGAAGAACTCATTGAAACCAGGCCAATCGAACCTAATGCTGTCATATGGGGTTATCTGTTAGGTGCCTGTAGAGTTTATAATGATGTTAATTTAGCTGAAAAGGCAGCAAAGCATCTTCTTATTCTTGAGCCAGATAAAGATGCCGTTTATGTGCTCTTATACAATGTATATGTTAGTTTAGGAAGGTGGGCAAATGCGGCAGAGATTAGGCAGATGATGGAAGACAGGGGGATCAAAAAGATAGCTGGGTGTAGTTCTATTGTGGTGGATGGACATGTACATGAATTTATTGCAGGTGATAGATCACATCCTCAGTTCAAAGAAATTCAAGCAATAATAGGTGAAATGGTGAAGCGGTTGAAGTTGTTAGGCTATGTGGCAGGAACATCGCAAATTTCGCTAGATATAGATGAGGAAGAAAAGGAAGATGCATTATTCAGTCACAGTGAGAAGATGGCTATTGCCTTTGGAATCATGAAATTAGGAGCTAATCTACCTATTCACGTCCTTAAGAATTTACGGGTGTGCAAAGATTGTCATTCTGCAATCAAGTTAATTGCCAGAATTTGGAACCAAGAGATCATTGTTCGGGATAGGAGTCGCTTCCACCATTTTAAAGAAGGCCAATGTTCATGTAATGATTTTTGGTGAATTTGCAAATAATTTTATTGTTTTGGTGCAGCCCCACAATTTGGGAGAAGAAATCCTTGAGTCTGTGTAAAGATAATCATCAAACATGTTGAATTGCATACTGTTGCCAACATTCTTTTAGTCCAAAATTTATAGTTTTTGTTTGGGATATAACAGTACCTGGACTGGGGAATATGATTGTATTATTCTACCAAATGCTGTCACTACGTAAAACCGGCTAATAGCGACAGATATAAGGCAGGCAAAACCACCGATTTTGACTGTGACATTTTTAGACACATGTATTTTCATAAGCCACAGCTGCTCTTTGTGGTTGTTTTCATCTAAAAAAGACCTAAAATTATACCCGCCCTATTCCTCTCTCGCCCTCTCCCCTCTTTCCCTTCCGCCCTCTGCTCTCTTTTTACGGTTTTAGGTTTTCTTTTTGGAAACCTCATTCACTCTCCAACCCTCTGTGCTCGTCTCCGACTCCGACCCTCTCTCTGCTCGGCCGGCGACTGGTGTACTCAGATCTTCATTTCCCCGGCGGCTGTTGTTGGGTTTTCTTTCATCTGAGTGTATAGATCAGAGCTTTACTTGAACAACCAATGGCTTGGCTCCATTTCTTTTATTTCTTCTAATATCATTCAGTAGCTGCCGTGGCTGAAGGTGCGCTATGTTCTATGCTCTGCCGTGGCTAAACTTTTTTCATATATCCCCCCCCCCCCCCCCCCACACACACACACACACACACACACAATCTTTGCCTCTATGCTCTCAAAACCATTTGAGACTTATTTTATTTTTCTTGCTTTGCTTGCATGAGAGTTGAGATAGAAAGATGGATCTGGTATTGTCATTAGATGCTCTAATTAATCATCTTTTTTCATTCTTTGCTGTAAATGCTTTTATCTTCTTCCTTCATGGTAGGTAGATATGGTGGTTCCAAACATGATTTCTGGGTCTCAGATGGTTTTTTATGTAATTTTCATTCATTGCATGTGTCAATTACTACATAAACTATCTAGGGTGGTCTTGAACTTGAATATGATTTCTCACTTATGTTTGATCCATCTTGTTTTTCTAGTTTTTTTTTTTTTTTTTGTTTCTCTTTCTCTCTTGATCTAATTTGAGATTTCTGTAAGGGATTGTTGGGTTTAGGGTTCTATGGAAATTTACTTGGAAGGATTTTCAGCTGCAGATTGTGTCCAAGTTATCAAGCTCTCTACAACCAAACATAGGATAGATGTACAAGACCCCATACTATTAATTTGTGTGACTGAACAGGGGAAAGGCCATTCCCAAAAATCACATTAATCTAATGACCCAAGGCATTGATTGGAGACTTTTCTTACCATTGAGTTTCAATCATGAATTTGATTCGCTTCTTACTGAATCCATTATTAACTATTAAGTACCAAACTTCTCCCGTCGATGAATGAGGATCATTTGATTATAGTATTTGTTGGTATATCGTCCATGCACAGTAGCACGCAGAAGATTATGAGCATTGCATGTCATCCACGTATACATTGCCATAGGTGCAGAACTAGAGTGCTTGACAACAAACTTGAATTGATGCATCTAAATGTTGATCCTATTTAGAGAATCTATACATCAAAACTTGCCAGCTGTTTGCTGTATGCATAGATAGCAAATGAGAACACCCCCTTAGATAAAGGAATTTGCAAAGCCATCATCTCATTCAGAAATTTAAGGGATTCACCATATTTTCCCATCTTGCAAGTATTACTTATCAATATATTGAAAGTGACACAATCAGGTTTACAACCTTTCCCTCTCATAGATCTGTATAAATTTAGAGCTTTGTCATACTCCTCTACACTCAAATAGCTTCCAATAGCTGAGTTGTACACAACTGTGTTCAATTTAATTTCTCTAGACTCGGCTGCCAAAAGTATGGTATCAATTTTCACCATTTGACCACAGTGACCACATGCAGCCAAAAGAGTACATATGGTGACAATTTTTGCCTAAACCCCATCTCTTGAGATGTAAATGTGCGCTGGATATGAAAAGATGTTTTGGGGTTTGGTTTTGAAACCGTTTCTACTCTTTGAAAGTTTGAATCTTTAAAACAAAACGTTGATTTTTAGCTATATAAAACGGCAGTTTCTATATTTTGGAAAGAACAATCAATCTGGTTTTGTACGCTTTTCTGTTTTCTTGCAGCTTGTTGAATCCGTGGGACCTCCACCTACATATATAGTTTCAGCCTCATTTAAGGTGGTGGCAATCAATTTGACCCTCTAATAAGTGAAACTGAGTTTGTGGCATTAAGCTTATGATGATGATTTGCTTGCCATTAGTGTCTTTAGTTGCATGAATAATGGCTATTTTTATTAATTTTATTTTTCTCCTCTTTAGGTTTGCAATCTTCTTTTTTGCCTTTTGTCTTTGCAACCCTTTGTCTCCTCCCTGCTTGGACAAACATTTCAGGTATTCACTTTCTTTTACTTTTTTATAACTATAGTTGTGAATGTGTGTTGCTGATTGGACCTACCAACTTGGCTTTATTTGGGTAGAGAAGGGGAAAGTAATTGATTGGTAAAAGGTAAGGGTCTTTACATCGTTCAGAGTGATTTTGTCAACAAAAAGCTTTGGAAGAATAGAGATGAGATTAAGAGTTCTATCAATTGACATTTGACAAATCATATTTGAATAATATCATCAATAGCTTAGCATCTAATTTATTCTGTGTATGGCACCCAATTTGGCTAGATCAAACTCCTGTGTCAGGCTCACCCTTTGTATGCCCAGTAGCCCTTTTTTTTACTACTGTTAACAGTTTGGAGATGTCAGTAACCTTGGCATGAGTGGTTCAACCAGGTGGAAAGTTGGTCCATCACAAATCATACAAGTGATTTACTGTTGTCAATAATGAAAATAATGATGTAAAATCATTCTTCTTGGATTTTTAACCTTCAATTTTTTGGCTTCCAATTGAAGGGTTATGACCTAACCATGTATCTATAATGATGAGTCCAATCGTGCGAGGCATGACAGTTTTCTTAGTACTCTATGTTTAATTAGATTTCAATTTCCAACCATGTATACAAGGCCTACTGTAGAGAAACGTTGGACATCATTAATGTTATTGTCATGACATCAGTAAAATGGAACAACTTGGGTACGGTTCATCATGCTATATGTTTCTTTTGGTTTCCTTTGTGTTCGCCATTACCTTTCTATTTTAATAACATATTTTTCTTCTAAGCAAGAGAAAAAAAAAAGAACAAAAGGAAAAGAAAGAAAGGTTCTTGTTTGGCTCATGTAGTGAGTACATCTAGGTTCTTATTTCAAGGCTTTAAAAATGGTATCCATTTTAACATGGTCTGAAACTAGGTTCCATTTTTTTCCATTTCAATTATAGAAGGCTTGATTTCTTATCTCCATTTTAGCTTCCGATTTTCTAATGATGAATTCAACTTTACTAGTATCTAGTGTTTTGCTGAATTTGATGCCTTTTGGATTGGTTGGTTATTAGTAGAGATACTGGCAAGTGATTTTTGAGCTATTTTAATTGAGTCGTTTGTTTTGGGAGAGCTGTTTATGAAATACACATTTTTGGGAATGTTGGCAAGTGTTGTTTGGCCTTTTTTATTTATTGTCTTGGATTGTATTTCTTCATTTTTCATTTTGAATATTGATGAAACATATTATATGGGTCATACTCTAGAGATTTTATATTTCAGAAAATGTCTCAAAGCAAGGCGTGGATGATGGCACCAAGGCATTCGATTGAATACATAGAAGGGGTTAAGTCGTTCATTGCATTCATAGAAGCTAATAAAGAGAAATTAGGGGGTGATGATAGGTATTGTTGCCCTTCTGTCAAATGTCGTAATTTGAAAGGAGGGAAGAAAACATTAGGAGATATTTATGATCATTTAATTTGTCATGGTATAGATACAAGTTACACAACATGGATTCCTCATGGAGAAATCCATCCAAAAAGTTGCATAAATGTAGAGGGCGGTAACATGGAAAGATTGAGTGATACGTTTCCAAGAATGGTTGATATGGTCAATGATGTATTTGAACATTTTCATGACGAGATTGAATCTCAAGCTCATATGGGAGGTAATACATCTCCATGCTCTCATGAAGATCCTAAAGAAGAATTTGTTGAATCTCAAGATTATTCAACGGACGATATTCGGTACAAGAAGTTGATGGAGGATGCGATAAAACCATTGTATCCTTCATGTCAAATTGAACATACAAAGTTGTCTGTGACGGTGGACTTGTTAAGCTTGAAGGCTACATTTCAATGGTCTAATCAGAGTTTTACTGCGTTGACGAAACTGATGAAAAATGTTTTGCCACTCGAAAACACTTTGCCGGATACCACCTATAATGCAAAGAAAATGATCAAGTCTTTGCGTATCGATTATAAGATTATCCATGCATGCCGTAATAATTGCATACTTTATTGGAGAGGGCATGAAGATAAGGGCAATTGTCCTACATGTGAAAGCAGATGGTGACCAGAGAGTTCGAATAAACCAAGAAAAAGACCTCTGCCTTGGAAAAAACTAAGATACTTTCAATTGACACCAAGATAGCAAAGACTGTATAGTGTACCCTGGATTGCGGAGAGCATGAGATGTCATGAGAATGCGAGCTTAGTAGCAGATGAATCGATCATGCGCCATCCAGTGGATTCTTCATCTTGGAAACAAGTTGACAGTAAATGGCTTGACTTTGCACGCAAGGCACGTAATGTTCGTCTTGTACTTGCAACAGATGGATTTAATCCATTTGGGAATAAGAATAACTCCTATAGTTGTTGGCCTGTTATGGTTGTTCCATACAATCTTCCCCCATCTTTATGCATGCAGAAGGAATTCGCTATGTGAACATTATTGATTCCTGGGCAGTATGGCCCAGGACATGACATCGATGTCTACTTGCAACCATTGGTGGATGAGTTGAATGATTTGTGGTCCACAGGAGCCATAACATATGACTCATCCAATAAAAATTGATTCTCAATGAAAGCAATTCTGTTATAGGCTATACATTATTTTCCAGCATATGGTCACTTGTCGGGTTGTAAGATTGTGGAAAAGTATGCATGTCCTGTGTGTAGTGAAGGAACAAAATCATTGTGGCTAAATAATGGGAATAAGTTTTGTTGCATGGGGCATAGAAAGTGGCTACAAGATATGGGACGTCATTTTAGGAGCCAAAAATCCCAATTTGATGGGAGTGAAGAACATGAGAAGAATCCTAAGCGTATGAATGGTTCAGAATTGTTAAGAAAAATGGAAACTATACATACTAAATTTGGAAAAGAACCAGGCAATAAGAGGAAGAGAAAACGTCCAGAGGTGAATGAGAACACTCCATGGTCAAAGAGATCTATTTTGTTTGACTTGCCTTATTGGAAGGTGCGCTTTAACAAATTCTTTCAATTAAACTAATCTGATTTAGTTAACTAACATATTAGCATAAATTTTTAATTTTGCAGGATTTATTTATCCGCCACAATTTGGATGTAATGCACGTGGAAAATAATGTGGCAGAAAACCTATTTGCAACCATCATGAACACAGAGGGCAAGTCTAAGGATAATCTTAAAGCCGGAGAAGACTTGCAAGAGCTGGGGATTAAAAAAAAGTTATGGCCAATTGAAAAAATGGCAAGAGGATATTTCCAGATGCTCCTTTCACTCTATCCCGATTGGAGAAAGATTTGATATGTAAAACATTATATCATTTAAAGGTTCCTATCGGATATAGTGCATGTTGGAGACATAATGTTAGCTTGGAGGAGAAGTAGCTAAAAAATATTAAGTCGTATGATTATTACATTCTTTTGCAACAGTTATTACCAGTGTTGCTTATGCATGCTTTTGAGTCACATAAGCCATTACGTTCTGCCATTCGAGACTTATCAATATTCTTTAATGTCCTATGCTCAAAGGTTATCAACCGTCAAGAACTCTTAAAGATGCAAGAACGTATTGTGGTAGCACTTTGTGTGTTTGAGAAATACTTCCCTCCATCATTTTTCATTACAATGATACACCTAGTCGTGCACTTGGCAGATGAGGCGATGTTTTGCGGACCTGCTAGATATCAATGGATGTATCCTTTTGAGCGGTAATTATAATATCTTTGTTAATTTGAGTTATTTCCTAATTAACTAATTTATTACAAATTAGCATTGGTATCTAATTTAGCTAACTTGTATCAGGAAGTGAAGACATAAACATTATGTGGTGAATCAAACATATCCAGAGGGTTGCATTACAGAGTGTTACTTAATGGAGGAATCCATGTTGTATGCCATGAATTATATGCCAAATAGTATAGAAAGAAGCCATAAGCAGGGACATGGGAAATGGATGGATGAGGATGGTGAATGTGCCTACCCTATTGATAAAAATGGGAAGGTCTACAATCTTACTTTTGTACAATACCAGCAAGCTCATAAATGGGTGTTGAAACATTATACTGAGAATGCGGAGTGGGAGAGGTAAGTAAAATTACAACATCTTAAAATGTACGTTATGAAAACATTGCATAATTTGAGACCGACAATCTAACTCTTGTGGTTAAATCTAATCAGGAAATATGATGAATACATTCAAAGCCTAAGGCCCATTGTTCAGAATCGAAGAGGCGCTATGCGAACAAAAGATGCAATTGAATACATTCCTTGGCCTAGACAAGAATTAAGAAACGGAGTTAACAGTGTTATGAAAAGGCTTGCTGATGGACCTTCATTAGAAGCCATTTCATATAATGCATATGCAATAAATGGATATGTATTTCATACTTTGGATGAGGAAATGAATAAAACGACACAGAATAGTGGGGTCTCAATGAAGGCTTTAACCCCTTTAAGGTCAAGCGTCGGGGACACCAACCTTGTGCATGGAGAGGCCGGGAGTTATCAAACAAATTCTAGAACTAGATTACCATGATTTTAAACAAGTGGTATTCTATTGTGATTGAGTGCGTATAGAAGACAAACATGGATGCTATGTTGATCCAGCAACTAACTTGATATATGTCAACTTGAGAAGGTTGCAAAGAAATTCAAAGGAAGATGATGAGCCTTTTATTCTAGCTTCTCAAGACACTCATGTGTTCTACTGTAAAGATCATAGTAGGCCAGCAGATGATTGGCATGTTGTCTTGGATGTTCCAAAGAAATTGAATCAGGACGTTGATTCTTTTGAAGATCCCTTAGTCTTCGAGGCTAGAACTAATGGAAGTAGCTTAAGCGCAACATTGCAGGATGCTATAGTTGATGACGAGGAGATCTAAGTCTTAAATTCATGTACGATAAGCTTTTTAATACTAATATTCGTGCTAGCATATAAATGTCTATTAGCAACATTTGCATGTTATCTTTTAATGCCTATGAATCAAATCCAGCTTCATTTCACGTGGCGTTATATTTATAATGTCATGAATTTTCTAATGCAGCTCTTGTGGTTACAGCCTACAGGCACTATGTTGCATGACAGATCAACGGTGCAAGTCCAACATCTAATTGATAGGGATGTTCTTCCCATGAGAGTATGTACCGGGACATTAATTTTTTCAATATTCACTAATTTATGTAATATTACTAACTTAAAATGACATTTGTAGCGAGTCATCTTCCCCATGTTACATTTACCCTCTGTGGCCAAGCCAATGGTCCTAATGCAACTAAGCTATCTTCGGCCATAGGGAAGGTTGCCAAGTCCAACATATCACCCTATATTGATAACTGGTCACAAGTGCCAATTTTAGTGAAGGAGCATGTGTGGGAGATTGTCAGTGTGAGTACCCATTTATATAGTTTTTTTTTTCTTTTTCAACATATGACTAATCTATTAATTGTCTATTAATTAAGCAGAGTATGTTTGAAGTCCCAATTGAGAACAAAGCATATGTGCTAAAAAAGGCAAATGCACATTGGAGGAATTGGAAGTCGAAGCTACGCAGGGATTTTTACGATAAATATCAAACAGATGTTGAGAGAAAAAATAACCCACCCAAAAAGGTTAAGAAAGAAGACTGGGAGCAGTTTGTTAACATGTGTTCGATGGAAGCGTCAATAGCTAAGAGGAACCATGGGAAGGAAGCAAGAAAAGCATTGAAAAGCCCACATACCTGGTAGAATGGGCCAAGCTAGAGTTGCAGAAAACTTGATAAGCACTGTGCTTTTATTTTTTATTTTTTCCCATTTAACTAATTTTGTAATGAGGATGTTTGTTCTTTTCTTTTTCAGAGGCAACAAAATCCTCGAGTTGAGATCACTCGGACTCAAACGTGGCTTGCTACTCATACTCCAAAGAATGGTTCTACTAGATGTGAATACCGGGTGAGGAGTAGATTTTTCTTCTAAAATGCAAAACCTTATGATGAGTTATTAGGTTTTTTTTGTTCATTGTGGTTGTAGTCTTTTTTATTTCTACATTTTTAAACTCAATGATAGATGGATGGAGTTAATAGACATTGTTTCATCTCTTCACTTTTAGGCCTGTCCTTCATGTGTTTTTGGCTTTATGCCTTGGGTTTTTAGTGTTTCCTGCATTTTAGTGCTTCTCTGGGCTTTTAAAGTATTTGTCTCTTTTACTATATTCAGCTCCCTTTTAATGAAAGCTACCTAAAAAAAAGGGAGCAGTGGACCCCTGTAACAGGTTTTCCAAAACACAGTCTGCTCCTTGTGACTTGTGAATTCCCTTGGAAGGTGTCTTTATGTAATTGTGTTGTAGCCACGTACGAAGCAGACTGTGTTTTGGGAAAAAACACAGAATGCCTATTGGAGTGTCTTTATGTAATTTTGTGTCTTTAACTATAGGCATTCCCAATTAAGAAACGTGATAGAGCATTACTTTGGAGTACTCAAAGCACGTTTCCCCATTTTGAAGAGGATGCCAAATGGTTTCAAACTTGGTGTGCAGACAGGAATAGTTGTGGCTGCTATGACCCTTCACAACTTTATAAAGCAGGAACAAATAGCGGACAATCTATTCGAGGAGTATGGGTCATATGATACACACATTGAAGAAGTGGAAGATTTTGCACTTTCTCATGACAATTTGGTTAACCAACATATTTTGGATGAGATGGAAAGCTATAGAAATCTGATTGCAGATCTATTATCCTTATGGTACAGTAACATTTTTTATTTTTTATTTTAATTCATTTACATTTTCATTTTCATTTTTTTTAAGTTGCTTTTTTGAAAAAAATTTGACTTTAACTATTGGATTCGAATATGTTTCTAAAAATATGCAACAATTATGTCTAGAACTGCCCCCTTATGCTCTTGTGATGGGGGTCCAATGAAGAGATTCAGGGCAAATACTGTAAAAAATCGTGAGAAATGGTTTTACAAATATCCAAATTTTGAGGTAAATTTCATACTAATTTTTTAATGATTAATATTATTCTAAACTACTTGTTTTTCATTTTGGCAGAACCATAAAAGGAGCATTTAAATGGGACAATGAGACCAATGAGTAAAAACTTTTGTTTGTATGCTCCAAAATTCTCAAGTTAAAGGGAATCACCGCCAAGTGCAAATAGTTCTAGATGTGGACTCAAAAGTGTTTTTGTGGCTTTGGTTGTTTTGTTTATCATTTTGGTGGTCGTTATAGTGATGTGTCTTTAGTCCTTTTATAAGCAAACTATTTTAAAGTTTATGTAATAATGTTGGTGATTATGACGTGGAACATGCATTGTGATAGTTAAAACATGATTTTTTTTAAGTTTAAAAAAACAAGTATAGAGTGTATTGGGCATTGTCTGAGTTTAAAAAGAAACAAATTTGGAGTGTCACAGATGTTAACATGCATTGTGATAGTTAAAACATGATTTCATCTTGCAACACAGACAACCTACCTTCAAGCTCATAGTTTCTTGATTCCAAGTCCTTAATCTTCACCTCAAGATTATGTCATCTAAGTAGGCATTCCATCTCTCATCTAAGCAAAGAACCAACAGCCATTCTTCCTACCCAACCTTACTTTGCATAAGAGTTCTTGGGTCCCAACAGGATTAATATGTGGGCGCAACAAAACTGTTGATTATAGAGGTTTGCAAACGATTATCACGTCCATATATCTTGTCCTTTTGCATTCAAAAGTAATTCATTCAATATTGCTCCTTCTATCCTCATATTACAGGGATCGCTTTGATATGAACTCTCTCTCTCTCTCTCTCTCTCTCTCTCTCTCTCTGATTGGAACCACTGTCAACAGAGAAGGAGAAATAAAAGTTGGATTAGATTTTTCACAAATTGCAAGAGCAAAGTTGTGTTTTTTGCATGAATGATTTTGATACTAATAATTTTGAGTGAGAGATCCATGAAACTGCATTTAGAAAAGAAGGGGAAAAAAGAGCAAAACAATCAATAATATCAAATAAAAACAGAATGGAAATCAGTTGCAACCTTGTCCAAATGCCATTCCTTTTAACTCCATTTACCATACAGTCTACCAAATCAGCAAAAATCCAAAGAACCCATCTGGTGTTTGGAATGGGTGTGAAGATGAGAACGGACTTTTGAAGTTGTTAAATTAACAAACAGGCTTAGGGTTTCGGTAGCTATTAGGGCTTTCGATTGAGAGAGAAATAGGGATTAGGGTCCTCATTGAGAGAGATGGAGAGGCTTAGGGATTAGAGATTGGGGAAGGATATCTAATATTTTGGTTGAGAAAGAGAGAAAAGAACACCTGCTAAGTGAGGATGTTGTATGATCTCTGCTTTTTCAAGGAGAAGAGGGAGAGTTCGAGCGTTTCGGAGGGAGAAGAGGGAGAGTTCGAGTTGGACGAATATGGGTTATGGCCGTTCAACGAAAAAATGGGTTTTGTTGAATGGATTTTCGTTGCCAATAAAACACCGTCTAGGGCTATTTTTGTCCTAAAAAATATTCTCCGCCTCTATGTGTTTTAGAGGATTTGGCTCAAATTCTCATCTGCCCATATTTGGGGCATTTCATTTTTAGAGGATTTGGCTCTACTTCTCTAAAGTGAGTAGAGGGTAAAATCAGATACCAAACACTCTAATTTTTTTCATCTCTATCCGATTTAGACATTTAGAGAAGTAGATGTAAGAAATAGAGATGCCAAACATGCACTAAGTCTATGAACCAAAATCTGCCTATTCATTTTATATAGAGAATTAATCAGGTGAGAATTGTTCTCACGTTTCAAACCGGTCTCACGTTTCAAACCATGAGAACTATGGGTGGGGCCCACCTATCACCCAATCCAAACCTTGCAATGGACAAGGACCCCCTTATAGTCACACGTCCCAGGTTTCGACACCAATGTGAATGAAATGGACCGTCGGATCAACTATATACCCATATGAATGGATTTGACTTGTCGGCCATGAATGAAGGGGTTAGAAGCATTGGATTGGGGCCAAACTTGATATTTTGGGTGGTCCTATATAGATCTTTCAATCCCCACATGTCCCGTTCCAAAATGGGGCCCCCAATGGGCTCCACAAAAAAGTTCTCATGGTGACTCCGTGAGAACAGTTCTCACTGGATCACATTCCTTTTATATAATTCATTCGGAGGAGAAATGGGTCAAAACTTATCTGGAGTCGTGTGACTATCAACCTTTGGGAGAAGCTTAATGAATGTTGCTTTCACCTGCTTCAACAGTTTAGAATGATGAAAAGAAATCCTGTAGCACTAACATCATTTCCAATGATCGGCCAAGAAAACTTATAAAAATGAGCATTGAACCTAGGGGTGCTCATGGGCAGAACATGAGCCTTAGTTTTGGTACACAGTCCAGGCTTGGATCTACAACTTAGGCCTGTTTAATATTCGGTCGGGGCTTGAATTTAGTGGTGGAGAGCCTGAAGCCCGGCCCAGCCCGAATGAGAGACAGTTTAAAGCAAAAGAAAAAATAAGCCACAATGAGGACTCAAACGCATACACTTTTATAGCACAAGCATAACCCGACTAACTGGACTATAGCTTGACACAATTACCAAATGTCTTTTGTTTTATAAAAAAACATCATCTATCCAGGCTCAGGCTGAACCTTATTTAGTTGGGCCGGCTCGAGCCAATGAACTAAAGATTGGGACATGCCTAGATATTGCTCAGCCCGGCCCCAGGCCATGAACACGTTCCTAACTGAGCCCATTATGTCCCAGCCATATAGGAGGACTTACTGTTTTAATAGGATATTCTATTCTTTTTTTGTAACCGGCCGTACTGAGCATTATATTCTTCCATAGTCAATTTCCCAAATGGATTAATAGGATCAAGATCTGTAGTTCTGCATCAATCCCCTCTAAATTTGGGCCCAAAATAGCCTGAAAATGAGAGAGACACTTCCTCAATACCCATTGGTTCTGTAAAAGCATTGCCTTCAGCATTATTAGTATTTGGCCAACAAAAGATTGTGCTTGTCCTTTCTTCATAAGGCAATAAAAATAGCGTGTATTGCTATCGGCCAAGTTAATGTTTTAGCATGCTCTTCTTGAACCTGAAAAGTGTCTCAAGTTTTCAGCATTGAATAGTTCAATATTACCCGGTTGTTAGAGCAGTTTCTGCTGACAGTCCTCTTGTTGAGAGTAATGCAAAAAATAAACAAATAAAGTGCAAAAATAAATTGTCCTAGTTAGTGTGTGGCCGTTTGTTTTCTCATGCATGTAATTGCATCTTTATAGTGGGCAATTACTTCACTTTAGTGGATTAGATGTTACAATAGGTAGTGGTCATTGTAGTGGTTATTTAGAAGCATTTACAAATATGAAACTTGCATATAAGTGGGCATTTACAATATTTACTACAATGGTGTGGTGGGCACACAAAAGATAGTAGAAAAAGAAAACTTTAGGTACCTTGGATCTATGGTGCAACAGGATGGAGGGATTGATACTGATGTAAGTCACAGGATTCAAGCCGGGTGGACCAAATGGAGGAGTGCTTCGGGGGTCTTGTGTGATCGGAAAGTCCCCCTCAAGGTTAAAGGAAAGTATTATAAGGTGGCGGTAAGGCCAGCGTTGTTATATGGATCAGAGTGTTGGGCAGTAAAGCATAATCATGTCAAGAAGATGGAAGTTGCGGAGATGAGAATGCTAAGATGGATGTGCGGGATCACAAGGAGAGACAGGATTAGGAATGAGGAGATTAGGGGCATAGTAGGAATAGTACCGATTGGAGATAAAATGAGAGAAAATCGACTGAGATGGTTCGGCCATGTTAGAAGGCGTCCAACAGAGGCACCTGTTAAAAGGTGTGAAAGCATGGAGTTTGCCAAGAGTAGGAGAGGGAGAGGGAGACCCAAGAGAAGTTGGAAAGAAACTATTAAACATGATCTTGCCTACATGGATCTAACGGAGGACATGGCCCTAAACAGATTTGATTGGCGTCGTCAAATCCATATAGCCGACCCCACCTAGTGGGAAAAGGCTTGGTTTGGTTTGGTTTGGTTTGGTTTGGTGTGGTGGGCATTTACATGGTAATGTGAATATTATCTATTTAAGGAGAAGTTTGTAATGCATTATTTAAATATAGTGATCAATAAGATTTTGGGGCATTTGGTCGGAGGTCCCTCAACTTTGATTTTTATTGCAAACGGTCCACGTTCTTTTTTCGTAGAGCCAAAGGTCCATTTTCAAGTTTTAAATGGTTAAAAAGTCCAGAGTGTCCTTCTTAATACACTTTGTGCGGTATACAAAAATGGAAAACTTATTTCGTTAAAAGTTTTATTTGGAGAAAAAAAGGGAGAAAACCAGTCAATTTCGCAAAGATTATTTGACTTCACAAATCAAAGATTACGACAGATAAGAGAAAGAAAAGGGGAAAACTGATTTAATGAAGAAGAAATCATCCAGAAAATCTGCACGTGGGACTGGGCAAAACTCATATAACCTGAGAAGGGGAAATCGTCTGGAAAATCTGCACATGGGACTGGGCAAAACTTAGATAAATTTTTTTAAACTCGGATAAATTTGTTCCAAACTCAAATAAATTTGTTCAAAACTCAGAAAAATTGTTCAAAACTCAAATAAATTTATCCGAGTTTTGCTAGAAGTTCAAATAAATTCATCTGAATTTGAAACAAAACCTTTTGGAAAAAATTAAGATAAACTTATGTATCTTTTCGAAGAAACTCACAAAAAAAAAAAAAAAACAAAGGATATATAGTAGCCACGTGAGGAAGAAAACTACAGAAGATCACAGAAGCTCTCGTGCACGACTAGAACGAACACATTAAAAGGAGTCAATACTGATCTTGTGTGGGGCAAAGACCAGTTCAATACTTTTGATATGTCTTGGTGCAATTTTTCTCATATGTCTTGTAGAGCAACGATCACAGAAACTCCTGCGCGCACATAAACTCCTCAACAATGAGGTGGGGCAAAGATCGATTGGAAAAAAATAGGCTGATGATGAGATCTTGGGGCATGGTTATCTGATGATTGGAAAGAGAATCCATGAAAGCTTCTGCAAGTAGTGCCTCTGCAGCGAATCGCACATTGGTGTAGGAGGCTTGGAATCGTTTCTTCCCATTTGAATTTTGAAACTTGATATATTTCATCTCATTTGAATTTCAAAACTTGATATAAAAAAACTTGGAAATAAAATCCATTAGACAGCTTGAAGCGTTTAAAGGGGCAAATCATCCATTAAATATCATGTTAAGAAGCTTAAAATTAGGGATTAAATGCGTTACATAACTTCTTCAAATGGTTAGAAGGGCAAATCATGCAAATGTATGCTTTGGCATACTTAGGGACCTCCACTTGCAATAAGTCCAGTTGCATAGACCAGATGTTTTAACCGAAAATCATGTGGTTAAGATGTCTTAAAGAACATTATTTAGGGACCTTTGGCTAATTTATCCTAAGATTTTATCTCATCCAATTGTTTTTGTGATTATGTGGTAGCGATGAGTCTTGAGATTTTTTTTTCTCAAACTAACCGTTGAGAAGAGAAGAAGGAGAACACCCACCATCAACGTGTTCATCTTATCAAAGTGGTATCAGAAGTCGGCTGGAGAATCTAGCACCCTGACCCAAACAACGATGGCCAATAATAGTGGAGCAATAAGTCTATCACACCGCCCATTTCTTTCTTCAAAGGTGTTGCTTATGATTCTTGGAGCACAAAGATGAAGACCCTGTTTAGATTTCAAAATGGATGGGGGGATCGGTAGAAAAAGGCTATGATGAAGCCGGAATTTCTACCGAAAATCTCAAAGACGCCATTAAGAGAGATTCCAAAGCTCTCTTTTCATCCAGCAAGCCGTGGATGATACAATTTTCCCACGAATTTCAACAGCCACAAAATCAAAAGAGGCATGGGAATCATTACGATAAGCGCACATAAAGCAGTGCTAAGGTATTGACAATTAAACTCCAGACACTTCACAGAGAATCTGAAACTCAGTATATGAAAGAAAGCGAAACGATGCATGATTACTTTTCTAGTGTTTGGGAGAGACTGTGAATCAGATAAAAGACTAGTCTAGACTCATACTAGTTCGCCGGATTCTAGAGTCAACTTACAGAGGTGGCAAAACATGACCCGACCCGCCAACCCGATCCGACCCGCATATTACCCGCTTAACCCGACCCGTTTAATAGGCGGGTCGGTCACGGGTCAAGTATTCATGACCCGCAATTAAGCGGGTCGGGTTAGGGTTGACCCGCTTAACCCGCATAACCCGCTTATTTAAGCTAAAATTGAATTTGATTATTTTAATGCATAGGCTAAAAATAAAATAAATGGACCTTAACCAATTCAACCCTACGCTTTTTATTAATGGAAAACAAGGTAATGCGCATCAAATGATTGTTGAAATGAGATTAGACCAAATTTGATCTTAAAAGTCAGTTTTGGTTAAGCATGGAACCATAGTTGAGTCGATTTATTTACTAGATGGATGTGGCTTATGCGGGTTGACCTGACCCGTATAACCCGCAATGGTTATGCGGGTTAAGCGGGTCGGGTCGGGTCGGGTTGACCCGTGGTGGGTGCGGGTTAGGGGTTTCTGACCCGTTTAATAAACGGGTCAGATGCGGGTTATACTTGTGTAACCCGTTTAATAAACGGGTCCGACCCGTTTAGTACAACCCGACCCGATTGCCACCTCTACTTACAGAGTGTAAGATCTCGGTCCCACTTATAATATTTTATTATATTTTAATTATAATATTATTATTATTTTAATTGGATGTATTTTAGTTATTTAAGTGGTTAAGATTAAGTGGGGCACACGTTAGATTAAATGCTTAGATTGGTGAGTTGGGTTAATGGGTAGATGACCTGACTTGTAGTTTTGACCCAATGACTTAAGCCCATAGAATATTCTCTTAACCTAATCCCTATTTTAACTGCATGTCCTTATCTCTTCTCACTTATCTCTGCAACTCCTCCCAGTTAATCTTCGTCTTCTTCATCTTTCAACTTCCAAGCCATTCCAAGCTTTAGGATCCAACCATCATGAGGATATTTCCAATGTCGGGTTTTAGGTAGGAATAACATAGATCTGATCACCTTGGCATTTCTATCCCATCTCTTGTATCAAATTGGTGTTATCTTCTTATTCTTTCCAATATCGGGTTTTAGGTAGGAATAACATAGATTTGATCACCTTGGTGTCAGATTGGTGTTAGGATTGTGATCGAGCGCCCTGGTAATCTTGGATTGGGTATTGGTTAGGATCTATTGCGTTTTCTTCAAACCGCGGACCTTAGGCAAGTACCTAACCATAATTTGTAGATTTAATGCTGGTGTTCCTCATTGATTCTTGTGTGTGGATGCATCTAGAAATCCCTTTTTATGCCCTTTTCATGTGATAATGTTATTATTCGATGAGATTTTGAGAAAAACTGTTTTACATTTATGATTTTGTGTAATCGGGTAATACTTTAGATTGGGTGGCTAGTGTGAGTTGGATACAATTCACATCCATCGGACACCGTGTAGCCAAGAATGAATAGAATTCTAGAACAGATCGCCTGGATCTGTTACCACAGGTTGGATTGTGGGGCCCAGGTGGACCCTACTGATGTTTGATCAGGACCGCATATCCGGTAGTGGACCCTCAGGCGACCTTAAAAGGCTGGACTCGTAGGCAGCGGACCCCGTTTGGGCCATCATCTTGTAGCCTGATCAACAGAGGACGTGTTTAAGAGGAAAAATCAGTTTGGGCATCAGACGGTGATGGGATCCACTGGGTGGTTTGATCATAGATATGGGCCAACCCTTTTGCCGTACAGGGATGGGCGACAGCGTGTGTGAAGATGATCTGGGTGTTTGATCACCGGGACCCACTATCCATACACCCCTTGCAGTGTCTGACGTGATGCCTTCTTATTCCAGGCTGGGTTTCTGTGTGGGTGGTTTTTTAACTTGGACATGAATTGGAAAAGGGGAGCTCTATTGGCACCACGAAATTTACTCTTCCCACCGCGAAAAAAAAAACTTTTCCTAAACTACCCCTCTTTCTCCCTCCTCCTCCTCCCTCATCTTCCCTTCCTCTCCCACCCTCCACCCTCCCTCATCCCCCCCCCCCCAGTCTCCGGCGGGGAGGGAGCCCCGGCCGGCTGGCCTCCCTCCCCCTCTCCCTCTTCTTCCCTCTCTCCCTCCCTCTCCCTCCCACTGCAACCCGATCTCCCTCCCCTCCGGCGACTGGGAGGGGGAGGGGGATGGGGAAGAAGAGTAGGGGAGGAAAGGAGAGGGAGGGAGAGAGGGAAGAAGAGGGGGAGGGAGAAGAAGAGTAGGGGAGGGAAGGAGAGGGAGGGAGGGAGGGAAGAAGAGGGGGAGGGAGAAGAAGAGTAGGGGCTGCAGCAGTCGACTGGGAGGGGGAGGGAGAAGAAGAGTAGGGGAGGGAAGAAGAGGAAGGGAAAAGAGAAGGGGAGGGAGGAAGAAAGAGGGAGAGGGGGAGGGGGAGGGGGAGGGGGAGGGAGACCGGCCAGTCGCCCGGGGCTTCCACCGCTGGCTGCCGGCCGGGGCTCCCTCCCCGCTGGCGACTGGGGGTGGGTGTAGATAAGGGAAGAGGGTGGAGGGTGGGAGAGGGAGGGAGGAAGGAGGGAGGAGGAGGAGGGAGAAGGAGGAAAGGAATAGAGGGAGGAGGGCTAGTTTAGGAAAAAAAATTGTCTTCTACTGCGGTGAAGAGAGAAAAATTCGTGGTGCCAATAGCACCACTCATTGGAAAAAGGGTTCTGTGACTGGCCACGGTTTTGAAAAAGGGTGAAGGCCCTTGTGACATCACATAGTGTCATGTGGGGTTAGTATTAATACCATGATTTTCTAAAAATTAGAAAAAAGGGCCATGTTTGTTTTATAAACTCAAATTAGACCCTTTGGCTTATTTTATAAGGAATTGAATTTGGATAATGTTATAGATGAAATCCTCGGGGTTTCTAAAATTATAAACTAAGATTGATATTTATCATTATTATTTGCAAATTAATTTTGAAAGGTATCTTTGATTTTAATGTGTTAAAATTATATCTTTATACCTTATTAATTGGATCATTGGACCTGAGTAAATACCGACCGGGCACACAGTATATTACCAACGTGGGGTTTAGTACTTCGTATGACATCGGGGAAATCCTAGTGGATTCGAGCTCAACCCATCTCTATTGGAAAACCTTTAATTGGGTCTATGCACCATTGATTGAGAAGGGATATGTTGACCTTTTATCTATTTAGAGATTCCTATGGTTATTGGGTACGAGACTTTATGTTTGACTTTAGGATTTGCTTGTGGTTATTCTTTGACCTTCGGGTTTGCATATATGACTGAGATTGATGATGGTTATTAGCTGCATACCCTATATGGATTGGATATGGACCGTGATGTGGCTTGGCAATCGATTGAGATATTGTAGAGGTTTATTCGAATGATTTATCGATATTGATTGTTGATTATTGTGCAACCAGTCCTTCACTTTGACTTAGGTTTCTATGTCAGAGCATTACAGATCACTAGGTTTATTCTATTATAATATGTATATATATGTACATCGATTGGGTCATAATTAAACGATTGCAGTTGTAATTGGACGGCTGATCACCGATGTGAACGGACACTGTAATATCTGCATTGATTGTTTGACTGGTATTCCGAATTATCTATCGATTTATGATTGCCGAAGTGATTTAGATAGTTAGGGTTGACCACGCAAAGCAGTTGCTTTGCTTCTGTGTAATTATTGTATTGCTCTATTGTGTAGATTGGATTTAGGTTATACATTCTTTACATCGTTATTATATTGTTATTCTCTTATGATTATTACTTGTCATTACTCACATTGATCTTGTGTTTTATTTATAAATTATGCTTTCGTACTTGCTATTTACTTTGTTTATTGGTGCATAGGTACCGATCCCTACCCTGCCTTGGAGACGGTAGAGAGTCAAACGTTTCAAGCGTTTGAGCCAACTGATGAATCCGAGTGGAATGCCGGAGACGGTGTTGGAGCCGTCTGAGCCGGCATGAGAGTGAACGTCATCTTAGCAATTCTTTAGATGAACTTCCTTTAATGATAAACATTTCTTAGTAATTGTTTTATTCATTCTACAACTTTAATTAGTAATGTTTATTTGATTTTCGTGTTGGATCTTATTTATGAATATTGAATACCAATTGAATAAGGCTTCCGTTGCATTTAATGAAATTTTATTTGGACTCACCGCGGTTTGTGATGTTATGTGAGTCCACTTTTGGAAGTTTGTGTTGTATTAAATACAGGAATTTGAATTTAATTTAATTTTTCACGTTTTTCCCCAATTCTTATTTTGGAGACGTGACACAGAGTTTATCTTGACTCGATCCAATCCATTCACTTATGACCTTTAATCTTATATACGAATCCATTTTTTTTTTTTTTTTGCTAAATAGGGAATTCGAACACCAAGAACTCTATTCCATGTTCCTTACCAGCTTAGCTAGAGCAGAAGAAAAATAAATATATTTAGTCTCTCATATTTATAAGTTGCTAAATTTGAGTTCAAATATGTTACTTGGTGAGATTGCAATGAGAGAATTTTGATCCCTCTTAGCAGGTTGAGTATTAATTGTGGAATCAACTGCAATGAGAGAATTTTGATCCCTCTTAGCAGGTTGAGTATTAATTGTGGAATCAACTCGAAACCAGCACCGCAGCATGTTTTATCAATCAGGTTAAAAATATTAGTTCAAACTTAGCCGTATTGGTAAGTTAGGTTAAGAATTGTCAATCTAAAGAGTTCATATTTATTAGTCACAAAACATGGCTCATGTTTGAGCCATAAAACGAAAAAAAACCAAAACCTTGGATAAGGACGTCCTTACTGTAGACATAATATCACATTTTTGGTTATCCTCACAGTACAATAACACACCAAAAGTGCCCTCTCCCTCTCCCTCTCCCTCTCCCTCCCACTTCACCTGATTCAAGGTATGATGGACCTCAATCCAGGGATGGCAACAACCAACAGCCCATGTTAAACAGGTGACTTGCCCAAACCACCCCTATCTGGGGTGGTTTGATAGTGGTTTTGTCGTTTAGGATTGGTCGGGTTCATAGATTTTGATCTGATTGAAATGAGTTTGGGTCGTAACTGTCTTGACCTGTCCGGCTTGTTTCATGCTAAAGGATTTGGGATGACCCTTTTAATTTTAAACTTAATTTCGATTTAACTTTTAGAACCCAATTAATAAATGTGCTGGGTATATAACATACATGTGATTCATAGTGGTCACACCTATCGAGACCCAACCCAATGACCCATTCTTCTCGGACCAATCCTAGGACCCAAATTTAATTTTGTGGGTTGGGTCCTTGGTTCATTCTAAACACTCTTTTTGGGCCCATAGGTAGTACCAATAGCCCTTAAAAAATATTCTCCGCCGGAAGAAGCAGAGAAAAACATCAGGTGGCCTTCACCTCTGCAGTGCACCCAGAAACTGAGGAGAGATTTCAGAGCGTAGAAAGCTCTCTTTCCCTTGTTCAATTGATCGATCGTTTGATTGAGAGGGAGAGAAAGAAAGAGAGATGAGTGAGGTAGAATTAGAAGAAGAAAGGCCTTCGCCTCACATCTTCATACCGGATACATGGATTGAAGCTGCAGACTCTATTGCTTTTGATTCAACGACAACCCCCATTGCCTTTGTATGTGGCCCCAAGAACACTGGAAAGTCCACCTTCTCCCGCCATCTCCTCAACACTCTCCTTAACAGGTTTCCTCTCTCTTCTTCTTTTCTCTTTCTCTATTTGTTAGTTTCTATTGCTTTAATCGCTTCTTACTTATCAATGATCAAATGGGTTACTGTCTTTTCATTGTTTTTTGTTCCTATAATATAATCATCGTGTCGTAAAAGACTGGAATAGTTAGGATGAGGAAATCAGAGTGGACGCGGAGCTTAATGTTGGGACTTGTGGGTTTTGAAATGGGGTTCTTAGTTTTTCTTGATAGCATTTTTTTATCTTCAGATATAGGAAAGTGGCTTACTTGGATACTGATGTTGGGCAGCCAGAATTTACAACTCCAGGTTGTTTATCTCTTCATGTCATCCATGAACGAACACCAGGTATGATCTTATTATTATTTTTTGAAAATTTGGGTTTGTCTTGATTGTTCCTTGGTTATGTTTTGAAGTACTGGAAAATGTTGGTTATCTACTCTACTCTGAAACATTTGGAGCATTGATTTGGGAAAGCTGTTTTTTTACTGAATGCAGCATGGGCCCCCAAAATGATGGAAGAATTATTGGCAGGCTATTTGTCCAACATATTTGATTCCCATGTAATTTGGGGTTCAAATGAACACACCCATTCATTGGCATGCACCCTTAATGAATCGGTTGATTTTCCTCATTGCTGAAATTGAAGTTTTTGAACTTGGGTGTTCTTGTTGTGGGTTTTTTTTTGTATGACCATGCTTTTCATGTTTCTTGCTCACAGATTTGACAATTCTCTCTCTAAAAACACCTGAGAGGTATGCACTCAAAGTGTCTGAGATTTTTGCATTGCTTAATTTTGGTGTACTCAGTTCCACATGCCTTTTTTATTGAACCCTACCCATTGGTAATCATTAATGTGCTATAGCTGAAGGTGTTGATTCTTTCAGGTGTTTGTTCTTTGGTGATACGTCTTCCAAAAGGGACCCAAAAACTTACTTGGATAATATCCTCCGCCTTTATGACTACTTCCACACAGAGTACTATCAATCTAATGAGCTTAAGAGTCCCAGAAGGGTTCAGTTGCCTCTTGTTATTAATACAGCTGGATGGGTGAAAGGTGCTTTTCAATTCAATTGTCATTTTGCTTAGTTTGGAAACCACGTCCTTAATGAAAACTTAAGATCGAAAAATTAAAATCTTTTATGAGTGCTTGTTGATAGAAAGTTTCTGTATTTTAATATTATATCATCATCATCATCTGTTTGGGTCAGCATTTTGATATTATTTATTGATGCTAAAATGAGGTCTAAATGCTATGCTTTTTTTTTCCTTTGTACCCAAGGTATTGGATATGATATTCTGGTGGAGATGCTCAGACACATTTCACCTACTCATGTTGTTAAGATGCGCGTCTCTGTTGAGAGTAAGAATCTGCCAAGTGGGGCATTTTGGTTTGATGAAAGTCAAAAGGGGCATGCTAGTCTGATTGAAATCAGTGCAACATTCCGAGATTCTTTAAAGAGATCGTGAGTTCTTTAACAGTATAGTTTCTCATTCAACATTTTCATTTTATTTTGTTTATATGTTCTGCCTAGGATATCATTAGAAATTGCTTTCCTTTCATTGCAAGTTTGATGCAGAATGATTCTTCTAATAGCTATTTGTTTCATTGATAAAAGTGCATTTAGATGCATGTCAGCTAATGGCTGATACAATGTGTCCTTATTCCTTAGTATCTTTTATAGACTTTTGAAGCATCTAGTTGTACAGTGTGAGTACGTGGAAATGGTATTTTAACTGTGATGCAGTTTACGTGCAGATATCATTTTGAGCATAAGTATTTTGCCTTGTGCCAGTTCTAGTCTAAGTAAACCGGGGATGCATCAGAATGGAAATAAGTTTAAAGAAAAGCTGCCACTTGCTATACTAAAATAGGTTATACTTTGAGAATTAGCTTCATGCACAAGATCAGAATCAGCTCCCATGAAATTGCCAAAGTGTGACTACCTCAATGTTCAAGATAGTAGAATGGGGAGACCAACAATGACCTTGAAGTGGTGAGAAAAGACAGTAGATTTTGGAATTGTGGAGGACTGTACTTTCAATAAGCTTGATTGAGTAACATCCAATTGATAAAATAACAAAATGATTGTTGATTGGTGATTGAGAAACAAAGTGTGGTTGAGCCCAACAGCAGGAGAGAAAGTGGGAAGCGCTTATTTCAATAAATTGCCAGTTCAAATGGAGATCTTTATGTTCATGCCATTTGACATGGGGACTTTGAATTGTTAAAACTTACCCTTGACCGTGTTCAAGAATGGCTTTTTCTAAATTTTTTTCAATTAAACAAATATTGACTTCATATTATATTCCATATTAGTGTTCATTTGTCTTGTGAATATGTGATTGCATGACTGATATACTGTATTGAGTGCAAAATTTTCATGCCTTCTATGGCTTATGAAATTGCTTGAGACTAGAATCATTCTTATTGCACCCATCATGTACTATGTGATTTTGTAGGGTTATACAAAAGGATGCACAGCTTCTGCGGGACACTCGAATTATGGCTTACTTCAGGCAGTGCTTCCCACAGGAAATGAATATCACAACAAGTGAGGAGCTTGCTCATGCCTTGGCTTCCCATCCTCCTTATGAAGTTCCTATTGCGAAGATTAAAATCATGCATCTCCATTGCCAGGTTTTACTGGAACATGAATCTTTGTTTAGTAGTTTGGTTTTGAATTTATTTATATATATACTTTTGTTTCCCATCTTGCATTTTTAAGTCCCATTTCTTGTGTAAGGTATGATAATTTCTAAAACAGGAATTATTCAGGACTTCATCGTGGTAGAATTAGGTTAGAAAGATTTGCATGAAAAACTATAACACTCCATTATATATTTATCATTTCAATGTAATTGTACCATGATTAATAAATTATGAGTTTCTTTTAAGTTGGATTTGTCATCAATTTTTATGTTTCTGCCTTGCCATTTGCTATCTTCGACTGATGTGCTTTAAATGCTATCATTAGGTTCCGGACAGTGAAGTCTCTTACAGTTTGAATGCAACAATTGTTGGCCTTGCAGTTAGTTGTACAAAGCCTGAATCTTCTACACCTTGGTGTGTTGGACTTGGTAGGTTTTTTTTTTTTTCTTTTCTTTTTTACTCAAAATATATCTGCTTTGTTGGTACTTTCATATCTGTATTTTTTTTTCATGAGTTTAAAATTCTCCTTATACAGATACATACAGACGCGTGTATTCCTTTTATTGATCGCGTCCTCCAATAGGACCAATACGGGGTTTTTCATGGTTGCCTGCATCAGTTGTAAACAGCAGTTTCCATACAATCAATGGGAAATCTTATGAACACGAGAAAAAATTTATATCTATCCAATTTGACTCTCTAGGACTGCTTACTCCGAAAGATGTAATTTCCAATCTGTAATAAAACTTGGAGGTGGATTTTTAAAAGCCCATGTGGGACTATTAAAAAAACTTAATTACTCTAAAATATTTTTCCAATATGGCATGTCCTGGGCGTCTATATTGACATGTTCCTTCTAGGTTGCTGAGTACATGGTTGGTTAACATGGAATCTTTGACTTCTATATATGTTGGTGTGAAATCCTTTATCATCTGTGGCATCTGTCAACAGGTGTGGGCTCATTCTTAGCTACATTCAGGATGAACTGTGGAATCAGGTGACCTAGGAAATTTCAGGAAACTAGGTGCTTCATTTTAACATCATTTTGACATTGCGTGGTACTTGTGAAAGAAAATGTGGCTAGCATGGAGAGCCACATTCTCATAGTGATTCTCTAAATGTTTATATCTTGGTGTTGATTTCAGCTATGGACTTTGAAAATTCTATTTTTATCTCAATGAAAAGTTTTTGTCTTCGGCTATGGAGGTGGAGTTAGGCATGTTCTTTGACCTGTGAATGAGGAGGCTGATTTGTCGGCTTAGAGAGGGGCTTTGGATTAGTTTTCTGTGTTGTGCCGTTTTGTTTCTGCTTTTGTTGGAGGGCCGGTGTGTATAGTGCTCATATTCCTTTATTCACTGTCCTTTTTGCTTCTCTTTGATCTGTAATCTTGTTTCGCGTTTTTGGTTTAACATGTTATCCTGTTACTGTTCAAAGGAAAAAAAAAATGGCTAGGAGGAGATTTCTGCTCAGGCTCAACTTCAGACCAAACCAAACCAAACCAAACCAAGCCTTTCCCCCCTAGGTGGGGTCGGCTATATGGATTTGACGACGCCAATCAAATCTGTTTAGGGCCATGTCCTCCGTTAGATCCATGTAGGCAAGGTCATGTTTAATAGTTTCTTTCCAACTTCTCTTGGGTCTCCCTCTCCTTCTCCTACTCCTGGCAATCTCCATGCTTTCACACCTTTTAACAGGTGCCTCCGTTGGACCAATTAGTTGGAATTCACCAACTATTGGAGGAAGTAAATCCCAATGCATTTTGTGGAAGGCAAGCATGACTCACGTGTATGATCTATGTACCAGCTTAAAATGGGAGAGTGCAGCACCTCATATGCATTGTTCATCCTCTTAATTGAATCCCCTATTATATTTGATATAAGAGTTTAGTAGCAGGGCAATAAAGTTTATTTCCTTAAGATTCTTCTGTTTCTCTTTCATGCAATTAGGTTCTGTTGCTATGCAGTTGTGCTTGTGCATGTGTCACTGGTTTTGCCATCTAGTTTTTGGAAGCTGTCATTATATTCAATAAATTAATTTTTTATTTTGAAATATGCTATTAATTCCTCCTTTTGGGAACATCCTTTGAAATTATCATTTTTACTTGTGTTGGAACTTAGAAAGCTGTTTCAGTTATAGTTTCACACCCATATTATTTAGTTTGTTCAACAATTTTTTTGTCATGCAATTCTCTGGTTCTATTTTGCATTCTTCTTATGCTTCTGATGGTTTGACTGTACCAAACCTTTGATAGTGAAACATCCTTTACATCACTGCCAATGATTTTTCATTTCATTAGATTGGTTATGCAAGTTTTATTATCTGCTACTTCTAGATAATTATGTGTCACAGGAGAGCCATTGCCTCATTGTCTTGTATCTACTGGATCTGTTTTCTTTCCACTTGACACAAATCATTTTCTTTCCAACTTGATGGAGTTTGAATGTCATGTGATCTATTTTATATATATTTTTTATCATTCAGGAATTGTAAGGGCTGTTGACGTTTCAAAAGGTCTACTTTATGTCATTACACCTGTTGCACAACACAATCTGGAGAAGGTAGATATTCTTCTACAGGGATTTATTGAGATTCCCACTCGTCTATTGCAGGTGATTGACCCATTTGCTCTGTTTTTTCTGATATTTTTGTGATGAGTATTTTATGCTTCTGATTATTTTAGATTGAATGTTTCATTCTTCACAAAGCAAATGATATGACAGACTGTCATCTAAAGAGCAAGACAATTATACAGTTTTATTATATGATGTGTGACTTGCTCATGTGGGGTTTGGATGACAGTTCTTTTACAAAATTTATTGTTACAAAAAAAAAAAAAATCATACATCAATTGTGGTTAGTGGTTACCATCGGTGGTCGTTTGTTTGTACTCATTTACATATGTAAATGATTCCTATGTGTAATGTTACGCATCATCACATTTGTTTGCGCTCATATATGCTTGTGGTTCGTCAATGAAGCGCGAAAATGGTGTGTAAGACCATTTACACATAAAAACCCACACCTGCATAGGTGCAAAAGTGATTCACACCCTCTTGCACAAAAGCATGAGTACAGTCTCTTACACGGTGATTGCATATCTGTGGGGCCCATGAACCACCTTTATTTTTTCTAATTCTTGTGGGTTCCATATTTTTAATCCAAACTGTTCATTTTGTTTATTGAGCTAATAAACCTCTAGATCTTGAAGGTAATTATATTAAATCTTCATAGATTTTGAATAATTTGTGAGAAAGACCCAGCCTAAAGATTTAAATTTCTGCACTTTTGTGGTCCCCCAATTCATGATTTGAATCATTCAATATTCTTGCATTAATGGTGAATATCACGACGTTTAGTTTCATATCTAAATTATTCATGGATTTTGAGAAATTTATGAAGAACATCCAAATACATCTAAAACTGTTGGATGTACTCGTTTACTCATGTGAAAAAAATGGTGATTTTGACAAACATAGTAATGTGTTTCACATGCAACATTTTCATATTTAACATTTGCATATGTAGCATTTACATATGTAAATCTCATTTTTGTATCAATGTCTAATTGGCACATGACCTCTTGGGTCTAATAGAAAGAAAAAGTATCACGAACATGTATGTTCTGGAGGTTGTTCTTAATTTTCATTATTGGTTGGATCTATAGTTCATATCATCTTTTTCTTAACCTCCCTCCACTAGGGATTGACTGTTTTTATCACACAGATCAGGGTCACCATTTAAGATCAATTATTTAACATGGCCAAAGGGGCTGTTGGGGAAAATTAAAAGAAAAAAGAGTGCAATTGAAAAAAAGAAAAAAGAAAAAATAACATGCAAAAGGTGTACAACTTAAGATAATGTCATAAAGACTAATTCCAGTACGTCTCCCACTTACAATGATCCAATATTGCATGTGGACTAACATAAATTCTAACCCTGGATGAAATGCCTTTGCAATGTGTTTCTTAAGCCTGCACAATAGGCATGTTTGGGTAATTCGCTTGTAGAGTGAAGTGAATTGAATGGTCTCGTTAATAAAAATGAAAGGGATAGGGATCAAATGAAAAGGTATCAAATTTCAAAAATCACCTCTTTTTTTAATAAAAAAAAGGTCAAAAAGTGACCAAGCACGGGCAGGGAAGAGCAACCAACGGACTACTCTCCTATAGTCAAATTAACCTTGTTGAAAATAGAAACACTAAAAAAAAAAAATTTAATATAAATTTTTTTCAAAATAATCATTTTGTTGTTGATGTAGACAAATCACCTGAATCATGTGATTCAATACAATTCTATGATTTATGCCTAAATCCTGAGAATTACCTATAAATGGGATTCCACTTATGGATTTTTCCCCCCTAGAATTCACTATGAACCATAAGATTCATGTCCCAAATAGTTAGAATTTTAACAACGATGTGAACAAATAATGCCTGAAGATACCCTTCAGGTGGGGATGAAAAGCTTGAAGATATGGTTCACTTAATGAAACCATCAATATCATGATAGGCTTGGGCAATGGCAAAGCTAGAGAGGGCGGCATTGAAATCTGTCACGAATTCATGAAAGGATTAAATGTGAAGATATAAATGATATGTTAAGGGTTCGGATCCTCTGAGTGCCCGAATCTCGCTTCCAATGAGGGTTGTGGAATCCCAGAGTGGGGCCCACTTACTGAATATCTGAATCGCTCAAAATAAACTCTCACCCCTTAAGTGGGCTCTTCCCAATTATCGCTCAATCTTACAATGGGACCAACTCCTATTGGCGTAAAATTTGTAGTCAACCCATAGATGGCATCGGCCTTCATTTTTAACTGTTTGGATTTTCAATAGGTTATCCCTATTGTGAGGTTCCATTTCTCTCATCGTATAATGAGAAACACTCAAAGTTAAGGTGGGGCAATTGCCCACCATTGACCCCGCTCCCCGTTCTCTCTCCCTCAGCCATTGCGTTTGGGCATCTTCTTTTAGCATTTGTATAAAAATAATATTTTATGAAAAATTGCATATTGTGTTAAGTCACAAATATGTGACAATAAAATGTTTAATAAACCAAACCAAGCCTTTTCCCACTAGGTAGGGTCGGCTATATGGATTTGACGACGCCAATCAAATCTGTTTAGGGCCATGTCCTCCGTTAGATCTATGTAGGCAAGGTCATGTTTAATAGTTTCTTTCCAACTTCTCTTGGGTCTCCATCTCCCTCTCCTACTCCTGGCAAGTTTAATATGAAATAAAAACATGATAGGTGGAGTGGACTAACTAAAATCAATTGGACACATGCCCTTTATTCATCATCATCGAAGCCTTGTTCCAACTATATTGGGGTCAACTACATGAATTATGTTTCTCCATTCCAATCCATCCTTAACCAAATCTTTGGATAGGTTGCACTTCTTGATATCTATCCCTACTACTTCCATCCATGTCCTCTTTAGCCTATCCATTTTCCTTGGTGGGCCATCAACTTGTATGGAAATACTTCTCCTCAATGGTGTTGTTTCCATCTTGCATCATTGGACATGCCCAAACCATCTCAAATGAGTCCCTCTTACTTTATCCTCCATTGATGCTACCTCTAAATGCTCTCAAAAGCGCTCATTTTTTATTCCATCTTTCCTAGTTTTACCACATATCCATCTGATCATTCTCATCTCTGCCACACTCATTTTGTGCAATCGTTACTTTTTTATTGGCCAACATTCTGCTCCATAGATCATAGCCGGTATACTCGTTGTCCTGTCCTGTAAAAATTTCTCTTAAATATGTACCCCCTAATGTCATAAAAATATCAACCGTGCTACAGAGCCCGAAAACTTTGCCCGGGCTCTGGCACGGAACCCCAGAGGGCCGTTGGATCCCGGCTTGCAACTGGGATCCAACGGCCCTCTGGGGTTCCGTGCCAGAGCCCGGGCAAAATTTTCGGGCTCTGTGGACTTTCCCTAAAAATATTTTACGAACACTTAACCATGGTTGCACTTTTTACTTGATGCTTTATTAACCACCATCTTTAAAACCGTTGCCTTAACAAAAGAAGAAAAGGAAGAAAAAACAGAAGAGAAGAAAAATGTACAACTGAAATAAAAAATTGAATAGCAATTGATACCACTGAAGATACTATCTTCAAGATTGTGATTTCCCCACCGGTTTTTTTTTTTTTTTTTTTCTTTTGAATGGTTAATTTCATTAAAAGAGCAACCAGTACAAGAGACTTACACCGAAGAGGAGAAATAACACCAAAACCCCAGGAAGCAGGGATCGAGCTTCACAGACCCTACTAGATCCACAAGTTAGAAAGAAAGTCTCTTAATTACAAGAAGGCTCCCTAAAGCTTGACTACGTGACAGCCACATCCTTCCAATTGAACATGATTTGGTCTACAGAATAGTCTCACCCATTGAGCCACAAAAAATTTAATTTTTTTCATAAATTGATTCTCCATTCGTTGCGACTCCTTCAAAACACCCAGTGTTCCTTTCCTTCCATATATGCTAAGTCACTGCAAGAAAGGAAAGATTCCACATTTCCTTCCCTTTATGTGACCGTAAAGGAGATTTCCAAGCCATAAACAGATATTGGATATTCTTTGGGAAGACCCAACTACAACCAAACCAATTGATTACAGTATTCCAAATCTTCACAACACTGTGACACCTTAAAGGGAGATGTTCTATTGTTTCCTCATCTTCCAAACACGTAGGACAAGCATTGACCAGTATCTTCCCTCTCTGTTTAAGGTTATCCATAGTGAGGATTCAGCTTCGGAGAACTAACCACCCGAAGACCAAAATTCTTGGTGGTGCCTTTAACTTCCAAATATTTGTTGTCTATGATCTCCTCCCTGTCCTTTTGGAGATGGCCGAATAAAATGATGAGACGGAGAATGAACCGTCTTTTGAGGCTTTCCAGATCCTATCATCCTCCCCCTCTTTAGTAATATCCACCTCCCTAAGAAGATTTATAAGGGATAGAAACCGCCTTTCCTCAACGTCCCTCAGATTTCTCCTGAAGATGGGGCACCATATTAGCTCCCCATTGTTGCCTTTTTCAAGATAGTATTTAACCTTTTTGCTTCTCCAGAGCACATTTAAACAAATCTGGGAATTTCTTTTCTAGCGGCCACTCCCCTATCCATGTATCTTTTGAAAAGAGAATCTTCTCTCCCAAGCTAACCCGGTACTTAATATTTTGCATAAACTTCTCATTATCAGATATTATGCCTTTCCACATCGGTGAGAATTTATACTTGTTATGATTAGTCTCTGATGCAGTACGAATGGTTAAAAGAGCCCTGGGCCCACATGATGGACCCAACCATCCAACCCAGCCTTTTGGGTCCATCGGTTGGGTCCATCATGTGGGCCGAGGGCTCTTCTAACCATCTGTACTGCATCAGTCTCCCATCCATCCCTTTGGTTGCCATATTTGGCCGTCAACACCTTCCTCCATAGGCCTTCTTACTTATCCCCCAGCCTCCATAGCCATTTCCCTAGCAGAGCTTCATTCATGTTGCTCATTGATTTGATACCCAAACCTCCTTCCGACTTGGATGAGCAGATCGAGGACCAGTCCACTAGATGAAAATCTCGTTCCTCACACCTCCCTTGCCACATGAAATCCCTTTGCAACTTCTCTATCATATTTATCACTGATATTGGGCATTTCAGAAGTGACATAATAAACTGGGAGATTTTTCATCATTGCTTTTATAAGAGTTATTCTACCTCCCATAGATAGGTGGGTAGCTTTCCAAATAGCCAGTTTCTTTTGCATCCATTCGACTACTGGATCCCACACCGATTTCTTCGCCGCCCCTAAAGAAAGGGGAAGGCCCAAGTACTTAACTGGAAACAATGTCACTTTGCAACTGAGAACACCTGCTAGCTGACGTGTCACTGATAAGCCCGACACCGCTTCAAAACAGGTTAGGATGGCTTTCACATTTCTGACTTGGTCCTCGGACGCTTCACAGAAGATGAGTGAATCATCAACAAATTGTAACAGGGATACTGGTGGAGCCGTATCACCCACTTTAAAGCCCGTTATCAATCCTTGGTTCTCTACGGCCTTTACCATCCTGCTCAACGCCTCTGCTACAATTACAAATAGGAAAGGTGACAGTGGATCTCCCTGCCTTAGCCCTCTTTGAGCTTGAAAGAAGCCTTTTGGTGTACCATTGATCATGATAGAGAACGATGCTGAGATACACATTCCTTGATCCATTTCCTCCATTTTCCACCAAACCCCATCCTTCGTAAAAGGTATTGCGGGAAACACCAGTCCACTCTATCATATGCCTTTTCTAAATCCAGCTTGCATATCAAACCTGGTATTCTTTCCTTGTCCTAGCTGGATGACATTTCCACTTTTGTATCAACAAGTATCAAAAGAAAAAATATAAGACTGAAGAAAGAAATTTCAGAATTTCCTTTTAATTTGATGATCTCCATTGTAGAATATCACCTATTTATATACATGAATTATAGGCAATCTATTCCCCTAATATAGGGCATTACAACCCAATTTGGTATAATCTTTGTAATTAACTAATCTAATGAGACTATTATCAAGAAGGATTACGACTGATTATGGTACAATTCTGGTGTATATATTGTAGTGATCCTCAAGATCTTGTAGCTTGCAAGACCTCTATCTTTAACATTATGGTGATCTGCATGCGGACTTAAAAAATCCTGCCACTGGATGTGATGCCCATATTATATGTTGCATGAATCTTTGAAGTGAGCAACATACCTATGCTGGACAATGGACATAGACACAACAATGTGCCTGATATTGGAACTATAAATTTTTCCTTCATAAGGCAAACATCAGGAAAATGATTAATTACATCAGCCAAATCAAGAGTGGTACTTGGGTTATTGATACTCTTGTTATTAGGGATGCTATTGTAAGTTTCTTTGAGGAGTTCTTTATGGGGGAGGTTTTGCCTAGACAATCTTTGGAGTTTGTTTTCCTTCGATCGCTTCTGGTCCTAAGGATTGGATTGAGAGAGATTTCGAGAAGATGAAATTAATGTAGTGATGAAAGAGTGTGCAAGTGATAAATTACCAAGCCCAGATGGTTTCAAATTCAATTTTACTAAAGCTGGATGACATTTCCTTAAGTAGGATTTTTGTAATTTGTCATCATAATTTCATCGTAGAGGCCTGTTGAATAAAGAGCTCTACCTTTTTAACCCTTATTCCTAAGATTGTGAACCAGTGGAGTTGAAAGATTTCAGGCCTATTAGCTCAGTGGGGTGTGCTCTTGCCTATACATTGTTCTTTAAGATTTTGGCGAACGGATTAAAGAAAGTCCTCCCTGGACCCTCATCTTATTAACCCCTGTCAAGGGGCCTTTGTGCATCATAGACAGATTCTTGATGGTATTTTGTGTGCTAATGAACTCATTAACTTTAGGAAGCAATCCCACAAAGGAGGCACCTTCAAAATCGACTTGGAAAAGGCTTATGCCCATATGGAGTGGAATTTTATTGATTACATGTCAGGAAGGTTTGGCTTCGGAAGTAAATGGAGATGGAAGAAAGGATGCATTTCCACTACTTCTTTCACTATCTTGGTGAATGGTTCTCCTTCTCATCTGTTTAAATCTTCTAGAGGTCTTAGACAAGGTGTCCCTTAGTCTCCTTTTCCTCTCACTATGGTGGTGAAAGTGTTGAGTGCACTCCTCTTGAAGGCTGGGAAACTAGGATCTTATCAGGGGCAGTTACTCATCTTCAGTTCGCTGATGGAATGCTTTATTCAATTCATCTAGACGGGAAGAGATTGTAATGATGAAGAGAATTTTGAGATGCTTCCAATTGGTCACAGATTTAAAAGTTAGTTGGTCTAGGAGCATATTGGTGGGGATAGGGTGTATGGTTTTATTAGTATCTTGATCTTGGTTGTCTTATCCAAAATTAATGGTCGTTACTAGGCAAATGGTGGTGGAGATTTGGGGAAGAGAAAGAGGCCTTATGGAGAAAGATCATTGTTTCCAAATATGGTGAGGTAAGTGTGATTGGGTTCCTATTTCTTAGTATTCTGTTGTTCGGAATTAGAAAGCTTCTATGAGGTGCAGCCCTATTAAGAATAGACAAATGGCAAAGTGGTGTCCTCCTTTTGGTATCTTAAATTTTAACATGGCAGCTAGAGGTAAGCTCGGGCCTACAGGTATTGGCAGTGGTTTACTTTACACAATCGTAGAGGTAAAATTCTATGTATGTTCTCTAAGGGCATGTTTGGTAAACAGAGAGGAATCCTTTATTTAGAGAATTCCCTCGTTCTCCTGGATCTAACGTATCCACAAAGAGGATTTTCAGGGAGAGTTCCAGGTTTGGTAAATAGAGAGGATTACTACCATCTATGGATGTGTGATCCAATGGTTATACATTTTTTTTTACAATTTTCTCAAAATTTATCATGAACCAAGAGCTGATCTTTTACCCCATAGCTGTCCTTGGCTCTTTAGAGAATTTGAACGGTTCAGATCTTGCAAATGGGGCCCATTGGAATAAAAAATTAATATTTTAGAGTATGGACTCATTCTTAGATATCTCAAAACCTGTGACGGATTAACATATGAAATGTGACATAATAGCCATTTTGGACCTTCCAATAATGATTAATGGTTCAGATCTTGATTGTGGGACCCAAACAATAGGGTTCCAAAGCAAAAACGGTAACCTATAAGTTACCGGTTCTGCTACTGTAGCTCTGTCTTCTCTGTTTGCTGAGTTGAAAGTATCTTCAACAGCTGATATTTTCTTTCAATTTTGTCATGATCCATGATGAATCATGCTGTAATATTTGATCCCATAGCCATTTAGGCCTTATGAAGAGACTGAGCGGTTCTAATTTTGCAAATGGGCCCCATAGAAGTCCAGAAATCATTATCCAACAGTCTGGACTTTTTTGCAACTATCTCAAAGTACATGATGAATCAACAACTTATATTTGATCTCCTAACTGTTTTGAATCTTCTAAACGTGATTAACGGCTCAGATCATGATTATAGGAGCCATAAGGCCGGTTTCCAAAGACAGAAAGGGTACCCTATATGTTAGCACCAAAGCACTGTTCATCCACCTTTCTTCGAGCGCACGGAATTACAGAATCAGACGGGGGGAGGTCTGATTGGCGAAATATTTGCAAACGATGACGCAAGGACTCCTAACGATTTTCCACACAAAACCAAACGTGGGTTTTCCACTAGAGCGAGGAAAATCGTGAGGATTACTCGCGGTGGACCGTTGCCAAACGTGCCCTAAGGGTGTGTTTGTGCAACAGGAGGATTTGGCTCTTTGCGGATTTCAGAGTGAGATCCTATATTCCGACCCCTTACATAGGAAATTGAAATCCTTTCTATTGAGAAAAATCAGTTCATTTTTTTCCCTTTCTTGCAAAAAAAAAAAAAAAATGTGTTGCATCAAACGACTGAAAATGGGGCTGCACGGGAAATCATAACAATTTTGCTCTATACCATGGATTCTTCTCGTCACTCTTAACTCACCCTAAACATACGGGTATCAAGGAATTTAATAAGATAAAGGTTTTTTATTCTTGAACCTCTCCAGATTTTTTTTCTCTCAATCCTTTCATGGCTTCTTATTGGTGGAGAGTGACTCGTCCAAAGCCTTTGGTGTCTTTGCTTCATGTGGTCTTCAGCTTGTGGGTAGTTCAGCTAATGGCTTTGCAGATGCTCGAGCTAAACAAGGAACTTTGAGAGTCTTTCCTTTGTGTGCTTTGATTTTGTAATTTTGTGTTTTTGTTTTGTGTGTCCAGTATAAGGCTCTTATTCCCTTGTATTTGCTTTCCTTCTATTGCTTGGTAGTGTCATCTTTTTCTTTTAATATATCTTACTGTTACCTCCCAACATAGTTGGGACAAGGCTTTGATGATGATGATGATGATGATATCTTACTGTTAACTTTCAAGAAAAAAAAAAGAACTCTTTTCAGATTTTTCTATTACTACTTTAAGAATTGTTTGATAGTTACTATCACGTGTCTGCTTCTTTCAAAATCTTGCTAAAGCATTGATTCATTTATTACTTGATCATTTAGATTTAGATTTGTACATTTACATGCAAGTTAGGCATATTATTTTATTAAATTTATTTGGATATTGTTGCCAAATCCATGAATCCTATGTTTTGGGATTTGCTAAGTCGGACACCTCATATTAGTATCTGATTCCAATGTACATACCCGTACTTATGTAACTGAGGCCCACAACAATGTGTCTCTTAGGTCTACAACTTCAACAAAACACCAAACCAATTATTCCAATGCCAAATTAAAGAAAAACACAAAATGTACAAGCAGTAAGGGCCCATTTGTTTCATGTAATTGAATTCCTAGGAATTCTGAGACTTTTCTTTCGAAAGTATTTAAAATTTAAGAAGGTGAAGATCCAAAAATTACCATCAAATAATTTCCCCTTTACTACGGGAAAATGAATCAAGGGGCTTGTAAATCAAATCCTAGAAAATCTAGGGTCCCATCTACAATCCCACCTTATATCTTTCACCTCTTACCTCTTTAGTTTTCCTTTGTAGGAGCCCATCCGACCATGAATTCCTAGGAGTTCAATTCCATGCAAACAAATGGGGCCCTAATTGTTTGGTATAGTTGAATCTTGATTTCAATTCATGATTTATCTCTTAAACAGAAGATTGTGGACTATCATGAAATGGCACATGAAGAGTTGACCTTTTGGACAAAAAATATTTATTTAAAATAAATTAATAACGAAGGGTCATATTAAGAAGAGTGGCAACTATTGGTAAAAACTCACTCTTGTGAGATGTCATATAAAGGACTTACATCTTTGAACATTTCCAAGCATCGTCCAATCAATGGGTGATAAAGTTTACAAGACAGCAATTAGACCGGTTATGACTTATGAAGCAAAATGTTGGGCAATCGAGAAGCAATGCATGCATAAAATGAGTATAGCAGAAATGAAAATGTTGAGATGGATGTATGGTAATACTAGTAAAAGATAGAATTAGGAATGAGCGCTTTCGGAAGCATTTAGGGGTAGCATCAAAAGGTTTAAATCAAGAGAGACTTATTTGAGATGGTTTGGAGATGTCCAATGCAAGCTAGCAACAGTGCCATTGAGGAAAAGTTTTTTTATGCAGGTTGATGGCCCACCAAGGAAGAGAGAGAGAGGCTGAAGAGGACATGGATGGAAGTAGTATAGATAGATTTGAAGAACTGTAACCAATCCGAGGATTTGTCTTAGGATAGATTAGAATGGAGAAACAAAATTCATGTAGTGAACTCCAACATAGTTGGGACAAGGCTTTGATAATGATGATCCATTAATCCTCCAATATTTTCTAGAACATAGAAGGAATCGCAGAGAGAAGATTTTGGCTTGTAGCATAACACTATCTCTGGATATGTGGATTACCTTTGAACCTATGATGCACAGGATTGTCAATCTTAGAGAACTAAAGATCATTAATATGCCACTATTCACATTATACTATGGGCACTTGGTTCTTTATACTTGGAGCTACAATGTGCTTACCCTGGTATAGCTGAGTACCCCAGAGCTTTGCCAATATCCCATACTAGGGGCATTTGGTCCTTAAGATCATGCTTCATAGATGGTGTGCTTTTATTTGTATAGCACATGCTCCAAGCTTTATCTGCAGTCGATGGGACGTGGCCCTGACTTCCTCACTCGCATAGGCAAACTCGTAAGGGGTGCTTTCTGTCACTTTGCATACATCATGAGCTTGTTGAGGACTTGAAAGACTGTACTCATTGTAGTGAAAGCTCTGTTAATCTCAGAATGGAAGTTTTTCCTTCTAGACTGGACCATTGTAGGGTAGTGATACACTCAACGTGAGGACCAGGGATCAATCCCTGGTTTCTCTAGTGAGACTAAGGTGCCTTGCCACTGAACTGTCAGTGGTTTGGCTCTGAATGGGACTTAATTAAGAACAAGGCTCAGAATGGGTTCTACTGGATAATACATCTGGATATATTTCCTTTCATAACTTAAGAGCAGGATACTGTGACGACTATTTCAATTGATTTGGAACAATCCTATTTCACTCAAGTATTTTCATATCCCTGTAAAGAACCTCCAAAGAAGTTGATCCAGCAGACCACTGTACTAAGGGGCATAGTCACTTTGGTGCTATCTTGACGTACTTAAAATAGATTATCTAATATGGGGATTTGAGATCTTTATCTTATTATAGGAGATGCTAAAACCCTTAATTCATGGGACTATTAAGGTAGTGCTCCGTTTGTTGTGAATAGTATAATAACACATGCAGTTCGTGTATAGCATCAGTCTAATTACCCATTAAAAAAGTGGGTAACGGCACAGCATTTATTCAGAAATGCCTTATATGTTCCGTGGTGTTAGTTTGAGGTTTACAGGAACCTAGTTCATGGCAGACGGTTGGACTTGGAGAGTATCTCTTATTTATAAAAAAGAAGATGCTTGGAATGTGGCTGTATTTTTTTATTTTTTTTGGCAAAATGAAGAATACAGTACTGGTATATTGGTTTATTATTTTATTGGAAAATTGTGGCTTGTAGCAATTTTTTGATGGAAAATTTGCATGACCAGAAATCAGCTAGAATTCTGCAGTGTAAGCATTTTCACAGTAAAACTTTAAATATCTATTTAACTCTTTGTTTGGACTTGCTAAAACTTTGCAGGTGAGTGGGTGTATGTCACCATATATGTCTACAACTGTGCTGCCTAAAACTAGAGCCACTGAAAGTGGCCACAAGTTTACAGGTGATAAGTAACTTTTATTTAACAAAGAAGCCTGCTAGGCTCTGGGAGAAATGGGGAGGATTCGGATAAATTTAAAGTAGTCCATACTCAATACAATTACAACAAAAATATAATTTTATTTTATTTTATTTTACTGGTATAGAGGTCAGCAAATTGAACAATTTGCAGAATGAATATTGGATTATTTTATGATTTTGAAATGAAAATCTGATATTTTGGTTCTTCAATTGGGATTCTATGGAGTTGCATGGAGACTAAGGTTAATTAACATTGTATTCTACTTGCATATATTAGTTTAAAAGAAAGGGACACATTGTTTAATGGTGCTTGTGGGGGTGGCGATGTCGGAAGTGGCCCATTTTCTCGGCCTCGCCTTGCTGGATGGGAGCTGGTACCTTAACGAGTTCTATACATGAACTGAAAGGACTGTGTAAGTATCAATATTGCAAACTCCCTTATTTAAAAGGGGTAGTTTGTGCTTCCACTAAACCCATTTTCCTTTTTTTTTTTACCATATTTCATCTAGGAACAGTTTATGGACAAAGACATCTATTTCATTTAAGAGAATAGTTTGAATACACGGAACCAAATATGGGATGCAAATTGACAATGCAGGAAGGAGTCGCTAATGGACTTCTCATTGGCCGATTACATGAAGCATATATTGGCCATTGCAGATTTTTGGAATTTGAGATCAATAGTGAAGAATTTGTTCATTGGTGCAGTCCAACAGAACGCCTCGACCCTAGGTGGCACATGGTGTTTCCATACTCTTTTGCAAGGGAATCTAGCATTCAATCTCTGGCCAATAGCATGATAGAGAAATTTGGTGAAAAATTGTCCCCATGAAATCAGCATTTCCATTTACTGTCTTTGAAACAGACTTCAGAATTGGAATCTTGCAGTCATTCAGGTTCTTTTTAAATAAGAGGTTCCATTCTCATTCTCCCATCCACTTCACACACTTTCTAAATTTGTTTGCCTTTGGGATGAGACGAAGTTTCTAAGGTATGGTTCTTTCAAATTTGCCTTACCTATCCTACATTCTCCTTGAAACTCGCCCTCTCCCCATCCCCAATCAAAAAGTGAGTACCTTCTCTCAAGGTATCCCCAATTTTACTAGAGTGGTTTTCAATTATTGAGATGTCCTTCCATAGTCAATGCCCTCCCTTTCAACCCTATTTCAATTTTCAAGTAGAACATTAAGTTCAAGGAGATCTAGGTTTAATAGACGTTAGAAGAGTTCCTATGAAACTAATAAACCACTCTTCATGAGGACTTCTGTATCATTTAGTTTTCATGCTTGAATGATTTTTTTTCAGCTGAAATTCCGTGTTTCATAATCATTGAAATACCCCTCATCTGAATTATAAAGTACACTAGTGTTCATTAAATATGATACAAAATCATCAAACAGTATTGTTATAAATAAAAAAAGAAAAAAAATCATCAAACAGTATTGACCACCATCAATAGCATCAATTTAGAATCTATATGCAGAGATTGAGACAGGATCTCAGCTGTGAATTGAATGAAGAGGAAGAGGAAGAGGAAAAACGTGAATAATTCAAATTGTTCATCTAGCTGTTTTACACTATGGGAAGATAATAGAGCTGGTGTGCTCTTTGCAGATGGAATCCTCCTTTCTTTTTTTTTTCTTTTTTTTTTTTTGTATTGCTAGGTGACTATTCAGAAGGGAAAAGAAATTCGTTGACTTCCTCACAATTTTCATTTACAAGCCCATCATTAGATGGCAATTATTCTGTTTTGAAAATTCTTTTGTAGCATCTCTCATTCTGTTAAGATCTCCCCACTAGTACTGATTGCATGGCCCCATTGGAAAATGCCAATAATATTAGAGCTATATAAAAGAAGTTGAAGCAGTCAGTAGCTCAGTTGGATTATCACTCTAGCTCTGGAGACACGCTATACATCACCATTTCAGTTCTGTATCCTACAATACCTATCTTTTAGTTCAGCATTTCTGGTGGGTAAAACAGTGTTTACTTTCAAGCTGACTAAATCATCATAGACCTTGCAATGAAATGGTGTTAGCATTGTTCATCCAAGGTGATGGTTAAGGGATCCTTGTCTTTGGCCACTGGTTCTGCTTCGCCTGTAACACGTTTCAATCTTTGTATATTCCTTCCCCATCTTTATACTTTCTTTCATGGTATTTCGTATTTGTTTGTACTGCATTATTATGTTTTTTTTTTTTTTTTTCACATCCACGGACGAATGATACAAGCAGACCAGGAAAGCTCTTCTAATGTCAAAAGGTCAACAGGCTTTTGAAGTTTCAAGGGGCAGTTTGGCATGGATCAAGACTCAAGAGGTCTTGTTGTGGCCAAGTCCCAAAGGGACAGGTGTTACAGTAGACAAGGGGACCGCTTGATTTTACACCTGAATTCCTGATCCAGTCAAGAGTAAAAATAATTATTTGATGAGCCTGGAGGGTTGATCTTGCAGATAAGCTCTGTTGTGTTCACTTTCTCATACTTATATTTAGCCTTTCTTCATGAATGGTTTTTTTTTTTTTTTACATTTGAGCAAATAATTTTTTTTGTTCTTTTATTTATTTCAAGATTTTGAGGATGACCCAGATTTTGTTTTCTGGAAGTTTTATTTGCCAGCTCTATAACCAGATTCTAATCCCCCAATTCGAATGATTCTTTCCTTGAATGTTTAGAGCAGGAAATGGCTAGAAAGCCCCTTTTTTTCTATTTTTCAACAATTATGTCCATCTGAATTGCGAGTGTTTAACCCACAAGAAAAGAAGTTAAATCCTACTTCTCATTTTTGGAAGGCTATAACGATGGTTTCCTAGCCCGAGATGCAAGTGTAGAGGGTTTTGTTTGGAAAAAATACTTGAAGGGTGAAGTGAAGATTCAAGAGAAAATAAAATATTAGGGGGTCTAATCATAGTATGATGAAATTTAATTTTTAGTACCTTGACAAGGAACCTTTTTTATTTTTTGGGTTAAAAGTAGATGGATTTTTATTTTTAGTGGTCCTAAAATGTTGTTTTTTGACTTTTTTTAAAAAAAATGGAGGGAGTTTGGGAGGTTTGTACTTTTAATATGACCTCTGGTCTTTTCTTACCTCGTGAAAGGGGGTTTTACTTCACTCCACTTTTTTAGTGAAGTGTTTTTTTCCATTAAGAAATACAAGTTTCCATTTCTCTCTTCTTGTTTTTTTAAATGATAACAAAACTCATATTCAAAAGAAGAAAAGTGTCATTTCTCCTTATGGAAGTAATAAAGAATATAACCTAGACTTCGAAAAAGATGGAAGCAAAACGTCGGGGGCTTCCCTTTTATTGCTGGCATAATAAAGTGAAGGAGGAGGGTCCCTTTACTCGATGGTCATGTGGACCACATAAACTGGAGTTCCAACATTTGATCATAACAAATATGTTAAATAAATGTCAAAACTAACTTTAATAAATGATTTACCAAAGCAAAAGATCAACAAAAAAAAATAGTTAAAAGCAATCTTAGTCAATTATGACAAAATTTAGAATCCTTGTATGGCCGATTTGAACCAGTCATCTTATTGATCTCGCTAAAACAAACACGTAACCATAAACCGATCGAAAATCCGAGTTCAAATGTGCCTGTAATAATCAAACTAAGATTTCAACCATTCAATTTTGACTGAACTGGTTAATCCGGGTGTTAACTAGGCACATCAGCCTGTTTATCATGCTTCGTGGAAATTTGCTGCTAGCTTAGAATCGGGATCCTTTGATGGGATTTACCCACGGTGACCGACCGTAGTCCACAACGTCACCGTAGTGAGCATGCCATGCACACGAGTAGGACTGCACCAGCCGTGGGATAAAACCTCAATAGATCCGGACTCGCTAGCTTGAGCCATGGTTCAGAAACTTGGTACCTATCAACTCCACTCCACTTTGTCTGAGTTGATTTCGGGGGCCTGCTGAGTTGACTGAATCTTGTAGTTAGTAGTTACTCGACTTTAAAAGGACTTTGTAATGCACGTCCAAGTCATTTAAGTGACAAGAAGAGTTTTCGTGCTTTCGAACTTGCCTCAAGGTTTCGGCCATGACCAGTAGCGATCTTCTACTGTTCCTAATCATCTATTGGGAGACTGAGCGAAATATTCAGTTTCCATGACTGTCAAGGAGGCATAGGGCCTGTCAAGAATGGGACTACCCTGAATTTAGAGGAGTCCATTTTGATAATTTTAAATATCTATGTGGGGAATGTGCGTAGGAGAAAATTACCTTCTACTGAATTTCATTTACCACTTTTACGTTCTATTGTACTCTTTTTTACCAGCGAGAGTCCCGCACAAGGGCACTGCGGGATTTTACAAAGTAGGGACTTCTGAATTAAAGGCAGTGTCTAAATATTTTCAAACTTTGCCGTGCTGGACTCTTGCGAAAATCCCTTTGATATTTTATGATGTTTTTTTACATATAAATCATGTATACAAATGTAACTGGAGGAAAAAAGTTTTCAGATTTGAGAGAGAGAAATTTCCTCAATTGGGAGACTTGAACTCACAGCCTATTGAGCCATCCATTGAAGCAGATTTGGGATGAGAAACAGTTGCATCGGAACAGATCTGATAGATATCGATGAGAATGTTCTAACATGGCCCAGTTCTGTAAGCTCTACATGTACCTACATGTATCATGTAAAATTTGGGTCCCAATCCGATGCCAGCTCTAAGCCTTTTCTTTGGCTCCAGTTATTTAATTTGAGTTTGTGGGTCTGGTCCCTTTAGTTGCACTCAATCCTGGATCCCAAATCTCACTTCAAGCCAATTGTGATTACAATTAGACATAGCTCACACTTAAAATCTCTTGTTGAGAGACAGATTAATCACCAGAAACATGCATTAGTGTCCAGTTGGCGAGTGTAAACATCTAGATTTCACTAGAACGATCATTATATTTGACTACAAGACTAGCTACTTCCTATATAGGGCCAGTTTGGCACTTTACTTTTAAAATCAACTGGAGTGAAGTGAAATAAAAAGTATGAATAAAAAATATAGTGAGTTATGATGGTATTTTATTTTTATTTGTTGGGGATAGAATATTGTTGACTTTTGGTATGGGAAATTGAGTTTTTTTTGTCTTTTAGTGAGTAATTGTTGTTGCTTTTTGACTTTTTGTTGGAAAAGTTGGAGAGAGTATGAATAAAGAGTGGTGCTATTGGCACCACGAATTTTTCTCTCCTCACCGCAGGAGAAGACAAAATTATTTTTCCTAAACTACCCTTCCTCCCTCCTCCTCCCTCCTTCCTCCCACTCCCACCCTCCACCTCTTCCCTTATTTGCGCCCACCCCCAGTCGCCGGCGGGGAGGGAGCCCCGGCCGGCTGGCCGGTCTCCCTCCCCCTCTCCCTCTTTCTTCCTCCCTCCCCATCTCTTCTCCCTTCCTCTTCTTCCCCCTCCTTCCCTCCCCGCCGGCGACTGGGAGGGGGAGGGAGAGAGGGAGAAGAGGGAAAGAAAAGGGAGAGAGGAAGAAAGAGGGAGAGGGCGAGGGACGGCCAGCCGGTTGGGGCTTCCTCCGCCGGCTGCCGGCCGGGGCTCCCTCCCCGCCGGAGACTGGGGGGAGGGTGTGGGGTGGAGGGTGGGAGAGGAAGGGAAGATGAGGGAGGAGGAGGGAGGAAGGGGGAGGGGTAGTTTAGGAAAGGTTTTTTTTTTTTTTTTTTCGCTGTGGGAAGAGTAAATTTCATGGTGCCAATAGAGCTTCCCATAAATAAAATATAAGTGAGTTTTTGACATTACTCTACTTGACTTTACAAGTAGAAATACCAAACTAGCCTAAGTGTCATATGAAGCTTGCCATAAACAAGGTGAAGAAAAAAATTGTCAAAGTAATTGCTCTCTTTGGATCGAAGGATAAAGCAAAATATGCTTGTGACATTAGTGAGAACCATCTCCAGATTTATCTAGTAATAAATCGGTTATAAGTTATAATCCACAGCTTACCTCATATATAGAAATGTAAATCATCATTAGGGAATGAATTTGATACAGTTGAGATTTTAAGGCTACATCATGACACAATTTATTGATCTGATTTATTGTGAACTGTGAATTCAATGGCTGTTTATAAGTACAATGAAAGATGTTAAAGTAAGGAAACCTGATCCTAATCCCGGTGTATCTCTAAGTCTAACCTATAATAACTCAAATTGAATTCTAACTTCGAAAATTAACTCATAATTATAAATATACTCATTGACTCAAAATTAAAGATAAAAACCCTATTTCTCAACACTCCCCTTTAAATTGGTACATAGATACTATGTCCGCTTGGAATTAACATTATATACCCACTTCCTTTTGCGATTACTTTGGTGAGGAACTCTTATCAACTTGACCCACATTGCATAACACAACTTTGGATGGATCTTCCATCTTTTCTCACAACTTTGTCAGACGAAGGAGTTGAATACTTCATATGCCCATCAAGATTGTACACTTAACAACACTATAAGTTTGGATTGCCAGGTTCAAACCTTTGGTAACTGTTAATATTTTTATGTTGGCTAATTCATGGGTTGGACAAAACTCTGGATTCATTGAGTTATATTTTCTATTTTATTTTAGAATGGACTGTGGTTGTGTCGCCGGAAGAGCTGAAGCGAAGAATAGAAGAAAAGAGAAGACCGAGTGAAACTCTCAGACCCGATCGATCGGAGCCTCTATCTGATCGATCGGATAGTAGAAGCGCCCTAGTTATTTGGGTGGTCTGATCGATCGGATGCTTTGTCCGATCGATCGGATAGGTGCGGAATTTCGGGAAAGTTCCTAAACTGATACGAAGTTGTTTCCTTTTAAGACTATGTTTCACAGTTTGAGTCTTATTTGTGCACTAAGTCTAAGGCACGGATTTGGGGCTATAAATAGGGTGTTGCTCTCAATCCTAAAGTATAGGTGTGCATCTTGAAGATTAGAAACACCACCACTCTCATTAATCTAAGTCAGATATATCTAAGAGATAGATTATTCTCTGAGCCATTGAGAGACCATTTTGAATGACTGCTCTAGAAGGTCATTGTTGCTTCTACATTTCTTGTAGAAGATAGTTTATCTTGACTGACAAAATGCGTGGAGATCGAGTAAAGAGAGTGGTGCACGGTGGACGTCGCGGCTGTGGATTCTGTGCAAGAACAACTACAGTCCTTAGGTCGAGGTACAGCCTGATGTAAAGGAGCTTGTGATTATATCTTGTAACTGTTCATGAACTCTTGATTTCTGGTTCGTGGTTTTTCTCCCTGGATAGGGTTTCCACTCTAAATATTGTGTCTGCCTTCTTATGGTGTGATAGGTAGATTGCTAGTTCTATACTATGTGATTGGTTATTTCCGCTGCGCATTGATTGGTTAAATTAGAACTAATATCCATTCTGGTAAGCTTGCAAAAACTTTCAGTAACCGAGTGAGAACTGCCGGTAAGGAGCGGTTCTCAGTAGATCTGAAATATGAAGTCAGCAAATGCAAAGAAAAAAAAAATGCACCAGGTTTCAGGTATGAAGCAGACTAGGCCTATAACCAATGTCGGGCTATCAATGAGGTTTGAGAAGAGGATATAGTGCTCAGATTTTTGGGGTCCAGTCCTTAGTGACCGTGCAATCCAAGGTCCATTGACATCTCGAGTGTTGCAAGACTAGCACTGTGAGCGAATGATTCCCTCAAACGACCGAAACGCATAAAGACCAGTGTTATAGCTTAGGGGGTTTTGGCCAGAGGTCCCTCAAAGCAAGACTTTGTTACAAACGGTCCACAAAAAAAGTCATGCAGCCAAAGGTCCCTCTCACACTTTTTCATACCTGAAATGTCTAATTTACCATTTCTTATCATATCCCATGATTGGTAGGATATCCCATTAATAATGGTCAACTACCATTTAATTGTCCACGATTAATGGAATTTCATTAATGAGATTTTCAAATAAATTCTAAAAACACACAAGTAGATTTCAAAACAACGCAAATAAATTTCAAAAAAATACAATAATTTCAAAATACGCAGTAAATTTAAAAAAAAACAAACAATTTCAAAAGAACGCATATAAATTTAAAAAGATGTAAATAAGTTTTAAAAAGATTGAAATAAATTTCACAAAATGTAAATAAATTTCAAAAGACTCAAAAGATCCAAAGAAAATTCAAGAAATGCAAATAAATTTCAAAAGACGTAAATAAAATTAAAAAATATAAATAAATTTTAAAAAAACGCAAATACATTTGCAAACACTAAGATAAACCAATTTTCCAAATTTCTGAAAAATTTGCCAAAAACACAAGTATTTTTTTCAAACTCAATTAAATTTATTTTAAAAAATACAAATAAATTTCAAAAGACACAAATAAAATTCAAAAACATAAATAGATCTAAGAAAATACAAATAAATTTTCCAAAAACACAAAAATATTCATTCAAGAACTCAGTTAAAATTTTTAAAATGGAGATAAATTTGTCAGAAACTCAGCTATATTTTTCAGCAATTCAAATAAATTTGCCAAAATTTCAAATATATTTATTCCAGATGTCAGATAAATAGCCAAAAACTCAGATAGATTTGCCCAGACTCAGATAAATTGGACAAAAAAGTCAGCTAAATTTGATAAAAACTCAGATAAATTTGATAAAAAAATCAAATAAATTCCCCTCACATTAAAGCCTGCAACTAAGCTCCGTCACCGTCTCCGTATCCTCCGTCACCTACTCCTCCTCCCTCACCACCCTGGCCCTCCCTCCATCACCTACTCCTCCTGACCTGGGAGACCTTGCAACTGATGTTGGGCTTCAGAAGCAGGCGGGCCGGACCTGACCCAAACTGAACCAACACCTGGGACCTGGGATGGACCCAGTTGGGTCATCTTCTTCCCTCTTCAGTTTCGATTCTGTTTCTCAACAGACACAGCCCCTTCCTGCGATTGTCTTCTGCGGCGAAGATGGGTGGGGGGCCGGACTTGCAAGGCGATGACGACGGCGAAGACGGCAGCCAGACTACGACGGCGATCGTGCAGCGATGGGACGGAGGCGTTTCGGGTTCTCTGCTTTTTCTACTCCGGTGGCGATGACAGCGGACGGCGACGGGCAGCGGAAGGCAAGCTGCAGTCGCCTTCTTCCTGCAACCAACCTGGCCTGGGAGAAAAGCCCAAGTCATCTTATTCTTCGAGTTCTTGTTTTTGTAACCAGAACCGGACAGCAACCTGCTGCCTTCTCCTTCGGCTTCCCCTCCGGCCAAGATGGCACAGCGGAGGCAGCGACTGCGTGGCTGTTTGGCGACATTCCTCCGATCCGATTTCATAGGCAGCCCTCTTCTCCGGTACGCAACGAACAGCAGTAGCACAGGAACCCAATTCTGATTTGAAGATCAGAACCCTTGATCCAACAAACAAACCAGAACCTGATCGATCTGAATCAAAACCTTGATCCGAAAGAGGAAGGAGGGAAGATTTACGTTGAGTCGATCGAGAGGATTAGGAAATAGGGAAGATTTTAAATTTTAAATTTCAAAATTTCATGCCTAAAATGGTTGAAAGGACAATTTAGTCCTGAAAAGTGAGAACGTGTGGAAGCAGGGACCTAAGGCTGGAAAAAGTCTAGCTAAGTGGACCAAAGGCCTTAACAAGTTTTTGCTTAGGCTGGAGACTGGATATAATCCACTATAGGGACCTTTCGCTAATTTTGCCTTTAACTTATTTACATCGTCCCGTAAATGTTCAGTTATGGACCCATGATTCAGAGGTATATGATGGGCCCCACTTTGGATGATTGACTCCAAATATCTCCAGAATCGATGATCATAATCGTACATACTTTTCGCGTCCTATTCTTTGATGGCCAGATTTCAAATGGCCCAATCAAACTCAAATGGGCCCCACATGATTAGAGATTGTGCATAGGATCATAAGGCTCAAGACCCTATAGTTTCTCCAACTACCAACTACCTCCTCTACATCAATTCTCCTCTCCTCTATTCCACTCTCCTCTAATGCCTGGTGCTTGGATTGGAGCACAGGATTATGATCTTGGTTCTTTCTCCTAAGATCATGATCCTGCAGCTCCCTCCTCTCCACAAAATTCTAGTCTACCTCCATGTCGCTTTCTCGCAGATTTTCGCCTTCTTGCAGATGATCTTGCCCCTGTTTCGATTGCAGTGCTTGAATTATTCTTGATTGTGTTGCTCTTTTGCGACGGCCCGATCTCTTTCGCTGCCAGCAAATTCGCCCGCTTCTTCATATTGGAAGTCCCCTACCAACTCTGCACCAGCATAGACCATCTTCTTATCTCTCAAGATTGCAATTCCTATTACAAGGACTCATTATGCGATGTCCATGCAAAGTACATATCCTCACTCTCGCATTGCAGCATCGATAGAAGGCTAACTGATGTTCACTAGAAGTGTGATGGGCTCATTCTCCCGTGTGCTACAGAGAATAAATTGAGTTTAGCAATTAATGAGTCTCTATGGCACGTTTTGGGTGTTGATGATATCAAATGTTTCTGCAAAATTCAATTGAAATTGGATGCCAATGCATGACAATGAGAAAAACAGTACATGCCAGTGTTCTTCTTGTGGCAAGCCGATTAGGAAACAAGAGCATGATGAGTCGTCATGTGGCGATGAGCCCTTGTCGCAAATCGATTACTCATCAGAAATTGAATCTAATGTTCAAGATGAGGATTGTTTTAGTGCAGTGCTTTCAGAGAATGGAATTAACAACAATGAGAAGATTGCAGAAAGTCCTAACACAGTGATGTCCAGAGGACCATAGGTACAGATGGGGTCCAAGAAGAGCAATTGCTACGCATTGAATCGCGGCAGGTTTCTTTGAGTGAGCCATATGAAGCTCTTGATGGAGATTGCGATGCCAGAGAACCAGACAATATCAGCCTCAAGCATGGTTTGGAAGAGCTTAGCAACTATTCTGTAGTAACCACATCATTAAACAAAAGTGAGTTCAGGATTTATAACATTCTACATTGTTTCTTTAATGAATTCATGTTTGACGTGGATTTTATGTAGCAGGTAACGATGATACAAAAAGGCCGAAATTTTTAATTTGAATAGTGTATATGCAATGATTTCCAAGTCCTCTAGGCTCTAACGCTGCTAGCAGACCAGATTCTACTGGGACACCATATATTCTTTGCAGGAGATCGTCATCCATTGGAAGAGAAGAATTCAATATTAGGTCATTAAAAGGAAGTAATGCGAGCAAAGTAGATGGTAAGAACTTGTAGCAGTGCTTGAGGCGGCAGGTCCGTTCAAAACGCAAGACTTCGATTGCTCTGTATGCAAAGCTAGACCAAGAAAGAAATGCTTCCGCAGTGGCTGCAAATGAGGCAATGTCTACGATCACGCAGTTACAGCAGGGTAAGGCTGCAGTCCAAATGCAAGCCTTGCATGACCAGAGAATGGAGTAGTAGGCAGAGTACGACCAAGATGCTCTACAAACCGTGAGTGAGCTCTTGATTAAGAAAGAGAGGGATATCAGTTTTTTGGAGGCAGAGATGGAGACAGACATACACAGAACATATCCAATTCAAAGCAGTGATAGAATTTGGATAAGAGGGATGGCAAGCTATTGATGTTCCCTAAAACCTAAAATCCTTCTCCGATTTATCCCTCAGTGGGAATTCTGAACTGGTTGCTTCTTTTATTGTCCGAGAGGAAAACGATGGGAAACATGATATCAGTTGTGATTAAACTAGGCATGGTTAGCGCGAGGGTATAAGCTTAACTCCAACCTAGACAATTGGAATATCTAGTATCAACTGAACATACCTCATCGAAATGGGCAGGTTCTCATGAGCGTGAAAATTGGTCTAGCCTTCTTTTACGGTGACGAATGAGAGGTCTATTCGTAGTGATCTTATTGGAGGACCTCTTTTATGGTCGCGAGAAACTAAGCAACTGCACACGAGATTCTCTGAGCCACATGGTTCAATCATTTTGGAAAGTTGATGCTCGTTAAGACAGCTCAATATATGCTGGAGCTTCAGCACAGAGATGTAAGGTCCTTCATGTGAAGCAACAAATCAGTTCCTTTTGTATGCTAGCCATTTCTAAAGCCTATGATCTTCTTATTGTGTCCCTATCAAACTCTTCTTTTGGACTAACAAGAAATGAGAAATAGTAGCAAATTTCTTTCATATGCGAGCATCTCGGCTCTCATGCCAGATTGCTGACGCACCCCTGGCGATGAGCCAGTGGGTCTTCTCCATTTCGTGCTTTGCGAGCATCTCGGCTCTCATGCCAGATTGCCGGCGCGCCCTTGGCGACGAGCCAGTAGGTCTTCTCCATTTCGTGCTTTGTGAGCATCTCGGCTCTCATGCCAAATTGCCGGCGCGCCCCTAGCGATGGGCCAGTTGGTCATCTCTCGGTTTCCAGTACCAATGCACTCTCCAGCCAATTGCCTCTTGGTCCTTTAATTGGTCACGAACCGCTCGAATGAAGACCACCAATCTCAAGCGAGAAACAGCTCAAAGGCACAAGGGTTGTCCTCCATGATACTTAGCTTCTAACCTCAAAGAGAAGTCTAATGAGCTTAGAAGCTGGGGGGCTATTGTGTAGGGATGTTTCCGAACTCATCGGAGTCCCGGCCAGATGCCCCATCTCGGGCTCCCTCACCAGCTAGTCCATCTCGGCAACAGTGCCAGCCTCCAACTCGGCCAAGAGATTCCACTTCGGCCATACGCTCATAAGCTCCACCTCGGCCAGAGCATCCCCAGCCCGGCCAGGAATTTCAGCTCGGTCCAGACTCCACCTCGGCATCCCTGCGAGGCCTCTAGCCAAGTCAAGGTCGCTCCCGACCTCGGCTATAGCATCCCAGATCGATCACACCTCGACTATAGCAACCCAGATCATTCACACATCGGCTATAGCACCAGGAAGCTACCCATGGTAGAGGCTGACAGCTGTCCTCCCATGGACACTCAAGCACGCTACAGCACGTGCGACAAGATAAAGGCACCGCCCATATCCTCTGACAAAGCCATCCCTGCTGCCCACGTCCACTGACACAACGGCGTCCGCAGACGCCCGGGTATGGCCTGATGCGACACGATGTGCTATGATGGGACAGCTCCCTGACAAGAGTCACCTCCTTGTCTCATTTCCTCCTCTATAAAAGGGGCTAAACCAGAACAGTAAAGGCGGACTCTCTTTTCCCAGAGAACCACACGCAGGTATCACCTTCTTCTCCGTCTCCATCCTATTGTCCAGTTCTCACACTGACTTAGGCATGGGAGAGCCATGCGCTGCCCAAGCCAGGGTCCTCTGACCTACTGTTCTTCCTCCCCTTCTCAGGTTTCAGGTAGGCAGCGGTGTTCTTCTCAAGAGCTTCATCTCCATACACCCTCTCTTTGTGAGTAACATCTTTATGCGCTTACAATGTTAGTTGAGGGTCTGTTGAGATCACAACGATAGATCAGACAACATCACCAAAAATAGTTTAGCCTATCGAAAGAGCCCGCATGTGAACTTTTTTTTTTTATTTGAAAACCCACATAAGAACTGTTTCATGCAGTGGTGTTCTATTTTTATTTTTTGGGCTTTATAGTAAAGAAATCCAGTTATCATCATCATTCTTCTCTTTTATATAGCTCTTTTATAGCAATCACAAAATTAGATGACAATAGCATTTCAATCTAAATTTTATAAATAAATTAGTTTAGTCTTTTTGCTAAACAATATATTTATTTATTTTGGCTTTTTTTTTCGGTAATATTTTAAAGAAATCAATAAAGCTAATATATTTTTGTTGTTTGACCCGGGCTAAGCAGGGGCCATCATTTCTAGTATCACTTAAGTTGATAACTAAGATGAAATATGATGAGTTGGCCTATGGTCTCCTTTCATTGAGTTAACTATCATTCATTCAAGAAAGGACTAGCCAAACATACTTATGGGCCCGTACAGTTTATGACATTGTATTAGGATGATTTTACTAAAAAAAAAAAAAAAATTTTAAGTGGCAACTGAACCAAACAGGGAACTTTAGCCAGTAGTGCACCAAATGGGAAATCCGTACAGAAAAAGTAACTTTTTTCACCATTTTTTTTGTGGTCGCATTCGACCTTCATTTTTTGTATTGTAGGTCGACTGCGACCCTCGCTATAATAAGTGAGGGTCGTAAGTCGACCTTGAGCAGGCATAACCTCTTCATCTTCTTCCTTCTTCATCGAGTGTTCGAGTTTTAAATTAAAGAAAGAGATGACTGGAAGATCTAACCTAGTAAATTGCCAATCGGCCTTAAAAATGTTGTTGGTGGGTTGGTCGATTTAAGAAAGGTTCGGTCCGTAATAAATGTTGTCGATTGGTTGTGTATCATGTGAATTGCTGGTGCCTTGTTCTCTTCCTCATCTCTGGTTTTCTTGTTCGTAGCATCTTTTATTTTAGGCCATTGGTATCTTCTTGTATGGGCATGATTTTCCTGGCCCAAAGCACAAATGAGCATGGATCTTAGCTTTTGAATTGCTCCTCCAATCCATTCTTCCATTTTAACAAAATTTGTTTCACGTGATGTTGCACAAAACTATAGCATGCTAGAAATTTAGGTTTGAGATTGCAAGAGCTTTTTTTCCGGAATGATCTTCTATGAGAAATGTACCAAAAAAACTAATTTTAAGTGGCAGATCTTCCAGTCCTCTCTTCCTTTAATCGAAAATTCGAACACTCAAGGAAGAAGGAAGAAGATGAATAGGTTATGCATGCTCAAGGTCGAATGCGACCCTCACTTGTTATAGCGAGGGTCGCAGTCAACCCTCAACACAGAAAATAAATGTCGAATGCAACCACAAAAAAAAAATGGTGAAAAAGTTACTTTTTCTATACGGATTCCCTATTTGGTGCACTACTGGCTAAAGTTCTATGTTTGGTGCAATGGCCACTTAAAGTTATTTTTTTTTGGTAAAATCCTCTTTTATTAATTAATAAATTTGAATTTCTATTAAATCTAGCCCATTTCATTAAAACTAAAAATAAGACAATTAAATCTAATTACACAAAATATTATTGTTCATCAGATTATGGGCCCTACCTTGGAGTAGGGGTTAGAAGTATTTCTTCCCTTTAGTTTATCTAACGGATGAACACTTTTTTTTTATAACGCAGGGCTCCTAGCCCTTTGGCCCAGAATAATCCCTACGGGCCCAGAAGAGAAAACGGGGTAAAATTTCCATGTGGCCCCAGTGTAGTAGTGCAGTTTCGAACCCACAACTTCCGGGTGCAAACCGTTGTCCTAGGCCAATTGAGCTACCCCTCAGGGTTAAATAGATGAACACACCCGTTAGGACTATGCAATTGTTGCATACCTTTAAACAAACAATTTTATAAGCAACATTTTATAAGCAGGATATAGCTTTTTCCTTAAATTCAAGTGTATTAGATACATCTTATAGATCAGAAAGTAACTCCAATGGAAAATTCTAGGGCACCATGCAGTGGAAAGTTTACCCACTCCTCACAGAATTTTCATCAGTCAGGCAAATCATCAATTAAGATTTGCCCAGGTCCCTCAGCTATTGCTCAGCTAGTTAAGGACATGAAAATGTGAGTGGAGTGTGTGAGTATGAACCCCCAATGTATTAAAAAAATTAAGATTTCACCAGTAATGGAAGTACAAATTCCAAATTGAGTTTTATGTATCCAATTTGCACACTAAACAACGTACAATTCTTGATTGAAATGCAGTTCACTAATAAACAGATATGTTTCACCTAGGATGGTTTACCCTTGTGAGGTTCCACATGTTTAGATGACCTGAGTTACCCATGACATTTGTTTATTTGACACACCATTTTAGATACACCAAGTTACAATTAATTTAATTTATAGGTACACTGTGTGCTAGGTGGACCAAAAATGGTTTTGAACCATTCCTGTTGGATTTTGGAATAATTTTGAACCATTCCACAACAGGGTGTTCTAAATATTTTGGAATGGTTTAGAACCATTACAATTTTTATGTTGGAACAGGTCAAAACCATATTAGAATATAATTTAGGAACAATTGTGTTGTTCCCAAAAAAATTAGAAATGGTCTTTGAACCAATCTGGAATCCATTCCTAAATCTATACTTGAACAATTTAAGAATGATTATAAACCATTCGAAAATAATACATTAGGAACGATAATATTTCATTCGGGACAGTATAAACAGTCATATTTTATTTGGAAAATTTTTTAACAGTTCCTAATTTTAAAAAGTACTTTTTTAAATGGTTGAAAATGTAAAAGGTGAAAAATATGAAAACCTTTAGAACCTATAAGAACATTCAATGAGTCAACAAGAGATATTTATATAAAAAAGATGTCATTCAAAGTTTAACTATTTCATATAAAAGCTACAAATATTATAACCCATACTACAAATGATCAAAGCTTAACAAATTCTTGTTTGCAAGTTTAATCCGTAAATGTGGTAAAACCCATTGGCCATGCTACAAAGGATCCATTCCCATCTTCACCAAAAGTCGAATGATTATTGTCTGGATAAGGCAGTTCAACATCTCCTTTGTCAATGACACCAACCATAACCTTGTATGCATTTTTCGGAAGAGATTTACAATGAATCTATTGGGGCTCATTCCCAATATAAGCTCTTCCATGAGCGACGACCTCTTGACGCCAAGACAAGAGTTTGCATGTAACACCCCGACCCAAGTTGATCTTGTTTAATGCTAATTAATTGTATTTTAACTAATTTAATTATACTTAGTTATTAATCAGGGTAGTTTATGTAAATTATGGACTATTACATCATGCATCATTTGCACGTCATATTGACGCCAACGCGTATCTCTATTTGAACACGTCAACTATCGTATTAAACTTCACCCCATTTGACCAACCATTGAATGACTGGGCCACCATTTGACCCAATTTAGAAATAATGAATTTTGGTGGGCTTATTTGCAAAAAGGACCCATCCTTATCCCTTTAAAACCCACCTTCCTTTTTATTCATTTTCATTCTTTCATTTCCCTTCTCTACTACTCTTCTTCTTCTCCATTTCTCTTTTCTCTCCTCCCAAATCATTGCCAAGAAAGGAAGTGCATATGTTTTGAAGATCAAAAATGGGACTATGCATCATCTTCTTCAACCTCTCCTTCACAATTGTGAACAAAAAGCCTCTTCACCCTCTACACTCTCAAATTCGGATTCCTTACTATAGGTAAGAGCCAAACTATATTTAAGTTATATTCTTGAGTTATTATATGTGTAAAGGAGTCATGAGACTCATAGATTACCATGCATAGCATTCTCATTTCCTTTTTCCATGATTTTCCATTGTTAGGGTCTATATTTTAGGGATTTTGGTCTCTTGAGCTAAGATTAGTGAAGAATGCTTGAATAAAGCTTGGATTTGGAATCCTCTTCATCTTCTCCATCTCTCTCTTGCATCCTTGTGACAAGAGACTCTCCTCACCTTCCCTTATTTCCTTCCAAATTTGGAATTATCATCAAGAGGTAGGCAACAACCTGTTGGGTTTAGTAGGTCCAGACCAATTGGATTCATGGACATGGGTATTTTGGTAATTGTACCGGGACTTTCTTATTGACTAAGATAGGGTTTCTTAGGGAATAAGAAAGAGAACATTATATATATGATGTAATGTGTAACCCATGAGATACAGACAGACATAGAGAGAGTAAACCTAAAGGAGAGTCGAGTTTTCTTTCCCGTGGACGTAGGCAAGATTGCCGAACCACGTAATTCTGTTGTGTGTGATTGTTTTTCTTGTGTGGTTTATTTGTTCGTTCGATCGCTGATTCACGTTTCCGCATAGATGCGCACAACAAGTGGTATCAGAGCCCAAGCCCAGACTTAGCCCGGAGAATCCTCAGATTGCCAAACAAAAGGTGGTGGGCCTAGTGATGCGCAGGAAAAGCGCAGTACTCACGATTGGTGGATATGTGTTGAAGCTCTCGAGTTGGCTCTTCTCGATGGAGCGGACGGATGGATGATCGTTTGATGGGAGGCCCGGTAAAAATATCCAAAGAGATATGGTCCTTTGTTTGAGGGGAGGATTGTTGGGAATGTGCAACCAAAGTCCCACATCGGCTATAATTGGGAAAAATTATGGGCATATAAGTTGGACTAAGTTACTCCATTGATATGAGGCCTTTTGGGTATAACCCAAGAACAAATCCATGAGGGCTTAGGCCCAAAGTGGACAATATCATATCAATGTGGAGTTTGTGGTGGTCCACTGTCCTAACAAGTGGTATCAGAGCCCAGGCCCAGACTTAGCCCGGAGAATCCTCAGATTGCCAAACAAAAGGTGGTGGGCCCAGTGATGCGCAGGAAAAGTGCAGTACTCACGATTGGTGGATCCGTGGTAAGGCTCTCGAGTTGCTCTCCTCGATGGAGCGGACGGATGGATGATCGTTTGAGGGGAGGCCCGGTAAAAATATCCAAGGAGATATGGTCCTTTGTTTGAGGGGAGGATTGTTGGGGATGAATTGGGAAAGATCATGGGCATATAAGTTGGACTAAGTACTCCATTGGTATGAGGCCTTTTGGGTAGAACCCAAGAGCAAATCCATGAGGGCTTAGGCCCAAAGTGGACAATATCATATCAATGTGGAGTTTGTGGTGGTCCACTGTCCTAACAAGTGGTATCAAAGCCCAGGCCCAGACTTAGCCCGGAGAATCCTTAGATTGCCAAACAAAAGGTGGTGGGCCTAGTGATGCGCAGGAAAAGCGTAGTACTCACGATTGGTGGATCCGTGGTGAGGCTCTCGAGTTGGCTCTTCTCGATGGAGCAGACGGATGGATGATCGTTTGAAGGGAGGCCCGGTAAAAATATCCAAAGAGATATGGTCCTTTGTTTGAGGGGAGGATTGTTGAGGATGTGCAACCAAAGTCCCACATCGGCTAGAATTGGGAAAGATCATGGGCATATAAGTTGGACTAAGTACTCCATTGGTATGAGGCCTTTTGGGTATAACCCAAGAACAAATCCATGAGGGCTTAGGCCCAAAGTGGACAATATCATATCAATGTGGAGTTTGTGGTGGTCCACTGTCCTAACAAGTGGTATCAGAGCCCAGGCCCAGACTTAGCCCGGAGAATCCTTAGATTGCCAAACAAACTGGTTTGCAGGTTGAAAAAGAGTCTCTACGGGCTGAAACAAGCGCCGAGACAGTGGTACAAGAAGTTTGATTCATTCATGGTGAGTCATGGGTATCGGAGGACAGCTGCAGATCACTACGTTTTTGTTCGTAAGTTTGGTAATGGCAAATTTATCATCCTTCTTTTATATGTAGATGATATGTTGATAGTTGGACAGGATAGTGAGATGATTGGCAGATTGAAAAGGGACATGTCAAAAACTTTTGACATGAAAGACTTGGGTCCCGCACGACAGATTTTGGGAATGCAAATACGTCGTGACAGGAATGACAAGAAGCTGTGGTTGTCACAGGAGAAATATGTTGAACGGGTGCTAGCGAGATTCAACATGATAGATGCTAAGCCAGTTAGCATGCCTTTAGCCAGTCACTTCAAGCTCAGTAAAAGATCATGTCCTACTACAGATGCAGAAAAGGAACGGATGATGTCTGTTCCATACTCCTCAGCAGTTGGGAGTCTTATGTATGCCATGGTGTGTACACGGCCAGACATTGCTCATGCAGTGGGTGTAGTGAGTAGATTTCTTTCTAACCCTGGGAAAGAGCATTGGGAAGCAGTGAAGTGGATCTTCAGATATTTAAGAGGTACATCAGATTTTTGCTTGTGTTTCGGAGGCTTAAAACCAGTACTTGAAGGCTTTACAGATGCTGATTTTGCAGGCAATCTTGATCGTCGGTTGTCTACTTCTGGGTACTTATTTACTTTTGCAAGGGGAGCTATTTCCTAGCAGTCTAAGTTGCAGAAGTGTACAGCATTGTCTACAACCGAAACAGAATACATAGCTGCTAATGAAGCAGGGAAGGAAATGATTTGGTTGAGGAATTTCTTTAAAGAACTGGATTTGAAGCAAGGAGAGTATGTAGTCTACTGTGATAGTCAGAGTGCTATGGGTCTTAGCAAAAATGCTACATACCATGCCCGCACAAAGCACGTTGATGTGAGATATCATTGGATTCGCGAGGTCATCGAGAAGAATCTCATGAAGCTGGAAAAGATTCACACTGATCAGAATCCCTCTGACATGATGACTAAGGTCGTGTCTAAGGGAAAGCTGGAGCTGTGTTCAGAGTTGGCAGGACTGGACTCCTTGTAAGGAGATGTTCAGAGACGTCTTCCCCATGGTCTGGAGGGGGAGATTGTTGAGTTTAGTAGGTCCAGACCAATTGGGTTCATGGACATGGGTATTTTGGTAATTGTACCGGGACTTTCTTATTGACTAAGATAGGGTTTCTTAGGGAATAAGAAAGAGAACATTATATATATGATGTAATGTGTAACCCATGAGATACAGACAGACATAGAGAGAGTGAACTTAAAGGAGAGTCGAGTTTTCTTTCCCGTGGACGTAGGCAAGATTGCCGAACCACGTAATTCTCTTGTGTGTGATTGTTTGTCTTGTGTGGTTTATTTGTTCGTTCGATCGCTGATTCACGTTTCCGCATACACGCGCACAACACAACCCTTCTAATCTATGATTTTGAGTTGTAGTAGAGTCAAATAGACTCATCTCATCACATGCATACATATTTATTACATTTTCATGGATTTTCTTTTGATAGGGTTTATGAATTGGGGGTTTTTGTGTCTTTGAACCAAGTGGTGAAGAAAGGGTTTTGGAAAGCTTAATAGAGGCAAGTAAAAGCATTATTTAAGAATACATAGTGTTTAATTCCTTGATTGGATTATCAATTCTATTATTTACCTCTTTATGGTGATTAGCCTCTTTGATTTTAAATTGAGAATGATTATAGTATGGGTTGATTTCCTTGGGTGTTAGTAGTCTTAATTTTTAAAAGGCAAAGAGAAGATTAAATTGATGGTGAAGTAGTGTGTTAAAATAAACACGAAATTTACTTGTGTACTAATTTTCTACACATGAGTGGTGAATGGATTAAAATATGTGCATTTATACCTTTGAAAACAAGTGCAGATTTTACATTGAAAACATGTGGAATTGTGTACATATGTAGTACAAGTGGGAGCTTCAATGATTAAGTTCAAGTGGAATAGTGTTTGAATTGGAAACAAAGAAAAAGAGGAAACGGAGGAGTGGGCACAGAACGTGTCCTCGCTATAGCGAGGATGGTGGGTCTCTGTTTGGGCCCGAAATTTTTATTAAAAATGCTTATTTTTTCATCAAAAGTTGATGAATACTTTTATATTATATATTTACTAAACCAATTAGGAGTTTTGACTCTGAGTGCTTGTGGAACCCTAGAAAATGGCACCTTTAATGAAATTAACGAACCAATGGTAATGAATCTGAAACCATTTATTTGGGCTTTTCGACCCACTTGGCCCATACTAGAGGAGTGTGATTGTACTCTTACTCTATGATGACCCTTCATAATTCTCCCTAATGAGAAATATGGTGTAACCCTAAACTAATAGGTGATTAAAAATTTTAAATGACTTATATGACTCTAGAATGAAACCCTTAACCATTTCATTTGACTAATGAAAATTACATTTTTATGAAGATTTAATTTAAATTAAATCTCTCATGCGTTTTATGCATTTAGTAGTCTAATTATTAAGCATGAAGTCTAATTAGAGGCTCAACATATTTTTTTTATAATAAGTGACACCAAGTAAGTAGTAATACGTTGACTCTCTAAATCCATCTTGTATCGGATAGTAATAGTCTTTATGAATAATTAAATTAGTTAATAAATATTTTGATTTTCTTTAAATAAATTACATTGTACCTTTAAATCGGAATTTCATCATTATCAATTTTAATTGATATAGTTGTCACATTTTTTACATTACTTGATTCAAATATTTACTTCCAATTTGTTATCCAATTGTCATATAATTATTTGATATTTGATGAAAGATTTGAATTAAGTAAGTATTCAATCATTGAGACTATTATTTGATTTGATTTGTGAACGAATACATAAAGATACTCAGATTTGATTTGTTATTGATTTGATTTTTATTGGCACTACTTAGCTTCGACCTTGTGATGCCCGACGGGGATTAAACTTGATTTAGTTATAGAGACTCCTGCAGTATGTCATCTGGAGCACCGGAACTCCGGAACCGGGTAGCTAGCTAGCCTTTGGCCGGGCCGCTGGTGACATCCCAACTAGATTCGCTATCATTGAGAGGATGAGCCGCGTAGTAGCCAAATTTGTATATAAATTATTATTGATTTGATTTCAAAAACATAGATGTATTATTGGTTGATTTTCGAAAACATGGTTTTATCTATTATGGCATAATTGTTTAAGCTATTTCTTACAAATGACATCTTATTAATTTAATTGTCATCTTATCCATTTGAAACATTATGTATATCCTTTTTATTCCCTGTACTTGCAAATCGTTGTATTTGAGATACTACTCTTGGTGTCACAGGGATCCAAGACATCGAAAAGATTAATTAGTAATCATACAGATTAAATATTCGATTGGAAAGCTCATTGGTCAGCTAAGATAGCCGGAGTACGTATCCGAGTGGTAAATTGGTTAAGACTAAGTATTTTGGACTTCATTTAGCTTAAGGTAATGCATACGATTAGTAATTTTGCATTTGTACAAGGATTATGTTCATTTGAGATAAACATCTACTTGATATTCATTAGAGTACTTTTGTACTATGCATTTAAAAGATTTAGTTATTAGCTTTGTTAAAGATTACTTTGTAGTTTAATGGATTGGTTAATGGACTACTCATGGCTTTGATATTAATGTTATATATGCTTCCGCAATTAAATGTTGATTGAATGTGCGAGTTCACGGGAGTACACGTGTCACTCCTTGGGAACCACCCTAATCAGGGGATTCTTGGGTCCGGGATGTGACATTGCACGACCGCAATCTCATTGAAGGTTGATCGTTCCCTATTGTGTTGGAAGTCGCGACCGACTCAAACATCTTTTGTGGAACCGATGTGCTTGCTTAGGATCCTGAAGGCACGCGCTGCTATAATAAAGTTTCAAAGCACGTGTTATTGGTTTAGTACATGTAGAAAAAATCTAATATTATTTAAATTTAAAAATAAAAAAAGAGTTTTAATAGAGATTTACCTTGATTAACCGCTTTATACCCCCAAGTTCTTTGATTAGATAGTCTACTTGGGATTTCAAATTCTTAGATGTCGACTGCTCAGTTACTTTTCTTTCCTCGATGGCTACCTCTTTGAGAGTTGAAAAGGACACAACACTTTGAGTTCTTAATACATTCCCAAAACCTTGAATACGACCCCTTATATTAACATCAAATACTTGAGTCAATGGATCATTTTCCCATTTGGTATTTTACTATTAAAGTTAAGTGGAGTGAAGTGAAATGAAAAGTATGAATAAAATATATAGTGGGTTATGATGGTATTTTATTTTTAGTTGTTTGGGATGGAATATTGTTGACTTTTGGTATGGGAAATGGAGTTTTTTTGTCTTTTAATTAATAAATGTGGTTACTTTTTGACTTTTTGTTAAAAAAGTTGGAGGGAGTTTGGAGAAAAAGTGCTTTTGATGTGATGTTTAAGATGACTTAACTTTACTTGACTTTACTAGTCAAGTTACCAAACGGGCTGGATGTCGTGGGAATTTACTTCATCTTGGCTGGAAAGTAATTCTTTTACACTCTCCTGCCAAATTATGCAATCATCATATAAGTAAATCTTTAAGTTATTGTCTATTCCATCAACTTAAGTATATGACGATGAACTCACCATATGTGAAGATGCACTACTGAGGACAGAACCATCTTTTATTGTATGTGCTTGGTTCCACACTTCATACTATTTTCTCCTCTAGTCTTGTGTGGCCATGCCTCCCACTCATATGATAAATGTCCATATTCTTCCTTACCTCGGCATTTTTTTTTTCATTCTATTATTTTGGAATCAGAATTATGTTCAATAAAAGCTTCCCAATTTTCAGGCCTAACTCTTGGAGAACAATTGTTCAATCTTTCATCATGAGTTGTATGGGGATCGAGGTATTCTGTCCTCATTGATGGATTTTCATTGGTTGTTGCAATACTTTCTCCATGAAAACCCCATTGTATGTATGACTTATCAATACCATTAATGAGCAAATGCTCATGAATCAAATCAAGGGCGATCATTCCTTTCCCATTTCGACATTTAACACATGGACACGGAAAATGCTTAAATCCACCACCATTTTCCTTTGTAAACTTAATAATATGCACAAGTCCATCCAAATACTCTGGACTTAACCTATGTTTGGTCATCCATGCTTTGTTACCCGATGATGGCATTCTGCAACAAATAAGATAACATATTACATATGAAGCATGGTCATGGTCATGGACAGAAGAGCAACAATGACAATAATAACCATCGCCACTTGATAACAGAGCTTCTAATCATTCAAGAAGAGATCAAATCAATTATTTGTAGTTCAAAAAACCCTCTCAAATCATATAAACAAGGTAAGATTTTAAGAAATTTTTGGCAACATTTCCACTTTATTTTGGACCCCGACTATTAACAATATACTTCATATATCACCTTGTGCTCCTCATGACTCCAATATCAACATATACAAATTATAACAGCACAGAGCACTTCTATACCCAATCAACAATATCAAAATCTTAACAATTGTCCAAAAGTTCCAAAAAATCAATCAATGCTATGTGATTTTCATTGACTTAAGATTAAAACTCATAATTTCAAGAAAACTAGACTCCACAAGAATATGGAATCAACACATCACTCTTTTGGGCTTGTTAGGTTTCACGTTTTGGTATAACATACTGGAAATTGTAAATTCCAAGCACCAAAAATATTCACGTTTTAAATAGTTGAATTTAGTTTCAAAATAGCCCAAAACTCATCACAAAGAACAAAACAGAGCTTATACAAAATTTTAGTAGAAATACATTAACTTTGCTAGAAGTAACAACATTCTAAAAACACCTATGGACTGTGTGATGTTTATTTGTGTGGTGACTTGAGATGGGTCTCCTTTTTTGGATTTGCTATGGTAACAAGTTCTGGTTAGAGTTCGACTGTAATATTTTATTTTATTTTATAACCTAGTTTGACTATATTATTATATGGATAACCTGTGGATTTACCTTTGGATTTTGTTTAGGTTGTTCTTGTTGCTACTATATGTGGTGGTGATTCGGTGATGTGTTTTTTGTTGGATTTGCTATGGTGGTAAGGAACTCCAATTTTCAGTCATGCACTTCAATGTTATAATTATGAGTTTTTAGTTTCTTTTAAAAGGATGTTTCCGACTAATCTAAAATGATTTGATACAAACCATCTTCACGTATATTTGCAGAAATTTGGTTTTGCCCATAAGAGTTGCACAAGGTTTAAATACAAGTCACTTACTCTTCTACCTTGGACCTGTATGCCGTGAATGCAGACCAGTTTTCAATGCCCAAATAGACTGTAACCAAGGTCATACTCTACTTCACCTCCTATTTATTGTTTAAGCAGTTATTTGCAGAGAGATTGCCTTGTTATGGAAAAGTCCATGAGGAAGGCCTCCGCTCTTGCAATTATTTTGGGCAATAGTGTATGCAAACATGCTATAACATTGGGCAATAGTGTATGCAAACATGCTATAACATGTCTACATTTTTATGCAAGTTACTAGGAATTTCGATGATATGATATGATCACAGTCAATCATCTAATCACATAATTGTCACACATCATTACCATATTATGAAGATAAACGAGCCTCAAGTACCTGTAAAGGAGTACATGTAAGAGCCTGCTACAAATAAGAGAATCTAATTGAAACCTTCCATGTGTGAAAATGATGATAATAAGGCCCAAATCATGTATATGTTCCTGCTATGTGGCTCCCACAACAGTGATTAAGGTTTGTATGAGCCAGTGAGGACAAAGGGATGGTAAAAGGAACACTCAAAAGTGTCTTATGCCCATCTGCCCTCTGCAGGTTTGGAATGGACGGTTGTTTTCCATCATTTTCCCTCCCTCCCTCCCTCCTTTTGCTTGTAAAGTGTAGCCAAAATTGTGGGCTTTTCTATGGAGAGATGCCCACATCACATGGGCCTCTAGAGATACTTCGGATAGGGAGTAGATGAGAACAAATGTTTCATTAAGAAGCAATATAGATGTGATACTTCATTATAATACATGTTCAATGAAATGAGGATTATTATAATAAACCCATAGTGATCGTCGTATTTATTTAATATGTTTCATATTTAGTCAATAACCACTTTTTATCATTTTTTTAGGCAGACACAAATATTTTTTATCATTTTTTAGGTTAATTGAGATTCTCTCTCTCTCTCTCTCTCTCTCTCTCTCTCTCTCTCTCTCTCTCTCTCTCTACTGTTACACACAATGGTTTAGATATTAATAGCAAGATTGGTATTGGTTAAGCACCTGATTCCTTAAGAAAATGCGAAGTACTGAATTCTGAATTTTTGGCATGGGGTTTCTAAATTCTAATCACTTTAGGTCAGCTGCATCTAAATAAGCCAAGCTTCTTATCAATTATTTCCTCTCAAACACTAGCATTCAACATGCAACCAAATAACTACATGGGAAACAAGGGGCAAAGTGCATTCCTGTTGGCCTCCTCCAGTCTACTAAGCTAAACTCATTAACCCCAAAAATATCAACATTCTTACAGAGAAACACAAATAAAAAAGAAAAGACATCAATACATTGTAAATAGAATGGAAAACTCAAGAAACATAAACATTTAAACCTCATAAATACATAAAAAAACCAAATAAATAAATAAATAAGTCATTCCCATGTTCTTTACAACGCTAAATAAGAAAAGAAAAGGGAAAAACAGAATCATGGAAATATAAAAAAGGAAGAAGAGAAAGGAAATGTACCGTTCTTCCTAGCTTTGGTGCTTTCTTCCACTCCCACTTTCTCTTTTTTCTCCCTCTCTTGCTTTTTCTGATGAGCCGTAAAAATAAGGAGTCGCACTGAGGGTTTTGGCGCCAATCTTCAAGGATTTAGGATTTGGGCGCAATGCTTTTGCTTTCCCTCTCTTTTCTATATTTGGCCGTACATCATTTTTTTTTTTTTTTTTAATTCTCACTTCTTTACTTGTAATGGGAGGAAGGTGTGAAATCTAAAGTGGGGTCATTTATTTCATTATGCCGGAGGAGCTAGTGTCAACTAAATTTTTTTTTTTTTTTTTGGTAATGGAGGGTTGGACAAATCTTTTCGGGAGAAGAGAAAAGTCGGGTAAAATTCCTTTTGGCCCCAGGTGGTAGCATTAGTAGATTCAATCTTTTATTCCGGAAGAGAAGGAACCGGGAATCGATACCAATATTTCTAACTTCAGAAGAGAGAACAACCGCAGTCTGACCACTCGGCCAACCCCTTGGGAAGCTACTGTCAATTTATTTTAGGGAAGTTTTCAGATTTTAGAATTTAAATTACTTCCATTTTATCTAATGGTTTCTTAACATGATTAGGTTTTGTAAATTGGCTTGTCAAGGTGGATAACCATCACCACTCAATCCTGGTTTAGAAAGATACTCGAGGTTGTGCCAATCGTCTTAGCAATTTAAATTTGTTTCAATTAGTTTTGTTAACTAATTGAGTCCAAAGTTGTATGCTTTTTTATAATTTAGTAATTGTTCGTTTGTTCAATTAGATTGTGTCAAACCTTAATTATTTATTTATTTATCTTTTAACGTGATGCTCTACAAAGAACATCTAAACTCGTGAATATTTTTTAACTTCTAATGTTGGCATGTGATATCCTAACATCAGTGTTGGGTGGTGTAACAAATGATCAAACCATTCATTCAATGACCTTTTTTTACATTGTTAAATGAAGGGGCAACCCAACTGGGAAATTGAGATGTTATTAGAGGATGATATTTAAGTTGATGCTTTTCAATTCACAAGATTAATACATTTTGTACTTCTGATTTGTAAGAAATTTAATTGAGAAAATTTGTTTTGAACTTCTAATTGAATCATGATCTCTAGCCAGGCACATTACAATTCACAAGATTCATATTTATATTGTACTTCAATACAGTTACTTAACTATGGTAACTAATTTTATCACCTGTCACTCACACCATCGTCTTGTTCTGTTCTTAATTGGCCTTTTGTACATCTAACAATGGGCAAGTGGAACTTTCCTCCCACTTATATGGGCTTTTCTTTTGCGTTTGTGCGGGCTGTCTTTCTTGTGTGTGCATGTGTGTGCAGGCCCACTACGTCAAAAAGCCCAAAATGCGACCCTAATGTATTGGTTTTAACGACTGCTTTGGAAGGTTGTTATTTTCCAACTGCCCATGACGGTCGGTAATGTGAAACGCAAAAAAAAAAAAAATCCTACCCAGTTCTCATTCCCACGCCTCAAAACAGTTGAATGCACCTCTCTCTCCTATTCCCCCTTCTCTCTTCCCCCTCGACCGGCGCCAACACTCGATCCCCCCCCCCCTCTCTCGCTCTCTGTCCCCTTCCTCGTCACCAGCAGATAATCTTGTGGAAGGGGCAGAGTGCCCCTGCCTCCCAACCCGGCGCCATAGCTCCCGAGCCACTGCCAGTGACCAAGCGCCGACCTCCAGCGTTCTCACCTAGCTCCTCCGTCCAACCTTACAACCTTGCTTCATCGCCCCTGCCTCCCAACCAGAGCCACCGCCTATCCGTCCTATGCAACTTCTTCGATTTCCCCTCTGCTCTCTGCCGACTACAAAAATCATCTTTATCAGCTTCGTTCAACGTTTGTTTTCTCCCTAGATCGATGCATTTTGGTTTGCCTCACACAAACGAATTTGTTCTTCCCTTTCCCCCTTATTGTTGCAAATGGAGATTTGTGGATTGCAAGTTATGATTTTTTTAATTGGTTATAACAAATGCTCAGTGGATCTTGCGATATGATGAGTCTTGGATTTTCTAAGATTTTCTAATTTCTCTGTAATTGATTTCCTAGGGTTTGCAAATTGTTTGGTTCTTGTAAATGCGTTATCTTGTAATTTTTTTTCTTGATTACATTCATCTTCCTATCAGTTAGGATTTGGCTTGCATTGCCTTTATTTGATGCATTTTTCAGAAACGCATTAAAATTGAATCTCACAAAAAATACGATGTCACCCAGTAGGAAATTATCCAAGGATTGGCACTAGCTTACCCCTTCTTCTTTGACTGCACTGTAGTTTTTTTTTTTTTTTTTCATTTTCTTTGAGCTCCACAAGAGAACAAACACAACATTTGACCCGCTAGCAATCCTAACACGTCTCTTGCATTTGAGCATTGAAGGATGAAAGACCAAAAGAAATTTAGTGTGGAAAAAAATCAATTTCTTTTGCAAAAGAATGTCATGCTCAAGCTACAGCTCGTCTTAGTGAGGAAATTGGGTTTGATTCCCTTTCTTTTCTAATCTCTTGTATATTTTGGAAGCTATGATTTGTGCTCTCACTCACTCTTTTCTTCTCTACCCATTTGTTTTTCTCTTGATTGGATTTTTTTTTTTTTGGAATTGTATAAGTGAATATATTCCAAAAGAATGACTGATACAAGCTACAATAAATGGGGAGAAAGGTCTGAATTGTTTAGTCTTTGTTAATTTGTTTAGGGATCTATCTTAAACAAGGGTGTCACTGGATTCCTTCCATCTTCAGTTGGGAGTTTTGAGTAAGCTGACAAACTTGTAAGTTTCAGCATATGCTTTGTGATTGATACCGGCTTCATGCCTTTGTCGTGGTTGAAAATCTGGACCCAACTTATCTTGGTTTTCCATCTCAGGATCCTGGTTGGCTGATGGTTCTCTAGTACCATCCCAAGACAAATTTCCCTTAAGGTAGCGTTTGGTTCGCTGGAATGGTTGTAGGTGGGAATGGAATGGAGACCGGAATGAGTTTGGAATGAAATGAGACAGCAATGGGCATTTCCATTCCAGCGTTTGTTACGCTGAGGAATCAACCCAGTTGATTGCTATTCCTGCGTTTGGTATGCTGGAATGAGTCCTGGAATGAAATAAAATTTATATAAGACTGACCAAAATACCCTTGTTAGAATTTTATCTTTGGCTCAGTCAATGTATAGATTATATATTATTAAATAGGTGGAGCCCACACAAGGTCTTCTATTTTATAATAATAATAATAATGTATAGATTATATTATTATTATATAGGTGGGACCCACACAAGCTCTTTCTATTTTTAATCTTATAATAATAATAATATATAGATTATATTATTATATAGGTGGGCACAAGCGCTTCCATTTTATAATCTTATAATAATAATAATAATGTATGGATTATATTATTATTATATAGGGGGGGCCACACAAGCTCTTCTATTTTATAATCTTATACTACTACTAATAATAATAATATAGATTATATTATTATTATATAGGTGGAGCCCACACAAGCTCTTCTATTTTATAATCTTATCATAATAATAATAATAATCAATAAATTATATTATTATTATATAGTGGTGCCCACACAAGTTCTTCTATTTTATAATATAATAATAATAAGAATGTATATATTATATTATTATATATAGATGGGCCCCACACAAGTTCTTCTATTTTATAATCTTATAACAATAATAATAATGTATATTTATATATTATTATATAGGTGGGGCCCACACAAGTTCTTCTATTTTATAATCTTATAATAATAATGTATATATTATATTATTATATAGGTGGGGCCCACACAAGTTCTTCTATTTTATAATCTAATAAAATAATAATAATATAATATATAGTATATTATATATATAGGTGGGGCCCACACATGTTCTTCTCTTTTATAATCTATTATATAATAATAATGTATATTATATTATTATATAGGTGGGGCCCACAAAAGTTCTTCTATTTTATAATTTTATAATAATAATAATAATGTATATATTATATTATTATATTGGTGGGGCCCACACAAGCTCTTCTCTTTTATAATATTATTATTATTATTATTATAATGTATAGATTATATTATTATTATTATAATGGTGGGCCCCACACAAGTTCTTCTCTTTTATAATCTTATAATAATAATAATTATTATAATAATGTATATATTATATTATTATTATATAGGTGGGGCCTATACAAGTTCTTATATTTTATAATCTTATTATTTTAATAATAATGTATAGATGTGAATAAGGGTCTTTTGGTCTTAAAAAAAAGTAAAAAGGAATGGAATGGCCATTCCTTCCCATCTCGGATGGAATGGCCATTCCTCTACATAAGGGAATGGGATTCCGAAGGTAATGGCCATTACGCCACTTTTTTGCGAACCAAACGCAGTAATGACCATTCCGTTGGAATCACCATTCTATTCCGACCTTCATTACAGCGAACCAAACGCTACCTAAGTGTCTAGTCTTTTTGTAAGACTCAAACTATGGGAGTTTTTGTGTATTCTTTATGTCTTTATGTGCCAATCTTCTTACTGGTGTGGTAGAAACAATTTAATCCATTATTGTGAAGGTGCAGCCAGATGCCGTGACAGATAGATGAAAATGATTTTGGAAAGAGACAAAACTACTCAGTTGGTACAAATGGCCTCATACCCTCTTGCAAATTACTAACATTTGTAAGACAAAAAGTTTTCTATTTTGCTACAAATTACCACAATTTATTGACATGGATTTTTCTATTTCAATTTTAGGCGCAGTTGTCACCACAATGTTTTAAATGAAGGCACCAGATTTTAGGAAGCAGAGCATCTCTTTTCCCCATTTGAAAATCAGAGGCCATACATGGGTTTGAATCTGAGTCTAATAATTTTTTTTCCTTTTCATGGTTATATACACTACACTTGCATATTTTGTCAGACTTGAAGAGATTTGTTTGCTTTCACTTTCTAAGAGCTCCACTCGAATGTGCTTCTATCCTATCCTATGATATGTAATGCTCCTTATGATTTGTATGAACTGCTGGTGCTTTATCTTTCCCCGCTCTACTTATGGATCTGGAGTCATGCTTGTTCCTTATGTTCAGTGTTCCTACGTTTCTATGCTTGTTCCTTTTTATTTTATATTTTATATGCTTCTATTACAATTCCTTTGGTGATTAGTACGTTTGTCCTGTAAATTCATTTTGGGTCAAAGTAATCAGTTAGATATATATTTTTTAAAGTTTGAGGATCTTAACCAAGATTTTGTGATGCTTAGTTCGAACTCTTACAAGCAAGATTTTGTGATGATCCAAAGTCTAGGTTGGAGTTGAGGTTGCTCTTTTTTATAGTTTTATGTTTATGGACAGATGTCATCAACATGCAGATCACCTCAATGTGTCTTTGTACCTATTACTCATGTTTGATATGTTTCTACATAATCATATTTGATGTAGGACAGTGTATCATAGGTCTGATTGTTGTATGACTAATTTTGGTCCATAGTGATATGTTATTAGCAGTTTTAACATTTTGTAAGATGTGGATTTTGCACTTAGTGAACATGTTTAGTGTTCTCAATGTAGTTTTATTGAGCTTCATTGGCTGAGTTTACACCAACTACTCATTTGGTTTTTCTTGTTGACATGGGTGCATCATGGTACACTTATTTGCTGAGACTTTATTTATCATTCTGCAACTAATTTAGAAAAATGTAGTTTCTCAAAGCAGGTCTGGATAGATGTGTTGTATGTTGTCGATCATGATTCAGGTTGCATGGGGTCTGCAGAGAAAATCCTTACGCACCATTAATTTGAAGACTGAGACTGCCACTTTACGGAACCTGTGGTGACAATTCGGAGTTGTTTGACCATGACTTGGAGAAGTTCTTTATTATGTGGTAATGGAAGTTTCAATCAAGGGTTTTGTAATTAGGAGATGGTAAGGGGAGATATTCTTTACATATCTGAACTTATTGTGAAGCCAAATCTCTCTTGAGAGGCGCTCGGATTTAAGGTTTCTTGTTGATTCTTAAAATATGCTCTATTACTTGCATTGATATTGGTTTTGGGACAACTCATTTAATTTTTCTCCCATTTGTTTACGCGTACTTCTCTTACATATATTTTCCAACCATTATTTATCATCATCTCCCTTACGCATTAGTCATTGTGTTTTATGGGTTTGATGCTTTAAGTCATTGTGCTCTATTAGTCCTTAGTTTGGTTAGATTTATTGTTAATGAATAGAGCTTGCTTACTGATTTTCATGTTATGGGGTTCTTCTTTGTTCTCAAAAGAGATAAGTTAGATTGAGGTTGATGGTGTTTTTCTTATTTGAAATGCTGTGGTAAATGTCGTTAGCTTGCTTACTGATTTTCATGTTATGGAGTTCTTCTTCTTTCTTAAAAGAGATGAGCAGGTTGTAGATTGAGGTTGATGGTGTTTTTCTTATTTAAAATGTTGTGGTTGATGTCGTTAGCTTAACTCACACTCTTTTCTTAAATAAGAAGTAATTCATATGGATGAGTAGGATGGATTTCATGTTGCAAATTGGATGATGTAGTACCTTTTTTTGTTTTTGCAGGAATTGAAACCACAACCGTTTATGGCAAGCTGGACTTTGTTTATGTAAGGATTTATAGAATGCTTTGTAATTTTGACTATTATATGTAAAGGTGCATGTGATCTATGTTTGGGCTTTGAATGTATGACTATTGTACATAACCTTGCATGAGCTTGATATGCCTAGATTTTAAATATTTGGAGTGGGGCCCATATTTTTATGAAAATTTAGTGATTTTAATGCATTTGTAAGCTAAAACTATATTGAAAAACCTGGGTAGGCCCGGGTTTTTCAATATTTTTTTTAAATGTAAAAAATGAAAAAACGACTGCTCAAACAGTCATTTTTTTACCGACGCCTATCGACGACATTACAAAGCCGTCGTTATTTTCTAATTTACCGACGGTAAAAAAAAGTCGTTTTTGAAAAACGACTACATTTTTAACGACGGTCGTTCCGACGGTCATGGCCGTCGTTTTTCTTAGAAAATGACGGCTATCATCGGTCGTTTTTTGCTCTTTTTGACGTACTCTTGGGTCCAGCTGCCTTGGCCGGGTTAAAAAAATCGGGGGGGGGGGGGGGGGGGGGTGGCTAGTGGAGCTTTCAATTCAAATGTTTTTTCAAAAGGTCATCAATCTAATGTGAGCCCAATAAAATCAAGGGATTTCGACCGAACAACTACCTTTAACCTTATATTTGCCAATGAATGGTTGAAGTTTAAATGTTTTTCACATAGCTGTTAGTACAACAAAGGTGTGTGAATGTAGGATTTCGCATAGTGTGATATGGAGATATTGCACGGCTTTAGAATATCACATGGTGTAATATGTGCAGAGGCCCTAGGATATCACATGAACAACTCTGCAAAAATTTATTATACTTCAACTGTTGACATATGAATGTGGGGCCTTAGGACAGTTATACAAGGAAAATCTCTAAAATCAACCATCATGATGATTATAACAGGGGGTCTAGCTTCCGGGTAGGGGTGTAAAAGAAAATCGAAAAACCATCGAACCGAACCGAACCAAAAGCAGTTAATAACTGTGTTTCACGGTTTGGTTACAGTTATTGAAATCGAAAAACCGTGCTTCATAGTTCGGTTACGATTTTTGTCTCGACTCACGGTTATTAACCAAACCGAACTGTTAACCGCGTTCCTAAAACACACGGTTAACCGAACCGTTTCGCTAATAAGAAAAAAACCTAGGGCCTGAATGAAAATTACTTCTTTTTTTTTTTTACAGTAACATATTATGCCATTCTCCAACTATTATATTTTTTTCACAGTAAGTTTGATTGATAAATGGAAAAAAAATTATAATTTTTTTAAGTGACAATTAACAGTAACCGAACCGTGATTAACGGTTTTTCACGAATCAGTTACGGTTACGGTTTGTAAAAATAAAAAACCGTGAAACACGGTTCGGTTAACGATTTTTTCAAAATAAACGGTTAACTGAACCGTTACACCCCTACTTCCGGGTAATGTGGGCTAGGATTCTAGGTAACGTGAGCTATGATGGTCAGTGTGTAAAATGAGGTGAAGTATTGGTGTCTTGTAGCACAAGGAGAAAAGGTGGATAACAACAGGTATAAATGATAGGATTGGATGCAAATTGTCCCTTAAATAGAATTGGGAGGATTTATGTGATCTTGATCTGTCCATGTTTCAGTGGGGGTTGAAAAATTATTATTATTATCATTATTATTAAAATGACAACAAATACCCCTATAATAAGCTTCTTATTTTTACTGAATAAGCTTTTCAAACAAATCTAATTGAATTAGATATAAAAATGTATCTTACCAAACAATCTATTTGAAGAAATATCTATTTCAAGCAGGTCGGGATGAACATATCTATTTTAGATAGATCATATTTGCCAAACAGGCACGCAGTTTCAATTGACTTAAATCAATTTTTGGTACTTTTCGAAATGAGCTCACACTGACCCATTAATTATTTATTAATGAAAGCCCGAGCCTAGCATGGAGGCTTTCCTGGTTGATTTATTAAGTGTTAGATCAAGATTACATAAGAATGCTAGGTACCCAAAGTCACTGCAGTAGAATCACAAGAAACTAAGGAAAGAAAAAAGGTTTATAAAATGATGCCCTTTCTCTATTTTTTGGTAAGAAAATGATGCCCATTTGTGCAAATTGTGTTGCCTCGTTTTTTTTTTTTTTTCTTCTGTTGCTAACGGATGATTCTCAATTATTTGGGTTGGACTAATCTCTCTGATCCCAGAGAGAAGCCGAGTAAAACCCCAGTGGCCCCCGATGGTAGCACTAGTGAACTCAACTTTCGGTTCTTGAAGAATGGGAACCAATGATCGATACCAGGACCTCTAACTCCGAAAAAGAAGGGAACCATGGTCCTGCCTACTCGACCAAACCCCAACCCCTTGGGGTTGAATGTGTTGCCTCTGTTTAACAAATAGATTCAGTCAACAGAGCTGGTAGTCGAATCATTTAAGAAATGAGCCAAATTTTCAATTTGTTGCTTTGACCTCAAACCAAAAACCAATATCCACCCGAACTAACCAAATCCATATTCATACCCAAAAAAAAAAAACTCCAAATCCATGACAGTCCATTGTTTTTTCATGACGCTTGAGTTATGCAGCGCCAAGGTAAAACGTGGGTGGGCCCACCTTTGAAAAATCCAAACCTCGTATTAGCTCTAGTACCATTTTAGTGATCAAATGATAAATTATTACTCAAATTTGTTAGATGGCCACCCTTGGATCAACTAGATTTGGAATCTGTCATTAACTTTTTTTTACTTTCCTCTTTTTAATGGGCAAAAATGGAAGGAGCCTCTTATGTGTGAAATATGGTGATCAATCAATTGGTTGGCCAACTGAAATAGATTTTGAATGCTCGGATATAGAGTATATAATGGGTCTCACGGTTGTGGAGCAGTTTGGATTTTCCAAAGGTGAGCCCCGCCCATGTTTTTACCACAGGTGCTGCACCATACGTACAATCATGTAGCATCTGCCCAAATGAATACCCTTTTTTTTTTTTTTTTTTGCTATCGGAGGGTTTCCCAGCACTTTGGGCTGGACTAATACCTCCGGGGCCCAGAGGGAATCCGGGTAAATTCTCTTTTAGCCCTAGTGTGTTTCAAAGCTACAACCTCTGGGTGCAAACCGTGGTCCTAAGCCAACTAAGCTACCCCTTGGGTTAATACTCTTCACATTTACTAGTTATCCTCAAATCTTTACCATGGGAGCTGCACCATACTATCATGTAGCATCTGCCCACCATTCACATTTACTAGCTAGTTATCCTCAAATCTTACGCCAACCTGAGTTATTCTCACGTTGGATTACTTATTTGATGAAAAACATGATATAGACATGCATAAGATTCTATTAATAACTCTTTTTTTTTATCAAATAATCAATCTAACTGTAAAATAAAATCTAACTGACATAAAATTTGAAAAGATATTCTATATACCTTAAGGCATTTATTTTACACAGCTAAGGATTCCAATAGGTGAACTTAGGGCTGAACAAGACCGGACCGGATCAGATTTGTGGTTTTAGTGGTCCAAATCCGGTCCGGTTCGGACCGAATTTGGAAAACCGGTTATATATGGTCCAGTCCAAGTATTTTTGGATCCAGTCTGGACGAGACCGGGTTTTTTATTGTAAATAATAAGTATTTTTTTTATTTTTTTAATATAAGAAATACTTATTTTTTAATGAAAAACACTATTGTTTGATTCTCTTCAACTCGAAGTGGGTTGTTGCATCAACACATATCTTGAAATCTTAGAAAAATCGACATGAAAAAAAAAAAGCTTAGAAAAAAAAAACCGGTCTGGACCACTTATAAGTGGTCTAACCGGACCGTTTCGGACTGAATCGAGTGGTCTGGTCCGGTCCTTCATTTTAAGACGGACCGCAAATCCGATTCAAAAATAGGATCGAAAATCCAATTGTGCAGCCCTAGGTGGACCCATTAAAGAATTTCACTATTTTTAACTTAAGATTTCCCCGGGTTAAGGCCTCTAATGATTCGGCTTCATGAACTCCATCCTTAACTTCGTGTTGCAAGCAGAGTGGGCCACACCATTTTGCTAAAATACAGTGGTAGTTGTGCAGTCACTGCCTCACGATCAAAACAAGAAAGAGATGAAAAGGACATTTTAAAATGTAGTGTCACCGTGTGGATGGAGCCATGTAGAGGTATCTTGCATTTTTGCCTGGTATGCTATTTGTACACATACAGATATAGGGGCAAAAGACAAAAAGAGTCCGAAATTGGACTAATTATAGAGGCCCCGCCAATTTGAAATTCAAAACGACTATGATAGACAAACTCGGAGGGAAAATTGAAGTTTGAAAATATGGGAAGGGAAAAGTGAGGGGGCTCAAAAGGTCAAAATCCTTTGATCAATGCTCACTAATGGGATTGAAGAATAAGGACCTTCCACGCTTGAATCACCTCACCTCCTATCCATGATATGGCCATTCAGATCGTTGGTCTAGATAAAAAAAAAACCTAATGGGCCTAGCTTATAAAGAAAGCTTGTGTTTAGACATATTGGGGTTTTGATAAAACAAGACACATGCTAAGTTATTGATTTAAAATTGGTGGGTTGATATCTTGGATTGAGGGTTAATCAGATTGGTCTGTTGAGTAGGGAAGGGACTTGTTATTGGGTGAGGGGTGTTTTGGTCATTTTATTAAAGTATTGTGGGGTTTTAAGAAAGAGCAGATTTTATGTTACTTGTAAAAACCTAGGGGAAGATGGAAAAGAAAGGGATTTTTCTTTGCGCGGGGATGTACTCACTCTACCAAAATACATAAATCTCTATGTGATTTTCATTTGTGGTTCTTGATACCAATTTTCTTTCTTCTATACACGTATCAAAGGAATAATGATAGTACGATTGCTCTTACATCATACAATTATCCCAAAACAGTGGAAAATAACATAATTTTCAACAATGTCTGTTCGTACAGAGAAAAACAAATCTAGAAAAAATTCACCCTCTTTCTTTCTAGGAAAGAGTCTGGTTGCTTTCCAATATATAGAGAAAAATAACTCTGGTAAAAACCCTTTTCACTGAGGTCCTATCTGTTCTCTTATGATTTGCTCGACTTCTCACTGACATTTTTGCTTCCCTGATATGAGAAGCTATTGATCTTCAGTGGCTTAGGGTTACTGAGAAGATAGGGCTCACATACCTCTTGTGATGGCTGAAATGGATGAACTTTGGAGGATAAAAAAGTATAGTAAGGGTCCTAACTCAGGAATCCACAAATAGAAACGATGAAGATAAAACATAGTTCTGAATTCGTGGTAAATATGTGATTTGGGCTTGGATGGGAGGGGGGAATTGTGCGATATCCTAGGACTGTAGGATATCGCACAATGAGATATCCTACAACCCTAGGATATCACAAGCTTAAGGGTAAAATTATCACTTTTAGAGAGTCATTTCCTGTACAAACAATTATGTGTGAATTATGTATTTTTGAACCATCTTGGGGCGGTTGTCAAGTATAAGGGCAGCTGCACGGTTGTTATCCCAAAACTAAAACTAGATAAAAAGATTGCATGGCTCGTTGGCCTTAACAAAAATAAATATGTTTGGGGAGATTGATCATGGAATCTAAGGCTATGAAATAGACGGACGCTATAGGCTATCCGTTTCATACCTTTAAACCAGGAGGTTATTAGCATATACGAGCTTAATCGTTTTGTGATTGACTAGATCTCTTAGCCATTTTGTATCTTGTATAACTAATGGGTCTCACAAGGCACAAACTTGGTCACGCTGTTACTTTGAAAAGCACCATCCTTAGGAATGTAAATGGGTTTCCAATTCTCTGATTATCCAAATATTTCGACCCTTTAAAAATCAGGTTTTCTATCCTTATTTTGGCCCCAATAAGTAAACTGGTCCGGTCCTTTTTTTAGACCCGTGACCTAAACGAGTATGGGTCCGATTCCACCTTGATAACGACCTGTGGACCTGATACCCAACGTATTGCCTCCATTTTAGAAAATCTCTCATAAAAAATAGATGTTTTTTCTATCATTCTCTACTAAGGCTCGGACCCGGATTGGTCCCATATATATATATATATAATCGATTCTGGTTCAGTAATCAGGAAACCGGTTCCGAATCGATTCTGAAACGGTCCCGGTTATGATTCCATTTTTTCATTAACGGTTCCGATTCTGGGTCCACCATGGACATGGACCATAACCGACCCATTGATACATCCCTAACCATCCTGCTTTTGAGTCCTAATGAACATTCATCCAAACTAATCAGGCACGTAACTTATATTTTTGTCATTGCATTTATGATGAGCATTAATTACACACATGACATCTAGGTGGGACGGTCTTAACATAGAGGAAGGGGTTGATAAATTATTTTTTTTAATAAGAGATTAACTTCATTAAACACTCAAGCAGTCTAGTCAAAAGTATTTATTTTAAATTGGTCATTGCCCCTTTATTTACTGTCTAATTTTAGTTCCTTTGAATGGGTGGTCAATAATGCCTGCTGAGTTTTTTTTTTTTTTTTAAATAGACAATTAATCTAAGAAATCTTTTAACTAAGATCATTAAATGCCAAAGGCTTGTATTTTTAACACCCATCTGAACAGCACTAGCCACTAAATAAATAAAAATGATACTTCTAAAATTGTAAAATTTGAGGGTCATGGATCAAGGGGATATGATTATTTAATGGACTTGAAATTTTATATACAAGTGGGTCACATTCAGATATTTTGATTCCCCCACTTCTCCACAACTTGGCGAGGCCTTAGGTGTACCCCACTGCAAAGAATTCCGAATGGCAATAGACTAGTATGACTATATTTATAAGAACTCAAGAATAATTTAGGTTTATTTTAATTTTTTGAATTTTAACAATTCAAGAGTCATTTATACCACAAGATTTCTCCTATAATGTCCTGATTAAATCCCAAGTTAATGATCCAGGCTCCTATACTTGTGATCCAAAGTGCAGTACAATAAAAGATGTAGTTTTCTATTTTGCAACCCTCTATTTTTGGGCTTAAATAAAGGTAATAGTTCTACTGTTGGTTTGTATGTAACCAATCATTGTGAATGTCTCTAGGCTGGGCGTGTTTGGATGTACGGTAAATTGAAGTAACGTTAGGAGAAGGATCAAATTAAGAGAGAAAAAAATATATGGGATTATAATGGTCTTTTATTTTTATTTACTTGATAGGGAATTTTTTTTACTTTTTGTGTAAAAAATTATATTTTTTTGTCATTTAGTGAAGAAATGAGGTTGATTTTTGACTATTTTAATTGAAAAAAGGAGGGAATTTTGGATCTTTGTACTATTGATATCACCCTTTGTATTTTATTGTTTGGATAATTGAGACTTTACTTTACTTTAACTTTATTAGTAAAGTGCCAAACACACCGTGGATTTAGTTGCAACCGTCAACTTTAATGAGATTTTTCGTAATGCTTTTTGTTCATCTGTCTCACAACTTAGAAAACTACTATTGCTTGAATACAATATTTCTCAATGCAGTTTAAATGCAGCTAAGTAATATGATTAAATAATACAAGCAAGGGTCCAAATGAAGCTAGAAAAATGAAACCCACCTAAGCAAGACAAGAACATCATCTAGCTCTGCTAACATGGACCTAAGGAGCACTTGAATTGGTGCTCAGGCCATCAGTTAGTCTCCAGTCTCCACATTAGATGGTAACTCAAAACCTTCAAGGGCACAGAACCAAATTCTCTCAAGACTTGTGGAAAAATCACAGCTGGAAGAACTTCAATTCAAAGGGATATGATTTATGGGTTACCAAAGAAACAGTGATATGATTTATGTATTGTTGTATCATAGAGAGGTTGCTCACGAGGTGTACGTCTGTTTGAACACATGCAAAGGAGGGACTTGGTTATCATATAAGTTTTCTATAGATTAATAATCTTATTTCTTAGGCATCATTACCATCTATCATATCATATATTCCCACCAATCCAGACCGTCCAACTCTTTGGCCGTTCAACATCATGAAAAATTCTTAGAAATTATGATGATCATTTGATTTTAATTGGATTAATATTTTCTGAATTTTATCATTGGCTGTTTCCTTCTGGACCTTTCTCTATCTTGATGGCTAGCTTTTGAAATTTGAACTGTCATCATGAGTTTCAAGACCATGTCCATATGCAATGTGGCCAACAGCTCAATAAAAGAGTTTCCATAAAATGAGTTACAGGGAGATATCGACTTTGAATGTGTTTGCAACAAATATCGACCTGATTTACCATATATATATTAATTAAAAGTTCATAAGTAAAATTAGATGGGATGAGTTTAGTGGTGCATTGTAAATCAGATAGAAAGTGAAACCTTTAGTGAGGCAAATTATACGAGCAAATTGAATCAAACTAACAAAAATCATGTGCATAGTAACCAACAAGGAAAATGTTTTGGTTTTTTTCTTTTTTTTTTTTAAATCAAACTTGCCAATATGTAGCATGGTCCGTTGGTTTAAACCTTAGTAAAATCACTAGGTCATAGGTTCAAGATATAACACAGTCAGAGAACCATTCATTCGCAACACTGCGAGATTCACCTATATACAATCTGAACCACCTCAGACAATCTACTAATATCTACCCCTTCTTACCCTCTACCAAGCCATCTCTAGACGATGGTAGCCATCATCGGCCCCTAGATCTTAGAAGGTTTCTCTCTCTCCCCTAAAGAGTGCATTTGTGTAGCACCTATTTTCACAGAAGTGGTCGAAGACAAAGTGATGGATTTTCCGGTGCTTTCCGGCTGATATTTAGATGCTGCGATCATTTGGGTTGGGATTTCGACATTTTAGTTAAAAAAATCAACGCCAGCACCTGATATAATTCAAAAATCTAACCTATCTAAGTTGAATTTGAAAAACTGCGTAAGAAAAAATTTCCATTTCCTCTTTCCCATGATGTTGCACAAACACTGGCATGTAAAAGAGAAAAATGAGGTGGGCAAAGCTGGGGGAAGAAGTTATAAGAGTGAAAATAAATCTAATAATTTAAAAAACGAGTAATTTAGTCATGAGATCACTTAAAAAATGCGTGGAAGACGCACACATAACACGAGACCATAGACTCACGCGACACTTCCCATGTAAGAAGAAGCTGTCCGCTACCTCCGTTTCCGTCTGTCTGTGTGTTTCCTTTCAAGGCGCTGAAGCCAAATCCATGTAAGATCTTCATTTCCATCTTCTCTTCCAATCAACTCCTAAATCTTCGCTTTCTCATCTTTCCATCTTCTTCTTGTTCACCTTCTTCAATCCTTCCTACTCTTCGTTTTCAATCTCATTTTCATTCTAAAATTCGAATCAAAACAGATCATGTTTGGTAGAATGGAAAAGAAAAACCCCATTGCAGAAGACCCCAAAAACAAGCGTCTTTTACATGAAATCGAAGCTCTAAGCAGAGCCCTCTATCTCAACAAAAACCCCACTCCCAGAAAAACCCTCCCCTCGTCATCTTCCTCCAACCACCGATCGATCTCCGCCGGAAAAACCCATTTCCCAGAACCCCCAAAAACCAATCCTTCCAAACCCAATCCTTCCAAAACTAATCCTTCTAAAGCTCTCCGAGAAAACCCATCTCAGAAAGACAAGAAATCCTCCTCCATCTGGAGCTGGAAGACCTTGAAATCCCTCACCCACATCCGCCACCGCCGATTCAACTGCCGGTTCTCCCTCCATGTGCACTCGATCGAAGGTCCTTGCGCCGGAATTCAATGGGGTTGGCTTTATCGTGCACTGGAGACGGCGGGATGGTGGTCTGGAGACTCGGCCGGGGAGGGCTTTTCATGGGTTGGTCGAATTTGAGGAAGTTCTATCGTATACTTGCTCGGTGTATGGAAGCGGGAACGGTCCTCATCATTCAGCTAAGTATGAGGCGAAGTACTTCATGGTCTGCGCTTCCATTGCCGGTGCACCTGAATTCGATCTCGGGAAGCACCGGGTGGATCTCACGCGGCTGCTTCCGCTGAGTCTGGAGGAATTGGAGGAGGAGAAGAGCTCGGGGAGGTGGACGACGAGCTTCAAGCTGTCGGGGAAGGCAAAAGGCGCCATTTTGAATGTAAGTTTTGGGTACTTGGTTATAGGAGATGATTTGGTTGGTAGTGATAAGAAGAAGAAGAATTCTGAATTGCCAAATTCAAAGCAGAACAGGAAACCAATGTTGAATTATGACAGGGCTGATACCCGGGCGGCCCTTCCGGGCACGGGACAAAACCCTCACCGGAGGTCCCGATCAATAGAAGAGATTAAGATCCTTCATGAGGTTTTGCCGAGTTCAAGGTCGGAGGTGGTTTTGCCGGGTTCAAGGTCGGAGATTCCGGAGTCTATCAATGTGGGACGGGAGCTGACCAGCTGGAAATTGGAGGAGGATGAATTGGGTGGTGCTGTGGTTGATTCTAAGGCAGAAAACGATGCATTTTACTCTGACCTTGGAATGAAATTGTCCTCTTCATTGGATACCATGGAAGATGCTTGTGAAAATGACGATGAGGACCCCGAGTTTACTGTGATCGAACAGGGAATTGAAATCACTGCAAAGGATGCAGTAGAAGTAAAAGAGGATGCCCAGTGATGCCAATGACACCCTAGTGGAAAAAATTGAGATCAGTGAAGTAAGCAAGGAGGAAGGCTTGAATGGTTTAGAGGTTATGAATCTTGATCAACAATATGAGCCCTTTAGAGATAATCCAAGAGAGTCTTCACTCCTTGACTGTGAGTCCAAGGAGGATGGCCTGTTGACAAAGGAATCTGTCATGGTAGAACTAGACTCTGCTCTTTGTAATCTCTCAATTCTCGAGATAGAGGGATTGGATTCTGCCCAATCTCCAAGTGAGAATACTGGGCAATTAAATTACTCAGAGATGAGATCGAGCTATAGGAAGGGTAAGATGGCCAAGTCCCTTAGCTTGGATGATGCTTCAGCATCTGTTGCTAGTGAGTTTTTAAGTATGCTTGGTATCGAGCACAGTCCATTTGGGTTGAGTTCTGATAGTGATCCGGAATCTCCTAGAGAGCGCCTATTGAAACAGTTTGAGAAAGAATCGCTAGCTGGTGGAAGTGGCTTATTTGGTCTTGATTTTGGAAGGGAAATGGAGGTGGAATCATATAATGATTCTGTTCAGTTGGAGCTGGGAAACTTGTCCGATGAATTTGAGCTTTCATCAATCGTTCATGCTGCTGAAGCTGAGCACCAGAAAGTGACTCAGGCAATGGAAAGCAAAACAAGAGCCAAAATGCTGGAAGATGCAGAGACAGAAGCTTTAATGCAAGAGTGGGGGTTGAATGAGAATTCCTTCCAGAGCAGTGCACTCAGCAGCGCTGATGGATTTGGTAGCCCGATCGATCTCCCCCCTGAAGGGCCGTTAGATTTACCACCTCTAGGTGAGGGGTTGGGCCCATTTGTTCAGACAAAGGATGGAGGGTTCTTGCGGTCAATGAATCCTAACCTTTTTAACAATGCTAAGAACAATGGAAGCTTGATTATGCAGGTTTCTAGTCCTGTCGTAGTCCCGGCAGAAATGGGTTCTGGTATCATGGAAATATTACAGGGTTTGGCTTCTGTTGGGATTGAGAAGCTCTCGATGCAGGCGAACAAGTTGATGCCTTTAGAAGATATTACAGGAAAGACGATGCAACAGGTGGCATGGGAAGCTGTTCCTGCTCTGGAGGCACGCGAGAGGTTTGCTTTTTATTTATTTATTTAATAATTGTGTTGTTGGGTCTGAGCCCTCCCCTTCATTTTCACCTCTTTTTCCTCTCATGGAAGATTTGTTCATATTGTATGTTATTTTCCTTTTACAGTCAGGACACAATGCAGCCTCGAAAGCCAGAGGTGCTATCAGATGCTACACAAGATGCATTTGGTTGGAGAAAGAAAGGCAAGCATTCGTCCAATTTGACTTCTTCAATTGGAGATATGGATTCAGAATATGTTTCACTGGATGACCTTGCTCCATTGGCAATGGATAAAATTGAAGCACTGTCAATAGAGGGCTTGAGAATACAGTCTGGCCTGTCAGATGAGGAGGCACCTGCAAATATCAGCTCTCAGTCGGTTGGGGAATTTTCAGCTCTTGCAGGAATGAGGGCCAAGAGTAGTGGATCTCTTGGTCTGGAAGGCGCTGCCGGTTTGCAGTTGATGGACATAAAGGACAATAGTGGGGATGTCGATGGGTTGATGGGTCTGTCAATAACACTTGATGAGTGGATGAGACTAGATGCTGGAATAGTTGATGAAGAAGAACAAGATAGCAGCCGTATGTCAAAAATCCTTGCAGCACATCGAGCTAACTGTACAGAATTTGTCAGTGGGGGGTGGAAAGGAGACAAAAGAGGAGGCAAAGGTTCCAGTAGAAAGTGTGGTTTATTGGGAAACAACTTCACAGTGGCGTTGATGGTACAGCTCCGGGATCCAATGCGTAATTATGAGCCTGTTGGGACTCCAATGCTTGCCCTCATTCAAGTAGAAAGGGTTTTTATACCTCCCAAGCCCAAAGTCTACAGAAATGTTTCATTGAATGGAAACAGTGAAGAAGCTGATGAACCTGAACTACCGCTGAAAGAGGTTAAGAAAGAGGAGAAGAAAGAGGAAGAGGAAGTCGTGCCTCAGTTTAAAATCACTGAAGTCCATGTTGCAGGTCTAAAAACTGAACCTGGCAAGAAAAAGCTCTGGGGCACCACAACCCAGCAACAATCCGGTTCACGTTGGTTGCTTGCGAGTGGAATGGGAAAAAACAATAAACATCCATTTATGAAATCCAAGGCTGTTCCTAAATCTCCACAAGCTACCGCAACAGTGCAGCCTGGTGATACACTCTGGAGCATTTCATCACGCATTCATGGCAATGGAGCCAAATGGAAGGAGTTAGCGGCGCTGAATCCTCACATACGAAATCCGAATGTTATTTTTCCAAATGAAACTATAAGGTTGCGATGAGAGTAAGCACCAGCCCTTTCTGTGGTGTTTGGAACTGCTACTTGCTGTCAAGCCGAGTTGAGTTATTTTTTAAGTCGGGAAGGAAACAGTCTTCCTGCTTAGAAATTGGGTTGGAGAGTATATCACATGCGCTAATGTTTATTGTGTCCAAGGTGATAGATCTTTCTCTTGTATTTTCCTCAGCTGCTGCTTCTCATTGCTATGCAATAAAGGTGATCGGTATGTCACAAAACATTTTTATTTCCCTTGTAATGAATCCGCCTTTTCCTGCTGTTGTCAATCCTAGTAACATGTAGTCCGATACTATCTTCTGATCCCAGTAATTTGATATTATCTTCATGTGGTGTTTTCATTACTGGCGCAAATGCTTGTGAAAGTTACAGCAGACACTTTTCCATGTGTTAATGATTGTATTCTGTCATATGAAAATAATGCTAATTTTATATGTTCTCAACTTGTCACAGGTTGGAGAAATACAAATAAGTCTGTTTATGCTGTAAATATCGCTTCATTCCATTCCCCATGCTTTTGTGTTCTAATTTTTTGCTCATGTAATTTTTGTTAGTTTCTCTTAGATGGATATTGTACCTGTAGTAACTATCACAATATTGGATAACTCCAATAATTTTAAATGGGGTTTTGTGATGAGAAAACTGTAACTTCTGGTCTTCGTTGAGCTATTAAGCCTATTACATTACTATCACTGTTGGATTTTTGTTAGGGCCTTTTTGCATAGTTCACAGAGAAATCCTGGGATTTCCTTCCTATTGGGCTATTATTATTATTATTATTATTGTTTTGCTGATGAGGGTATCCCCATGGTATTTAACCCGACAGGACTAATTCCTTGGGCGCATGCACGACCCCGCAACGCGTGTACTAGTTAAATCTGGGGGTTGTTGAACAAACCCAATCAGGCTTTTATCAAGGGGGCTTGAGTGAAGGATTAAAAGTGGAGATATACTAGGAAGATCAAAATATCTCCACATTGGGATGAAATTATTGCCCACCTTCACGCCATGGAATTAAATCTAATGAATCTGACGGTCCACTTCCAATTTCCACCATTGAACCTTCACTCTTGATGCTTCTATACCCCTTCGATTAAGACCCCATTCGTATGAATTCATAGATTTTTTTTTTTTTTGAATGGTATGAATTCCGTATGAATTCCTAGAAATTCAGTAGGAATTCGGCAAGGAGGACCTTAAAGTTCTAAAATCGTAGGAACTTAAAGTTCTAAAGTCGTAAGGGCAACATCTCTCGGGGTCAGGGGTCTCTCAGTACTCAGTAGCATCATTGATTGGAGCCCCTGAATGTTTGTTCCTTCGGGCTTGTAGCACCTTCTAGCTGGGCTTCTTTGCTAGATTTCTACAGTTCTCCAGAGTCCAGACATACTGCAAATGTGTTGGTTGGAATCTGGTTGACGGCATATCTATCATAGTAAAGCTGCCAACACCCGCAATAAGAAAATGTATAACCTGATTGATTTTATTGTTCTCAGTAATTCTGAGGAAAACTGCTATATGCGCATGTACACATTTGCGACGTGAAGGTACACATTTGCCACGTGTGAACGAAACCATGCTACTGGTGGATCTAGACAAGAATAAACTTTTTGTTCCTGGGGTTTTAGAGAGATAAATTGTAGGGCCCATCTCTAGGTGGGGCGGATTTGAAGTTGGACATACATGGGTAAGATTTCTTCTCAATTGGGTGATTGTACCCTTCTGATTGGCTTGAGAATACATGGTTAGAAAAAGGTTATTCAATTATCTATCTTGCAGGCTCTTGGTTGAGATAATCTGAATGTGGTGATGCCCTTGCTCTTCTTCCTTTAAATCAACACAATCCTCATGAATTGAAAGCGGACAAGTCCCCTATTTAGGGTGTCTACTGCCTTTCCCTGCCCTAATTCATATCTAGTGCATTTCTTTATTGGGCTTGAAATGATATTTTGGGTGAAAAGGTGGAGATGATGTGATGCAGGCCAGACCATGGGTCAGCCAACCCATTGGGCCCAGTCCATTGGCCCAATGGGACATCCATTTAATTAGGAGTATTATTTAGAGAGTTGATTTATTTAGAAGTATTTAAATTAGGAGTTTTATTTAATTTGGATTGTTAGGCAAGTTAGTGATTTAGTTTCCTTTATTGTTTAGGAAAGTCTTGGTGCCCAAGTTACTGAAGGTTGATCCTACTCCTATATAAGGATGATCATCCTCATTGTAATTCATGCTTATTATCAATTAATCAAGGATTTTCTCTGAGTTTCTCTTTAATATAGTGTTTTCCCTTATTGTGAGTGTGTTCTAGTTTTTGGGAATCCATCATTGGGTTCGATCAATCCCATGGAGATTGATCTATTTTTTATCTAGGATCTAGGGCTGCGCCAATTGGTATCGGAGCCGAATTATGGTTGCCGGGAATACAAATTGTCCTTCCCGGATTCCTATCCCTTCCATTCCAGCCCCTCCCACCTCAGACTGTCTCTACTACTACCATCACTATCAGAACCACCACTCCGCGACCAATCGCAACCCTCTTTCATCGATCCCATCACCTACTCAATTCCATTCCCCTCTTGGTCGACATCACACTTCCCCAAATCTGAACCCATCCTCTCCCGAGGGATACCGCCACGCCACGGCCGAAATATCGGCCGTCGCATCCGTGGCGGCCCGTAGCGGCCGCTACAAAGTGTGGCGGCCGCTACAAAGCCGCCACGTACCGTGGCGGCCGATACGTTTCCTTTTTTTTTTTTTTTTTAACCCCCGCAAGGGAATCCCCCGGACCCCCTCTCCCTCTGCGAAGCACATGTTTTTGAAAAAAATGGCAATTAAGAAGATAAAAGGATCATACTTGACCATGATAGCTAAGACTCTTTTGCTGGTTGTCTTTCCATTTTTGTGCTTGGATGTCTATTATTATCATAACTTACTAGATAAAATATTAAACCTGTTTAATTATGTTTGAAATTGTATAGTAGTAAAGATATAGTTACCTATTACTACTAGATTTCAAATTGGTCTTAATTAAATTATTTTATAAAGAACCCTCATTGTGCTGGTGACTAAGGTATTCCTATTTCCTTCACTAACTCTCTACTCTGTCATTTTTAAATTGGTGTTGAATATTGATTATTGATCACTTCATAGTTCGTTCACTTGATTGAGTTTGAACCTAGAATGTTGAAGTATTGATATTTAATTGTTCAATGTTCATTAATGAGTAATGACCTAACTCTTAAGTCTTATGCCTTTATTTTATGTTCTAGTTTTTTTTTTTTTTTTTTTTTATGAGCTTTCCATTACTTTCTAAGTTAGTATGACTAAGAAACATGAATACATGTGAAAAAACTAATAATTACTACTATTTTTTATTTATTCAGCGATACAGGACTTCATATATTGAAGGCACCGCTACACCCACTTTTCTTACTTACTTTTGCAAAAGAACCACATATTCTTTCATTTTACAATTTTCTGGATTTTCTGGAATTTTTTTAGATTTTTTGGGCGATTATTTCAAATCGCACCGCTACGCCGCTACGTATCCCCGCTACGCTACGTATCCCCCGCTTCGTAGCGTTTTGGCGGCGGGCCGCTACGCCCGCCGCAACCGCTATTTCCGACACTCTCTCCAAATACCTATCCCTCCCCATCGAAACCAAAACCCAGCTGCCATCCAACCAAACCCCTCCTCTCTTTGCCGAACCTAACTAGAAGCCACCGAAACCCTAACCAAACCCAATCGTCAACCCATCCCAACCGAACCCAATACTCCCTGTCAAACTCTCCATCTGAATCTAACACCATCCAAAAACCCAGCTTCAAAAGGCAGCCACCGTCAACTCCCCATCCCAGATGGAAGAAGAGAACAAGAAGACAGATCAGAAAAACATGCCTGCACCTCCGTTTGTCGCCTCAGTTGAACCCAACAGCGTCCCACTTGTTGTCGTCACACGCCATGCCCGTCGTCAAGACCACCCTCGCATGCCAATCGCTTCACGTCGGGTTCTTCCTTTTCGTGCATCAAGATCGTTAGAGCCTCCCACCTGTTCTCAATTTTGGAGTCCAATATAAGAAGTAAGAGCCTTCCATCCTCCCTTTTCTTCGTTTATTCACTCTCTGTGCACGAGTACCAATGCAAGTCGAAAAAGAAAATGGGTTTCTCTTCACACGTGCCATTCTTTCGGCATGGCTTGAGCCAGCTTCTGATTGGGCGTGAGTTCAGGTCTGACCTGAGAAGCCAAACCACCAACTGTAGCAAAAAAAAAAAAATGAAAAAAGGTCAGTGCATTCTTCAAACAAGCAATATATTTTTATATCCCATCGGCATCCATATCAACATGCAACACATTGAAGCTGTAATGTATCAGTTCAGATATGGAAATCAATACCAGGAGAAGGAGTTCTATTTTGAGCAGCACATTAATTTCAAGCAAGAAAACTTGACTGTTGATGAATATAACATTCTGATATCAAGAGTTGGAATGTTTATGTGGCTTATGGGAGAGAGATAGGAATGATGAAGCTTGTTATATCAAAGGTCCAAGGCCAAGAATACGAGCAAATGTGAAATTTGTGAAATCATTCATGAAGCATGCAAAGAAGCTATTTGTGTTTAGCGTATGCTTAAATGTTCTCACATGCAACAGTGTAGACCTCAAGAAGAAAAGTTTCACGAAAGAACAAGAGGCCATATTGTGGAGACACATTTTGCTGGAGAAGATAATACCACACTTGTCATTCATCGACTTCTCACCTCAAATGAAATGGATCAAGAAGTGTGCAGACAAACTAAGAAATTTCAAACACAAGTAAAGTGTGAAGATAAGGTAGCTAATTTGGTGATTGACAATAGCAGTGCAATAAACTTTGTTGCACAAGAGGTTATTGACAAGCTTCGTTGGCCAACTGAGAAGCTACCTAAATCCTACAAAGTCACTGGTCTAATGGGTTTGTCATCCCCGTGACTCATAGATGTTTGGTATCTTTTAAGATTGGCACTTACAGGGACAAAATTTGGTGTGATGTGATCCATATGAATATCGCTCATATTCTTTTTGGACGACCATGACTTTTTGATCGGGACGTGCACCATGATAAAGAGAAGAAGACATTTTCCTTCCTATGGAAAGGATGACAGATTATGCTCGGTCCAATGCAATCGACAGCCCCATCTTCGTCTACATCATCTCCTTCAGTTGAACCAATGAAAGAGCAAAAAGAAGAAGTAGCAGTCATGATTGCACCACAAGAGATACCAACCATGTTAGCAAACATCAATGATGCAATAGATGAGCAAGGTCAAGGCAAAGCTGCTCTCACAAAAAATTCGAAAGAAGTAAATGATGAGGAGGCCAAAATTTTCTCTACGCATACTTTTGATCAAGACAATGTTAATCATGAGCTGCAAAAGGTTGAGGAAGAACAACGGCAAGCAAACATTGAAAACTTTGATTAGGAGGCACCAAAAGAAGAAACAATCATTGAAATCCCCCATATTGACTTCATCTTTAGAGATCCACAATGGAAACTTGAAGACTGCACTCAGATAGGGCATATTCAAATTGGAAAATCATACATCCGAGTTAAATGCAGACATCAGAAGAAGCGAACCCATCAATTTACTTCTCAGTGGAGGAAAAGAATGCATCAAGCTTCAAAGACATGCATATCCACTGAAGATTGAAAGAAAAAACAGAAGTTTGTGCTATTGATTTTTTACCCAAGAGGAAATTTCCCAAACTCGCGGTCGAATTCTCTCTGGTATTCTCAAGTTGTTAACTCACTGGAGTCTAATTTTTCCAACCCGAGGAGAATTGATGCATGCCAGACCATTGACCGGTCAACCCATTGGGCCCTGTCCATAGGCCCATTGGGACATCCATTTAATTAGGAATCTTATTTAGAGAGTTGATTTATTTAGAAGTATTTAAAATTAGAAGTTGTATTTAATTTGATTATTAGGCAAGTTAGTGATTTAGTTTTCTTTATTGTTTAGGAAAGTCTTGGTGTTCAAGTCACCGAAGGTTGATCCTACTCCTATATAAGGATGATCATCCTCATTGTAACTCATGCTTATTATCAATTAATCAAGGATTTTCTCTGAGTTTCTCTTCAATATGGTGTTTTCCCTTTGTGAGTGTGTTCTAGTTTTTCGGAATCCATCCTTGGATTTGATCATTCCCATTGGAGATTGATTTATTTTCGATCGAGGATCTGGGTTTGTGCCATGCTGCAATGTGCATCCATGCTTGAGTCACTTATGGGCTTACCTGCCCACTCAAAATACTCCTTAGAAAGGATGGTTATCTGTTTTGCCAGCAATGTTGGGTGTGTTTGGATACCATTGACACTTTTTCCCCACATAGCTGCTACTTGAGCTGTTTTATCAGTCTTAGTGTAGCAACTCTACTTGAACCTTTAACTAAAGAAAAACTAGAGTGTGAATATGTTGTCTAATTTTTCATTATGAGAAAAGGCACAAAACAGTCTCAGTGTAGCTTGATATAACAATGATGAGAGAAAGGTACATCTGTGACTGTCCAGACTGTCCGAATTATGAGCCCTTTGCATTGATTATTGCTTGAAATTTACATTGATGGAATATTTTTAACATCTTTTTTTTTTTTCTGGTAATGATCTTTACCATCTGATTGTGCCACTTGCTTGGCCAAACATTGAAACATCTACAATGCACAAGTTTATGATGCTGCAATTTTGTGTAGCTTGGGTTTTATCTACATAAAATAGATATGAAGAAGTGTAACTTATCCGAGGATTTGGTTGAAGATAGATCGAAATGTTGAAAAAGAAGTCGTGTAGCCGACCACAGCATAGTTGGGACAAGGCTTTGATGATGATGATGGGCTTCATCTACACGGATAATAGGTGGTGCCCATTGTGAATGGGTATTCTAAGAATCCTCTAGATTGGAAGATTCGAACCATTTGATTGGGGGGAATTATCTTATGCCGTCATCAGGATGGAGATAACGGAGGCTGACCACCTGATTTAACCCATGTTGGCCCTCCTTCTGCGTGATCAAAGCCACTTATATTTAGCATGACCTCTCTAAGGAATCGGACCAAATCTCACTTCAATTAGAGTGATACGATCCATTGGATCGATTATGTAGTCTACATATTTCTGACATGATCAAATATTTCATATCATTTTGATTGGAGTGAAATTTGGGCCATTAGCCAATCATAGGGAGGCATTTGATATGAGTGAGTTGGATCACATGAAGGTGAGTCCACACCTTAGATCAGGTCTAAGTTGATGTCAACGCCATACTAATGGCAGCATATGATTGCCTCTCTGATCAATGGCTTCTAAATTATTTTCTATATATGGAGGATGTCAGAGGGACTCCCTGAGTCTGCACTGTGTAGAGGCATCTAATCGTGATATGAGTAACTTAGATTTTACTATTTTGCCATTGTAATTGCTGCTAAGTTCATTCAAGCACGGGGTTTTTTATTTTTATCATTCTGCAGCTGCAATTGTATTCTTTCTTAAGCGTTTATTGAAGGTAGATTTTTATCTTAAATTTTTGATGGCTCTTCTACCCAATCAATCATTCTCTAAATCGCTTCCCATTCCAAATCATTCAACTCGCTCAAAGTCAAGATCTGCAGTTGAGAAGATGGAACCTTTTTGACTTTTCCGTCATTTTTTGACAGTCGTTTTGGTTCTGAATATTTATTGTGTAAGGTAAATGAAAAGGTTGATGTATATACAGGGCCAAGAGAGTTATTTTTTGGGTAAATCCTCCAATGTTTTAGCCTCTGGTTTCTGATAAAATTCATCTCTTCACATCAATTAATTTCATACCCTGATGGCCAGCTAAAGCCAACTTATCAATGAGTTTGGTGATAAATACGATAATGACCAAATCGAGAGGATCTTTTTATCAGCTTCTCTCTGTATCAGGTGAGCCCTCAATTCCAGCCTCAGATGGCTGTCACTACATTCACTTCTGAATATAGAGAAGATTTTAGCGGCTTCTCTCTGTATCAGGTGAGCCCCATGAACATATTGTGGTATGTTCATTATTTCATTGGGTAATACTTGGGTAGTCTTACACAGATATTATGTTAATTTATAATTACTTCTATCAGTATATTAATATGTGTTGCTGTGCTACCAGATGCATCATTATACATCTCCAATATGTTTTTTTTTCACAAAACTCATCATTCTGAATCTATTTTGATACATATCACTAGACCCCTTATAGGCCGATGCTTCACAAACATGGTTTTCAAACATTGGTTTTTTCTCTGTATTGTGCAGCTTCAGCTTTATGTTTTCTCGTGTAATCACATATCTTGATTTACCTTTCTATTCATTTTCATGGTTAGTTCTATTCCATGATTCCATCTTCTCAACTATAGTCTTGAAATTACTCCAACGTGACTTCATAGAATCTTTTGCTTGAACGGCATTGTTTTGATTTATAATTAGGTTGCCCACCTTTTAGTGATCCAGCTGTTTTCACATCGAAATTTGTTGGAAGGAATATATGAGCCCAAGTTAACATTTGGCCATTTGCTCATGAGCGGCAGCTGTGATGATCCTGTGAAGAAGACTACTTGTGAAAGGCATGGGCATGGAGAGAAACTAAAGAATATTCCCTCGACCAAGTTAATCATTCAGATTGCTAGTAGTAGGTTACATGCAACAGTGTCATTCCTTATTTGCAGGGTATGCCAGAATTCCTTATTTGTTTTCCAACACTGCAATGCAAAATGTAGTCTACAAGTCATCACAAGAGATAATTGTGACTGAATTTGTTGAGAAAGTTAAGTATTCAATTTTCTAGGTGCAAGTTGACTTCTATGATTTGAACAAAGTGATGTTTTTTTGGGATGGATACTAACATTGGCAGTTCTCATCAGTCGGAACATTCCATTGGCAAGAGGTAGACAGTTGGTATTGTAAATATGATATATTCTTTTTCTGTCATGGGCTCGTCCTTACATTCAATTTTGGGCCTTGTTATCACAGCCCCTTTTACTCAGGTTGCTACCAGGGCCCACATTTTTGTGACTGGCAGATTCCGACTACTTGGATTATGATACTTCTTTTTTCTCTTTTCTTTTTATCAGTAGGTTATGCACTTACAGTGGCTTCTTGCCACTTTCATTACTTGTACAATTTGATTGGTTTTGACTTTTGAGTGAAGAAAACAGGTGTGATGTGCCTCAAAGCTCTAAACCTCGGTTTCCCTATCTGGATGTTCTATTCTAATATCTAAGAAACCCCTAAAAATAAGCTTCTATGCAAAGGGTGGTTTGCCTTTTACACGTGATAGGAAAATGAGATTTTTATATGTAAATGCTATATATGCAAATGTTACATATATGAAATACATTACCTTGTTTGTCAATATTGCCATTTTCACATGTGTAAATGAGTGCATTTAACGGTTTAAGATTTATTTGGATTTTTTGGAGTTTTTTTTTTAACGAATTTGGAATTTCTCAAAATTCAAGAAGAATTAAGATAAAACTAAACGTCCTGATATTTATCATTAGGTTCAGACCATTTAAGATAATCACCTTCAATACCTTGGGGCACACTAGTTCATTCAAAAAAGTGAAAATTTTGGATTACTAATATGGGGCCTGCAAGAATAAGAAAAAACAAGTTGATGGACCCCACAAGATTGCAATCACTGTGTAATAATGTGTAATAAGTATACTAAAGGCTTCTGGGCTGACTTGGGTGGGAGATACCTTGACTTATCAAAAAAAAAAAAAAAAGAAAAAGAAAGAGCGATGTGAATATACTAGTGCCTTTTTTGAAAGAGTGATGTGAATCACTTTCACACCCATTTTTATGTTAACATTTTGGTGTCTAAATGGCCCCATTTACACATCACATGCATGGATGATCGCAAACAAACATAATGCATATTCCTTATCCATGTGAACCACTTACAGACTTAAATGACTGCAAATGAACAACCCCTAAAAGAAAAATATGCCAACACTACTTCAATGGAAAATGCCAAGTCTGAGTACAAAATTACTTGATGTATCCTCCTGAAAAATGATTTTAGATCCATTAACCTTGCTGCAACAGCTTAGAATGGCTATGGTGGTAGTTACATAGGCCATTAAACTGAACCTCTACTTCTATACTTTACAAGCTCAAAATCAACAAGAAACAGTTGCATCAGGTCAGATGCATGGATACATACAGTTTACACAAGGATAAGATGGTGGCGCGTGCACTATGTATCATAACAAGTGGCATGTTTCAAAGGCCAGTGCTCAGACAGACCATCCATCATATCACATCCAAACCAGTACGTGAGCAAGAGCAAGAGAAGATGAAGCCCATGAGAAAAACTATCCAAACGGTTAGGCTCATTGAAGAGAATTTTATGTGATATTAGTGTTTGTACTTGTAATCATATATGAAACTTCGGTCTGATTGACGTCGGCCTGGTTGCAGTTATCTGCCAAAGTGTCCACAGTGGACTGGTCAGGTTGTGCAGGCATGGGCTTCATCTCAAGTTTCCTTTTCTCCTTTTGAACCACCTGCCTCGGCATCACTTCAAGAAGGAAGCTTCCACCATTCCATACTGAAGCAGACACCTTCAGTATTTGGAACGTGACGTGCATCTCATATGAAAGAAAGATGGGAACAGTCAGTGCCATGGTTGCAACAGTGAAGACAGCTTGAAACAAGATGTACATCAACATGCGGTTCTGATCCCCAAGCAATCCACTCAAACGCCACAAGATGTTGTTAGCCTTCTGTGCTTTCTTTGAGAGTTCTCTGTTAGCAGCCACCATAAAGTTGCATTAGATACGTAAGAGTCTACCAATATGCAGTTGGAATCCACAAAAAGTACACGATATGCATGGGTGGCTTCTACAGCTATAGACCGTGGTGGCACAGAGGGAGAGAACAACCGAACCTGTACGAAGTCATGACTTCAGGATCCCTTAGCAGCCTTTGACGGCGCATCACATTAACAATGAGGAAATAAAGAAGCTGCCATAGGGTGTAAGCAACCAAAGGAACAACAAACAGCCATATACACAGAAAAGACCAATCCTCTACATAAGGCCATGAAACTCTGCTACTTGCTTTCCCCTCTGGATGCATGGCTTCAAAGGTGGCCGGATCCCACCATCGAATAGTGAAGAAGACTATCCCTACAACATGACCACCTTTTAGCAAGTCATGAAAACAAATGCCTAACGGAAAAATATGTAATGCAAAGAACTTGGTAAAAGACATCCATATGAAGCTGATATTTGGAGGACAGAGAGAGCAATGATCCCATTTATATTTCATTTGGGCTCAAATATGTAGACATCACCATCCTTATTTTCGAATTCTATGCATATATGAAAGAGACTGCCTTTCAATCCTCGTTTCAAAAACAGGACTCCAGATTTCTAATAGGGTTTCATCATCCAAAGCAGTGCTGTAACTAGATTGTAGCATCACCTTCACTCTCAAGATCATGGATCCTATTTGATACGCGATTAACAGACACAAGAAGCTCACAATGAACAGGTATTGGAAAAAACAAAAAATGCTCCACTAGAATACATGCTCTTAAAAATCACCTAAATGCCACCTACAAGGGATATATCAGGTGATATGATATGGACATGTTTGATCAAGTAAAGGTGGGCACTGCAGGGGATATATCAGGTGATCAACAGCCATCAGTACCATATGGCAGCAGCATAAATCATTTCTCCAAACTACATACCCACTTGTCATATGCACATGTGTTTTATAATGGTAGAGAATATACATATAATTATAATAGACTACATATGTAATCATGCATAGAAGGATATGTTATACAATTCGGGCAAACAGTTTGAGTCTGGTCCAACCAGGTCCTACAGGTTTGGGTCCATAGTACATTGGCTGCAATTGATAATCTGGTCTGTGCACACCAAGACCCCAAACCAAAACCTGGCTCACAGCCTTACACATCTCAACTGCTGGAGAGAACTGGTTTATTGATGTAAGAGGAAGTAGGCTTCGGATTCACACTACGTTATTCTTAAGAGGGAGACACTTCACAATTTCCACAAAGATAAAATTCACACAGCTCGTCCACCTAAGCTTGGCACAGTGACAAAGGACATGAAGACCTTCGAAAACCTGTGAAGAACAGTGTTCTTAAATAAAAGAAGGGTGGGGGGGGGGGGGGGGGGGGGGGGGGTTCGATATTTTTTCTTTTTTATGAGTAAAATCCATGTCCCTGCTATGTACATGACATATGCCTATCAGATCCATGTTATATCTGGATATTTTTCTTTTTATGAGTAATATCCATGTCCCTGCTATGTACATGACATATGCCTATCAGATCCATGTCATATCTGGGAATCATAGATTAAAGGTACATAAAAGAAGAAGAAAAACTATTCATTAAGGTTGAATTTCCCTTGATCACTATGGACTTCTCAACAAATAGAAACTTGACACATGGAATCTTAACATTTGGAGCTAAAACACCTAAAAGTTGTAACTAAGTTATACCTCATTGCTACATGGGCCATAAGTCTTTTAAATACTAGTCAAAATTGCCAATCTTGTGCTCATACAACAAGTAACAGGATAATCCATCAAATGCACCAAATGTTTGATGTCAATTGGACACTTTTTTACACATGAAATATGCCCATCTCCAAAAACACAAAAATATAGGTTCGTCACATGTGAGACCGTTGTTAGGTGGTAGTGAGTCCCCCTTTGAGAGATCCCAAACCCCTCAGTTTACTTCATTTACGAACAGTTAGATTTTGGGGGAATAGGAGAGATTGGATAGGGAAGAGATACCATAGCCTTTCATCCCAATTTCACTGATGATGGGGTCCTCAAGCAGAGGAGTTCCATGGGAATACTACATTCAATCTGCAAAGAGATTTGAAGGTTTTGATAAATGGGCAGTCCATACGAGCTAATTTAAGTCTGAAATAGAACCCTCTAAGGCTCTAACAGCTAAGAGGTATATATTGAATGTGGATGGGAGTTCCAAAGGTAATGGGGATATCTAATAAGGTCCATTTTTTAAACTAGGGTAGTAAAAGTGATAGTGCAGAAACAGTGTTGTCCTCCAGGCCAACTGGCACTGGGGATCTAAATAGGGCAGTAGTTTTCACCATTAAGTCTCAAAACAATACTTCCTCATCTTCATGGGCCAATGCCAATTAAAGACGATTCAAAGAACGCAATCTTGGCTGGCATGTGGCGAACTGGGACCTTGGCAGTGAGGTGCATACACACACATTCTTGACAAAGTGAAATCTGTAAATATATGCTTGTGCAATATTAAGAAAAGCTGAAGAAGTGGTTTCAGCAGAAGTGGAAATGAATATCATAACCAATGGTTCTGTAGGGGGCCTCTCATATCCACTAGATGGAACCCATTTATCTGCATTCTCTTCTCAGTCCCTATACATGTACTTTCTATGTGGAGAGAGAGAGAGAGAGAGAGAGAGAGAGAGGAGAGAGAGAGAGAGAGAGAGAGAGAGAGAGAGAGAGAGAGAGAGAGAGAGGGTTCCACACATGTTTTTTATGGCATCATTTAAAAGGGAATAAAGGGACTTCAATCAGAAAAAAAAAGAGTGTTTTTCTGATTTCGTCATTAGTCCAAGCATGTTTGGCAATGCAACTGGAAACTAAAGGTCGATTTATCTTGTAACAACCTACAGAATTTGCACGCTGGTGAGGGCATGCTCTAGGATCTCTATACCAGCTATTGTGCTCTTTGAATCTAGCCCTAATACTGATCTCTCTCCCCAGCATGATAGGTCAACAATAACAAATAAGAATGACAAGTGGCTACCCTTGTTGCAGTTCTTTTGAGTTAAAAAAAGGGCCATTTATTAATCAATATTGAATATGCTGTGCACATGGATTTCTCTGCCCATTTTCTCCATCTTTTGATAGTGTAGCCAAAGGCGCACCCTCATTGGAGCCTCTTTGCAGCTCACCTAGGGATCAGGTGAGAGCCCATGATTAGGAGCATGCTTGGTGCGCATAGGATCCTAGCCAAGTGCACTCAGGCATGCAAGGGGGATTTGACAATTTTATTGGGATTTCTTTTGTTTTTGAATGGATATTATATTTACCCTTTTTAAGTCTTTGTGAAGAAAAAAGAGAAGAAAAGTCTTAATATGAGAGAGAGAGTCCACCTTATTTCTTCTTCTCCAGTCGATTTCAACGTTTTTTTTTTTTTCCTTTCTTTTTTAGTAAAATGTTAATTTAACGTTACAGTCACCCTTTTTCCTCCCTTCTCCACTTCTCTTGTTCACTTGACTGTTACAAATGGTTGATTGTTATAGCTGACTGCAACACATTTTCTTTTCTTTATCTTTTTAAGTTTCTCCTGCTTATTCTTTTTCCCCTTTCTATTTCACCATCTTCTTGCTCTCCTTCTTAACCCTCTTAGTTTCATTTTTACCAAAATAACCAATGATATTTCTAAAGGCTAAATAAGCCATTTTGAACTAGTACATGAAGAAGAAACTGATGAAGGAGAAGAAAATGTTGAGGTAATAGCTCAGAAGATGATGTTATGTAAGTAGGAGAAGATGATATAGAGTTCATTTATAGTTAATATAATCCTGAAACTCTAGGACTTGTTGTTGTAACTTCTGAAATTTTACTTTAAGATCTTTTGACCTGTGAGTATGACTATGGTAGATTGCTTGTACGATGTTCTGATATATGAATTATAAGTATGGTAGTTGTTACTTGGAATCCTTTACTGTCATATTTTTGTTATACTCCATGTTTCTAATTTGAATAAGATTATTCATGGACGAGATAAGCTATAAGTAAAGCCAAATGGTTTTGTTTTAAATGGTGTATCATAATGATCATCAAAGCCTTGTCCCAACTATGTTGGGGAATGTTTGGGTTGTGACAAAATTTTACACTGGCTATCAACCTACCCGACGCAACCCTCCTCCTTTACCTGGGCTTGGGACCGGCAGTAAAAAAAACTGGCGGAGTTGGTGTATCATAATGATAAAACATAAAAATACATATACACATACTTATATCCATTTTTTTTTTTCTTTGAACATGCACCTTTCAAAATTAGGCTTGTGCTTAGGCATGCACCTCACTCCTCAAACTCCAAAAGACCTGGTGTATAGCTTGCGCCTTTCGTCTCGATTACATCACGTTTAGCCAAACCCCATTCTTTCAAGCAAACAGAAAAGGAGTGCCCACTAAAGCTCATAGTAGATCTTCTCTATGTACAGCTTGGGTTGCAGTCCCAATTCCATGCCAAAGTGCTTGATTCTATGCATTAGTTCGCTATAAGAACATAACTAGGATCTTCCTTGAAGAAAAACTCCTTTTCTTGCTGAGAAAAACCTACCTTGTAATGGCTGTATGATATTTTCAATCACTTCCCTTATCCAAATTGCATGCGCCCTTGATGTAATATTATAAACACTCGACTAAATTTACAGCACAACAGTTACGGATTGTTAAAGCTCCGTCCATTTAGGGAATGGCTAATAAATTGTCCCATTGAATCCATTCAACAGATCTTAAGAAATAAGAACTTCTTGAAGAATAGCATTTGAACTTCATGGATAATTTTCAGACAATTTTGGAAAATGCTGAAAGTAAATCTGTCAAGGCCCGGTTGAATACCACCTCTTCGATTTCACCTTGTTCAAATTCATGCTCCAACCATTCAGATGGTTGCTTGGAACTGTTGGCCTCAATACACCTTAGTCAAAAAACAAATATATGAAGTATTTATGATGGCCACATTGATTTCAACATAGTCTTGAATAAGGTTTCTCACACTTCTAGCTTTGAGATGCAGTTCCTTCTCAGGGGGAAAAAGTCATTCTGAAGAAAGCCCTATCCTTGTTGCCTTAAGCCAATTGCTCTTGTTGCCACCAAAGCAACTCTTCCTATCTCCTTGTTCCACTGAACTCATTTTCTTAGTCCATTCTTCTTAATTGATCTTCTAGTTACCTTAGGCCAAACTACTCTGGGATTTTGGCACCAAAGCAGTTCTTGCCTCAATATTCCATTCAAATCCCTTTTTATGCCCTTTTTTTTATGAATAGATTTCATGTGCATAACAGTATCCCGTCAGACACACCATGAAGAAATGTTAGAAGTACATGCTTTAACAGGATAACAAACCCATAAATAATTTCTAGATATTAAACTACCTTACATAACTAAACAGATTTGAGAGTAAATAGAACACAGAATCAAGTAGAGAAAGCAATGAATGCTAAATTTGTTGTGATACCATAGAGTTCTGTAATTATTAGCTTCTAGGAGGGCACTTTGTCCAGTAAAAAAACATCAAATGTGTAATTTTATTAAAAGAGATCATAAGAAAATTGTTAGGGAAGGTCCATTACTTTATGACTGCTGGTCAACCAGGTCAAGCAGCAGCTAAACCGGAAGATACTTGACTGGCCAATTAAATTACTGCAGAAATCACAGAGGAAAGTAACTCTCACCTGGCAAAAGATGTATCAAGACACTAACAATTTTGTCAACAGAACTGAAAACCAGGCTACAGCGCCAAACAATCAATGCCCATGCCAGTGGTCCCTGCATCAATCCAGAAGTCAGAAAGAGGTAAGTAAATTGCAAGTCATCACCATTATCAAAGCCCTGTCCCAACTATATTGGGGTCAGCCAAATGAATTGTGTATCACCATTCTAATCTATCTTGAACCAAACTCCCTAGCATGATCGCGCAATCCCAATTTTTCAGAATTCATGTTGTAAATTGCAAACCATGAAAAAATGTGCAAATGTCAACCCTAAATGAAAAAAGACATGAAAAATGTTCTTACTTCTGCAAATGAAAAGCAAACCATGAAAAACTTTTCATTTCTCGGATAAAAGAGAAGCATAACCAAGAAAATGGTATTGGCATAGTAGCAGAAATCCTGTACAATCCCAAGAATAGTTAGAACAGAGTTCGCAGAACTGCGCCATACCAATATTACACCATACTAATATTACTTTATGATGGACAAGAAGGTGAAACAGAAGTAATTGAGACTTGACAACAAAAAATCACGTGGTTGCTACAGGAGAAGAATAATTTCTACAATAACCACATTTATATACTCATCTGCTTTCTTGTTACAAGAATCCAAGTACTCAAACCAGTTCAGTCCATCATGTTGAAACTATACATTAGCGACTCAAGTACAAGTGTGGGTTTATGATTTCTTATTCATCATAGTTACAAAACCTGACCCATATTATAAGTAATTTGACATGGGAGACAGATATCCATTCTACTATACATAAGGGGAAATGCAGAAACTGAACCAATATTCACATCTGCCTTTTCAAACAGCCATTATCAATGTTGATTAAAAAGGTCAATATTGAGTGTTCGTTTTATAATTTAGTCTCCCTTTTGGTTTTTTTAGCTGGTGGGTCGGCTGAGTTCACTTGCCCCTGTGACATGGGGTGACTGGGTCATCATCTTGAACTTGCTCCAGAAGAGTTTGGTGATCCAAATCTAGTTGAGCCACTTGACCGACTTGAGACTCAGCCTGACACCCAGGTTTCACTGAGTTGGCTGGAGTTTCTTAAGGGCATTTTCACCTAAAATATTAAAAACAAATGAAAACAGTAGAATAGTGGAAATTACAATATAATTAAATGAGAACTAAATATTGAAATTACAATTCAAATGAACTTTATATAATTTTTTCAGGGAATGCATAAATGTTTATTGTTTCACATATTTTCCTGTATTTTACTTATTATAGAAATTTATATATTAATAAAAAATCTTTTAAAAAACTAACTTATTGGCCTGCCTAGCTGACCCTTGGATTTTAATCAAACTGACCTGATAACTGGTCGAGTATGGTCAAGCTACAGGGTAGGAAACGATGCTCTCACAAAAAGTGATTGCAGTCACCATGCTACCTAGAGATGGCAATGTGTTCCTAATTACCAGAAGGACCCAATCCAATTGGATAAGGTTCAGATTTCCGCCTACAATTTGGGTCCATGCCCAGGTTCACAGTTTCAGACCTGAAAAACATCTAGTGGGGTGTACTTTTGTACAGTTCTGAGTCTGAAGAATCGGAAATGAAACTCAGTATTCGTATTGTTACATATATATACATACATTAACATACATATAGGAAGACACCCTAGAGTGCTATCCACTTTCCTCTTTTGGCCTGCAAAATTCCTTATGTCTCAAACTTGTTTAAGGTCATATGAAAGAAATGCAAAAATTCAGTCCCTTTAGAAGCTTCCATCAAAGGTTTCAAATTCACATTCTTGGAGTTAATTTCAAAGTCATTTAAGGTCATACAGAAAAGAAAATTGAAAATTTCCATTAGTTTTTGGCCTTTTTAGAAGATTCTATCAAAGTCAGATAGGCACGCAATACTCATGACAGGAAGGCAAGCTATGACACTATTGGAGTGGATTTGCAAGAAAGTGCCCCCCTTTTATCAAGTTAAACACTCAGATCAATCCCTTTACTGATGATTGGTAACAGGCCCAAATAACACTTCAAAGTTTAATCAGAATTATATTTTCCATGGAATTGAATCAATGCAAGTGGTGTGATTCAATGATAATGATACCTTAATCCTTCAAATCACCCTAAAGTAGCTGTGTTATCAGAATGCAACTTGGGCTACAGGTGCAGGTCTGAAAATCAGCTGAGATTGACTGTTTGTCTCCTACTAGATACCAGTCTCTTAAATAAGGGGGTCCTATGAATTATGATCCAAGTATGCAATAGTTCCACGAAGGCGTTAAAGTTCAAAAGAGAAATACTGAACCCTAGAGCTTGTAGTGGTTGTTTAATTCCTATTGGCTGGGCTGAATGCCTAGTTGTTGACATTTTGTATTAGTTCTGGAATAGAAAAATGTGAGTTTGATGTTTATAGTTAAATTGTTAAAGTCTTCATAGACACAAAGAAAAAGAAAAAAAAAACCCCTCAAATAAGGACCTATTGAGGTTGACATCGAGGTTCTACTGCAAACCAGTTTTCCCGAATCCCAAGTTTTTGGAATCCTTAGCCAATAATAACACAACCAGGTAGCATCCATACCAATTGACAATGGTTCTAAGTTTTGGAGGAATCATTGAATCCAATCCTTCCCATATCCAATGCTTGCACTCATGCTTTGGTATCATAGGTGTGATTTAATTCAGACCTGATTAAATCTAACGGTAATCATCATTTTGATTTGAGTGACATTCGAGCGGATCACCAATCACTGTGATAAGGTACAATGGCTCTGGTCAATGTCAGCTTGGGCTTGGGTCCATTTCTTTATCTATACCGGACCTGAAGCCTGATCCATTCAATGACCAGGCCACAAGTTTAGTCTCATTTGGCCTGTCCACAACACAGAATTTTGTAAAAACACTAGATCTAGCCTATTTATTTTTCAGCCCTAATATAGAGACCAAACCCAGCCATGACAAACCAGATCTGAGAGCTTGATGGGCCAGACTGGTTCATTTCCAGGCTTAGAAAAGGAGATTGTGCACCTTATAAAGTCTAATGGAAGTTTTCCAATGAAGAAACAAGCACATCAACTTAAAAGGTCTTTTTGCTTCTGCAAAAATTAGCCAGCCATGTCAGTTGGGAAAAATGGAATAAGTAAACTTACCATTGAGTAGCAATTAACCCTTGCACATTCTGTATAAGCAATTTTACATTCATAACATAGTAGTTGGGTACATCTGATGCGGCATTCCAACCACCAAACAAAACCTTCTTATGTTTCACAAGTGCAGATCCCCTGTTTCGTAGCTGTTTCATCCAATCAAAATCAGCCAACCGTGTAAAAATCTCATGCCAGCTAATGCACCCTCTCAATTACTTCCTTGGAATGAGAAAAATCAAGGAAGAGATTTTACATAGTTGGCTAATTTTGATTGGACGAAATAGTACGAAACAGGGGATCTAGACAGGGCCGGCTCACCATATAGGCAGGTGAAGCAAGTGGTGGGGGCCTCACCCTGAGGGGGCCTCATAATTTTGTAGGCATGGGTGGCTTGATTGGGTTTTCTTCCCAGTTCCCACTTCCAAAGTCGAATCCCAATTCCCAAACTCCAAAACCAGAACCAGAGAAGATAAATGAAACAGAAGCACAGTAAAGAAGCACAGTAAGGTTACTATTCTAAAATAAGTCCGTTTTTAAAGGTATCAAATCTCACTGGAAATCATCTGAAATGAATTCAAATGAACCCGAGCTAGAAGAGAAAATCGATCATAATTTGACCCGTTTTCTAATGCAACTAAAACCATCGAAAAATCCATAATTGAAAATTTTTCATTAAAATCAAAATACAAATAAGTCCTTTTTTTATAGAAACTACTCTTTTTTTTTCATTAAAACTGGCATTTCAAATCAATATGGCTCCAAAATAAGAAATGTTCCAACACAATTCCAGAAATCATTGGATACCAATAATTTCATATTATCTTAATCATAATTAATCTAACACATTAATCAACCATAATTAACAACTAATCATTCTTAACTTGCAAACTAAACATAATTAATTAAATAAAAACACATTCCCAAAAATCGTAATATGATGTCGAAAGGCCTGTTGGATTGGTAACATTAACATGATAATAGAGTTCTTTCCAAAAAAAGAAAAGAAAATGAAAACTGGGCATGTTTGCCAATGAAAACCACATATGCTGATATGCGTAATAAAAAAAAATGAAAAAAAGGAAGATGGGTTTCGAACCCATGCACTGTTGTGACGGAACATCACTTGTTCTGCACCGTCCGCCGTTTGATGTTGTTTTGTTTCATGTGCAAATCACATGCGATTCATTTTACCACCCCCTCATATGTGAAAATTAAATCTGAGTACGAAAATAATACCTTTTTACACATCAAAATTTCACACGTGATGCGGTAAATGACCTCAACCAACATGAAGGTGTGTAAATGATTCACATATGAGTTATTTACATGCGTAAATGCTCTCAACCAAACAACCCCTAAAGAATTGTATATGGATAACTCTTGACCTCTCATTGTTAACCATTACTCTGATAATTCAGTAGTTTTGTCATCACCATTAATGATTTTATGCTCTTTTCGGTTATTTCATTTAGCAGAAGGATTTAAATTGAGGGCTGCATTTCTCCTGGCATTGTTAGACTCACGATGCTTTTTAGAATGAGATTTTCATCACACATAGAAGTCTTTAATTTGCAATCTTATGACGGCCCGGATCTAGACTCATGTTCACACAAGTCTTCAATCGTGGCTAACAAAACTTCAAGCAAAAAACAGAAGATAAATAATTTTCTTTTAAGAACAATGGTGATGGAAGATAGAGAAATGGAATGTCAGAGTCTGACAGTGGTGCTCACCAGAAGATAATAGTGCCATTTCTTGAACGATAGTATATCCATCGCAGAGGAACAAATGTCACATAGAACAAACAATATACGTAAGGAATATCTTGCGGCCCTGAAGAACAAAAATAAATAATATTCTTAAAACCCATCACTCCAGTGGACGTACGTCCTATAAAAAGTAATTATGTACAACTAACATTACTTACTAGCTCCCAACAAGAAGCAAAATCCACCAAATCCAAGAACTCCTAAGAGATGGGTCACCTATATCTCAAAGAAAAAAAAAGTATGCAAACCAATCAAAGATAAATGTAACTAGTTCAAAATAAAACGAAAGTAATCACAAACAATGTACCAAATGAAATAAAACAACAGAAAAAAAAAATCATAAACACAAGCATTTCAAGCATCAATTGAATGTTTATAAACAATTGATCAAAGGATATTTTTCTCTAATAATAATAATAATTATAATATCAAGCACCATTGTTTCAAGCCCAACTAAATGCTAATGCTTATAATATGGTGTGAAAAACTCTGAAAAATCTATCTGCAAAGACACCTTTCTGGAATCCCTTACCAAATAGGCAAATACCAACCCAAACAACTTCACGAAAGGATATGAATCCATTTTACCTAAATACCCATGTCAGCCACATGCAAATGCTCAAACATCCAAACAACCTAAATGTTTACAACATGAGAAAAAATGGATTGAAGTTAACATAAAGAAACAATTAATCAACAATCAAATATACACAATATGATGAGTAAATGCAACGAATGAGATGGCATCAACACCAAAAAAAAAAAAAAAAAAGCCAACTCGCCGGAACAATAAGGACATAAAAGAGTGTTACCAACAACATGAACAAGAACAATAAAAATGTAACCAAAAAAAAAAAAAAAACCCAATGTGATCATGCAATCCGAGTAATTCGTAAATGCAGACAACACCAACATAAGAATACACGGAGGTAAGAAACAAATACCTATAAAAAAAAATCACCCTAACGATTTGTAAATAAGAAAAATGTGCAGTAACACCAAGAGAACCGATCAATAAAATCACCTAAAATCACCCAAATGATTATTCAAAATATTAAAACAATTTGGTGAGACCAACCAGGAGAAATGAAAGCCATACAAACATCTTCCCCATGCATAACTAACCAACCAAGCGATTAATAATGTATAAGACTAAGAACCCAGAAGTAAAAACCAACCAAATAATCAGGAAATGCAATGGAAAAGAAGAATAACAAAAAGGAGAATGGAAGAAGAAAGAAGTGCCAAAAACAGAGGAGAGGGTACCATACCTTGTTAATAAAACGCTCGTGTTCTTCGGCTCGTTTTGCAATCTTGACCGCTTGCTTGGCAATAATTGCCTTGGTTTGAACGGCTTGTTTTGATAAGATCTCCCTCGTTTTTACAACTTTCTACAAAAACCAAAATGACCCAGATGAGAAAACCCACCAATCAAACATTAAAAACCAAAGATGGAAAGAGAGAATGATGAAAATGGCAAGAAAGGAAGAGAAGATAGACCTTGGTTCGGTCGGAGATCCTCTGCCGAACGACCTTCCTGAAGGAATCGGGTCCATTATCAAGAGCCTCTTCATTTGAATAGTAGTTTGACATCTCCCCCTCCTCGTTGGAATTGGAGTTTGACATCTCTCTCTCTCTCTTTCCTTTCTTCCTTTAATTTTTTCTGTCTCCTTTCAAGCCGATTCTTTAGCACCAGGTTTCTAGAGGCTACAGGGAGAACACCAATTTATGATTTACCGAAATTTATGTCTAATGGGAGGTTGGTTTTTTTTAGATATTACGTGATATTATGTGACATTTTGTTCTCTCTGAGCATTTGAAATCTTGTATTTTATTCATTAGAATTTTAAATTTCAACCACCTAATTTTTTTTTAAAATTCTTAAAATTCCATTCTCTATATTTAAAATTTTAAATCTTTCGTAAAAAAAGAGGAATTTGGAATTCCACCTGTGCCTCCTTCTTTATCAAAATTTCAAGAATTTTTGTTTGAGAGAATTTTAAATTCTTCAAAAGTTGTCCCTTTTGATGGAATTTCAAATCCTTTGGGGAATTTAAAATTCCATAAAATGATATAGAGAATGGAATTTCAAAAATTCCAAATTATTTTGTGGGTGGTAAAAATTTGAAACTCTAATGAAAGAAATACTCAGAGGATAAGATATCACATCATGTAAAAAAAAAAAATCTAACCTCCCAAATTCTAGTAATAAATTCTAATAAAAAATTGTCCGTGAACTTTTACAGAATTTGAAATACTTCAAGACCTGAATTCTTAAAATTTTGATAAACAAACTAGCCGTAAAGTAATGGGGTGTGAGGTATTATCATCATTGATTTAGAGGAAGCTGTTGGTTTGTGATGATGCCCACCTTCCCATGGTGTATTAGCCGTCCATCTGGTGAATGGGTGTCTGATTGATGACATGAAAAAGGACCGATCCACATGCAAATTATGAGAGATTAGTCCTGATGGTGTATTAGCCGTCCATCTGGTGAATGGGTGTCTGATTGATGACATGAAAAAGGACCGATCCACATGCAAATTATGAGAGATTAGTCCTGTGATTATTTTCACCATCTCCATGGCCAAAGCTTTTGTGACGGAATGGTGTCAGAAATTTTTGGGATGAGAGAGGAAAAGTTGGTCTGCTTTGCAGAGACAGAATTATGAGAAGAAACTGTAGATATGTATGTACCACGGAAACAGATGCCCTGTTTCGTCCAAACTGGGAATCAGGGCGATCCGGTTCCATGTACCAGTAATCAATTGCAGTCTTTCAATAGATCATTATTAAATATGCCAAAAGATGTCTTCATTGAATAAATTCCATTTCTGTGGGGGAATATTCTTATCACATCAGGTGGCAAGTGTGGAATGGCTGTGGGGCCTACCTTGAGGAGCATTGGGTCAAAGTGGGGTGGATGATTGAAAGGGTCACACTGGCTTTTATTCTCAGTGGGCTTCACAAATTTGATGGGGTTGAATCTAATTACTCCACATCCATTAGACCCTTCATGCTATTGGGCCCCACTATCTCAATTCGGATCCACAGCTCTCCATTTTACTACTGTAAGTACCTAAATTAATGCGGACTTGGAATGGAGGATTAGAATGAGTTTAGTACTCCTCAATAAAGATGGGATGCCTGAAACTTGAAAGGGGAGAAGAAAAAGACAGTCAAAGACTTTAACTGCAGTCAGCGCAAGGCTCTCCGATGCCTAAGTCAGTTCTGTAACTAAGCAAAGGATGAAGAATAAGAGAGGCATAGTATTAAGTGTATATGCATATGTTGTGTATACCTATTATGAAGTGAGCTTCTCTATTTATAAGAGAAGAATGTTGGCTTTGAATGGTAAGCCCCATGATTTGATCTTGTACTTGAGAGGTACAGTCCCATCAGCCCACCTTTCATTAAATGACAATCCTATTGGGCCATACCCTGTTGACTTCTTGGCAGGGTCCCATCGGACTTTGTCTGAGATCTTACCCTGATGTAGACGTAGTCACTAGTTGTCGTTCTTTGATGTCTTCTCAGCCCTACTTGCGCATGTCCATGTCTTATCACACGTCCTGTAACGTGGATGAGTATTTATAGAAATACAGCCGTCAGTGCCCGTCTCGACTAGCATTTTGGCACTACTGCCGAGATGCGTGATCGAGACCAAAACATGGTGCCGAGGTCAGGAATGACCTTGATCTCGGTTGGCGCCCTGGCACTGTTGCCGAGGTGCGCATGGCCGAGATTGAGACATGTTTAGCTGATACTCATACCGAATCTAGTATAATCTTGGTATCTTGGAAATACCCCACACAATTGCCCATAGCTTCTGACTTCTTCGAGTTCCTCAACTCTTTGAGGTCGGAAGCTAAGTATTATGTCGAGGGAATCTTTTTAGGATTGGAGCTTGTACTGTGTCCTATCTCGGTGCCGGTTGCTGTCGTCCATCTCTATCATTACGCCGCTTCACCTGCCCGAGGTGCTAAATGCATGGTGCTCTCTGTTCGATGCAGAAGATGTACCGATTGCGCCACGTGTCGACATCCGGTTGGTTACCCAATCGTTTCGAAGGGGCTTGCTCTGTCTTGAAGATGTGCACAACACTTGAGGCGACGCCTCGCACGTGCGTCCTTGAAATTTGAAAGGGCGCCCTTTCTCTATTTATAAAAATAGAGGTCCGGGTCTTCTTTGCTCTTTACTTTCGTTTTCGCCAGAGAAGAAGAATAAAGACTTGCAGAGGAGAGTTCGTCTGAAGAGAAGTGCTGCCGAGATCACACCTCCACTAGTTCGAACCCCATTCCTGCTTTCGTCCGCCTTGTCCTCGTAAGTCTTTCTTTCCCCGTCTTGTTTATTTTTGCGATTAAGGCCTCTTCTAGGGCTTTTCTTCTTTTCTGCCTAGGGTTTCTTCGATCTTTCCCTTTTGCTGTTCCAGTTTCTTTAAAAATGGGCATCTATAGTTACTAGTTAGAGACCCCAGGAGTGATTGCTGAGTTTAGGGTTAGATACCAGGTACCCGATGACGTCCATGTTAGGCCAGCTGACCCCAATTCTTTAGATGGTCGTACCTTCTCCGATGGCTGGATGTCGTTTCCCCTAGTAGCCATAATCGAGGGCGGGGTTCGGTTCCCCTTTCACCCTCTTCTCAGAACCTGTCTCAGCAAGTGGGGTATCTGCCCTTACTAGTTGATGCCGAACGGTTTCAAGATCGTAATGGGCACAGCCGAGTTCAATAAGACTTTAGATATCAACCTCGGCGTCCATGACATCGAGGATGTCTATGATTTGTGTAAATTCGGAGGTGATACATATTACCTCCGAGTTAAGCCGCATCGGCAGGGTTTTGTCTAAGCCCTGCAGGACTCGAACAAGTATGTCAGGGATGATCGCTTGTTCGTCTCGGGCAACTGGGAGTTCGCCGAGACCGAAGCGGACAAAGTATATAGAGTTCCTCGCGGCTTCGGGACCCCTCCAAGTAAAGTCCATCTATTCTTGAATTCTACTTGCCTTTTCTCTTTTTCTTTGTTCTGCCGAGCTAATGCTTTCTGTTCGCCGTGCAGACGTTCATCAAAGAAAACGAGAGGCCAACCGAGCCGGCTAGGTGAAGAACGAAGCTTGGTTCCGGGCCGTTAAGAGTTATCAAGGCCACGAAGGCAGATCCGCTTGGGTGCTTCTGGGCTACGAGCCGAAGTATCATTCCTTTAACAAGAGGAAGGACGATCCACGTAGAGATGTCAAGTGGGCTGTGCCGGCCCGGCCCGCTAGTCAACGGGCCGTGGCACGGCACGGCCCGGTCAACGGCACGACCCACTCGGCATGGCCCATGACGCGGGCCGTGCTGGGCCGAGCTGCGCAGGCCCGCTGGCCCGTTAGGCACGGCCCACCAGGCCCGCCAGCCTAGTGGGCCAGCCCCTGCGGCCCGCCAGGACCGGCCCGCCTGGTACGGCCCGTTAGGCACGGCCCGCCAAAAAAACTATTTTTTTATATATTTTTTTAATTTATAAAAATCTAATTCCCAGCCAACTAACAACCCTAGGCATTTTCTAATAAAAAAATACTTACATAACTTGGTAAGGTAGGACTTTAGTGTAAATTAGTCACACTAATAATGAGGGGCAATGTGTTTTTGGGGGAAAGTAATAAGGGGAATGTTTTGGTGTGACACACTTACCTTCACTAAATTTGCCCCCTTGCCTTCACTAATTTTGTTGTCTTTAGAGATATTTGAGAATCTCAAATGAAATTCCCTACCTGGATTCATCTATGTTCAAGAACCCCTGAGCATTTGAGAAGTTGAGATTCTTTATAGGTTGGAAAGCTCAGAATTATACACAGGAATATGTTCATAATTCAGTCATTTATGTTCAATATAATCTCATCACATGTACCTATAACTCCACTCTCGATCACATCACATGAAGCCATATATTTACATTGATATGAACACTAGGAAAAAGAAGTAAAAAATATGTAACCATGATAAAGATAATGAGAATTATTGACTAAGACTAAAAACCCATAACTAAAAAATAAAGAAATTGATGCAAATCTAAATAAAATGAAGTCCAAGGTTGTGGTTTCATGGTGGGTCATTTGGAAGACTTGAAATGATTGTTGATAAAGGTAGAAATATTTAACCGCGCTAAGTTCTCGTTTAAAGTATGATAATTAAGCCAAAAAATAGAAATTGAGTTTGCCATCTCAATTGAAATATCCTTAACCATGGCATTTCAATTTGGCTGAAAAATGAGTAGAAAAAAGGACATGATATGTTTTTTTTTATATTTCAGGTTGTTTGAATGAAAGAGTGAAAAGTTGGATAAAAAAGGTGTAAGCTTCTCATCATCATCTAAAGTGGTTAAGTTCTCATCCTAATGTAACTAATAGTTTAATATTCGTGGTTAGGTTCACATCCTCATCTAATTAGTTTTAATATCGTTTGAATAAATATTAATATACAAAAGTTAGGTAGTCTAGTGGTTGTGTTTATCTTTCACATCCTAATGGTTGTGAGATCGAGTTCATCCAAACACATTTATTTTTAAAAATTTATACAAATTATGCAGGTCGGGCCAACCCAACCTGACGCAATCATTAAACTGGCCCGCCTATAACTCTATTAGAAAAAAAAAAAGAGGCACGCCTGGCCCGCGGGCCGGCCCGGCACGGCCCGCTCCAACCCGCCCCACTGCGGGCCGTACCACTGGGCCGTGCCGTGCCAGGGGTTTTCCCTGGTGGGCCGTGCCGGCCCGGCACGGCCTGTTTGACATGCCTAGATCCACGCCAGGTGCTTGTAGTCGAGGCAGAAAGGGAAGAGCCCTCGCAGGCTGTAGTCAACGCCGATCGCTGGACTACGTGCCGAGACTTCCGCATCTGAGTCGGGGTCTCCCGAGGTCCCTCTAAGGAGGTCGCACCGAATAGTCCGATCTTCTCCGTCGAGCTCGACAGAGGAGGAGGAGATGAAGCGCAGTCGGTGTCCGGTGGTCAAAAACTTAGAAGCTTGGCGTTTGGGGCTGCTGCCAATGTTCTTACTTCTAAACCTTCTGTGGCCCCTTCGAATTCCGCTGCTGTAGATGCATGCCCCCACCCTTATAACAGTTTATGGCCCGCCGACAGGTCCCCCAGTTCTACAGCGAACTGCCGAGACTACGCTGGCGGAGGCTCGGGCAAAAAAAAGGTTTAGGACTGAAGGTTGTGTAAAGGGGGGTTCCAGCGTGGTCGTGGTACCGTAGCCCATTGGTCCGTCCAGCGTGGTCGTGGTATCGTAGCTCATTGGTCCGGCTCCCTGGAGGCTGAGTTTTCTGCTCGAGTTGGGGAGACCGATGACGGTTGACGACCGCGTTCTTCACAGGGCTGATCCCCTCGTCCTCGCTGCGCTCGGCCGAGCCTGTGCTCTGCCCCAAGATATGACTCAGTTCTAGGAATTCGATGATACGAAGCTGATGCTGTCGTCATTGCAGTCGGCATTTGCGGTAAGTTTTCTTGAACCTTTTCGATACCAAGTGTTTCATTTCGGCCACTGTTTTTCTAATCCTTGTTTTTTCCAACAGATGGTGAAGAAATGCATGGTTGTCTTGAACAGGCTCCATCAGAATGACCCTGCGATCGCCAGGCTGAAGGCGGAGAATAAAACCCTTCAGATAGCCCTGAGTTCTAGCACTCAGAAGGCGGAGATGCTGGAGGAAATAAAGAATGGCCTGAAGATCAGACTTAATAAAGTCAAGGATGAGATTCACAGGCTGGAGCTTGAGGCTAAAGCCGAGAAAAAAAGGGCGGCTGAGCTCGAAGCCTCCCTGGAGAAGCAGAAGAAAGACTTTGAGGCTAAACTCCAAGGCCAAGGCCGAGAAGGTGGCCGATCTCGAGAGGCTGAGGGAAGAAGCTGAAGCCAAAATCCAATCAGAGTCTAAAGCTTCTTTTGATGATGGGGTGGCGGAGGCGACGAAACTTTACGAGGTTCAAGCCACCTCGATAAGGGACAAGGCCTGGAAAATGGGATGGCTCGCAGCTCTGAAAGAAGTGAGGGTTTCTGACGACCACCCAGCTTGTAAGAATCCAGCCAAGTTCCCAAGCTCGGAGCCTGAACCAAGTTTTGCCCCTTCTACGTCTGAGGCTCCCCCTGAGGCTACTGCAACTGAACCCACTCCGGCTGGGACCGAAGCCAGTCAAACTAAGGCTGACGCTGTCGCCGAGCCTGCTGCCTCTTGAAGATTTTCTTTGTTTTTTCTTTTAATATGTCTCTTTTCTTCTTTCGGATGTAATGATACAATTCAAATGAAATGAAATATCTTTTCTGATAACATAGTCTCAAATTCCCTTTTCTAGTGCTTGCCTCCAAACACTTTCTTCTTTCAAGCTTGCCATCAAACATTACTTTATAAATTGCAAGTGTCTGACCTCGGTTCCTTAACCGAGCTCCTTACATGCTTTAGAGTTGAATTTGCTTAAGTAATTGAGTTTGGTTCAATAACCGAGACCACGTTTAGCTTAAGCCGCTGAGTTCGGTTCAACAACTGGAAACCCTTCTTATTCTCGAGTTCCGTAACCCAAGAATTTTGTGCCTGGATGCCGAATTTGTTCGTAGTGTAGCTTAGTTCATTAACCGAGCTCAAACGGGAGCAAATTGGATACAAGGCTTTTATCTCGGTGATAGGGTACTTGATTCTGTAATCGAAGTAGTCACCGAGTTTCATAACTTGGTATTGCGCCCTAACTATTTAAGGCGTTTTGACATTTTCCTAATGCTCTGTAGTAGTTAGGTAGGTTATTGCCGAGTTGTGTAACGTCGAGACATGCCTAGCTGGTACTCTTACCGAAACTAGGATGAGCTCGGTGGCATTGTTACCGAACTGCATGAGGCCGAAACATGCCTAGCCGATACTATTACCGAAGCTAGTATGATCTCGGTGTTTCGTCTGTGGCTTAACTATTTAAGGCTTTTCTCTTTTTCCCTAATGCTCCATGGCAGTTAGGTAGGTATTTGTCGAGTTCCACAACACAGCGAGAATTCAGAGCAACAAAGAATGAAGACTGCTTTTATTGATTTCGAAAATTGAATATAATTCAGAAGTAAAATTTCTTGAGGTGCGTCGCATTCCACGGCCGTGGTAATTGTTTACCATCCATGTCCTCAAGTCTGTATGCTGATTGACCAGCAGTCGAGATCACTTTTAATGGCCCATGCCAGTTCGGTGCCAGCTTGCTTTGGTTCGGATCTTTATCTGTTGGAAGTGTCTTCTTTAAGACCAATTCTCCAATTGAGAACTTCCTTTCTCTGACTATTTGATTGTAGCCCCTAGCCAATTGTTGCTGGTAGGCAGCTAGGCGGATAGCTGCTGTATCTCTTCGCTTTTCGGCTAGGTCCAGCTCTCATGCAGATTTACTTCATTTCGGCCTTGGTCGAAGAGTTCCAATCTCAAAGTCGGGAGGCCGACATCGAGTGGTATCACAGCTTCCATCCCAAAGGCCAAGGAGAAGGGTGTTGCTGAAGTGGAGCGTCTCGGAGTGGTCGTATTCGCCCATAGGACACTTGTCACGTCCCCCGAACCCGATTAAAGAAATAACCGAATCCGGAGAGTGAATTTTTAGGACTAATTAAAAATTTTGTCCTTTGGGCCCACGAATCGTAAGTCCGCGGTGAGGATAAAATATTTCAAGCCTCTTTTAATACAGTAAACATTGAGTTCTTAGAACTCTAGGAATAAGGAATCTGAAGCAATGATTAATAATCTCATTGAATAATTAAATTGCAAGAAAGATAAACAAAACTAATGAGTTAAGTAATTTATTACATTGGCTAATCCAGTAATCCAGTATACAAGGCCAATAAAAGAAAATAGAGTGAATGATATGATAGTTCCAACGAAGTAAATAAATGAATAAAAGAAAAATAAAAAGTCTAATAAATATCCCCATGTGACTCTCTAGTGCCGGAAGTGATGACGCTACTCTACGTCATCGGCACGCCACTCTCGTGCCTCCTCAGCTGGTTGGAGATCCTTTGGGATCTCCTCACCGGCCTGCTCCTCGAAGTAGAACTCACCTGATGTGTCTGCACACCAAGGAACAGAGTCAACGACATGTTGAGCAATAGATATACAAAGCATAATAAACACGACATGCATCAAGTGTAGAATAATGACAAGTAAATGATTATCTGAATACAAGGCAAGCGAAACTAGGTATAAAGCGAGATTAATAAACAACAGGAACAATAAAAGGAATCCTAACAATCATCTAACAATAACCACTATCCATGCAATGCAAAACAAGAACAAGCAAGAGGGAGACTCCGAGGATGTCCAAAGCCACCTCCCGGAGTACCAGTAACAATCCCCTTGGACTACTGATACCAAAGTCCGGCTCCAGTGGGATCCTAGCTCCCTGTCCTGGGAATAGCAGCATGGTCCTAGCCCGCTCCCAGCTATTCAACGCCATTAACGCCGTCCTACACTGACTGCCCACCCCGACAACCGAGTAACCGGTTCATCATTAAACCCCAAACTACAGATGGCCATGATATGCAAACAATAATAAGGTGGTTCTGACACAATGACCAACAAGACAAGCAAGCCTGGCTAGTTCCAAGTACAAGACAAGATCATAGGGATTATCTCTTCCAAAATAGTACCAGACAAGCCACGTGATAATCCCCTTTATACTAGCCAATCAAGTTCATCAATACAAGACACAGGTTCATATGGTACACTCTAAGTCAAGTCCAAGTCATATATTCTATAAGAATTTATGTTTCATAATTGATTACGTGTTTTATGTCAAGAGAGTGTACAAGGAGAATGGTAACAAATGATACAATTTACAAGTCAAAGAGAATTTACTATTCAATCCTAAGTAAGTGGTGTCATCCCTGTACCCCACGTGTTCTAACAGAGTACGTATGGAAATTAAATCAATGAGCTTTTAGAAAAAATCCCTTGGTGTACAATCATGGTGAGCATCATTCAATTCAACACCATATGTATTCGGTTACACTACGTATAATGCACGAATACCTAGACAACCCATCGAAGACACTAAGCCATGTGCTTCGATTTCAATCCCCATTAATGGTCAAGTGAGAGTAAGTTTATGGTTCCCAACATCTAAGGCCCAAACCTAGGTTAAACAGTCTCTTTCTCAAATTACCAAAGTTGAATCTTTATTTCAAATAATTACATCACTTCCCGACCTCCGATCGTGATGAAATAAAACCATTGGATTCTCCGTCTCGAGGGCTTTCCAACGGTATATTATACGTAACAATCCAACGGGCGGATTGAAAGTTACAAGCCTTCGAAGTTTCAGTGACCATGCACCCTCCGATCGATCGTACCAAAGGTGCGATCGATCGGCACTGAACACCTCACAATTAGTGCACAATCTGATCGATCGGACTGTGTGACCGATCGATCGGCACTGGGCACCTCCCAGTTAACTGAGTGTTTTCACAGACCGCACAGTCCGATCGATCGGACTGTGATCGCTCACAGTTAATTTGGGGATTGTTCACTGTCCGATCGATCGCACAGGGCGACTGATCGATCGAACAATGAACCTGAAGCCCAAAATTTGGTTTCTGCTCTCTTTTTCCTCTAGTCATTCCAAGACCAAACCTGCAGAAAATGAGCCTCCTTGCTCCCCATTCAATCCATCAATCACATTCTCATCATATTCCATTTCATTTAATCAAATTAAGTAGACTCTAATCAACCTAATATCATCATTTATCGACAAACCTAACCTAACATATAATTTCAATTAAAATCAGAAAGGCTTGGAATTTAGAGGATATCTAACAAGAATCATAGCCAGATCAATAATAAAACAACATACATGCTTATAATGTAATGCATATCTACTTGCCTCAATGTCAGAAGATGAAATAATTGGGAAAAACTTGAGGAGAAGCTTTTCTACCCTCAAAGTCACAATCTAACCCGTACAATTATAACCTAGAACGCAAAGGAGAAGAAATAAATGAAAAAGATCAAGATTGAACCTAATCTAAACCCAAAGGAAGATGATTGAAAAAGATGAAGTTACTGGAACCTTACCAGATTGATACCGGAAGCAAGAGGGGATTGCGAGGATGAATTCTAGCGGATCGGGTCTTCAAGTTGGATCTTCTAGGGTGGAGTTCTGGCTTGAGAAAGGAAGAGGAAGAAGAAATGGCTACGGTTCTCTCTTTTGTTGCAGAGAAAAGAAATTGGAATTAGGGAAAAACCCTGATTAAGAAGACGATAGGAAGAAAAAGACCGAATTACCCTTTAAGTGGGTCCGGAGAAAGAATGGACCACTTGAAAGGTTTCTGATCGTCGGATCGCGACGAGTCAAGAGACAAAAATCATCAGAACGACGAGACCTTTCCAACGAACCCAAAAATCACGACGTTTGGAATATTTCGTAAAACACTCAATTTTTCCTAAATTGCAAACGACACCCCTGCTATGATCAAACGAACTCAGAATTGAACGAAACTACACTGATACTATTCTAATGCTAAAAGAAACTCGCTCATGATCTAAACCCACTTAAATATCTAAAATATAATTAAATAAAATAATAACAAATTAAACGAGTCAACGAGCCGGGTTTTGGGCCCAACTGACCCAGTAAGGTCACAGACCTTACAACACTCGGAAGTTCTTCCACCCATCTCCCCTTAGCTCGGTCAAGTCTCTTATTGAGTCCATCGAGCACTACCTTGTTTAAGATCTCGGCTTGACCATTGCTTTGCGGATAAGCCGGAGTGGAGTAGTATTTCCTGATGCCGAGCTCTTGGCGGAAGTTTTTGAAGAGGTTGGAATCAAACTGGGTCTCGTTGTCCGAGACCAAAGCTCGTGGGATGCCAAACCTCGTGATGATGCTCTATCACACGAAGTTCTTCGAGTCCTGCTCGGTGATGGAAGACAGTGGTTTTGCTTCTACCCATTTGGTGAAATAATCAGTGGTACTATTAGCCACCTCTTATTCCCTGGAGTTCGGTGAAGTGGTCCCACAATGTCCAACCCCACTAGGCGAAGGGCCATGGACTGGAGAGTGGGCTCAGATCATGTGCTGGCTGATGCAGGGAGTGTGAGAATTTCTGACACTTCTCGCATTTTCTGGCATATAGCTGAGCATCCTTTTGCATGTATGGCCACCAGTAGCCCTGACTGATAGCTCGGTATGCTAGTGACCGACCTCCAATGTGGCTTCCGCAGATTCCTTCGTGAATTTCGTAAAGGAAGTCTTCGACCCTGCTCGGGTGAACACACTGAAGGTAGGGACCAGTAAATGACTTTTTGTAGAGCTTGCCTTCTGGGGACAACCAAAATCGAGTTGCTTTTAGCCTGATCATGTGAGCCTCATTTTTATCTTCAGGAAGTTGATCATCTCTGTCCAGCTCGAACCGAGATCAACGCATAAAATTTGCCGCGGTGGGTGAAGGTCTATGCTCGGCTTTTCCAATGATTCCACCTTGACGATCCTTTTTCTCCCGGCCTCAACGGCGGAGGCCAGGTTGGCGAGGGCATCGACATGAGAGTTAGAATCTCTACCGACCTGTTTGACTTCAACTTTCTCAAACTAAGAGAGGAGCTTTTTTGCATGAGCTAGGTAGGTTGTCATCCTTTCGTCCCGAGCTTGGTAGTCTCCATTCAGCTGGCTCGTCAACAACTAGGAGTCATTGAAGACCACCAACTGCTATGCCCCCAGGATTTTAGCGCTGTTGATAGGTGTGTACAAAAAATCTGTCAAACCGTCAATCCGATCCAATCCGATCCGATCCGCGGATTTTAATCCGATCCGAAGGCCAACGGATAGGTGACGGATTAGAAATTGTGTAATCCGTTAGCAATGGATCGGTGGCGGATTTCATCCTTAATCCGCGGATTTAATCCGATCTGATCCGTTGTCATTAAATATAAATTAATATATATAATAAGAAAAAAAATGTAAGGAGTCACTAACCTTATGAATAGAATAGACATACGGCTCTCAACTCATGCCTCGTTAATTCAGTGGCTTAAAAATTTATGGCTTTTTTCTTCTTTCTTTTTCCATGTAATGTACAGTAACGGATTGAACGGATTAATCCGATCCGATCTGCTCTTCCACGAATCGGATCAGATTGGATTTCAACAGTAACGGATTGGCGACGGTTTACAAATCCGTCAATCCGGCCGAAGGCAACGGATTGGTGGCGGATTTGGCCCAATCCGCACCAATCCGATCCGTGCACACTCCTAGTTGTTGAGCCCTGCTATCAGAGCTTCATATTGAGCTTCGTTGTTAGACGCCTTGAAATCAAGTGTTAGGGCTTGTTCGATGACTAGGCCCTCTGGAGATTGGAGGACTATGCCAGCGCCGACCCTTTTGGAGGTTGAGGATCCGTCGACGAAGACCTTCCAAGCTGAACCAATGAACTGTTTCCAAGATCGCTCTTATTCGGTCTCGGTAACTCCATTCTCATCTCCCTTGCCCCCCAGTTCGGTGTCGAGCTGTCTCGGTGCCGAACTAGGAGAGATGAACTTCACAATAAAGTCTGCTAGAATTTGAGCCTCGATTGCCGTTCTGGATTGGTACTGGATGTCATACTGCCCCAGTTCGACGACCCATCTTGATACTCTTCCAGAGAAGTCTGCCTTTCTAAAAAGGGACTTAAGCGGATGTTCTGTAACAACCACTATGATGTAAGTCTAGAAGTAATGAGAGAGTTTGTGAGAAGCACTGACGAGTGTCAATGCAAGTTTCTTTATTGGCAAATATCTTGTCTCGGCATCAAGAAGGATCTTGCTCGTGTAGTAAATAGACTTCTGCTGCCTGTCTTCCTCTCTGATGAGTACCGAGCTCACTGTATGATCCGAGACCGTCAAGTATAGGTAGAGTACTTCTCCCTGCTTCGGGATCGAAAGCAGGGGTGGTGAAGCTAGATAAGCTTTGAGCTCCTGCAGAGCTTGGTCGCACTCCGGAGTCCATTGGAATTTCAAACTTTTCTTCAAAAGCTGAAAGAAGGGTCGGCATTTGTCCGAAGCTCGGCTGATGAAGCGGTTGAGCGCGGCAGCCATGCCGATGAGCCTTTAGACTAGATTTGCCGTTGTTGGACTTTGTAATCCTTGAATCGCCGAGATCTAGTCTGAATTTACTTCAATCCCTCTTCTTGTGACCAGACGTCCCAGGAATTTGTCGGAGCCGACACCAAAAGCACACTTGGAGGCATTCAGCTTGAGCCGAAATCTGTTGAGAACGTCAAACAGTTCGACTTAGGTCTGCTAAGGTCTTGTGAACTTTTAGACTTGACAACCATGTCGTCATTGTAGACCTCCACTATTTTGCCGAGCTGGGCCTGGAACATTTTGGTTACCGGCCTCTAGTAAATTGCCCCCGCGTTTTTTAACCTAAAGGGCATCACTCTGTAGCAGTAGATGCCTGTAGGTGTTATGAACATGGTTTTTTCCTTGTCAGGCCCATACATCGGGATTTGATGGTAACCTCGGTAAGCATCGAGAAAACTCATCCTGTCGTGACCGGCGGTGGCGTCGATCATCTGGTCGATCTTCGAAAGTGGAAAGCTATCCTTGGGGCATGCCTTGTTGAGGTCGGTAAAGTCGACGCAGACTCTCCACTTCCCATTCTTCTTCTTGACCACCACCATATTGGCTAACCAGTCTGGGTAGTGGACTTCTCTGATTGCCTTAGCTTCTAGCAGCATCTCGACCTCTTTGATTACGGTTTTTGTTTGTTGGATCCCCGTTTTGCGAGCCTTTTGGACTACAGGTTTGTGGTTCGGGTCCACATTCAACTTGTGACACATGATCTTGGGGTCAACGCCAGGCATTTCGTAAGGGGTCCAAGCGAAAACTTCCTTGTTCTGTAACAAGAAGTTTAGGAGCTTGGCCCTCTTTGGTTCGGTGTGCTGGCTTTCGAGCAGAAAGTACCTTTCAGGATCGTTGGAGTCAATCCTGATCTCGGTCAGATCTTCAATGCTCTTTTGTTCTGGATCTCGGCCAACTTTATCCAGTTCTGCTTCCAGTTCGGCCATATGCACCCACTTCGGCTCCTCCTCACCAGGTACTACGACCATCAAGCACTGCTTAGCCATCAGTTGGTTGCCTCTGACCGTGATCACTTCAACTCTGCCATTCTCGTTCTCTAATGAGAACTTGAGTTTTTGGTGGTGAGTGGAGGGTATCGCCTCCATGTTATGCAGCCAAGTTCTCCCCATTATAGCATTGTATGGGGATGGTGCATCCACCACAAGGAAGTCGGCTAGCATTGAGGCGCCTTCAACTTGGACTTTTAGGGTGATCTTCCCCTTGGGTTATACAGACTTGGAGCTGAAACCCACCACGGGAGTGCGCTTCCACTAAGTCCTCTTCTCTGAGATCCATTCTTTTGAAGCAGTCAAAGTAGAGGATCTCCAATGAGCTGTCGGGATCCACAAGAATCCTCTGTACCCTGCAGTTCTTTAATTTTAGGGTCACAATCAGTGGATCGTCGTGGGGGAGCTAGACACCTTCTAGGTCCTTATTTGAGAACCAGATCTTGGGCCTTTCTTTTCGAGCTTTTTTGGCAGCTGGCTCCAGCTCGGCTGTCATCACCTATTTGTTGTATGAAGCCCTCCTGGCCTCGGCACGAGCTTGATTACTCCCCTTGGGCGTGGGAGCTAAGTGGATGACATTGATTATTCTCCCCGACTCATCGCTGTCCTGATCATTATCATTTCGGCGCTGAGCTCGGATATTGTTTCTGTCTCCTTCTTTCACGTAGTCATTCAAGTGCCCGTCCTTGACGAGCCTTTCAAGATGCGACTTGAAGGCAATGCAATCTTCAGTTCTGTGCCCATTCTGCTTGTGATAGGCACAAAACTTGCTCTGGTCTTGAGTGGAAGGATCACCCTTCATTGGTTACGGCCATTTGAAGAACGGCTGTGATTTGATCTTGCCGAGAAGCTTATAGATTGGCTCCTTGAAGATCGTGTTGACAGCCTTGTAACGACTGGCTTGAACTTCTTGTCGCCTCCCGAGGTGGGGACCGTGACCATTGCCGAGCTCGTGGATGCCCGGTTTCGGTCTGCCTCCTCCCTCCGAGACGACTTCTTGTCCTTCTTGGAGGCTCGGTCTTCATGCGAGAAGCCGAAGCTTTCCCGAGCTCGGGTCTCGTCTTCTTCTTGCTCAATGAACTGGTTCACCCTGGCCATTAATGCTTTTATCGTGACCACGGGGTATCGAACCAGGTCTCTTCGAAGCTCGATTCCCGGTAGCAGAGCTTATTTGAAAGACTTGATTACCACTTAGTCAGTGGAGTCCTCGACTTGGCTGTATACCGTCCAGAACCTCTTGGCGAACTGAGTGACATTCTCGGTCCGCCTCATTTTGAGAGCCATTATATCGTCATCGATTTTGGAGATGACTTTGTGCGGCTGGAACTTTTCCACGAAGGAGTTTTGGAGCTGTCGCCGCTCGAAACTGACTCCTCTGGGAGCGCGCAGAACCACTTCAGGGGAAGGTCTCCCAGATTGGAGGAAAAAACTTGACAGTTTAAGTGACCTATATCGCCCCAAATCGACATCCTCTGAGTGAAATGTCGAAGATGTGCTGCTGGGTCCGAGGTCCCGTCGTAAAGAACAAATCTCGGAACACTGAACTTCTCAGGGAGAGCAAAGTCCCTTATCTCCAGAGAGAAAGGAGATGCACTGAGATCCTCGGAGCCGTAAGAATTTAACCGGTCTCGGGCAAAATCGATCACCTCCATGTTGCGATGGACCGTTTGTTTGACATGTTGGTTAAGCCATTCTCTAAGTCATCATTGTCTTCTGGTGATTGGCCCAACCTTCTCTTCGAGTGGCTGTTACTCGAACCTTCATCGCAAGCTCGATCGCGCCTCTTGTTATTCAGCATTTGCCTCAAATCCTTCTTAGCCGAGAGAGTTTGTTTGCTTTTAGGGGGTGGAGTCGCAGCCTTTGTTTTCTTCTGGAGCTGTAGCTTGAGTTGATGGATCAGCTCATCCTGTTTCTTGATAACAAGGTTTTGGGCCCTGATATCCGTAAGGAAAGGATTGCCATCATCGTTGCCATTGGTTTGGTGGTGGGATTGATGCGATCCGACCACTATTGGAGATTTATCCTTCCGGGGGCGCTCTTGAAGAGGACCATCTTGCTAGGGATGCTCCAGCCAAGGGTCATTTCGTTGGGAGGGTGCTGTCACCCCCTTTGAAGATGAACCCGAGTGAGACTGATGTGGTCTAACGATCACTGCACCAGACTTTGGCCTAGATCTTTTCTGGCGAGAAACAAGCGGTTGTTCTGGCAACAAAGGTTCTGACAATAGTGGTGGTAAGGTTTTTGAAGATTCTCCGCCTTTTTTGGTTTTTGGAGTCATGGTGTTTGGGAGTTTGATTTAATCGTTTCCCACAGACGGCGTCAATTGTAAGTGCCTAAATTAATACGGACTTGGAATGATGGATTAGAATGAGTTTAATACTCCTTGATGAAGATGGGATGCCTGAAACCTGAAAGGGGAGAAGAGGAAGGCAGTCAAAGACCCTGACTGCAGTCAGCGCAAGACTCTCCAATGCCTAAGTCAGTTCTATAACTAAGCAAATGATGGAGAATAAGAGAGACAGAGTATTGGGTGTGTATGCATATGTTGTGTATACCTGTTATGAAGTGAGCTTCTCTATTTATAGGAGAAGAATGTTGGCTTTGGATGGTGAGCCCCCTGATTTGATCTGATACTTGAGAGGTACAGTCCCATCAGCCCACCTTTCATTAAATGACAATCCTATCGGGCCATACCCTGTTGACTTCTGGGCAGGGTCCCATCGGACTTTGCCTGGGATCTTACCCTGATGTGGATGTAGCCGCTGGATGTCGTTCTGTCAGGGATCATGGGCGGCAAGGATGTCTTCTCAGCCCCACTTGCGCCTGTCCATGTCTTATCACACGTCCTGTAACGTGGATGAGTATTCATAGAAATACAGCTGTCAGTGCCTGTCTCGGCTAGCATCTGGCACTACTGCCGAGATGCGTGACCGAGGCCAAGACACGGTGCCGAGGTCAGGAATGACATTGATCTCAGTTGGCGCCCTGGTACTGTTGCCGAGGTGCGCATAGCCGAGATCGAGATATGTTTAGCTGGTACTCTTACCGAAGCTAATATAATCTTGGTATCTTGGAAATACCCCACACAACTACCTTTCTCTGCATATACATCCAAGTCCCAGAAGTCTCCCATGAGGGACAATTGACAATTGTTGTCCAGCTACAGTAGGAGGCGGGGCCCCAATAAAGGACAAAGCCCTCCAAATTCCAATCCATCATCAGTTATTGTTGTGTTCTTTTCTTTTCATTTTTTTTGTTGTATGACCCATGCATAGTAAGCCAAACCCAATAAATGAGGTGCATGAGTGTGGCGTCTGGGAGTTATAGTGAATGAAAATGTCATTTAACACTACGCTTTGTCGTGGAGTGTTTTTTTTTTTTTTTTTTCTATCGTAGGTTCCCACCCTTTTTGGCTGGACTAATCCCTCCGGGCTCAAAGGAAACTTGGGTAAACTCCCCTGTAGCCCTAGTGTGCTAGTGCAGTTTCAAACCTACAGTCTCCGGATTTAAACTGTGGTCCTAGGCCAACTGAGTACCCCTTGGGATTACTCTATTGTGGAGTAGCCGTGATCATTTGCCCATTTTGGATTTTGTTGCAGGAAGCAGAGGTGAAAGTTTTTACCACACTAACCTCAACCAAATAAAAGGAGCCTTCTCAAATCTCACAATATATTAGAAACCCTGAAAAAGTACGTAATGGGTCATTGCAAAATAGCAAGAGAAGAGATGTATGACTTCATTGCAAGTGGCAATGGATAAAAATAGTTCCGCCAAATGAATCTTCCACTCCATATCATGATGGTTGCAACAAAATATAATTGTAGAATACAAATAATATATATTGTCTTCACAGTGAGACACTGACTGTAAATTTTTGTTGGCCTAGTTCCTGTTACTGGAAGAATGATGCATTTTGACACAATGAACTTACATTAATTTGGAATAAAAAGAAGTTGTTTAGGATTCTTGGAGAAGCCTATGGTGCATTAGCATTTACATATGTTGTCTGAAAATCCCCATTCTTGTTTCTCCATCTAACCAACTAATGAAGCTCTATTGTAATATGGGCTAATAAGGTGATCTTCAATTTTTTGGGGCATATATTATAAGAGAAGAATCATTCGCTGGCTCTCAAGGGAAAGGTTCTTCATCATTCTATTCCAATTAAATAGCTACAGATGTTAATATATTTCTTTACAATGAGCCTATTATTAGAATTTGAATATCCTCATCCAACTGCGTTCTTTTTCTTTTTAGGGCGTGTTTGGCAATTAACTAGTTAAAGTAAAGTAAAGTGAATCTAGACAAGTAATGACAAGGGGTCATATCAAAAGTACAAAATTTCCCTTCGAATTTTTCAAAAAAAGTAAAAAAAAAAAAAACAACTTGATTTCTCCACTAAAAGAAAAAAAAAACACCACTTTTCTATGCAAAATGTCAAAAAAATTTCATACCAGATAACTAAAAACAAAATACCATCATAACATCTTATATTTTATTCTTTCTTGATTTGATGCTTTACCTCACCATACATCCAACAACTCTCATATCCCTCTCGTGTCTCTCCCCATAAATCTCTTGAGCCTTCCTTTCCCAAATCTCTGCAACTTCCTATCTCCCCATTCATTTATCACTTTGTGTAAATCCTGCTGTGGGTCTTGAAATCAAAAGTTAATAGATAGAGGTATTCAGGTATGTTATAGATGATTCTGGAAAATGATTTGTATATTGCAGAGAAGGTGTTTGATGAAATTCTTTTATTTATTTATTTGGCCCATTGAGTTGATGTTGGCTTTGAGTTCAGATTAATGTTGGTTTGTAAGAAGAACAACTCTTTGAGGTTAACCCTCTTTCTCCTTGTACAGTTGCAAAATCAACAAAGCAATTTCTTATGCACGTATATGGACATTGCTTGACTTTCCATCTTGAGACATGTCTAGGTTTCAGTTATGCTGGTTTAGGCAAACCGGGCTGAGGTTAAGTGATGTCCAGCCTATTTTAAATTTTGTATCCATGTTGCTATTTTGGGCCTCAATGTTATGACCAAAACTTGACCTTGTAATAAGTGGTATGAGATTTTAACTATATATCTTTCCTTTTTTTATATGGCAATAGAATTTTCAGATTTTTTTCCTTGAAAAAGGAATTCTATTAAGCAACACCACCAACTAGGAAGTGGGCCTCCGGTTAGTCAATGCATTAGCAATTCGATTAGAAGTCCTATAAAATTGATTTATCTTTAATTGCTACTAGGAGGGGTGTTATTGGGTTAGCACATGAGCTTATGCTAATCCTTATACCTTAAATCTAAGTAATGGTTAAAATTGACCCTTTAAGGCCCTTTTTCTTTAGAAGAATTCCTGACATGAATTCAGGGTGTCTTGGAATTCAAAATTCCTGTCAGGATTCTCGTGTTTCATAACAAGAAGTCCTGGGGCTTTTCAATTACCAGGCATTTGAAATCCCTAAAAAGGCAGCATTTGAAAAACCACAAAGGCAAGGAGGAATTGAAAATCTCGCTTGAGATGGGAGTTCCTTGGACGGACGACGACATTCTCCGGGACCTCCAACGGTCATCTTCTTCATCCGTTTTCTGGCAATGGTAACAGATCTGAAGGTGTGAATCTTCTACATCTAACCTTCTCTTCATTTTCCTGTATTTTTCTTCTTTTCTCTCTTTCCTTGCTTATTTTATTTTCTAGGGTTTGTATGTGATTCAAGGGGATGACGAATATTCTTGTTTTTGGAGAGTTCAATATCTCTGTTTTCTAATCTGTTTTGGAATCAATTGATTGTTTTTCCATCTCATTTAGTAGATTGAAAGATTTGTTCTTCTATCTCTTCTTTGTTTTTGTTGTTGATCTTCTTCTGTTTCATGCTGTTTGATTGAAATAAGTAAATGGGTGTGCAGCTTCTGTTCCATACATCTGTCTTCCATGTGTGTGTAATTTGACTTTTGGATCTTGTTCTTCATCTGTGTAAAAGAGGAAGGAACATAAAACCCTATTTCTTGGATTTTAGTTTCAGGGTATATGATGGGTATCGTTGGTCCAAATGGGCTTTGTAGGGTAATCTTGATAATTTATTGTGACCACTTTGAAACTGGCAAAGACCCTTGATTTATTTTATTTATATGTGAATTGGGTCAGGTCTGGATTTGTATGAATTGCTCATTTAACCAAAAGACCCAATGTAATTTAATGTAAACAATATGCCCAATTGAACACTGCAAACTAGGATATGTTTAGTAAAGGAATTCAACAAATACTTGGGATATAGTAAGTTGAGTGGGCAACAAATTGGAGAATATGAGGGATGGAGATATCATATCTATATTTCTTAAATTTTGATTGCAAGTGAAAGGCAATAGTGAATTAGGTGTCGTTGGAAACTCCTTGGAATTTGTCGGACTTTGAAATTCTAGTCACTGCCAAAATCAGAATTTAAGGGAGAAATTTTTTCCCTAACCCTATGAATCTAGAATCCCATCAGCTCGGCTTTTATATCAATTATATTCTCCAAGCATCCAGACACTCACAGAAAGAATATTTATTTCACAGTATATATGTAAGAGTAAATGTGAAGAGGTTTTTTGGTCGTTACCGTTTTGAATGACTATCATAATCCATTAAATGGCTATTTAAAATTGCAATAAACTCTTGGCCCATTGTATGTTTTCATATTTTTTTCTTAAATGGATTACATTCTAACTAAAAGAACTTTATACAGGCAAAGAGTAAGTTGGTTAAATATAGGCGTATCATTGTCAAGTTTTTTGATGAAGTACATGATCTTATCTTTGATGATGTTGCACAAGGCGATCTAGCCCTTACAGGAACCGAAAGGAGCCAACAATTTTTTTCAGAAATGCCAACGAATGATGAATTCATAAATATTGATGGCTTTCGTACCCAGACACTTGGGTTAGATGATATGGATGAGGCTAACTTGCCTCACCATAGTGTAACATCACCAAGGCATACATCTGATCCATCAAAATAGACTGGTACAAGTAGAACTTCAAAGAAGCAAAAGTCAATGGAATGTGAAAAAGTGAGAAATACGTTGGATAAAGTTGTAAAATACTGTCATTAAACTTGGAGAAAGCGTAAACCCGCTCGAGGGCTTGATTTCACGAGTTAGTGAAGTTGTAACTGCGCATCCTTTTATATAGTCGGATATGGAGATGCTAGTTCTTGACTTTCTTGTTAGTAATGACAGGAGGGCATTAACCTTCTTAAGTTTGAATGCTGAGAAGAAGATAAAATGACTGGAGATAAATTTTCATCCGGAGTCATCAGGCCATACTCCATGAATGAGAAGTCTTTCAGTTTACATTTTGGTCCACATGAATGGGTGACTTTATTAAACCTTATTAATTTCAAGTGGTTGGATGTTTAAGTACTTTATGTCTTTTGGATGACTGTAGTAAATATGTTTTAGATGTTTAAGTACTTTCCGTCTTATGGATTACTATAGAAAACATATTAGGTAGGTTTTGATGAGCTAACATATTTTGGATGTGTGAGATTGTCTATTGGGGCTTGACTTAAGTAAATATTTACTATTTTTGGCACATATAGTATTTATAAAATTGTGTTTGTGAGATGTACCCACTTCCTTTCTATGGATATTTTTCAAATTTATTATGTTAGTATTTCAAAAAATTTTTTTTTTTGAGATGGCTACATTATGTAATTAAGTGGGGACCTTTATATATATTGGTGAGCAATTTACACTTGTATTTGTACAGTACTAATACATACAAGGCTCTAATTCTAGTTAGGAATTCTTTTAGTTATGAAATAGGGAATTTGTGTAGCCAGGGAATTTAGAATTCTCAGACAGGAATTCAGGCCTTAAATGAAATAGAGAATTTAAAATTCTAGAATTCAACATTATTTCAAATACCAGCATTTAAAATTCCAAGACAAGCACCAGATATAAATTCTATTAAAGAAACGGGCCCTAAACTCTCAAACTCTCGTTGAGCCATGTCAACATGTCTGTCCACATCAGCAAGTCCTTGCAAGCTGCAGCCCTCTTCATCAACGTCGTATCCTAATGTCTCTCTTTACAACAAATATGAGAGACGTCATTCCCCTCTCACGAGGACAAAGCCAAAGATTCTCTCTCTCTCTCTTAAATGCCTCTCTCAATGTAAAAAAATGCAACAACTCATGAATGCCCCTTCTCCATCTCTCTCTCCATCTCTTTTCAGCCCTCTCTCACACTTCTTCCCCATTGCCTCGGCTTCTGAACTATGTTGTCTTCCTCGCCTATCAAGGTACTTATGCCTTTTGTTTTAGGAATTTAGACTTTCCAATTTTTTTTCAAATATGAGATAATACTGTTCTATTGTATGAAATGGGTTTCAGATGTTCTAGGGTTTCAAGTTGAGTTCTTGTAATTAAAAACCCAGTTTAGGGTTGGACTATGGCTAAAATCCCTTGTATGGGGTTTCGACCATCACCAACATCTGCCCCTAGGTTTGGCCATACCTAAGAGTTCTAGGACCACCATGATCTAGGGTTTTTAAACCCTAACAACAATGGGCAATGGAATTGGTCCTTCCATTCCAATCGGCCAAAGTATGATTCCAACTAGGGCTCTATAACAATTCAGCTATTAGGGTTTCATAACACTAGGACTTAGTTATTCCCCTCCCATGTATCAATCATAAAATAATGAAAAAAAATAACTAAATAACCATATCAATTTGAAACCCTAAAACTGGAAGAGAATTAGTGCGTATAGAACTAGACTAAGAGATTCATTCACCTCTTGTAGAAAAGCGTGACGTTTGCGATGCGTGGCTGGAAATAGGACATGCGCTAACTGCTCCTCTGCTGATTGTCCTTTTCCTCCTTATGAAAATCCGAGTTTTCTCCTAGAGTGTATTTGGCATCGTGCCATTTGGATGTTCCCATATTCCCACAAGATGAAATCACGGAAAACATGTTTGGTAGGTGCAAATAACTATTTCTAGTTTTGATTTCACTAGAAGGAATCCAAAATCTTAACTCGCTAGGATAGAAAAGTTGGAATCAAAAAACTGTTAAAAAAAAAAAACAACTTGTTTCCTACTTATCTCCTGCCATCTTAAGAAACACGTTACTCATCCCAAAAGTATGCCCCCTGTTCACAATCTAAAAAAATGTAACCCTAATTTGAATGTAGGGTCACATGGTCACAATCACAAAGGTGGGCCCACATTATAAATCCTATTAAGGTAGAACCACATTGTAAATCCTATTAATGTAGCCCTATATTCTAATTTCTAAAAGCGGCCACTATATTGTAATTTCTAAAGGTGAGTCCCATGTCCACAATCACATAAAAGGTGCCCCCACTTTGTCATTCTTAAAGGTGGGTCACATGGTCACAATCACAAAAGACGGACCTACATTATAAATGCTATGAATGTAGGCTCATATTCTAATTTCTAAACATGGGCACCATGTTGTAATTTTTTAAGGTGGGTCCTGTATTCACAATTACAAAAATGTGGCCCCACATTATCATTCCTATAAAGGTGGGCCCACATTGTAAATCCTATCAATGTGGGCCCCATGTTCTAATTTCTTAAAGGTGGTGCCATATTATAATTTCTAAAGGTGGCCCCACTTTGTAATTCCTAAAGGTGAGTCATATTGTCACAATCACAAAAAGTAGGGCCACGTTGTAAATCCCATGAATGTACCCACATGTTTTAATTTATAAAAGTGGTCACTACATTGTAATTATAAAAGTAGGTCCCATTTATGACAATAATGGAGTGTTGTAAACAATAAAAGCTGGGTCCCACATTGTAAATCTTATAATTATGTTATTTTTGTTTCTCAGAATAAGTTTTTTTTATAATGTTTCCAAATAAGTTCCGTACCACATATTCTCAGTAGAATAATCTAACATAATGTTGCCAAATAAGTTTTGCACATCATAGCCTTTGGCACAATCCAATCTCAATACAATCTCATCCTAGCAAAATTGAGAACAATACGAGAACAATGCCAAACGGCGCCCTAGATTCCCAAGCAAAAAAGGATCTAGGGCCCGTTTGGATGTTTACAGAATAAAATATTTATAGATTTAAATATTGCAGGAATAAAATAGTATAGAATAGAATAATGTAATATTATAATATTTTTGCTGTTTGACAATTTTTGAAGAATATTACAAGTTTTAAATTGAGCCGTTTGGAAGGTGTTACAATTAAAATAAATTACATTATTAGAATAATTTTTATTAAATGTCTTAATTTATATATAATTTACCACGTTTGGATAAAAAAGTAGTGTGGTAAAGTAAAGTTCAACCGCCATGTTTTTTTACCATAAGTTACTTTTCTTTTATCACATAAGATCATGGTAAAGTACATTAAAGTAAAGTCAATACAAAAAATAACTACTTTACAACTTTCTCTCCCACTTTGCTTGACCACGTACTTTATTTCACCTTAGTTTGCCTCTCCTTTTACTATGGTATGACATCAATCTTTATTTTATTTTACCACACCTATAAACAAGTCACTTTTTATTTACGATATAAAACTACGATAAAATGTGATAAATTAAAGTCAAATAAAGAGAAACTATTTTACCATTACTTTCCACTTTACTTCACCATATACTTTATCATAACTTTACTTTACCCTACCTTTTCTATGTTGTGATATTTACTTTCACTTTACTTTACCATATATGTAAACAAACACATCATGATGTGTTTGGTGAACTAAAGTCTTTTCTTTACCCTACTACTTTGTAATCGTCATTTTGAAAAATTCTTATCTTGTATATCTTGTAGAAAGTTTTCTACTGGGGAGAGCTGTAGGAGAAAATATTGAGTTTTTTGAAAAAAATAATCTTTTCTTCAAATTTTTCTTGGGTTATCAAACAAACAAGATTTTCTTCTTTAGAATATGAAAGATTCTATTTTATAAAATATAACTTTCTTATGTTTTCTTGTGCATCTAAATAGGCACAGGGTTTTTCTCTTAAGGGTGTTTCAAAAAGAAAATATTGTGGCAAATAAGGGAGGTCTATAGGGTTATATGGACGTCTAAAGCTTCACTCGCAATACGAGTGTCATGCAAATCCTAGTTTCCAACTAGGAAATGTGTGCACTTGTGCAAGTCTCCCTTGATCTATGGAGTTGACATACACCTATAGTTTGGGTCCCATCTTTTATTTCAATATGTGGTCTTAGCCATGTTTCACAAAGTAAAGGTCCCACTATTCTAATACTTAATTTAAAACAAAGTAACTTAAACAAAGGGCCCACAAATTAAGAATAAATAACTGAATGGCCAAACTATGGCCCACAGTTCATTAATTAATTGCGCTGCGCAACTTAATGGCCCCATAGGGGTCCAGGATATTACATTGGGTTCTTTAAATTGGACATTCGTATGGGGCTCAAAATCAAGATCCAAACCATTAGACCTCTTCATTAGGTCCAAAGCGCCTAGGAGCTAAAATATGAACCTATGATGTAGCATGGATTGTGAGACACGTCCTAAAAGTCTATACAGTTAGATCTACTTTTATTATTTTTGTGGGTTGATCCAACCTGTTGATTCTCTTCAGAATGCCAACAATGGCTGGTGTGTTAAATCTCATCACTTGATTCATCATGGATTCTTAAGATTTTGAGAAAAACTATGGAAGACACGTGAGCCGTTGGACGTACTCAGATTCACATGTGAAGAAGTGTGAAAATGACAAACAATGACATGTGTTTCACATGTGACTCTTTTGTGTGTGAATCATTTACACAAGTGGATTATTTTCACATCACATGTGAAATTACTAATCGACCCCTCACCAAAACTTAACTAAATCATCGAAACAAAGGCACATTATAATTTTTCCCGTGTAAATACCAAAGGATAGCTAGCTTGAATTTGGAACTTACAGATGCCCTTCATTTTGTCATTCTTTTTCTCGAGAGCTGGAAAGCAGTTAGTGAAGTTGAGATGCATTTTGGAGTTTAAATGGATCCACCATAAACCACGTAAGCATATGGGAGTTGGACCTAGATAAAAACTCTCAAGTTTGATATTTAAAAGAAAAACAAAAGCTACCTCATCTAACCAATTCCTTTGAAACGATTCCATCTACTTCTCCCTCTGAAACGAAACACCCAGCCCTCTTTTACCGTAACCTAACCCTTTTCATCATATTGAACGCAAAAGATTCACATGGGCACTGGCGGAACCAAAGGGGGGTTGGCAGGGGCCATGGCCCGGCCCCCCCATAATTTTTGAAAACCCTCTTTTTTTTAGAGATTTTTATGAGTTTTTACGTATGGCCCCTCCAAAATTTCTTAAAACCCCTTTATTCTTTAGAAAACTTTATGAGTTTTTACGTATGCCCCCCCCCCCCCCCCCCCCCCACTAATATTCGGGACAGGATTGGTTGGCCCAAGCCCCAGGCCCAGTTTGTCCCATTGACAGGCCTAGTAGGGCTACAATGTAGCGCCCTGACATTGTAGTATGGCGCATCCTCCTTCAATGCATTGTGGGGCCCACATTCTCGAAATCCGAGCAGCCCATTAGCCCTATCATCCTATGTGGTGATCAACTTGTAAGTTATTTTTCAAATATGTAAGATGGCCACCATTGGAATTTCTTATATCAAAACAAGTGATGAACTTCTTGTAGTTTTTATGGTTTGGGATAAAAATGGATGGAGCCCCTCATGTGTGATTAATCTTGCAATCGGCCCACGAAATCATTCTTAAAAATCTAAAAAATAATTTTTTTGATGGGTATTAGAGCTAATGAGCGACATGGCTTTCGAAAAGGTGGGCCCCACAATACATTGAAGAAGGGGGTGCGCCATACTACAATGCAGCCGCGATGCACTGTAGCCCTGTCCTATGTTAAAATAAATGTCAAAACATGTATCGTCATCTCCTTCTATTTTGGTAAGAACTTAGAATCATTTTTGGATAATAATTCAAGAAAATTTAACCCATTTTTTATTTGAATCAAGGAACATTAAATTATAAGGTGCAGTGATTGATGGCGATTTCCGCAAGTATACGGTTGTCTCAAGTAATATAGACTATGGAAGTCCGAATATCGTTCCCACAAGGATTGTTACAAGGAAACTAACAATGATCAATGAAAAAGGAGTATCAACTCAAATATAGCTAACAATGGAAACAAAAAATATATATATATATATAACAAGGAAAATAAAAAAATGCAAACTAAAAGAAAACAAGAACTAGATAACAAAAAGATGTTAGTAAAAATAGAAAAATTCAAGTGAGAACAAGCTATGTAACAAGTTAGTAACAAAGTTAATGACAAAAAAAAATAACAAGGTTAATACAAGAACAATGAAGAAATGTTAGATGGATCAAATGAATAAGTGTGTGAAAATAACAAGTGAAAGATAGAAAATGAGTGGATAGAGAAAAAGAAATATGCTAAAGTAGTGTAAAATCAAATGTATAATTAATGGTGTGAATAGAGAAATGGAGTGTGAGAATCAAAACAAGTGAATAAGTGTGTGAGAAAGTGAATAGAATCAAACTAAAGTAAATAAAACAAGAAACAAGCAATACTAATAGATGATTGAATCATCTAGAATCCACTAAGTGACACTAATCCAACACTAATGCTCTTCTTTTTTCCCAAAAAAGATTACTCAAATCTAATTACAAATCAATGCTTAGATTTGGAAAATATAACTTTAAAAGCTCTAAGATAAAAATTAACAATCTAATAGCTAAGATTTTCTTCCCTTCATAAAAGAATAGATTCCTAATGACTATCTATCAAAAGTAAGCATAAACCATCAAAAGATATTAACTCCTAAGCATGATTTATCAAACCTAAGCATAGATAGTAAAAAGAATGCTAATATAGAAACTAAGCATGGAAGGTTGCACAATGCAATGAAGAAAAATCTACTCTAACATATTAAGAACATAAACAAGGGAATTAAAATAAAGAGCATAAGCAAAAGGAATAGGATCAACTTAGCTTCACCTAGAAGATCCAATCAAAGGGATTAGCCACCCATTGGAGAAGATAAAGCTTTCAATTCCATTCCAAATCTTTAATTTTTACAAGGCTTTCCTCACTTTCTCTCTACAATTGCTCTCAATTACATGAAAAGCTTAAGTAAAGAGGAAGGGGCTCTCCTTGCTTGTGTGTTTAATGCCTAGAGCTCCCTTCCTTATATAGAAACATTTGCCTTGCTCTCTTTTGATTTCTTTCCGATGTGGGACTAGACAAGAATGAAAATATGAACATATGAATGTCATTCTCGAGTTAGAAAACAGTTCCCAGATTGATGTGCAATTTTGACCCTCGAAACGTCCGAATTGGGAAAAATGTCGTGAAATATGATTTGTAGATCTTAGAACAAGCTTTCCAATGCTTCTGAGATCACCTCAATCGGACACCCGAGTAAAAAGATATGGTCAAAATACCAACCCAGGTCTTTCATTTTCTTCTTATTGTTGGCCTAACTTTGTCATCTCTTTATCCAATTGTCTTCCAAACTTATCCTTACTCTCTTTAACTCTTGAATCTCAACTTTAATCTTCAAATTAATCTTCAATTAACACCTACAAAGAGAAATTAACATAATTGAGAGTATTTTTTTAACATATTTTCTATGGAAGCCATTGGAACTCATATGCATACAAATGACCATCTATAATGGAAAGATATGAGCAAAGCATGATGGGGAGGAAATTTATGATTTTTATGCTAAAAATAGTATTTTGAGTTCTTTTATCTTTGAAAACTCATAAAATAATACTATGAAAGTGTATCTTTTGTGAACTCATCACACCCCCAAACCTACATTTTGCTAGTCCCGAGCAAAATAAAAGAAAACTAACTAAATGCAGAAAACGATAAAAAAAAAAAAATCCTAACTCACTTTCGCAGGAATCGCGGCTGCACTTAGCTCGTGCAACAAGCCATTTAAACCCCTAAGTTTCCCTTAGTGGACGAGTTTTGTCTCGTGAGGGTTTTCAGCGAATAAATCCCACAAAATTCTTTTTATTTATATCCTCGGGTTTGTAGCAAGCTAATAAAAATGAGAGAAAGTTTTGAACACTATCCAATTGCTAGAACTCTTTTAATGATGCTCAAGTCCCGGAGTGTATTTGAGTGAATTTAGCCAACACTTGCACAGTTTTGGGTTCTGAGAAAACACAACTTTGATCACCTTCTAAATCCATTCGTTTTGACTCAAGCCTCACAGTCATACTCTCGGAAATAAAATCGCTTAGATTTTCTGACTTATCACTCTATATGTGAGTATTGGCAAGGCAAAAGGACTAACATATCTTTTGAGAACAAAGAATTTTTAAAGAATTTATCTCATGGAAAGAACAACCATTTAACTGACGGTGAAAATGCTCACTCAACTTCTCACTTGTTGAACATCCTAACTTTTCCTGAAATCCAATAGGTCTTTTATTGGTTGTAATGGCTTAGGGGAAAGGGTTTGGTAAAAATATGGAAAATGAGGTTTTAGGGTTTCTGAGAAGGTAAAGTCTTAAGTTTTCTTTGAAGGATTTTTCTTTGATTCCTCTTCACCCTTTTTTTTTTTTTTTTTTTTTTGTTCTTTGTTTTCTTGTCTTCCCATGAATTTCAACTTTCCTTTCTTTTTCTTTTTCTTTCCCTTTTTTTTTTTTTTTTGAGAAGACTTTTTCCTTGGATAGATCATGTGAAGTATCATCAATGCACACTTCCTTCTTTCTTCATCTTTTCCTTACACTTCTCAAAAACAATGGGTTGAAGGCTTTTCATTTGGGTGGAGAGGCTTTGGGAATTTTAAGGAAAAATGCATAAAGGATAAAGGTTCAAAAAGAGTTACTAGGGAAATATTTTTATAGGTAGGTTTTTAATGGCTATGGGGTTTTAATTTTAGATTGCCTATCTTCACTTTACCAGGTCTAGAAAGGTGTTCACAAGCTACAAGTAAAGGTTAGTTCGCAATTTTGATGACACCCTCAATGGTTGGAAAAATAGGCACTAATGAGATAAAAGAAATGTGCCGAAAACTACGAGTTTGAGTAGCTCTTCATTCTACTCGGAATTAGCGCAGAAGAGTCCTTACCTTGGAGGACTAGAAAGGCTCTACACTCAATTGGTTTAGTCTCTACTAGTGATTTGTCAGGATCACTCAGATGTGCCCACTCTTCACTTAGACTACACTTCATGTGGCTAAATGTGCAAAAAAATTTCCAAGACTTGATTTTGTGACACTCTTTTTAGGATTTGGATAGTATACTAAACTAAGATATCGAAACTTATTAACAAGCTAAAATCCCATGGAAATTTTTGGATTTTTTTTTTTTTGAGAAAAGAAAAAGAAATTGAAATTTTTTTTTAAATCTAAATATTTACAGGCAAATACATGTGTGCAATGCAGTGCAACACCCCCAAACCTAAACCGAACATTGTCCTCAATGATATGCAATGTAAATTGTGAAATGATAAATGGACAAGGGAAAAAAATTGGAACGCCTTACCATGGGTTGATGCAAAAAATGATTATTGAGTTGCCTACCAACCAGCTCTAAATTTCACGTTGTCAGCCCGAAATGACCCTGAAAATTACTCATGCAATATATACAGGGTCCTGAAGAAGGGTTTCTTCGACATCCTTGTCCTTAAGCTCCAAAAAAGGTTTCAACCTCTGACCATTGACTTTAAAAACATCCCCATTCTTGGGGTTCTCAATCTCAACTGCCCCATGAAAATAGACAGTGCGCACGATGAAGGGTCCAGTCCAACGGGATCTCAGTTTTCCTGGAAAGAGATGCAGGCGAGAATTATACAGAAGAACTTTCATGCCTGGTTCAAAGGATTTCCTCAAAATAGATTGATCGTGGTTTTTCTTCATCCGATCCTTATAAATCTTGGCATTCTCATAGGCGTCATTTCTAAGTTCCTCCAACTCATTGAGATGCAACTTGCGTAGGTTACCGGCTTTAGCTAAATCAAAATTGAACATTTTGATGGCCCAGTAAGCATTATGCTCCAATTCTACCGGCAGATGACATGCTTTCCCAAAGACCATTCGATATGGAGACATTCCGATCGGGGTCTTATAGGCAGTCCGATAAGCCCATAAAGCATCTGTCAATCTTGAAGACCAGTCTTTTCGGGTAGGACTGACTGTCTTTTCCAAAATTTGCTTTATTTGCCTATTGGACACTTCCACCTGTCCGCTAGTCTGTGGGTGATACGGAGTAGCAACCTTATGAGTGATAGAATATTTTTTCATCAGATTCTCGAAGGTGCTATTATCCATTTGGAGACATAATCTACAGCAAGCAAAATGTATAAGTTGCCGAAGGAACTCGGAAATGGACCCATGAAGTCTATGCCCCAAACATCAAAAATTTCCACAATAAGCATCGGATTTAAAGGCATCATGTTCCTCCGCGTAATTCTGCCTAATTTCTGGCAACGCTCACAGTGCAAACAAAATGTGTGACAATCCTTGAAAAGAGTGGGCCAGTAAAATCCGCATTGCAACACCTTTGCAGCGGTCTTCCTAGAACTAAAATGCCCACCACATGCATGGTCATGGCAGAAGGATATCACACTTAAAAAGTCCTCTTCCGGAATGCATCTCCTAATGATCTGGTCTGGACAATACTTGAACAGGTATGGGTCATCAAAGAAGAAATGCTTAACCTCAGACAAAAACTTAGACCTATCCTGTTTGGACCAGTGATCAGGCATCTGTCCAGTGACCAAGTAGTTAACGATATCCGCAAGCCAAGGAAAATGGGAGACACTCAGCAACTGTTCATCTGGGAAACTCTCACTCAATGGGATGCTCTCATGCTCGAGGTCAGTAGGTAATCGGGAGAGATGGTCAGCTACAACATTTTCAGAACCTTTCTTGTCCCGAATCTCAAGGTCAAACTCTTGTAGCAACAGAATCCACCTAATCAAACGGGCTTTCGCATCTTTTTTCATCAACAGGTACCTAAGGGCCGAATGATCGGTGTAAACTATGACCTTAGACCCAATCAGGTAGGGTCTAAACTTCTCCAGGGCAAAGACGACAGCTAATAGCTCTTTCTCTGTGGTTGTGTAATTCAGCTGAGCGTCATTCAAGGTCCTACTGGCATAATATATGACATGGGGCGATTTGTTCACTCTCTGTCCTAACACAGCCCCAATAGCATGGTCAGAAGCGTCACACATGAGTTCGAAGGGAATTGTCCAATCAGGTGGCTTTATTATCGGAGTAGAGGTCAACTCCTTTTTCAATTGTTCAAATGCTTGTAGACAAGGTTCATTGAAGACAAAAGGCACATCCTTAGATAACAGATTGCACAAAGGTGCAGCTATCTTGCTAAAATTCTTAATGAACCGTCTATAAAAGCCTGCATGGCCCAAGAAGGATCTGATGTTCTTCACCGTTTTTGGCGGTGGCAGGTTGGAAATGAGATCAATTTTGGCCTTGTCGACCTCGATGCCATTCTCAGAAATAACATGGCCCAGGACAATTCCTCTTTTCACCATGAAATGACACTTCTCCCAATTCAAAACAAGATTCTTCTCTTGACATCTCATTAAAACAAGGTTCAGGTGATGCAAACATTCTTGGAAACTACTCCCATGGATCGAAAAATCGTCCATAAACACCTCTAAGAATCGCTCGACCATGTCCGAAAATATGCTCATCATACACCGTTGAAATGTCGCAGGTGCATTGCACAGCCCAAAAGGCATGCGCCGGTAGGCGAATGTACCGAAAGGACATGTGAAAGTTGTCTTGTCCTGGTCCTCGGGTGCTATGGGTATCTGATTATAGCCTGAGTATCCATCAAGGAAACAATAAAAGGCATGACCGGCTAGTCTCTCAAGCATCTGGTCCATAAATGGGAGGGGAAAATGGTCTTTACGGGTGGCCAAGTTTAACTTTCTATAGTCAATGCACACTCGCCAGCCCGTCTGGGTCCTTGTGGGCACTAACTCGTTTCCCTCATTCTTCACAACAGTTATCCCGGACTTTTTTGGCACAACATGGACTGGGCTCACCCATGAGCTGTCAGAAATAGGGTAAATGATACCTGAATCCAGTAATTTCAGAACCTCCACTCTTACGACATCCTTCATTGATGGATTAAGACGCCTCTGTGGTTCTCTGGAAGTTTTTGCATTTTCTTCCAAATGGATCCGATGTTGAACCACAGATGGGCTTATTCCTTTTATATCAGCAATTGTCCAGCCTATAGCCTCTTTGTGATCCTTCAGGATCTCAATCAATTGTTGATCCTGGACTTTTTCCAAGTCCGAGGCTATAATGACAGGGAGAGTATCAGATGGGCCCAAAAATACATACTTGAGGGTGTCAGGTAGTGGTTTTAGGTCGAGCTTGGACGGTTCTTCAATTGATGGAACAGGTGGGGCAGCCGATGGAGTCAAGATCTCTGGCTTGGGTTGCCATTGACTCCTTTCAAAAGCAGGGGCAGAATCCAGTAACGCATTTACTTCTTTAATGTTATTCTCAACATCAATGTTACCTCCAAAATGTGCAAGACAGGCCTCTAGTGGGTCCTCACAAACTAACTGTGATCCTACACTCTCAATAAGCTCCTCTAGGTAACTCACCTCACAAATTTCATAATCACTTTCATCTCTGGGTTGCTTGCCAACGTTGAAAATGTTTATCTGGACTGTCATATTCCCAAATGATAGGTGCATCACACCATTTCGACAATTAATCAGGGCATTGGAAGTGGCAAGGAATGGTCTCCCTAAAATTACCGGGATCTTCATGACATTTCTGATTGGTGGTTGTATATCAAGGACTACAAAGTCCACCGGGAAAACAAACTCACCTACCTTGATCAAACATCCTCAACAACACCTTTGGGGTACCTAACTGAAGCATCAGCTAGTTGTAAGGTCACCTTGGTCGGTTTCAGCTCCCCCAAACCTAACTCCTCGTATATTGAATACGGGAGCAGGTTGACACTCGCACCCAAGTCCAACAAAGCCTGTTCTATGTGATGATTCCCTATTTGACAAGAAATTGTAGGACACCCAGGGTCCTTGTATTTGATTGGGGTTGAAGTGGTAATGATGGAACTGTATTGCTGGGTTAGAAATGCCTTCTTGGGTACATTGGTTGTTCTCTTGAATGTGCATAAATCTTTGAGGACTTTGGCATAAGTCGGAATCTGTTGGATGGCTTCTAACAGTGGGATGTTAATTCTCACTTGCTTGAACACTTCAAGGATCTTATCCAACTGGACATTATTTTTCATTTGACCTAGCCTCTGAGGGTATGGGGCCTTGGGAACAAAGGATCTAGGAGGGGGCTCACTTGGTGAGGCAACTCCTACTGGTTTCTCAGGTTCCTTTATAGGCTCTGGGTCCTTCTTTTGTTCCTCAGGTTCTTCTTCCAAAACTACATGCTCCCTCCTCACTTGGGTCCGTTCAGATTGCCTAGGGTCCTCTTCTGGTGTGTCAGCCTCCCTTGAGGCCATTCTACGGGTGGTAACTGCATGCACTGCATTGACCTGCTCATGGACTTTGCCCTTGTCATCATGGACAACAAATTGGCCAGTTGAAGTTTGTCCTTTGGGGTTGGCTTCGGGCTGACTTGGAAAGGTACCCTTGTCTCTTTGAGCTATTGACCTAGCCAACTGACTGACAGTGTATTCCAGCTTGGCAATGGATTGGGTATTGGCATTCAAATTCTGAGTAGTGCTTTGCTGGAATTGGAGGGTATTTTGGGGCTAACATTTTCATTGTGTCCTCTAGAGAACTTATCTGCTGATTCTGGGGATTAAGATTCTGATAACCTTGGACCATGGGTGGTCCCTGTGACACTTGGGGTACTTGAGGCTTTTGGTATCCCGGAGGTGGCATATGCTGGGCCATTGGCTGAGAAGGGTTTCCTTGGTGTTGTCCTTTGGTCCATGAAAAATTAGGATTATCCTTCCAACCAGGATTGTATGTATTCGAATACGGATCATACCTCGGCCGCTCATATCTAGTATTCTGGTAAAGTGCACTCACCTCCTCCATACTCTCACTCTGACTTTGACCAAAGAATGCTCTGCATTGGGATCCAGGATGGGTAAAGTCTCCACAATTGGTGTAGGGTGGGGCAGTAGGGTCACTAACTGCTTGGCTCATCTTTAATGATTCCAGGGTCTTTGGGGTGGTCTGCTGACAGGTTTGGTTCATTTCAAGGGCTTCTAATCTCCTTGTCAGCGTGGCCAATTTGGCTTCAGCCTCGAATTTGGGTTCCACTCTATGCATGCCCCTTTTTTCTGCAACAATGGGTCTTTTGGGATCCTCTCTGATAGGTTCCCATTGGAGAGTGTTCTCAGCGACCTCCTCAAGGTATGTCCAAGCTTGGTCAGCTGTCTTTTGAGTGAAAACTCCGTTGCAGAAAGACTCCACTATGGTCTTGGTGGGATAGTCCAGTCCTTCATAAAGGATTTGAACTAGCCGGATCTTTTCGAATCCGTGATGCGGGCATTGTAACAGTAAGTCTTTGAACCTTTCCATGTACTCATACATGGTTTCTCCCTCCAGTTGGTGGAAGCTGTTCAGGGTATGTCTAATGAAGGCCGTTTTTTGTTTTGAATAAAACTTTTTATAAAAGGCCTCGACTAGTCCCTCCCATGTGTTTATGGAATTAGCCTGTAGGGCGTAAAGCCATGCTTTCGCCTTCTCCTTCAGCGAGAATGGGAACAACCTAAGCTTAAGGGCTTCTTCAGACATATGGTTATACTTCATGGTCCCACAGATTTCCTCAAACTCTCTCACATGCTGATATGGGTTCTCATTTTCCACCCCTCGAAAAATTGGTAACATTTGGATTAAGCCGGATTTCAGCTCAAATGAGGCATTCGGTTGGGGGTGTGGGTTTCCGTCAGCCATTTCCTCAATGGCAACGGGGTCCGTAAAATTCTCAACAGGGATATCGAATAAATTGAAGCTCTCTAAACGACCCTGCACACGTAACCAATTGTGCATAAACTACCGCTCAACTCCAAAAGTGATGGTCCGCTCAAGTGATGATGAACGAGGATTAATGCTTAAACACAAACAAGCAAAACAAAATGATTTTGAAAAACAAACCAAACTATGCTTAACTAAGGCTACCTAAGTTTAAACTAGACAGCTCCTAACTGTGAAGAGTACACCTAGGCCTCCAATCCGGTCCTATGAAACGTAGTCAGCCAGGCAAGCCCCCAGGGGATTGGTGGGATCACGATGCGCGTGGCAAAGGTTCCGCTTAAATACCAAACTCCTAGAACAGATGAACTGTCTCCCTTAAGGGACAAGGCTATTCTAGGCACCGATTTCCGTCAAGGAGCGCAAATGGTACAACCTTTGATGGTCTTCTCCTAATGAGCTCGTGTCCTACGGTCACGTTTCTACTCAAATTTTATTTAAGGCTAAGGATTCCTACGTAGTGAGGAAAATGAGTTCCTATGGGCAAGGAAATGGTGATGAAATCCAATCCTTATCTTGTTGGGGGTATGATTGCCCTTACTAAGTGTGTGCTTTCCCAATTACTTTGTGTGTTTGAAAATGATTAAGCACTACAAAGCAATTTAAACAATCAAACAACCAACAAAATTAACCCACTAACGGGGGATGCGTGGGTGTATCGAAATACGCACCTCCCAAACTAAATTGGGGGAAGATCGATTGAAGTCAACCCAAGCCACCGACACCAATTTCGGTGTACGAACTTGGGGGGCCGAGACGGTATCGTCCAACCGTCCTCCTTCCTTAATTATTACAATGCTTTGAAAAAAATTAAATGAACTTTAAAAATTATTACAAACTTGAAATGAATCCTAATACAAGATTTTCTAAGAAAGCAAATTAAATTCCTAAGTTAGAGTTCTTTGGTTGCTCTTTTCCTCTTTCCTTACTCCAACCGCGGAATCCCTGAAAATACAAACAAGTTAAAATGTGTAGAATCCGCAATGAAAACTAAAAGAAAGAATAAAATGCAACTAAGCTATATGAGAGTTGAAAATCCTTAAAATGAAAGATTCCTATGTAATTCAATCTCCGGCAACGGCGCCAAAAACTTGATGGCGATTTCCGCAAGTATACGGTTGTCTCAAGTAATATAGACTATGGAAGTCCGAATATCGTTCCCACAAGGATTGTTACAAGGAAACTAACAATGATCAATGAAAAGGAGTATCAACTCAAGTATAGCTAACAATGGAAACAAAAAATATAGAGTATACAAGGAAAAGAAAAAAATGCCAAACTAAAAGAAAATAAGAACTAGATAACAAAAGATGTTAGTAAAAATAGAAAAAAGTCAAGTGAGAACAAGCTATGTAACAAGTTAGTAACAAAGTTAATGACAAAAAAAAAAAAAAAATAACAAGGTTAATACAAAACAATGAAGAAATGTTAGATGGATCAAATGAATAAGTGTGTGAAAATAACAAGTGAAAGATAGAAAATGAGTGGATAGAGAAAAAGAAATATGCTAAAGTAGTGTAAAATCAAATGTATAATTAATGGTGTGAATAGAGAAATGGAGTGTGAGAATCAAAACAAGTGAATAAGTGTGTGAGAAGTGAATAGAATCAAACTAAAGTAAATAAAACAAGAAACAAGCAATACTAATAGATTGATTGAATCATCTAGAATCCACTAAGTGACACTAATCCAACACTAATGCTCTTCTTTTTTCCCAAAAAAGATTACTCAAATCTAATTACAAATCAATGCTTAGATTTGGAAAATATAACTTTAAAAGCTCTAAGATAAAAATTAACAATCTAATAGCTAAGATTTTCTTCCCTTCATAAAAGAATAGATTCCTAATGACTATCTATCAAAGTAAGCATAAACCATCAAAAGATATTAACTCCTAAGCATGATTTATCAAACCTAAGCATAGATAGTAAAAAGAATGCTAATATAGAAACTAAGCATGGAAGGTTGCACAATGCAATGAAGAAAAATCTACTCTAACATATTAAGAACATAAACAAGGGAATTAAAATAAAGAGCATAAGCAAAAGGAATAGGATCAACTTAGCTTCACCTAGAAGATCCAATCAAAGGGATTAGCCACCCATTGGAGAAGATAAAGCTTTCAATTCCATTCCAAATCTTTAATTTTTACAAGGCTTTCCTCACTTTCTCTCTACAATTGCTCTCAATTACATGAAAAGCTTAAGTAAAGAGGAAGGGGCTCTCCTTGCTTGTGTGTTTAATGCCTAGAGCTCCCTTCCTTATATAGAAACATTTGCCTTGCTCTCTTTTGATTTCTTTCCGATGTGGGACTAGACAAGAATGAAAATATGAACATATGAATGTCATTCTCGAGTTAGAAAACAGTTCCCAGATTGATGTGCAATTTTGACCCCCGAAACGTCCGAATTGGGAAAAATGTCGTGAAATATGATTTGTAGATCTTAGAACAAGCTTTCCAATGCTTCTGAGATCACCTCAATCGGACACCCGAGTAAAAAGATATGGTCAAAATACCAACCCAGGTCTTTCATTTTTCTTCTTATTGTTGGCCTAACTTTGTCATCTCTTTATCCAATTGTCTTCCAAACTTATCCTTACTCTCTTTAACTCTTGAATCTCAACTTTAATCTTCAAATTAATCTTCAATTAACACCTACAAAGAGAAATTAACATAATTGAGAGTATTTTTTTAACATATTTTCTATGGAAGCCATTGGAACTCATATGCATACAAATGACCATCTATAATGGAAAGATATGAGCAAAGCATGATGGGGAGGAAATTTATGATTTTTATGCTAAAAATAGTATTTTGAGTTCTTTTATCTTTGAAAACTCATAAAATAATACTATAAAAGTGTATCTTTTGTGAACTCATCAGTGATGTCAACAAGCCAGCCATCTTCTTTTGATATGATATTGTCTATTTATATATTATACATCATAGCTATACATTTACTTCTATATGTCATGGGGACCATCTAATTATCAATGAGCATTATATTATATTTTTACTACTAACATGTATATTATCAAGCTAACTGTAAGGTCTGATTTTGATTGATCAGCGGCCGAGCAGATTGGCTCTGCTTGGCGATGGAGATTTCCCTTCTGGTTGGCCGGAGGAGATCTTTTTACCTGTTGTAAGTGTTGATTTTGATTGGTCGGCTAGGCAGGTCAGCTCGGCAGTAGAGATCTCCCTCCTTCTTCTTGGATCTGAATTGATCTTCTTGCCTGTATCAGAAGCAAACCATCATAAGAGCTCGATCGGGTGGTCCGATCGAGGACTCTCCGATGCTTAAATTAGCTTCTGGAACCGTGTTCTCCTTCTGATTAGAGTTGTGGTTCAGAAATTGCATACATTTTTCTTTCTCTTCTTTCTTCCTCTTTTATATCTTTTTTCTCTCTTTTTTTGTCATTCATGGCTCCATTAATTCTCTTCATGTTAGCCATTAGTGATCATTCATTTTCCTCTTCATGGTGATAACTGATAACTGATGGAGTTATTGCATCATGGGGGCACTCCTTTAATTCTCTTCATATTCTTCCTCATGGCGGGTTGGGTTGGTCCACTATGACCCAAGCCCAATCTAACATTGAGTTCAGATTTTACCCCTACAATTGCCCCCCCCCCCCCCCCCCAAGCCCATTTTCTTCTTTTGCATTTTCGAGAAGAAAGGGGGGCTTTGAAAGAGATCTCTTGTTTCCGCCGCCACTGTCGGTTCTTTCCGAACTCACTTTTTTGCCTAATGCTTGCATCGTCATGCCAAGCTATTAGTTAAAAAGAAGATCAGTGCAGCGTACCTAGTTTGGGCTCGTCCCAGTTAGGTTTTTATCCTTCGGTACGAAGTAGTGGGTCTTAAGCTGCCCTCAAGGCCTTGGCCCTGTTTTTTGCTAGGTTGTTTCTGATAAGGTATGCCCTACCATGATCCTCTATCCTTGGCACAGGAATAGTAGCAAGATAATTAGGCAAGATACAAACTTTCCAAATTCTTTAGTACAAAGAAGATTAAAACTTTGATTATATTCTTGGCACAAGAACATAAACCACAAAGGTCTTATAAGTGATAAAAAGCTAATGAATTCTTTTATACAAAGATCTATAAGTACCTGTCTTGGTTAACATTATGGCATTGCTGCCTAGATGGAAGCATTCTGGCACCTGGCCGAGGGGGAAGAGGCCGAGACATGCATAGCCGGTACTCTTACCGAAACCAGGATAATCTCGATGTCTTGAAAATATCCCACACAATACGCGATATGTATAAGATATCCAAATTCTTTGGCACAAAGATTGAAAGTAAAATTTCAGTTCTATTCTTAGTACAAGATAATTCTCTGCAGATACACAATGCCTGGAAAGGGAACAGTCTAGTCACTGTCAGCATATGGTACATATCCGACATCTGGACCATCGGACTGGTTGACTACAGGATCCTTTCCCGGGGGTCTTCTTCACCCTTTGTCTTGTGTTGCCTCTATTTGAGACTAAGAGCGTCCAACTTGGTGCTGTGATCCGAGACCAAGCTCTTGGTTCGCCATATTTCTCAGCAAGAAGAAGCGTTAGTGGATGATTTTCGTCTTTCGCTTCCCACAGACGGCGCCAATTGTAAGGTCTGATTTTAATTGATCAGCGGCCGAGCAGATTGGCTTTGCTTGGCGATGGAGATTTCCCTTCTGGTTGTCCGGAGGAGATCTTCTTACCTGTTGTAAGTGTTGATTTTGATTGGTCGGCTAGGCAGGTCAGCTCGGTAGATCAGCTTGGCAAGTCAGCTCGGCAGGTCAGCTCGGCAAATTAGCTCGGCAGTAGAGATCTCCCTCATTCTTCTTGGATCTGAATTGATCTTCTTGCCTGTATCAGAAGCAAACCATCATAAGAGCTCGATCGGGTGGTCCGGTCGAGGACTCTCCGATGCTTAAATTAGCTTCTGGAACCGTGTTCTCCTTCTGATTAGAGTTATGGTTCAGAAATTGCATACATTTTTCTTTCTCTTCTTTCTTCCTCTTTTATATCTTTTATATCTCTTTTTCTGCCATTCATGGCTCCATTAATTCTCTTCATGTTAGCTATTCGTGATCATTCATTTTCCTCTTCATGGTGATAACTGATAACTGATGGAGTTATTGCATCATGGGGGCACTCCTTTAATTCTCTTCATATTCTTCCTCATGGCGGGTTGGGTTGGTCCACTATGACCCAAGTCCAATCTAATATTGTGTTCAGATTTTACCCCCACACTAACCATATATTAATTTGACCTCAAGCTAACCTTAACATGATTTGTATATGCTCAAGCTCGAGCTTGAGCATATGAACAAAACAAGTTGAGCCAAGCTTGACCTTGAGCTCTTGATTGGATTTCCTCTCCTGTACGTTTTGGCTAAGTTTACCTACCTTGCATGCAAAGACATTAAGAAATTACTTTAAAATGAAACACAAAATATCAGATACATTTTAACTTTTGATTAGAGTTTAAGAAAAAAAAATCTGTTTTAAATCTTACTCTATATATCAACTCCCAATATTATCATGCTAATTCCTAAAGTAGAAACAACAAGTCTCACGTCCTGACAAATCACAATGTTCTAGAGTTCTAGTACAAAGAATTAAATATATGCATATACATATTCGAAATAAAATTATCCACATTGTTCTTATACGTGGTCCATTTCTTTGTTTTGTCACTTAGCCGATCAACATCAAATTTGGCACTCAATCCAATTATGTATTCACTATTGGATTTAAGTAAAAATAAATCATCTATCTTGAGGCCATAAATCAAGTTGTTATTCACTATTAGATTTAAGTAAAAAATTTAAATCATCTATCTTAAGGGCCTTAAATCAAGGATTATCCCAACAATATTGTAATGCCATTGATATTTTGCACAATAACATGACAGTAAGGCCAATTTTTCAATACTTTCATCTCTCACGGAGCACTCTATGCAAGGTAACTTGTGGCGCTATTTTGGGAATGAGCGAACCATCAAAATTATTTTCCTCCCCCTTATTTCCACAAGACTCTGTGGGTTTACATCCATCTGAACGGACCGACTATTGGACAGAGGATTGACTTATTTTTCTTTTAATATATAGTTATTAAACTTGTGACCATCGATCATGGGGTTAGAGACATAGATGGACCCCAAATGCGACATCTATGCCCAACCCATAGGATTTGGTCCCATCCTTACTGGGGCCCCCAAATGAACCCATCTAATTTAGCTACATGGCATACAAGCTCCCCACTTGATAAATGGATTTTTGTTTCTTCTGTATGGCCACCGGTAGTCATGGATAACCTCGTCTTGTGACCAAAATTAGAGAAAATTTCTCAAATATCCAACGTAATTATACTTTTTTGTCATATTGTATAAAATTATCTAAAAATATAGAAAAAATGTGTCAATTGACTTTTTTAAAAGAGGTAGATTTATACAATATTTTATAATCTAATTAAGATTTTACATATCATAAGTACTAACTACTGAGGAGAATATGATCAGAGGAATTTTCTCAACTTTTGTCCTAAGGTGGGATCACCCATGACTAATTGTGGCTATATCAAAAAATCACATACATTAACAGAGAGGGCTTACCCAAAAGTAGTAAGTGTAATCAATCTTTATGATTAAAAAAATCTCCAAATGCCATTTCCAGAGAGAAGAACGTGATTTGTGCCGGGAGTACGTGTCAGAATCAGAGCTACTCAAATAGTTAAATGATAGAAGCTTCCATTTCTTTTCGTCCACACAAACACCAGTAAGAAAGACGTACAGATAGCCTGGAAAGAGAGAGAGGAGAAGGAGGAGGAGATGGAGGATTTGATACAGTTACCGTACAATGCTAGTGTGCGGATGATGCTATCGCTGCTGGAGCGCAATGTGCTGCCCGACACGGTGGCAAGGAAGCTGACGAGGCTGCTGCTGGCCAGCCGCTTGCGTTGGGGCTACCAGCCTTCATCCCAACTCCAGCTCTCTCATCTCATACAATTCGCACATTGTCAGTCTCTTCTTCCATCCTCTCTCTCTTATTTTGCTGCTCTTAAAACATGTCGCTGTTGAAAGTAACGATATTCTCGAGGAAATGTATGATTGGACAGAACGGAAATCTATTTCCATGGATCCTGTTTTCTAACAATTGATAAGGCCATGAGGCATCGGGATTCCAGGATTCTATTTATTCTTTTCCTCTCACAGGTGGGATTTTCAAATAAGAATACAGTTCGTAGGGTATTGGGCATGTTCGTATAGCGACCATGAAAACTCGATTTATATTTACTATGACATCTGCATCCATAAAAATGTGGCTGTCACAAACAATTCTCCCGGAGTTTGGTAGGTTGGCCATTGGAGATATTAGAAGATTTTAGGATCTTATAATTGAAGAAAAGAAAATCAGGTTGGGCAGCCGTTTTTTTTACGAAAATAATTAAAATACTAAAAATTACAGGTAAGGATAGTTGAGTGGTGTTGGCACATTGGTATCACACATATGTCTGGGTTCGAAATTTGGATTTGGCGAGTATCCCACCTCGTAGAAAAAAAAAAAGGATAAGTTTTATTTTAGTTTTTTTATTATTATATTATTATTTTTGCTCTGTTTTATTAAAATAAAAGTCTGAAGTACAGAGTGAGATATGTAAAGTAGAGATCATGGGTAGGTTTTTATTTTGATCATGAGAGATAAGGTTATTTTATTTGGGACAAAGCAACCTGTATGATGATGATGATGATGATGATTAGAGATATGGTTGTTCTCAGATAATGTTCATATAGCATAGATCCTAATGTGGCCTATTTTTTAGTTTTATAAAAGCAGTAGAGAGGATCTGGATCATATTAAGAAATGATCATAGCCCGTTTGGATGTAGAGAAAACGAGGCCCCGGTACAAATTTTCCCATCTTCATCCAAATATATTCTATGCTTTGACACATTAACCATTTAGTTTATCGGTGGCAGCCCACATTGGGTTGATCCGAGTCACTGATATCAATGCCCTCCTTTGTATAGGGCTGATTGCGCAATTCCAGTTCCAATTCCAATTCCAATCAATGGATTCAAGCCAAACATGGGTTAACAGTTATTCCCTTCTAATTCCAATCAATGGATTCAAGCCAAACATGGGTTAACAGTTATTCCCTTCTTTATGATCTTATTGTCAAATGTATGTGTTGGCCTCTTACATGGCCATGCTTATTTGTCTCTGACATCAATTTTAGCATCTTTGGGTTTTATTTTTCAGCTCTTGAACATATGCCTATAGCGGTGGAGACTGACAAACCAAAATCTCAACATTATGAATTACCCACTTCATTCTTCAAATTGGTGCTTGGCAAGAATCTCAAATACAGGTAGATGATTTCTAAATTCATTTTTCCTTCAGAGCTTCTGTTGCTTATTCTTGTCAATTGCTTTTTTTTTTTTTAATGTCATAAAATACTCAAAACCCTCCTTCTATAATGTGATAGTGTGTCATGATACATCATACTTGGGGCTTGTTTGTTTAGATGTTATTGAATTCCTAGAATTTGTAATCAATGCCTTTTCATCTAAGGATGAAAGGTGGAGATCCACAAGGGGCCATCAAACGGTCTCCTCTTGGATAGAAGAATTATCCAACCATCAGTCCAGTAAATTAAATCCAGGAAACATAGAGCCTTCACTCTTCACGTTTTTAATAGTTCTTCGATCCATCCTTTGTACAATGAATTACAAGGAATTCAATACCAAGTAAACAAATGGTCCCTTAGGGTTATCACATAATCTTGTTTCTGATATAGAAAATGTTACATACTAATCACCCTAGTAAACTAAAACCTAGAAAAGTGATGGTCCCATCTACATTTGCTTCTTACATCCTTCAATTCACTACTCACCTCTTTGATTATCCTTCCATATCACTTCGTTTGCTATGAGTTTTTAGGAAATCAGAATGAAGTACTCAAAGGGACCCATAATGCATATTTCAAGAGAAAATAAAGTACACCTAAGCTGCTTCTTTTTTTTCTTTTTTTTTTTCATTTTCTTTGTCCTTTGTTCCTTTCTCCCTATCTGTCATCAGCATTCTATATCGGATGTTGCTCGTCCTTGTGCTTTTGCATCCATTGTTTTCCTTTTACACATTGAATATAAAAAAAAGAGATTTACATATGTAATACATTCACAAATAAATTTTCATATGCAAATGTTACATATTTGAAATTTATTACCATGTTTGTTTGGAAGCACCATTTTTCACATGAGAAAATGTGTACATCCAATGGTTTTAGGTGTGTTTGTGTTTTTCATATATTTTTCATTGTCTATGAAGACTTATGAAACTAGAGGTCTTGATGCTTAACATTAATATGGGCATATTGAATGGCTCGGTCATGAATTGTGGGCCCTTAGGAAGTGCAGAAAATCAGATCTACTAGTTAGGATTTTTTGGTTGTTTTTTTTATACAAATATCTCAAAATCATTTTAGATTTAAGATGTGAAACTAGTGTCCTAGGGCTTATTAGACCAATAAAGAAGATAAATGGCTCGGATTACCAATTGAGGGCCACAAAAATGCAAAAAAAAAAATGTGGTTGAAAGGATTTGAACGCTCAACATGCCATGGAGTAGCTCTATTGCATGTGCACTGGTGCCTTCTCATTTACTTGTGCAATGGTATACCACCTCCTTAGCTCTATTCAAGGAAAATGCTGACATAGCGACAAGGCATTTCCGCACCGCACCAAACGCATGACAAAACAATTTTCCGTAAAAAAAAAATAGTACATTTTTTGTGGAAATAGTTTACACAAACGTGCCCTTAATGTAAATGGCACGATAGATGGGTTAGGAAATCTATAGAAACTAATTTAAAGCAAATTCTCCAGAAGACTGGTGTGCATGAAGGGATTTGATCAATCATATGGTGGCCTTTGTTGGATTTGAACAGTATCTAATTGGAGAAGGGACATAGCTCCTCCAAGGTTACAAGTTATTCATGTAGCCAATTTCAACATGAGCCCGTGGCACAGTTGGAAGGTGCTCATTGTATCAATCAAGAGGTTACTTAATGACAGGTTGTTTTGAATAGAGGAAACCTGTATATATGATACTTAACGAAACAAATCATCTGTTTCATCGCGACAATTTTGCTTTACCAGCAGTGATCCAAAATATGACTTGACCGTGTCTCTAGTATAATGTACGCAGATGAGATTGTTTTGACTGTCATAGGATAATACCCAGCAGAAATGACGTACATGGCACTGATGCCATTAAAGGAATCAGTATCTGTGTATCATAAATTCTAGGGCTGGAACTGGAAGTTTCTTGATTATATATTTCCACATTGCGAAGTCTGATTTGGTTGTCGATGATGATATGTATTAAGATCCTAAGCATTTTGTCCATGACCATATATGCCAGCATAAGTCTCTCAAATTCTCAATACCAAAAAAATGCAGAAGGTAGATATCATAATTCATTTGAAAATGGTAAGATGAGAGTCTACAGTTGAAGGATGAAGCGTCATTTATTTAAGGTTTATGCCTAAATGCACCTAAGCAATCACTGCCAAGAGCCAACTCATTGATCAAAACAAGTATACACATAGCCCATGCACTAATATGAGGATGCATGTGTTAATGTTTGTTTTGACTTTCGAAGTTCATCTGCATTCATTGTAATTTCCTATTTGATTTTGCCAGTATAAAACTGACTTGAACATGTATTTTCACAGCTGTTGTTACTTCCAAGATAAGTCAACTACGTTGGAGGATGCTGAGAAAGCAATGTTGGAGCTATACTGTGAGAGGGCACAAATAAAAGGTGGTCAAACTATCCTTGACGTTGGCTGTGGCTGGGGATCCCTTTCTTTATACATTGCAAAGAAGTACAGTGACTGCAGAATCACAGGAATATGCAATTCATCAACGCAAAAAGCTTACATAGAGGAGCAGTGCAAGTGAGTTACATAGTTCTAGCTCATGAAGTTCTGTTCTTTGACTCTTTACTTGCCCATGAGATTCGCTTGCTTTGTTGACATTTAGCTCTAGTAATTGAATTACTTGTTTGCATTTGCACAATTCTAACCATCAGCAATTCTAGATTCTGGCCATCTTTTACCCTTGAAAATGTCTACATGCTTTAACTGTAGGCAGTTCATAGTTCACAGGAATAATCTATTGGTTTACAAAAAAAAAAAACTATGATGGACTTGGGAGCATTCCAGGAGATGCTTGAGTGATTCTTTAGCCATTTTTATTATGATAATGTATTAAGTATCCTACTGGAAGTATGTCATGAAAATGTGATGTAAGCTTGTAACAAGTGCAGGAACTTTGGTAGAACTCGTATATCCCATTTCACAATTTACAATTTAAAACAATGGAGAAGGTTCAGTTTCCCAAACGACCACCTGCCATGGGGATAAACTTCATAGAACTGTTGAGGACTTACGATTGAATAGATTGATCGACTGCAATGGCCCCACCAGTTCATCACATGTTTTGGCAGACCACTGATCTATGTTGGGCGATGATCAGGATTCAGGAACTTCTATTGACAGGTTAGGGGACAAATCTGAATGTATAAAGGCCTTGGGCCCCACTGGTAGACACTGGGCCCCACTTATTGCACATGAGAGAGAGAGAGAGAGAAGATTTGGCTTACATCTGGATCATCCAGAGCCTAGTTCTGATGCCAGTAAAAGAATTTAAGAGAGGATTTCGAGCTAGATCATATGCCATTGTGACAATATCCTGTATATCCACTGGAATTCTGGTACAGGAAATAGTCATGTGCGAAATTGGAATACAAGGTTTATGCCTCCCTACAGTTTACAATGATATGCATAAAATACATAGTTGTCTAACAACATGAAACTGTACTCTCCATTATATAGTCGGTGGGACAATTCATTTACTGAAGATTTTCTGCTAAAAATCAGGTAATTTTATATCACAAAAGGTTTCTTACTTTTCTTCTTCTTCTTCTTCTTCTTTTATCCTTTTATAACTCTATCGTGTTTGGTCTTATAAATGGAGATCACTGATAGGCTATTTGAAAATTGTGATTTCCTAAACATAAGTTTCCAAGTGTAATGGGTTTCTTTGTGAGACATTACCAACTTTAGTCTGGAAGTCGAACAGATAGATAGTTATGGAAGCAAGATCAAAATGACAAATTTGAAAACTCCTTTAAAAAAAGTCATGAATTGCGAAATACGACTAAGGAATAGCTTCTTTATATCTTGCTTTTAAACTCTGAAACACTCAAATTGCATTTGATACTTGCTTTCTAATTGTTGTTAAGTATATTATAGACTTGGTTTCTATGCTTAAGGAAGATCTTTGCTTTCTTCTGCAGGGACCTTCATCTCTTAAATTTAGAGATCATTGTTGCAGATATCAGCAAATTTGATATGCAGGAGTCATTTGATCGAATCTTATCTATAGAGATGTTTGAGGTGTGCAATCTTCAGGGTCTTTTTATAATTTGTGGTTACCAATCAGGGATTATGAGTGTTGGCATTGTTTTTCCATACACAGCACATGAAGAACTACAAAGAACTTCTTAAAAAGATATCTAAGTGGATGAAAGAAGATAGCCTACTTTTCATTCATCACTTCTGCCACAGGGTATTTGCTTACCACTTTGAGGTAATATGCTCAACTCCATACAAGGCAATAAAAAGGCATATATTTGAATCATTCGTTTCACATTCTGAACAGGTTCTCACTGGATCTGTAATGTTGTGCTGCTTACTATACATTTTAATTCCATTCTTGTTTTTCTGATTGATTTAAATTATAATCATATTTTTAATTCATTGTGTATATTTCACATGCTGCTAAAAGTTTGTCACTGTAACTTATTATAATCTTTTAATCAGTAACTTAGTCAATGTATCTTTCCTCAATCTCATTTGTCTCCTAACATTTGTGAATGCCCTTGTCTTTCTTATTTTTGAGATCAATAACATCCAATTTATTTTTGTGATATGAGATAGATACCATGTTCTTACTCATGGCAGTCATGAGTGCCCTGACCATATGTCTCACTCAGGACACAAATGAAGATGATTGGATTACAAGATACTTCTTCACTGGAGGGACCATGCCTTCTGCTAACCTCCTCCTCTATTTTCAGGTAAGATCAGTTATTTCTCTACTCATTGTAATTCTTTCTGCAGTTTTAGTTGGCTTGGCATTGAAGTTTTAATCTCCATTTGTCTTCAAATTTAATTGCAAAAGATCAAACATTTCCTGGTAAATCACTCTTCAGACATGCTTTACTGAACCGAGGCCACCAGGAAATCCATTCCCATCATAAGTATATATGCTTCTTGCTTCCTGTTTCCCGCATCTATTCCATGCATCAATTGCTTCAATATTTTGCAAAATAAGACATTTCTCAAGTCATTTCCTGCTGTTTTTTTTTTTTTTTTTCTCCTCTGGCAACTAAGCATTGAACTTTGTATTTATTGATATTATGAAAACAAAAGTAACTGAAATGCCTCTAGCAGCTTTCTACAATCCATTAAGTTTTTTAGCATTCTAGCTCTTTAGAATTATGGAAGGAGTTTTTCGTGTTTAAGTTTCTTTTGATGCATAATGTTGTTTGATTGTTTTGCTTCCTTTGGTTGGTTGCCTGGTTGTGTTTTTTTGGCTGGGCAGTTCTTGTTGAGTCTGGTTGGCCTTTTGGAGTATTAATAATCTTTTTTTATCATCAAAAAAGAATTGTGGATATGCACAATATTAAAAAAGAAAGAGGAAAGTGAATACAAGTGTGAATATGCACCAACAGGACTTCATAAAATATACCCTTGCAGAAGACTGCTGGATGTCCTTGGTAGTTTGGCATTCCATGTCATCTGCTATAATACCATCTTTAGGCTAAGGTCTGCTCCAGTAGGATCTTACTTTGTGACAGAGAGATCGTATATTCAATTTCACCAAACAAGACAAAAAATAGCTTCATGGGAAGCACTGACATAAATAGTCAATGCTTTGAATAAAGATAATTTATGTAGTAAGTATATTTCTCTTAATTTATCAAGTAAGTATAGTTCTCTTAAACTCCAGTAGATCCCAATAAATGAGTTATCATGATTTTCTTTTATGGTTACCATATGCAGGAGGATGTTGCGGTTGTCAACCATTGGCTTGTAAATGGGACACAATACTCACAAACCAGGTATGGACAATGAATAAAAGCAATAACATGAGATACTGATCATGGTAGTAACAATAATAATTGATTAACAGAGAAAAGTTGCTGAGAAAATTCAGAAGAGAACTAAATCTTGTACTCATAGATATGTTTGGAAATCCCTCATTAAGAGTTTTGGGAGCAGCAACATTACCAATTTTTTACTAGAGACCATCTCAATCCCAGAGTTTGTTCTTCCAAACATTTGCTTCCTTTGTAGGGAGGAGGATAATGTAGATCACTTATTGATCCATTGCAAATTAACAATATATTGATGGTATTTCTTCTTTAACCTCTTCTGTGTTAATTGGGTCCTTTCCCCTTATGTATTACTGGACAGTGAGACCTTTTAAACCAAGAGGCATAGTATAAGATTTTGCCAATTACAGTACCTTTGGTTGTTCAAAAGGAACAGAACGGAAGAATCTTAGAGGGGAGATGTCACACTTTTTAGGAATTCCATGGAACATCGTATTTGGACCACAATAGGAATTGCTTGGCATCCATTAATGGCATCAGACGACCATTGATGCCCTTTAGATTTTGGTCACCACCCCGAAGGGAGATGGGAAGTAAATATTGTTGGTAGAACTTCAGCTGTGGGTGGAATCACACAAAAAGAATAAGGAAGCATCTTATTTGCATTCTCAGGTGAAATGAGAGTTCATGGGTCCTGTTGTGGCGGGGTAAGATCCTAGGAATGTAATATAAGCAAATTCATGGGCAGGAAAATATGGAAGCAGACTCCTTTTGCCAAAATTAGAGTATGATGGGAGTGCCTCTTTGTTGGAAATGCTCTGACAGCAGTGTGGATGTAATCTTTAACGGTTTCTTTACAGTACCACCATCTTGGCTGGCCATTCTATATGATTTATAGGTTTAATAAAGTTCCATTCTCAAAAGAAATTATTGAGATGCCCTTGGTAAGAAATTTCAGAGCAAAATCGAAGCTCATCACAGACACGGAGATAGCATGAATAAACTCAGGACCTTATAAAGCAAGGGCAGCAGCCATTAATCCTGTTTATCTAAAGACAACGGGAAAAGAAAAGTTACTTCAAAACTCGAAAGACTTTACAACTACATTTAGATTGTCTACCCAAAATATTTGTGTTGGAACTTAACAGAAATCAGTAAATTAACTTCTATAATTTCTTAGACTTGACTCTATGCAGAATCCCTGAAAAATATTGATAGAGAGAAACAAGATCAGCAAATGCTATGTCTTGGGTGAGAACGATGAGGGGCCATGGAAAATGCAATTCCTTTTCAATGAGATTCGTCATCTTGTTTCTGACATGCAGGTCACGTAGGTCACGTTTCAGCACATTAGTAGATCTGCAAATGGGATGGTTGATTGTTTAGCTAAACAAGGGGTAGGTAGATATTGTAATTTGAGTGCCTTTATTTTGATTGTTTAGCTAAGCAACGGGTAGATAAATATTGTAATTTGAGTGCCTTTATTTTGCAGTTTGTGGCTGGTACATTTCTCTTGGACCAGTAATTTTTTGTTCTTCTTCTGGCTGTTTTAGTTGTTTTGTAATCGTTTATTCTTTAATAAAATTCACTTGTTACCGATAAAATAAAAAAAGAAGAAACAGGACCGGCAATCAAGATACCAGCTGTAAACATGTTATGGAAGAACTAGAACCATCGGGTCGACAAGCTCTACATAACTTGTACTTCTGTGTTTAGGACTTGGACCAACTTCTAGTGCCACTTGTTATAGGTCAACATTGTGTGAGCTTTTTTTCTTTAGGTTAATAAAACTAGGGGTGTGAAAAAAAAAAAACGAAAAATCGTCTAACCGACCGAACCGAGCCGAACCGAATCGACGGTTAATAACTTTGTTTTATGGTTTCGGTTACGGTTATTACAATCGGAAAACCGTGCTTTTCATGGTTCGGTTTCGGTTTTCAGCCTCGACTTACAGTTTTTACCAAACCGAACCGTAAAATACGATTCGGTTAACTGTTTTCACAAAACACACGGTTAACCGAATCGTTACACCCCAATTTAAAAGAAAAAAAAAAGAGAAGAAAATGGGGTATTGTGTAATTTTATAACTTAAATAACCCCTTTTAACTTTTGAACCCTAATAATTGGAACAAAAAACGAAAGAGGGAAAAGTGAAGGATCAATGACGTGTTTGCTGGAAAAGTATACTTTATTACTTCATTTGCCTATGTGAACATTTAAATGCTACTTTAGTATTTTGGAATTATGTAATTTGTTATTTAGGGTATTTGGTTTTGACTTTTGAACATGTATTTTAAGTGACAATTAACCGTAACCGAACCGTCTAATACGGTTAACCGCAGTTCGGTTTTTTAATGCTTTTTTAGGGTACGGTTATGGTTTTAAAAAAAATTGAAAACCGTGAAATACGGTTCGGTTAACGGTTTTTCCAAAACACACGGTTAACCGAACCATTACACCTAGTTAAAACTATGTACTGAGAGGAGTTATATTAGTGATACCATCTAGTGTGCTGTTTGTTGTAATATCCCCTTCTCCTCCATCCCTTGTGCTGCTGTTGTCACCAACAACGTCATCTTCTTCCTACCAAAATTAAAATAAAAAATAAAAAAAATGGGACTCAACCTGATTTTGCTAAGTTGCACCCGATTTGACTCTACTTGACTGCTGCCGAGCTGGGGGCTGAGTCCATTTAAAACAAACACTGCTCTTGTTTGAATTAATGTATCATTCATTCCTAGTAAAGATTAGTTTTGTCAATGCGGTCCTCTTGTTTAATCAGATCCCTATAAAAGATGATGATTCGGTGAAACAGCTTAAGAAAATTCAATGTTTTCCAGTTGGAAAAGAAAGTTGGTCAGTTATAGGAGTTTGGTTAGATGGGAATACGAATCAATATTTTCTGTGAGTTTAGTGCTCTGTGGATTCTAAAGACAGTTTTTAAAAGATTTAAGGAACAGAGATGCTCTGTGTAGGTGAATGATTGCCTTGAGGAGGGTTGGTTTGTTGTGGAGTCCTGGATTTAGGAAGAACTCATGGGATGATGAAATTGGTTGAATAAAAGGATAACTTGGTTTTAGCCTGGGAACCATGGTATTTTCTTGGTCAAACTTTTTTTTATTTGTTATTTTTTCTTGCGGAGTTTCTAGATAGGATAGGAGACTTGCTCATACTAGTCCTTGCAATATTTCTGGTCTTTCATTTCGAGTGTTAGTTTTAACAGAGTCTTTCAAGCAAATCATTTATCTAGGAGTATGTAAAGACCTGAATGTAGTGTCTCTTCAACCATAAAATGATCTGTTAAACCTACTATTATTTTTGACATGAACCCATTTTAAGTATAACTAATAATGTTTTTACCATAGTGGCATCTCCTAATATAAAATCATAGCCTTAGTATCATTTGATGGTGAAAGAATGTTGTCTTGCAGTGAGGAGTGGCTTAAAAGAATGGATCAGAACATGGCTTCCATTAAGCCAATAATGGAATCAACATATGGAAAAGATTCGGCTACAAAGTGGACTGCCTACTGGCGAACTTTCTTCATTTCAGTTGCAGAGCTCTTCAGATACAATAATGGGGAAGAATGGATGGTTGCACATTTCCTATTTAAAAAGAAATAAATTTGCAGAGTTGGTTATTTGATATCTTCTATTGACGCTTCTTTGTTCCCATGTTCTTGAAGAAGTTGTCTTCTTAGTTATTTCTTGCAGCTTTACAGGTTCATTTGTGCTTCAGAGAATAGCTAATTCTTCATAAAAATAGATAACACTCGGTCTTTAGAGAAAACATTGAATTTGTGGTTTTATTTTTTGGAAGAGACAACTGTAGCAATGGCATGATAAAATTTGGTCCTTTTTTTCAGGTGGTCCTACTGTGATGGGCCATGGAGCAAAAATCCACCAGTAGGACTCCTATGTGATGAGAGCGCTGTTGTTAATTGCTATTATTTTTTTTTTCCATTTGCTTGCCAAATCCAGCAGTTGAGGTTTTTTTTTTTTTTTTTTTTGTCATGAGGGGTCGGATTGATGATAGGAGAGTCTCTTGTGGTGTTAAAATCGTTACTTGAAAGGTATCACTCAGCAGAAGGAAACCACATGTATATTTCTGTGTATGTTTAGCACATATCAACTCAATGGCATATGCCCCTGTAATTGGAGTGAAATTTGAGTGGATGCCTACAAATAGAAATGAATTTGGTTTGGGTGACTTGCATCAAACAGAGGGAACCCTGTGGCTTAAACCAGATTAAAGCTGCGTTTCCTACCATGCAGGCTCATTTAAAGCTGCCAGTCCCAAGCTTGGATGAGGATTTGGTTAGGTAGGTTGACCGCCAACATAAAACTATCACGACCCAAACCGACTTAGATTTTTCATGATGCGGGTCAAAAGAAAAAATCCTACAGATAAATGCTGCATTTTACCTGGAGTTGCAGGAGTAAGCTCAAACCTGTGTTGGCAAATTATTATTGGAGATGCATCATCAATCATATATTTGCTTAGCAATTCAGACATGACAAGAGCCTGCAAAACCAGAAAAGCACACCAGGAGAGAACCAACACAAATACAACACTCTGAACCACATTTCAGATCTCGCTCTGCATTCCTGCATTAGCATCTGCCTGGTGCCTGGCAGAAGGATGAATGTAGACCTAAAGTTTCCTTAATAGGTCTGTCCCATAGCTGATGGCATGAGTCTTAGACCAAGGAGGATTTTCTCAAGTTGGGTTTTGCTGTTTTTTTTTTTTTTGGGCGTGGAAGGTACCCAATTGTTCCTCGTATCCTTAGATTCAAGGATCATTTTGAAAGAGAATTCTCATCCTTATTCTGGAATATGACATGCTCCAAACAACCCTCTGTCTACGGAAAGGGGGCGATTGGAATAATAGCCAATCTGTAACTATTTCATAGCTCATTTCCCTATTTGTTTCAAGACTTAAAAATATTTTAAAAAACAAATTATCCATTTCTTTTGCCAGATTCCCTACCATTTGCCTACTTCGTATGGAATTTTTAGGAATTCATCAACATCATCATCAAAGCCTTGTCTAAATTATGATGGTGTTGGCTAATTATGTTTCTCCATTCTGATCTATCCTGAGTCAATTCATTGGATAGATTGCACTTCTTTAGGTCTATCCTGGCTACTTTTGTCCATGTCCTCTTCATCCTGCCCCTTCTCATTAGTGGGTCATCAACCTGCAAAAAAGCTTTGTTCTCAATTACGTCATTGTTGGCAAGCATTGAACATGTCCAAGCCATCTCAAGTGAGTTTCTCTGAATTTATCACCTATTGATGCTACCTCGAAATTTGGCACTCAATCCAATTATGTATTCACTATTGGATTTAAGTAAAAATAAATCATCTATCTTGAGGCCATAAATCAAGTTGTTATTCACTATTAGATTTAAGTAAAAACTTTAAATCATCTATCTTAAGGGCCTTAAATCAAGGATTATTCCAACAATATTGTAATGCCGTTGATATTTTGCACAATAACATGACGGTAAGGCCAATTTTTCATTACTTTCATCTCTCACGGAGCACTCTATGCAAGGTAACTTGTGGCGCTCATGGTTGAAAATCTCGGCCGGTACCGGTACGTACCGGCCGATACGTACCGGTACCGGTCGGTACCGCACCGATATCTCGCTGAGATATCGGTAGCGGCGATACGGGCGAAAATATCGCCAAAATATCGCTATATATCGGCCGATATTTTGAAAATATCGGCCGTGGCGATATCTCGGCCGATATTTTCAAAATATCGGCCGATCTCCTTTTTTTTTTTTTTTTTTTTTTTTTTTCGGGGGCGCTGCCCCCTGGACCCCCGCGACCGGGGGATACCCCCGGACCCCCTCTGCGAAGCGCATGTTTTAGATAAGTGGCAATCTAAATTCAAGAAGACAAAATGATCTACTTGACCATGATAGCGAGGACTCTTTTGATTGTCTTTCTTTTTTTTTGTGCTTGGATGTCAATTATTATCATAAATACTAGATATGATATTAAACCTATTTAATTATGTTTGGAATGATATAGTAGTAAAGATTGTGTAATATGCTAATTCATGAACGAAAAGGCTTTATATTGAGTTAGATTCGGTGTTACTCACTTATTTTTCCCTAGATCTAGTATTTTAAAGTGTAGATCTAAATTTTTTTATTTCCAAAATTTGGGGCTTTTGTTGAAATCAATTACATTTTTTCACATTAGTGTTCAAATGCATTGATAATGTGTTAGTTTAAAATAGATCTATACTTTTGGAACAAAAAAGTATAAGTTTTTGCCAAAAATTGTGGTTGCATTATGTCAGATTTATGATATTTCATCCTATTGATCATGACCATCAATAATGGTTGCATTATATAAAATACTGGAGAATAAAGCGAACAGCGATACAGACAGGACTCATAACTTAAGGTGACCGAGATTTTGATTTATTGTTGTTACTAATGGAAAAAAATATTGTTTTCCAACATTTTCTAATATTCTGGATTTTTTGAATATTTTTGCGGATTTTTTTGGATTAAAAAAAAAATTCACACCGCGACGACCGCGACGGACCGATATCCGCGACGATATCCGCGACGTATCGGTTTTTCGGCCCGGCCGATACCGCGACCGATACCGAGATTTTAAACCATGGTGGCGCTATCTTGGGAATGAGCGAACCATCAAAATTATTTTCCTCCTCCTTATTTTCACAAGACTCAGTGGGTTTACATCCATATGAACGGACCGACTATTGGACAGAGGACTGACTTATTTTTCTTTTAATACATAGTCATTAAACTTGTGACCATGGATCATGGGGTTAGAGACATAGATGGACCCCAAATGCGACATCTATGCCCAACCCATAGGATTTGGTCCCATCCTTAGTGGGGCCCCCAAATGAACCCATCTAATCTAGCTACATTGCATACAAGCTCCCCGCTTGATAAATAGATTTTTGTTTCTTCTGTATGGCAACCAGTAGTCTTGGATAACCTTGTCTTGTGACCAAAGTTGAGAAAATTTTTCAGATATCCAACGTAATTATACTTTTTGTAATATCGTATAAAATTATTTTAAAATACAGAAAAAAATGCGTCAATTGACTTTTTTTAAAAGAGGTAGATTTATACAATATCTTATAATCTAATTAAGATTTTACATATCATAAGTACCAACTACTGAGGAGAACATGAGAGGAATTTTCTCAACGTTTGTCCCAACGTGGGTTTACCCATGACTAATTGCGGCTATATCAAAAAATCACATACATTATCAGAGGGCTTACCCAAAAGTAGTAAGTGTAATCAATCTTTATGATTAAAAAAATCTCCAAATGCCATTTCCAGAGAGAATAACGTGATTTGTGCGGGGAGTACGTGTCAGAATCAGAGCTACTCAAATAGTTAAATGATAGACGCTTCCATTTCTTTTCGTCCACACAAACACCAGTAAGAAAGACGTGCAGATAGCCTGGAAAGAGAGAGAGAGGAGAAGAAGGAGGAGGAGATGGAGGATTTGATACAGGTACCGTACAATGCTAGTGTGCTTCTGATGCTATCGCTGCTGGAGCGCAATGTGCTGCCAGACACGGTGGCAAGGAAGCTGATGAGGCTGCTCCTGGCCAGCCGCTTGCGTTGGGGCTACCAGCCTTCATCCCAACTCCAGCTCTCTCATCTCATACAATTCGCACATTGTCAGTCTCTCTCTCTCTCTCTCTCTCTCTTATTTTGCTGCTCTTAAAACACGTCGCTGGTGAAAGTAATGATATTCTCGAGGAAATGTATGATTGGACAGAACAGAAATCTATTTCCATGGATCCTGTTTTCTAACAATTGATTAGGCCGTGAGGCATCGGGATTCCAGGATTCTATTTATTCTACTTGCAGGGGAAGGATCTCATTCTCATGTACCTGTCGCCCACAGGGTAATAGGTGGGGCCCGGGCCTATCCTATACACTTTAGGAGTCGAGGCTCCGCTCCTTAATCATGCATTTGTCTCAGGATGGATTCGTAAATCATGCACCCCAGGAGCCTCCCAGGACTCAAACCTGCAACCAAGGAGAGGAAGAATCTGTGCCTAAGTCAGTATGTGAATCCAAATGAGTCCTATTTATAGAGGACCCAGGAGGATACGTTGGATGATATTTTGGAGTGGGTCCCATGATTTGATAGGGAAGTCTCTATCAGCCCACAAAGCAATAAATGCGGTCCATATCAATCCAGAAAGTAATAAATGCCCGTCGGATCAGCCCACATTGCATTTAATGCATGTCATGTTGGGCCAGATCCTGTTGGAGGCCTTTGGCGGTAGAGGTACCATTGGATCCATCCTCGGGCCGTGCTAGGCATGTCAAACGGGCCCAAACGGAGCCCGCCCGTGCCACGGGCCGGGCCGGCACGGCACGGCCCGCCAGGGAAAACCCCTGGCACGGCACGGCCCACAGTGGGGCGGGCTGGGCCGGGCCGGCCCGCGGGCCAAGCGTGCCTCTTTTTTTTTTTTTTTTAAATAGAGTTATAGGCGGGTTGGGTTGGCCCGACCTGCGTAATTTGTATAGATTTTTAAAAATAAATGTGTTTGAGTGAACTCGATCTCACAACCATTAGGTTGTGAAAGAAACCACTAGACTACCTAACTTTTGTATACTACTATGTATTCAAACAATATTAAAACTAGTTAGATGAGGATGTGAACCTAACCATGAATATTAAACTATTAGTTACATTAGGATGAGAACTTAACCACTTTAGATGATGATGAGAATCTAACACCTTTTTTATCCAACTTTTTACTCTTTCATTCAAACAACCTGAAATATAAAAAAAAAACATATCATGTCCTTTTTTCTACTCATTTTTCAGCCAAATTGAAATGCCATGGTTAAGGATATTTCAATTGAGATGGCAAACTCAATTTCTATTTTTTGGCTGAATTATCATATTTTAAACAAGAACTTAGCGCGGTTAAATATTTCTACTTTTATCAATAATCATCTCAAGTCTTCCAAATGACCCACCATGAAACCACAACCTTGGACTTCATTTTATTTAGATTTGCATCAATTTCTTTATTTTTTAGTTATGGGTTTTTAGTCTTAGTCAATAATTCTCATTATCTTTTATCATGGTTACATATTTTTTACTTCTTTTTCCTAGTGTTCATATCAATGTAAATATATGGCTTCATGTGATGTGATCGAGAGTGGAGTTATAGGTACATGTGACGAGATTATATTGAACATAAATGACTGAATTATGAACATATTCTTGTGTTTAATCCTGAGCTTTCCAACCTATAAAGAATCTCAACTTCTCAAATGGTCAGGGGTTCTTGAATATAGATGAATGCAGGTAGGGAATTTCATTTGAGATTCTCAAATATCTCTGAAGAAAATAAAATTATTGAAGGCAAGGGGCCGGGGCAAATTTAGTAAAGTGTGTCACACCAAAACACTCCCCTTATTACTTCTCCCCAAAAACACATTGCCCCTCTTTATTAGTGTGACTAATTTACACTAAAGTCCTACCTTACCAAGTTATGTAAGTGTTTTTTTTATTAGAAAATGCCTAGGGTTGTTAGTTGGCTGGGAATTAGATTTTTATAAATTTAAAAAAATATATAAAAAAATAAATTTTTTTGGCGGGCCAGGCGGGCCGATCCTGGCGGGCCACAGGGGCTGGCCCACTAGGCTGGCGGGCCTGGCGGGCCGTGCCTAACGGGCCAGTGGGCCTGCGCGGCTCGGCCCAGCACGGCCCGCGGCATGGGCCGTGCCCAGTGGGCCGTGCCGTTGACCGGGCCGTGCCGTGCCACGGCCCGTTGACTAGCGGGCCGGGCCGGCACGGCCCACTTGACATCTCTAGGCCGTGCCCTGATGTGGCTACAGCCGTTGGATGCCGCCTTGTCAGCGATCTGGTGAAGATTGTGAACGGTTGATGTCGCATCTGTCCCACTGGCTCGCGCCCCTACTTTGCCACGTGACTGATGACGTGGTGGGCGTAGGGCGCGAGTGGAGATCCTTCTCTGCTTCGGCTTCCGTCCCGGCTCCTTTGGCCGGGATCCCCAGCTCCTTTGGCCGAGGTCAAGCTCTTTAGCCGAAGTGGGCCCCTGGTAGCCGAGCTTAGCGCTAGCAGCCAAAGCCTGTCTGGTTTCGGCTGAGGCCTCTGTCCCGGCAGCCGAGGTGAGTCTGCGTGCCACGTGGGTGGCACGTGGTCGGCACGTGGGAGTGCTTAATCCCATCTTATAGCCGAGATTAGCGTAATCCTGGAGCTTTGAAAATCTCCCCACACAATTGCCCCTAGCTTGTGACTTCTTAAGTGTCCTAGCCTTTAGGGGTCAGAAGCTAGAGAATCCGTCTGGAGATATCGCGATCATTGCTGCGCGTCGCTTCCACCTCCCTGAGGGAATAAATGTTGTGTCCTGTTCGCCCCGAGTAACGGACCGGCGGCTATACGTGGTGCTTCCTCACTGATCGTGCCATCAAGTCGATGAGACAGGCGCGGATCGCGAAGTCTGTCTTTTCGAATTTGTAAATGGCGCCCAGAGAGGGCTTCCTTCCCCTATAAATGGGGTTGCCTTCCTTCGTTCTTCTTTCTTTATTTTCTCTTCTGATTTTCTTTGCCCTTGTTTTCGATCCTTGCCCCGTTCTTCATCCGTCTTCCCGAGATCTCTCCGTATTGCTCTGGCGAGGACGATCGTGAGACGTGTCCAGATCGATTCTTGGCTTGCCTTTCTGCCTCTGTAAGTGACTTCGTGCTCCCGTATTTTTTAGGGTTTCGGTCTTTAGGGTTTCTGTTTGCCTTCTTCTTCTTGTAGAGATGGCCACCCCTAGGTTTCAGTTAGACACGGATGAGGGCATGGCTAGGTTTAGGGCTACCTTCAATATCCCGGAGGGGGTCCGCCTTAGGCCGGCGACTCCCTGCGATTATGCCGTGCGCTGCTGGTCCTTTGGCTGGATGCCATTCCCTTTGATCTCCGTGATCGAAGGCGGGGTCAGATTTCCTCTGCATCCCCTGCTTAGAGCCTGTCTTGATGCCTGGTGCATCGCCCCGTGCCAGCTGATGCCCAATGACTTCAAGGTCATCATGGGCACGGCGAAATTAAACGAAATCTTGGGGATTAATTTGGGCGTCCACGATATCGAGGACGTGTATGACATCTGCAAGGCTGGGGGAGACAACAACTATTATCTTCGAGTGAAGCAGCGCCGAAAGGGCTTCGTCCTGGCCTTGGAGGATTCTAGTAAAAACGCCGAAGAAGATCTCTTCTGTGTTTCAGGGGATTGGGAGTTCGGCGCTGGTGAGGGAAGGACGCCCATGGTCCCTCGCCATCTCGGGACCGTCTCAAGTAAACACCGACTCTTTATTCTGTTTTTTTGCTTAACTTTCATATTACCGAACTGATACCCTTGGTGTTCACTGTGCAGAATTGCGAGCGAGGAAACGCCGAGCTGCAAGCGACGGTTGGAGAAAGAACTTCGACGACCACAGGAAGGTCGAGAGATATACTGGGCACGAGACCAGATCAGCCTGGAAACTACTGGGATACACGCCGAGGTACCGTGGTCATTATAGGAGGATTGGAGCAGCGCAGGAGGACGATCTGCAGGCTGATCTTCCCTCTATTTCTTTGGCCGTACATGCGGGCGTGCCTTTGATCGATCCTGCTGCGAGCCGAGCTGCGTCTGGCGCTGAGGCATCTACTTCTTCTAGTTCGGGATTGCCAAGTTTGAGGGAGGTAGTGGACGCTTACCCATCTGACCCGGAAGAGATGATGGAGGGTAGTTCAAGGATGCCTGTAACCAAGGACTTGGAGGCCAAGTCCAGGCGCGGGTCTTCATCTTCTGCGACGCCTTCTTCTACCAGTGCCCGCATAACTTCGAGCTCGGGGGGAGCAGCTGTCTCCTCTGCTCCGGTCACTGCTCCGATCGAAAGAGTGCAGAGGTGCTCCCCGGATCGTCCAAGGGACGGTTCTCCACCAAGGAAGAAGTCCAAGGCGGGGATGAAAGAATCGGGGGCCGAGCAAGCTCCTAAAGACAAGGCGCCTGCGCGCACTTCTGGAGGCAAGGCACCCCTGGCAAAAGCACGCCAGCGGGCAGGGCAACTGCTGAGACGGTTCATGACTTTAGTGTCACGGTAGGGCAAGGGTCCGGATCAGCCTCCGGACCTCGTGCTGCCCCGGCGGCATGGAGGCCTAGACTGGAGACCCAGCCCGGGAAGCCTCTCAACGTGGAGGACCGGGTGCAGGGAAATTGTCTCGTCATCGGGGCTCTTGCTAAAGCTTGTACTCTTCCGCGTGACATGGAGGCGCATGCGAAGTACAATAATGAGAGCCTGCTGGGGTCGGCGATTCAGGCTTCTCTCCTAGTAGGTATCCTTGATGTTCTTTCTGATGTATTTCACTTCGGCTGCTCCTGTCTGACTTGCTTTCTTCTGCAGAACGTGCAGAGGCTCCAGACAGTAATGGAGAGGAGCGACAAGAACGTCTCCAAGATCACTCAGCTGGAGTCCGAGAGGGAAAAACTGATGAAGGAGCTGGGAGAGCTGAAGAGGAGCAGTGCCGAGGCGACTGCACAGCTAGGTGTGGCGCTGGCCAGCGACACTGATCTCACGTCGGCAACCCATCAGTTGGAGGGCGAAATCTGGGCGAAGACGAAGAAGATTGCTGAAATGGAGACATAGTTGGCCAGAGTGAAGGCTGATTCGGTGTTTGAGTCGGCGAGGCAGCGTGGCGAAGTGCTCGCTGGTCGTGCCGAAGTGGAAAAGATGAAAAAGGAAATTGCCAAGCTGAAGGCTAGGCACGCCGAAGTCGAGCGGCTGGAGAAGGAGATCGCCAACCTCAAGTTCTCGCTGCAGGCTGAGGCCAGGTCTTCCTTTCAGAAGGGGGTGGACCGGGCCACAGAAGAGTATGAGAGGCAGGTGGAGGAGATCACCTCTATCTTGTTTGAGGAGGGGTGTCTGGCTGCTTTGAGACGAGCGGGGGTTCCTGAAGACCACCCAGTCTATCAGAATCTGCCAAGGTATTCCGGCCCAGAACCCGAGCCGAGTCCTGCTCCGCTGATTGAGGTTGCCCCAGTGGATGCTCCTGCAGCCGGTCCTATCTCGGATAGCGTTCCACCTATCCCTTCTGCTGGTGATGCTTTGGTTGCACCTTTGGGCGACGCTCCTTCTGCCCCTCCTGCGGGCGATGCGCCAAAGAAGGCCGCTGTTGTCGCCGAGACCACTGGCCCACCAGAGACAGTAATAGTGCTGGTGGAGTCGCCGAAGCCCCTGTAGCTTCCTGATCTTTGTTCATCTGCTGCTTTCACACTTGTAATTTTTATATCTTTTTGGAATGGAATGTAAAGTGAACCTGTTTGTAATCCCCTTCAGTTTTAATGAAAAGCAGAGATTCTTTACATGTGCTTTCTTTTTCTCCATCTTTTTTTATCTCGGTTCCTTTGTGCTTGAGTCCGGCTGAGTGATGTGACGCGAGAATCTTGAGTTGGAGAGAGAGTACTGTACGGTTTCCATAGGTGTCTGCTCTGATATCCGCATTCCGAGGCTCATAAGTAGCTGTAAGTACTGCAGTACGGCCGAGGCGGAAGACGAGCAGATGGCTCCACGTGGTCGCCATCGGAACCATTGGTCAACTTATGGTAGACGTGCACTCCACGTAAAGCATGGGAGACCTCGCCTCATTGATGGGTCTTCGAGTTCTGAGCCCTTCCTCCCTCTATAAATTGGGGCAGCAGGCCTGCCCTGGGAGAAAAGAAAGACCTCGAACCAGAAACCTTTCCTCCTTTTCGTTTCTCACAGTGATGGAGATCCGTCCGCATCTGCCAGTCGTTCTGGCAGTTTCGCCTTGTAGAACTTTAGGAACCTTTGCCCCGGACGAACCTCTTGTGATAGGAGGCAACTTCCTCCGGGAGGGACTGTCGCCGGAAGTCGTGGTCTGCATGCAGGACCATGGACTGTCGCGGGTCCATGGCCAACTCCCACCTATGCGGTTATGCGATGATCATCTCCTGCTTGTGCGGCTGGGAGGTGGTCATTCTCTAGCTGGGAGTTGGTTGCGCACTTGATCCTGCATGGTCCTGCGTCGGATCATGCTGCAGGGTCTTGTCTTGATCCTCCAGGGTCTTGTGCGGCATATGCTGGAGGGTCTCGTGCGGGATATCAAGACCTCCGAGCAACGGGCCGGATGGAGAGGCCTTCTGGCTGAAGATCTCCAATCAGTGGATCAGGAGCCTGAGCTTGCTCCCAAATCAGAGGGTGTTGGAGAGCTCGTGACACTGAAGACCGGACTGAAGAGTCGATGAAGATCAGCATCTCCCAGAGTCTCCAAGCGAGGATCAGAGTTTCCAAGCTTCATTTCTTTTTTATTTTTAGAGGACTGCGAGCCTCCTTGCTGTATTCTGCTTCTTCTTTTCCGTAACTCTCGTAATGAAGAAATTACAAAAAGGAAAGAAGTTTCTGATGAGATGGAATGTTTGTTCTGCATCTTTGCATTCCTTTTTGCTTTTTTCTGTATTTTTGTGCTGCTTTTCTGCACTTTTGTGCTTTCATTGCTTTTTTCTTTCAAAGACTGTCATTGGCCGAGATGAACTGTCATTGGCCGAGATGATCCCAAAGTCTCGAGGATCTCGGCTGTGCGAGTCTGAGTCCGGGATTGATCTCGGGGGGTGTATGAACCCAGAGTCTTAGGGAAGACTGGATGTGTAAATCCGAAGTCAGTCCCAGGGTACATGAACCCAAGGGTTTTAGGAGCGACTGGATGTATAAATCCTAAGTCAGTCCATGGGCACGTGAACCCAAAATATAGGGAAGGCTGGATGTATGAATCCGAAGTCTTCCCAAGGTGTATCAACCCAGGGTTTTAGGAGCGACTGGATGTATAAATCCTAAGTCAGTCCATGGGCACGTGAACCTAAAATTTAGGGACGACTGGATGTATGAATCCGAAGTCTTCCCAAGGTGTATCAACTCAGGATTTTAGGAGCAACTGGATGTATAAATCCTAAGTCGGTCCATGGGCGCGTGAACCCAGAATTTTAGGGAAGACTAGATGTATGAATCCTAAGTCAATCCCAGGGTGTATAAACCCGGAGCTGCCGAACTCAGATAAGAAGAAACAGATTGACGACAAGGCAAATGCTGCTTTCATTGATCATAGAACTTTCATTACATCTTAGAAATAGAACTTCTTCAAATGAGATGCGTTCCACGGTCTCGGCAACTGCCTGCCTTCCAAGTCTTCAAGTTTGTAGGAAGATCATCCTGCCATTGAAACCACCCTGAACGAGCCATGCCAGTTTGGGGCCAGCTTCCCTTCATTTGGGTCTCTGTCAGCTGGCAGGGTCTTCTTCAGCACTAATTCTCCTACTGAGAAGCTTCTTTCTCAGACTTTTTCATTGTATCCTCTGGCTAGCCGTTGCTGATAGTTAGCCAGTCGTATGGCCGCTGCATCTCGGCGCTCGTCAGCCAGGTCCAGCTCCATTGCCAGGTTCATCTCGTTTCGGCCTTGGTCGACAAGTTCGGATCTTAGGGTAGGGAGGCCAATTTCTAAGGGAATGATCGCCTCCATCCCATAGGCCAACGAGAAGGGTGTCGCCGAAGTGGATCGTCTTGGGGTCGTCCTGTACGCCCACAGCACGCTGGGAAGCTCTTCTACCCATCTCCCTTTCGCTTTGTCCAATCGCTTCTTCAGGCCGTCGAGTAGTACTTTGTTAGAGATTTCGGCCTGACCGTTGCTCTACGGGTACACTGGAGTGGAATAGTGATTCCTGATGCCATGCTCTTGACAGAAGTCTTTGAAGAATTTGGAGTCGAACTGAGTCCCATTGTCCGAAATCAGGTCCCTGGGGATGCCGAACCTCGTTATGATGTTCTTCCACATGAATTTCTTGGAGTCCCTTTCAGTGATGGAGGACAGAGACTCAGCTTCTATCCACTTCGTGAAGTAGTTTGTAGCAACTATCAGCCATCTCTTGTTCCCTGGAGCTCGGTGAAGAGGTCCCACAATGTCCAGCCCCCATTGAGCAAAGGGCCATGGACTAGTGAGGGGACTCAGGTCTTGCGCTGGCTGGTGAAGAGAATGGGAGAACTTCTGACATTTTTTGCATTTTCTGGCATATATCTGCGCATCCTTCTGCACATACGGCCACCAGTAACCTTGACTTATTGCTCTGTTTGCCAGTGACCGCCCTCCGATGTGACTACCGCAGATTCCTTCATGGATCTCATACAGAAAGTCGTCCACCTTGCTCAGATGGATGCATTGGAGGTAGGGACCCGTGAAGGACTTTCTGTAAAGTTTGCATTCAGGAGATAGCCAGAATCGAGTTGCCTTAAGTCTGATTCGATGGGCTTCATTCTTGTCCTCGGGGAGCTAGTCGTCCTTCAAGTAAAGGATGATTGGGTCCATCCAGCTCGGGCCGAGATCAGCGCACAGGATTTGCCGAGGTGAGTGGAGCTCTAGGCTTAATCTCGGTATCGATCCGACCTCATTGGTCCTTTTCTTTCCCGCTTCGACAGCGGAGGCGAGGTTTGCAAGCGCATCAGCATGCGTGTTGGTATCTCCGGAGATTTGCCTGACCTCGGCTGTTTGGAAGTGAGAGAGCAGTTTCTTTGCGAGGGCTAAGTAGGCCGCCATTCTGTCGTCCCTGGCTTGTTAGTCTCCAGTGAGTTGGCTAGTTACCAGTTGTGAATCACTGAAAACCACCAATTGCTGGGCTCCGAGGATTCGGGCGTTGTTCAGCCCTGCTATCAGAGTTTCATACTCCGCTTCATTGTTCGTCGCTTTGAAGTCCAAGGTGAAGGCTTGCTCTATGACCAGTCCCTCTGGCGATTGGAGGAATATGCCGGCACCAGCTCTCTTGGAGGTGGATGAGCCGTCGACGAAGACCTTCTATGCCGAGACGGGATCTTGGCTCTGAGAAGATTGTTCGACCTCGGTGACTTCACGCTCATGCCCTATGCCCCCAGTTCGGTGTCGGGCTGGGTCGAAGCCGAGCTCGGGGAGACGAACTCTACAATGAGATCTGCCAGGATTTGGGCTTTGATCGCAGTCCTGGGACGGTACTGGATGTCATACTGCCCTAGTTCGACTGCCCATTTTGATATGCGCCCTGAAAAGTTAGCTTTCTTGAAGATAGATCGGAGTGGGTGCTCCGTGATGACCACAATAGTGTGTGATTGAAAATAATGGGAGAGCTTGCGGGAGGCGATGACGAGTGCCAACGCAAGCTTCTCCAGCAAAAGGTATCTGGTCTCGGCATCTAGCAGGATCTTGCTCGTATAGTAGATTGGTTTCTGGACACCATCGTCCTCTCTGATGAGGACGGAGCTCACTGCATGATCCGAGACCGCAAGATACAAATACAAAATTTCCCCCTGAGTTGGGGTAGAGAGTAAGGGTGGCGAAGATAAATAGGTTTTGAGTGCTTCCAATGCTTGGTCGCACTCAGGGGTCCACTGAAACTTGAAATTCTTTTTTAGAAGCTGAAGGAAAGGCCTGCACTTATCTGACGATCTGCTGATGAAGCGATTGAGTGCTGCAGCCATGCTTGTGAGCTTCTGGACCTCTTTTATGGTAGATGGGCTTTGGATGCCCAGGATTGCAGTAATCTAGTCCGGGTTGGCCTCTATCCCCCTCCGTGTCACTAGGCTTCCGAGGAACTTGCCAGAAGCTACGCCGAAAGCGCACTTGGAAGCATTCAGTTTGAGCTTGAATTCACGGAGGATGCTGAAGACTTGGGCCAGATCCGCCAGATGGTTGCTCGACTCCTTGGACTTGACGACCATGTCATCAATGTGGACTTTAACTGTCTTGCCGAGCTAAGCCTGGAACATTTTGGTGACGAGGCGCTGATAAGTTGCCCCCGCGTTCTTCAGCCCAAAGGGCATCACCTTATAGCAGTAAGTGCCGCGGGGGGTTATGAAGGCAGTTTTCTCCTCGTCTGGCTCATACATCGGAATCTGGTGGTAGCCTCTGTAGGCGTCGAGGAAGCTCATTCTGTCGTGGCCAGCAGTGGCGTCGATCATCTGATCAATCTTGGGAAGAGGGAAGCTGTCCTTCGGGTATGCTCTGTTGAGATTTGTGAAGTCTACGCACACCCTCCACTTGCCAGTCTTCTTTTTCACTACCACTGTATTGGCCAGCCAGACCGGGTACTGGACCTCCCGGATTGTGCATGCCTCGAGCAACTTGTCGACTTCTTCGACCACCGCTTCCGTCTACTGTAACCCCGTCCTGCGGGTCTTCTGTACCACTGGCTTGTGGTTGGGATCCACGTTCAGTCTATGGCACATGACCTCGGGGTCGACCCCAGGCATTTCGCTCGGGGTCCAAGCGAAGACATCCACATTCTGGATCAAAAATCTTGAGAGCTCGGCTCTCTCTGGTTCGGGCAGCTGGGTGCCGATCAAGAAAAATTTGTCGGGGTCTGACGGGTCTAGCCTGACTTCGGCTAGATCTTCAATACTCTTCTTGTCAGGGTCTCGGCCGATCGCATCCAGCCCCCTCTCGAACTCTGCGAGGTTTACTCGCTCCGACTCTTTTTCTGCAGGGACCATGGCCAACAAGCACTGCTTGGCCAGCTGCTGATCCCCTTCAACTGTAACCATCTCCATCTTGCCGCCCTTATCTGAAAGTACGAACTTCAGCTTCTGATGGAGAGAGGAAGGAATTGCTTCCTTCTTGTAGAGCCACACCCTGCCCATAATGACATTGTAGGGGGAGGGGGCGTCCACCACTAAGAAATCCGTCATGACCGAGGCTCCGCCTACCCTGGTCTCCAGAGTAATTCTCCCCTTGGGGTAGCCGGCTTGGCGCTGAACCCGATCAGAGGCGTGCAAGCTTCCTTCAGATCAGTCTCCAGGAGCCCCATCTTCTTGAAACATCCATAGTAGAGGACTTTGGATGAGCTGCCGGGGTCGATTAGGATCCGCTTCACTGTGAAGTCCCGCAGCTTCATCGTCAGGAGCAGGGGATCATTGTGGGGAAGCTGCACTCCCTCAAGGTCTCTATCTGAAAACGAGATGGCCGGGTGCTCACGCCGCGTTCGCTTGGACGCCGGTCCGAACTCGGCTCTCATCACCTCTTTCCCATGCGAGGCCTGCTTGGCTTCGGCACGAGCTTGGGAGCTGCCTCGAGCTGAGGGGGAGGGAGCTGAGGGCGCCAGATGGATCACATTGATGATCTTCTCAGAATCTTCGCTGTCTGGATCCCTATCAGCGCTCTGATGAGCTCGGCCGCTGCCGCCAGCGCCGGCATCTCCTGCCTTGACGAATTCCTCCAGATGACCTTCTTTGGCTAGCTTCTCCAGGAAGAACTTCAAGGTCCTGCACTCCTCAGTTTTGTGCTCATTTTGCTTGTGGTAGGCACAGAACCTAGTCTGGTCACGGGTGGCGGCTTCACTCTGCATGGGGTGAGGCCAGCTGAAGAACGGCCTGTTCTTGATCTTGTTCATGATTTGGTGGATCGGCTCCCTGAAGACGACGTTCACGACCTGGTAAGCGTCGACAGGAGGTCTGGTCTTCTTGGTGGTCCCATACCTGGACGCTGCAGCCTTCGCCGAGCTGGAGACCCAGGTTTGCTTCGGCTCTTCCTTGCGAAAGGGCTTCTTTTCTCTCTGTTGGGGCTGATTGCCCTTCTCCTTGGGTCCTAGGCCGTGGTTCTCCCGGGCCCGGACTTCGTCCTCCTCCCGAGCGACATAGCACTTAATCCGGGACATCAAGGCCGGCATGGAGGTCGCGAGGTCTCCGACCAGGTCTTTCCTCAGCTCGTTCCCTGGCAACAGGGCATTTCTGAAGGCGAAAATCGCCACTTCATCTCTGGTATCCTCAATCTGGCTATAGATCACCCAGAACCGCCGGGCAAACTGAGTAATGCTTTCGCCCTGCTTCATCTTCAAGGCAAGTATGTCAGCATCGGTCTTGGGGACGACGTTGTAAGCTTGGAACTTCTTCAGGAAGGAGAGCTGGAACTATTTCCAACTCGAGATAGACTTCTCCGGAAGGGTGCAGTACCACTTCAAAGGGAGGTCGCCCAAACTGGAGGAAAAGATCTTGCAGTTGAGATGGCCCTCGTTCCCCCAGATGGACATCTTCTGAGAGAAGTGTCGGAGGTGAGCTGCTGGGTCGGACACTCCATCATAGGGGACGAACCGCAGGACATAGAACTTCTTAGGGAGAGGAGTCTCTTTGATATCCCGCGTGAAGGGAGAGGCCCCCAGATCGGTGGAGCCGCAGATCTCTTGCTGGTCTCGGGCGAGAGCAGCCATCTCCATATTGTGCTGAATAGCCAGTTTGATACGCCTGTCGAGCCGCTCCTGCTCGACGTCCTTCCGCGGTGACACTGCTTCCGACTTCAGCTTCGAATGGCCTCAGCTGTGGTAGCTGCGAGCCCGGTCATCTCGGCCACGACTGTGGTAGCTGCGAACTTGGTCGTCTCGGCCGTGATGGCTTCGACCATTGCTCGAGTGCTCGTCGTTGGGCCGGCTACGCTTCTGGTCCAAAAAAGCTCTGAAATCCTCGCAAGAGGGCTGGACTACCTTGCTCGGGGCAGCTTTCTTCCCGCCTTGGGGCCCGGAGGGCTGGCCTGCTGAGGGAGCCCCTGTTGTTTTCAGTTGCTGCTGGAGCTGGCGGATTATTCTATCCTGCTCCTGGATGAGGGCATTCTGAGCTGCGATATCTCCTCCGTCATCGAGGTCTCGCTGACGGCGTGGCTCGTCGACTGCTACAGTTTTGTTCTTCGGGGGATGCTCGTGTCGCCACTCGTCACGTCGGGGAGGCGTGACTTCGTCGCCTGGGGATGAATCTTCAACAAGTCCCTCTTGGAAGGGAATATCGACGAAGAGCTGCGAGCCTATGCGCCCCTCGCTTACAGATGCGCCATGCACCGTTCTGGACCGCCCTTGAGGAGGGGCGTCTGTCGACGGGCCTGGTTGCTCGAGCGCTGCTCTCGAAGATTCTCCGCCTTTTTTCGGTCTCGGAGGCATGGTATCTGGGAAGGTTGAGAAGGTTGGGATATTACATTCCCACAGACGGCGCCAATTGTAAGTGCAGAAAACTATGACTCACAATAATAGGGGTGCCTGATAGGACTTATCCAAATAGAAGAAGATGATCTGCTGCCTCAGAACCTGAAAGGGGAGAAGAAACAGTCAGAGGACCCTGGCCTGGGCGGCGCAAGGCTCTCCGATGCCTAAGTCAGTATGTGAACTGGAACAAAGGAAGGAGAGGAATAAGAGAGGCAGAGTAACGACTCTCCAGTATGGGTTGCGTACCTTGCATGTGAAATGAAGTCCTATTTATAGAAGACTCAGGAGGATACGTTGGATGATATTTTGGAGTGGGTCCCACGATTTGATAGGATTCGATAGGGAAGTCTCTATCAGCCCACAAAGCAATAAATGCGGTCCGTATCAGCCCACAAAGTAATAAATACCAGTCGGATCAGCCCACATTGCATTTAATGCATGTCATGTTGGGCCAGATCCTGTTGGAGGCCTTTGGCAGTAGAGGTACCATTGGATCCATCCTTGGGCCGTGCCCTGATGTGGCTACAGCCGCTGGATGTCGCCCTGTCAGCGATCTGGTGAAGATTGTAGACGGTTGATGTCGCATCTGTCCCACTGGCTCGCGCCCCTACTCTGCCACGTGACTGATGACGTGGTGGGCGTAGGGCGCGAGTCGAGATCCTTCTCTGCTTCGGCTTCCGTCCCGGCTCCTTTGGCCGGGATCCCCAGCTCCTTTGGCCGAGGTCAAGCTCTTTAGCCGAAGTGGGCCCCTGGTAGCCGAGCTCGGCGCTAGCAGCCAAAGCCTGTCTGGTTTCGGCTGAGGCCTCTGTCCCGGCAGCCGAGGTCAGTCTGCGTGCCACGTGGGTGGCACGTGGTCGGCACGTGGGAGTGCTTAATCCCATCTTATAGCCGAGATTAGCGTAATCCTGGAGCTTTGAAAATCTCCCCACACACTATTCCTCTCACAGGTGGGATTTTCAAATAAGAATACAGTTCGTAGGGTATTGGGCATGTTCGTATAGCGACCATGAAAACTCGATTTATATTTACTATGGCATCTGCATCCATAAAAATGTGGCTGTCACAAACAATTCTCCTGGAGTTTGGTAGGTTGGCCATTGGAGTATTAGAAGATTTTAGGATCAATAATTGAAGAAAAGAAAATCAGGTTGCGCAGCGGTCTTTTTTACGAAAATAATAAAAATATTAAAAATTACAGCTAAAGGATAGTTGAGTGGTGTTGGCACCTTGGTATCACACGTATGTCTTGGTTCGAACTTTGGATTTGTTGAGTAGGCCCACCTCATAGGAAAAAAAAGGGTAAGTTTTTATTTTAGATTTTTTTTATTATATTATTATTTTTGCTCTGTTTTATTAAAATAAAAGTCTGAAGTACAGAGTGAGATATGTAAAGTAGAGATCATGGGTAGGTTTTTATTTTGATCATGAGAGATAAGGTTATTTTATTTGGGACAGAGCAGCCTGTATGATGATGATGATGATTATGATTAGAGATACGGTTGTTCTCAGATAATGTTCATATAGCATAGATCCTAATGTGGCCTATTTTTTAGTTTTTTAAAAGCAGTAGAGAGGATCTGGATCATTTTAAGAAATGATCATAGCCCGTTTGGATGTAGAGAAAACGAGTCCCCGGTACAAATTTTCCCATCTTCATCCAAATATATTTTATGCTTTGACACATTAACCATTTAGTTTATCGGTGGCAGCCCACATTGGGTTGATCCGAGTCACTGATATCAACGCCCTCCTTTGTATAGGGCTGATTGCCCAATTCCAATTCCAATTCCAATCAATGGATTCAAGCCAAACATGGGTTAACAGTTATTCCCTTCTTTATGATCTTATTGTCAAATGTATGTGTTGGCCTCTTATATGGCCATGCTTATTTGTCTCTGACATCAATTTTAGCATCTTTGGGTTTTATTTTTCAGCTCTTGAACATATGCCTATAGCGGTGGAGACTGACAAACCAAAATCTCAACATTATGAATTACCCACTTCATTCTTCAAATTGGTGCTTGGCAAGAATCTCAAATACAGGTAGATGATTTCTAAATTCATTTTTCCTTCAGAGCTTCTGTTCCTTATTCTTGTCGATTTCTTTTTTTTAATATCTTAAAATACTCAAAACCCTCCTTCTATAATGTGATAGTGTGTCATGATACATCATACTTGGGGCTTGTTTGTTTAGATGTTATTGAATTCCTAGAATTTGTAATCAATGCCTTTTCATCTAAGAATGAAAGATGGAGATCCAAAAGGGGCCATCAAATAGTCTCCTCTTGGATGGAAGAATTATCCGACCATCAATCTAGTAAATTAAATCCAGGAGCCTTCGCTCTCACGTTTTTAATAGTTCTTCTATCCATCCCCTGTACAATAAATTACAAGGAATTCAATACCAAGTACACAAATGGTCCCGTAGGGTTATCATATGATCTTGTTTCTGATATAGAAAATGTTACCTACCAATCACCCTAGTAAACTAAAACCTAGTAAAGTGATGATCTCTTCTTACATTCTTCACTACTCACCTTTTTTATTATCCTTCGTTTGCTATGAGTTTTTAGGAAGTCAGAATGAAGTACTCAAAGGGACCCATAATGCATATTTCAAGAGAAAATAAAGTACATCTAAGCTTCTTTTTTTACTTTCATTTTCTTTGTCCTTTGTTCCTTTCTCCCTATCAGTCATCATCATTCCATATCGGATGTTGCCCGTCCTTGTGCTTCTGCATCCATTGTTTTCCTTTTACATATTGAATATGAAGAATGAGATTTACATATGTAAAACATTCACAAATAAAATTTTCATATGCAAATGTTACATATTTGAAACATATTATCATGTTTGTTTGGAAGCACCGTTTTTCACATGAGTAAATATGTACATCCAATGGTTTTAGGTGTGTTTGCGTTTTTCATACATTTTTCATTGTCTATGAAGACTTGTGAAACTAAAGGTCTTGATGCTTAACATTTATATGGGAATATTGAATGGCTTGGTCATGAATTGTGGGCCCCTACAAGTGCAGAAAATCAGATCTACAGGTGAGGATTTTTTGGTTGTTTTTTTTATACAAATATCTCAAAATCTTTTTAGATTTAAGATGTGAAACTAGTGTCCTAGGGCTTATTAGACCAATAAAGAAAATTAATGGCTCGGATTACCAATTGAGGGCCCAAAAAAATGCAAAAAAAAATAAAAATTTTTGTTGAAAGGATTCGATCGCGCAACATGCCATGGAGAAGCTCTATTGCATGTGCACTGATGCCTTCTCCTCACTTACTTGTGCAATGGTATACCACCTCACCAAGTATGTAAATGAGATGCTGAAAATGAACTCATTTACACACCTCACTTATACATGTGCCTCGTAAATGAGCACAAATAAATGCGTGTATGCATAAATATTACACATGTGCATCATTTACATATGTAAATGAGTGCAAGCAAATGATCCCTTAACAAAAATCGTTGTTGCATTTTGATGTAATCGTTGATACGATCGCAAGTGCCGGGGCACAATTATGGTTCCGAAGAACAATCACTCGAAGAAGAAACAGTCTCCAATGAAAAATCCACACAGGGAATTCTATTAACTCAATTCTAATATGAGATCATTGATCTCTATAATGTTCTATTTATAATAAAAGAAACTTAAGCCCTAAGAAAGCATTCCTAATCAAACTGGAAAACAAATAATAATCCAATCCAAAGTAGAAATTATCCCTAATTAAAATCGTTGCTAAACTTAAACTAATACTAATTAAGAATAAGAGAAGTTCATGGGTGAGTCTAGGGGTGTACACGGATCGAATTGGTGCGGATTGGGCCAAATCCGTCACCAATCCGTTGTCTTCGGATTGACGGATTTGTAATCCGTCATCAATCCGTTACTGTTGAAATCCGATCCGATCCGATCCGTGGAGGAATGGATCGGATCGGATTAATCCGTTCAATCCGTTACTGTACATTACATGGAAAAAGAAAGAAGAAAAAACACATAAATTTTGAAGCCACTGAATTAAAGGGGCATGAGTTGAGAGCTGTATGTCTATTCTATTCATAAGGTTAGTGACTCCTTATATTTTTTTTCTTATTTTATATATATATATATTAATTTATATTTAACGACAACGGATCGGATCGGATTGAATCCGCGGATTAAAAATGAAATCCGCCACCGATCCGTTGCTAACGGATTACACAATTTCCAATCCGTCATCAATCCGTTGGCCTTCGGATCGGATTAAAATCCGCGGATCGGATTGGATCGGATTGACGGTTTTTTTGTACACCCCTAGGTGAGTCACACATGTGGCCCATGAATGGCAACCGTGTGCTGCTACATCAATTCTCCCTAGGTGGGAAAAGAGTTTGTCCTCGAACTCGGCTCTTCTTCTTGATGTTACTTCTGTAGATAGTGTGCACGTGAAGCGCATCCTTGGTGAAACGAGAACTTGACCTTGCTTTGGTGGTGTTGGCTTCAGAGGACGGAGTGTGACTTGCTTCGCACCATGCATAAATGTGTATGTGCTTTCGCGCATGCCATTAGTTCCATTCTTGTCTTACATCCATGGACGACCCAACAAGATATCACAACTATCCATGGGTATCACATTACACCAAACTGTATCTATATAATCTGCACCAATGGAAAAGGTAACTGGATATGCATATTGGACTTGCACTTCATCACCTGTCATTAACCATCTAGCAAAATAAGGACGATGATGCTTCCGAACTTTCAGCTGTAAGCGATCCACAAAAGATTGGGATATAATATTCTGACAACTGCCTCCATCAATGACTACCATGCATTCCTGACCATTGATTGTTCCTTTGGAGCGGAAAATATTTTCTCGCAATCACTTCATCGCAGTAGTTGATGGAGCATCGGTGATGACCATGAGAGATTCACCTTCAATTGCATTGTAGATCTCTAATTCTTCTGTCTCAGCGGCAACCTCTTTCTCTTTAGGATCATCTGGTACATCATTCTCATCACTTTCATTTGCAATGATGTGGATGCGTTTGGGACATTCCCTTGCACGATGCCCTTGTTGGTGACAATTAAAGCATGTGATCCTATTTTGACCATCGGGCTTGTTGAATTCTTTCTCCGATGAATCACTAGGCTTAGAACCTGCAATTGAAGAATTCTTCTGCATAACCAATTTAGAGGCATTAAGTTTGCTAGCTTGATGATGTGCAATCCCCTCAGCTTTGATAGCATGCTGAACAATCTCATCAACATTATTAAAATGCTTGAATGTGAGGATATCTTGTATGTCAAGTGTAAGCCCATTAAAGTATCTGTCAAATAATACATCCTCATCTTCATTCAAACCACAACGAGCTTGCATGGTCATAAACTCCTCAAAATACTCAACAACTGTCTTAGATCCTTGTTTCAAGTATTGAAAACGTGAACGCAGATTTCTGGAGTAATTGACAGACAATAATTTTTGCTTCAACAGATTTTTCATCTCGGCCCACGTATCAATAGGGTCAATTTGTTGGTATCTTCTCTTCTTTTGCAACTCGGCCCACCATATCGTAGTATAATTGCGAAATCGAGTTGCCACTAGTGTAATCTTATGACCATCCGTCATTGGTTTATGTGCAAAAATATTTTTAACGCAAACTAGCCAATCCAAGAATTCATCTGGTTTCAATTTCCCATCATATTCGGGAATCACAAGTTTAATACCCAAATCTCGATCAACATTGACTACATGTGGATCTCGTTGATTCCGATTATGTCCTCCATCATCTCGATGATTATCTTCACGCCGATTAGTTTACAAATTAGTTAATTGGATTTCAATCCTTTCAAGAGTCTCTTGCATTTGAACCATTATTGTGGATAGTTGATTAACAGTTACCGATAATGCCACAACGGTTCTCCTCAAATCATCATTATGGGAGGAAGACTCCGCTTCAACCTGCTTTTTGGGAGGCATAATTGGTGAATGCAAATTTAAAATTTGTGACTGACTTGATATGCAAATCTACTTTCCACGATCACGTTGGTGAAAACGGATCGAAAATCTGACGGTGGATGAGCTTGATATCGTAAGAAGAAACCTCTACCGTTGATCGGGTCAAATCTGTTGTTGATCAGATGTGCGGATGTCTGTACCATGATATTAAATATCGGCCGATACAGGTTCATATCCGCCGATATGAACCGGTATCGGCCCATACCGGTACGATATCTTGCTGAGATATCGGTATCGGCGATACAGGGGAAAAAATCCCCAAAATATCGGTATTTTTCGGCTGAGATGAAGTTTATCTCAGCCTTACCGAGACCTCGGCCGATATATCGTTCTTTCACTCGTTCTCAGTTTTCTTCCCTATTCCCTAATCCCTGAGTCTTCTTCATGCAAGTTAAAAACTTATAATGGAAAAAAAAAAAAAACCTGCATGTTGCAGTAAAATAAAACAGAGATTGAAGAAGGGGATGAGGAGGAGAGAAAGCACCTGGATTCCATCCCGCCCTTTGGCTCCTCCACTGCTACTGGCCAGTCTCACCGTAGTACCGCCGCACCAGCCGAGCCGTGCCTTCTTCCCCTCTTCTCCTCTCTTTCCTTTCTTTTTCTTTTTCCCTTTCCCTTTTCCTCTTTCCTTTCCCTCCTTCGTTTCCCTCCCAGTCTCTCTCCTCTGCTTCAGGCAATTGACGAAATGAAAGGACGTGTGATCCTTTCCTCTCTTTCCTTTCTTTTCCTCTTTCCTTTCCCTCCTTCGTTTCCCTCCTAGTTTCTCTCCTCTGTTTCACTTGCAAGTTGCAATTGACGAAATGAAAGGACGTGTGAAAGGGTTTAAGTGGTAAATGCCCTTTTTAGGGTTTCTTTCCTTTTCTAACTATCAATTGGGTATGTAACTTTAAAACCATGGCACTTTATGAGTCCCACAATGGAGCCCACCTACATAAAATCCAAACCGTTCAAAATAACTCTCCCTCCCTCTATCATGCCCTGAGAAAGTTTCACTCTAATTAGAAAATTTCCTACCATTAGATTAGTCAATCAACCAATTTAGAAAAAAAATTAATCTAATAAGAACAAATCTCCTAATAAAATGAGATTTGGATGAGGGCCCATGCAAGAGAAGGGCAACTATTTTATATGGTTTAGATTTTTGTAGGTGGGTCTACTATGAAGATTACAAGATTTCTAAAAAAGGGCCTAATTATCTTAAATCTAAACCACTCAAAGATAAATGTCCCTTCTTGTGTGGTCCTTTAATTTTTCTTACTCAAATAGGAGTTGGGCTCAATGAATTAACCATTTATAAGATATCTAGAGTAATGATTCAAATCATGTAGCATGGCCAAACTTATTGTTGCCAAACTATGATTCAAGTAAAATTTTTACAAAGCTATTACAAGATGTGATAGTTGTTTTTAATTATTGGGATTTTAAATATGGCTACATTAATAGGTTTGTAAATTATAAGAATGGACACATATATTATACATTAAAACTTGACATATTTAATAATTAATGATTAGTGAGCGATACAGGATTTTATGACTTGTGGGGACAGAGATTTTGATTTATTGTTGTTACTAATGGAAAAAAAATATCGTTTTCCAGCATTTTTTAATATTTTGGATTTTTTGGATATTTTTACGATTTTTTTTTATTAAAAAAAATTCACACCGCGACGACCGCGACGGACCGATATCTGCGACCGATACCGATATCATTTCGGTTTTTCGGCCTGGCTGATACCGTGACCGAGACCAAGATTTTAAACCATAGTCTGCAATGTGCCTGAAATTTTATTTTTTTATACTGCTGAGCTCTTCAAAACAAGTTGGGCTTCAATATTAAATGGGTCGGATCCACCTATGGGCTGAACTAGAAACTAGGCCCAACACTTAAGTAAATATGGCACGTGTGGCGCTCTCAGCCTTTGTGTCAAACGTAGGAAGAAAAAGGGTTATGAAAACCCCTTGCCGCTATATGCTCCAACGAGTCGAAGGGGGAGATGGCGATGACTTGGATCTCGGTGCTGGCGGGCGACGATGACGGCGAGGACGACGCGACGACAGCGAGGGCGGCACGATGACAAGGACTGGCGAGGAGGCGGCCGGAACCGGTGTCTGGTACGAGTCTACTTCTCTCTCGCCTCTGCTTCTCCTTTTCTTCTTCTTCTTCTTCTTCTTTCACGTCTTCTTCTCCTTACTTCTCTGTTTCTTCGATTCGTTTCTCGGTTCTGTTCTCTCTCTCTCTCGCTCTCTCTCTGTTTTTTTTTTTTTTTGTTTCAGGGTAGGGTGAGAATTGATGTTTTTTGAATGGTACTATTTGGGTTGCGGATTGGGTATTTCTGGAAATAGGTGTTTCGGTGTCTCTGGGCTGGGTTTGGGGATTCCGGTGGAATGGGGTTCGGGTTGTGAAGGATGATGGCAGGCGGTGGATTTGGGGCTTCGGCAGTTGGGTGAATGGTCGCAGGGGTCTTAGTTTGGATTATGGAATGGGGGTGCGACAGTACAGTGGAGATGGAACGGTGTTGATGGACGATGGATAGGGGTAATCGATCCGAGATCGTTCGGCTCTGATATCAATTGATGCCATCTTTGATACGATCCCAAGTGCTGGGGCACAATTAGGGTTCCGAAGAACAATCACTCCAATATAACGAAAAATCCACACAGGAAATTATAAAAGAAACTTAAGCACGAAGAAAGCATTCCTAATCAAATTAGAAAATAAATAATAATCCAATCCAAATTAAAAATTAACCCTAATTAAAATCGTTGCTAAACTTAAACTAATACTAATTAAGAATAAGAGAAGTTCATGGGTGGGTCCCACATGTGGCCCACGAATGGCAACCGTGTGCTGCTGCATCACATTTGTACTTGATCATGCATCACATTTGTACTTGATCATGATGCATAATTTATTTATGCTCTATGACACATCTTAACTGTAGATTGTGCAGTTCAAATCTATTGAAATGCAATGAGTGGGAACCTATTGTGAGCAATGCCTGACAACATTTTGGTCTCTTCACATTTGTTTCTTCCATTTCCTCTTATTTTTAGGGCCCGTTTGGATGTTTACGGAATAAAATATTTACATATTTAAATATTGTAAGAATAAAATAGTATAGAATAAAATAATGAAATATTATAATATTACAATATTTTTGCTGTTTGGCGATTTTTGAAGAATTTTACATATTTTAAATTGAGCTGTTTGGAAGGTGCTATGATTAAAGTAAATTATATATATTATTAGAATAATTCTTTATGAAATATTTTAATTTAAATGTAATTTACCACATTAGGATAAAAAAGTAGCGTGGTAAAGTAAAGTTCAATGGCCATATTTTTACCTTAAGTTACTTTTCTTTTATCACATAAAATCATAATAAAATATAGTAAAGTAAAGTCAATACAAAAAATAACTACTTTACAACTCTCTCTCCCACTTTATTTCACCACATACTTCATTCATCTCACCTTACTTTACCTCACATTTACTATGATATGACATCAATCTTTATTTTACTTTACCACATCTATAAATAAGTCACTTTATTTACCATATAAAACTACGATAAATGTGATAAAGTAAAGTTAAATAAAAAGAAACTACTTTACCAATCCTTCCCACTTTAATTTACCAAGTATTTTATCCCACCTTTACTTTACCCCCACCTTTACTGTGTTGTGAGATTTACTTTTACTTTACTTCACCATATATATAAACAAACACATCATGATGGATTTGGTGACTAAAGTCTTTACTTTACTTTACCATTTTGTAATCGTCATTTTGAAAGATTCTTATCTTGTAGAAAGTTTGTCTACAGGGGGAGCTGTAGGAGAAAATATTGAGCTTTTTAAAAGAAAATAATATTTTCTTTAAGTTTTTGTTCGGTTACCAAACGCACAAACTCTTCTGTAGAAAATGAAAGATTATATTCTATAAAATATTATTTTCTTGTGTTTTCTTGTGCATCCAAACAGGCCCTTAGGTGTGTTTGTGTAACAAGAGGATTACGCTCTCTGTGGACAAGAAAGAGGAATCCTACATTACTACCCCTCACATAAGAAAATGAAATATTCTTTATTGAAAAATCAATTCATTTTCCCCTTTTCCGCCAGGAAAATGTGTCACACCAAACAACTGGAAAAGAGGGCTGCACGGAAAATCAGAACAGTTTTCTCTCCGCCACTGTTTTCTCTCATCGTACAAATACACCGGCCTTTTCTAGTCCTTTTTCTCTCATAAATAGAACACTAGGACAGGGAGGCTACAATGACACCTACCTCAAAAAGCTTCGCAAGATAGATTAATTGAATTTCATCACAAGTAAATAAAAGCCAGTCTGACTAAATCCTGGAAGCAGGTCAATACCAAAAATCTAATCTCCCTGGAAAGTACAGAAACTGGTTTGTGACAGAGTGTCCCTGTAAACTCGGCAGAACTCCACATCAAGAAATTTAGGGCACGTGTGTGTACTGGCAGTTTCCATGGAAAGATGAAATTGCCACATCAGCAAAGTATATAGTTTTTAAATACCTCGTAAAGTGTTTTGTGCGGAAGTTAGAAATTCATGCTTGGTGCAATTTTTTTCCCTCGATGAATTGGTGCTAATGTTGGGGAGGGGAATGAAGTAATAAAGAGGGGGAGAAGTTTTATGCAGAAATAGACTTCCCATACCCCCCATAGGAACTCTTTTTCAGGCTATTCAAGGAAAATGCTGGCGTAGCGACAAGGGATTTCCGCATAAAATTGCCACACCAAACGCATGAAAAAACAGTTTTCCGTAAAAAAAAAAGGTACATTTTCTGTGGAAATAGGTTACACAAACGTGCCCTTAATGTAAATGGCACGATAGATGGGTTAGGAAATCTACAGAAACTAATTTAAGGCAAATTCTCCATTAGACTGGTGTGTATGAAGGGATTGGATCAATCATATGTTGGCCTTTGTTGGATTTGAACAGTATCTAATTGGAGAAGGGACATAGCTCCTCCAAGGGTACAAGTAATTCATGCAGCCAATTTCAACATGAGCCCGTGGCATAGTTGGAAGGTGCTCACTGTAGCAATCAAGAGGTTGCTTAATGACACAGGTTGTAATGAATAGAGGAAACCATTATGTATGATACCTAACGAAACAAATCATCTGTTTCATCGCGAGAATTTTGCTTTACGGGCAGTGATCCAAAATATGAGTTGACCGTGTCTCTAGTATAATGTATGCAGATGAGATTGTTTTGACTGCCATACGATGATACCCAGCAGAAATGACGTACATGGCACTGATGCCAGTAATGGAATCAGTATCTGTGTATCATAAATTCTAGGGCTGGAACTGGAAGTTTCTTGATTATATATTTTCACATTGCGAAGTCTGATTTGGTTGTCGATGATTATATGTATTAAGATCCTAAGCATTTTGTCCATGACCATATATGCCAGCATAAGTCTCTCAATTTCTCAATACCAAAGAAATGCAGAAGGTAGATATCGTAATTCATTAAAAAATGGTAAGATGAGAGTCTACAGTTGAAGGATGAAGCGTCATTTATTTAAGGTTTATGCCAAAATGCAACTAAGCAATCACTGCCAAGAGCCAACTCATTGATCAAAACAAGTATACACATAGCCCATGCACTAATATGAGGATGCATGTGTTAATATTTGTTTTGACTTTTGAAGTTCATCTGCATTCAATATTTTCTGTTGTAATTTCCTATTTGATTTTGCCAGTATAAAACTGACTTGAACATGTATTTTCACAGCTGTTGTTACTTCCAAGATAAGTCAACTACGTTGGAGGATGCTGAGAAAGCAATGTTGGAGCTATACTGTGAGAGGGCACAAATAAAAGGTGGTCAAACTATCCTTGATGTTGGCTGTGGCTGGGGATCCCTTTCTTTATACATTGCAAAGAAGTATAGTGACTGCAGAATCACAGGAATATGCAATTCAACAACGCAAAAAGCTTACATAGAGGAGCAGTGCAAGTGAGTTACATAGTTCTTGCTAATGAAGAAGTTCTGTTCTTTGACCTGTTGATCATCCTTAGTACTCTTTACTTGCCCATGAGATTCGCTTGCTTTGTTGACATTTAGCTCTAGTAATTGAATTACTTGTTTGCATTTGCACAATTCTAACCATCAGCAATTCTAGATTCTGGCCATCTTTACCCTTGAAAATGTCTACATGCTTTAACTGTAGGCAGTTCACAGTTCACAGGAATAATCTATTGGTTTAAAAAAAAAAAAAAAACTATGATGGACTTGGGAGCATTCCAGGAGATGCTTGAGTGATTCTTTAGCCATTTTTATTATGATAATGTATTAAGTATCCTACTGGAAGTATGTCATGAAAATGTGATGTAAGCTTGTAACAAGTGCAGGAACTTTGGTAGAACTCGTATATCCCATTTCACAATTTACAATTTAAAACAATGGAGAAGGTTCAGTTTCCCAAACGACCACCTGCCATGGGGATAAACTTCATAGAATTGTTGAGGACTTACGATTGAATAGATTGATCGACTGCAATGGCCCCACCAATTCATCTTTGGCAGACCACTGACGTACGTTGGGCGACGATCAGGATTCAGGAACTTCTATTGACAGGTTAGGGGACAAATCTGAATGTATAAAGGCCTTGGGCCCTACTAGTAGACACTGGGCCCCACTTATTGCTCATGAGAGAGAGAGAGAGAGAGAGAGAGAGGAGAGAGAGAGGAGAGAGAGAGGAGAGAGAGAGAGAGAGAGAGGAGAGAGAGAGAGAGGAGAGAGAGAGAGAGAGAGCAGATTTGGCTCAGATCTGGATCGTCCAGAGCCTAGTTCTGATGTTTAAGAGAGGATTTCGAGCTAGATCATATGCCATTGTGACAATATCCTGTATATCCACTGGAATTCTGGTACAGGAAACAGTTATGTGCGAAATGGGAACACAAGGTTTATGCCTCCCTACAGTTTACAATGATATACATAAAATACATAGTTGTCTAACAACATGAAACTGTACTCTCCATTATATAGTCGGTGGGACAATTCGTTTACTGAAGATTTTCTGCTAAAAATCAGGTAATTTTATATCACAAAAGGTTTCTTACTTTTCTTCTTCTTCTTCTTCTTCTTCTTCTTCTTCTTCTTCTTCTTCTTCTTCTTTTTATCCTCTTATAACTCTATCGTGTTTGGTCTTATAAATGGAGATCACTGATAGGCTACTTGAAAATTGTGATTTCCTAAACATAAGGTTCCAAGTGTAATGGGTTTCTTTGTGAGACATTATCAACTTTACTCTGGAAGTCGAACAGATAGATAGTTAGGGAAGCAAGATCAAAATGACAAATTTGAAAACTCCTTTAAAAAAAGTCATGAATTGCGAAATACGACTAAAGAATAGCTTCTTTATATCTTGCTTTTAAACTCCGAAACACTCAAATTGCATTTGATACTTACTTTCTAATTGTTGTTAAGTATATTATAGACTTGATTTCTATGCTTAAGGAAGATCTTTGCTTTCTTGTGCAGGGACCTTCATCTCTTAAATTTAGAGATCATTGTTGCAGATATCAGCAAATTTGATATGCAGGAGTCATTTGATCGAATCTTATCTATAGGGATGTTTGAGGTGTGCAATCTTCAGGGTCTTTTTATAATTTGTGGTTACTAATCAGGGATTATGAGTGTTGGCATTGTTTTTCCATACACAGCACATGAAGAACTACAAAGAACTTCTTAAAAAGATATCTAAGTGGATGAAAGAAGATAGCCTACTTTTCATTCATCACTTCTGCCACAGGGTATTTGCTTACCACTTTGAGGTAATATGCTCAACTCCATACAAGGCAATAAAAAGGCATCTATTTGAATAATTCGTTTTACAATCTGAACAGGTTCTCACTGGATCTGTAATGTTGTGCTGCTTACTATACATTTTAATTATATTCTTGTTTTTCTGGTTGATTTAAATTATAATCATATTTTTAATTCATTGTGTCTATTTCACATGCTGCTAAAAGTTTGTCACTGTAACTTATTATAATCTTTTAATCAGGAACTTAGTCAATGTATCTTTCCTCAATCTCGGTTGTCTCCTAACATTTGTGAATGCCCTTGTCTTTCTTATTTTTGAGATCAATAACATCCAATTTATTTTTGTGATATGAGATAGATACCATGTTCTTACTCATGGCAGTCATGAGTGCCCTGACCATATGTCTCACTCAGGACACAAATGAAGATGATTGGATTACAAGATACTTCTTCACTGGAGGGACCATGCCTTCTGCTAACCTCCTCCTCTATTTTCAGGTAAGATCAGTTATTTCTCTACTCATTGTAATTCTTTCTGCAGTTTTAGTTGGCTTGGCATTGAAGTTTTAATCTCCATTTGTCTTCAAATTTAATTGCAAAAGTTCAAACATTTCCTGGTAAATCACTCTTCAGACATGCTTTACTGAACCGAGGCCACCAGGAAATCCATTCCCATCACAAGTATATATGCTTCTTGCTTCCTGTTTCCCGCATCTATTCCATGCATCAATTGCTTCAATATCTTGCAAAATAAGACTTTTCTCAAGTCATTTCCTGCTGCTTTTTTTTTCTCCTATTGATATTATGAAAACAAAAGTAACTGAAATGCCTCTAGCAGCTTTCTACAATCCATGAAGTTTTTTAGCATTATAGCTCTTTAGAATTATGGAAGGAGTGTTTAAGTTTCTTTTGATGCATAATGTTGTTTGATTGTTTTGCTTCCTTTGGTTGGTTGCCTGGTTGTGTTTTCTTGGCAGGGCAGTTCTTGTTGAGTCTGGTTGGCCTTTTGGAGTATTAATAATCTTTTTTTATCATCAAAAAAGAATTGTGGATATGCACAATATTCGAAAAGAAAAAGGAATGTGAATACAAGTGTGAATATGCACCAGCAGGACTTCATAAAATATACCCTTGCAGAAGACTGCTGGATGTCCTTGGTAGTTTGGCATTCCATGTCATCTGCTATAATACCATCTTTAGGCTAAGGTCTGCTCCAGTAGTATCTTACTTTGTGACAGAGAGATCGTATATTCAATTTCACCAAACAAGACAAAAAATAGCTTCATGGGAAGCGCTGACATAAATAGTCACTGCTTTGAATAAAGATAATTTATGTAGTAAGTATATTTCTTTTAATTTATCAAGTAAGTATAGTTCTCTTAAACTCCAGTAGATCCCAATAAATGAGTTATCATGATTTTCTTTTATGGTTACCATATGCAGGAGGATGTTGCGGTTGTCAACCATTGGCTTGTAAATGGGACACAATACTCACAAACCAGGTATGGACAATGAACAAAAGCAATAACATGAGATATTGATCATGGTAGTAACAATAATAATTAATTAACAGAGGAAAGTTGCTGAGAAAATTGAGAAGAGAACTAAATCTTGTACTTATAGATATGTTTGGAAATCTCTCATTAAGAGTTGTGGGAACAGCAACATTACCAATTTTTTTACTAGAGACCATCTCAATCCCAGAGTTTGTTCTTCCAAACATTTGCTTCCTTTGTAGGGAGGAGGATAATGTAGATCACTTATTGATCCATTGTAAATTAACAATATATTGATGGTATTTCTTCTTTAACCTCTTCTGTATTAATTGGGTCCTTTCCCCTAATGTATGACTGGACAGTGAAACCTTTTAAACCAAGAGGCATAGTATAAGATTTTGCCAATTACAGTACCTTCGGTTTTTCATTCAAAAGGAACAGAACGGAAGAATCTTAGAGGGGAGATGTCACACTTTTTAGGAATTCCATGGAACATCGTATTTGGACCACAATAGGAATTGCTTGGCATCCATTAATGGCGTCAGAAGACCATTGATGTCCTTTAGATTTTGGTCACCACCCCGAAGGGAGATGGGAAGTAAATATTGTTGGTAGAACTTCAGCTGTGGGTGGAATCACACAAAAAGAATAAGGAAGCATCTTATTTGCATTCTCAGGTGAAATGAGAGTTCATGGGTCCTGTTGTGGCGGGGTAAGATCCTAGGAATGTAATATGTGGATGGAAGGAAGCTTGGAAGTACCTTCAAGAATCAGTTACGAGTTTACCAATGGAAAATCTGCTTAAGGAAATGGGATCTTCCTTTAAGCAAATTCATGGGCAGGAAAATATGGAAGCAGACTCCTTAGCCAAAATTAGAGTATGATGGGAGTGCCTCTTTGTTGGAAATGCTCTGACAGCAGTGTGGATGTAATCTTTAACGGTTTCTTTACAGTACCACCATCTCGGCTGGCCATTCTATTTGATTTATAGGTTTAATAAAGTTTCATTCTCAAAAGAAATTATTGAGATGCCCATGGTAAGAAATTTCAGAGCAAAATCGAAGCTCATCACAGACACGGAGATAGCATGAATAAACTCAGGACCTTATAAAGCAAGGGCAGCAGCCATTAATCCTGTTTATCTAAAGACAACGGGAAAAGAAAAGTTACTTCAAAACTCAAAAGACTTTACAACTCCATTTAGATTGTCTACCAAAAATAATTGTGTTGGAACTTAACAGAAATCATTAAATTAACTTCTATAATTTCTTAGACCTGACTCTATGCAGAATCCCTGAAACATATCGATAGAGAGAAACAGGATCAGCAAATGCTATGTCTTGGGTGATAACGATGAGGGGCCATGGAAAATGCAAGTCCTTTTCAATGAGATTCGTCATCTTGTTTCTGACATGCAGGTCACATAGGTCACGTTTCAGCACATTAGTAGATCTGCAAATGGGATGGTTGATTGTTTAGCTAACCAAGGGTAGATAGATATTGTAATTTGAGTGCCTTTATTTTGATGTTTAGCTAAGCAAGGGGTAGATAGATATTGTAATTTGAGTGCCTTTATTTGCAGTTGTGGCTGGTACATTTCTCTTGGACCAGTAATTTTTTGTTAGTTCTTCTTCTGGCTGTTTTAGTTGTTTTGTAATCGTTTCTTCTTTAATAAAATTCACTTGTTACTGATTAAATAAAAAAAGAAGAAACAGGACCGGCAATCAAGATACGAGCTGTAAACATGTTATGGAAGAACTAGAAACATCGGGTCGACAAGCTCTACATAACTTGTACTTCTGTGTTTAGGACTTGGACAAACTTATAGTGCCACTTGTTATAGGTCAACATTGTGTGAGCGTTTTTTCTTTAGGTTAATAAAACTAGGGGTGTGAAAAAAAAAAAAAAACCGAAAAATCGTCATAACCGACCGAACCGACGGTTAATAACTGTGTTTTATGGTTTCAGTTACGGTTATTAAAATTGGAAAACCGTGCTTTTCATGGTTCGGTTTTGGTTTTCAGTCTCGACTCACAGTTTTTAACTGAACCGAACCGTAAAATACGTTTCGGTTAACTGTTTTCACAAAACACACGGTTAACCAAATCCGTTACTACCCCAATTTAAAAGAAAAAAAACAAGAAGAAAATGGGGGTATTGTGTAATTTTATAATTAAATAACCCCTTTTAACTTTTGAACCCTAATAATTGGAACAAAAAACGAAAGAGGGAAAAGTGAAGGATCAATGACGTGTTTGCTGGAAAAGTATACTTTTATTATTTCATTTGCCTATGTGAACATTTAAATGCTACTTTAGTACTTTTGGAATTATGTAATTTGTTATTTAGGGTATTTGGTTTTGACTTTTGAACATGATATTTTAAGTGACAATTAACCTGTAACCGAACCGTCTAATACGGTCTAACGCGGTTCGGTTTTTTTAATGCTTTTTTTAGGGTACGGTTATGGTTTTAAAAAAAATTGAAAACCGTGAAATACGATTCGGTTAACTGGTTTTTCCAAAACACACGGTTAACCAAACCATTACACCTAGTTAACACTATGTACTGAGAGGAGTTATATTAGTGATACCATCTAGTGTGCTGTTTGTCGCAATATCCCCTTCTCCTCCACCCCTTGTGCTGCTGTTGTCACCAACAACGTCATCTTCTTCCTACCAAAATTAAAATAAAAAATAAAAAAATGGGACTCAACCTGATTTTGCTAAGTTGCACCCGATTTGACTCTACTTGACTGCTGCCGAGCTGGGGGCTGAGTCCATTTAAAACAAACACTGCTCTTGTTTGAATTAATGTATCATTCATTCCTAGTAAAGATTAGTTTTGTTAATCTGGTCCTCTTGTTTAATCAGATCCCTATAAAAGATGATGATTCGGTGAAACAGCTTAAGAAAATTCAATGTTTTCCAGTTGGAAAAGAAAGTTGGTCAGTTATAGGAGTTTGGTTAGATGGGAATACGAATCAATATTTTCTGTGAGTTTAGTGCTCTGTGGATTCTAAAGACAGTTTTTAAAAGATTTAAGGAACAGAGATGCTCTGTGTGGGTGAATGATTGCCTTGAGGAGGGTTGGTTTGTTGTGGAGTCCTGGATTTAGGAAGAACTCATGGGATGATGAAATTGGTTGAATAAAAGGATAACATGGTTTTTAGCCTGGGGACCATGGTATTTTCTTGGTCGAACTTTTTTTTATTGTTATTTTTTCTTGCGGGGTTTCTAGATAGGGTAGGAGGCTTGCTCATACTAGTCATTGCCATATTTCTGGTCTTTCATTTTGAGTGCTGGTTTTGACAGTCTTTCAAGCAAATCATTTATCTAGGAGTATGTAAAGACCTGAATGTAGTGTCTCTTTAACCATAAAATTATCTGTTAAACCTTCCATTATTTTTGACATGAACCCATTTTAAGTATAACTAATAATGTTTTTACCATAGTGGCATCTCCTAATATAAAATCATAGCCTTAGTATCATTTGATGGTGAAAGAATGTTGGCTTGCAGTGAGGAGTGGCTTAAAAGAATGGATCAGAACATGGCTTCTATTAAGCCAATAATGGAATCAACATATGGAAAAGATTCGGCTACAAAGTGGACTGCCTACTGGCGAACTTTCTTCATTTCAGTTGCAGAGCTCTTCAGATACAATAATGGGGAAGAATGGATGGTTGCACATTTCCTATTTAAAAAGAAATAAATTTGCAGAGTTGGTTATTTGATATCTTCTAATGACGCTTCTTTGTTCCCATGTTCTTGAAGAAGTTGTCTTCTTAGTTATTTCTTGCAGCTTTACAGGTTCATTTGTGCTTCAGAGAATAGCTAATTCTTCATAAAATAGATAACACTCGGTCTTTAGGGAAAACATTGAATTTGTGGTTTTATTTTTTGGAAGAGACAACTGTAGCAATGGCATGATAAAATTTGGTCCTTTTTTTCAGGTGGTCCTACTGTGATGGGCCATGGAGCAAAAATCCACCAGTAGGACTCCTATGTGATGAGAGCGCTGTTGTTAATTGCTATTATTTTTTTTTACCATTTGCCTGCCAAATCCAGCAGTTGAGGTTTTTTTTTTTTTTTTTTGTCATGAGGGGTTGGATTGATGATAGGAGAGTCTCTTGTGGTGTTAAAATCGTTACTTGAAAGGTATTACTCAGCAGAAGGAAACCACATGTATTTCTGTGTATGTTTAGCACATATCAACTCAATGGCATATGCCCCTGTAATTGGAGTGAAATTTGAGTGGATGCCTACAAATAGAAATGAATTTGGTTTGGGTGACTTGCATCAAACAGAGGGAACCCTGTGGCTTAAACCAGATTAAAGCTGCGTTCCCTACCATGCAGGCTCATTTAAAGCTGCCAGTCCCAAGCTTGGATGAGGATTTGGTTAGGTAGGTTGACCGCCAACATAAAACTATCACGACCCAAACCGACTTAGATTTTTCATGATGCGGGTCAAAAGAAAAAATCCTACAGATAAATGCTGCATTTTACCTGGAGTTGCAGGAGTAAGCTCAAACCTGTGTTGGCAAATTATTATTGGATGCATCATCAATCATATATTTGCTTAGCAATTCAGACATGACAAGAGCCTGCAAAACCAGAAAAGCACACCAGGAGAGAACCAACACAAATACAACACTCTGAACCACATTTCAGATCTCGCTCTGCCTTCCTGCATTAGCATCTGCCTGGTGCCTGGCAGAAGGATGAATGTAGACCTAAAGTTTCCTTAATAGGTCTGTCCCATAGCTGATGGGATGAGTTTTAGACCAAGGAGGATTTTCTCAAGTTTGGTTTTGCTGTTTTTTTTTTTTTTTTGGGCGTGGGGAGTACCCAATTGTTCCTCGTATCCTTAGATTCAAGGATCATTTTGAAAGAGAATTTCCATCCTTATTCTGGAATATGACATGCTCCGACCAACCCTCTGTCTATGGAAAGGGGGCGATTGGAATAATAGCCAATCTGTAACTATTTCATAGCTCATTTCCCTGTTTGTTTCAAGACTTGAAAATATTTTAAAAAACAAATTATCCATTTTTTTTTGCCAGATTCCCTACCATTTGCCTACTTTGTATGGAATTCTTAGGAATTCATCAACATCATCATCAAAGCCTTGTCCAAATTATGATGGTGTTGACTAATTATGTTTCTCCATTCTGATCTATCCTGAGTCAAATCCTTGGATAGATTGCACTTCTTTAGGTCTATATCCTGGCTACTTCCGTCCATGTCCTCTTCATCCTGCCCCTTCTCATTAGTGGGCCATCAACCTGTATAAAAGCTTTGTTCTCACTTACGTCATTGTTGGCAAGCATTGAACATGTCCAAACCAACTCAAGTGAGTTTCTCCGAATTTATCACCTATTGATGCTACCTCTAAATGCTCCCAAAAGCACTCTTGTGATGAGATGAGAAAACATTAGATAGGTCAGTGAAGAAAATTGGAGATGTAGACGAGACCATCACTACCTCACCTCCCTAAGATTTGATTTACCATAGTGATGGAATCATTTCCTATCAAAGAGGGAAACAGTTGGTGGCCATTTGTGGATCTTCACCATTACTTCTTGAATTGTAGCCCATTTGCTAGCACTGCAGTGCGTAGAATTCCAGGAATTTAATACCAAGCAAATAAAGGGCTCTAAAAGAATAGCTTGAAGTAAGCACAGAGATAAGAAATTGATGAAACTTCATGTCTGGCATACTGAAAACATGAAACAGAAGAAATTCTACAAGAGAAAACAAAACTCCAGCAGCTAAATTGGATGAACAAGCATTCACTGGTTTGAGAGAGAGAGAGAAATGGTGTTTTCAGTAAGTTAGCATTACAGGGAAGAACTATCTGCATCTGCTGGAAGGTCAGAATTATCCAACAACAAACGGCTTAGATGCTTGTCGTCCAAATGTTGCTGCAAGATAAACAATGACTAAGTTATCATTTGTTTTCATCATTCTGTCAAAAGGCAATGTTCTATAATCTGATCTGGAAGCTAAATCACTAGACAGAAATTTGGCTTTTTTAACATTAGTCAAACATTCCAACCATCTGAAATTAATCAAAATTTGGATGAAGAGAGCATGAGAACATGGATAAGACTACAAAGATGATTAATTTATCTTTTCATAGAACACCATTAGTTTAATAAAAGAAACTAATCCAATAGGACTAAAAAAGTGATAAAGTAAAATATCCACATCTGGGGAAGAGTATACGTGATGTGGATGGCGAAGTGCACAAGAAGATCTCATAGTTGGGCAAGCCTTCGAATACATGCAGGTGTTCAAATGAGCATATGGGGCCCACATCCAAGTGGGCCAAAATCATCCCAAATCCAACAGAGGCCTGAATCACCTAGGTCACCAATGAGGGTAAGAATTATCGGCTGAGCCCCATAGCAGCAGATGTAGGGATTGGTCTGGACGGTTCTGCAGAGTGCAGATTTTCTTCAGTTTTACTTCATTCATTTTGGAAAGTTTATTTGTAATTAGGACATCTATTAGTTAGGAAAACTATCCTAGAGATTGTGAGGTGTGATTATGATAGAAGTAAGGATTTTAAGAGATTTATGGCTTATATATACAATGATATGTTCCACTGGGACATATTCTCCAGTTCAACAGTTTTGGAATAAAGCTTTGAAGATTTTTTGTTTTTTGGTCTCTTCTTCTCCATTATATTGATTTAATCTTGACATTGAGATTGAAGATTTTGACTGTTGTCCATAACTTTTCCTTGCTAAGTGTGCTGTCAATAAGAAAACAGCCCATAGATCTGCTGTTAGAGCAGTCTCATAGCAACAGTACTGTTGCAACGGAATCTTCCCCATCGCTTGACTGTATTACTATGCCTCAAAGGAGTAAAAACTTTTATATGATGTATATTTCAAGCATTGCGAAGAAACACTTTGTAGTTGAAATGGAGCTGGTCTTCCTAATGATTTGAGGGGGTTTTGGGGAATGCAAGATGTTATATGAAAACAAACATGTTAACATAATAAAGGATTTCACTAAGGAAAACATGGATAAAAATTGATGTTAGTTTTCTTCCCAAATGCAAAAAAGAAATATAACACAAAGAAATGGACAGAAACAAAGAGACCTGAAGTTCCAAAAAATAAATTTAAAATTGTCAATGCAGAAGCAAAGCAATTTTATTCTTTCTGGGAAAAAAAGTAGAAATTAGATCACAAAACTCAAGTGCAAGCCAAACTCTCAAGAAAGCTGCATCTAGCATGATGATTAGAATGATGCATTAAATCAATTGTATTTTACATGGTTAGTGAAAGGAATAATATTTCATGATTTAACTGAGATAATGAAGCGTCTGCCTGAAAAAGAAATCCCTTGGCTATCGTCATCTAACTAATATTATGGGAATGTCCATAGACAATAAGGGATGAAAACAAAACGTGAGCTTGGAAACAAAACCGTCACACTGAGGGATGCATAACACTCCTGTACGAAATATAAGGATATAAGCTTTGACAAGAAAGTAGCTGCCCCATGTCATCAACTAAGCTATAATGCACGGATACTTCAAAATGGGCAACGTATCGTATCCGATACTTTACTTTTTATATGTAAAACCCGTGTCCTTGCCGTGTCTATGGCGTGTCCTTGCTGTATCCATGCCGTATCTGTGCATCATAGCAACTAAGACTACTAGAACAAGGATTCAAGTGTTCCAATTACGTCATCCTGAAAACTGTGTTTTAATTAACAGGTGGGCATCTCTGACTAACTCCACAAGTACAGAAAATAGCACTATGAAAGCCTAAAGAAGTCACTCTTATTGATGTACAAGTTTGAGGAAGCCAATTCCTTGAGCACCAGCATTAGTTTGCAAGATGAATGAAAGAATACCGAAAAAAAGGGAACGGGGGATATAAAGAGTTCACAGAAGATTATAAGAATGGAAATGAACAATGAATCAGAACTTCTTCCTTCCCAGCAAGCCTGCACATGGGGATTCTACAATTTTTGGCCATTCTCTCCTTTAAAATCTGCACATTTTGGGAAGCTACACTTCAAAGCATGTATAAATTGGAAAGGACCTAATGGAGCCAAAACTGAAGCTAAAATAGGTCAAGATTTTGAATTGATCATGTTTAGAGGGGAACCCAGGCACCACTGGTGCCACCCTCTGTGGCGCCAACCCTGATGCAAACCTTCACTGCATCCGTACTATCCGGATCCTTTTTTTTTTTTAAACAGATCCGGATCTGCTTTACCCAACTCCAGCGCCTGGAGCTCTATAAATAAAAGCAGAAGGGATGTTTTCGAGGATCTTTTGGCCATTCTAAACCACCTTTCACAATGGTTGAGATGGGGAAATCACACCCGACTAGCAATCTTTTCTTGTTTCTTCTTTTCATATCCACATCATTTGCCTGTTCTCCTTCCATTTGTGCCTTTAAATCGCAATTGTAAAGAGGTATCATTTTATTGGTTGCCCGGTGCCTGTTCCAAGGTTAAATGTAATAAAAACATCATTTTTTTTTGTTTTATTTGTTAGTTCATTATCTTTTTCTTTATTGGTATTTGTTAGTCAATTATCTAGTGAACAATACATATATGTTCTTATTCCTCTCCATTTTGCTTATTTTCGTGAAGGTAGAAGCTACGAGGATGGTTTGTGCATGATACACTAGAAGTGGATAATGTCCACATGCTAATCCCAGTTCCGCTTCCTTTCTTCAGTTTGTTTGTTTGATATTTGGCTTTTCCCCCCCTAACAATTATTTCTCCAGCTGCTTCTTAATCATAATCAAAGTTAACTTCATTTTAGCCTTGCTTGCCTAAAAAATTCAAAATAGATGCAACTCAACACCTCCCAATCCAAGATGGGAAATTTGGTTAGATCCTGGCAAAAGCTTCATGAACTAAAAGTAATAGGAAGGCTCTTAATTGCCTAAAGAACACATCTAACACATTCCTTTCTTTAAAGAGGAAGAAAAGAGCCAGCAAAATGCGGCCAGCAGCACATAACCGCATAAAACCATGGCCCATTACATAAAATCCTAGAATCGAACATGGCTCAGATATAGATTACTTTTTTTTAATGGTAACTTTCATTAAAAAGGAGCGAAAATGACTCAAATATAGATTACAATGCATAAATGCGTCATATGCATGAAATGAAGAAACCCAGCAAGAGAGAGAGAGAGTGATGAGATCATACCATTAGGCAAGCTCTGTATTTTTCCCACTCGGAAATGCATTCTTCCTTGTCCCACTGACCCTTTGAAAACTTCTCAGAGTACCATCTGCTATCATCCATCAATGGCCCCAAAAAAGTATAATTGAAAATCAATTACATGAAAGGGAGAGGTACAGAAATGACAATGTCTAAGGCCCGTTTGGTTAAGGATTTAGTAAGAATGGAATGGAATTATAAATGGAACTCATTCCATACTATCATATTGTTACCAAATTGATTCTGGAAATTGTATGAAACTCAAGTACGAAGGCATTTCTATGGAATCGAAAAAATTCTGTGAAGCGCATTTAATTAACCAAACACGGAATCATGAGAGAAAATTTCACACCAGCAAAAGGCCTCAATTTTTCACTACATAGGACAACTCCATTCCAGGAATTCATACAATTCTTGAACCAAACGGGGCCATAAGGAAAGAGAAAAGACACACTTGTTAAAGCATTCGTGATATGAAGCTCTGAGATTAGCACAAGGAGAAGTAGTGCCAGTAGCAGCTGTATTCCTCTTCTTAATCCCCATGAAATGAAAATAAACTTTGAAGTTTGAACTCTCAACTCCCAGAGAGACCCCAGGACTAGTGTCTCTTGATCTTTGGCTTGAGACAGGCAGATTCAAATGGTTGGGGCCAATGGGTACCTGTAAAGCTTCACTGGGAAGGTAACCTCAAACCAGTTACGATTGTGTTTGGTTACTTATTTTTCTTATTTTCCAGATCTTCAGTCCAACGGCTCAGACAACAGATTTGAAGGACCTAATTGTCAAAACCATACTAAGGTCATTTACGAGAGGATCAAGTGAGGTGGACAAACCTACAGTAATCGATCACCTTGTTTGGTACTAACAAAGAAATTTAAGGGTGAATAAAATACAAAGATGGAATAATAGTGCAATTATTGTTATCTTTTTGAGTTTCTGTGGAAGTAAATTCTACCAAATGTGTCCCTAATCCCTATATGCAATAAATGCAGAAAAAAAGATTTTCTCGGCCAAATTCTTTCCTTATGAACCCTCCCCTCTCCCACCATAACGAAAACAAAAATTAAAGGAGAAAAAAAATCCACAAAGAAACCCACTTTCTCCACCTTAGTAATAATATCAAACAGATTATTTCCAGAGTTGTGACTTGTTAAAGACTATTAAAATGATTGAAAAAATGAAAGCATATTTACGCACCAATCCAACAATGCATAACACTCCAAGAGAAATTGTAACTGATAATTTTGTTCCAAATAAATTTCCTGATAATATTTTTTAATTTTTTAAACAATCGACAGTTATTCTTTCCCTTTAATTAGAAATCCATGACATTAGATATTGAATTTTAGCTTTGTTATTCTTAATTTAGTTGCACGTTTATAACTTATTTCATATCTCTCATTTTTTAAAAGTTTTTTTTATCTATTTTTCAATTTCAATACAATTATGGTAAAAATCCTTATGCATTTCTGGTTATTTATTTAATAAAAAGTTTAAGAAATCTAAATATAATTTTTTATATATTTTGAATGTGATTTTTATATTATTTGCTCTCCACTTGAGTTTTTATTTTAGCTCATTTATACTTCGCTGAATTGAAATCTTTGATGAAATACAATTTTTTTTTTAATTTTCTTACAGAATGTTGGAACCAATTTTTGCCATGCTTCATTCATCCTGAAAACTTAAATTGCAACCTGCAGGATCCTTAATTCCAAATCATGAGCCTTTTCTTTCTTAGTTTCCAGTCCATCTTCAGTTATTATTTTTTTCTTTTAGTGTTTATTACTTGTTTGCCCTAGATATGGATGAGATTACAAGACATATCCAGGATGAGGTGTCGTGGTGTATGCTATTTGCAGATGACATTGTTTTAGTGGATGAGACGAGAGAAGGAGTGAATGCTAAACTAGAATTGTGGCGGAAAACATTAGAGACAAAAGGGTTTAGGCTAAGTCGATGCAAAACGGAATATATGGAATGCAAGTTTAGTCAAAGTAGGACACCTGGCAACATAGAAGTAAGTTTGGGCACACAAAAGATTGTAGAGAAAGAAAACTTTACGTACCTTGGATCTATGGTGCAACAGGATGGAGGGATTGATACTGATGTAAGTCACAGGATTCAGGCCGGGTGGACCAAATGGAGGAGTGCTTCGGGGGTCTTGTGTGATCGGAAAGTCCCCCTCAAGGTTAAAGGAAAGTATTATAAGGTGGCGGTACGACCAGCGTTGTTATATAGATCAGAGTGTTGGGCAGTAAAGCATAATCATGTCAAGAAGATGGAAGTTGCGGAGATGAGAATGCTAAGATGGATGTGCGGGATCACAAGGAGAGATAGGATTAGGAACGAGGAGATTAGAGGCAAAGTAGGAATAGCACCGATTGGAGATAAAATGAGAGAAAATCGACTGAGATGGTTCGGCCATGTTAGGAGGCGTCCAACGGAGGCACTTGTTAAAAGGTGTGAAAGCATGGAGATTGCCAGGAGTAGGAGAGGGAGAGGGAGACCCAAGAGAAGTTGGAAAGAAACTATTAAACATGACATTGCCTACATGGATCTAACGGAGGACATGGCCCTAAACAGATTTGATTGGCGTCGTCAAATCCATATAGCCGACCCCACCTAGTGGGAAAATGCTTGGTTTGGTTAGTGTTTATTACTCTCTTTCTCTTCTTTTCTTTTCTTTTTCTTTTTTTTGGGGAATGGTTTAATCTAATTTACAGCCTATGTACAGATCATTAATTATTTTCTTTTTCTATTTAATTTGTATAGATAAATGTTTCTATTCTTCATTTATTTTATTGGTAAAATGACTTGAACCTGAAACCTCAAGTTTGCAATAGTAGAGTATTTATATATTTTTTTTTATTTCATTTTTTTAACCTTTTTCACTTTTTATATAATTTCTTTTAAAACATTTCTTAAAAGGAAGTAGTTTGAAAAGTCAAATATATAGATCAAATTTGCATACCCTCCTGTTTTCTGCTCTAATGAAAACTAATATTTACTCTACCAGTCATACTTTTAAAGTTTCATTTTTACTTTATTTTTTCTTTTTATCCTGGCCATGCACTTCACGTTTAGTTCTCAATATGTAATGTATATCCCACATTCCAATTCTGCCCAATACTTGTCAGTTGGAGGTGAAACGGCCAACAAGATATAGTACATGCAGCACAGTGGAATTGCTGGTTCAACGTGGCAGGTTGAACCATTTCTGTGACCGATTCACAGATCTGTCTCATCTGAGACTCAATCTAGTTTTGAAAAAAAAAATACTGCTTTTTGAAGAAAACAACATTCTGAAAACCTGAATTCATTTGACTTGTGGAAGTAGCGAAGGAGCCCTTTTTGATGAGCAGTGTAACCAAGAAATGCACATGTGGCAGATTGAGTTGTTCCTTTGGTGTGTTCAGATGGAGGAAGGTGGACAAAACAAACACAACCATATGTGTGAAAAAATGGAGTTTGATTTTGAATGGTAGGAGATGATAGACGATTAATCAAGTATGGTTGAAGAGGAGTACTGCATAGAATACATATTGGTATGGATGAGAGTTCAATAATTTGAGGGAAAAAAAATCCACTTGGATGGGTAAATTGGAATTTGATCATTGATAGCGCACTGCACGGTTCTATTTAACATGATAGTGGCCGCCCATTTTTTTATAAATTCTCCTTTTAAATTATATTAACATGTAGTTACATAGTTACATCATTACAATACTAATTAGTTTTTTTTTTTTTTTTTTAATTTATCACATGATCTTCAACAAACTTCCTAGCCATCTTATTAAAAGGGAACAAAAATGTTTACTTTTGGATTTTTCATATGATCTTCAATAAACTTCCTAACCATCTCATTAAAAGGGAACACAAATGTTTAAATAATGTTATATTCAACCGAAAAGATTAAAATTTTCGGTCCAAGATTCAGCTTTTCCTACTACAAGACTTCAATCTATTTCTTAGTAAGGATTTAAATGTGTTTCAAGACAGTAAATAAATGGGCACCTATTTTTACCAATTATAATATATTAAAGCCAAGGGTTTTGGCTTTAATTTTGACCGGCGGTTATGATTTTGACTGGATGGAAGTTATATTGTTTTTTTTTTCAAATTTTGCATGTTCTCTCTCCACTCTTTACTCAAGCAATTGCTACTTTACCTCTTTATCAAAACCACTTATCTACTCTCCTCTTTTCTTTTTCTTTTTTTCAAAAATTCTGTTTTCATCCAAACTCTACCATTCACTTTCTACTCTAATTCTCTTCTTTCCTTTCTACCCAACTAGCTCATGAATTACTCATAACCCTTTTTTTTCTTTTCCTTCCTTTCCAAAAACTATGAATTTTTTTAATGCATGAATATCTAAATTGCAATGTTGGTCATATCCGTGCTCTTATTATGCTAGTGGGTGAATTAACCACTGCCAAATATCTTTTATGAATGATACCAATAAGTTCCCATAATTAAAAAAATCAATGGGCAAATGTGTAATTTGTTGGTCTGTGGTGAAAATAAGTATGGACGAGGTCTTACAATGAAATTATCCTACTCTTTAGGATTTTAGAAAAATCCGTTACCTCTTCTTTTCTTTTCTTTTTTGAATGGTAAAATCCGTTACCTTTTCATTTTGTCAGTTTATTTTAGTAAGATTCTTTTCCCCTAGTTCCAAACAAAAAATCTAAGCTTTAGAAAATTTTCTGAGAAATTCTTACTATCAGAAATCACCAAGAATGAAATTTTAAGAATTATCCAAGAGGATTTCAAGATGTGAGCTTCAAAATCACTTTTAAAATTGAAACAATTTTCTGCAACATGATATATTTAGTCTGCCCACTTCTATGTCCTATGCTCACTCTAGATCGCCTCTGTACAGTAATGCCATTCCGATGGTACAAATCTACAAAACTAACTCAAATGATTCTTCTACTCCTATTTATCAGTCAACTCTTCCATTACAATCTTGACATACAATCTACATTAAAAACCTATATTTTTATCTAAATTTAGAGCTTATGAGTTAAATCATATTCCAAGTAACCTAATCATTTCATTATAAAAAAAAAAGAAGTAACCTAATCATTTTCAAATTTGTGATTTGTTCATTACGATCAGATTTTTACATATATAAATTCTACAATTTTATATGCATTTGGAAAAATAAAAATATAGAATGCTTGTCTATTAATTCCATTTCCATTTTTTTTTCTTTATTAATGGTTCCATATCATTTACACACATGCACCCTCTTATCACATTTTTTTCAACTGAATGTATATATGTGCGAAAATTAAAGAATCACGAATTTAAAAACAATGAATTGGTGAATAAAAGCTTTGTGATGATATTGTGCAGTGGTTGTCTGTTTGGGCAATAGGAAAACTAGATGAGTATGAAATAATGATTAAATGGAACAAAACGTGAACTGAAATTAAGACGTGTTACAAATGTTACTTAATAGTGCTATAGAGGTCTCCTCAAACTGTTCTCAATGAAGTCAGGTGACAAAGAGCATGGAAACCAGACAATCAAGATTCTGATGTTCAAGTTCCATGGGATGAGAGATGCAAAGCTCATTTGTATGGGGTTCGTAGAAAACAGCAACATGTTTTGTAGAAAAAAGTTCCTTGAGCAACACACCAACATTTATAGCTTAAACCACGGATAGGATTCATTGTCTGAATGATGAGGCCTCCCAAGCATCATAGAGAAGTCATGGTGCAGGACGAGCCAGGCCCAAGTCCACTGGGCCTAACCCATGAGTTATTGGGTCAGCCTGACCCAATCCATTGGATTAGACCACAAATCCTAATGGGAACAGCTGGTTATTTTCTTGTGGGAAGTTGACATTATATAGGATTCTTTAAATAATTAGTTTCCTATTTGCTTTAGTATTTGATTAATTAAAGTTTCCTTATTGATTTAGGAATTTTAATCTTAGCAAGTAGAGTCCTAGTGGTAGGAAAGACTATTCCATCTTTTCTATAAATATGTAAATCCCATTTTGAGATAGACTCCTCTGATTATTGAATAGAAGATAAGCAATGGTTTTCTTCTTCCAACTATGGTTTTGTGGAGTCCTTTAGAGCTCCATTATCATGCATGCAAGGCTTCCTATGGAGGAACCTTTTCTTTTAAAAAAAAATTCTTTGATTTTAAGCTCTTTTCTTGGGGCTTTTGTAGATTGGAGTTTCAGCTGAGAGAGGAGTGTTTGGGAGATATCTTTGAGTGCATTTTGGACCAAAGGCAAGTGAATGCATGAAATATGAATATGCATGTGTTTATTTATGGTTTCATCTTGATTTCTTGCTTTTGAATCTATTATGTTAATCTTGCTTTAGTTTTGAGGTTTAGTTTACTAAACATATGTTTTATTGTTCTCAGTTTTATCTTGATTTGTTTTGATTTTCTCCAATCGTGTGTTCTTGAGTGCTATGAATCCATCTGGATTCGGCCAAATCCCTGTTGCAGGTTTGGTCCATTCGATATTGGGTCCCGAACTTCATCAAGTCACTAGTAATGCGTGCACAGTAGCGGAACCAGGGTTTTTTTTTGGGGGTTTGGGGGTTGAAGAGAATAAATAGACAAAAGTTTATAGAATCTTCTGAAAAAAAAAAAAAAAAAAAAAAAAAAAACTATCTAGCTTTTGATGAGAATACTATCATGATCAGATTTCAACCCAATAAAGTGGGAACTATCTGCTTTGTAGGTATGGTATTGATTCACCACAAGGGAACCAGACCAACCCATGAAACACTGACCCACCAATTGATCAACAGAAGAGTACAACTAACGGCAATCATTCCACTATACATTGTCATATGCATGAATTGTATAGTTTAGATTCTAGATCACTCCACACTAGGAATACCTCCATCTAATCTCTATGTTCATATGATAAGCAGCATTATAAACCCTTCGAAAAAAAGAAGAAGATAAGCAGCATTGTAAACGGACAGAACCTTTATCTGCTGGTTGCTTCAAACTTCAAAACCATCCACATATTTGGAATGGGCTTACATGCCAAGAACAAGGACAGGCCTTCGGCAGGGTCAGTAGTAGTTAAACATTGCGTGAGTGGAGCATTTTCACCAAATTGCTTCAAAAGTTCTCCTACAAGCACCAAAATTTCCATGGCTATGGGGGCTAGATAAATGGCTTCCTTAATCTTCATCGAAAACGAATGACCATGCAAGATGTCCCAGTTGCCATAGAATTCATTATCAAATAGTGGCTTCTGCTAAACAAAAGAAAAAATGTAGCACTTTTGCAGTTCCTATAGTTTGTCAAGCAATCCACGAGGATTCTTCCATTCAATCCTTTCCTTTTGCTAAAGAGCTTTTAACGGAAAACGTTTTAATCTCATGGAAGACTTATTCTACAAATATACCAATCATTTCCCTCATTTCTATGTTTATTTGGATAGCAACTATTTCCACTTCAAACTCCTATGCGCTGCAGGCTTATGGAGCAAAAGGTTCATTGATTTGATTAATGTTACTTATTCCCTTATCAACGCCATTTCACCTTTTCCGCCCCTCCTAATGAACTCTTATTCGTTGTTTATAAAGTCGTTCCTGTTTAAGACACCTTGCATATGGAAATTTGTATTTTTCGGGGAAGAAAAACACAGCCATTGAGAAGTTCTTTATAATCTTTTGTAAATGACAATCAATAGGGGAGAGAGACATCTTAAAATTATTTGGCATGATACTTATATGCTCTTCACAGAAAGATCTCAATTTACCATGCATGTCTCATTCCTTCAAAAAGAAAACAAAATCAAAATATTTCAAGCTCCTACCAAAAAAATAAAAAATAAAAAAATTATGCAGCCATGCCCAATTCAATTCAATTAGTTGCCATGCCTATCCCGAAGACCTACCTCAAATCCATCCTAATGCCAGCTCAAATACTTTCTCATCAACCCAATACAGCAACTCCTACACCTTGCTATTATCACAACCATTCACCACACCACTACTACTATTATCATTTTTTAATAGGTAACATGACTCAAACCCACAACTTCTTAGTTGCAATAATGAGCACCTTCCACCTGTGATATGTGCTCGCCATAAAGACATCATTGATTGTTTTACTTACATAACCCTAATAGTTACTTATCATCTAGGATGCCCATATACAGATATGGATACGGACATTGATACGGGGATCAAGGATACAACTCCTCACTTTTAAGAACTTAGGATAAGATACGGATACGGGTTTTCTAATTTTTTCTTTACGTCACTTTTAAATGAATGAAATTATCATTGTTTTCATCCCTTTCTAACATTTTTAATGGTGAGAAGTAAACCTATTAAAAGAACTATATGAAATAAAGGACTTTATAAGTAGGATATGTTAAGCTTGTTCCCTAGAAAAATCAGTACAGTATCAGGTACCAACTATCAATACAAGTGTCGTATCGGTCCGATACAGATACGTTGGGCTTGTACAAGTATCCGGGTATCATAGCTTCTCATGATACCTATACTATATGGCAAGCTTTTTTCTCAATCTAACATAGATGAACAAATCTTATCCCTTCAAAAGAAAATTAAATTAACCTAATTCAACCTCATAGAAAGAAAAGATAAAAAAAGAAATTAAAAGCAGCTGTACCCAGTTTAACTCAATCAGTCACCGTACCAACCCCAAAACTCTACCCTCAAATGCATCCTAACCCCGCCCAAATACATCTATTTCATCAACCCAATATAGCAAACCATACGCCCTGCTATTAGCAAAACCATTCGCCACAAACATCACACCGCTCTTGATATCATCATTTTAACTTTTTTGTTGAAACATAACCTCAACTCCACAACTTCATGGTTGCAACAATGAATACCTTTTCACCAGTGCCACATTACTCCTCTGAAAACATCATTAAGACATCAATCCTCAACCATCCACCCAACCCATGGTTCGCAGTCATCAAGTAGCCCAACCCACCATCAGACGCAAAAACCATTATGGCCTAAAGCAGCACCTTCCCATAACCCAACTCCAAACCCAAACCTACCTCCAACCATTCCCCTAAGCATCCCTACCAATTTCTTCTCGTCACTTCCACCGTAATAAACCCAACTCAAACACCCATGAACTCCCCCCAACCCACAAACCCAAGCCCGGATCAGTGTTCATCTGATACAACAATTTAAAACTAACAAAACCCCAAATAGTCCACTGACATATGGTCTGATTTTCTGCCACTACTTTCCTTAATCCAGAGGTTAAAAAAGAAACAAGAAAAGCCACAAGACAAAAACTATTCAGTAATAAGCAATCATATAAGTTTCAGTGTATAAGATTGATCCTGGTATCCAGATTAAGTTGTATGCAATCCACCCATAAGTATAGTATAAGCCTTAAATTAAAATCATGATGTAGGAAACAAGTTTCATGGGTGCAGGATAGCAAAAAGAGATGAAAAAGAAGAAAGAAAAGATGTGTGTGAGAGAGAGAACCTGATATTGAAAGCGTGAGAAGGATGGTAACAGGAGAGACTAATTGCGCAGGAGACGGGGAGAGAGAGAAAGAGAGAGGAGAGAGCGAGGAATGAAGTGGGGCTCACTTGTCCCATTATCACCATGAATGGTTTCATATATAGAGAGGACAATTGATCTAAAACCAAATATGTGAACCCCAATAGGGTTGATCGAGTGGTCACGATTATCGAGTGGTCACGATTATGGTTCATCATTTATGCAAAGGTTTTTTGGTATTGATTTCTGATTTTCTCTTTTCAGAAACCCCGAACGTTGAGCCCACTTGTGCTATCATTTAGGAGCCACAGGACAGGAATTTTACACGGCTTCTTTTGGCCGAAGAGAATAGTCCAGTCCAAAAGGTTGGAACCCTTCGTTGGCAAAAAAAAAAAAATGTGAAAAATATGTAGGGCCCACCATTATTTGGTCCGAGGTCCATATATCAATCACATGTATTTAGAGATTAGCTCAAAAATTATTGACATCATTCAGTATGACATTGACGGGCCAACTGAAATATGTGTGTTTCTTTCCCTTCCATAACATAACCCCTCTCACTGTTAATGGATGCTTCTTCTTTTTTTGGTAAAAAGTAGACGGATGACTTGAAGAGAGGAATTCGGACACGTTTGTGTGCCTCCACCGAAAATCAGTCTAGACTTATTAATGTTCCCGTGAGAAGGAAAATAATTAACCCCCTCCCCTTTAGAAAAGACTTTTAGACGGATGATTAGAATTTTAGGTCATTTTTATATTTTTTTTTCGAGGATTTTACTGGAAAAATTCTATAATATAGTCATTCATCCCCATGGGTCCCGGCCAAATTGCCAGCACTAATCCAGTCCGTTAGTACATTTTTGGTTTTGTTTTTTTTATTATTAATTTTGGGCTGTGTTCTGACGCCAGTGACGCTGGAGTGCTGAAGAAATAAAAAGAAGAGATGAGGTCGTCACACCTTCTCTTCCTCGGACTCTCCAAGCTTCAAACCCTCCTTAGTGGGCGAAACAAGCTTCTTCCCATCATATTCCTTCAATTGACCCACAGCATATTCATCAATAGCATCAACCTGAACTGGAACCAAACCAACCTGAACAGATCTTCTTCCTCACTGGGTTTTGTAATAGAACCTTGGTTCTTCCTTCTTCTTCCCTGCGTTTCAGAATGTGAAGATCCAAGCACCTTTGTTGTGCTACTCCGACGGGGACTGACACAAGCCGCAGGCGAACTTCGGCGACAGCGAGCAAGAGTTCGAAGTCCGGCAGCGAACGGCGGGGATGGTGTTCTGCGACTTTCCAAATCTGAAACAAAACTTCAAATTTTTATTTTTTTTTAATCCGCTCCAACTGTCTTCTCTGTGGTGATTGGTGGCCCACTCCGAATTCCAGATTCAATCTAGAAGGCCCTGAGACAAGTCTCCTCCCTGGAATTAGACTGCAACGAAGAACTCGTCTGCCCCGTTCTCTACAACTTCTCCGTTCCAGAGTATCCGACGATCTGCATCAAAGCGTGTGAGACCCACTGATCAATGATCGAAATTGCCCTTTGTCTCAACGATCCTGATCCAGACAATTTTCGAAAACGATTGGCCTAATCAGATTTCTCAGAAAATATGGACCCTTGTCAAGTCGTCGAGAACCCACTTTTGCGATGGGTTCTGCGATAGCCATTACCAACTTCAGTTTCCCCCTTCTGCCATTAAAATCATCCTCTCCCTCTCCCTCCACCCGGGTTCATTAGTTTCCAACTCCTAACAATACAGTGACGATAGCGTCATCATCAGTTGGAATAAAAAATAAAAATATAAAAATATGGCGGGAAGACGAATGAGGTGCTGCACATTTTGCCGGACTCTTTAGGATAAATGGCTATATTTGGGAATTTTTTCAGTAAAATCCTCTTTTTTTTTCTCCCTAAAAAACAGCGTATGTTAGGTCCACAAGTTAGAATTTATATCAATCTCGAATTGAATTTATTTATCAAGTTGAATCTAAATTGGGTTTTAGACTCAGACCCATTCATTAATTGGAACGTCTATATAATGGGAGAATCGAATAGTCATTTACATCCTTAAATCCAGCCGTCTAATAGTGATAATTTAACTTGATGACTAGGGATTGATTCCTTGATATGTGTGTGATTCTACCGTGCTAAACACTGAGTTTGAGCCTATTTTGATACATCAAAGTCAAGGGGTGGGGAGATGATAAGTCTTCTTCAGAGATGGTGGGCTTGCACATGAAGGCCTCACAGCTCTAACCCCTGATATACTTTTTTTTTAGAAATCTTGATATGACTTATTAACCTAAAAGGTATAATGTTTTTCTAGGATTTTATGTTGTAATCAAACCAGACGTGGATATTGCTCTCGTGTTTTGGATGGATGGGGAATTAAAGTAAATTGAGGTAAATGATCAAATCAAGAGAGAATAAAATATAGGATGTTATGATGATATTTTATTTTTAGTTGTTTGATAATGAATTTTTTTGACTTTTTGTGTAAAAAGAAGATTTTTTTTGTCATTTAATGGAGAAAGGGGGTTGCTTTTTAAGAAAAATTTAAATTTATGTATTTTTTATATGACCCATTGTCTTATGTTGTCTAGATAATGGAGACTTTACCTTACTTTATTTCATTTCACTCTACATTCAAACATGCTAGTTGAGCCTCACATACGAGGTTCACATGAAATGTCCATGAAATGTATCTCTTGGCAAATCAATTTTCATTAGATCCATTACTTGGAAAAGTAGGTTTGATAGATTGGCTACCAATAACATTTTTTAGGTTTTTAGTGGTGTCGCTCATCAAAGACAAGTATTTTATATTTAGTTAATTTTACAAGTGAAAATTTTACAACATTATTCTCTTATAATTCGTTTAAATGTGGCTCAAAGAATATCATTTAAAACTTTAAGCTATATGCACATTTTCTATTCTTTTACCTATGATGCATCCAGCCCAGCCTTTAATCTTAACCTCTCATGATTTGGCACTTATCTTGATTTGGCAATCATCCGGCTCTTAGTCATTGTTAGATTTGGAAAATAATAAAAGGAAGGAAAGAAAGAAATCATTAAAACTACAAACTCTAGAAGTCCATAGATCAAGGGGTTAGAAAGAAGAAGAACCCTCTTTAAATTTCTAAATCTTAAGTTAATGATAATAGACATAATAATGCTGGATTCATGCGTTTGATTTTTGGATGATTGCCTTTTGGATGTAAATTTTGGTGGATCTTCTTGCTTTTTGTCATCCTCAAGGGGTCCAAGTGAGTCCGGACTCCGGACCCTATGAGTGTCCCACTTTACGATAAATAATCCTATTTACTTCAGCCTCAATCAGACTAAATTTGATAGACGATGTTTTTTATTGGGTTGGAAAATCAAACTCACTTACTCTATTCATACACATGTCCCTGACCAATCAAGAGATGAATTTGAAAACATGTGATGCACATGATGACACCCATTGACCCGTGGGTGTCCAGACCGGGACTCTTTCAGGTCCCCTACAGCCATTTGGAGCTCACACATGCCTTCGCGTGGCACATCAGTTGGGGTGATTTTAAAAGGTTGCAATAACTTAAAAGACCTTCAATAATCACCTGCAAGGCCGGAGAGAAATAAAGAAAGAAAGAAGAAATTAGGCCACATAGTCATCTCCTCTTGATTTGAAATTTCTTACAGCTTACATGCAAGTAACATCATGCATATTTGATTGAGGATACTCCATTACTTGATAGAAGTCCCTGTGAATGTGATAACGTTTCTGCTAGGTGAAAAAGAGTCCCCAATCAGGCATTGGTCCAACAAATATTGGATCTGCTTGTAATTTGGTTCCGGGTTGGATCCACAATTCCTTGCTCGATGGCAGATGGATATTGCCATGTTCCATGATAATACATGTGTAAATGTCTAATATGTGTATACAGGAAAAATCTTAGTATAAAAAGTATCTGGGCCTAGATTTGGCTCAAGTATAGGCCTTTTATTATGGCCCAAGTCCAAATTCAGGGGACAAATTAAAATGGTTGCACTTGCAGGTCTTAAAAACGTCTTGATGCTGTTTTGCATCTTTTAATCATTCACATATTTTCATCTTCTCCCAATCCGCGTTCAAACCTTCCAATTGCCTAATAGCCACTGTCGACCATCATGCATCTAGGCAGGGGCATACCCACATATATGACTTAGGCTCGCCTTCAAAACTTGTATAAAATTATTGGGTTTACCCATGGAATCCAACTACTTATTCCGGTTCGCTTCCGTCAAACAAAAATCCTGAATTTACCAAGGTAAGTCTCATTGGAAGCCAGCATTTTTTTAAGGTAAGACCACAAGGCACCATGGAGCAATGACCTATATACAAAAATGTATCAGTCAGGTTAGAATTACACCCAAGCTGAGCTCAAGTTTAAGGCTAACTCAAGCCAAGCTCAAAACTTGACCAATGTTTTATTATTATTTTTTCTCTACTAGATATTCACCCACACATATCGTATAAGTCCCTCTCCATCAGCGCTATAGCTAGCCAAAATCAATCACTCGGTGTTTCATTGGAGTTATGGAGGTGAGTCCCCTAATTTACTTGAAGTAAGTTGCCTTGCTATTAAACCACCATTGGATTGGCAAGCTCGATCATTTCATTGTTACTAATATTTGCAAGATTCTTAAAATAATCATGGTAAAAAATACTTTCTAAAATAAAAAATTATGAGAAAATGGGGATTTATTTTCTCACCTTTTGCATTTACCTCTCTTTAATCATTCCATAACATTTTATCTCATGGCAACTCTACTAATAAAGTCAAGTGAAGTAAAGTTGATTTTGAAGAAAGAATAAAATATAAATGGGTTATGATGATATTTTATTTTTAGTTGTTTGTTATGAAATTTTCTAGACCTTTTGTATGGGAAAATGAAATTTTTTTTTTTTGTATTTTAGTGGATAAAGATTGTTGATTTTTGACTTTTTTTGAAAAAGATGGAGGAAGTTTTGAATTAAAGTGCTTTTGATGTGACATCTTGTCTGAAAAATAAAGTCTTTATTTGACTTTTATTATGCTAGTAAAGAGCCAAATTAGCCAAGGCATGCTCAGCATTATTTTGGAAATGTTCTGATTTGAAAGTGAACGAAGAAATACTTGCTTGACAAGTATTTTTTCAAAAATAAAATCTAAAAAGAGAGGAGAAAGAGATTTTTTTGTTACATAGAAAGGAAGAGAAAATGTTTGCAAACAAAATAAAAATATCATTCATTATTAAAATGATGCTGAATTTAGACCCAAACTCATTTACTTTTCGAAGTCTAAATAAAGATCCAAATTTAATTTTTAACGAATCTAAACTTCCAAATAATTGGAGAATCTGACCGCACCAAATCACGAGGTATCCAATAATTTTTGACGAACCGAGCTGAGATGGGCTCCATCCGTTTGGAATTTGGATAAGCAAAGCAAAGGTGGAGCCCGCGCTGGTATTTCCCACCAAACAAGTCGTCAAAGCCGGCCTCCTCTCCTCCTATATAGACGACGCCGACTACGCCGCGATCCTCGTTTTATAAGTTACGAACCAAACGAACAAACAAAACGTTAGCTCAAGATCAAAGAAAAGAGCCCAAAAAAGTCTTTCCATTCCCTTCTGTGGAAGTCACGGTCCTTCTACTTCCCCACCCTCTCTTTCTTAGCTCTTCCTTCAATTTGTAGGTGGTTGGTTGGCTTTGATCGAAATCTAATTTGCCCTCAGTGTCCAAAGATTCATTTCATTTCATTTATACAGGTAATGATTTTCCTTTATGATCTTCCTCAACATGATGAATTGTTGAATTCTATTGATTTCTCTATGCTTTTGCGATTAGCCTTCTATATATATATTACTGCAAAAATCTCTGGAGTATTTCGGTAGTATAGCACAGTAGTCTGTAATAATCTGTTTAGTGGTATATGCAGCAGCCTTTCATATTCTTATAATATTCAGCTTCGAGATCACGAACAGAGCTTTAATTATCGTTTAATCGGATCTGCATACAATACTATTCTGTTAGATTTTGATTTGGAATTTGGGAGGGATTGGTATTGTTGGAAATTTGTGGCATGGGTTTGTTTTTTTTTTTTTTTTTTAGGAAATGTTTCATCACATTTGGTTTCCTATTTTTTTTTTTTTTCTAGTTGGGTTTTCTTGTTTGATGGAAATTTTATCTTGAGATGATTTATTTGCGCCCGAACTCGGAAGTTTATGGGATTATTTGACGGCATAATTATGGGTGGATTTTTGGGGCATGTTGTTTCCATTATAATACATAGGAATTGAATACACGGAATTCATATCATAAGTGGATTAAAATGAAGGACGAATTTGAGTTTAAAATAAATGAGCATCAATCAAATAACGTTTCCTTTAAGTGGAAAAGAGAAATGATAAACCAGCCATCACCTTAGTAATCTTTTTTTTTTATTCTCCTTCCCTAAAAGGAAAAGTTATTTGAGGCTAATTTTTTAAAACTCACATTTGATCCTAATTTAAACTACTAGTGTTATAAATTCTATGTATTCAATTCTCATGTATTTTAATGCATACAAACTGGCCCTTGGTGCTTTTTCGCAACATTAATGTTATATCTCTTTGGTGGCATTGTACCTTTCTATTTTTCTCTTCTTCTTTTCGCCCTTGAAGTTGAAGGTATTTCAGTCTGTCTTTGTAGTGTTCATGTGATGTAGAGAATTAAATAATAAGGAAACAATATCGAAAACATAACCCACATAAGAGAGAAGAAGATTTACATGGCTCACTTTGAAAAAGGCTACATTTCCAATGAAGAGGATAATAGCTTAGATGCAATAGCTAAAAATTGAACAAGATATTACAATCATCTGCCCGTGCTCCTAAAAGAATCTCCAAAACAAAATCCTCGTGATTATGTTCTTAAAAATATGCATGAATTAAGTACCCATAAACTTATGGCCTAGAGGTCTTTCTTTTAGTTTTTATTTTTCCCGCAAATTAAGTCAATGCAAAATAGAGTTTCCATCTGATAAGAAATTTAGTCATGATGGTTACCAATGGGAATATTTCCTGAAAAAATCTGGGCCATACAATTCCAATAATCTCCACCTTGGCAATGACTCTATATATGAGGGATTGCATCTAAGTAACATCATGGATGTTCACCAACCACTTTCCCAAATGATACTTGTATAGATTTCAAGTTTTGTCGAAGTAAGCACAGAACAAATTGTTTTCCCAACAAACTTCTCCTCCTGAAATTGTGCATTCAAGATCCTTGCAGCAACTGTAGGACTTCTACTTTTTATGATTATGTGCCAACCTTGTACAAGCTAAAACCGAAGGCAAAAACTAAATTCCAACCAGAGCAAAAGGTGAAAAGCAATTCAAACCTATTACTCTAACACTAAATTATCGTGGCTTTGGTGGGACTTCTAATTATGATTATGAGCCAACCTTGTGTAAGCTAAAACTGCAGGCAAAAACTAAATCCCAACCAGAGCAAAAGATGAAAGCGGAAGCAATTCAAACCTGTAACTCTAATACTACTTTGTTGTGGCTTTGGGACCACTTCGTGCTTTGTAGTTTTGATGTGATATAGAAAACTGCTCTAGAAAAGAGAAAACACTATAATAATACAATACAGTACACACAAGAGGCAAGAAGATTTACATGGCTGAAGGTTATGTCCACAAGTGAATGAAATATCCTTGGAGGCCTTTCTCTTCCAGCAGAAAGAATCACACAAATATAACCTTTTAAATAGAGGCAAAGGAAAATCTTTCTCAAAATAAATCACCCCAAAATAGAGCTTCCATTAGATAATAGTAGGGATCGTGATCTAAAAACAAAAAGGGATAAAAACGAAAATAAAAGACTTGATCCAACAAATCAAGTGCCCGTAACTCTTTAGATCGACTCATACCGAAATTCTTATCAAAATAGGATTGTTCATTTTCTAAATCATCATGTTCTATACTTTCTAAGGTCTTGTGACTCACAGTCAATAAAGGAAATAGTTATAATGTTGTATGCCTGATGAAATCAGTGAGACAACAAAATTAATAAATAAATAAAGTAGGATTTGGATTTACAAATCCTAATATTTATGTCAAAGATGTCATCATTCCCATTTAATAGGCAATTTTCTTTCCAAGTAGGAGGCTTGGAAATTTGCTTGAAGTCAAGATCTATAGAGCTTGTATTGTTCCAGAATTATTGGACATATGAGATTTTGTTGTTCTCCTATCTTTTTCCCCTATCCTGGTTGTTAACACCAAGATATCTGGTCAACTAGGATATCCACCAAGATATCCCACGTGATTTGCAGTTGGCCTATTGTACATGGGCCTGGTGGGCCAGTGGGTCAGCTGGTGTTAACAGACAATAGGATATTTTCTTTCTTTTTTACAGAATAAAACGCTATGATTCGTACTAGACCCTGCATCTGATCATATCTATCCCATACATGATGCGCAGCTACAGGTATAACTTACTTAGAACCGCCTCTAGTCCATGTGTTAACTAAAGACATATGAAGTTCACAATGAAATTTTTGAGATTTGAGAGGATACAGAAAATTCAGGACTACTTTATCAAGCTATTTTCTCTTATATGTTGACACTCATCTGGTCATCCCTATATTTTTTTAATTCTATTTTCAGAGGTTAGGTGCTTTTTATTGCGTTGTATGAATAAAAGAATATTGTTTATGATTATGTCCATATCCTTATGGGTTAGTCAGCACCTTATTTCTGAAACATCATTATATCTTTCTTTCATAGAAAGGGATGCAACAAACTAATCTCTCTCTATTTTTTTCATCAGCATATTATTATCTGTGGCATATGGAAATGATTCTTAACAGTGTGTTCTTTCGATGTTTGGGAGCCATCCTAAGTTGATGCTCAGCAACATGGGACATCCGTTTAATCAAAGTTGCTAACTTATAAAATGTGAGACTCAGATTAGAAAGTAATCCAACATTTCTATCATAATATACTTTCTAGTGATTTCAATGTAACTATAGTTTACATGTCTCTAGTGTGCCTGCAGTTTTCTTTCCTTTAGATTGTGTTATGTCTACTCCTATCATTAATATTATCAGTTACCAATAAAAATCAATGTAACTCTAATTTAATCTTTTTAGGCTTTATGAAGAGCTGTCTTTCACGGCATGCATTACCATATTTTGTATCTTAAATATGAGCAGAAATTATACATGTATATAATTCATATCACTTGTTCACAAGATAATTATACATGTGTATGATGATTTATTAGTAGAGGGAAATATATTTCTATGTTGGAAGTTTCAATTTCATTTGTGAAATTGGAAGCTCAATTCATTTGACATGTGTACTGATGAGTGCCTTTTCTATTTATAGGAAACAAATGTGGTACCAAATCTTGAAGGTGAAACTTGGCAGGTAAGTGTTCATTATTCAGCAGCTTCCTATCAAATATGTTCTGAGAAATTGTAATGTTAGTGTTGGCAATGATACTAGCCTGCAATTCAGAATCAAAGGCTACACTATTATGTTACAATCCCTAAAACAGACCTGTGTGGAAAGTTATCCATCACAAACATGGTATAAATGCATTCCATTTGTGTACCCTACTGTGCAAGGAAATAAATCTTGGCTTTGGTTGGAGATTTGCCTACTGGCAAAACCAAGCCAACCTTTGCTAAATTACATGGGAAATGAGACTAAATTATGAAATGGTATATTCTTTTTTTTTTTTTCGATAACGATAAGAGCTTATATTAAAGAAATGAGAGAAATCATGAAAAGATATTAGTTGTTAACCTAGATATAGGGGGAGACAATTAGTAAGCATAAATGATCAAGTTGATCTGTATGCAACTAATTTTGTTCAAATTCATTTGTCTGGATCGAGAGAACTCATGAGAAAATACCAAGTATTTTTGCAGTACTACTTTAAAAAAATAAAGATCCATGTATTAAGGCTAACACTCATCGATGTTCCCCAAAAACCATCGACCAATGATATTTCCTAATTTTACATTCTGCAGGCCAAGATGTTTGAGACTTAAAGTACTTCATTTTAAAACCCCTCAAATGATTCTTAATTCAATTTTCCTCTTTGTTGATCCACACTCATTTTCATGTTTTAATCATTGATTGAGTTCTCAAGTTTTCGTTCTCCTCACATGGCAGCTATGCAGGCTTTTTGGTCCCCACCTTTAATTTAGGGGGGCACTCTTTGTGGATGGCAGGGATTTAAAATCCCTCACCACGACTTTATAGGTGGAAATTTTGCTGAGTTCTCAAAATCAGAAAATCCTAAGGGCCTGTTTCTTTAGCAAATTTTTGACGGAAATTTAAGATGTTTAGAATTTATAGACATGATGTAATGGCTTGTCCCCTTGGCATTTGCAAATGTCATATTTCTTTGCTAGAATTCCAAATTCCTGCCACCTAAAAAGTAACTTTTAACCTTTAGAATTCTCAGAATTCCAGTCTCCTTGGCATTTGCAAATCCTCCACCGAAGATGAGGATTCAAGAATTCCACCCAAGGGAACAGCTTTTGCAAATTCTCCAAACATGAATCCCTCGAATTCAAATAAACAGGCCCATATTCCAATCTGCTACTACTGATGGATGAGAAATGGAATGCCAGTACTATGTCTTTGCTATTATTCATTTAAAATGTGTCAAATAAATCACTCTCTTCAACTATTTGAGTGGACAAATCTTTTCAAAACTGGTTGAATCCAATCTCATTTTCTTTTGAATACCTCTAATCTATTTCATTTGTGATCAAAACTGAATTAAGGGTATGGAATAAATACCTACCAATGATAGTAACCATCCAGCACTTCATGGTTTTAATACTGGACTTTTCAAAAAAAAGAAATGGTTTTAAAACTTGTCTCATACATAACGTGCAGATAAATGCATATTGGTTTGGGTGGTCAGTGCTACCAAATTGTATCAACTATCCAATACGCTACTAAAAATTTAAACTCTTATATATGTTTATAGCTACATCTAAAGCACCCTAAAACTCATCAAGAATAATTTTCTTTCAAATTCAAAAGAAGGGACAAAATAAAACAATTAAAAGCTTGAAATAACATATCAGCCATTACATTATGGTTCTCATCACTCACCATTATGTGTCTAAAACATTTCCAAACTTTCCTTGAAAATGTATTCCATTTAATGTTCCTTTTTGGCATCCCTCAAGCTGTGTAGAGCTAGATAAATCACTGTGTTTTATTTGCTACATTGGTCCATCAATATAGTGGACCATATGATGGATGGTTAGGCTCAATTGATCAAGCAACCACTTCATGCATTGGAAGTGATGGATTGAAGAAAATAGTGACCGTGGTCCTAAAACAGGGTTTCTTAGCCCATAATGGCCAGTACCAAACTGGTATGTAATGGCTTAATATACCAACCCAATCCCTTATAATGGTTTCCTTCATTTACGTTTGAGTTTGAAAATCATTTTAGTGAAACTCTAGAAAATGAAAGACTTGAAAGTTTCCATTCTTAAGAACTTTTTAAATGTTTTAGATGTAAATAATTGTAAAAATACCATTATATATAATAAAGCTTCTTTATATTTTATAGGTGTTCTATATTTTGGACCGTTATACTCAGCATAACAATAGCAGTGACAGCCATACTGGCATCTAACGGGCAAAATTGTTATCCAGTGAATGCTATTTTGAACCATCATCCAATTGGTGGTCGTCTGATCATTTACAGCTAATAAGATGTCAACGCTCCAACTTCAAGAGATGAAACTAGATGATCAATATAATCAAATCAGCATGATTTTTGGACTACACTATGCCCACATTATATCTGCAATTTGAATAGTCTGGTCTGATGCATGTATTGCCAGAAGATTTTTTGGAGGAATACTAACATCAGAACGCAATCATTAAATTGAATTTGAATCACTCTCCTTTCTTGAAGAAATGAAATGTGAGGCCATAGTTGTGGGCACATGCTTGGGCTTGATATTGCAAATGCATATGCTATCTTGTTGTGACTCAAAGGCTTGAGATTTTGTAAAAAATCATTAACATCTTAGGCCTTATTGCTTTCCTATGGCATGGTTTTTAGGTTTTGGTGTATCCAAGTGTTGGTTAGTGCCCATTGTTGTTTTTTTCCCTTTTAAATAAAATTCTCTTGTCAAATCATGATAAATAGAACTTGCAACTAAATATGCAATTTTATTTTAATTCTTTGTTATTTTCTTATGCTATAATCTACACCAATCTCAAATTCAGAAAGGAGTGTGTTGGTTGAGTGTTCTCAAAATTATATTGGTAAGTGATATATATCATGTTGTTTGATGCAGCTTCTTGGAGGCTGGCAGATGCATTAAAGACATTGTCTTAAGAGATGAATCTTCTTCATTGCAGATGGAAAAGAGTACTTCATTTTCCCCTACCACTTGTCTAACTTTCACTACTTATAATATAACATATTTTTGTGAATTTAGTTGTTTATCTTGATTTTTTTTTCATGTGATGGTCAAATAGGTTTTTCTTTTACTCTTGTACACAATCAGTGGTTTGAGCATTTGAATACGAAGGTATAGAAATAAGAGAGTTAAATTTGACTACAAGTGTATAAGATTTTGTGTGCATGTGTGCAGAAGCGTGTGAAAAATTGCAATCGACAATCAAGCCACACACAAGGAAAGAGAGAAATCAACTGATTTACGTGGTCCGGCAAGAGCGCCTACAGAAAGAAACTTGACTTTCCTTGGTTCTCCCCTCTCTCTTAGGTTTAGGGTTATAGATTACATCATATATATAATCTTCGCTTTCTTGGCCCTTAAGAATGCCTTTCTTAGCCAAAAAAAAAAAAAAAGGCCCGGTACAATTTACCAAAATAACCATGACCCTGAACCCACTTGGTTTGGATGATTGGCCAACAGTCCCCCTCTTCAAACCATGGGGAAGAAGCCTTGAACCCCCCTCACTGGGAGTTCAATCTTGCCAACTCTTAGCACAACTCCAATTTTCTTTTAGACATGACCTTTGTCATCATGTAAGAAGGATTTTTGTTGGTTTGAATCTTCTTAAGCTTCATGAGATTTTTGTCGATGACCTCACAAATACAATCGTATCTCACATCAACGTGCTTCGTGCGAGCATGGTATGTAGCATTCTTGTCAAGATCAATAACACTCTTATTATTACAATAGACTTCATACTCTCCTTGCTTCAAACTTAACTCCTAAAGAAACCTCTTTAACCAAAGTATCCCCTTCCCAGCCTCGTTAGTAGCTATGTATTCCACTTTGGTCGTAGACAACCTTGTAGACTTCTGTAACTTAGACTATCAAGAAATAACTTCCCTTACAAGAGTGAACAAATACACAGAAGTCGACAGCCTACAATCATGATTGCCTGCCATATCAGCATCTGTAAGGCCTTCTAACACTGGTTTTTAGCCTCTGAAATACAAGCACGACTTGGAAGTACCTCCCAAATACTTGAAGATCCACTTCACTGCTTCCCAATGCTCTTTTTTTTTTTGTGTCAGAAAGATATCTACTCACTAAATCCATTACTTGAGAAATATTTGGCTGTGCACACACCATAGCATACATAAGACTCCCCACTATGGAGGAGTATGGAATAGATTCCACATGTTCCTTTCCTTCTTCTGTAGTAGGAGTGTAGGACACAATCTTTTACTGAGCTTGAAGTGATTGGCTAGAGGCATGCAAACTGGCTTAGTATTCTTCATGTTGAATCTTTCTAAACCTATTCAACATACTTGTCCTGTGACAGCTTTAGCTTCTTGCCATTCCCGTCATTACGTATCTGCATGCACAATATTTGACGTGCAGGGCCCAAGTCCTTCATGTCAAAAGACTTTGACATCTCCTCTTTTAGCTTACCAATCACCTCACTATTTGTCCAACTATCAACATATCATTTACATATAACAAAAGGATAATACGTTTGCCTCCAGCAAACTTACAAACATAAATACATTAATTTGAAGCTGTCCTCTTGTACCCGTGGCTCACCATGAATGAATAAAACTTCTTGTACCACTGTCTTGGCGCTTGCTTCAGCCCGTAGAGACTCTTTTTCAACCTGTAAACCAACTGTTCTTTTCCTTTCACCTCAAATCCTTTCAGTTGAGACATGTAGATTTCTTCATCTAAATCACCCTAAAGACACGTAGTCTTCACATCCATTTGTTCAAGCTCAAGTCTATGCTGGTTATTATTAGATCTAAGGTAATTCTGACAAAAGTCATCTTCACAATTGGAGAGATTATCTCATCGAAGTTAATTCCCTTCTTCTGCACAAAGCCTTTAACCACTAACCATGCTTTGTGTTTCATCAGTTTTTTACTATTATCTTTCTTGAGCTTGAACACCATCTGTTCTTCAAGACTTTTCTCCCTTTAGGAAGTTGTACCATCTCATAATTATTGTTCTTCTCCAAAGAACTCATCTCTTCTTGCATGGTTTTTATTCAGTTATCCTTATCTTCATGAGTTTTTGCTTCTTGGAAGCTCTCTGGCTCCCCTTCATCAGTAAGCAAAATATATTCAGATGCAGGATACTGAGTTGGTGATTGGCGCTCTCGAGTAGACCTCCTAACTTGAGGTTTTGTGGTTTCTGGCTGGGGAGACGACTCCTCCTGCTCAACACCCTCTTCACTTGGCAACCCTTGTGCCTCATCAATATCCGGAACATCTTACACACATTCTCTATCTATAGTTTGCACTGGAGAAGGATTAGGTGTAAGGCCAACCACTCCATCAACTCCTTCTTAGACTTATCATTTTTTTCAACATTTGCAAAGAACTGGTCATCATGAAAAACCACATCCCTACTTTTAATAATCTCTCTTCTTTTGATTGCATAACCTGTAGCCAAACTCTTCTCCACCATAGCCAACAAAGATACAAGATATTGCCTTATCATCTAGTTTTGATCGCTACTCCTTTGGTCCATGTACAAAAGACTTGCACCCAAACATCTTCAAATGAGAGTAAAAAAGCATCTTTTTTTGTCCATATCCTCTCCAGAAGATCAAAATCCAAAGTAATTGAAAGAGACCTGTTAATCAGGTAATAGGCAGTACGAATAGTTTCACCCCAAAATGGCTTGGGTAACTGTGCCATTCTCATCATGTATCTCATCCTTTCAACAATAGTGCGGTTCATTCTCTCTGTTACACCATCGTGTCGTGGAGTACCAATAACTGTCTTTTCATGTTTAATACCATGCTTCTAACAATAGCTTTTAAATTGGTTGGATGTGTACTCTCCACCATTATATGTGCGGAGACACTTCAAGAGCTTTCGTGTCTCTTTTTCAACAATGACATGAAACCGCTGAAAAATCTGGAACATCTCGTCCTTCGATTTCAACACATAAACCCAAACATACATCATAAAAAAATGTGACAAAATAGTTGTTTCCACCCAAAGATTCTACCTCCTTGGGACCACATACATAAGAGTACCAAATCTAGCACTACAGACTTTTAACTTTTTTTTTTTTTGAATGGTACTTTAACTTTGATGTTTTACTAAAAGAAACCTTATGATGTTCACTACACAAGTAATAATCACAGGGGTCAATGGATGTACCTTTGGATTAAAGAATTACATCATTCTTTGCCAATGATTGCAGTCCTTTTTCACTCATATGTCCCAGCCTCTTGTGCCACAAATTTGGAGAGGAATTGTCTTCAACAATATTTAACACACTTTTACACAGCTTTACATGTTTCTTGTAGTGCATATTACACGCCTTACCTCTCGCAATAACAAGAGACCCTCTTGTGAATTTCCATCTGCCATTTTCGAAGTGACTTTCATAACCTATACGGTCTTGGAAATCAAATTCAATTGCAGATCAGGAACATGTCACACATCTTTCAGCATCATTGTGCAACCAACATCGGTTTGTATGTGGACATCATTGATCCCAACAATCTTCGAATGACTTGTGTTGTCCATCTTCACAGTACTAAAGTCTCATGCTTGGTACATCATGAACATCTCCCTACTAGAAGTAGCATGGTAGGATGCCGCTGTGTCAACAAATCACTCGACCTGATCATCTGCAACACTTAAAACACTCTTCATCTTCATTGGCTAGAATTGTCACTTCATGATCTAAAGTAGCCGTAGTGTTCTTATTGTTGGCTTCCTTTTGTTTCTTCTTCCAAGCAAAGCAATTCTTCTTAATGTGGCCTTCATTGCCATAGTGAATCATTTTCCAGACTTTTTCCTAGTATGTGATTTACCTTATCTGCCACGACTACCCTTTGGCCCTTTACTCTCACTCTTCCCCCTTTTCTTAGTGATTTGTGCATTATCTATCCTCAGTTTTTCTTCTTGTTTCTTCATGTAATAAACTGCTAGTAACTTGACTCATCGACAACACACCATTTGGAGTAGAATTGCTCACAGAAACAACCAATGTTTCCCATGTATCTAGCAAAGAGAAGCAAAAGAGCTTGCATCTCATCTTTAAGGACCATTTTCATTGTGGCTAACTGGTTCGCAACACTTTGGAACTAATTTATGTGATCTTCAATGAGACCACCCTCGAATTTCATACTTACAAGCTTTCTGATTAAAAAGGTTTGGTTCACCACTTTCTTTTTTTCAAATCTTTCTTCTAACTTTTTCCAAAGGGTACACACATTGGTTTTGTTTGACACATGATGGAATATGTTGTTGTTATCCACCCATTGTTTGATGTGACCAATTGCCTTTCTATGGATTTTTCTTCTAATCTGCATCAAACATGTCTTTTGGTCGGGCTTCATCCTCTTCAATGGGATCATAGAGATCCTTACAATAAAGAATGTCTTCCATCTTAGGTTTCCAAATCAACCAATTTGTTTTTGCGATCAGACCGTGGACTCCTTTGTTGGTCTGTTGGTTGACCGTGGACTCTCTCTCTCTCTCTCTCTCTCTCTCTCTCGTTTTTGTAACAAGAAACAAAAACCTTCTCTCTTCACAGAAAAAAACAAGGGACTTTTGCCTCTTTTCTATTCTTAGTTACAAAAGGAAAAAAGAACCTCCTTTTGTTACTATAGTCAGCACACTGAGAAACCTAATGGCAACCTCCTTTCTTTCTTTTTCTTTTTATATTATCCTCTCTCTCCTTTTGTCAAAAGACAAGACTTTCTTTCTCTTTTGTCTTCACTAAAAGACAAAACACCTATCTTTTTGTCACGTCCTTTCCTTTGACCAAGAGAACCAAGAGAGAGATACTCTCTTTCCTTCTATAACACAAACAGAGGATGGGCTAGACCGGATCTTTTTTCCCCCGCTGGTACAGTGTAGCAAACCAAGTTCCTGGTTCATAACTAGTGATAAACCGAGCCTTTTGCAAGATTCAATCCGTCGAATCTCCGTCAATCGCACAGCACAACCCATGAGCAATCTCAACGTAGACGCTCTGATACCACTGTTGTGCGCATGTGTGCGGAATCGTGAAAACTTGCAATCAGCATTCAAGCCACACAAGGAAGAGAGAAAATCACACAGATTTGCATGGTTCGGCAAGAGTGCCTACATCCACGGGAAAGAAACTCGACTTTCCTTGGTTCACCACTCTCTATTAGGTTTGGGGTTATATATATATATATAATCTTCCCAAGAAAGCCTTTCTTAGCCCCCAAGAAAGCCCGATACAATTAGCAGAGTACCCATGACCTTGAACCCACTTGGGCTGGACTCTTGGCCAACATGAGATGTATTCTAAGTCTGGATATAGCCTCCATTTATAACCTTCAAAATAAAGGGAATACAAAGGATTTTTTTTTTATATATATCATGTGGTAATATATGAATAAATCGTACAAAGAACTGAAACTTTTTGATACCTTGGCTTGGTAATTAATGAGGATGGAGAGATTAAGGAAGAAGTTGAACATAGGATAAAAGAGGGATGGTTGAAGTGGATACTTTCTTCTGGAATGATTTGTGATGACGCATGCCAACAAGATTGACAAAAAAATTTTACAAGACAACGATTAGACCAACTATGACTTATGGAGCAAACTATTGGCCAATCAAGAAGCATCACATACACAAAATGAGTGTATCAGATAAGAGAATGTTAAGGAGATGTGTGGTAAAACTAGGAAGGATAAAATAAGAAATGAGTGCTTTCGAGAGCATTTAAGGGTAGCACGAATTGTTGATAAAATAAAAGAAACCCATTTGAGATGGTTTGGACATGTCCAACATAGGCTAACAACGGCACCGGTGAGGAAAACTTTTACTATGCAGATTTAAGGCCCACTAAGGGGAAGAGGTAGTAACAGTAGACCTGAAGAGGTGCAACCTATCCTAGGATTTGGCTCGGGATAGATCGGAATAGAGAAACATAATTGATGTAGCCGACCCTAACATAGTTGGGACAAGGCTGCGATGATGATGATGATGATGATATCATGTGGTAATAACTAATAAGAGATCTAGTCCTATTCACTCCTATGTTTGAGGAAGTTACACTAGGTCCATACATGTGTGAGGACCACACCACACGTGACTTCTAAATGCACAACTCAATCAAGAGCACGGCTTTACTCTAGGAAATTCAGCATTCACTACCATATTAGTAACTGTAGTCCCTACTTTTGGCTATATCCCTTGTCCCATCAATCCTAAAACAATAATATTGGTTGGCTTTCACATTTAATATATAGAGTAATGGTCTTGTAAAGACGGTCCTTACAGCTTACAGTAAGCCCTCTGATTTTCATTGATCCAATGGTTCCTAGGAGTCCTTACTGTAAGCTGTAACGGGACTATTACTCCAATATATATAATTAGCATAACTCTTCTAGATGAAAATATGGGTACTTCAATAAATAATTACACTCATTTCTGCTTGGTTGAATTAAAAATTGAGCACATCCAAGGGTAAAGCTGGGAGTGTAGTTAGTTTGGAAAAAGCTACAAACACCAAGGCACTTCACGAACCTTATAAAGAATCTCATGGATGCCCTTTAGAAATATCAACCAGTGTTCCTTAACTACACATTCTGCTTTCATGCTCGATAAAGTAGAATGACAATCATGTAGTCACCTTATTCTCGGATTGAAGGATGCAAGTATTATGAGGTTTCATTACAACTCTCAAGTATAATCATTTAATAAAATATTCTCCCTATGGTTGTTCCCAATTTTGAGATTGTTGAATAATTGGGACTCCTCTTCAAATTCTAAATAGCTTAACCAAATCCCTGTTTGTAGGTACTTTCTCGGGGAAGTTGACCCGTTCTTTTCCTAGTATCTGAGTCGGGGACTCCTCTTTCTTTTCTTTTTTTTTCCAATGGATTTGAGTGTTATGGGGCTCACTAATACATCAAGAACACGTAGAACAATTAGAAGGTGCTTATTGTTGCAACCACTTCTTTGCAGATTCAAGCCATTACCTAGGTAAAAAATGGGGCTCACCAATATCAACCAATATGAATAAGAACACTGGTCACAAAATAGGCGACTTTCATCAGATATTTGTCCATAAAAACGTACTTTGTGAACCCTAGTATCCACTCAAAAAGAAAAAAGAAGTATCAATGATTACTATTCTAATATTTTTCTACATATGGGTTATGGATAAAAAATAATCACACCTTAGCATTGGAGACATGCTTTTTACCATATTCTAACTTACATTTTATGATTTTTTTTCCTGCTTGGAAGGACTTGAACTCACATTCTAACCTCCTAAAGGAGGCATTTGGTGGAGCTTTACCTGGGGACCAAATATGAGCTGCACCATATGATTATCATCACCATGATTGAAGCCTTCCTTATCCCATCTATCTGATGTCAGCTTATATTATCCTCGTGAATTGATCATCAATATGTTGACCAATACAGAGATTTAAACCAATGGTCAAGATGCCCATCAAGTTGGAAATAGCATGAGCATTGTGTTTTTCTTCTCCAACTATTCTCTCCTTTCTTTTAATTGCTTAATGCTGTTTTAGATATTTGTTGAATATGTAGTTTTAATTTTCATTTACTATCCATGTAACTATGTTAAATTTGCATTTACTTTCCATGTAACTATGTTAATGAGTGTCCTTCTATTGACTTGAGTAATTCCTGTGCATTTAATGGCAATTCATTTTTATTTTTTCATTCTCCATTCTTGAAATGCCATCCTATCCGCAAAATAATCAATTTGGAATGTCGCTTGTTTTTATATCTGGGAACTAAGGATTAAGGAAGAACATTACCCATTTGTTATGATATAAGCACAATACCTGGAAGAAGATTTAAGGTGTGGTTTATGTCCATTGTAGGACATCCGTTGGAAAGTAAGGACCATGAAGTACGGTATGCCCTCATCAGAGATGTAGAAGAGTTAAAGGGTGGTTTGTATGATAAACCCCTTCCATGCTTTGGCTGTGGGATTGGATGGTTTTCGTGAGTCTCTCTCTCTCTTCTCTCTCTCTCTCTCTCTCTCTCTCTCTCTCTCTCTCTCTCTCTCTCTCTCTCTCTCTCTCTCTCTCTCTCTCTCTCTCAATATCTGAAAATGTGGTTGCACATATTTACAGATTTTTGCTAGGATTTGTTTTCCCTTTGATGTGGTGCTATGGCACAATTCTGTACTTTGGGAACTACTACCGCAAGGATCCAAGGGAGCGAGCAGGCCTTGCAGCATCGGCAATTGCTGTAAGTACATGGATAGCAATATAATATCAAGAGTCTTAGAGTTGACTTGGGCCTTTGGCTCATCTTTTTTGGGAAATTTCTGCACACTAGGAAAATTGCAACTGGCATGGAGTTGGCCTCATGCAACATGGCCCGCCCACAAGCAATGCCATGTCGGTGGGCCCCTACTGCATGAGGGTTATATCAGTCCTCAGTCTCTTTTTATACTTGTATAATGTTTACGAACTATAACTAATAGGTACTCCGAAACACCAATATCAAATGAGAACATGGCAAAATTATCTGAAAAACTGAAGGACACTCAGTTAGCTTCGTTAGCTGTTTACGCCCTCCAGAACACCAGAAAAATGAGATGCAGCTGAATGAAGACGTACTCCTGCTGTTCAGTTTACATCGACATTATCAGCATTAGCACACGTACGAACTATTAAATGACCCTGGGCATGCACCTATTACCAAACATGTGGAATAAGATCAAGAATCTGACTTCAGTACTGCCCAATTACAAATTTGAAACCAATGTTAAGTGGTTAGGAATCATACAGTGGCATGAAAAGAACCAAATATTTATAAGTATTAACATCAAGTAGCAAAATCACATTTTAGCTTGTGATATCATTCTGTTTTTGGACAATATGTAGTAGTTTGGCTATATATGCAGGCAAGAATTCTTTCCTTGTCTGTGAAAAAGATTGGTATGGGAATGTGTAGTAAGCACATCACTGTCTTCCATTCTAAGAAAAGAAGAAAGAATTCTATGACCTATGACCGTCGTAGTTTCTTTTGATTGGTAATTGCTATAAATGTTTTTTCTTTAAGTTTCTTTTGATTGGTTTTAAACATTGAGTTTGAATTTCACTGAATTGCTGATTATCCCATTAACAGAAAGCAAGTGGTTTGTATGGCAGGCATTGATTTGTTCAGTTGCAGTACTGATTACAATAGCAGCTTTTGCATTTTAAGTCTCAAAGTCACACTGCTACAATCCCTTTGCATGCCTCTCACTTGGGAAAAGGATTCAGAAATGGAGTAATTAATTGGAAAATTTTCATCATCTGATGATCTTAGCTATACATAATGGAGATAGGTCTCATGCACATTTTGTACAGAATACAGGTTTATCTATGGTGAGAAGGCGATATTGTTCAGTGTTTCAAGTGTGTAACAATTGTAGAGTTTATCAACTTAAACACCAATGTCCACAATAACTTCCATTGATGACTTGATAAGATTTGCATAAAAGTATACCTATATTTTTCTTCTTTGAAGGCTTCAATTTTTATCCTTCCTTTCTTAATGAAATCATTTGTTACAGACCCAAATATTGCAAAAAAAGTACACATGGTTTCTCGCTTATGGTATCATCTCATATTCCATTCAGTGCCATGTGCCTGTCCCACGCCCAGATAAGAGGAAGGTTGCATGAGATTGGCAATAGGCTTTAGAAACTTGCTACACTTCATTATGAGTTTCGCATTTTTTTTCAAGCTTAAAATTGATGGCATAAGATAAAGTTGAAAAAGTTTTTCAAGTCCGATGAGTTGAAGATAGCACATTAAAGATGAAAATTTTAAATTGCAGCTTTTAGTGGGCCTGTAAGTAGAGAACTAAGAAGATGGGTTGGTAAAAATGAAAATAACATGGTGCTTCAATGGATCCAAGAATAAATACCATACAAAATTAAACAGTTTGAATTTGAAATGACAAATAGGATCAACAGATGGGGAAGTGGACACAAATGAATTAGAACTTAATTTTGTAATTAGAAGTAAAAAAAAAAAAAAACTGTTATCTTTATAGTTGAACGTCCTTTTTTTAGTTTTTGTGTCATTTCCTATGAACATATATATGTCCAAGGAGTTAGTTGAAAATCCTTGGTTGTAATAAATTCCTTCCTATTGATGTTTGGAATAAGGGGAGTTCTATTTGTACCACAAATCTTTCTCTCCCCACCACACTAGAAAACAAAAGAGGTAATTTTTTCCTAAACTACCCCTCCCTCCTCCTCCTCCTCCTCCTCCTCCCTCTCCCTCCTTCCTCTTCCCTTCCTCCCTCTCCCACCCTCCACCCTCTTCCGTCATCTCGCCCCCCCAGTCTCTGGCGGCCGGGGCTCCCCCCGCCTCTCCCTCTTTCTCCCTCCCTCTCCTTCTATTTTCTTTCCATGTTCTCCTTCTCTCCTTTCCTCTTCTTCCTTCTCCTTCCCTCCCCTACTCTTCTTCTCCCTCCCCCTCCCCCTCAGTTGCCGGCAAGGAGGGAGATCGGGGTGCAGCAGACGGAAACCGATCTTCCACCTGCTGCAGCCCGATCTCCCTCCTTGTCGGCGACGGGGAGGGGGAGGGTGAGGGAGAAGAAGAGTAAGGGAGGAAGGAGAGGGAAGAAGAAGGGAGAAGAGGGAAAGAAAATAGAAGGGGAGGGAGGAAGAAAAAGGGAGGGAGACCGGCCAGCCGACTGGGGCTTCCGCCGCAGGCTGCCGGCCGGGGCTCCCTCCCCGCTGGAGACGCGGGGGGGTGGAGGGTGGGAGAGGGAGGAAGGGAAGAGGAGGGAGGGGTAGTTTAGGGAAACTTTTTTTTTTTTTATACGGTGGGAAGAGGAGTTGTTAAGGTGCCAATAGAACTCCCTTTGGAATAAGTAGTCTCAGTTATTGAAAATAAATTTATAATTGGTTTGAATAATAGCTTCTTTGATATTCAATTGATGTCATAACTTTCTTAGCACCTCCATATTGAGACACTCAGATTTCCGAGTGTGACAAGGGATGGAATATATTCATCTTGAACAGTCCGGATTATCCCTATGTCGAGCCCATGATAGTGTTGTACATTTTACGTGTACCAACAGGGATAATTATAATAAGTAAAAATGTAAAAATCTCCAGTGGCCTCACTTATTAGGAAATCTGAATAGCCCGAAAATTTATTTTTTATTTTATAGAATAGGGATGAGGTTTTATTCAAGAGGATTTTACCAAAAAAATCCTTCAAGACTTCTTAAAAGCTAAAAGCACCATCAACTTCTCATAAAGACCACAGTAGTCCCAAAGGCCCTGTTGGGTATTTTTTTTAACTTTTAGCGATGAGCGGGGATATCGCAGTTCATTCTAAGTAAATGAGCGGGGATATCCCCGTTCATCGTTCATTACTACTTAAAAGACTGTCGAACTCCCTTTTCCCCTTTGCTTTTTCTGGGTTCCGGACGAATCTCTACAGCATCTCTTCCACATTACCTTGCTTTATGGGAGAATCATATTCTTGAATCTTTTAAGTAGAAAGGTTGGAGGCTCCATTAAAGAGGTTGGTAGTATAGATTTACCTTTTTTACATTTGATTAAACCTAGAAGCACAATCTCCACATGTGTTTTTCTTTTACCCAAAAGTTGATATTTGGAAGTACTCATTAAAGCTTCCATCTCCTTGATGGATAATTAATATTTACTCCATGGGTAGTCCACAATAACTTTCTTATGATTAAAAGACCATATTTCAGTAAGACAAATGGGCATTGGTTTTGAATGTAATAGAAGATTATAGAATTGGGCATCATCAGCTTTTGCTTACATAGAAATGGTTGGATATGGGTATCTGGGAAGGGCACTGACATAGAAGTGGTTAAGCTTTGAAAATAGTTTTGTTATTATATCAGTTACATACACATGGGCATTAGCTCAATAAGGAATGAACATCCGGTCATAATTCCTCAGATGAGAGATACAAATGGATAAGGGATCACATGTGTATGTTATATTGGTTAAATATAATTTTCAATGGCCATTGCCAATACCACTTTGACCAACCACGTTATGGAGTGCTGAAGATTTGCTTCCAAAGCATTAAAAAAATTAGGCAGTCATATCTCTTTGTCCATCTATTGATATAGTAATACAATTCATTTAATATTCTTTTATAATAATGGATGGAGACCATATTGTAACATTTTTTGTCATAGGAATCCATGTCATTGTTTATATTTGTTATTGGTGTTAAACCCATTTGAAGCATTTTTTATTGAATGTTAGGATGTCAGACAATGAAGTGTTGGTCATCTTCCACTATGATGGAGAGTTTGATTTTGATATTAACCGTCCGACCTACAAAGGTGGAAAAGATTAGGTATTTACCTACCGACATAAGTTACAACTATTTGCGAGACGTTGCACTTGAAGTATCTAAGTGGGAAGCACTCAGTGACATGCCAGCTTTACAGTACCTTTATCACGATGGATTTGCATTCTCATTGATTACCCTAGAAGAGGATGATGATATTAAGGTAATGTTTAGAGCATTGGAAAACAATACGAATGGTTTGTATTTATATGTTAGTAAAGGAACAAATCCAGCAGCTAGCAACAGAGAAGAAAAACCTATGTAAGTGAGTTTCTTCTATTTATTTAATGTAAGTCGAGTTTTTAATACAATTTCTTACAATTTCATTTGTTATGAATTGAAAGGTTGCAACGTACGCCTTTGCATGGTCCAAGCGAAGACAATTCTTGTGCGTTGAGGGAGAAACACAAAGAGAAAGAGGTAGTACAATGCAACTCCTGTCCAAGAATTTCCGACAGTCAACCTTCATGAAGATAATGATATTGAGTTCTCGGGAGCACCCAATCATGTTGTCATTGATCAAAGTATAGGAGCTTATCATGTCGTTGATGAAATAATGTATGATCCAAACGTTGAAGATGAGATAGCGTCTGATAGATGTGAACTTGAACAAGTGGGTAGAAATACAACAACTGTTTCCAACAAAGAACAAAATCAAGCTGCCAAAAATAAAAATCTGGAGGATTCATACAAAGCCGTGGATGTTAATATTGAGGACACAATGGTTCCTGAAGAGTACTTGATTGAAACGTATCAAAATTCTGCACGGGATATGTGGATAGGGCGGAAGTTTTCAGATCGTGACACATTCAGAAGAACGTTGGCGAAGTTTGCAATTTACAATAATTTCAGTCTGAAGCACTTGAAGACCAATCGCACTAATGTTACGGCACGTTGCAGTGGTCAGAGTTGCCCTTGGCGTATTCATGCATCCATTATTGAATCTGGGCCACAGTTCCAAGTCCGTACATATAACTCTAACCATTGTTGCTCTAAACCGATGTTGGCAATGGCACATCGACAAGCTTCTTCAGAGCTAATTGCAGAGTACATAATGGATAGAGTCCGATCCAATAATGATTGACACCGAAAGAGATTATTAATGATTTTCAAATGGAGTTTGGTTGTCGTATTACTTACAGAAAGGCTCATAAAGCGAAAGACATTGCCCTTCGATTGATCCGTGGATCATATGAGGAGTCATTCCAAAATCTTCCTCTTTATTGTAAAGAATTGCAGATGATGAATCCTGGTACGATTACAAATATTGAAATAAATGATGATGATACTTTTAAGAGGTTCTTTTGGTCTTTCGGCCCGTGCATTCGATCTTTTCAGACTTCATTGAGGCCAGTGATTGCAGTTGATGGTTCACATTTACGTGGCAAATATCCTGGTGTATTATTAGTGGCTGTGACGTATGATGCGGATCAAAAATTATTTCCCATTGCCTTTGCCTTTGCAGAAGCCGAGCGTCGTGAGAGTTGGGAGTGGTTTTTTGCAAATCTAAGCTTGGCATTGGGCGAGCCTATGAATTTGACCGTTGTCTCTGACCGAATGAAAGGTCTCATTCCTGCGCTGATGAACATCATTCCTAGTGCAAGGCACTGCTTTTGTTGTCGTCATATAGCTGAAAATATCAAAAGCAACTTCAAAGATGGTGCTATTGTCCGAAAATTCTGGTGTGCTGCAAAGGCTTACAGACCCTGTGAGTACGAGGCATTTTTAAATGATATCCGGGATGTTGACGTTTCAGCATACAACTACATCAAGGCAATTGGAAAAGAGCATTGGTCAAATGCATTTGTAGAAGGGCGTCGTTATGATATGCTCACCAGCAACGCCGCTGAATGCACAAATAGCCTACTTAAAGACACCAGAATGCTACCTGTAACAAAGCAGGTAGAGGAAATTCGTGCGAAACTGATGGAGTTCTACCAAAGGCGCAGTCTATATTCAGAAACTATTAATTCTCGGTTAACTCCTTACGCAGAACGGATTCTTAGTCAAGGGTTCGAGGAATCTCGCAGACTTCATGTCCGTGTTGCTGGACTTGTTGAATTCCAGGTTCAATCAACAGAATTCATTGATGTAGTACATCTCGATCAAAGAGTATGCACATGTCGCCAATGGCAAATATTGGGTATCCCGTGCTCGCACGCAATAGCCGCAATGCAGCTGAGAAACAAGTGTCCGTATGACTTCTGTGAGCATTGGTTCCTGACAGAAACCTATCGACTCACGTACAATGAGGTTTTGCATGCTACTCGAGATATAAGACAATGGGATCATACGCCAGTTGAAATTGTTTTGCCTCCACATGCATCCAAGCAACCTGGGCGACAAAAAAAAAATAGAATTCGCACAGAGGATAGGGACAGGCAGCGTAGGCAAGTAACATGTTCTAACTGTAAAGAGAAGGGACACAACCGACAGAGATGTCGCAATCCACCAGTGCAGTAGTATTTTGAATATGAAAATTACCTAGCACGTGTCTTATTTTGTGTGATATTCTGATATTCTAATGTAGGAAAGTAACATGTCTCAAACTGTATAGAGAGATGGAATATGTTCAGAGATGTCATAATCCACTTAGCATATATTTTGGTGTAGATGGATGTTTAACTGACTGTCAAATGATCTCTTTGATAGATATTTCTTATACATATTTTTTGGGTTAATGGATATTTTTGATAAGTAACATTCATGTAGTACCTTATGTGTTTGTTTAAACTCTATTTGGAGTAGTAATATCTCAGCCAAAAGTTTCAGGTGAGCGGGGATGTCCCCATCCACAATATTGTAGTGTGCGGGGATATCCCCGTCCCAACTGAAACCACCTTGAGAGACAGTACTTTGGTGTGCGGGGATATCCCCGCTCACAGCACTAACTTATGCAGGAATATCCCTGTTCAAATCAATAATTTTGGCAGGGATATCCCCGCCCTAACTGAAACCAGTCATTGAGAGAAAGCACACACAGTGCGCTGGTAGGTGAGGATATCCCCACTCACAACACTAACAGAAGCAGGGATATCCCCGCCCTAACTGAAACCAGTCATTGAGAGAAAGCACTCACAGTGCGCTGGTAGATGAGGATATCCCCACTCACAACACTAACAGAAGCAGGGATATCCCCGCCCTAACTGAAACCAGTCATTGAGAGAAAGCACTCACAGTGCGCTGGTAGGCGAGGATATCCCCACTCACAACACTAACAGAAGCAGGGATATCCCCGCCCTAACTGAATCCAGTCATTGAGAGAAAGCACTCACAGTGCGCTGGTAGGCGAGGATATCCCCACTCACAACACTAACAGAAGCAGGGATATCCCCGCCCAACTGAAACCATTCATTGAGAGAAAGCACACACAGTGCGCTGGTAGGCGAGGATATCCCCACTCTGTGCACTAACAGAAGCAGGGATATCCCCGTTCATATCACTAATTTGGACGGGGCTATCCCTGTCCGAACTGAAACCATCTTGAAGGACTGTATTCTGGTTTGCGGGGATATCCCCTCTCACAGCACTAACACGGATAGGGATATCCCCTTCCAAAACACTGTCATTGGCGGGGATATCCCCGCCCACAAGACAACCCCTGCGTGGATATCCCTGTCTAATCTATAAGAGAAATGCATCTCTACAACTTATGAACTTCTTCATAAAACCTGTATCAAAGGTAGTCATGCTACTTCACATTCACATCAACCAACAAGTTGCTTGACAATCACACATTCGTCCATCAATGGTAGACATTCACATTCACATTTACAACCATCAATTAACAACTGTCTATACACATCAGTTTGTCTCTGTCAAGAAAGGATCTACACATAATATTTGTCTCTGACTAGAAAGGATATGCACATTTAATTTTACAAAACCATGTCAGACTGTGTCAACTGAATATACATGCAAATTGACCATACAAAAAAAAATTTGGTCAATTCCTGACAAAAAGTTGGATGTCAATTTCTTAGTCTAAAGCAGTTAAATCCAATCTATAGGAGTTAAGCACCCAGGTCCTTTTGAATATCTCCAGAACTATTTTGCTCCGATAAAATGGAATGTCAGCTTGTGTGAACTTGAGTGGTTTTCTGAAAATGCAGTGTTCGGCGAAAGCACATGCGAAGACCCCACAGTCGTTCCCATTGTCTTGGTGTGGGATGTCCATCTTTTCTTTGAAGGTCCAGACGAAAGGATCATTCCAACCATGAGCCGCAAATTTATGAGTTAGCCAACCAACCTGGGGAGTTTCAAATTAGAATATTAGTTGCAAGTAGTTAGAGAATAAATTGTATCAAGATAGTACAATGCATACTTACAAATTCCTTGCAAGTAGTTAGAGAATAATGATCACTTGTTGAGCTATTGTAAAATTCCCAAACTGCCTCATCTGGGTAACCGACCAGCAAGCTGAAGTGATCAATGTGATGCAGCAAAAACACTAATGTTTTACTTTCCTTCATATCCATCACATTTGTACCATTCAGACCAAAGGCAAGGGGCTCCGTTTGACGGTGTCCTTCTTTCCACATACTCTGTATAATTTGGTAATAAGATATATTATTGTAAAATTCAAGCTTTCGTAGTTTATAAATCGCTATCATATACAATTAACTTACACAAATGCTTGGATCCGCAAGATATGCAGTGTCACACATGTCTCTTAAACAAGCAAACCAATAGTAGATAATATTTGTGTCCAGCCATTTGCCTTCTTCCAAGGCATCATGCAATACGTTACTATCTACCAGCGTGCAAATCACATCCAATTCCTGCTTCCTGTAGAAATATACATAGAAGATTTTTCATAACTCATAAATATAATACAAAAGCACTAACATAAGGCAATGGAAGCTCACCTGAATTTATAATAATCCTTAAACCCATTGAGTAGCTCACTGTCCTGACTATCAAAATGGCACTCGGTGTGATGAATTGTGTGAGAATAACCATCAAATTTCTGAGGAACCTTCCTCGTACGCGGCAACCGCTTAATTCTCCACACCAAAGACTTTATATCCCTTTTTGATGGTGAAAGAATTATCGCCTGAGATATCCCCGCATGTGCAGGTGTGGAGAGGATTTCACACAGTTCCGGCTGATTTGTGATGGTACATTTAGGGGATAACACATCCCTAATTGGAGGAAGCTCGTGGGATGAGAATTGTGGACTACATAATGACAATGGTGGCCGGGTCTCATCTATCATTATATTTATTGGGGAAAGCGATTTTCGAGAACTTGGCTCTTTACGGACAGCCTTTCGGATTCGCTTTGGCGTACGATCCTATAAATGATACAAATATTTCTCAAAGAGTGGTGAAATGGTCTAATGCAGAAAAAAAAAAAAAAAACAATGCATACTTACAAATTTGATATACCTGTTCCATGTCCGAGTCCGAAGAAGAGCTATTACATTTTTCCATGCTGAAGTTCTCGAAGGTAGCAGCGAAAGCACCCCTGAAAGTTTCAATCTTCTTGTGCAGCTTGCTAGCAAATTCTTCAAGACTAATTTTCTTTCGGACAGCCCTATCTAATGATCTCTTCAATGTGTCAAGAAACATGTTAACCTGCACAAATTCATGAAGGCATTTAGGGAAAATTGTCCTTACAGGCATAATATAAAAAATGGATATTAGAAAGGAATAGGGATATACATGATCATTTGATGGTCTAGCTCCCTGCGATGTTTCAGCTTCTTGTTGAGGAACATCCGATTTAGCTTTCCTCTCGTCTTCTGAAATGGGTTCTCGCCTATAGTGGCCTATACGCATCTGCGTGTTGGGGATATACCACTTGAAATATTCATCTGTATGACTTGAGGACGCATCCTTCTGTCCTTGTAATATCGCATCTACTCTTGCCTCCCACATAGAAGATACTTCAGGCGGAATATGTGTATAGTCCTTAGATATCCTTTCAACCTTTTCCACCCTTAGTAGAGGCATCCGAAAAGCTGGAGGTACCACTTGACTCAGCCCAAATTGCTTCATGACACGATTAGAGTTATGGTACTCCATGATCCAATAATGAATCAAGATTGTATTTGACATGAACAATCGTCGATCAACTTCTGGTACATACTGAGTAAATTTCTTCACATAAGTAGCATATGGCATCCAAGCAAACTGCAACAAATAAAAATGAAACTTAATAGAAGGAATAAAGTGTTAGTAGTTATTGTTTGCAAATCAACAACTTAACATGTTCATTCATGATAGATAAATTACCGAGTCTGATGTCATACTGTTCAATTGATGACGGACATATTTTATAGTAGTCAGAGCTTTATATCCATCCAACCTTGCCTCCCATGTTTTGAACAGTGGAAACTTAATGTCTTTCTTCCAACTATCCTTTGGGGTAGGACACCGACCAATGGACATGCGAGAGTAGGCCCATATCTACCACGCACATTATGCACATAATCAATATCATGAGTATAGTTTTAAATAAGACAACACATTGCACAAGGTTAAGAGTTATTGTAGTATACTTGTAAAAGCTGCAGTGGTCCAGTTAGGGTCTTGAAGTGGACGGTGGAAGACTTTTTTTTATTTTTGTCCTTCCCATCAAGTGTAGCTAAGTCTTCTCCACTCTCATTTCTATCAGCTGTCCACTTTACAGCCTTTGCCAGCATTCTGTACAGGTTAGCAAGACATGCCGGCCCCCAGGCATATGGCCTGAACTTTCTAAATAGTTCGAGTAGGTAAGCTGGTCCTCTAGTGCCCGATCCGTTCATAAAAATCTGTCCAGCTACCAAATGAAACAAAAAGGCCCTTGTGTTGCAAATCTCGACTTCTTTTGACAATTTTACATTCTTCTCCGGAGGCAAGAAATTTTCCTCTATCCACTTTAATTTTATACAAAGCCCTTGTGTGTCCACCTCTGGCTGCGGTGAAATTTTAAGAAGATCTTCACATAAACTAACCACCTTCTCACTTGGATGAGTCCATCCAACAACTGGTTCACCTTCGATCGGTAAACCATATATGTAGGCCACGTCTTCCAAAGTAACTGTGGCCTCCCCGAAAGGAAAATGAAATGTATTTGTCTCGGGTCTCCACCTTTCTATAAGACCTGTTATTAATGCATGGTCTATTCTCATCTCATCTATCTCTGCAAGATGATGCAAACCAGTCCGCCTCACATAACCCAATTGTGTCTTGTTCAATTTCCATATTGACTTTTTTGGGTTAGAAGTGATACATCTATAGCGCCCTAGTTCCTATCAACACCAATAATGTGAAAGAAAAGATAACGAATAAGGACAAATACTATATTTAATCACGTATCAATATAATGAGATAAAGATTCATGATATACCACTCCGTGTGAGATCCCTTCAGATATATGATTCTGTTGTTCATATAGAAGGATATTTTCAGTTCCCTTAGGTCTTTTTTCTTCCATCTGCATGTATGAATCATCAATTATATAGTACATGATAATGAACCAAGTCTTCTAAAAGCAGTTCATCATTGTGTTGCATATGGCACAAAATACAAATATTGCTCTATGTACTTTAGAGGAGCTTCTGATGTTTTGAACACACATACAAATATTGCTCTACCTTTCTTCTCTCATCTGAAAAATTCCTTAGACTAGAAAGAAATAATGTTGTTGCTCATGGAAAAGCCTATCGACAAGCATATAACCAAGCATTGAAAAACAAAAATCAATATTATAACCAAGCATTGAAAAGCATATAACCAAGCATTGAAAAACATAGCACTAGCAGAGCATCTGTTTATTGTGTAATGTGTAAGTGGTGTTAGCCAAACCAACCACATGGCCCACTTAACCTATCAAACTTCCAATCATGATAGATTATAATCTTTCCTCTGTATCTATCTCCGTCATGTAATTAGACCTCTTTCTTGTAGGATCTTGATGAGGTCTCTCTATACAATCCCTGTTAGGTAAGATCTCATCAGCCTTAAAAATTAAACTATAAATATACCATCAATACAAGATTCCTATATATGTTGGGTCATAGAATCTTGTCATTGTATCAGAGCTTTTGATCCCACTAGCTCTCGATGTTTTTTTTTTTTTTTTTCTATCAAATCATTCAGCATATGAACTAATGGATAGGTCTGTGTGCCGTCAACCTGTTGGCTTTGCTACAAATCTATGAAGTTTTCAGACCTTCTGTTCTTTGTAGAACCATGTGGATCTGCTAAATGTGATGTTTTTCCGGTGTGTGGTGGAAGTACAAAATGAAAATCCATACTCTGATTGGTCCAAGGGCCCTTGAGGTTTATTAGCTAACCTTGATTTGCCAAAGGATTCTGACCTAATATGGCGAGGTGCATGCAGCGACGATGGATCACTGTTTTCTTCTTCCTCTGACGTTCTGGAACGAGTTTCGTAATCAGAACAGGATGCAACACCCTGCTGCCTCTGTTCTACTCTATCTCCGGCGAGATGGAACCGGCTGCAAGAACCGTTGTCCGGCAACGTGAGGCGCAACCAGAGAATCCCGTTCTCTTCTTCAATCGATAACCCAGATGAGAAGAAGCCGAATGAGAAGAAGAATCGAGAACCCAGAAGATGGAACCCTTGATTCTGCAAGGAAAACCCAGAAGAGAAGAAGTCGAATGAAAAAGGGGGAAAAGGAGAAAACGTTGAATGGGAAAACGGGGGAAAAGGGCAAAAGGTTTGTTTCTTTTAAGGGATATGAGCAGGGATATCCCCACTTAAAAAAAAAGTTAAAAAAAATACCCAACAGGGCCTTTGGGACTAATGTGGTCTTTATGAGAAGTTGATGGTGCTTTTAGCTTTTAAGAAGTCTTGAAGGATTTTTTTGGTAAAATCCTCTTTATTCAAATTTGAGTTGGCCCCACCGCAAGACTAATCTTGTATAAAATATCTAAATAAAATGAAAAAGAGTTCATATCTTTTATACAGAATTGGTTATATCCACAATTTTATAGTGTAACCAATCATATTGGAATAAAATTAAGTCGTTCCCCATAAGAAGTGAGGGCATTCATTTATAATGATTCAGGTCTTCAATAGCTAGGCGAGCTCCGGTTTGTAGCTTCACTTCTCTCAACAGTTGGAAGTGTGAGTGATCTCGATTAATGATACAAAAAATGTAAATTGTTAATTGCTCTTCCCAATCATGCTTAAAAAAACGAATGGAAAATTCAGCTTCATGCTTTTTATTTTTTTTCTTTCATCTTCAAAACAAAAGTGCTTAAAAGATTTTATGACAAATAGAAAACATTTTTCAGTTGACGGGGGCCTTTCTTCCTAAATAGAGTTTTATTTTAGGGCCTATTTCTTTACTATAATCTCTGCTAAAAATTTATCATGTTAGGGTTTTATTAAAATATGATGTGACACTTTGCCCTCTGTCATTTGTAAATAATTTTCTTTTTTTGACAAAAATTATAAAATTCAACCTGCTGAAAAGATCTCAAACCACCTTTGGAACTTGGAAATTTCAGTCCCAAAGCATCCAAAAATTCCATCGTACCTGAAGATTTCAAAATTCTCCAAACCCATGAATTCGGGTAAACAAACAAGCCCAATCATGCATTGGTGTTTTTTCCACTTGTTTCACTTGTCTTTTTTCCCATCTCATGCACTTCCTTTTCACTAGTCTCTTTCGGGGGATGTCAAACAGGCCGCCTAAATCTCGGCCTGGGCCGCACGGCCCGCTAGGGATTTACTCTGGCCCGGCGGGCCGTGCCGTGTTTCTGTGCCAAGCGTGCTCAGCGTGTCTCTTTAATTTTTTTTTCTAATTAATTTTCTTCGCCTGTTCGATATTAAAATAAAAATTAGAATACAAGCACGAAGAATGACAAAGATATTTGAGTCGTTCGGTCAAACTCGACGTATTCCACTGAAAAGATAACCATTTGAATTTTAACTTCTTGAATGTTTATAAATAGGATTACTTTTAAAACCTTACAATCTTTCTAGAGAATGAAAAAAAAAAAACATGTATATTTACAAATTACAATAAAGGAAAAGTAAAAAATTAGATGTGTAGTCCACTAATATATTATACTGGATCATTGGTCTCTTGATGAATTGATCTTTAGCCCTCCAAAAATTTCTTAGAGAGAGTGAAATCGTTGAATGCTTTGAGAGAGTACTAGAGTGTATAGAGAGTGAGAGAATTATATAAATTTGTGAGAAATGAGAATGGGAGGATTAGAGTAAGATGGCGTGTATGTTCCTTGTAGGTGTAGAAAAATATGACCCACAATAATCGGGGTGCTTTACAGGACTTATCCAAATGAAGAAGATGATCTGCTGCCTCTAAGCCTGAAAGGGAAGAGCAAACGGTCAGAGGACCCTGGCTTGAGCGGCGCAAGGCTCTCCGATGCCTAAGTCAGTAAGTGAACTGGAACAAAGGAGAGGGAGAAGAGAGGCAGAGTGGCGACTCTCAAGTGTGAATAATGCGTACCTTGCATGTGAAATGGGGTTCTATTTATAGAGAGCTGGACGATATCTTGGATGACATTGGCGTGGGTCCCATGATTTGATAGGGAAGTCTTTATCAGCCCACAAAGTAATAAATGCGGTCCATTCCAGTCCACTTTGCATTTAATGCCAGTCGGATCAGCCCACATCGCATTTAATATGCGTCATGTTGGGCCAGATCATGTTGGACGCCTTTGGCGGTAGAGGTCCCATCGGATCCTCCCTCGGGCCTTGCCCTGATTTGGCTTCAGCTGCTGGATGCCGCCCTGTCAGTGATCTGGCGAAGATTGTGGACGGCTGGATGTCGCATCTGTCTCACTGGCTTGCGCCCCTATTCCTCCACGTGTCTGATGGCGTGGCGGGCGAAGGGCGCGAGTGGGGATTCTCCCTTACCTCGGCTTTCGTCCCGGCTCCTTTGGCCGAGGTCAAGCTTTTAGCCGAGGTGGGCACCTGGGTAGCCGAGCTCGGCGCTAGCGGCCAGGACCTGCCTGACTTCGGCTGAGGCCTTTGTCCTTGTAGCCGATGTGAGTTTGGTGCCACGTGGATGGCACGCGGACGGCACGTGAGAATGCTTAGTCCCATCTGATGGCCGTGATTAGCGTAATCCTGGAGCTTTGAAAATCTCCCCACACATTCCCCATGTTGATAACTTTTTTAATGGATGGTGGTTAATCGTCACAATTGTTCCTAACATTTGCATATACCAACCCCTTAGCAGGATCAGAACAACGACAAATATTCTCAGTAGGTACCACCTCTAATTGCTTGAATCATTTAAGTTAATTATATTTCACTTGTTCAAAACACTCTCCTTTTATGCATGCTACAATAAAAGGAGTGTATGTAATTTAATTTAATTAGGTCAAAGATTTTATAAAAAACGCTTGAGATTGATCAAAAGCCCGGTTCAGCTTAGCTCGGTTAACTAAATGATATATGATTAATATGGGTAAAATTATCAATATGGATAAGATTGTGTGTCATTTGCTTCTTTTGAGACCTAATCTGGCGAACCGGGCCATATATGAAATGTATGCCTTCTGGTCAAAACATTGTCAATATGTATACATGCTCTTGAGTCCAGAACCTTTAATTGCTGGAATCATTTAAAATTGATGACGATGGACGTCCTTGGTTAAAATTTGAACTTCTCAAAATAAATACATATCTCAATACTTAACTCTCCCACCAAATTTCACTACAATAAGAGTCCGGCATTCTACTGTATTAATCACATAAAAATTACTTAGTAAAATATTACAGAAATTCACATATTTTGTACAAGTTAAATAAAAACCCAAATACATTGGCATTAATCTAATGATGTGTCCAACCCATGTTAAAGTCAAATGAAGCTAAATCCAAGACATTGTGAGCCCTAACTTTTTAGACTTGTTTGGAGCCTTCAAATCCTTTTCTTCTTTTTTTTTATCCATTAAAAATTACAAATATGTAAGAAGCCTTAAAAATTTATCACCTTCATATTATCTGAAGCAGTTGACTATCGAAGCAGCGGGCATGTTGCGGTTCGTACCACTACCGACAAATGACTGGGCTTTATTGCTGTATAAGTGTATCAGCCTGCTTTATGTTGTTTGGGGCCTTTACAAATTAGAGTTGCGTGAATGAGAGATTATTTTAAAGAAAAAATAAAATAAAAATAAGTTATGATGGAATTTTATTTTAAGTTGTTTATTATGAGATCTTTTTTTTTATTGTGGAGTTTTTTTGTCTTTTAATGGAGAAATGAGGTTATTTTTTAACTTTTAAAAAATATATAATGAGAAATTTAAATTAATGGACTTTTTTTTTTTTTTCCTAAAATGACCACTTTATCTTACTTGACTCTATTAATAAAATTGCCAAATAAGTACCTGAATCGTGATTCACGAGTCATGAGACATGACGCGTGAAAACCTAATTCAGCGAAGCAGTTATATCGAAAAGGAGGAAAATAAAAGCAGTGTAGGAAAGAGACAACGACAATGTCTTGGAATCTAGGGCACGTATTACACGACCGTGCCTAGAAAGCGTTGGATATTTATTTCTTCATAATTTTAAAGGGATGTGATCCAATGAAAACTGCATGTTCTCACGGAGTCACCCTGAGAACTTTTTCATGGGGCCCACTAGGGGCCTCATTTTGGAACTAGACAGGTGGGGATTGAAAGATCTATATAGGACCAACCTGAATATCAAGTTTGGACCCAATTAGATAAGCCCAATCCATTCATATGGGTATATAGTTGATCCAACGGTCCAGTTTATTCGCATTGGTGCCAAAACCTGGAGTGTGTGGCTATAAGGAGGTCCTTGTCCATTGCAAGGTTTGGATTGGGTGATAGGTGGGCCCCACCCATAGTTCTCACGGTTTGAACCGTGACAATAGTTCTCACCTAATTATTTCTTAATTTTTAATTCATCAACTTATGATTCTTTTGCACCGAGGGTGCATGCCTGCATGGGATCTCTCAAGGTTGGACCTCCATTGATGGGCCTATAGACTCAATTGCTTGTGTTGTGGGTCAGGTTGGGTTTGGTGATATAGACAATAACCAGCATGCAACGAACCTTTTTATTAATTGGATTAGAAATGTCAAATGTCATCCCATAGCTGGAATTATCAAGACGGTTCGGGTTAAATTGGAAAGTAAGGAAAATCAAGTCGGGTTGATTAGGTTTTTTGAGCAACCAGACCCTTACTCATTTTGTAAATCGGCTTGACAATTTCATCCTGAATATAAAACTACTTGGTTGGAATCAAGAAGACTGGCAGTCAGCAATAACAAGCTGTCTAAAGAAAAAATCTTCGTCTATTATTATAGGAACAACATGTTTGGGTAACGTCCTTAAAGAGAAATCCAAGGAGAAAAGTGAGAAGATTTTCCAAATCCTTTCAACCCATAAAAAATCCTCTTTTCCGTTGATTCCTCTCCACATAGGAGAAGCACCACCAGTTACAAGGAGGACTCCTCTTGGGTGTCATTCGTTGAACTTGCTCCATTGGAGGCGACGTTTCAGTTCCCAGCCATTCAGTTCCTATCCTGAAAATGGCTAACTAGATGGACTGTCTGTATCATCTACTATGAAACCACATTGGTCCAGCGGCATTGGTATAAAGAAAGTTCCACTGATGCCAGCTGTCCTCAAACTGAATCTTGCCCTGGGATTGTAAAAATCTTTAAAAGAAGCTAATTAACATGTGATCACTGTATATTTATAAGAATTATAGTCAACTTCACCATTTCTCCTAACCTTCCAATAATCATTAAAATATGGCAATCAGCAGTACTGAACCCCAGAATTGTATCCTGAAAGCATTTGATGTTAGATCATTTCTCTAACATATCACAAACAATCGTCTCACTCTCACCTAGCTAGTTGAGCAGCAGAGGGAGAGACTCGAGAGCTATGATACCTAGATGGTTCAAAGTAGGTAAAGTACCTCATCATATGGTTGTCAATACTTCATTTTATATGTGCAAAATTGGTGTCCCTGGATATCCTGGCCGTATTCATGTTGTATCCAGATATCATTGCAAAGGCGCACCAATAGATGCCGATGATTTTTGGGTGACTTCCATGAAAGCAAAACTAGCCTCCATGTATTGCAAGTCCTCTTCGCCTTTCACCCTTTGCAGAGTCCACACAAACATCCGCAAGGATGATCGTGCTGCCTACGGCCCAAAGATCGTCTCTATCGGCCCATATCATCGAGGAACTCGAGACCTAGAGGGCATGGAGCAGCACAAATGGAGCTGTGTGGGGAAATTCCCGAACTCATAAGAGTCCTGGCCAGATGATCCATCTCGGGCTCCTGCACCAGCTAGGTCCATCTCAGCCAGGCACTTCACCTCGGCAGAATCCACTTTGGCCTTGTGCTCCATCTCGGCACCTTTGCCAGAAATCTCTAGCCAAGCCATGTCGTCCCCGACCTCGGCTGCCCAGCTCGGCGACAGTGCCAGCCCCATCCACCTCGGCAACAGTGCCAGGGCCCTTCATCTCCGCCAGGTCCTCACCTCGGCGAGACACTCCATCTCGGCCAAGCGCCTCATATCGATGATAGTACTGAGCACTGACAGCTGTCCTCCCGCAGACGCTCAAGCACGCTACGGCCCGTGCGACAAGACAAGGGGACAACCCATATCTCCTGATAGATCGCCGTCCACAGCTCCCAAAGCGCCATGATGAGGCTCGATGGGACTGCAATTAAAAAAAAGTAGGCTACGATGGGACTGCGCCTCCCTAGTACCTGACAGAGTGGGCTATGACGAGACAGTCAACCACTCTTTTGCCTCCTCTCTTCCTCTATATAAACACAAGTACAATTCAAGCAAAGGAACCAACGAATACGCCATTCTGGTATGCCCATCTTCTTCCCCAAAAATCTCCATCCTCTGCTTAGTTCATACACTAACTTGGGCATCGGAGAGCCTTGCGTCACTCAGACCAAGGTCCTCTGACCGTTTGTTATTCCCTTTCAGGCTTTGAGGCAGCCGATCATCTTCTTTCCTTTGCATAAGTCCTATCAGGCACCCCTAATCTAGTGAGTCATCATTTTTGCACTTACAATTGGCGCTTTCTGTGGGAAACGGCTACAAAAAGTTATCTTTCCAAACACCATGCCTCGTAGAACTAGAAAGGAAAAGGAACCACTGACATTGTCGACACAGCTGCCAACGATCCCCCGCCGGGAAAGGTCAGGAGCAAGATCTGGCCCAACAAGCATCCAACAGCAGGATACTCGATCAGGTTCATCCCCCAAGGAGTCGACCTCGATTCTACCTTCTAAAAGGCGCACCCTGAAGGACAACAGAAGCAGCCGGGCCCATGGCGAAAGCTCGGGTAACAACCGCGACTCCAGAGAGTGGCTTGATCGACGCATAGAGCAAGCAGTACGACAGCACATGGAGATGACCGGCTTCGCTCAAGTTCGGGTGAACTCTGACGATTTCGGCACATCTTCCTTCTCTCCAGAGATCAGAAGCTTCCCCTTCCTGAAGATTTCAAAGTCCCAGGTTCGTCGTCTACGATGGAACCTCGGACCCAGCAGCACACCTCCGGCACTTCACTCAGAGGATGTTGGTGTGGGGCGGTGCAGGCCACCTGAACTGCAGAGTCTTCTCTTCCAGCCTCGAGGACCTCCCTCTAAAATGGTTCTGCGCACTCCCCTAAGGATCAATCAAAAGTTGGCAGCAGCTTCGGAGTTCCTTCATGACAAAGTTCCAGGTTCACAGGGTCATCCCCAGGTCAGCCGCCGACCTGATGGCCCTCAGAATGAAGCAGACCGAGAACATCACGCAGTTCGCCAAGAGGTTCTGGACTATCTACAGCCGGATCGAAAATGCCTCAGATGCAATAGTAGTCATGTCTTTCCAACAAGCCCTCCTACCAGGCAACGAACTTCGGGGGGATTTGGCCATGTATCCCGTGGTCACTATGGCAGCACTGATGACCAGGATAAACCGATTCGTCAGGCAAGAAGCAGACGAAGCCCGAGCCCAGGAGCAGTTCAACCTTTACGAAAGCGACCAGATAGCTTCCATCTCAGTGGACGTCTCCAGCTCGCTAGCAGCCCCCAGCTCTGCAGAAGTCTCTTCCAGCTCGGGAGGCAGCTAGACGTCTCCTGTCATCACTTAGCTTCGACCGCCCGTCAGCTTCGATCGCACGACCCTAGACCGTCATTTCGGCGGCACGGTCCTCTACTGTCAGCTTCGATGGCGCCGTCAGCTTCGATGACACCGGCGCGACCTTCTACTATCAGCTTCGACCGCCCGTCAGCTTCGATCGCACGACCCTCTACCGTCATTTCGGCGGCACGGTCCTCTACTGTCAGCTTCGATGGCGCCATCAGCTTCGATGACACCGGCACGACCCTCTACTGTCGGCTTCGATCGTACGACCCTCTACCGTCATTTCGACGGCACGGTCCTCTGCTGTCAGCCTTGATCGCACGGTCCTCTACCGCCATCAGTCATCCAGAGCCACCGAGCTCACCCTGGGGTCGTTTTATACACTCAGGTGTGACTCGCGTTCGGCAACAGAGCCACCGAGCTCACCCTGGGGTCGTTTTATACACTCAGGCGTGACTCGCGTTCGGCAACAAAGCCACCGAGCTCACCCTGGGGTCGTTTTATACACTCAGGCGTGACTCGCGTTCGGCAACAGAGCCACCGAGCTCACCCTGAGGTCGTTTTATACACTCAGGCGTGACTCGCGTTCGGCAACAGAGCCACCGAGCTTACCCTGGGGTCGTTTTATACACTCACGCAGAGGCGGACCGAAGTAAACATTACCTAGGGCGGTCGCCCTAGGTCAATTTGCAAACTCCTCTTAAAATAATATTGGGCCTTGGCCCATGCCCCAGATCAATAAAGTACTCGCCCCAGGTCAAAAGGGGAGAACGAAAAAAAAATCCCAAAATCCTCTTTGGCTCTGTTGATCTCCTTCCCTCTTCGGCTCTTCGGTTCTTCTTCTTTGAGGCTTCAACGGTTCAGGTAACTCCCTGTCCCTCTCTCTGTAGCATCTCTCTCCCTCTCCCACGCTTGCAGTTTCCTCTCTTCTTTCCCTTCCTCTCTTCCTCCTTTGCACATTACTACATTAGGGTTTATGTAGTTTTCTTTTTTCTTTTGAAGTGATGATTTCAGTGCCCTCTGGTGCTCTATTAAGATTGAGAAAATGGTGATTGAAAATAATACATTTTCATTTTTATTTGATTTGAATTTATTTTATTTGGGTAAATGAGGTGCATGTGATGTTCTCAGTTTTATAGCTAAACGATTGCAAGGAGTAGCAGAACAGAGTTCTTGCACTCTTGCAGTATTTCTAGGCCTATGGATGAAAAGTTTCTCAACAGTTATATTGATGTTCTATTAAAGCATGATTTCATATGAATCCTGCAACAATCTCAATGGAATGTTTGCAAATTGCAACACAATATACTATTAAAGCACTTATTGCAAGATGCCAAGATTTGTCTCATTCATCGCATGTAGACCCACTGTGAACACACCCTAGCCAAAAAAAGCATCTGGTTTCACTCAGCAATTTGTTCGTGTACAATCAATTTCTCATACATACATGTCCAGCTGATTAGTGCGCTGACCTGAATTTTTTGGTCCAGACATGTCACAGTTGGATGCACCTGATACATGCTATAAAGCTTGCACTCATTTTTCAATTTCCTCTTGTACTAGCGAACATGTTTAATTTTTTTTGTATAATATCTTATGTGTTTGTCTCTCTTTGTATGACATTGCTTATTGGGTTTTCATGGTAAATCTGGGAGCAGCATTATGTTTTATGCAGTGACTGTGAGTCTCAATTCTTAGTGTAGGCCATATTTTATACTTGTATGCAGAGTTGAATTCTTTATCTGCCGTGGGATTCTTTAGTAATGTTTCTCTTTTCTCATCCATGTAGCACATCAATTCCAATGCATCCACCCACATGATTTAGTGAAGCATAATCTATCTCACATTAAACAATCACTAAACAAACACAAATTTACACCTAGCAACTTGGCTGGTTGGAAATGGCATATGTGCAAAATATTATTTGTTTGAGTTTGATTCTGTAGCATTTATTTTTCATTCCATCGTTTGGTTCTTTTAACAATAACAATTTATCTCTGCCGCATAGGAAATTAAGACATTCAAGCATTAGCAAATTATACTTATGTTGAATTCTGGTTCATCTGAAGATAAAAGATTTGCTTCTTCACAATTCTCTTACTATAGTTGTCACAACTCACATGGAAAGGGAAAAACTATTCCATTTCCTATTATCACACATACATCATCACCATTTTTATTTTGTTCGCAGAGATCTTTGGATAGCACCTATCTATCTAGTCTCAAGCATGCTTCTTTAGGCCTGGTTTTGTCATGCTAGTTGATACATAGAACGACAATGCCATAAGTACAGGTGTCGTCGCTTAATTAGAAGTTTGCTTGTCAAATTGTGTGCTAATTTCTTGAGGATTCGCGATTTGGGTGTTGTCGCTTAGAAGTTTATTTACAAATTAGGTGTTAGTAGTATGATTCCTTATAAAAAGAAGAAATTGTTTAAAATCATGTCTTTAACCTATGTTATAAATGGTGATTATTGGTGGTTGGCGAGGATTTTGATGTAATTGACCTTATCTTTGAATCAGATATGGAAAAATATTATAAAAAACAATCAAGTACCAATCCACCATCTTCGACGCTAAAGAATGATAAGAATGATGAAATGCCATTATCCTCGAAGAAAGGGCGTGTAGAGGTTAACTTGACTAATCTTCCCGCAGATCCTGGGTTACGGAATCCAATCTCAAGCTATCATCCTATGGATAGGGACCAAGTCCGAAGAGCATATCTACAAAAGGGCCCTTGTCAGCCTCGTGACCATAAGTTTCCTTATACGGGGTGTGGACAAGATAAGAGGCGATTTAATCCTTTTTGGTTTAAGGATTACGGCAGTTGGTTGGAGTACAGCATAGAAAAAGATGCAGCATTCTGCATGTGTTGTTATCTTTTTGGGGAGGACACGCGTTATGATGCTTTTATAACTCAAGGATTTAAAAGTTGGAGGAAAAAAGAAAGAATTGAAAATCATGTGGGAGGACCGAATAGTGTTCATAACCAAGCATATGAGAAGTGTCAGAACTTATTGAATCAAGAGCAACACATTGAGACGATTATTGTCAAGCAATCAAGTCAAGCTCGAACAGATTATCGAATCCGTTTGAAGGCAACACTTGCTTCTGTTAGATTTCTTCTGCGCCAAGGATTGCCTTTTCGTGGTCATGATGAATCTGAAGATTCAAACAATATGGGTAACTTCCTTGAGCTTTTGCAAGTACTTGCCAATCAGAATGAAGCTATTAAAAGAGTTGTATTGGAAAATGCTCCTGAGAATCTAAAATTGACCTCCCCTAAGATTCAAAAAGACATTGTGAATGCGGCTGCCATTGAAACCACTCAAGCTATCATTTCCGAGCTTGGAGATGCACCATTTTCTCTTTTGGTGGATGAATCTAGGGATATCTCTATCAAAGAGCAAATGGCAGTTGTTATAGGCTATGTGGATGAGCGGGGATGTGTGATTGAGCGATTTTTAGCCATAGAACATGTTGCAGACACTAAAGCTCAATCACTTAAGCTGGCCATCGAAGCGATATTTTCTAGGCATGGATTGAGCATGTCAAGTTTGCGTGGGCAAGGTTATGATGGGGCTGCTAATATGAAGGGTGAGCTTAATGGACTGCAAAGGCTCATTCAGAATGAGAATCCCACCGCATTCTATGTTCATTGTTTTGCACATCAGCTTCAGTTGACACTTGTTGCTGTTGCAAGAGATAACAATTTAATCGACGCTTTCTTCGAGTCGGTTTCTATGGTGTTGAATGTTGTTGGAGGCTCTTGCAAACGTCACGACATGCTCCAAAATATACAGGCTGCTAAAGTCGTTGATGCTCTCGAATCGGGCGAACTTGAAAGTGGACGGGGTTTGAATCAGAAGACTAGCCTCAAGAGGCCGGGAGATACACGTTGGGGCTCGCATCATGATACATTGATTAACCTTCTACTCATGTTCTCCTCAGTGGTTGATGTGCTTGAAATTATCTCAGATGATAATACGAGTGAGCACAAGGGCTCTGCTACTAACTTATTGAGTGTATTGGATGATTTTGATTTTGCATTTAAATTGCATTTGATGAGAGATATATTGGGGATCACCAATGAATTATCAAAGTTATTGCAGCGAAAAGATCAAAATATTATCACTGCCATGGAACTAGTGAGAGTGTCGAAGCAACGACTGCAGATGATGAGAGACGATGGGTGGGATTCTCTCCTATTTGAAGTTCATTCATTTTGTGATAAATATGAAATCATCATTCCCAATATGAATGATATGTTTGTTGGACGAAAGCGATCACGACGTAAAGTTGAATTGACAAATCTCCATCATTTTCGAGTCGACATATTCTATGCTACTATTGATTTGCAACTTCAAGAGCTCAACCGCCGCTTTAATGTGGTGAATACCGAGTTGCTTCTTTGTGTGGCATGCTTGGATCCAAGTGATTCATTCTCTGCTTTCAATAAGGAAAAATTGATCCGGCTCTCTCAATTATATCCAAATGATTTTTCGAACTTAGATCGGGTGAGACTTGATAGTCAGCTTTCGACTTATATCACTGATATGCGCACTAATAGTAAGTTTTTTGGAGTGAAAGGAATTAGCGGCCTTGCTCAGAAGATGGTTGAAACAAAAAGAGACATTGCATATCCTTTAATTTATTTGCTCTTGAAATTAGCACTAACCCTACCAGTTGCCACTGCTACTGTTGAGAGGGTATTTTCTGCTATGAAAATCGTTAAGAATCGACTGCGCAATCGAATGGAAGATGAGTGGATGAATGATTGTTTGCTTGTGTATATCGAAAATGACATATTCAATAGCATTGATGATGAGACGATCATGCAACGCTTTCAAAATATGAATAGTCGTAGAGGGCAGTTGTAAAAAACTTTATTTTGGGGTTGAGATGACTTTTGTTGAGAGAAGTGTATGTTAGTTGATGTCAAATCATTAATATGTACTTCTTTCTTCGGGTTGATCCCGAATTTTTTGGGGTTTGCCCTCATTTTTTTGGGAGACTTTTGTTTTCAGTATACTCTTCTTATACTGTAAATTTTGGAGAAATGAATACTCCTCATTTCAAACAAGAAATATATTAAGTTGATATAGTTAAATATTTTGCGTCTACTTACATGGAATACATTTTTTTCTTTTGTTATTGTTGATATAAAAAAATTCTAGCAGAGGTTTAGCCCCACCTAAACGAAAATCCTGGGTCCGCCTCTGCACTCAGGCGTGACTCGCGTTCGGCAACAGAGCCACCGAGCTCACCCTGGGGTCGTTTTATACACTCAGGCGTGACTCGCATTCGGCATCACAGCCACCGAGCTCACCTTGGGGTCGTTTTATACACTCAGGCGTGACTCGCGTTTGGCAACAGGGCCACCAAGTCGCCCAGGATTCTTGGCCTCTAGACGACCTCATGCTGGTTCGTCCACGTGCTGGTTTCCGCCTCACGTTGGTTTCGGCCTCATGCTGGTCTCGACCGCATTTGACGACCTCATGCTGGTTCGTCCACGTGCTGGTTTCCGCCTCACGCTGGTTTCGGCCTCATGCTGGTCTCGACCGCATTTCACGACCTCATGCTGGTCCATCCACTTGCTGGTTTCCTCCTCACGTTGGTTTCGGCCTTATGCTGGTCTCGACCGCATTTCGCGACCTAATGCTGGTCCGTCCACGTGCTGGCTCGGCCTCATGCAGGTCTTAGGTACATCCATCTCGACCTCGGCAGAGACTGTCATCAGGTTGATACACCCAGGCTTCTCTGTCTCGGCCTCAGATTATCTCGGGTTCATACACCTTAGGACTGACTTCAGGTTCATACACCCAGTCGCTCTCAAAACTTTGGGTTCATACACCCTCACTTCTCCATCTAGCAGAGATTCTCACCGGATTGGTACACCCTGGTTTCTCCGTTTCAACCCAAGCTCAGCAGAAGCATCGTCCTTCAGCTCGGCAATAGTGCCCGGCTCATGCAGTTCGGCAGCATTGCCATCAAGGCTACACGAGCTCCAGGTCCCACGCCGGCCAGTCATCCCAAACAAAAGCAGCTCCAAGGCACAAGTGTTGTCCTCCATGATACTTAGCTTCTGACCTCAAATCCTCCATGATACTTAGCTTCTGACCTCAAAGAGAAGTCCAATGAGCTCAGAAGCTGGGGGGCTTTGTGTGGGGAAATTCCCGAACTCATAAGAGTCATGGACAGATGATCCATCTCGGGCTCCCGCACCAGCTAGGTCCATCTCATCCAGGCACTTCACCTCGGCAGAATCCACTTCGGCCTTGTGCTCCATCTCAGCACCTTTGCCAGAAGTCTCTAGCCAAGCCATGTCGTCCCTGACTCGGCTGCCTAGCTCGGCGACAGTGCCAGCCCCATCCACCTCGGCAATAGTGCCAGGGCCCTTCATCTCCGCTAAGTCCTCACCTCGGCGAGACACTCCATCTCGGCCAAGCGCCTCATATCGATGAAAGTACTGAGCACTGACAGCTGTCCTCCCGCAGACGCTCAAGCACGCTACGGCCCGTACGACAAGACAAGGGGACAGCCCATATGTCCTGATAGTAGGGGTGATCGACCGATTTCCGGTCCGGCCCAAAATGAAGGACCGGACCGGACCACTTATAAGCGGTCCGGTCCGGTCCAGTCCGGTCCAAACCGGTCCAGTTGGACCACTTAAAGTGGTCCGGACCGGTTTCCATTTTTTTTTTCATTTCTTTTGTTTTTTTTTTTCATTTTCACCTCACATCTAAAAAGTGGGCAAATGTCAAATGAATGAATGATGGGTTTTACAAATGGGTGCTGGGCTCATGCCTCATGGGCTCAAAGATTATGAAAAAAAAAATAAAATTTTTTTATTTTAATAAATGCGGTCCGGTCCGGACCGGACCACAAAAGGCCCGGACCGGACCGGACCGGATTTGGACCACCAAGACCGCAAATCCGGTTTGGTCCGGTCCGGTTTTGTGGTCCGCTCCGGTCTGCGGTCCGGTTCTGTGCAGCCCTACCTGATAGATCGCCGTCCACAGCTCCCAAAGCGCCATGATGAGGCTCGATGGGACTGCAATTAAAGAAAAGTAGGCTACGATGGGACTGCGCCTCCCTAATACCTGACAGAGTGGGTTATGATGAGACAGTCAACCACTCTTTTGCCTCCTCTCTTCCTCTATATAAACACAAGTACAATTCAAGCAAAGGAACCAACGAATACGCCATTCTGGTATGCCCATCTTCTTCTCCAAAAATCTCCATCATCTGCTTAGTTCATACACTAACTTAGGCATCGGAGAGCCTTGCGCCACTCAGGCCAGGGTCCTCTGACCGTTTGTTATTCCCTTTTAGGCTTTGAGGCAGCTGATCATCTTCTTTCCTTTGGATAAGTCCTATCAGGCACCCCTAATCTAGTGAGTCATCATTTTTGCACTTACAGGCGCTATCTACATGAAGTCCTCACTCATAGTAAACGTGAGAAGGACTTGGAGAAGTACCTCAAGGAGATCAAGGCAATAGAGCCACTAGCTCGAAGTTGCTATGCAGGAAACAATGAAACATCAACATGGGATGAAGAAATTCGTAGAAATGATGGTGCTCGATGGTTGTTTCATCATTCACCTCCTCCAGCAAAAGGAGCAAAAGGATGATGCCAGAAACGATGACCCCATTTATAGTAATAGTTGGATGTAGCCCCAGATTCGCCATGACATGCTCCTCTTGGAGAATCAGCGTCCTTTATTTGTCTTGGAATGCCTATGCGACCTCATTGGTCAACCAGGGGCTACTCTTAAGTAGCAGGCCTTATCTTTCTTTCGCACTGCTCTGCCAGATGAGCCCGACCTTAAGCCTCCAAAAGCATCTGATGTTCATCATTTTTTGCATTTACTCCACTTATCTCTTGAACCAGAAAACGTTGGAGGTGGTGGCACCGCCAAACGCTCTCCTTTCCAACTCTGCGCAGTCATAGAGAAGATCATTTTCTTTCTATATCCCAAACATTTGGCCTATGCATACAAACCGCAGCAATCAGTGAAGACGATCCCTACTGCTACGGGGCTCCAGGAAGCTGGAGTTAAATTTTAAAAAAAAGCAGAGAAGAAGCTTCTTGGATGTAACACCTTAGGATCTCTAATTTCACCAATTCTCTCTTTCGCAACTTCATCGCCTTCGAGCAATGCTTCCCTCATTATGGTAGTGATTTCACAAGCTACTGCTTCTTCATGGATTCACTAGTGAACACGCCAAGAGATGTGGAGATACTAAACCGATCAGAAATTATAGAACATGTGTTAGGCAGCGACGAGACAAGGAGCTTGCACTTCTTTTCAACAAGCTATGCAAGGGGATAGATTGGGACTTTGCCAACAGTGACGTCGCCAAGATGTTTCAACAAGTCACGGAATACACCCGGACAAGGTGCCACACATGGCGGGCAGAATTGATGCATGAATATTTCAGCAATCCATGGGCAATTTTCTCCACGATAGCGGCCGTGGTTGCTCTCATTCTCACCTTTTTGCAGACCTATTACACTATCTGGCCCCTAAAGTCCAAAGATCAGTGTGGTAGTGGTGGAGGTAGTAGTAGTAACAATAATGATCATAATAATAGTCTTGATGATAATGATAATGATAATGATAATGGTAGCGGCCATGGTGGTGGTGGTGGTGGTGGTGGTGGTAACAATAATGATCATAATAATAGTATTGATGATAATGATGGTGGTGGGGGTGGCAGCAGTGGCAGTGGTGATGATGAACACCATGAATAATCAGCATTTAAAAAAAAAATCAGTATATTGGTTTCATGCAAACATTCCTAGTGAGTTCTAAACAATTTCACTGAAATTCTAATTGTAGTCAATAAATATGCACATATGCATATGTAGGACTTTTATCTCGATTATCAAAGCAAGCATTCCTTTTCCATGTTAATGCATCTGCAATACCAGGAATGAAAGCAGAGACTTTATTTGTTTATCCACATCTGCTGGTAGTTTCAATTACAGTATATAGCTTAGGCATTGACTCGGAAGAAGGAAACTAGAGTAGTTGCAATAAGACCCAAATGGTATAGTAGCATTAAATTGTTCAGAAGTTCTCCACAGCATCCGGAACACTAATTGCCTGTCCTGTGAAGCCCTTTCGGATACATGCAAGGGTGCTGATCTCTAGACCCTTATTTAAGGGCCCTCAAAGTTAAAAAACATTCGGCCCCAGATGAAGTGTGGAGGAGAATTAGTGTAGGATTATCACAGGTGGGCCCAGGTAGGTCCCACAGGCCAGGCTGTCAAAACCTTATTAGCAACCTGGCCACCTTAGTAATTTTGATGCCATCAACTCAGTAAAGGCAGCAGAAAATTGTACCCAATAAAAAAACATCCAATTCTATCATCCCCATTTGACCCAGTATGGCATAATCCAGATCAGCCAGAAGCAGTATAGGCAGTAGCACAACTTACAAAAATGATACAGCATCAGAAGGGTCTGGAGAATTCATTTAGTAGTTAAAATCACTCAATTGCATGACTTTGGGTCATGGCCATTCATGTAGGGATCACTAGGATTATCAAGCCAGAAACAACTTCTAATGTTAGATCCCATTCTTTCACATGGCTTATACTATGTTTTCCTGTGATAAAAAGAAAAAAAAAAAAGGAACGAATGAAATCTCATGAGCCTTTTTCCATATTTCATATGCAAAATTAGTTTCCTTACAAACTATAATTTTCATAGGGAATTTTCTGACTGTCACACAATAGTAAAACAATCACATCTTTTCTCTCAACCCAAATTTAATTTCTGTGTTTAGTACCATGATAGTAAGCAATCCAGAACTCATGATTCCTTGTACTCCAAAGAGTCTTTATTAACCTTGCCCTGCAACAATGACAATGCTGAGAGCCTCCCCTTGAGCTCCACTCACTCTTGAGCTTCCTGAAAAAAATAATAATAATAACAACATATGTTCAAGCTATCCCAAAGTACAAGAAGCCAGGCGAAGCCTTAAGAAACAAAATCATCCAAAATACCCTAAATATGGCCAAATGAAGATATGTTGATGACTTGAATTTTGTAGGTCCACCCAATATGCCAAAAAATGAAAATAAAAAAAAAGGTTTAACTCACAAAGGGAAACATCAATTTTCTTCCAGAAATTTCATTCAATGGAACCAAGATTCAGGATGTACTTTTCAGCACCAGTCGAACAAGCTTGCTATCAAGTATAAATCGAGAGCTTGAATTAATCTGTCATAGGAAAATTCCAGCTGTGATAAATAACCATCCTACAGCTTTACTTAAAAGGAGTTTAGAAGCTGGAAACAATGCCATCTCCAACCTACCTTATGTTCAAGTTTGTCTTGTAGTTGGACCTCATCCATTGTGATGCCTGACTCTTCGAGGGTCTTTGAAGCTAGCTTTCGTAGCTTTCTCATCTTCAGAACTCCATCTGGATTCTGCCATGCATACTAAAATGAATATATGAACATTCGATTCCATGAATGACAGAAAATGAATATGAGCAACAACTACATACCGATTTCAAAATTGAAGTGATCATCTTTTTCCATTTTATTTTCTGATCAGTAAAAGCTCCTTGCCCATGACCAATTTCATTTATTCGATCTTCGCTCAGCAATGTCTTTTTGCTTTTCTTTGGAAAACATTCTGGTTCTGATTCTCTTTCTGATTGAATAACTTCTCCATTGCTTAAATCACCCACATGGCTGCCTTCATTATTTTCTGCACCCAGACTTCTGGATGCATCAAGTTTCCTCTTTTTCACAGATGCACTTTCTTTTTCTCCTTCTGGAGGAAGGGCAGTTGCAGCTTTTTGTGAAATTCTTTCTACTGAGCCATTTGTCTTAATAGAACAATTGGCTTCCATTGATTCTCCAACTGAATGGTTCTTGCAAACAACCTCATTTGAAGTGAGCTCTTGTGTCTGACAGGGTTGTTGCTTCGCATGGAAAGCTCGAGCTTTGGCTCTATGTTTCTTTCCATCAGCATGGGATAGCAAAGTTTGTTTGCTTGTTGTGTAGGTATTGCAAAGGCTGTGCATATACAAATCCATTGAGAAACATCTCAGTACTAATTTTTTAAAGGCAAAAAACCAAAAAAAAAAAAAAAAAAAGCTATTAGTAACATCATCTGCAATTTCATTGACTGAAAGGCCATTGACACCAAATAGTGAAGATCATGATCACTGTCTACACATGAACATCTATCAATTCTGATATTCTTTTTTTCCTGAAAGATCAATCTCACTCTTATCTTTGTAGCTGTCTTTTTATGCTGTTGCCTCTGGATGATGCACTTCATTTGCCTACATTTTTTTACTTTACTCCAGGACTAATCTCTGTCTTTGTTCTAGTGTTGTGTTTCTATATTTTTAGTTAGGCATAGATCTGGAGACAACCCATTGTGAGATGACTTTATAGACTGCAATCTAAAGGTCCTCGTTTGAACATTTAGTGGGTATTTATGCATGCATGTATATAGGGTAATTTTCTCATTGTATAACCTATACGAGTGACATGTTATAGGGCCCACTTGGTTCCAACAGTAATCAAAGGCAGTACAGGGATATTTATGCATGGATAAGGTATTTATCTACATAGATTTTTAAATGCCTTCATTTTCAGGCCTTCAAAATCAATGGTGATTATTGTTTTTATTTTTTTTAACGGGTACGCTGACAGCGCCCCCCCCCAAAAAAAAAAAAAAAACCTCTTCTTTATTTTTTCTATTTTATTTTTGGGAGTGGAGGTGTGTTGGATAGATCAAAAGAGGTCCACATGGGCCGCAAATAGAGTGAAAGACATGCATTAAGGTTTACCAAACCATACCATAGAGGCAGAACGAATCAAATATATACATGTGGGGGCATGTTGCAAAGATCCTAACTGTTGGAGACATGCACCCACCAAATGAGCCTGAGCTCAACTTTCTATCATCATCGGAAGGGGCAATCATAAAAACTGTGATTGATTTCTATAAAAAAAAAAAAGAGCATCTTTTGTATATCAAAACTTCACATACAATGGGGTCCACCTTATGAAACTTGAAGCTGTCCATTAAACCTCAACTCATGAATGGATAGACAGCCTACATTTCAACTTGTTAGGTGTGTATGTCCAGTAAGTTTTACTGGGAATGGAATGATAATTCTGCCAGTTGGGGATAACAAAATATCACAGGAAACATCTCAAGGATGCTTCTAATCTTCAAAAGGAGACCCCATTGTACAGGAAACACAATTTTAGTTTACTTAGGGCTTTAATCACAGTTTTTTTAGTTAACAATGAGCATTGCGCCAACGAAAGTGAGACAAGGCCCCACCCCAGGCAAGACAAGGGGCACTTCATCTTAATGGTCCAAATCTTTGAGAAGTGGGCCCCATGTGTGTATCTAAATTTCAAAATTTTACTGCACAGTAGGCCTCATAAAGTCAACCAGATTGCATTACTCTTTGTACGCACACAACACACACAAACACAGAGAAAGAGAGAGATTGTCCTCAAATTTCAACTTTAAGAACGATTCTCAGGACCCGCAAGCTTATAGATTAAGTTGATTTTTTACCCATGCCTGATCCACATTCAAATGGTTTCTGAATTTAAGTTAGGTGCGCACCTGCCTGCCCATCATGATTTTTTACCCATGCCTGATCCACATTCAAAATGGATTGATTTTTTACCCATGCCTGATACAGAGAAGGGAAGGGGGGGGGGGGGGGGGGGGGGGGGGGGGGGGGGCACTCTTTTATGTTGAAAAAAGGTTCAGACTGTGGAGCCCACCTGGATGCGTATTGAGCATGGAGGATGGAAATGTCTTGGTGTAGAGTAGGAAGGCAAAAAACATCCTGTAGCCCAGCCTCAAAGATTGACACAATCCTTGTCCCTTGGATAAAGTTCATTTTTTATGGTTCATTCAAATGGAGAGCAGCAAGTGTCCGTTCACAACCGGTAAGGGTGTAATCATACTGGAATGATCATAGGTGGGGCACTACCAGTTAAAAGATGTTTGTCCACTTCTCATAATTTGTATCTGTTACCCACATGGGAGTTGAGTGACCGGCATAAGGCATAGGTTTGCTCCCCATGTCGTGTGCTCGAATCCATCCCCAAACTTATCCATTGCACGTGTGTGTGGGTTTCGTGTGTCCACCCAAGGGAATAGTCCTGTCGGTTAATATACTACGGGGAGACACACATCATTGAAAAAAAAATGATATCACAAATATGATAATCTGTGGAACACCAACTTACCTACAAAACCAGGGAGCATGTGAAGATAAGCCAACATTTATGTCAATATCCAGGCGTGGCTTAGATTCCTTTTTGGGATTAGCTGGTGTACCATTTGAAGCCTTCCCTTGACCTTTTGGACCATATTTCTCCTGAATGGTTTTAAATGAAAATAAGAAATATAGAACTTGACAGGTAAATAACAAGAGCATCACAAAACATTTTGAAAAATATTTTAGCAAAGACAGTTTCGTCACACATACTGTGTGTGTGACATCATACTTAACATATATACTCATAATATCACTCTGGCTTGGGCTTAAATTTTGGATTCAAGCTCATGCTTGAAATTTAGCAATCTTGATTTCATCCAAGCTAGGGCATGGGCTTGCCCACATGCCATTCAGACCGGGTTTGGACTGAAATAATACCTGACCAACCTGCTCAGTTTGAGCCCTAAGAGCATATTTCTGTTAACGAAGGCCATATCAATGGTTTAGAACATAGTTTTAAACAGCATCATCGCTAGGCCAAAACTGCTCTGTACCCAAGATGTCGGGTGTTGTAAAAGACATGACTTAAGCACAGAATCTTCAACAAGGCTCCAAACAAATAGAGTCATAAGCTAAGTGTCTACAATGGAATTATCACTCAAGAAGAAAGCAAATGGATTCGTCATCATGTGGTTCAAAGTCACAGTTGCGGTCGGCCTGAAAAACAATACTGCAGAGTGTTGCATTGCAGTTCACGGCCAATAAAGTCCGTCGCAGTGTGAATTTTTGCGACCCCAAAGTTTTTTGAAAAGATATCCAAAAGTTCAAAATATTGGAAAATGCTTTCCAACATTTTTTTATTAGTATATACCATAAACCAAAATATCAGACCCCTTAAGTCATAACATCTTGTATTACTATTGTCTTGTCAAAAACTGTTAAAAGTTCATCCAAATTTAATGATAGATTTACATGTATATGTTAAAAGCACGAGAATCATAAATTAGTAATATTAAACTTAATTAATAAGTAGTAAAGTAATCAAATATCAAGTAAGTTATGACTTGCAAAAATGTTACAACTTACAAGTTACAACAATGAACTTCATGAAAAATTACATAACAACAACATTAAGAGAGAGCAATGAGAGAAACTAGATCTAGGAGAGACTAAGATTTAGGCTCAAATTCACTAGAACTAAGAGAGACTAATGTTTAGGATCAAGTTCACTAAATGTCAAAAAGCCTCAAATTCTCAAAACTTAAATTTCCATATGAAGGCTCAAAATCACTAAATTTGAGAGAAACTAAGAGTCCACAATCAAATCAAGCTCAATGTGAGGCCTCAGTTACATTTATCTCACCTTTTAAGCAATGAAAATCATAAATTCGGTAAACATTGTGAAAGAAAAGTGCTCAAGAATTTCAAATTTGCTCCAAAACTCTAGATCCAACATGTTCCTATCATTTCTAACACAATTTTGGGAAAGAAACTTGGAAAACATATGAAAAATAAACGCAAAAGGGTAACCTAAAGTTACTTTGTTGAGTTTCTTGGTTTTGTCGCAATGAAATCCACTCAAATCTTGATATTTCGATGAGAAATGGTTAATAGGGTCTCTTGCTGCTTAGACTGAGCTTGGAGTGAAAGAAAATGAAAGAGAATGGAAGAAAACATAGAAAGGAATGATTTTACTGTTTGTCGGCCAATATTTTGAGATATGGGACAACATTTTCCAATATGGACCAATATTTTAAAAATATCAGCCGATACGAACTGATACTTTGTGGGTATTTTGCCAACATCCCCTTGCACTATAGAGACCAATATACATCAAAATATTGATCCAGTATTGCCAATGGTTTAAACCATAATTCATTAACATGTTCAAGAGAGAAGAAATGAATTGCATTGATTGCAACATGTAAAAGAGCAGTGCACACATCCTTTATACAGAGGGTGGGATGTCAATGGGTCAAGTTAGGGTTGGAGCCAGCCATATCCAGAGTCCAGACCCAAATAGCAAAAATGCCAACGGTTCCAAGACTGGGTCCAGTCCAAGTTGGGCGTCAATCCTAGGGTCCAATTCCCAAATGCAATAAAATCAATGGGTTTGGGGCCAGATCCAATTCGAGTCTCCGAAAGAGAGAGATGAGAGAGAGTATATATATTTTAAAAGTATGTATATTTGTGCATGTATAATATACATTTATACACAATATAATATCTATATGCATCAACATAGAACATATAAAGTATGCATATATGTAAATTTTTATTTCCACATGGACCCAAACCAGAACCAAATTGAATGGACCCAAAATAAGTACACAGACCCTATTTTCATGTATTGGTCTGGAGTCTTGGTAACCCAGATATCCAGCCCTAGAGTCCTATTCTGGGAGATATTCCACTATTTTCTCTCTTTTACAACTTGATGACTAAAATGAACTTTGATTTTAACTCATAAAAACAATGGCTCCAATAAGTACTCTTAAAATGTAACTAATGAACTCTTAACCAGACTCAAACGTAAAAGCAGAAAGTAATTTCAGAACTACATTGTACCCTATCAACAAGTGGGCCATGAATTCTTCAAAACTTATTAAAATTACGCAATCTGGTGCTCATTAGATGAGTAATTGAAAAACACATCTAAGGCACCTAATTCCATGTCATTCGAACATCATCTGACACATGTACGTTGCCCATCTTTGAACAACACGGAATTTAGACTCTAAACTACTCATAAGACTCAAAAAGACATAAATTTTTGAATGGTTATATATATATATATATATATATTGAATGGATCAAAAAGACAATGGGATCATTGGATGTTTAGCAATTGGAGAATGGTCCATTTGAGTTGCGTCTTCATATGGGGCCCATGTGTGGGACGTGGGGAGCCCTCTTTGGGTCTTATTTGGTACAACCCATACTAGTTCTAGGTCCATCAACCAGCCAATATAATAGTCCAAATCATTGCACTGATCTATTTTGTCCCTGTGCAATTATTTTTTAAATCTTAGAAAACAAGTATGCATACATGCAAAATATATATACACAAAATGAAAAGGCCCCTATTAAAGGATTTTCAGGGTGTTTTGCATGTAAATAAACCTTCAAAATATAACAGTATAATCTATACAATATAGTTTAGAGATATTTTAGATTTTAGATTGACGCATTAACAACATGGCATCAGTCACTACAGAAACCAGTACATAAAGAGATTGAACGACATTTGTAAATAATGGGTGAGACTGATTCGCAATGGACAAAGTGGTACATAACAGGCAAAAATGGTACATAGAGGCCAAAATGATTGATGATAGACATGTTTAAACTATGGTGAGGCCAAAACCAGTCCCATTGATTTGTAACTTAGTTTAGAGCAATGATTGCTTCTAGATGGAAGTGATTTTAATCACCCAACTTGACATGGGTGTAGATGGAATACAGCCAATATATATCACCAACACTAACAATTAAGATATAAATCCAACGGAATGCAGATTTCATTGAGGATGAAATGCTAGCATGATAAACAGTTATGCATCAAACCATTCATGAACTCATAAATATAATACAAATATAGAAATCAAAAGTTGTAATGTAATGGATTTTGATTTCGAACGCATTGCGTAACAAACCGCTTCTGTGATGCACTGTGTGTGGCTCTGAACATTTTGCTGGCTGAACATTTGTCCACAATCAATGCATGATAACTACATAAAGCAGAACAATAGCATTAGTTGAAGCCACTGTGTAACCAATTTCCCAGAAAGCATAGACAAGCAAGAAACCACAGTAGGAAATATATATAAATATATATATATATAGAGAGAGAGAGAGGGAGAGAAAGAGACCTTGTTAGCAGAGCAGATCCTGAAATGATTCTGAAGCTTAGGCTTCTTCAAGTTTTCACCGCAGTCCTCGCACTGAAACCACACCATCTTCTTCTTCTCACTGATACTGATAGAGAGGAACAAGATCTTTCGGTGTATGTTTTAGAGGCTCGCAGGAGAGAAAGGGAAGCTAGAAATATGGCAGGCAGCTTGTGTTGTTTTGGGGGGTCTTATTAGGGTTTATGAGATTCAGGTGGGGTTGGGTTTGCTGATTTGGGCAGTTGATCTGTTGGCCACGGCACACGCCCTTTGGATCGGATCGGATTAATCCGTTCAATTTAATTTTAAAAGAAAATTATCAAATATGTTATAAAAAATTATATTTTGACCCCTTAAATTTTTTTTTCTTATTTTAAATTTAGACATCTTAATTTATATTTAGACCCCTTATATTTTTTTATTTATATTTAATGCCAACGGATCGGATTGCATTGAATCCGCGGATTGAGGGTGAAATCCGCCACCGATCCGTTGCTAACGGATTACAAAATTTTCAATCCGTCACCAATCCGTTTACCTTCGGATCGGATAAAAATCCGCGGATCGGATCGGATTTCCTGATCGACGGATTTTTTGTGCACCCCTACCATGTGGTAATACTCCCGGAGGGTAGATAATAGAGCCAATCCTTAGCCGAATCCTTCAAAGAAAACGGAAAGGCTCTTAATTTAATTTGCTCTTTAGAGACCCCCGTGGGTTTCATACTCGTGCATACCACATGAAACTCCTTTAGATGCTTGTGAGGATCTTCACCTGCAAGGCCATGAAAAGTGGGCATGAGATGTATTAGTCCAGATTTTAATTCAAAAGTAATATTAGCATCTAAAGTAGGGAACGTTATCCATAAGGGTTGTTGATTCAAATCAGGGGTGGCAAGCTCTTTCAAAGTTCGATTTCCAGCCATGACTTTCTCCTCGTCTAGATCAGAATCGCTAGCAAATAAGGAATCAAGAGCTAGATCGTTCTCTTCAGAATTTCTTCGAGTGTGCTTTCCTCCTTAACCTGCACAAAGTTCTTTCTATTTCTGGATCGTACCGCAAATCACTTTGACTAAAAGATCGAGTTTCAGTCATAAGCAATCAAGAAAACCATAAAAATAAATCAGGAAAAATCTAAAGTAATAATAATAAAAAAAATCTATGCTAAAATAAAAATAAAAATTGCTAAAATAAAAATTCTACTCATAAAAATTAAACTCCAAAAAAAAATAAAGATTGCAGAAAGATGACGTCAGCAAGGAGATGGCTGATGTCAGCCAAGAGGATGCAGGCGCAGTGAGATGGTTGTTGCTGTGATGACTTCAGGTGATGATGGCAGGGAGTGAGATAAGATGATAGAGTGAGTTGATATGAGAGAAAGAGATGAGATGATGAATAAAAGAGAGAAAAGAGAAAAAGTTGCTAACTGAGTGGAGAAAACAACGAAGAGATAGAAAGATAGATTGAAAAGAGGGGCGCTGGGTATTTGACCAAGAGCAGAGATGAAGTCAGAGAGAAACAGAGAACAGAGAGGAAAAACAGAGCAGCAGGCGCACACAGTACTTAGAAAATCACAAGAAGCACAAAAATCAATTAGAATCACTTCCCCGGCAACGGCGCCAAAATTTGGTATGCTGTCGCCGGCACCCAAAACTAATAAAACCTTTACTCCAAAAATAATAAATGTAGTAGTGCGAGTAAGGATCGTTCCCTCGGAGAGTGTCTAACCAAGTTTTATGCTATGTGATCAAAGATGGAGGGATTTTGATTATACTGAAAAGAAAAAAAAACAAATAAAAAAAACAGATAAAGAGCAACAAATTAACGAATTCAATCAAATGAGCAAGCATTAGTCAAAGTTAACATCCACCATCGGAAATTCAGAACTGATCATAAATGTAAATATAAATCAATTTGCACTTTGAATATTCATCGTTGGAATCAACTGCCTATCTCCTTAATCAGTTAAATAGAAAACATACGCTCTAATTAACCCTAATTACTAAACAACCCAAGACAAGTGTTAAAGATTTAATTTAGTAACAGCATGAAGAATAAGAGAGATCGATGAATCTAAACAACACAAGCACATGCGGTTGCATTTAATTTAGCCAGGTGTTCTTCCTAACAATTACTGATGCAGTAAATTATTAAATACCAGTTGCTTCGCAAATTAGAGGGACCAAACAATTACGGATTTGATTTCTAATTTAGTAGTAAATTGTAACGAAAAATTAACTATTATGCATCCTAGCAATTAAACGAAACAATCATAATAACAAATTAAGCACAGAAGAACAACCCATATTCAAAACATAAATTGATCAATGAAAATAAATTAGATCTCACAGTATTTATTCCGAGACTTCAGTCTCCTTCGACCAATTACAAAGCTTTAACCACGCAGGACCATAATTGCAAAATAAATGGAAAAAGAAGGGAGAAAGAGGAGAGAAAAAGAGAGAGAGGGAGAGAATTCGTCCCAGGAGAAGATGTGGGGATCGCTTTATATAGAGTGGAGAGGTAGGGTTGGAATAGGGCATGTGGATGAGAGGAATGAGAGGCATGATAGAGAAAGTTGCTTGTGAGATATATGGTGGGATTGAGAGGAATGCTCTGATGGATAAGATTGCAGCCGTGAGATGAGAGAGTTGTAATGGGAAAGGGTGAGGTGGAGAGAAAAGAGTGGCTGGAACGAGAGATAGGTATGGGCTGTTGGCGTTGGATGAGGATTAGAAAGACTGAATCAGAGAAGTAGAGTGACGTGAGGGAGAATTGTTGCTAAAGATATACATGAGTAGAATTGGTTTACGTGGAAACAGGAGAGAGAAAAATTAAATACAATATTTAAATTTATTACAATCCTCTCTTTGATAATATCTTCCTATTCGTTTCTATTGGACTCCACCCCAGAAGTAAAGTTGCACCAATTTCAGTTTTGCACAAAATGAGCCCAATATTGGGTATGTTCTGAGAAGCTCCCGATTTCTTCAAAATTACCATAATACCCTTCTGCTTGATTTCCTCTAAACAAGACCCGGTTCCGAATCAGCTCCATTCATTCAGCATCAAATATGATCACCTTCTTTTGACGTTCCACAGCATCTTGAATCATCTCAATTGGAGCTCGGATGAGAGAGTTATGCCCAGCTTGTGAAGTGATGCGAAAATTGTCTAAAATCGCCCAATTAGCTTCGTTTAGCAATTAACACCTCCATTTGCATCCTAAATCAAAATATAAGAATAATGAGTACATTTAGGCATCAAATGAGTATAAAGGACTAAACATTAAGGGAGAAAAATATAACATTTTACATTCTCATCAGTTTTGTACATGCTAGATGGGCTTTGTAATTAAAAACTTACCCATATATTTTGCAATACCGTGAGTCCGTGACATACACGTTGTGTGGGGGATTTTCCAGACACTGGAATCGCCCTGGTCTCGGTAAAGAGAACCAGTGATGTGGTGCAGATCGAAGCAAATGAATACAGATGCATTGGATCGAAGTAAGGTACACCGTGCAAGGCCCAAACAGTACTAGGCGAAATGAGGGTCCCGGAGTCAGAATCGCGAACGAAACCCCATTCTGGAAGGGAATCGGTGAGATCTTCAAAATCCATTCTGCGCAATGGACTTCTTGTTTTTAGGCCAAATTCCATCGTTTCGACCTCGAAAAAGGCATTTTTACCATTTTTGCCATATTCTTGTTTCTGGTCTCGGCACCTCGGCAACAGTGCCAGCCGAGATCACCAGCTAGGCAGCATTGCCAGGCCCTCCATCTCAGCAGGTCTTGCTCTCGGCCTCCTCCATCTCGGCAGGTCTTGGTCTCAACCCCCTCTATCTCGGCTAGGTGCTCTAGCAGTACTAGGGACTCCCATCTCAGCACAGTTCTGGACTGCTCCACCTCGGCCAGCAGTGCTAGGCATCTCGGCAACATGTCTCGGTCTCGGCCTCGGCCTCGGTAAAAGCACTGACAGTTGTAACTTTATGGAGACTCAACTATGTTACAGAACGTGCGACAAGACAAGGGCACCACCCATATCCCCTGACAGAGCAGCGTCCACAACTCCCAAAGTGCCATGGTAAGGCCCGATGTGACAGGGTGTGCTACGATGGGATAGAGTAAGCTATGATGGGACAGTTCTTTTCCCTAGGTTAGCTTTCTTCCTCTATATATACACAGGAGCCACTCCAAGCAAAGCATGACCAATATGCTGGTATGAACAACCAAATTCTCTCATTCTTCTCTATCTCCATCCTAGTGTCGAGTTGTTGAACTGACTTAGGCATCTGAGAGCCTTGCGCTGATTGTAGCTAGACCTACTGTTATTCTCTCTCCTCTTTCAGGTTTTAGGCACCCAATCTTCTCCAAAGAAGCTTCTTCATCCACCATTATAGAGATCCTAATCTCCCTCCAAGTCCGTGAATTTTTAGGCACTTACATACCCTCTTTTATTTTTCGAGTTTTGATCGTACAGGAGCCCAAAAGAGTTTGACTTAACCAGGTGGGTGTTGACTATTTCTTTTAATCATCTTAGTGGTCGTATGGAGGACATGTAATTTCCAATATGCTTTTGTGCAAAGTGCAATGTCCCATATGCAATATCACACAATCACATGTTTTTTTTTCTAGGTTTTGATGAAGTCCGTGAGTCTTGAGGTTTTGTCGTAAATCTGTAGTTGTAGAAGTAAATGGAGTGGAAAAATAGTTAAGGCATGATGAAGAACCAAAAGGAGGGACAACGCTCCTCAATAACATTTGTGTGAGAAGATCTTGAGCCCAGGTTTCTCTTTTTCTTAGAACTCTTCTACTAGCATGGATTTTTTTTTTTAATCTTAAACACCTGGACCTAGTTTCTTATAGAGGGGCATACCTTTGATTGATCTTCATAACTCCCTCCATCTTTTTCAAAAAAAGTAAAAAAACAATCACCTTCATTTACTAAAATACAAAAAACCTCCACTTTCTAATACAAAAAGTAAAAAAGATTCTATAACAAACAACTAAAATTAAAATACCATCATAACACACTTATATTTTATTCTTTCTTCAAAATCAACTTTACTTCACTTGACTCTATTAGTAGAGTTGCCAAACTGGCTCTAAAGGAGAAGGAAAGAGAAAATAAGCAAAGAAATACCCATACACCAGGCTGTCGTAGATGCCCATCAGAGCTACGGTTTTGGTGGTGATGCATTTGTACTAGTAAAAAAGCTTAAAAGAAGAAAGAAAGGAGGAAATGGAATATGGCTGTCAATGCAAATGGAATATGGATCTCAATGCTTATCTTTTAGCAAAAGATCTATCACCATATAGTATTGTACACAAAGGTACGTATATTGAAAATTACATTTCCTCCTTCTTAGTATGACCTCTAAGACAGTAAAATCTTTTGAGTCACCACTATTTCATTTGAATCAGGCTAAACCCCCTTAATATTTTTTAACTAAAACCCCATTCTCTATATCCCCATTATCTTACTTCTTCGACTCCACAACCCCTACTACTCATTTCCCTTGTTGCTCGGTGCTTTTAGGTCCCACTCTATGGTTCTTCATTACTTAAGGTATCTACTCTACGGTTCTTTGCTCCTTTGTCTCTATTTTTTTATAGGATTTTTTACCGGAAAATACACTTTATATGGTCAGTACACCGAACAGTGAACATTAGGCAAACATGCACTAACAGGGAATCCGTACAGGATTCCTAATTTTTTTTTACCATTTTTTTCGGTGGTTGAATTCGACCTTCAATTTCAGCGCTGAAGGTCGAATTCGACACTGAGATAGAAAGTGACCTTAATACATTTTAGTTCTCTGCGTCGAATTCAACCTTGTAAGAAACACCAAAAGGTCGTATTCGACCGAAAATGTATATGAATTCGACCGAAAATGTTTCCAGAATATCATAGAACTCTGTTTTGTTCCTTTCATGATTTGATGAAAGAGCAAGAATTAATTTGTATCTTTCTTTCTTTGTCATTTAAATACTTATATTTTTTACCTTTGTGTACTATCTCTTTCCATAGGCTTCTCATATTCATTTGAATGGTAGCCCTTACTCTTTGAATTAAACGAAATCTGGGAGCACCTTGTTCTTGTATGGATCCCTCTTTGAATTAAAGTAGCTCTCTGGATTCCTCGGTTCAATGGCATGTTTACGGCAGAATGGGACCCAGAGGTTAGCAAAGCTAGCAGCTTCAGCCATGGCTTCAAAGGTCAGAAGGGCATCTCCATCATCTGAAATGTAGCAAGTGAGCTTCTCAACATGGTAGTCAGCTGCAAGGATTGAGAGTATTGTGTTTCCTGTGACCAATGGTGGTTCTTTCTCTGGATCAGCAGCAGACACGAAGACATCTATTATTGGAAGATCAGATTTTCCGATGGGATTGTGGGGGCCAGGTTATTCAAATTTCTCTTTCAGGACGGTAAGATCGGTTGAACGATTGATAGGGCAGAGCTTGGGAAGCTGATCAAGCAGCCAGGAGAAAGCAAACCAGACCTCACATACAACAGACATTCCCCACAACCACATTGCATCCTCATTTTGGTGTTTGACTCTCCATGCCAAAAACAAAGTAAGGGCTACCATTCAAATGAATATGAGAAGCCTATGGAAAGAGATAGTACGCAAAGGTAAAAAATATAAGTATTTAAATGACAAAGAAATAAAGATACAAATTAATTCTAGCTCTTTCATCAAATCATGAAAGGAACAAAGCAAAGTTCTATCATATTCTGGAAATATTTTTGGTCGAAATCATGTACATTTTCGGTCGAATGCGACATTCGGGTGTTTCTTACAAGGTCGAATTCGACGCAGAGAACTAAAATGTATTAAGGTCACTTTCTATCTCAGCGTCGAATTCGACCTTCAATTTCATTGTTGAAGGTCGAATTCGACCACCGAAAAAATGGTAAAAAAAATTAGGAATCCTGTACGGATTCCCTATTAGGTGCATGTTTACCTAATGTTCACTATTCGGTGTACTGACCACATAAAGTGCATTTTTCGGTAAAAACATCTTTTTTATAATTTTACTCAATTAAAAAAAAAGAAAAAAAGGTGAATTGCAAGATTTCTTGAAAACAAAAAGCTTGTATATATGCTACTATGTCACAAGATTATTTCGCGACACAAGAGTGCTTTCATGAAAAAAAAGCTTTTGTTGTGACACATATTTAAGATCTTATCATTCTCCCACTCTTTTATTTTTAAGAATGTTGAAAAAGTAGAAGAATCCCATCCAAAAACTAGGAACCCCTAAATTTCCCCAACTAATCCATTGGATGAACCATTAAGGCAAGCTAGAGATGGGAAAAATCTCCAATATTTCGGTGATGGGTAGAAAAGGGCAGATGAATGTGCGTTCATTTTCCTACTAGAGCCCTGCTACATGGACTAACCCATGGACTAACTCCATAGTTTTGGGGGGAAAATTACTTGACATCAGGTGATTTTCCCCCCAAAACCACGGGGTTTGTCCATGGACCAACTCCATGAGTTAGTACATGTAGACTTTTTGTTCCTACTATATAATAACAAGATTCAACATTCCGTATTGAATCTGAATATGAAAGAAGTCCCAAGTCAAGATTTCCAATTTCCGCTCCAGCTTACACTCCACCCTATCTTATCTACAAAACGTCCTACTAAGTGTACTGTCCGATCCTCACCTACACTCCACAAAAGCCCACTGCCGTCCATCCCTTACACTCTGACCTCAGATGACCCAACCCTATCCAAAATCCTTCCTCTCATAGGACTCATCTAGGGTTGCTAACGGGAATCCAATTCTCTGATTACCTGGAAGTTTCGACCCGTAAATAATCGGGTCTGAAACTTATTTTAGGTTTCAATTCATAAATGGGTCCGGGTACAGAACCCAATTTAGGTTCTGATTGATAAACGGGTCCAATTCCGATCCTTTTAGGTTCCGACTCTTGGACCCGGGACAAGACATATAAGTCTTCGATATGATAAATTATACCTCAAAATTAACTTTTTTTTGACATTTTTATTTATAATATTAGAGGTAGTAGAATTGTGCACTGTTATAAGTTGTATGATATATTTATTTCTTTTAAAAAAAAATAAAGAATGAAAAAAAATTAAAATCAATTTTAGATCCAAAATTGAATCTGAGTTTTTCTATAAAAATGGGGACTAAAATCAACAAAATAAATTTTGAGTTAAAATCTGATCCACAAAATCGAAACGGTTATTTAAAAATAATTTGGAGTCCACATCCACTATAGTTTCATCCGAAAACGTCCCATCACCCACCGACAGACGAAAATGCACTCTCCCTTGTTACAGTGATCGTCGCTACCACACTTCCTTCCATACTCTTCTCTCTTCAGCTTAGAACCTTCCCATCACCGCCACGTCACATCCCTCTACTCACCATCTCACAATACCCAAAGCCACGTATACATACGCTCCCCCTCACTTTTTCTTTGATCAAAGAAGCAGTGAGAATCTTCTACTCTTGTTTTTCTTCTCTTCTTGCGTTTTGCTCCTCCTCCTTCTCCTTCTCCTTCTCCTCAGTCTTTGCTACTGAAATGGAAGAAGAGATGGCTTCTTCTGCAAGCAACAACGTTGTCAACATCTACCCGCTAAGTAGCTACTACTTCGGATCCAAAGAAGCGTCTCCTGAGAAGATCGAGACCTTGTCAGATCGGGTCGAACGGATGAAATCCAAGTACGATCTCTCATGTCTGCATCATCTGGTGTTTTTTTTTTTTTCCGTTGATCTGATTTGGTTTCTGTTCTGTTATTTGATTATCAGCTATGCCGAGAATGGATTGAGGACTTGCGTTGAAGGAGTGCTTCTGGTCAGTGTGATTTGTATTAGATTTTATCTTTCTTTTATTGATAGATGGATGACTGTATTAGTGTGGATTCTAGGGTTTTGGAATGTTTTGAAATTTTTTTTTTTGGTTTGGTGTTATGAGGTTTTGATTCGAATATTTCTCAATTAGATGGCATTGGATTAGGCTGTAGATCAGCTGATGATGGTATTAGATGATAGAAAGTGTTCAAACAATGGAAATTATCATTAGAAGTTTAAATTTTGGCTGAAACTGTGTTATCGCCAATATGTAACGGTTTTGGCTATGGCTAATACAAATTTTTTCATCATCTTGATCCGAAACCTAAATTGAGCTTAATTGGAAACCTAAATGGTATTATTAAAGAGTTCATCAAAATGGATAACAGAGTAGCACAAGTGATCAAATGATCATTAAGTGTAAGTGATGAAATCATAGAAAAGTATTGATAATATATGGTATCATTTGTAACGCCACACCCCTTACCCATGCATGATATTGTCCGCTTTGGCCCACTGGCCTCACGGTTTTGTTTCTGATGGGCCTCAACCCATCAAAAGGCCTCACCCTAAGTAAGGGTGTAAGCTCTACATATAATCCCAATCACTTTCCTCTCTATAGTCGATGTGGGACTCTGGGGCGTCACATTCTACCCCGTTAAGGCTGCACGTCCCTGTGCAGTAGCCTGCCAGCCCTCTTGGCCCGCCCACATGGAAGCCGCCCACTTGCATCAGACCACGGCAGGGGACCCACACTCGAACTAGTCGAGAGTCGGCTCTGATACCATTTGTAACGCCCCACCCCTTACCCATGCATGATATTGTCCGCTTTGGCCCACTGGCCTCACGGTTTTGTTTCTGATGGGCCTCAACCCATCGAGTTGTAAATTGTTAGTTGAAATGATCAAAGTTGCAAGTATAAAGTGGTGGAGATTATACTGTTTGTTTAGCATAGGAATCCCTCAATGCAAAATTTAGACACTCTTCCCACCCGATTTCCTGCTGTGACATAATTGATTACTTGCTGCGGTCTTCTCCCTCAGTCTCTTCTTAATCAGCCTTTTCCTCGTTGTCTTCAACATCATGCTTGGTTCCTCAAGATCTATCAATTCCAACAGTCCCATGATAATACTTCCCATTGTTACCACCCTTGTGAAACTTTTAAGCAGTTAAAGTCAGAGATGCCTCTGAGGCAATGTCAACATCTTCATAAAAAGGATCTTCACCTGAAAAAAACTAGCTTTTGCACTCTCCCGGTCCAAATCAGCTCTATTGGTCACTCAGTCACTGTGGGCTTTAGCTTAGTATTTTCAAGTTATAAGTCTTTTCTTGCTTTCTTAGAAACTGATTAGTAAAATGTTGCTTGTATTACGAAGTATCGCAACCCTTTTTTACTTTATTATAAGCACATTTCATCTCTTTACATGGATGCAATAATTATTGTAAAAACAAACAACTATGAAAGTACTATTATTTAATTATGTAGCATAAGAAACATATTCAACTATTATTAAAACTTTACTTTCATGCTCACACATAAACTTTACTTTCATGCTCACACATGCATAGCCAGGGCAATACATTACAATATGTAGTGAACTTAGTCTTGATAGTTGAGTGCAATAGTAAAGAGTATACACCATTCAAAAACGAGAGGACAGTGTACAAATACTTTATACAAACTTTAGTTTATTGCTGTGTTTGGTGGGGGTTCTTTTTTTAAATGATTTGCTGATGTTTTGGATTTTCACTCTCTACAAGTATTTGTCTTGGACATCTGACTGCCATATCTTCTCCAAGTTCTTAGAAAGGCTAACTAAAATTGGATAAAGCTACCTGTGAAAGTAAAAAAGGGGGAAAGGATAAATCTTAACTTTTTTACTTCTCTCATGTACCACAGTACGGGCTTAAATTTAGAAATAGCAACGTCTAGTGCATTAACTCTTTCTTCTATATGTTGTATATGTAAACGTATGTCCATTCGTACATCAAATTCTCTATAGCTTTGGTAAGCGGTCATGTTTAGGTTTTATTCTCTTGAACTGTATCAGAAGTGGATTAGGATTGAAATGTTCTACACTGAGTGCAACATACCTCAACCTTAGATCTTCTTTTAATTTTGTGGACAAGTTTGATATAGTATTATATATAATTAGTATAATAATAAAATGTGGACTCCACATAAATGGGATAGGGTTTTGTTGAGAATGATAAGGTATTATGAATGATATAATGTTAGAGAGTCTTCTTTCCTTTTTTTTTTTCCCTCTTATTTTATAAGTTTTGTGATTTACTTGGATATGGAAGTTACAAAATCGCTAATCCACCGCGTATGCAGTGGAGTGGTAAGGCATACCCACCCTCATCGAGCGTACCAGGGTTTGAACCCTGTTGTTCCTTTTTTTTTTTTGGGTTGAAAGGAGTTAAAATCAGAGCTTTGAAGGATTTGTAAACTAAGAAGAATAGAAAGAGATAAGGTAGGGAAGAATATACTCGGAGTGCTTAAGATGAAGTAGGTCTTTCTCCTGTTCATTATGGCCCTTAATATAACAATAGAAAGGACTGCAACTGTTACAATCTTATACGAGTCTATCATAACTGGCAAATAACCAGATACAGTGAATCTTCTACAACTGGAACCTCAACATATGCAATATGGAGAAATATAGGAGTAAAGAGAGAAGTAGAACTGTAGAAGTGAAGGTTCAGGAAGAACTGGCATGAAAAAACAGTAAAAAGGACTTCTTTCTTAAAGAAAAATGAATCCCTTTTTTGTTCCTTTTTGGTTTGTATAATCATGCTTCTGTTGTTTTATTAACATTTATAGGATGAGAGAAGTCCTCACATCTCATACACAAGTCCATATAGACATCGAACCACAACAAAAAGAAGACAAGACACAACAAAAAAAAATGACGACAAATGTAATAGTGTGGTTAAAGGTAAATACAACCCCCCCCCAAACACCAACCCCAACACCAACACCCCACCAAAAAAAAAAAAGCTCCCCTCTTTTTTTCTCTTTGCTCCTCCCAAAAAGAAAAAGAAAAAGAAAGTAATATGTCAACAACCAAAGGCGCTAGTTTTTAATCACATAATCTGATAATGGTTTACATGAATAACGTGTCTAATAGATCCTAGTTTGGATAGATGATTGATTAATATTCGAGTGGTTACCGAAAGAGTTTCATTTTCTTGAAGCTATGGATCATTACCACTGATTAGAATAAGAGGACGATGGGCGGCAATTGGCAATGGAATGAAGTGAGGTTCTTTGATGTGAGTGTGTTTGAAATGTAGTTTGAGTTTCCTTTACATTTTTAGACTAAAAAGGTTCAGATTAATGTCTCTAATGTTGTGATGCTTGAGGGTATTACATTGAGTGGAGTATTATTTGTGTATTATCTTGCATGGTTATCTCACGGCATAGATGATGTTTGGTGAAGAGCTTGAGAACATACAGTACCTGGATACTCATATTCATGTAGCATCCCGTGTTGGACTAATACAATACTTGTATAGGTATCGGATATTCACTGATACTTCTAGGGTACAAGTTTAGCATATCCCACTACATTGGGACAATTATTTCATTTAAATCTATTAATTTCCTTGCTTTCAACGTAGAAACTGTTAGAAGGGATGCAAACAATCATAATTTCATTAATTTAGAAATGTTTTAAAGAAGAAGATCAATACTTTGCATAAAATATCTTAATATCAAATGAAAATTTTCATGTTATGGATAGGATAGTGGGTCCGCGTCATAGTTGAGAAATTCATTTCATTTCCGATGAAATTTCAGAGATTTTTCATTTCGGCCATAAAAACGGAACGAAAACACCTCCAAAATTTTTTTCCCAAATCTCGGTCTATCTCTGTCCATTTTGGTAAATTCAAAACTCTATGGTTGTGATGAGTCTTTGAAGTTTTAAACGTTATGGTTGTATTTTATGATTATGGACCATAATGATAACACTAATTAGTTATGTTTAATGGAATGATCTATATTATTTTATGACTTGATTTAGTAGAATAAACTAAATTATCAAATCATATTTTTAAAATTTAATATTAGTCTTATATATATATATATCTAATTTTTTATATTTTTTTAAAACGTAACTCCGAAATATTTCACCGAAATTCTGAATCGACTGAGATATTTTGAATTGGAGGCCGAACCGAAATGGGTTCCGAAATGAATTTCTCAACTATACTCCACATGCACGTCCTTGATTTCCAGAAGTGCAGTGTTGTATCATCATTGCCTGTATCCATGTCTATGCCTGTATTGTTCTAAGTATCATAATTGAGAACTCACGTGCTTTGTGTAGATTATGACCACATTGTAGTTATGCATGCCACAATGACAAAGCGAAGCCCTTGTGCAAGAGATTGAATGTTGCAAAGCCAAGGCTGGTATCCCAATTGTTTAGAGTAAACACAAAAGGGAGGCATCAAGTTCCCACAGCAAGTCTCTAGAGAAAGTGCAATTATTTTGATTGTGTAACCTTAGTGTAGGGCGTTGGTATTTGGAACATTTCTTGGTTTGGCTTGAGAGTGCATTTGGGAAACTCCGTTGTGGATACACCTCGGTTGGTTGAACAAAGTCATGGATAACCAATGGACCAAGCAAGGGGAAGGTTCAGGTTAATAATTTAAATGAGGATCCGAAGATCTTTAATCAAGGTAGAAATTCAAGCCGATGCTTGATAGACAAATGAATTGATTGGTGGGATTGGAGGTGTTTTGTGAAGTGAAATAGATGATACATTATTTACTTTCTAAGGACCAGTGGCCCTGAAGGAATCCAAGTGGCATAATTATAAAACTATCAACCATTCACCAATTGCTTAGAATACTCAAAACAAACATAACTATCAACCATTCACCAATTGCTTAGAATGTTAAAATAAACAAAACCATCAACCATTCACCAAGTGCTTAGAATGTTCAAACAAACATATGAAGAAAGTTCATCATTGAAGGAGACTCTAGACAATCATAATGAATTAGGCCAAGAAAAAAGGGGAAGTGCCTAGGAGGTTACTGTTTATTTTACGGGAGATACGATATTGGGTACACAGTTGGGTGCCACCTTCTCACATGTTATTGGGAGGCCAATCAAGAGGCTGATCTTTTGCAGAACAGTGAGTTGATTCTAATACTGTCATCTCTAAAATTTGTATGGAATATCGCTAGGCCTTACAAGGCCAGTGTAAGGAGTATACTTGTCCTATTTTGTACCTATGGCTTTGTACTTTTCTTGTCTATTAATAGAACTCCATTTCTGTTTCTGGTAAAAAGAAAAAAAAATAGGAACTTGCTGATTGCATTTATAACAAAATAGGTTGAATTGTTCCGACACCCTCATGTGTTGCTGCTACAAGTGAGAAATTCATTCTTTAAACTTCCTGGTGGCCGTTTAAGGGGTGGTGAATCAGGTATGTTTTACTTTCTCTTGCTACATGACATGCTTGCATTTTGGTCTGGTTTGACTGATCCATTATGGTGCATGGAGATGTAATGACACGAACCATGATGTTCTGCGACCTCAAAATGAAATGAAAACCTTTCTTTTACGAACCTAGGCATAGGAATTAGAAACTTTTGGCAGAACATACTGAATTACAAATGGCACCTCTTTTCTAGATATTGATGGACTGAAGCGCAAGCTTTCAAGCAAGCTTTCTGTTAGTGAAAGTGTCATTGACTCGGAATGGCAGGTAATTTATCTTCTTTTACTTTTTTTAGTACAAAAGTCCATTCTCAGTTGATATAATCTAATTTTCGATAGTAACTTCTCGGACTCTTGATTTCCAGATTGGAGAATGCCTTGGAATGTGGTGGAGAACAGATTTTGAGACTTTGCTTCATCCATATTTGCTGCCTAATGTGCTCAGTCCTAAGGTTGGTTTCATCCTGGCTGTGGTTTACGACTGTCATATTTTAATCATAGACGTAATCTGATATAGTCAAACTCACCATAACTTGTAGGAATGCTTGAAACTCTTTCTCGTGAAGTTGCCAATGAACCAGAGATTTGTTGTACCAAGAAACTTAAAAATGCTTGCCGTTCCATTGTGCCAGATTCACGGCAGTCACAAGGTACAATGCTTTGTGAGAAGCAGAAATGTTACAGTAGTTAAGTTGTAATAATATAAATAAAATGTTGTTGAGAATGACTTTGATTTTTTCCAATGTTTGCATCTTGTAGACGTATGGTCCAGTTATCTCTGGAATCCCACAGCTGCTCTCTAAGTTCTCATTTAACATCATTGATGATTAGGCCACCCCTTCCTCCCCTCCCGATCACTGCCACTGGATTCTCGGCACTGATTATATTGGAATACTTAGGGAATTAGATATACAAAGCAGGATGAAGCAAGAAGAATGCATTTTTATGCAATTTTAGTGTGTGTAAAGCAGAAAGCAGAGCCCTTTGTAGTGGTAATGTGAATATTATATTTATCTGGTGTGTAAAATTATATAGTCTTCGTCATTTGAATGTATTTGCCCTTCTTTTTGTCAAGGAAGCTATAAAATTATATTATAAAGCTGGCCTCTGTCTGCACTTCTGTTAAATTTTTTACATGTCATAGCATCCCACAGGCGAGTTTACTCAGTGACTTGGATGAGTTAAATTGGCTCAGTAATGTGATTAGAGTCCCCTGATGGTTCATTGGTACTTGTCACCTAGACATGCAGGTCGAGTTTTGGGTGTGCCCAACTTTTGACTCAAGCAAGCCATGTACTGACTACTGAGTCCTGTAACTCCACGAAGCTGATAAGTCTTATGTAAGATGTGAAAAGCCATGAGGGTTCAAAACCATGACCCGAAATGGTAAAGAGTATCCCCCTTCCAAGTAAGCTAGGGATGCTTTAGTAAGTAAGTGGACTTTTAATTCTGAACATGAAGTAGTTGCTGTAGCACTGTTTTTTATTTTTTATTTTATTTATTTGGTGCTCTAGGGGGCTTCAGAGATGATGGATTTGATGAGCTAAATGGTAGAGGGATCTTTCTTCAATAGCATCACTTATTTGAAAATAATAGTTGTAGGCATCAAGACTGACAGCAAACTATGATTCATGGTGGTATGCAGTAAAGGTTAATGAGGTGAAATTTGTTTCTAATTTTCTGTTGTAGCATATGTAATTTCTCTCATTTTTTGTTTGTAAAAAACTTCTGAGTCATTTTTTATAGACAGCTTTCTAGTCAATAGGCTGAATTAAGTACATTGGCTGTTGCTCAGCTGGTTATGTAGAGGGTAGTTTATGTGGGTGCCTGAATTTGAGTGTCATAAAGCCTCAAAAAGTAGGGTTGAATCAATAGATCATAGGTCCTGCATGTGCACCTGGAAGCTAAAGTCTCAAAGTCATTAAAGTTACGTGATGATGTGTAACCATTACACATGTAAAAATGTCCCTCCCAAGCTAAAACCCCCAGTTATCAGGCTAACTGCTATTTGACCAAGTGCCAATAAATGAGCGTGCATCAATTCGAGGGAAGTTGTTGGTGCCCAACTTCAAGGAAGTAGAGTTCTCCAAACTAAGTCGGATTTCTTTGGTGGAATAATTTGCTTGCTTTCTTTTTATTACTGTACTGCAATAGCATGACTTATTTTTCATTCTTTCTTAATTTTTGTTAAAAAAAGATGTTCATCTTTATGTCATGGTTTGGGTATTGGTATGTGTTGTTCCGAGTACACAGACTAATAATTCAGTATTTAGAAAACATATTCTCACAATAGTGAATCACAGCAACAGTAAAACAGAGTTACAGAAAGTAATCTTAGAATTAAAATTCACTTACTGTTTGAAGGCAGAAAAACAGTACTTCGTTGTTGAACTTACGAAACTCAGAAATTCGCAGTAGAAGGTAGATCAAGGCTAGTGTTTAACACTATGTCCTTGAGACAAAATTCGCCCCCGCAACGGTGCTAACGGGCTTCAATGGCGTCTGTCTCCCAGGATACAATGATCAACACACACAGTAGCAGCACTGCAAACTGTGTGACAGGCGAACCAGAAGTGCAACATGACTCTCTCTTCTTGACTATGCAGACTCGAAATTGTGCAACAGAAGCAGTGAATTGGATGCTCAAAAATGGGAAGACAAGATGCATATTTATAGCCTGCTTCAGGTCTCTTCAATAGGGCTGCATCTGTTTAGAACAATGACTGTTCAGTGAACAGATGCATCTCTTCTTTGGACACACCTCTTGGGCTGGACACACCTTTTCATAATTGAAAGGACACACACCTCTTGGACACACCTCATTTAATTCAAAAAAGAAATGTTAATTTTAATAAAAATTTATCTAAAAATTAATAACGGGTAGTGGGCCGAGCCATGCCCGACCCGCGCGTGAAGCCCAAGCCCGGGGCGGGGAGGGGCGGGGCGGGGCGCGCGTGCGTGTGTGTGGTGGTGACCCAACATAGGTTTACGTCCTCCCTCCTCCACAAAAATGGGACGCCCCTTGGGGCTCATCTTATACCACTAAGGTAAACATATTTATACCAAAGAAATGCTTTGCTCTCAAGCAATGTAGGAAGCAAGTTTATCACTTCCTTTTCTTTCCATGTTTAACATGTTCAAGTAGTAGTGTTTAGGAGGCAATTTCTCATTCACTCCTTAATGGATTAGAGCAACCCAATACATGTCTTTAATCTACTCATGGAGTAGATTACATTCCCATGTATTACCACCTAAAATAATAAGTGGGTCCAACTTTTAGTTTGGTCCAATGATGACCAAAATAGTGGGTTCTCTAGCCATTTTTCCAACAATCCCCCACATGAATGAAATTAACTGAAAGCAATGAAATGATATGCAGACACACAGAGAGAGTACAATTGGAAATTTTCTGTATAGAGAAAGGTAGCTTGTGGCCTTGAACCTTCTCTTGTGAAGTACTATCGAATTTACTGGTCGAACAGTGAACATGATGTCTTGAACTGCTCAACCTTTTGCGTAAACCAAGACAATAGAGTTCACACAGAATCTTCCCGGACACAGTTGGTTCTCATGATTGTGTTCATTTTGGCCCTGAACAATGCCTGGTTTTCATGAGTGCTTTAGAGAATTTAGCCATATTATTCTCATAGAATCGGCCCAGTTCACACTCACATAGGTGATTCTTATTAAGAGTATCCTGCTATACCCCACTTGATTAGTCAAGATATTAGAATCATTAAAAGCTTTGCTTACCCTAATTTCCGCTACAGGTATCACTATTATTATTATAGGAATGAGCAGGAGATATTATCTCCATAGTGATATCGTTAAGTCACACACAATTCGGTTGTCCCTTTGAACCTAGATCTTGGGATCTCCAGTCAACTAGGTTGGGTTGCCATTATGGCTACTTTTCATTCATAGGCTTTAAGCCCATTCCCCTCGATGAACGATTTACTTACTCTCTCGCTAAACCTTTGGTAAAGGGATTCTTAATGTTATCCATGGACTTTATGTACTCAATAGTCATAATGCCATTAGAGAGCAGTTGTCGCACGGTATTATGCCTCCGACGAATATGTCGAGACTTACCGTTATATATGGTACTCTGCGCCCTTCCAATTGCTGATTGACTATCGCAATGAATGCAGATAGGAGGCACAGGTTTTGACCATATTGGAATATCTTCTAGGAATTAACGAAGTCATTCAGCTTCTTCGCCAGCTTTATCCAGTGCAATAAACTCAGATTCCATAATGGATCTAGCAATGCATGTTTGTTTAGAAGATTTCCATGATACCGCTGCACCACCAAGTGTGAATAGATATCCACTTGTGGATCTTGAATCATTGGTATCTGATATCCAGTTGGCATCACAGTAGCCTTCAAGTACTGCTGGATATCTCGAGTAATACAATCCATAGTTTTGGGTGTATTTTAAATATCTTAAAACCCTGACTATGGCCTTCCAATGGTCTGATCCTGGGTTACTTGTGTATCTACTCAGTTTACTAACAGCATATGCAATGTCAGGACGAGTACAATTCATGACATACATTAGGCTCCCAATTATTTGCGCATATTCGCATTGTGATATGCCTTTTCCAGTATTTTTGGATAGATGGATACTAATATCTATAGGTGTTCTCGCTGGACTGCTATTATCTTGATTATATTTCTGGAGTATTTTCTCAATATAGTGTGATTGAGATAATATCAGTCAATCCGATGATTTAGAAATTTTTATTCCAAGTATGATATCGGCAACACCCATATCTTTCATATCAAACTTATTGTTTAACATTCGCTTGGTAGCTTGAATGATTTCATCATTACTACCCATAATCAGCAAATCATCAACATATAAGCAAATAATGACACAGCCATTGTTAGTGCTCTTGACATATACACACTTGTCACATTCATTGATCTTAAACCCATTTGACATCATCAAACTGTCAAATTTCTCATGCCATTGCTTTGGTGCTTGTTTTAATCCATATAGAGATTTGATAAGTCGACAAACTTTCTTGGTTTGTCCTGGAGCATTAAACCCTTCGGGTTGTTCCATGTATATTTCCTCATCTAATTCACCATTTATTGCCTCTTTCCAATATGGTGCATCGGGACAGGACACCGCTGCTTTAAAGCTTTGAGGCTCATCTTCTAACAGAAATGTTAGAAAATCTGAACCAAACGTTTTTGATGTTCTAGCCCTCTTACTCCGTCTAGGTTCATCAATCTCTTGTTGGTTTTGATGACTGCTATTAGCAGTATCTTGAGTTCGTTTAAGAGAACTCGATTCCTGCGAGGGTTTATTAGGAAATACATGTTCAAAGAACGATGCATTCCTTGAATCAATAATAGTGTTAGGATGCATATCGGGAATCTCGGATTTGATAATTAGAAACCGATACGCACTGCTATTATGAGCATACCCAATGAAAACACAGTCAACTGTCTTTGGTCCTATTTTAACCTTTTTAGGTGTAGGAACCGTCACTTTAGCCAAACACCCCCACACTTTCAAGTATTTGTAAGTAGGCATTTTGCCTTTCCACAATTCGTAAGGGGTCTTATTGGTTTTTTCTTTTGAGGTATTCGGTTGAGAATATAATTTGCAGAGAGTATAGATCCCCCCACAAATTCTGAGGTAATCCAGAACTTATTAACATAGCATTCATCATTTCTTTTAAAGTTCTATTTTTCCTTTCAGCAACACCATTTTGCTGAGGTGAATAAGGAGCAGTAGTTTGGTGTATAATACCATATTGTGAACAAAATTCACCAAAAGGTGATTCGTATTCACCTCCTCTATCGCTTCTTATTACCTTAATTTTCTTCTCAAGTTGATTATCAACCTCATTCTTATAATGCTTGAACATTTTCAAGGCCCCATCTTTACTTCTCAGTAAGTAAACATAGCAGTATCTTGTGCAATCATCAATGAATGTAAGAAAATATTTCTTACCACCTTTAGTTTGAACAAACTTTAGGTCACAGATATCAAAATGAATTAACTGAAGAGGTTCAGAAGTTCGTTCAATTGAATGAAAAGAAGTCCTAGTGAGTTTAGCTTCTACACATGTTTCACATTTGATATTTGAATCAAAATTGCATTTAGGCAAACATTCCATATTAACTAATCTACGCAAAGCATCATAGTTAACATGACCCAATCTACCATGCCACACAATAGAAGACTCAAGCATATAAGCAGAAGAGTTTTTCTTATTAGGTACAATGGTCATTACATTCATTTTAAAGAGCCCATCGCTCAAATACCCTTTTCCCACGTACATCCCAGATTTAGTGAGGACAAACTTATCCGACTCAAATACAAGTTTGAAACCCTTCTTACTCAGTAGTGAGCCTGATACCAGATTCTTACGAATATCAAGTACATACAGCACATTGTTGAGGGTGAGTTCCTTTCCAGAAATTATTTTCAATACCACATGTCCTTGGCCTTCAACCTTTGAAGAGGTAGAGTTACCCATAAAGAGTTGTTCTCCGTTTGTAGCATGATAAGTGGAGAACATATCTTTATTAGAGCAGACATGTCGAGTGGCCCCAGTGTCCACCCACCATTCTCTGGTGTTGCCAACCAGATTGACTTCTGAGACCGCAGCAGAAAGATTGATGTCTGAAACATTAGTGGAGAGATTGTCCATTTCTGTCATGTTGCCCTACGCTGGTTTCTTACTTGTATTTCCTTGGTCCTTGCACTTACGGCAGTCCTTAGCACGGTGGCCTGGTTTGTCGCATACATAACAATTCCCTTTGAACTTCTTGTTGTCTTTGGGACCTTGTTTTGGACCATTGGAAGGGTTCTTCCTCTTCTTGGGATTCTGCCCATGTTCCACCACATTTGCCTTAGCTTCGGTGAAGGTGTTTCCTACTTTCTTTTCAGATGCACGATTGTCTTCCTCTATCCTCAATCTGACAATCAGGTCTTCAAGTCTCATCTCCTTTCGCTTATGCTTGAGGTAGTTCTTAAAATCCTTCCAAAGCGGTGGCAATTTTTCAATGATTGCTGCCACTTGAAAAGATTCACTAAGAGACATTCCTTCTGCATGAATTTCATGGAGAATTACTTGAAGTTCCTAAACTTGATTGATTACAGCCTTGGAATCGATCATCTTGTAGTCAAGGAATCTGCCAACAACGAATTTCTTCATTCCGGCATCTTCAGTCTTGTACTTTTTATCAAGAGAATCCCACAATTTCTTAGCAGTCTTCAATGAACAATACACATTATATAATGTGTTATCTAGTCTATTGAGAATATAGTTTCGACAGAGGAAGTCAGCATGCTTCCAAGCATCTACAGCAGCAACTATTTGCTTGTCTGTCTCATCTTCTTTTAAAGCAGGAGCTTCTTCATGGAGGAACCTAGCCAAGTTCAAGGTAATGAGATAGAACAGCATTTTCAGTTGCCATCTCTTAAACTCAGTACCATTGAACTTCTCAGGTTTCTCCCCATGGTTCACCAAAACAGGGCCATGGGTACTGACTGGAGTATTCTTCTCAATACCCATAACTGTATACGGCACAAAGAGTTTTTGCAGAATGAATATTAATGTAAACAGTAACTCGAAGTGGTTACTTACAGAAAACTTACAGAACAGACTACAGGTCTGCTTACTGTAAACAGTAACTCGAAGTAGTTACTTCCAGAAAACTTACAGAACAGACTACAGGTCTGCTTACTGTAAACAAAGAGAGATACTCAGTTTTACAGTACTAGTTTCAGAAAAGAAGGAGTAGAAACCAGCAGTAAAACTAACAGAAACCGAAACCAGAAATACTGAATTAAATCTGATAACAGAGTGTACTCTGTTAGAGAGAATTTTGTCTTAAGATTGTTGTTCCGAGTACATAGATTAATAATTCAGTATTTAGGAAATAGATCCTCACAATAGTGAATCACAGCAACAGTAAAACTGAGTTACAGAAAGTAATCTTAGAATTAAAATTCACTTACTGTTTGAAGGCAGAAAAACAGTACTTCGTTGTTGAACTTACAAAACTCAGAAATTCCCAGTAGAAGGTAGATCAAGGCTAGTGTTTAACACTATGTCCTTAAGACAAAATACGCCCCCGCAACGGTGCTAACGGGCTTCAATGGCGTCTGTCTCCCAGGATACAATGATCAACACACACAGTAGCAGCACTGCAAACTGTGTGACAGGCGAACCAGAAGTGCAACAGGACTCTCTCTTCAGGACTCTCTCTTCTTGACTATGCAGACTCGAAATTGTGCAACAGCAGCAGTGAAAGGACACACCTCTTGGGCTGGACACACCCTTTCATAATTGAAAGGACACACACCTCTTGGACACACCCCATTTAATCCAAAAAAGAAATGTTTATTTTAATAAAAATTTCTCCAAAAATTAATAACGGGTAGTGGGCCGAGCCAGGCCAGTCCCGTGCGTGAAGCCCAGGCCCAGGCCCAGGCCCGGCCCGGGGCGCATGTGGTGGTGACCCAACATAGGTCTACGTCCTCCCTCCTCCACAAAAGTGGGATGCCCCTTGGGGCTCATCTTATACCACTAAGGTAAACATATTTATACCAAAGAAATGCTTTGCTCTCAAGCAATGTGGGAAGCAAGTTTATCACTTCCTTTTCTTTCCATGTTTAACATGTTCAAGTAGTAGTATTTCGGAGGCAATTTCTCATTCACTCCTTAATGGATTAGAGCAACCAAATACATGTCTTTAATCTACTCATGGAGTAGATTACATTCCCATGTATTACCACCTAAAATAATAAGTGGGTCCAACTTTTAGTTTGGTCCAATGATGGCCAAAATAGTGGGTTCTCTAGCCATTTTTCCAACAGTATGTTCTCAATATTGATTAATTATCTTTTGTTCAGAAACATTAAAAGCAATTGGTGTTTTGTGGGGCTACCTTAAAGTTTTAAGTGGGCCTCATGAGCTGGACTGCACATAAGCTATATAGAATTTGCTTGGAATAGAATGTCAGATTATCCTAGTCATTGATGTAACATAATCATTCTAACTGTGAGTAAACGTTCAATAAACATAAAATTGGAGATTGGCCTAAGTGGACCCCATAGACCTTGATTGTTCGTAGGAGAAAACTCGTCTTAGCCAAAGACGGAGAAAGTTACATATGTAGAAATTCTCATGATATGTATGTGAACACACAAACATGAAATTTGAACCTATTGTAACAAAGTAGGGTGTGTACTAGATCGAACAATGGTTTAATGTAATGGGTGTCAGGTTGGACAGCTTGGACTCTTAAAGATACTAATTTTGTTTTAAACAAAATTGCACTTGAATTGGTCGAATAACTAACAAGGACTGATCAACTTGCCTCAGTCATGTAGTTTGCCGACTCAAACATTTACCTTTGCTGAATCTTGAATGGGTAGGAATTTTTTATTTTATTTTACTAGTTAAGTAAGCTATGTCACTTTTTATTATGGCTTTCTGCATTTCTAACTTTTTTTAGAGCTGCTATTGTACATCCCTAGTTACTCCTACATCCCTTCTCTATACACATTCAGGATTGTTGTAAAATTTCTCCAGGCACATCATCCCCTTCCCAAACTGCCCAAACACCACAGAAATCATTGGAACTTCTTCTCCGTGCAAAACCCTCCTTCCCTCCCTCAGAAACCATTTGAAGTCGTCTTTCTACGTGCCACACCATCGTCTTCGTCCCTTGTCCCTCGTTCATCTCTTGGGTGCCACAGACGAGCAGAACCATTGTCTTCTTCCCTCGTTCATCTCTCACAAACCATTCGATATCAGGTATGTCTTCTCTCCCTTTTCATCTCTCCATCTCCTTTGATTTTGATTTTCGATGCATATTAGAGAGGAATGTTGCCCCTAAGATGTATAAAGGGGCCAGGCAGAGGACGAACTTCTCCTCCTTCGTTCCTTCGTTGCCGAGAATTTTTTTGGATGCATCACGTCGAACAAAATCAATCCGTTCGGCTGCATACAGCCGAATAGAGTTCGTATGTATGAGGCCGAATGGATCTATTTTGTTCGTCCTGTCAGGGCCAAACAATGCCAAAATTTATTTTCCCTTTACTTTTTCCACCATGTTTCTTTTTTGTTGGCTAACACTTATATCTTTATTTTTACAATCAGCCATGGACGTGCCTAAACCTTCGCGAATTCGGCCTACAGCTTCGAATAGAAAACGACGTGCTATACGATTGCTTCCGGGTAGCTGCTGAACTCCTTCAGAAACGGTTATGAATTGTAGATTATAATGCTCCTCCGGAGACGAAGACACTAACATGTTCAAGAATATTATAACCCGTCCCACTTTTCTTTTGTCTCAAACAAGTTCTTCTATTTTGACAAGACATTTCTATTAATGTCCCATTTGCATATAGATTAGTAGCAGTAGGAAATACTGCAGATATGGCCTTCATTGAGGCCATCTCTCTGTCTGTGACAATAACATTCGGAAGAGCACGCTCGCCAATCACACTTCGCAATATGCCCAAAGCCCATGTGTAGTTATCTTTGCGTTCATGCTAGAGGTATACAATGCATACAGAGAAAGTCTTGTCCGTGGATGTCACTCCAACAATCTCCAACAGGGGCATACGATACCGATAGATCTTATAAGTGTAAACCATTATCAATACATATGGAAATGCACGCAACATGTATAAGTTGGTGGAGTGTGTCCAGAACAAGTCAATGACAGTATCAGTATCATCACATTTCCTTTGCCACTCAATGTATTTATGCTACGTCAACATCGTAAAAAATTGCTGCATCTGACTTCTGTTGGCCCTATTTGCGATCTTCTGCCTATGACGTGCATTGAAGATTGTTTTTATCGTGCTTACATTTAAATCATATCATCAATGGTCGAACCATACTTCTTGACATGTCAACCAATAATGAATTTTTCTCCTCTATTAATCTCGTTGCATAGGAGTGCCCCTCTAAGAAATCTACAGTTGGGGTGACTATGCACACCGCATACTACAAGCAACATCCATCCGTTTTTTTATCCCCAATTTTTCCCTTTAGTGTAAAAGAGCATCCACATTTCTTTGAACCTGTCACCTTCAGTTTCTTCTATGTAGTCCCATCAGTCTTCTTCCTCTTTCTATAGCACCCACTCATCTCACATCTAAGTGTAAGCTGGGGTTTTTTTTTTATTGCCAGGTCCATCTGAAGTCGATGTCTTGGTGACAATAACAAAACCACTTCTCCTACCGACTTCACGAGCCCACTTGATTAAGTCTGATCAGCTCTTGAATATCTAGACATAACAAAATTAAATTAGAATGTTATCAAGTGACAACGTTGACAATACAACTAACTCAACTCCATCTATTACCTCTTGGGTGATAAATTCACTGCTATAGTCCACCGAACATTCCGATTTAACCTTGCTGCATTAAGTAGATGCATCACCCTATAATGGTCTAATTTTATTAGTTGATATAACAATAGCGATCCGCTCGGCCTTGAGAATACGAACAAATGCAATATGTTCGGCCTTGAGTGGCCAAACATATTAACCTTGTTTGACATTATGTGGCCGGACATGGTTAATTTGTTCGGTCACTCAGGGCAGGACACATTGCATTTGTTCGGATTCTCAAGGCCGAATGGGTCGCGACGGAACTCTCCATACCAGCGTATGCACTTGAAAAAAAAGCACAAAAATGATATGATTGCGTACATTGTCATTGCTAAAACGATCATAAATCATGATTTGCTTGTCTATTGCTCAAGAATGGGAAATGAGAAACCCTTGAGAAGTGAAATAGTGAGATGAAGGCGGGTGTGAAGAGAATGACAGTTGAGTGACAAGAAGAGTGGGAGATTAGTTAGATGAGTGTGAGTTGAATGCATAGAGAGTGGAAGAGAATGGAGAAAGAGAAAGAGAAGTAGGGAGGAAAAATGTTAAAGAAAAAGGAGATTTGTAGGAATCGACCGAATGGGAGGGAAACCCAAATATTTTGTGATATATTTTGTGGGGATGTGTACAGAGAAGTTGGATGACCTTCTGAAAGTATTAGTGATGTCCAAGTTGGTCATTTCACAAATGGGTATATTGGTTTTCAGAAGAAGGGATGTAGAAGGAGCAAGTAGGGATGTGGCAATAACAACTCTCTCTCTCTCTCTCTCTCTTATAAATCTGTAACAATATTTCATTTAAGGAAAAAAGGAGAGACAACGAACATTAAAACAAAGGAAAAAGAAGGTTCAAGAGAGATGCACCGGCCCAATCTCAATTACAATAACAACCCCTTGCTTGGCTAACACATCTGCATTTCTAAGTATTAAGTTGGGCTGAATTGATTATATGCTTTATGTTGATCAGTCCGACAATGAATTTCACTCTATTGAAATGAAATCTTTTATAGTGCTTATTTATTTATTCATGACAATTATATGGATGTTGTAGGTGCAGAAAAATTATGACCCACAATAATCGGGGTGCCTTAGAGGACTTATCCAAACGAAGAAGATGACCTGCTGCCTGAAAGCCCGAAAGAGAAGAGCAAATGGTCAGAGCACCCTGGCCTGAGCGGCGCAAGGCTCTCCAATACTTAAGTCAGTAAGTGAACTGGAACAAAGGAAGGAGAGGAAGAAGAGAGGCAGAGTAACGACTCTCAAGTTTTGATTGTGCGTACCTTGCATGTGAAATGAGGCTCTATTTATAGACGACTGGACGATATCTTTGGATGATATTTTGGTGTGGGTCCCATGACTTGATAGGGAAGTCATCATCAGCCCACAAAGTAATAAATGCTGTCCATTCCAACCCACTTTACATTTAATGCCAGTCGGATCAGCCCACATCGCATAAAATGCGCGTCATGTTGGGCCAGATCGTGTTGGACGCCTTTGGCGGTAGAGGTACCATCGGATCCACCCTCGGGCCTTACCCTGATTTGGCTTCAGCCGCTGGATGCCGCCCTGTCAGTGATCTGGTGAAGATTATGGACGGCTGGATGTTGCATCTGTCTCACTGGCTCGTGCCCCTATTCCTCCACGTGTCCGATGACGTGGGGGGCGAAGGGCGCAAGTGGAGATTTCTTTCTTGCTTCGGCTTTCGTCCCGGCTACTTTGGCCGAGATCGAGCTTTCAGCCGAGGTGGGCACCTGGGTAGCCGAGCTTGGAGCTAGCGGCCCGGACCTGTCTGACTTCGGCTGAGCCTTCTGTCCTGGTAGCCGAGGTGAGTCTGGTGCGACGTGGATGGCACACAGATGGCACTTGAGGCACGTGAGAATGTTTAGTCCCATTTGATGGCTGTGATTAGCGTAATCCTGGAGCTTTGAAAATCTCCCCACACAGCCTATCCCCTGTGGTGGGCCAGCTGTGTGGGCACCGGCGGGTGGCGATCCCACCGAGCATTCGGGTTCAGCTACATGGTTCGGATCCCCTACAAAAAGGCCGGCCTTTTTGTAGGGGGATGGATTTTGGGCCTGCCCAGGATCGCCGGGCCCCCCACAGGCCTATTGTATACACTTCGGGAGAAGGACTCCGTAATCATGCATTTGTCCCAGGGTGCACTTCGGGTGAGCTAGTAGCCCAAGTGGTACCAGGTTTCACCCAGATTATACCTTAAGTGAGAGATCTTGGGTTCGAATCCTGGGGAGGCCCCTGAGATGCATGATTAAGGTTTAAATCACCCGAAGTGCACCCTGGGACAAATGCATGATTACGGAGTCCGTCTCCCGAAGTGTATATAATAGGCCCTGTGGGGGGCCCGGCGATCTCGGGCGGGCCCAAAATCCATCCCCCTACAGATGTTAAGAGTGATGTTAGAATCTTTGTTAATGATTTAATTTAACTTTTACAAGTCCCAAATTAAGGCTGTTCGGTTGTATTAAAATAGATAGGAACTCATGGTGGACTTTGGTAATGATTTAATATAATTTTTACGAGTCCCAAATTAAGGGTGTTCATTTGCATTAAAATACATAGGAACTCATGGTGAACTGAACTCTATCAAAGAATAATTAAAGAGGTAAGAGATGAATGATATATGGTGTGAGAGGTAAAGGATATAAGGTGAAGATGTAGAAAAGATCCTTCACTTTCTTATGTATTGAATAACTAGGGTACGTAATAGATGAGTATGTTTGATGCTCTTTTTTTGGCAATTCAACTTTGATTTTATTTTGGGATTTTTATGAGACAATTAAGCTTAAACTTTGATTAAACATTTTTTATGAAAAAAATAATGAAATAATAGTAGAGTTGTTCATATATTTTTTTCTTGAGGAAAATACCCCCATTGACGATATTGTCAAACTCTTACAACTTTTATTATTCTTCTTCTTCTTCTTCTTCTTCGATGGTTGACCCATGTTTTAATTGATTTCCTTTGATAGGTTGTTGTCATTGGATCATTTTTTTCCAGGATTTGCTTCATTTTATATGGATTTCTTTTAGTTTGTTTGGTATCTCCTTTTCCCTCTCTTGAAATGTAGGTATTGTTATTGTTTCTAGGATGTGATAGAGTCTCGTTTGGATATAGATAGTGTTTGGGTGGGATATAGATAGTGTTTGGGTGTTGTTTTTCACTGATAGATTTTGATACCTTTTCCTGAATTGGTTTGTTGCATTTGCATTTTTATACTTAATTTCTTGGTGGCTTATGAAGTTGATTTTGGATTATATTTGTAGTTGTCATTCTTGAGCTTAATAGACTTGAATCTTACCTGTGAACTTGTTTGACCTTGATGTTCTTACTCGTTCGTCTTTTGAGTTTGTGGGTTCCGCTTTTTCATGTAGTGGGAAATGAGGCTATCTACCGAGTTCTCTTTTGGGGTTAGAGGGCTTCTAAATACACAGCGATTTGAACCCTTCACACACATATTTTTTTTAAACTTTTTTAATACATTTATATCCCTATATGAACATATCAAAGAGGACAATCACATTTCACACCTAAACCTCTAATTTCTCCTTGCACACCGTCCCATTCAATTCACTTTCATCATTCCATTCCCATTACTGTTGTTCCTCCCATTCCACTGTCTCATTCATCCCTTCACTCTCATTCCCTTCTTCCTCCAATCTCATTCTTCCCTTTACATCACCATCTCTCCATTTATCACATTCTACTCTCCCCCATGCATCATTTCCCACCATTGTCAGACACATTACTTTTTAGTGAAACCTCACTCTCAATATCATTTTTTTATCTAATGGATGAACAAACTAACAAGAAAAATGTAGTTCCCGAATATAATAGCAGTGAGAAGGTGAGTTTTTTATGTTTTTGTTTTTTGGATTTTTGGCATTTTTCGAAGCTTGTAAAGCCTTTTTTATATTCTGTTGCCGCGAAACGTTCAGACTTTCAGTGCATAACAAACTGCCAACGTTCAACCTCTTATAATTGAACATCAATTTTTCTCAGCTGTATCTGGCTGAACAAAATTTTTTATATTCAACTGAATAGGGCTGAACGAAACGATTATGTTCAGCCATATATGTCTGAACATAAAATGGTTGTTCAGCAAGATACTACCGAACAGTGGCAGTTTATTCTCAATCTCTATAAAATATGTTCCTCCCTCCTCTCTAATCAATCAATGCTTTAATGTAGGATGTTGTGTCTACACATTGCAGTCAAATTCGCTCTGAATGCGTAGTGGACTATAGTCATGAATTTAACACTAAAGAGGTAAGAAATATAGTTGAATTAAATCAAGAACTCGAGGTCGACCACCTTTGAAGGTTGATACTAGTACCAACCATGAGCCAAGTTCTTTTGAGTTGGTACAATCTGCCAAGGCTAGTAACTCTCTTATATCCATCTCACCATTGTCAGTTCTTGGTGCTTCAACATCGTTGGGATACAAACCAAAAAGAAAACAAAAGGATAAGGTGATTCGGGCTGGATTAACAAGGCTTGTTTCTCATATAGAATCATTTCCAGAGGGGTTGAGGCCTTATATACGCCATATAAAGGACGTTGTAGCTGATGGTAATTGTGGCTTCAGAGCCATTGCTGGATTGGTTGGGCTCACTGAAGATGGACGGGCACAGGTTAGGACAGATATACTAGACAAGTTGGTTGCTCACGTGGATCAATACATGCTGTTATATGGGGCGGAGAGTAGGGTTCAAGAACTTATTGACACATTATCATATTTAAAGGATCACCCACCCTATCAACATTGGATGACTATGCCTGACATGGGACATCTTATATCATCCCGTTATAATGTTATTTTGTAACACTTGAGCATGAAACAGTGTCTTACTTTTCTGCCACTCAGGTCAGTACCATTGCCATATGCCTCTCGCAGGTAGATTGCGATAGGTTTTTTTAATGACAATCATTTTATTGAGGTATTGTCCCTAAAAATTTTCATTATAACATTATTAGCTCATAAATTATGTTATTTACTAACAAATTCTTTTTTTTATAGGTATTCTTGGTCCCAGGTCATCCTACTCCGCTGATTGCAAACAAATGACAGTTTCATCATACTTGTGCCCAAGGATGGGAAACCACGTACCATTACCAGATACAACGTTTCAAAGAAATTGTCACTTCTGACGTAGCCCTATGTGAGACGATAGAGTTGGAATGATGCGATCACCTTATTAGCTCATAAACTGATGTAGCCACTTGTTTGGCGATCTTATTTTTGTTGTTAATGATGTAGCCACCTGTATGGTGATGACATGTTATATTAAACTCATCCTTTTTGAATGGCAATCTTACTTTTCTTGACATTGATGTTCATAACTGTTATGGTGATCTTCATTTTGATATACTAGCATCAAAATATACAACATCCCAAGTAACCTTAAAACATGAAAACAAGTGTACCATATTAATTGACATAATATGAAAACAATGAGAATAATAACAACATCTATTATTACCCTATCAATGCTCATCATGTCAATATTCTCCCGTAATGCCTGCAAGGTTGACATTGCCTCTCCAGACTCCATGTGAGGAATCCATCGATGCGCTTAGGGCTGGCTCTCAGAATATTGGAGGTTGAGATTTGATATAATATATTCAAAATCACTACACCAAAAATGAAAAATTGGAACTGATTACCGTTCCTAATTCGTGTGTTCCTAATCCGTTCATCCGTTCCGAAACCATTCCTAATCCGTTCCAAAAATAGGAAATTGGAACGGATGAACGGATTAGGAACACACGGATTAGGAACGGTAATCCGTTCCAATTTCCCGTTTTTGGTGTAGTGAATGCTCATAAACCCATGCTTCAAGTAGTGTCAAGTAGCGGGGGGTGCCCCTGCATTAACATATAAGGATTATACATTTTGCATGTAAAACCAAAGGAAGTTCACATTTTTCTTTTCTTTTCATATTTGTGTTCCATGCATTCGATCAAAGCACTCCACAACATACATTAATTGCTACCTTTCAGTGTTGGGTCATCACAACCTCCTTGAATAGTGCAAGTAAACATAGCTTTATATGTGTTTATATGTGTTCCATTGATCTAGGTATCAATTAGAATGGCCAAGACAATGGATGGGTTAGATTCATGAGCTCATGGAATTCCTATCGAAATTACAAAATCAGGCCTCATAAACCATGCTTTGCAGGTGGCTTTATTCTAACTATGTCAAGGTATTTATTAATCTTTGTTTTGTTCCTTAAACTTGTAATCACTATAACTAACCATACAATCTTGAGTATAAGTTACTAACTAGCCGAGTCTACTCGAGAACAACAACTTACCTCACTGGTAAGTAGCAGCAGTTCTCACCTGACTGTCTAGGGTTTGAACCTTGGGTATACCAGTACCTCTTACCACTTGTGTGGGCTTTCTTCCCTCTTATGAAGGCTCATTTCCCACTTGTGTGGGCCTTCTTTCTGTTTGTGTGGGTTCTCTCTTGGGTCTCAGCCCCCTTGGCTGGGTTACCAAAAAAGCCTACTCAGTGGCTCGATCCCATAGACTCGGCTTGGAAAAAGTAGTAGTTTTTTTGTAGATTTTTTTTTATTCTTTTCTCAAAGTGATTGATAAGCATAATATATTAATAAAACTTGATATAGCATTAAGTGCTGACTAGTAAATGTCATCCACGTCATCTGTAAATTTTTTAAAATCTAATTTATTACTTTGTAAAAACCATTAAAACTATTTCATCATATTATATCATTTGTAAGTTTTTAGAGGATTTTACTTGAAAAATCCCAAAATTTAACCATTTATCGCAAAAGGTCATCAAAAATTGTGTAGCACTAACGAGGTCCTCTCGCCAATTTTTTATATTTTTTATACTTTTTTCTGAGCGACGATAGTATCACTATGGGCGACGCTAGCGTCGCTCGTTAGAGCATCTCCTAATGTCTTCTTCTTCCTATCCTCCTCCTATTTCTCCATATGGCATTTGCCCTCTATTGAAGCCATTTGACTTGGGCTTTGAACATTCATGAAGACATGTAGATTTGTAGAAATGAGGAGGAAAATGAAGGTATGTTATGTTTTATAGTGTATTTTACTACATGATTTGGTTGCTTTATCTTGCTTCAGTCCAAACTTTGGTTTTGTAAAATGCTTGTGGAATAAAACCAGCCCAAATCTTTCATAGTGAGATTCCTGAAAACCTTAACCTTACGTTCAAAGAATACACCACGTGCATTTATCCTATTAGACTGAGCCAGCTCCAATCATTTGTAAAGTGGGATTTAAAAAAACCCATTGATGTCTCTGAGATCGAAGTGATTCAATGAGAAAAAACCCATCAAACTTCATACAAGAAATCTTCAAGAAAATCATGAAGAAACAGACCCATCAAATCCCACAACAGAAATCTTCAAAACAGAAATGAAATAAATAGCAAGTAACGAAATTAAACCCCATCACAGATACAGATGAAAGTCATCAAACCAGAGTCAAACGAGGGAACAAGAAAAAAAAACCCCACAAAGGTGGTTGTATCCCAGTAGACTGCATCCCCACCATTCAACTAGATGCGGGTCAGGTGGGAGTCTTCCATGTGGACAAAATGGAGAAATAGGAGGAGGGAGAAAGAAGAAGACATTAGGAGGTGCTTTGACGAGCGATGCTAGCGTCGCCCATGGTGACGCCATCGTCGCTCAGAAAAAAGTATAAAAAAATATAAAAAATTGGCGAGAGGACCTCGTTAGTGCTACACAATTTTTAAGGACCTTTCGCGAGAAATGGCTGAATTTTGAGATTTTTCGAGTAAAATACTCAAGTTTTTATAAGAAGATTTTACCGGAAAAATCCTCCTAGACTGAGTGGAGACCAAAAAAGACCCAAAGTATGGTTATCCATCGTAGTGGTCCAAGGGGCCCATTCCAACTTCTTCTTAAAGTTTATTGAGCGGAGATATCCTCGCTCCCATGTTCTGTAAAACTAACTCAAATCTCTTATTCTCCATGAACTTTATTCTTCTTCCTTCTCTTTTCTCCTTCATAAGCTTTCTTCTTCATCCTTTACTGTATTCTCTTCCACAAACTTCCCTATTTTCTTATTCTTAATTCCTCCTCTCTTCTGTTCCACGAGTTTTCTTTTTCTTCTTCATCTCCTTCTTCCTTCTTCCTTATTTCATCTTCATCCTCTACTCTCCTCCATCAATGCCGAGCACCGGCTACCACAAGGTGACCTCGAGTTACTTCTTTTCCCTCTTTCTTTCTCCTTACTTCCCTTTTGCCTCTTTCTATTCCCTCTTTCTCTCTCAACCATGACTAACCCAGCTGGGCCCTATTGCTGCCTTTCACCTAAGGGCATTTTTTCTATAAATAATCTCCACCAAAAGCACTTCATATTCATATTTCACCAAACAGGCAGGTTATTTGTGTAGCATATTCTTTTTATCTCATATAATTCCATGGTTCAGTTTGTCTAGTGTGGACGTTGCAAACCCCATTTAATTGGGACACTTGTTTCAAACTCTCTATACTAAATTAAAATTGTTTGTCTGACATGATAATGAATTTATAGTGCAGTTCTCTAAACAAATGGATCAAATTTTCCTTTTATTTAAAACTTTTCAAACCCTCTTAAAGAGTGTGAGAGGCACTGATTAATATTGAGATAGAAGAAGAAAAGAAATAGTAACCACCAGATATTCCTCGCTCAACACACAAATCTAAGGGGCATTTCCAGTAAAATCCTCTTTTTATAATTTAGGTGATTGAGTATTCTAATGAAAAATTTACACACTCCGCAAGTTGACCCTTCGAGTCACCAAGTTGACTCCACTCCACTAGCAGAGTCAAGACGCTTGGAGTGAGAGAGCTTGTGAATGAATTGAGTACCACCTTTAGATGGGGGATTTTCACTTGGGGCCTATCTGTTTACATTATAAAACATATAGGAATTGACTCTACTCCACTAGAGGAGTCAAGACGCATGCAGTGGGAGAGCTTGCGAATGAATTGAGTACCATTGTTTGATGGGGGATTTTCACTTAGGGCCTATTTGTTTACATTATAAAAATGGGAATTGAATACATAAAATTTATACCATGAGTTGTTAAAAATAAAAATAAAATACGAATTTTTAAAATTGAACATAAAATAACCCTTCCTTTTAGAGGAATAGAATCAAAATAAGATGGGAAATGAATAAACACCGATCGCCCTAGCAGTTCATTTTCCATCTAGTTCTTATTATATTTTCCTAAAATGAAAGATTATTTGATGTTCATTTTCAAAAATTTACCTTTGATTTTTATTTTTAACCACTCATGATATGAATTCTATGTATTCAATTCATATGTATTTTTAATGCAAACAAAAAGAGGCCCTTACAAGTCTCACATAACTGGGTAGTCCGGATTTTTGGTCTCCCCCTATAATTTAACTTAGATGGCCGGAATATAAAATTCCAGATCACATGCAAGACTTCCTCAGGTAAAAATCTCAAGCAGTCGGACAATCATATAAACATTTGTGTGGAGTAGAATGTGCAGCATCAGAAACATACAATATACAAAATAAACGAGACACTTGATAAACAAGTAAGCGGCATGTAGTTGTAATGTATATGAAACTTCGGCGCCGTAGGATACTTAGCAAGAAACCGAGTGAAAAGTCTTGGACACCTACTCCTTTCTCTATTCTTCAGTTCGTTGTACAGAGAAATGAAAGGAAAAATCTAACTACAATCACGTTCTCTTTGTTTCGCTGGTGCTTTTCAATATCTAGCTGTTAACAGTCAACCCATTTTTTATTATTCTTAAGTAGCATCCCCATTGCTTATAATAATGGCAATGCATGGTTGTTATATTGATATAATAGAGAGAAATTATATCCTACAAGCATAGTGTAAGTAAGCCAAGCTCTATCGGGCTGTTTGGGCCCACCTTTGATCAATTTACTCCCTTTGGACTTTCTTCATGATTTGGCATTAGGGTTAATTTAAAACTCGCGTGACTTTTACTAGCCATTGGATTGAATATCAACATAATTCAAAGTTGAATGAACGTTAAATTTAAAACTGTGCTGTGAAACCAAGCGTTAAGATTTTAGTAAGACTTTTCCATCCTCTCTATAGAGTATGATCACATTTACTTTATCATGAAGAACATGAAATTAACCGTTTGCATTTGGCCCATATATAGGTGAAAGATTTTTGTATAGATATGAATAAATTTAGCAGCCTCCACACCATCCCTCTCTCCACTATCATCAGATGTGGGTTCCACAAAGAAGGTACTTATATGGGTCACTTTAAAGTTGCAAATGAGTATTGTAAGTGCACAAAAATTCGCAGACCCAGGGGTAGTGATTTTAATGATGTCTTGACGAGGATGAAGCTCCTTATAGAACCGCTGCCTGCCTTAAGCTTGAGAAAGGGGAAGAGAAAGAAGACAGTGAAGGACACTGGCTGCTTTAGCGCAAGACTCTCCAATGCCTAAGTCAATATGAAAACTGGACAGTAGGATGGAGATGAAGAAGAAAGTTTATCTCATACCAGCATGTGATTTAGAAGAGATCAGAGAGATCAGGCATCGTTGATGGAGCTGGCTCTTGTGTATTTATAGGCAGGGAGCCTTGTCTTTGGGTGACGTGTCCATGGCTCATGACAGAGAGTCATATCATAGCTCCTCTTTCTTTAATGACAGTAGCCCACCTTGTCCCATCAGGCCATATGCTGGAGCCTTAGGAATGGTGGACAGCCAGATGTCAGGGATAAGGACGGTGAGCAATGAATGCTTTCTATCTGATTACACGTTCTATGACGTGGTTTACAGAGGCTACCAGCGCTCATGTCTTTACCGAGGACGAGATACCAAGGACAAGATCAAGGGGCCAAGGCAAGGTTCTGTATTTCTTACCGAGACTGAGGTGGGACTCACGTGTTTACCGAGGCCGAGATGGGACTCGTGTTTTATCGAGACCGAGATGGGACTCGTGTTTTACTGAGATCAAGGTCTGGTCTTCCGACTGAGGAAATATCCCCCACACAAGTATCTAATATTTATCCAAGTATCCTAAGTCTTTGAACTGAATAAAGAAGGCCTAGAACCTATTTTGAATCAAGGGGAAGTTTAAAATCTTGATTCAGATCTATGCAAATAGGATTCGGAGCATTCAGATGTGAAACCCGATCTTAACATGTATCGAAGGATCTAGAGACATGCAAGACATTCACATAAAAAAGTTTATATAGATTTTGGCTTGAGTTATATTCATTTTTGACAATCTAGCTACTTTAACTTTAATCACAGACCATTTATAAGTCCTACTTGTATATCTAAAAATATTATTTTATGGTTCTTATCCAATGTTACTAATGCAATATACATCTTATTTTGGATCTAGATCCATTTTTTTTAAAGTTAATGCTGAAACTGGATGAAAATAACATGTTTCGTGTTGAAATTGGCTTAGACCCATATATATATATATATACTGATTTATAAAAACAGATTCAACTTTGGATCACCAACGTTTTGCTCCACATCGGTCCCGTTTGCATCCCTAGTCCTTTAATAGCTAGGCAAGTAATGTGCACCGAGAGAGGGCGGGTGTGTTTTCCCCATTTTTCTCTTTTACACTTCTTCTTTTAGGAGAGATTTAATTAAAAATCTTGATAAAACATTTTGATCTACAATTAAAGGCTAATTTTCTTTTTATCAATGAATGGAAATGGCATCTTACTGTTGTTAATGTGTAAACCCTCTTAGATAGATTGAATTAGTTTTAGTCCTCTTCTTCACATTATAATCCCAAATTTAGTTGCCATATCCAAAAGTACATGTATGGATAGTATTTAAACTTTGTGTACTTTTTATATATCTACAAACGAGTCAACGAGATGTCATATTTCCGAGTTACATCTTATATGCTATAAAATTAGCCAGCTTGTCACTACTCTACTTGACTAGTTATTGTTTATTTAGATTTATCATGTGTGTCTTCCACCAATTTAAGGCTTGTTTCTGCATTAACTCTCGAAGCCGAATCTCACCAATCAAATCACAGGACTGTGCAACAATTGTGCTGTTTGACCATCTTACCTATCAGATCTGGCCGTTGATTCAGTCGATGTGATTTTCTTCTTATACCTGATTCTTCATTGTTAGAATCCACAGTTTGAAGGGACTGTGACCAGAATATATACTGTCAACGTTACAAAATCCAAAACTTCTTTCTAAATCTGAATGTAACCACCGTGTTTATGACCGTACTTTTCATCAAGTAGTGTGTGTTTTTGGCAAGTAAAACCCACGACACCTCGATAGCAACTTGAAAAGAGGGTAACTCAGTTGCAAATTACAAAAGAAGGAAACATACATCATTATTATCACCAATTAGGTAGCCCCATTTTTCCTTTCTTGCTATACTTTCTATCATTATTGCCCGGGGATTTGGCATTTCAATGCCCCCTAAATACTCAATTTTTTTATTTCATGATTAAAAATCTCTAAATGTCTCGAGAGTTATCTCGTTTGACTCTGGTATATATATATATTTTACTTTTTTGTTTCGGATCCTATGATATTATTGGATTTTAAAAATCATGATTAACATTTCGATCATAATATCATGAGTTTTTAAACTCCATGATTTTATGGAATCGGAGGCAAAAAAATAAAATAAAAGAAAAGTGTACCAAAGATCAAAGGACTATTGTGACATTTATAGAATTTTATTCATAAAATTGGAGATTGGGTGATTGAGTGTTTAAGGGGCATTGAAATGTCAAATTCCCTTATTTTTTCTATATACCTAAATGCATCTAGATTTTATCACCATTTCTGTCTATCCCTATCCCTCGCTGGCTAGAAGAAAAAGATCGAAGAGGGAGCAAAAAAGTACTTATATATTGTTATCATCCTCAACCAAACAAAACCATCTACTCTGGAAGAAGTAGAACAAAAAAAAGAAGCTCCTTTGTCATCAACCTCAAAAGAAAACAAAGCAAAATAGCCAAGAACAATGGAAGAAAACCCACCACTCTTTTTGCAGAATTCTCGTTGCATTACTCATCAACATCATGGCTCCGTCTTCTCTTCTTCTTTTTTCATCTTTCTAAATGCATTGTTTGTTTTCTTCGCTACTGTAACCTTCGGACTTGTCCTCTTCTACTCTCTTCCCCCAATCCTCTCTTTCCTCACATACATCCTCCCCCAAAATCATATCATGAAAGGGTGGGACTATCTCATTCCCTTGCTAGTCCTCTTCGCTATCATCTGTTCATTCCTCAATCAAAACAACAACAGCAGCGATGATGATCCCAAATCAAATCAAGAAACAACAGCATCAATTCACCCGCACATTCCAAAGTGGTTGGATCAGTATACGGAGAGGAGAATCTATAATGAGAATTATCAAATCGTCGTAGAAGAGACCATATCGTCTGATCATAAGATGGTTGGTCGATTGAGGAGCAGCATTTCTTATCCAGATCTGAGACAGGAGGAGTGGATCTCTAGATCTGACCGGTGGCAGTTCTCTGATGATATTGATCTGAACAATACCAGGCGGCAGAGATCGGACCACGATAGTTGCAGTCGCCACCACCGGATAAGAGAAGAGGAAGGTCATGAAGGTGCAACAATTGATAAGTTCCTTGTCCATACGAGGGTGGATGGATCTTCTGCACATCCGCTGCCGCCTGCGCCGTCACCGGTGGTGAAGAAGGAGGTAGGTAGGACATTGCAAAAGGTGGGGAAAGAAGATAGAGAACCGGAGAAAGAAAAGGAAACGCAGCAGCTGCCGGCTACAACTCCGCCGCCGCCGGTGACGGAGAAGAAAGTCGGTAGAGCGTTGCAGAAGGTCGGAAAAGAATACAGAGAACCAGATAAAGAAAAGGAAAACCAGCAGCCGCCGGCTCTTAATGCTCCGCCGCCGCCGCCTCCACCTCCGCCTTGTCGGCATGGGTCGGAGAAGAAGAGCAGCGGTGCGAAGGATATTGCAAATGCTTTAACACATCTCTACAACAAGACGAAGAATAATTATATTCATGCCTTCCGATGTCCTTCCTGTTCACATCCAGCAGCTCCGCCGCCGCCGCCGCCGCCTCCACCGCAACATTCTTCTTCTGTCCTTTATAATCTCTTTAAAAAGAGCAGCAAGAGCAAGAGAATCCATTCGCTCACACCGCCGCCGCCACCACCACCACCCCCCAAGAAGAAGATCACACCTTCTCTGCCACCAGCAAGCACCAACGTCTACGAGAAGGAAGATGATCTGTGCAGGGGAAGTGAATCACCACTGATTTGGATGCCTCCACCGCGTCGGTCGCCTCCTATCCATGAGAAGAAGCTCAACTTTGAGGTTCGCAGCGGTCATATCGGAGTCTCTAGTGGCCTCAGCGACTGCTTGGATACTGAAAATGCTGGGATGTCGATGATCTATGGTGGAGATGAAAGTGTTGGGTTGTCTCCATCGGGCTATTGTTCAAGCCCAGACGTGAACAGCAAGGCAGATAAGTTTATTGCTCGATTCCATGAAAGTCTGAGAAGGGAGAATGTGAATTTCATCAAAGAGAAGGGGAGAACTAGATTGGGTGGAGCAGTTACAATGTAGAGGAATCTCTTATCTTTCTTCCTTTTCCTCTTCTTCTTCTATCCATTGTGATTATAGCTAATACACTTACCACTATTGTTTCTCATGATTGGATTCGTTTTTTTTTTTTATATATATATTGCATTCATTTTGATATAATTTTTCCTCTTGATAAGTATGGAATTGAAATTTCTTTGGTGATTGTGGAGAGAGAGGGTGCTGAGGGAAGGAGAGGATTCTCTCCTGTTTGGGTGGTTTAGACACAGCATGTTTTTTTTTTTTTTTACTTTTTAGCTGTTGTTAATACTGAATAGTAGAAGTAATTGTAATTATGTTGAAGCAGGTTGCTTGTCTGTTTGATCACTGTAATCTGTTGGTAGATTGGTTCTTTTTTGATAAAGCTGTAGGTAGTTTGGTTTCTGCTACTAGTATTGCTGTCGCTTTGGTTGTTATATCATTCCCATAGTTTCTATGTCAGTCCTGATTGATTGCAATGAAACCAGGCACTGGTGGACTCACCATGAGCTATTTGAGGTGCAACATAAAAACATGTACTAAGGCCGTTGGAATTTCGCGTACTTGCATAGCACAAGGAGATACTGGTCAGTCGTCCCGACTAATTGCAATGAAACCAGGTACTGGCATGGTGGACTCACCATAAGCTGATTGAGGTGCAACATAAAAACATTTACTCATGCTGTTGGATTTTCGTGTGCTTGCATACGCACAAGGAGCAGTAAATGTGGAGTTAAAAATAGAAACGTGATGTGAAATCTTTTAACTTCATTATGTTTGGGTGAAAATGTGGAGCGGAGGAATAAACTTATGATTTGATAACTTTATTCCTTTTCTCAAGCCATTTTCTTTCCTCTTTCTATCTACTGCAATAAACTTTATGAAAAAATTGCCTTTTAATCTACCTCTCTCTCTCACCTTTGCTTTACACCTTATACTATCTAATTAAGAAATTTACCAAACATCTACTTTTATTTTAACTTACATTACCATTACCTTTTCTATGCTTCGACATCTACCACAACTTTGCTAAGCCACTCATGTAAATGAAGAGTCTATCTTGCTTTGGGAGGAAGGCGGCTGAAAATCATAAACTTTCACCATCTTGTACGGATTCGGCATGTAAAAAAACTGCTATTTGTACTGATATGGACATATGCTATGATGAGTCCATAATTCAACATCCAAACCTTATTGGAAAATAATTTTGGAGAAGTTGTAAATAAAATGAAAAATAAAAAATTAAGTAATTAAGAAAATAAATAATCAAACAATTGGCAGCTGAATCACGTACTTTCTTCTTTATTCTGTCGGCATGATTCTTCCCTTGGGGGGCATTGTTATGACAATGGTGAAAGCCCAATGGGCCCGATGGATAGTGGATCCAAATCCAAATCCTCATGGGATCCGAAAATACACATGAGCATGCGGACGGGCCGTCCGCCACACAATGCAACGCACGAATGGCACGGCCGGCCGACGCACGTGCGCGAGCATGTAGTCACCACTATCTAAGCTCACTACCAAGACAAACACCGAAGGAAGAAGAGACATTATTAATAAATGCCTTTCTAAGAGTTCTCCGGTGTGGGACTCCAATAAAATAAGGAACAGAAAAAAAAAGTGCTTTAATGCACAAGAAATCAACAATGCCCCTACACATTAAAACACATCAAGAATGCTCCAAGACAATCTGGTGAGATCATGCATAAATGTAGGTGAGATTTGAGCTAACCTACACCTCTAAGGATGCTTGTATCTTGGTATTTGTGTACCCCGAGCCAAAAGTGTTATCCTAAGGCACTCGATGTCCCTAAATTAGTGTAATGCTATGGGTTATATACCCTGAAGGTTAGAAGCCCTAGGACTCTATATAGTTAAACGGTGAAGCCAACGAGCATTCCCAGATCCTATGATTGGCTTTTTAATTATCCTTGACTCGTCACATGATCATTATGCATGCATTTGAATTGCATTTCAAGTATTCTTGCTTGATTTGCTCCATGCTACTACATTTTTTTTTGCTTAGCATCAAGTACCTTGTTATGCGTTATGTTTCATGTCTCTCTCATGTCCCTTATACGTGCGTACATTTGTTAATCCATGTTTTTCCCTATGATTGTGATTATGCCATGACATGCACATGTTTCATGTCTTATGACACATACACTCTATTATTTGTGTTGGCACTGTTGGATCACAACTTCAAGTACAGAGCCTTGATTTTAGTTTAGTAACCCCGTGAGTAAGGGGTCAAATCCATAGGGAGCAGTTTTGAAATTCAAATGTACGTCCTTTCCAACTTGAAATTGTACCTAGGAAAAAATTAAAAAAAATTCAGAATCCATAATTTTTTTTTAAAACTAAACTAGGACTCTTTGATTCTAGAAATTTCTCAATTGTTCAAGATTTTTCAAAGCAATTCACATTGAGAAAAAAACTCTTAAGTTAATTAGAATCCTAACCTTCTTAAATTATTCCAATCCTAAGATTTTGTAGATTTTGAGAACTTTCAAATCATTTGATCCTATCATTCATCATTCAAACTCTGGAGTTCTCCTAAAACTTAGTGAAAATGAAAACTAAAACTCCTAAATGCAAGTTCCCATGTTAGTATCTTATTCTAATTCCAACTCAGAATCATGCTGAATCTTGCTATAAACATGCAGACTTTCCAATTTTCAAAATTTATAACTTGTACGAATTAAGTCTGAATTTCTTCTTTCAATCAGTCCTCAAGTCTTAGTTTTCCAACGACTTAAAATGGTACAGTGCGTAAGTTGAGATGATGCCAAACCCCAGCCTTCCCCCCCACCCCACCCCACCCCACCCCAATTTCCTCCGTCTGCAACCCTTCCTCGAATCCCTAGCCCCACCCCCTGTAGTTTTCTCCCCTGTTCAGAATACCCATTTTCCTCCCCTTAAACCGATTATCCTCCTCGACCTCGGCCTCCAGCATGCTGCCGACCACTAAACCAGTAGAAATCCCTCTTGGACAGCAGCCCGGCTCCCTGAGTCAAATTCTCCACCTCCGACCTAGTCGAAGCAGATCCTTTAGGCCTCTAGACCTGGTTATAGTTAACGCTGTCTCTTATCCCTCCGGTCCCGCCCATGGTCCCACTCTTGGTTTTTCCTCTACGGTCTGGGACTGTGCCCAGTTGGAACTTCTGCAAAAACACTTAGGTGGCCTTATCCAATCTGCTATAGGGAAGCCTCCTGGAGAGCAGGCTACCTCAAACTCAGCCACTTTCCCCTCCATTGCCAAGCCAGTTCCTCTCCCTTCTTTTAAGCCCCCAGATCCACCCCCTCAGCTCAACTACCTCTTAGCAGAGCATCTGGCACAAATCCTCAGCTTAATGCCCATCCCTTCTTGCCAGTCTTATCAACCACAACCTCCTCCTAGTCATAGGAACTGGCTGGACCTTTTCCCTGACTCGAAACCAATATCCCCCTCAGATTACCCTCCCTCTTCCCTCATAGATGGTCAGTAATGAAAATCCCTTCCTCCCTGATTGAACCCAGTAAAATCTCCTCCAATGCAACTATTGGGAGATTTTTTGGGAAAAAACCCACTGTAGAATGGCTGACTCTTCAGGCCAACTCCAATTGGAACCTCTCTAAGCCCTGCCTTCTTTCGCTAAGAGACAAGGGCCATTTCCTTTTCGGATTTAGTTACAGGGAAGACAGGGATCTTGCTCTCTCCAAATCTCCCATTCTTCTGCAAAACAGAAAACTACACCTTCTACCTTGGTCCCTGGCCAAGGTCCTTTTGAATGGCCTTCCCTACACCTTGTATGGATCCGAATATGTAAAGACCCGTCCTGAGAAATACCTAGCGGGACTCAATTTGACCAGGTCAACCATAGGTTATCCTATTTAATAAGTGATTAGCATGAATAGTTAGTAATTCCCATTAATTAAGCCTAGTTCATAGGGTTAAGACCCTTGTGAGATTAATAGTGGTTCTCTAGAATTAATTAGCTAATTAGAGGCCTTACTTGTAATCCTAATTATAGATAAGTTTTTCTCAGAGAGTTGTGTAATCTATCTTAGAATGACCCAACTACCCATGCCCTAACCAATTAGCCCATTAATTATATGAGGCACTCTAGTCTTTCCTACCACACATTTTTCCTCCTTTTTGGAAATTCCAATACCTTAAATGACTTTGGCCTCCTTTATTCTCTTCAAAGTAAATATGGGCACTTTTGTCATAATAAATAGTCCACCTTTATTGTCCTCAGGCTCCTTTATTCACAACCACTCATTTGAGGATACTTTAGTCATTATATGTGAATACCTAAACTACCCTAGTTCTTATCCTTTATTTCTATTAGCCACCAAGGACCCTTTAGTCATTCCATTTAAACCTTCCCTAAATACCCTTATCCTTATCCTAAACTTACACTAGCAAGAGAGGGCACCTTGGACATTCTCCATTCCACCAATTCCTATAAAAGAAATCTACAACAACCTTCCCAAACATTTCCTACACTCTCTTCCTCTCATTTCACTATAATTTCCCTCCCATCTCTCTTTCTCTCTCTATATATCTTAACCCTCCAATTACTAGAAGCAAGAGCCTCATCTACTTCTATCCATCTACAAGCTAAGGAGCTCATCTCATCTCTTAGATCCCTCTTCCCTCTTCAAGTAAAGGTAATCCTCATTCCCTCTTTCCAATTCCATTGTAATATAGTTCTTTCTCTTTTCTTTCTCTTAGATTTCTCTTCTTTATACATTTCTCTCTTTTGGAATGGGTGTAGAGATTATAGATCCAACTGTGGGAGTGATCTTAGAGCATTTAGAGTGAAGTCAAGCTATTTGAGGAGCCTTCCTTCCTAATTAGGCAAGTAGACATGCTTAGATTCTTTAATTTAATTGATTAACGTTCTTAGATTGCTAATTACTGTCTTGAATGGATATTTAGATTGTTTAGATGATTGTATGGATGCTATGTGGAGTAGATCTTTCTCTTTCTAAGTCTTTTTATGTGTTTTTAGCCATTGATGGATGTGAATCCCCCATTTGGAAGATCAATGGTCCATTAGTGATGGGACATGATGTGGGAGGTGTGTTGGATGTATGGAAGTGATTGGTGAAGATCTGGGTTTTGATAAGAAATGGAAGATGGCAGAATCTTAAAAATATGAATTTCGTGTGTACCGGGTTGACCTGGTCACCCAAGCCGTCAACCGGGCACAAAGTGGATTGACCTTCAACTGGGAGCTGAAATCATCCAGAGGGTACCTGACCCAGTGTACCGGGTCGACCGGCTACACTGAGAAACCCCCTATCTGCCAAATGTTTGATTTAAGGCCTGCAGTTCACCTGGTTGACCGGAGGACCCTCCAGGTCGGCTTGGGACACTGCAGATAGTGTTTTCTATCTCCAAGTTATTTTCTCCTTTCCACAGTGTAGCAGGTCGACCCGTGGACCCATGATGTTGACCTGGTACACTGTAGATGGCTATTTTTTCAGATTTGGATCCTCTTATCATTTGATTATGTGTGGGCCTCGTTGACCTTCCATTTGAACTGTTTGAGATACACTAGACACGAGTCAAGGGAAGTCTTAAACTTGACCTGTGTAGCCACCTAAGTAGGGTCTTGGGTTGTGAAATGAAACCCGACTCAATGGTTATGGATGTCCTATGATGCTAAATACCTACAGGACCACCACGGATACATAATAAGCATCTGGGACTCCGTGATCACTGTCTTAGGTGAAGTGGGACCCTGGACCTGAATAGAGGGGCGGCGATCATCGATGGATTTGTTATATGTGGTACTTATGTTGATGAAACGGACACTAAGGCTGGCTGGTAGGTCCGAACCTCGGATGTAGGCATCGAGAAGTATTATAAGTCAGGGCATTGCACTTAGGCTCTGATCCATGATCACGGTCTGTATTGGATGAAATGTCGGGACATGACACTTAAAGTCCTGACCTGTAATATTGGAAACTTAACGGTAGTTACTGATAGACGAACTGTATAATGATATAATACTAATTAAGCTTATAGAGAAACAGAGTTTATAAGGATATGCATTATTAGCTGTTAAGAGTCACAAGGATGGATTAGCTATACCCGAACTCCGTGCCTCATACCCTTGACTACTATCATCTCATATTAAGGCTATCCAGTTCGAAGTACCCTCACCTAGTGATCTGTAGGATTTATGGATGTACGATTGGTTTGCCGAGTGTTATGATGCCATCATAGACATTGATATTAAGATGTGGTTGACACAGTAGGTACCAAGTGTGGGTAGGGTACCAAGACCGCCGGCGCTTGGACCGGGTGTGTGGATGGACAGTGATATTGATCTAGCACGGAAGCCCAATGATTGAGACTTGGCCGTGGCTATGGTTGAGTGTTGAGGTATAGCACATAAGACCAATTGTTGGGACTTGGCTGTGGCTATGGACATTGTTGGACTCTTGTACGCTCCTGTTCGATGAGACGGCAGTGATGGGTGCTATGACCCCCATGATTGATGTCCATCAAATGTTATTGGGACGACGACGATGGGTTGGCTTTGACCTCTCATGCCCCTTGTACTTTAATTGTGGACGTACCTTTGTGTGCTCTTATGGATGTATATTGGATGTATGAATATTATATATTATGGATGTCGTTGCTTGGTGTCTTTAATTGCTGACATTTTTACGGTTGGAACTAGATGCGATGATTACGAATATGGTACGTAAGCTTACTTCCGCATGTAACTTCTGTTACTGATGACTCTGATGTGCTTGTATGATTTTTTTGATGTCTTAGAATTCTCTTATCTACTTGATATGCTGTAACACCTCGACCCGCCTTAATCTCATTTTATAGCTAATTATTTTAGATTAATTGCTTAATGGATGTTTTGATTGTGAATGGACTTGATTAGGTAGAATTAGTGGGGTTTGACCATTTACTTGGTAGATTATGACTTTTGGAGTGTTTTGGGTTTTGTGTGTATTTAGAAATTTTTTTATTTTTAATGCATTGCATAGAGCATTTCATGGGCCTTAAATTTCATATTTGACCCATTGAATTCGTATCTATTTAGGCCCATTCCCAGCCCATTCATTTAACCCAGGCCCTTATTTGAAATTTCCAGTCCTTTAGTGGACTTGCATGCAACTGCTGGAAATAAATTCCATCAAAACCCATTTCAGCTACTTTCTTCATCTCCAGCCGAACCCTCTCTTCTCAATCTCTTTACTACTTCATCTCCTCCCAGCCTTCCATCTCTAACATCCTCTTGGGTTAACTATTTCATGTGAGTCTTGGTGGAGACATCTTCATCTTCCTATTCATCTTCTCCAAGCTTCCATTCTCTGTAAAAGTGTTTCATTTCCTCCATTGGTAAGTCCCATCTTCCATTTCCTTTCTCTTGCTCCAGATTAGTGAGAGAATGTCTTAAAGAGTGCATGCATCATCTTCTTCCTTATTCATTTCATTCATTTAGTTTTCCACCATTTTTTTAGGGCATTTAAGCTTGCATTTTTGGGGATTTTTGAGCTTAAGAGGTTTTAAATGTGAGAGTTAGCTTCCAAGCACCTAAGGCAAGTTAAATATGTACATTTATATGCATGCTTCCTTGTTTGTCTCTTAAATATATGCAATCATGTGTAGACACCCTTCTTCTTGCTCAAAATAATGGATTTTTTAATGAATGATTCTTGTTAATGTATATGGGATTGAATGATGTTTTATGAGCATGTTGGAAGCTCAAAGATACCCATTTGTAGTGGGTTAAAATCTGGAATGAATGCTTTGAATGGCCTGAGAGAAACAAAGAAGTTTTAGATTTTCGGACACAGAGATTTGACAGTTCGCTCGAGCGAGCGTGAGTGCACGCTCGAGCGAAGGACTCTCTGGGAGAGTTCGCTCGAGCGAACTTTTGGTTCGGTCGAGCGAATAGCTCTCTGTCTGGGGTCCGCTCGAGTGAACATCTGGACGCTCGAACGAACCTGATGGCTGCAGTATGCAGATTTCCAACGGCTGTAACTTTTGAACCGTATGTCCGTTTTTGGAGGTCTATTTGAATTTATTTGATTTGACTCTTTAAAAGGAATAAATGGTGGATTTTACATAATCGTGACAAATGGATGTTTCCATGAGCCGGATATTGAACCGTAGTTTGTTCTAGTTGATTGGCCCGATAGACGGACCTGTAGGATGTGCACCCTGAACTATTATTATGACCAATGGGTTTGTTTAATTGTGGATATGGATTGAGCAACCGTACCCACAAGGGGCCTTGTGTTCTTCGGATTGTAACCGAACCAAATGTGTTCTATTAAGGGATTCGACATCCAAATTATGTAACGCCAAGGGGTCCTTTGTAGCCCAATAATGTCGAAATTCTTAATACTAACCCGAGTTGGACGGTGAAGACCACATGTGTTCCCAAGACCGTAGACCTGGCTTGATTTTTGTCTTGATTCCGAATACGATATCTCTGTACATGCATTGCATTATGTTTTCAGTATTCTAGTATGACTTGATCATGCTTCTGTTCAGTTATGTATTTTCTGTTACACACCTGTTATATTACATTTATTTCTGGCTTTGTTCCGCATATTTCAGTAAGTCCCGATTTGTTATCTATATGACATGTCCTGCATCTGTCATGTATCTGATTAACACTGTTCTACACCTGATCTGTTAACTGTACATTGCACTCTATGAGTCGGCATCACTTAGCTTCGAACCTATCTAAGTCGGACCCGGCTAAGTGTGGGTTTAGTAAATACTTCTGGCCCTTTGCAGATGAGAAAATTATTCTGAGGGTTAACCGGCACCCTAGGTCTACGGTGGAGAATTCTGGGTACCTCTGTCTCCTAGTAGTACCGCCCTGTTCTGTTCTGATATTCTACTCTCATTTTATTTCATGTTACATGATTAACTTGAGAGAACATAGCTTATGTGGATGTGCCAACTAGTTCTTTAATATGTATATCTGTTACCTATGACTCGTATGTCTCATGCTAATTCATGGACTGATATGCCTAGTGATCATTCCTTGATCTCTTATGATTTATTCATGTCTGACCATTCATTTGATACATGTTATATAACTGTATATGTTTGCCTTGCTTAGCTTAGTCTAATGGTGCTACACTTGGCGTTACAGGTGAATACATCGACGCCATTGCCCCGGAGATCCTTGAGGAAGAGGAACCTCCCCTTAACGTAGCAGAATGAACTCCAGATGATGTATTTTAGACATCTACACGATGAGATGGACGTTTAAATGACCCATTGACCGTGGTTAGGATTGCCACATCTTTTGTAGTAGTTTTCATGAATTATTTAGCTTTTGAGGTTGTAAACTTTAACTTAACTTACTTCTTCTCTCTTTATCTCTAAAACTTTAACTTGAAATTAAATTTATGCTCATGGACTCTTATGCTCTATATTCTGGTACATGAAAAATTATGGATGGATATCTATTTGACAAAATGTATACAAGTGAAAAATACAGATACATGGATTTATAAACCTCACACGTGATATCCTGTGGGTAAATTTCGTACGTGGGGACCTAGAGTCAATGAGTTTGAGTCGAATTTCCATGCGGGCGTGTGTCGTGCCTCGGGATGTGCGAAATCTCGGGCTCGGGGTGTGACATATGCTGTATTAAACACCTCAATTATCGTTCATGCACTATGCTCTACACCTTTTTCTGTTGCACTCTGATATTCTTTAGTTTTATCGAGATACTAATTACACAGGTACAACTGGGATCATGTATGATCTTCTTCCCTATTTATTAATATAATATATTTCCATCTAAACATGCCTATTTGCCTGGCTCATCGAGTCTGACCCAATCCTTGGTGTTTTCAGAAATATTCTCTTTCGCTTTCTTTGATTGGTAGAATTGCTTGCCTACTGATCCGTTGCCGCAGGGTTCAGAGAATGATGCAGTTGGTGCTGTAACGCCCCAATTCCGGATACCGAGAAGACCGTCAAAGTACCGAATTTGGCGCGCTACTTCCCGGAAATCCCGAGAACTTCCAAGATCGTAGGTCCGCAGTGAGGTCCAATTTAAAACTTTTTGAACAATATTGTAACAATAGTTAATATTGCGGAAGCATAATATAAGCGGAAGCAGTACAGAGATAGCGGAAGCATAAGGTATCATCGTATATATGTCAAATGTAGATGGGCTGAAGTCCATCCTAAATGTATAGTGATAACAAATCAAAGTTTAATTACATATTTTTACCACTACCCGTCTCACAACAAAAATCTCTCAACAACCCTAAACAAAAGAACGCTCAAACCCCTGTAGCTGGTGTCGGCTCTCCACCCTCCGGCTCGACCTCATGGTCGGCCGGTCTCCATCCGTAGTCGCCTACTACGGGCACCTCAATGAGTGCGAACGCATCGCCCTCGAACTCGGGGTCAAGACCTAAGCACCAAGAGTGGATCAGATCTAAAGATCTGGCAAGTCACAGTATGCTAATAATATAGAATGTATGCATCAAATGAGTAGAGACAGTAATAAAATTAAGAGAATAACAATGGTACAGATCCTAGGCAGTTGAGCAAGATAAACAAATGGAATCAAGATTAACATAGTAAATAAACCTACACAAAATGGCACACTCACACAAGCTGGATACCGCGGGATATTATGCCGCGGCCCTCCCATACTGAACACAGTCGCGGCGGGGAAAATCTCACAGTGCTGGGGATTATCTAGCCCCGCAACAACATCATCCATCAATACACACTGAGACCGGACTCGGTATCGCACCGTCCGTCTCCAACAATGCTCATCATGATAGCTCCACATTAAATCTTAATAGCTCCTACCAGTGATGATCAGTCCAACTGGCTGAGCTTAAATCAACTGAGTGAATGTCTATGCCGACTCGGAAACAATAAGGGTCTGTGTCTGTCTAGGCTTTACCTTGCGTGAACAAGGTCCTAACAAAAGTCCCTAAGAGGTCCAAGTACTCAATACAAACCGTGGATCATGGTCCAAGTCCAATTCCAATCATTGGATCCGTACTAAGGCCCACCAAATACATGGCCTGGTTTATAACAATCCATATGAGATACAAGTCCATGTTCAATGACGTATGATCCATCTACGTCCATAATGGGTCACAAGCCCATTCAATCTAACCTCTCCATTCTAGGGTAATTCACATCCAACTTAGGCCATAAAAAGGGCCCACCTAGCCACAGACACGGGTCAATGATCCACCCAATCAGATTTCCGGGTCACCTCTAAGTAGTCCTAGGTTCGGGTCCTCCATTTCCCATTTAATTAACAGGTATAAGCAATAATAAGGACAATAGAGTGATAGTAATAATATGAGGGAGATGAATCAGTACACGGATCAAGGGGAGATATCAACGGTCCATCCTAAGTAATTGGTCCACATCAGATTCAGGTCTATCTCAGGTAATTTGATCTTGTGTTTGGAGCTTAGAAGTTATGTGCATCATTTGGTAACGTATAAAGATCGAATCATCTTAGATTACATAACCTGGACTTTAATTAGTGGACTCCACGAGTCAAGGTTGAGCCATACCATTGACTCATGGCTGGCACAGTGATGGAAGTCTATTTGGAATGGTCAATGGGCCCTACATATGATTGCAACAATAGAAATTAGAATCTGGGGATCGTCACTGTACACAGTGTGCTCAGCCGACCTCCTGGCCTGGGCGGTCAGCTCGGCACACTGTGATCAGAGAAGGTGAAACATCCTGCAGGCAAAGCCTGTTGTCCAGGACTTCCTGTGAGTTCGGCTAACCCCCTGGCCTGGGTAGTTGGCCGTGCACACTAGGAATTCTGGCTGAAGGAAGTGTCCCAGGTTCTAGTCTCCTTTGTTGAAATACGGCTTTTTCGGAAATCCATCTCGGAGTTCGGCTAAGCACTAGAGCTCAATTGAATACTCAGCTTGGTCACCCAGCTCAGCTCGGCAAAGGTATTGAGGTTGGTCTAGCTCTCAGCTCGGTTAAGCTCTGAGTTCGGCTAAGCCCAAAGTCCGGTCTGGCACGGAACCCGGTCTGGCACTGAGCTCGGTAAAACACTGAGCTCGGCCATAACACTGAGTTCGGCCGTAACACTGAACTCGGCTTAGACACTTAGCTCGGCTAAACGCGGTCCTCAACCTAACCATTATGCTCGGCAGAACTCTGAGTTCGGCTAGTGTTGAATCCAACCATCGCTGAGTTCGGCCAGTACTGAGCTCGGCAGTTACTGAGCTGCGCTAACGCTGAGCTCGGCAAGCGCTGGGCTCTACAAGTGCTGAGCTCGGCCATCGCTGGACTCTGTCCATCTCTCCCATCAGTGTTGTGTTCTGTTACAGAACCCAGTTCTGCGGCAGAACACAACTTCTCTTCATCGTGCACAGGGATGATGACCCATCTCTGATCAAAATCCAGATCAGGTCGCACCCCATGGTCGCCCAGGGCCCCTCAAACAGATGTAGGGTCCTGTTCTATCAAGGGTGGTCCCACTTCGATCCCGATCTCAACACAGCTAGATGGGTTCTCGCCATTCCATCTCCGGAAACCCATCACTGTGACCCCATTATCCTGGGTATCTCCACAGACCATTACAGAAGCAAAATCACAAATCATTCCCATATCATCCATCAATCATCAACCGGCCATTGATCATCCAAATGAGGTAATCCCATCCATCAATGGCCAAAGGAACCAAACAGACAAGCTCAGAGATCGATCTATTCATATAAATTGCAAATTTGGAAATCTAACTGCAAATCGAAGAAGGAAAACATGCAATCTAGACTACTAGCACAGTGCACTTGCCTTGATCGACTGAAGGTAGAAGGAAAAGAGAGAAAACCACGGGGAACAAAAAGAGAAACGGTCTCGGCAGGCCTTCTGTCAGGGATTTCTGGGGCGAGGGGGAGAAAGAGAGAGATTGGAGGGGAGACGAGGGTTCGTTGGAGGGAATTGGGGAAGAAGAAGAGAGAAGAGATTGGAACTTGAGAGAAAAGGAGATGAACAGTAGTTGTTAGGGCAGGGGAGGGTTTAGTTTATATAGGTTGGGTTTTTGGGTTAGGGACAAAAATGCCCTTAGGGTTAGAATGGAATTAGGGTTAGGGCAAAGGGTATTTAGGTCTTTAGGTGGGCTTCTAGAAGATTCCTTGGTGCAAACTCCCTAGAGTAAATACAAAACTCTAGCTAGGGCCTCTAACAAACTCCCTAACTCTAAAAATAACAAAAGACCCCCTATTGACTCTACTAATTACACAACTAGACTAAACCTAGGAAAATACATAACTACCCTCACTAAGCCCTATAATTAGGCTAATATATAGTATTCAAATTCACATTGGGGGCCCACCAGGGGTGGGGTCTCACAGGTGCATCGTGAGGCATCTATCACATAGATCCATATTCTCCATCGTAGACCTAGGGTGCCGGTAAACCCTCAGAATAATTTTTCATCTGCAGAGGGCCAGAAATATATACTAAACCCACACTTAGCCGGGTCCGACTTAGATAGGGTCGAAGCCAAGTGGTGCTGACTCATGGAATGCAATATACAATTAACATAACATATAAAGAACAGATACATGACAGATCATAAAATAGTACAAAATCAGAACTTATCAAATTATAACTAAACAGAAGCGAAAAACATACATAATATAAACAAGTGTATAAGAAAATAAACATAACCAAACAGAGGAATGATCAAGTCATACGAGAATACTGGAAAACGGAATGCAATGCATGTACAGAGAAATTTATATTCGGAATCAAGACAGAAATCAAGCCAAGCCTACGGTCTTAGAACCCTCGTGGTCTTCACTGTCCAACTCAGTGTAGTACTAAGAATTCCGGCATTATTGGGCTACAAAGGAACCCTTGGCGTTACTTAATTTTGATTCCGAATCCCTTAGTATAACACATTTGGTTCGGATCATGTCACGTCCCCCAAACCTGATTAAAGAAATAACCGGATCCGGGGAGTGAATTTTACGACTAATTAAAATTTTTGTCCTTTGGGCCCACGGATCGTAGTCCGCGGTGAGGATTTAATATTTCAAAACTCATATCTCATATGGTACAATAAATATAGAGTCCAAACAACTCTAGATATATGGAATCTCTAGCAATGAATATGAATCTCATTAAATTAAAGATTTGCAAGAAGAGTAAACAAGAACTAAGAGTTAAGTTAATTATTACATTGGCCATCCCAAGATACAAGGCCAATAAAAGAACAGAAGTCAATAATAAAAAGATTCGACGAGAGAAATAAATGAAAGAAAGATAAATCTAATGGATCCCAAATATATCTCTTTCGTGCCAGGAATGATGACGCTACTCTACGTCATCGGTACGCCACTCTCGTGCCTCCTCTGCTGGTTGGAGATACTCTGGGATCTCCTCACCGGCCTGCTCCTCAAAGTAGAAGTCACCTGATGTGTCTGCACACCAATGAACAAAGTCAATGACATGTTGAGCAATAGATATACAAAGCATAATAGACACTACATGCATCAAGTGTAGAAGAATGACAGGTAAGATCATATGAATATAAGAATGCGAGGCTAGGCATAAAGCGAGATTAATATATAGAAACAATAACAAGAATCCTACCAACCATCTAACAATAACAACTATCCATGCAAATGCAAAACAAGAACAAGCAAGAGGGAGACTTCGAGGATGTCCAAAACCACCTCCCGGGGTACCAGTAACAATCCCCTTGGACTACTAATACCAAAGTCCGGCTCCGGTGGGATCCTAGCACCCTGTCCTTGGAATAGCAGCAAGGTGCTAGCCTGCTCCCAGCTATTCAACGCCATGGACGCCGTCCTACGCCGACTGTTTACCCCGACAACCGAGTAACCGGTTCGTCATTAAACCCCAAACTGCTGATTGCCATGATATGCAAATAATAACAAAGTGATTTTGACACAAGGACAACAAGACAAGCAAGCCTGGCTAGTTCCAAGTACAAGACAAGATCATAGGGATTATCTATTCCAAAACAGTATAAGACAAGCCACGTGATAATCCCCTTCATACTAGCCAGTCAAGTTCATCAATACAAGACACAGGTTCCTATGGTTCACTCTAAGTCAAGTCCAAGTCCTATATTCTATAAGAATTTATGTTTCATAATTGATTACGTGTTTTATGCCAAGAGAGTGTACAAGGAACATAAACAACGGATACAAGTCAAAGTCAAGAAGGAATTACAATCCAACCCTAAGCAAGTGGTGTCATCCCTGTATTCCCCATATTTGAACAGAGTACGTATGGAAATTGGATTAATGATGCTTTTAGGAAAATCCCTTGGTGTACAATCATGTTGAGAATCATTCAATTCAATTTCCATATGCATTCGGTTATACTACGTGTAATACACGAATACCTAGACAGCCCATCGAATTCACACCAAGCCACGTGTTTCGATTTTAATCCCCAATTAATGGTCAAGTGAGAATAAGTGAAGGTTTTCCAACATCTAAGGCCATACCTAAGTTAAACAGTCTCTTTCTCAAATTACAAGAGTCAATTCTTAATTCAAATAATTACATCACTTTCCGATCTCCGATCGTGATGAAATAGAACCATTGGATTCTCCATCTCGATGGCTTTCCAACGGTATATTATACATGAAAATCCAACGGGCGGATTGAAAATTACAAGTCTTCGAAGTTTCAGTGACCATGCACGTACCTCCGATCGATCGTACCGAAGGTGTGATCATCGGCACTGAACACCTCTCAGTTAGTGCACAGTCCGATCGATCGGACTGTGTGACCGATCGATCGGCAGTGGGCACCTCCCAGTTTACTGAGAGTTTCACAGACCGATCGATCAGACTGTGATCGCCCACAGTTAATTTAGGGACTGTTCACTGTCCGATCGATCACACTGTACGACCGATCGATCGGACAGTGAACCTGAAGCCCGAATTTGGGTTTCTGCTCCCTTTTTCCTCCGATCATTCCAAGACCAAACCTGTAGAAAATGAGCCTCCATGCTCCCCATTCATCACATTCATCCATTCCATCCACATTTCATCCATTACATATTAGACAGAAATTTACCAATTAAAATCAATATATCCAAATCCCTAAATCAAAACCTAACATGTATAATTTCCCAAATCAAAACAGGCTTGGAATTAAGGTATTCTAACAAGAATCATAGCCAGATCAATAAAAACAATACACACATGTATATCATGAAATGCATATCTACTTGCCTAAACCAAAGCGAAGATTGGAAATGGGTGAAATTTGAGGAGAAGCTTTTCTACCCCAAAATCAACAATTTAACCCGAATAAATACCACCTAGAACGCGAAGGAGAAGAAAGAAAGAAAATGAATCAAGATCGGACCTAATCTACCCAAAGAAGTGATAAGGTAAAAATATGAGACTGTGGGAAAGTCTTACCAAAATGGTACCGGAAGCAAGAGGGAATTGCAAGGATGAAGATGAACGGTTCGGATCGCGGAGTTAATCTCTTCGGGCTAGAGTTCCGAGCTTGAGAAAGAAAGAGGAAGAAGAAAAGCTGTGGTTGTTCTTCGCTGCAGAGAATAAAAATTGAAATTAGGGTTCGGCTTTCGTTTAAGAAGAAGAGAAAGGGAAAAAGACTGATTTGCCCTTTAAGTGGGTCCGGTGAAAGAATGGACTACTTGAAAGGTTTATGATCGCCGGATCGCGACGAGTCAAGAGACAAAAATTATCAGAACGACGAGACCTTTCCAACGAACTCAAAAATCACGGCGTTTGGATTATTTCGAAAAAACACTCAATTTTTCCTTAATTGCAAACTACCCCCCTGCTTTGATCAAACGAACTCGGAATCAAACGAAACTTCGCAGATACTAATCTAATGCTAAAAGGAACTCGCTCATAATCTAAACCCACTTAAATATCTAAAATACAATTAAATAAAATAATAACAAATTAAACGGGCCAACGGGCCGGGTATTGGGCCCAACTGACCCAGTAAGGTCACAGACCTTACAGATCACAATACGAAGATTCACGATGTTCTTTGTGGGTGTATGGTAGATCACACCTCACCCACATGAATTACAATTCCATTGGGCGCAATTTAGGATTCAAGGGATATAACCTTAAAGTCTAACTATCAGGCCAAAACAATCTAAACATACTACGGTTCAACACTTGGCTTGCGGTACCATCCGGTTGCCAAGATTTATTTAAAATCCAATATCCTAATAATTACTAAACCTTAAATTAATAATATGCAAGGACCATTGGATTCTACTCTTCAAAAGCTTTCCAACGATATAAAGAACGTCAAAATCGGACATACGAGTCAAAAGTTATGGCCATTTGAACTTTGGCTCGTTGGGCCCAGTGGGTCCTCTTGCTATAGCGAGATGAGAGCTCGCTATAGCGAGAATGCTCTCTGCCAGGGGGCTCTTTTGCTCGCTAGAGCGAGGGTAGTTACTGCCAAGGTCCAGGGAGGCCGTGACAGGGCTGTTCTGCCCCTCTTGGCTTCCCTTACAAACATTTGTAGTCCATTCCAATGATAAAAAACTAGCAAGATGAGCCGCCAATGTTCTCTAAACATACACATCCATTCTCTTGACCAAAGAAATACATCAAACCATACACATTTACAAATCTAAAACCAATTTTTAAGCAAGAAAAAAAATGAGCTGGAATTGGGTAATCTAGAATGAGATCCATTGCAAGAATCATAAATAGAGAATAACATGCACATTATTATAAATGTTTACTTGCCTTAGGTGCTTGGAAGCTAACTCTCACACTTAAAACCTCTTAAGCTCAAAATCCCCAAAATGCAGGCTCAAAATGCCCTAAAATGGTGAAAACGAAAATGAATGAGGAAGAAGATGTATGCACTAATATTTTATGACTAGAGAAGTCAAGAAGAAGTGATTAGAGAAGAAGAAGCTTACCAAGAAGCAAGAAGAAAGAAAGATGAGTGGATGCTTGAGCTTAGGAAATGTAATCCTTGACAAGAAGATGGAGAAGATGAAGTGGTGGCTGGCTTCTACACATGCAAGATCCCTTGGTTGATGCTAGGAGTGAAGGAAGAAGAAGAATAAAAGAGAAGGAGATGAGAAAAGCTCCCAGCTGCTGGAAATGGAGAAGGAAGAAGGAAGAAGATCCCTTGGTTCAAATGAAAGATAACAAACATTCAACCTTCATATTACATCATTCATTTAACAACATTAACAAACAACAACAACAAATAAATCAAATGAAAAAAAAAATTACCAGCAGCTGTAGCTGCAAGAGTGGAAATGGCTGAGATTCATTTCCCGTAAAAAATAAAAAATAAAAACCCTGCCTTGTCCCAATCGAACCCAATTCTTCATCATCCCCAAACCCCAACCCCTTTTCCCACGTCATCAAATCCCACATCTAAAAGAACCCTAATCTCAGAGTCAGACCCAGACCGAACCCACACAATCCGTCAAAAACCAAGATTTTGAATCATCCCAATCCAGTAACCCCCCTGACCAAAACCACTATCCAGTCATGCATCTCAAACCATTCCGTCGAGCAAAAAATCAAGCCCCCACAAAACCCAATATTCCCCATCCGAACCCCAATCCGAATGAAAAAACAAAAAAAAAAAAACATACCTCAGTCTGAGAGAAAAAAAAAAAAACAAAAAGAAAGAAAGAAGACAGGGATCGAGAAGAACAGAGGGAAGAGCAAACCTCCACCTATGGTCGACTCCCAGCCGCTCGTCTCTCCACTGTAATCGTCGAGATTGAGATCAACATTTCACCCTATTGGCTTCGTCTTTGTCTTCGCGAAGTAGAGAAACAGAGCTTCAAGGCAAAGGAAGCCAAGTCTTGTTGCACTCCTCTTTTGTTTATGTGGTGGCGGCTACGGCGCTGGGAGGGAGAGAGAGATAACCGGTGGCGGCCCCAGCGCACGGGAGGGCGCAGTGCAGAGCGAGAGGGAGGGAGAGAGAGAGGGAGAATCCCAAGGGATCGGGAGTTTGGCTGGGGAGAGTTGAAGGCGTGGAGATTTCAGCGATGGAGTATTGCGTGAAGAAAAATGGACGATGGAGAGACTGAGCGACGATGGAGATGAGATTAGAGACTGAGAGGTCGGATCGTCCGGAGAGACTAAGCGACGATGGAGATGAGAGGAGATAAGAAAGAAATGAGTGAGGGATAAGAGGGAAAAGAGGAGGGCAGAGCGCGGGAGGGGAAAAATATAGTGCGAAGAAAAAGCGAAGAAAAGTGGGTTTATAATTAATATCGGTTTTGAAAAACTATATAATTATATCGGTTTCATAATAACCGATATAAAATATAGCGATTATTATATCACATATGTGCTAACTGATATTATATATAGCGATTATTATATCGGTTACTATGTAACTAATATAAAAAAAAATATTAACCGATATAAAAAACCTTGACTGAGGATATTATATCGGTTATATTAAAAACCGATATAGGACAGTTTTTATAACCGATATAAAATGTCATTTTTTAGTAGTGGATCTTGAGTTTCGCAAAAGTAAAAAAAAAAAAAAAGAATTTACTGACTAGAGTCAAGTGACTTGGTGACATTGTTTGAATTTGAGTCGTGAAATTGGAGAAGTTGGATTTCAAAAGAATTAATATGTCGAAACCCGAACATGGATAAGTAATGTGGCAAAAGAGACTATAATGGACTCTCCCACCAGTGGACTGGAAATTGCCAATTTGTTTGAATTTTGGGATGGAGAAGACTTTTGAGTAGGGGTGCACAAAAAATCCGTCGATCCAGAAATCCGATCCGATCCGATCCGATCCGCGAATTTTTATCCGATCCGAAGGTAAACGGATTGGTGACGGATTGAAAATTTTGTAATCCGTTAGCAACAGATCGGTGGCGGATTTTACCCTCAATCCGCGGATTCAATCCAATCCGATCCGTTGGCATTAAATTTAAATAAAAAAATATAAGGGGTCTAAATATAAATTAAAATGCCTAAATTTAAAATAAGAAAATTTTTTTTTAAGGGGTCAAAATATAAATTTTTATAACATATTTGATAATTTTCTTTTAAAATTAAATTGAACGGATTAATCCGGTCCGATCCCTCAACGGATCGGATCGGATCGGATTTTAACAGCAACAGATTCGTGACGGATTCTAAATCCGTCAATCCGTTGGTAACGGATTGGTGACGGATTTGGCCCAATCCGCACCAATCCGATCCGTGTACACCCCTACTTTTGAGGAAGTTTGATTCTTTGGAACAACGGTTTTAAGTCATTGGGGCTGTAACCGTATATATACTTGTATTATACAGTGTTAAAACAATATAAAAAAAGAAAAACTATTTTCTAAACCTAAACTAGAATAACTGTATTTATGATCAGCGTTCTTTCCTTTTTCCAAGTAGAACTCATTTTCCTTTCTTGTTTATACTTTCTATTTGTATCACAATTTCACCTGTCAACCTTGTTGTCCTTTCTTGTTTATACTTTCTATTTGTATCACAATTTCACCAGTCAAACTTGTTGTCCTTTCTTGTTTATACTTTCTCTATATATATAAAGTGTGTTGTCCTATCTATCCCTCTCACACTCTCAAATACAATTCAAAGAAAACCATCACACTCCTCTCTTTTCGCTGAACAATGAAAGAAAGCCCTTTTTCTTGTTATTTTTCCTCTTCTTCTTTTCTCATCTTTCTAAATCCATGGTTCTTTTTCTTGGCTACCGTGACTTTTGGACTTCTCCTCTTCTGCTCTCTTCTCCCAATCCTCTCATTCATCACAAACATTCTCCGCCCAAATCATATCACCGAAGGCTGTGACTATCTCATTCTCTTGCTAGTCCTCCTCTCCATTATTTGCTCGTTCCTCAATCAGAACAACAACGACAACAACAGCGATGATGATCCCAAATCAAATCAAGAAACAACACCATCGATTCATCCGCAGATTTCAAAGTGGTTGGATCAGTATACGGAGAGGAGAATCTATAATGAGAATTATCAGATCGTAGTGGAAGAGAACAGATTGTCTGATCATAAGATGGATGGCCGATTGAGGAGCAGTATTTCGTATCCAGATTTGAGACAGGATGAGTGGATCTCTATATCTGACTGTTGGCAGTTCTCTGACGATATTGATCTGAAAAATACCAGACGGAGGAGATTGGACCACCATCGTCATCGTCTTCACCACTTGACAGGAGAAGAGGAAGGTCATGGAGGTGCAATGCTTGATAAGTTGATAGTCCATACTAGGTATGATCAAACTTCTGCACATCCACTGCCTGCTCCGTCACCGCTGATGAAGAAGAAGGTCGGAAGGACATTGCAAAAGGTAGGGAAAGAAGACGGAGAACGTCTTCCGCCGGTTCAGACCCTGCATCCACTAGTGACGGAGAAGAAGGTTGGTAGAACATTGCATAAGGCCGGGAAAGAAGACGGAGAATCTGATAAAGAAAAAGAAAACCAGCAGCTGCTGGCTGTGACTCCTCCGACGCCGCCTCCACCTCGGCTTTGTCAGCATGAGTCGGAGAAGAAGAGCGGCAGAGTGAAGGATATTGCAAGTGCTTTAGCACATCTGTACAAGAAGAAGAACAAGAACAATTATGATCATGCCCTCTGCTCTCCTCTTTCCACCTCGCATCCGGCAGCTCCACCACTGTGTCCGCCGCGTCCGCCACGACATTCTTCTTCTGTCTTTTATAATCTCTTTAAAAAGAGCAGCAAGAGCAAGAGAATCCGTTCACCCGCACCACTACTTCCACCACCTTTCCCAGAAGCTCAAATTTCATTGTTCGATTCCATGAAAGTCTGAGAATCATCAGAGAGAAGAAGAAGGAGAGAACCAGACTTGGATCAAGAGCGGTTACAATGTAGAGGAAACTCTTTTCTTCTTCTTTTTCTATTGTCCAAGACGATTATAGTTATTACATTTATCATTGTTTTTTCTCTTTGATTGGATTCTTTTTTAATATATTCTTTGACCTCTGGTGATAAGTATCGAATTGAAATTTCTTTGGAGATTGCGGTGGAGATACAAAAATGAGAGAGAGAGAGAGAGAGAGAGGGTTCGATCGACTGAATGGGGTCGACAGTTTTGGAACCAGGACTCTCTTCTGCTTGGGGTTTACGTACATTGTGGTTTTTATTTTTTGTAGTTTTTCTGTTTGATCACTGTATGTAGTTTGGTTATTTGGCACTGTACTGCTTTGGTTGTTTTCATTCTCATAGTTCCTATGTGTCACACGCCAGCCCAACTCAACATGAAATTTTTTGCTTTGGCCCGTACCGCACAATTTTAAAAGGCCTCATCTTGAGTTACGACGGTATTTGACTTATAAGCTCACTATCACAGTGTGTTTTAAAAGGCCACTTTGGCCCCACCATTGCCCGCGCGAGGACTTCCCAGAGCAGGCTTAACTCTATAGTTTTTACGGTTTCCGGAGCCACACGGTTTTAAAAGGCCTCATGTTGAGTTAAGACGGTGTTTGACTTATAAGCTCAAGAATCTGAACAACTCATTTCCAGTGTGGGACTCATGTATTCCTCACATTATAAAGCCAGTCCATATGCGGACCTTTCTAATCGCCCTTCTTTAGGGGGGTCACAATTGTGGGTCGTTACACTATGTTGCTCCTACTTATTGAAATAAAGCAAGTCTCTATTGGACTCACCACAAGCTAATTGGGGAGCAACATTGAAACACGAACGTATCATCATCATGAAAGTCTTGTGACTTGTCCAACTTATATTTGCGTCAGCTGCATGAAGCCAAATCCTCCGATAATTTGTACTTGTCAAGGTATATTTTTACTATGTCCATCCATATCCTATTCTGCCTATCTATCCCCCTTAGTGGGACTTCAACTTGTATAGTCAAATGTTAGACCCCAAGCATAGGCCCGCGATGTAGTAGTAATCTAGTGAGTCCAGGTTGATACACAGGAAGCAATGCTTTTTAAGAAACTTTCCAACTTTGACCCGTCCTAAATAAACACTAAAGGAAAACTAATTGAATGTGGAAAAAAATTAATTACAATAATTTCCAAAAATAAAGACACTAATCTAATTAAAGAAACCTAATCTAGATAATCCTAAATAAGCTAAAAACCTGCAAAAGAACACACAAAATCAAACAACCTATTTAATATAAGAAAATTTTTTTAAAAATTCCTAAATTAGATCCTACTTACCAAAATATTTTTTTATGAAAATATGAATGATCTATTATGCCCTAAATGCTAACAATGCAATTTTATGCAAGTTACTAAAAATCTGATGAATGATGAAAAATTTTATGTATGAAAAAACTTGTACACAAGCCTATTTTTACTGGACTGTACGACCTACCTAAGATGGTCTAAACCTAAATCTAATGGCTGAAGTTACAACCTTGATTATGCATGAATCCAATGAAAAAAAAAGGAGCAAAAAACTTATAAAACGAGAAAGTTATGACTATTTAAAGATGCCTAGTTGAACATGCAGTGCTGCTGAAATCTGATACAGGTTGTCCGTGTACCCTTGTTTGTGTCATTGTTTGACCCACTTTCCAAGGGATTTTTTGGCTAAAGTTTTGGGGTCTTAAAGTCCATATTACATAATTAAATCTACTACTTTTTAAGGCAAAAGAACCACGTTTGCCTGGTTTTCCACTCACGAACTTTTGGAACACAGTGAGCTCAAAACTGTGCACTTTGAGGTCTTTTCTCTCATGTTCAGTCACGTGGGTCCCCTTAGGTCCGAATTTTACTTTAATAATCAGTCATTAATCATCGAATCTCAGTGACAAAATTCATGTTCAATCAGTGTAATCTATAGCTAATGCAATGCATGTGCAGTTTCCAACCATAGAAAAAAAAATAATTATAAAAAGTGATCTAAATATGGAAAGTTGCAGATATGATGAAATAATTAAGAAGATTTTCTGTTAAAATAAATAAATATGCAATAAATAACTGAAAATAACAAGAATGATGGTGAAAAATAAAAAGCGGAAAAGATACATCAAAGATCTAAAAATTAGACCATCATACAACCATTGAAAATGCGATTATGCAGTCCTTCTCCTCTCTTCTCGGAGTAGGAAAAATGCAAGTGATTACGTGATGCCTCTCGACTTTTAATTCCTTTTTTTTTTCAAAAATCTAGATTTAATCATGTAAAATATTGTCCCCAATCAAAACATATAAAAGTACTAAAAAGAGAAAATTAAACCACTCACATAAAGAACACGCATAATCAATCTAAGTAATGTCTTTATTCCTTGATCTTTGAGAACAGGAAATTAATATTCTTCTCGATCTCTTTCTTATTCTCTCAACATGGAGAATTAGAAGAAAGAAGAAGAAGAAAGGTACTTAGAGAGAGAAAGGATGGGGTGAGAGGCTGCCTTGGACGTGTGCACAATAAAGCTTTGGATGACCTCCCTGTTAGCTATGGGACGTCCCATATATAAAGTCCGGCCTCCTTGTTTTTCTACAAAACTTGCCATCCCATCTTGTTGCTATTTCCATAATTCCAAGTTTCTCTCCTTTGTCTTAGGTGGAACAACCACATGTTCTTCGATTGACTTCCTTATATTCTTCAATGTAAGAGATTCTCCAATGTGTCCTTCTATATTTTCAGCCACACATATTTATTTTTATCTTGAGATGCATGTGGGCCATTGAATATCATAAGGACAATTAATTAGAAAGATGGGTTGTATGGTTGACGGGTTTAAGAGGACAATTTTGGAAGAGAAAGTCTTTCCAATCCTCTACAAGAAAGATGGGTTGTATGGCCCACTTGTTCTTATTGGGAATCTCTCATCATTGGGCCCCAAATCTGGACATTATCTTCAAGGGACTGATTTGAGTTTTTACACATGAGAATGGGCCCATATGAGGAGTGCAACTCAAGGAAGGCCATGGCTTGGACGTTCATGCATGCAATTTTTTTCTTTCATGAATTTCCTTTCTTATTTTCCCTCCTTGCTCTCTTCAATTTCATCAAAGTGGTCCCCGAATTGTTGATGTTTCCTACAAATTAAAAGAAAATAGATTCAGCTACAAAATTATGTAAGAGATTTACATGCACCATGCATGGACCCTAACATGTCTAGTGATGCACTAAAATGATCAATTTTTCAAAAATAGCACATGGTGCAAAAAATAGCAGATATGCATTGATGAAACCAAAAACCTAACTTTGGGTGATAAATGAGATGAGAAAAACTTAACTTCACAAAAGTCATGTAATATGGTGAGTTTTGACTTATTTTCACCATATTTCCAAAAAATAACCCCAAATGCATGAAATCATAAAATTGAGTGCAATTCAATGAAAATAACCCTGATTAAGCCCACAAATGCAAATGAGATGATGACAAGATGGCCTAGTTTTGTGGACTTGTCATCAAACTTTCCCTACCATCGTCGATGCCGGATTGCGTTAGAGATGCCCAAACCATCTTAAACGGGTTTATTTTCACCTATTGAAACCTGTACTTATAATGTGGAAATTTCTTCTTCTTTTTTGTTTACATGAGTTGTAAAGGTTAGTTAAAAGTACGTACATGATGTGATCTGGTATTTTCTGCTTTACATTATTCCCGCGAAAACAGTGGGGTGGAAGAGTAAACTTATGGCACCACTTACCCTTTACTAAGCACAGTTTGAGTATATATTATTTGCATGTACGCATTTCCGTCTTGTTCAACGAAACACATCAATGTTAAGAGTTCAAGTATGAGAGACATGATGATCTTAAATTATGGAGTGGACGCTCGGTGCATGTTTGTTTGCATTAAAATGCTTAAAAACTGAATGCATTGGATTTCTGCAATAAGTAGTTAAAAAAAAAAAGATAAAAGGTGAATTTTCAAAAATGAGTATCCAATAATCTTTCTTTTATGGAAATAGAATCAATGAAAAGCAGTTCCCATCTTCCCTTGATTCTATTTCAATAGAAGGAAAGCTTATTTGATGCTCATTTTTTACAATTCACATTTAGTTTTTATTTATAACCACGTCTGACATAATTTCTATGCATTGTAATGCAAACAAACATGGCCTTAGTTAATTTCTATTGACAATAGGTTTCAACTCATTTCCTAAGAAAATAAATTAGACTAATGTACACTCTTCATGATATCTAAAATCTTTTTCTTGTATGTCCCTCTTTCCGTAGAAACAATATAGGAGATCGTTCGCGGATCGTTTCGGGACTACCGGGGTCAGCAGATGTGAGAATCCGGGTGGTCCAACCCTTTCGTAAACAGGGACGAGCGAATGGCCGCCTTTTCTTTTGTCTATAGGTATTCCAATTTCCTAATCTACTTGAAAATAACAAGCAGTGATCCGTAGATCAACATTTTCATGCAGAGAAGAAAATAATTTCTTTTCTAACTTTTATTGCACGTGTTAAAAAAGAGACATAATTTGGATTTTGGATGCCATGAAAGTCGAATTTCATATGATTGTCGTGAAATGCGATTTTGTGTTTATCGTGAGAGGCGATTTACAATTCTCATAAAAAAAAGACAAGACTTGTGATTTTTTATCTCTTTAAAAATACAACTACAATAAAAAGAAAGAAAATGTGATCTGTCTTCTCAGGAAATTGTGGGGACTCATTCAAATTGACGGTCGCGAGTTATGTTTGGACTTCACTGCCATCCTTCTAATGATAACAATGGATGCTTTTGATTCTTTTGGCTTGGCTTAAACCTATGATTTCTAAAGAATAAGGATCAAGGAGAGATCCTATATCCAATAAAATTCTAGTAGATAGGCTAAAGAGCCGCGTCTAAGCCATTAATATAGAAGGAGAGGACCTTAGGGGGTGGCCCTCCAAGGGTTTTCAATCACCTTGTACTGCAAAACTTCTTCAACGGAGGAGAGACCGTCATTGGAGCATCGTAGCAACGATGGAGAGCTTTATATGTCGATGCAAGGTTGCAAGCACATTGCCCTAGAATGGTGGAAATGGCCTCCTTTTAGGCTCTTGGTGGGCATGTGGGAGTTTATGGGCTTTAAATACATTAATTGCATTAATGCTCCATGATGGGAGGAGTTACACATTTTGAAATTTTATTTTTGTAACCATTTTTCGTGATTTTTGATTGGCCGTTGGAGAATAATAGGTCATTATTTGCATTTAACCTTTATGATGGGAGGAGTTACATGGTATATGCCATAATTGTGTTGGCTTGTAACCCCCATTCCTTGGATTTTGATTGGGCCGTCCATGATAATGGGCAATTAACCACATTAATTTGTCATAAAAATGGGTCATTAACCGCATTAAATGGCCATCGAAGTGCTTAAAGAGTCGTGGGCCACGCCATTGTAGACACCTCATTTGGCCCCTATGATAGCCCTAAACACCTATCATATATAACGGTGTCCCCATTCCACCCATAATTGAATGATTAATAGCATAATTCAGATTAGTTAATGACGATGAAGATGCTTGTTGATAATTTTAGACTTAGGTCGACGATTTCTAGAAATTCGTAAGAGAAAAGACAAATCGCGTCGAGATCCCGAGTCAAATTCACTACTTACACAAGGAGTAGACCACTACATTAATTATATGTATTCCTGGCCACTTAAGACATGCTTAGGCCAATTCCTACAAAGATCACGCTTAGCATGCCTAAATGCCACCCGATTAGCCTAAGTTACGAAGCCAGATCCATTGATCCAGAGGCCCCCCTTATTTTCAGCCCCCAATTATCAGGATATTTGGACCCTTGAATTCTTCACTTTGAGAGCTTTCCGACGATATGTAGAACGTCCAAATTCGATAAGCGGATCGAAAGTTATGAGTTTTCGAAGTTTGCCTTAGAAAAATGCTGAAAATCCATCTAGGCTCCACCCATGTGGCGCCCAACTTAATGAGTTCCACATACACTGTCCAGGACCACCTAGGCACTACCTCATCGGCGCCACTACTACATATATAGGCACCACCCCAGTGGCGCCCACCTTGTTAAGACCCACCTAGGCACCCTAGGGTGGATGCCTACCTCTCCAAAATTCACCAATTTGACCTAAAAAAAATAGTTCGAGGCCAGTTAGTGTAACACCCCAACCCGCCTTAATCTCGTTTTAGAGTTAATTAATTTAGATTAATTGCTTAATGGATGTTTTGATTGTGATTGGACTTGATTAGGTAGAGTTAGTGGGGTTTGACCATTTACTAGGTAGATTATGACTTTTGGAATGTTTTGGGTTTTTGTGTGTACTTAGAAATTTTTGGGTTTTTAATGCATTGCACAGAGCATTTCATGGGCCTTAACTTTCATGTCTTGACCCATTTAATTCGGATCCATTTAGGCCCATTCCCAGCCCATTCATTTAACCCAGGCCCTTATTAGAGATTTCAGTCCATTTTGTGGACTTGCATGCAGTGCAGGAGAAAATATTGGCTTAAAAGCCCTTACCCAGCCATTTTCCTTCTTCTCTTCTTTTTCCTTCATTTCCAGCTGAGAGTTCTTCTCTACTCTTCTTCTACTTCATTTCTTCCTTCCTCATCTCAAGCAACCAGCCAAAGAATCCTTGCATGTGAGTAGATTGCACCTTCACTTCATCTTCTCCAAGTCTCCATTTCCTCCAAGTGTGCTCCATCTTCTTCTTTGGTAAGTATTCACCTTCCTTTCCCTTGTGTTTATTTCAAATCATTCCCTCTTGATTTCTTTCAATCATAGAATGTCTCAGATTCGTGCATGTATCTTCTTCATTTCATTCATTTTCGTTTTCACCATTTTTAGGGCATTTGAGCTTTCATTTTTGGGGATTTTTTATTAGAAAGATTTGGAGTGTGAGATAGCTTCCAAACACCTAAGGCAAGTTAAACTTATACATTTGTATGCATGATTCCTTATTTGATTCATGAATATGATCAATCTTGCTTAGATACCCATCTCTTGCTCAAAAATGAATTTTATGGATGATTCCTCTTGTTAATGTAATATGAGTTTATTGATGGTTTTTATGAGCATTTTGGAAGCTCAAAGACACCCATTTGTAGTGGGTTAAACCTGAAATGAATCCCTTGAATGGCTTGGGAGAAACAAAGAAGTTTCAGATATTCGGACACAGAGATTTGGCAGTTCGCTCGAGCGAGCGTGAGTGAACGCTCGAGCGAAGGGCTCTCTGGGAGAGTTCGCTCGAGCAAACTTTTGGTCCGGTCGAGCGAACAGCTCTCTGTCTGGGGTCCGATCGAGCAAACTTTTAGTTGATTTGAACCTTAGAAAAGAATAAATGTTGGATTTTACATAATTGTGACAAACGGATGTTTCCATGAGCCGGTTATTGAACCATAGTTTGTTCTAGTGAGCCGGTTATTGAACCATAGTTTATTCTAGTTGATTGGCCTGATAGATGGACCTGTAGGATGTGCACCCTGAACTTTTATCATGACCAATGGGTTTGTTAATTGTGGATATGGACTGAGCAACCGTACCCACAAAAGGAGCATTGTGTTCTTCGGACTATAACCGAACCAAATGTGTTCTATTAAGGGATTCGACATCCAAATTATGTAACACCAAGGGGTCCTTGTAGCCCGATAATGTCGAACTCTTAATACTACCCCGAGTTGGACGGTGAAGACCACATGTGATCCCAAGACCGTAGGCTTGGCTTGAATTACATCTTGACTCCGTATATGATCTATATGTACATGCATTGCATTCCATATCCAGTATTCTAGTATGACTTGATCATGCTTCTGTTCAGTTATGTATTTTCAGTTATACATCTGTTATATTTTATTTATTTCTGGCTTTGTTCAGCATATTTCAGTAAGTTCCGATTTGTTATCTATATGTCCTGTCCTGTATATGTCCTGTATCTGATTAACACTGTTCTGCTCCTGATCTGTTGTTTGCACACTGCGTTCTTTGAGTCGGCACCACTTAGCTTCGACCCTATCTAAGTCGGACCCGGCTAAGTGTGGGTTTAGTAGTACTTCTGGCCCTCTTCAGATGGAAATTTATTCTGAGGGTTTACCGGCACCCTAGGTCTACGATGGAGAATTCTGGGTACCTCTGTCTCCTAGCAGTACCGCCATGTCCTGTTCTGATATTCTGCTCTCATTTTATTTCATGTTATATGATTAACTTGAGAGAACATAGCTTATGTGGATGTGCCAACTAGTTTTGTTAATATATTTATCTGTTATCTATGACTCGTATGTCTCATGCTAATTCATGCACTGATATGCCTAGTGATAATTCCTTGATCTCTTATGATTTATACATGTCTGACTATTCATTTGATACATGTTATATGGACTGCATATGTTTGTCTTGCTTAGCTTAGTTTAATGGTGCTACACTTGGCGTTACAGTGAATACATCGATGCCACTGCCCCGGAGATCCTTGAGGAAGAGGAATCTCTCCATAACGTAGCAGAGTGGACTCCTGATGATGTCTTCTAGACATCCACATGGTGAGATGGACGTTTAAATGACCCATTGACCGTGGCTAGGATTGCCACACCTTTTGTAGTAGTTTTAATGAACTTGTTAGCTTTTGGGATTGTAAACTTAACTAACTTACTTCTTCTCTTTCTATCTCTTGAACTTGAACTTGAAATCTTATATATGCTCATGGACTCTTATGCTCTATACTTTATTACGTGATAAATTATGGATGGATATTTATTTGACAAAATTTATACACGTGAAAAATACAGATACACAGATTTATAAACCTCACACGTGGTATCCTGTGGGTAAATTTCGTACGTGGGGACCTAGAGTCAATTAGTTTGACTCGAATTTCCACGCGGGCGTGTGTCGCGCCTCGAGATGTGCGAAATCTCAGGCTCGGGGCGTGACAGTTAGACAGGGACCCAGCTTAGAGAGGGATAAGACCCCACCTAGGCCCACCCTTGTGGCGCCCATCTTGTCCAATTCCAGTTGGGCACCAGCCCTGTGGCGCCCATCTTGTCCAGTTCCACCTAAGCACCACCCTTGAGGCCCCCGTCTCAATGAAGTATCCAATGTAGGCCCCCTGCAAATGAACGTTTATCTATCCAATCTTGCCAATTCAAATTGGAAATAATCCAGGACTACTCCAAATGCGACCAAGCTCCGAAAATGAATCGAACCCACCTAGGCTCCACCCCATGGGCGCCCACCATGTATAGTTCTGCCTAGGCACCACCCTTGTGGCGCCCAGCTAATTTTGTGCCTATGTAGGTCCCTCGCAGCTGAGCATCTATCCATTCAATCCTGACTCCAAATGGAACCAAGTTCTAAAAGTGAATCGAACCCATCTAGGCGCCACCCTGTGGGCGCCCAGACTACGCAGTTCCACCCAGGCTCCACCCCATGGGCGCCTAGACTATATATCTAGTTCTACCTAGGCACCACCCTATGGGCGCCCATCCTATCTGCATGCAAACCCTAGTTCGCCCTAGAACAACTTAAGCTACCTTGGGATGTGTGGAACCTTCGAAGCACGAAATAATGAAGCTCTAGGCCTCCTAAACTCATCCCAAATCTCAATATAATGCCTCATAACCCCATTTGCAAAGGGAGCTACCAAAAATAGAGAAAAGCGAAAATAAGAAGAAGAAAGGTAGCCACCATTAGAGAAAACTTTAGAAGAAGAAGAGGAAATAGAGGAGAAAGCTCTCATATATATCTTCAAGATCTAGAAGGAAGATATCATTTAGAGCCATGGATTTTCGCGAAAGCTCTGGTCTAGGAACTTGAAGAACAAGATAAAAACCGGTTTTCCTAGATCTCTTCCATTCCGTTGTTGTTCATCATCATTCTTGATTAGAAACGTGATTAGGATCATGCATACATCATAGATCTGCATTAGGTTTGCCATTTTCCTAATAAATCTAGTATTAATTCATCATCATGTTAGGAATATGCTTAGGTTCATATTAGAAGTATAGATCTGCAGCGATTTCACAGTTCTAATTGCATAACTAGAATAGATCTTGCATCAGTACCATCATCATCATCATCATTTAAATTGGGTAGATCGCGAATAGCTCTCGACAGATAGGCTGGGCACCACCCTCTAGGCGCCCACCCTCTCTGAGACGTTCTGGGCGCCACCCCTTGGGCGCCTACCCTTCTCATCCGAAGATCCGGGCATCAGATCTCTATTTTTGCATCGTCTTCTTGTAGATATGCTGGTTGCATCATTAGTAGTTCGCATTAGGACATTCGCATCAATTATTGAATATCAGGAATTGTCCTGAAAATTCTAAGAATATCGTGCATTCATCGCCATTCATTGAAAACTCAGATTGGCAGAGTAGACATCACAGGGGTGGCACCCAAGTGGACTTCTCCACTTTTGGGCGCAATTTCCGATCTTCTGCATTTGATTCATTTACGAATTGCATAACAATGATATATTTGGTTGTTTGATGTGTTCTGAACTTCGAATTATCATTTGTATCACACATCATATCGTAGGATCATTTGAATCATAAAGTCATAAAAAACCCCAAAAAACCATAAAACAGAAAATCACTCCTTCTCTTTCCTTACTCTCTAGTAAATTAGAAAAGAAACCAAAAACAAATTAAAAGATACCCATAAAACCCAAAAATAGTAGGTAGATAGTTTAATTAGGTTATCAAATTCTCATGCCTAAGTAGGATAAACCCCAACATTGATTAAGAATTTATTACAACATTATAATTAATTAACTTAAGAACCATCAAATCATTAAGAACCCTAAAACAAAGAATCTTAATTAATTTGGACTTAAATTGGATTAAGGAATCACTAAAATTAATTAGGGGACCCAAACTGTTAGGAAAGGCTCCCCCCTACAGCCTAGCTAGCTCATTCACTAAAAGCCCCTAATTAAGAATTAAATCTAATTAATTAAGACTCTAATCTCACACCAATTAATACAGTAAATACCTTTAATTCAAAAGACCTTAAGACCCTAATTAATTCAGATTAAAAATAACCTAACTCATAAAAACCATAAAACACGCAGTCACTTGGGTGCCACCCCCTGGGTGCCCATCCTGCCAAGTCCACCTGGGCACCACCCCCTGGGCGCCCAGCCTGCTCACTCCCTAAACTTAAATTAAAACTTAATCTAATTAATTAAAAACTTAACCTAACCCCAATTAACATATCTAGAAAAGAGTTGCCATTTGTTATTCATGAGTATATGTTTCTGCCAAAGATTTTCTATGCCTAGGTTCGTTCTATTTTGAGGTCGCAGAACATCATGGTTCATGTCATTACATCTCCATGCACCAAAATGGATCACTCAGACCATATACCACCAGATTTTATAAATGTCTTTGAAATAATGGGACCCACTTTAAAAAGACTTGAGCAAATATAATTAGTTGGAACCACTTGTGATGACCATATACCACCAAGTTCTTTTAAGAGGACCCACTACTGGACTCTTAAATTTATACCATAATTATTTGAGATTGAGAACTCTCCGTTGCTTTTAAAGTGAAGAAAAGTCGATCTCCATGTCAGGGAGAACTGTCATTGATTTCAATGAGGAGAAAATTACTCGACATTATAGAGTTCTATTGGATGTGAGAAATTGTAAAAAATGGGGCATTTTGTAAAATTTCTCATATATATCTAGGTATCAAATTTGAAGTCAAATCTTTTATCTTTAACCCATTCGGTCCACAAGTTTAATGGCCTTACATCAAATAACAAAATTCACCCTCAATCCAACGGTTGACTCCATTCAGATATGTTCAAATTAATGGGATGGCGAAGTCTGTCGATGAATTGATGATGTTGTTTCTTGATTTTGAATCGTGTCACTGTAGGTATTGCGATCATCATCGATATCGATGTTGTTGTTTTGATTATGGAATGCGCAGATGATGGCGAACAAATGGTTTTGGTGATGCGATTTTTTTCTTTGTTTTCTGGTGTATGCCATGTTGCCTCTGAGAAGGTAAGACAGAAAAGGGAGAAGATGGTGTAGATGATTTACATATATATAGAAACACTGTTAGAATTAGGTATAACAATATAGGAAATATGGGGTTGCAATGGTAATGTTTGATAATAATTGTGGGGGGATATTTCCGAACTCACCGGATGACTGGCCGGATGCTCTATCTCATGCTCCGGCGCCAGCTAGGCCATCTCGGCAAGGCCCGTCTCAACGTCCGCCAGTTCGGCCAAGTGCCCCACTCCGGCCAGAGACTCATCTCGGCCCCTTGCACGACATTTCCACCTTGGCCAGGACGCTCCTAGCTCGGCTGAGCTCCACCTCGGCCATGTCGTCTCCAGCTCGGCTAGGGACTCCTCCCCGGTCCTCCATTTCGGCGTCTCTGCAAGGGCTCTAACCAAGTCAAGGTCCTCTCCGACCTCGGCTCCCCGACCTCGGTGAGGATGCCAGGACTAGCCGAGGCAGGGCCTGACAGCTGTCCACCCTTGGACACTTGAGCACGCTATGGCCCGTGCGACAAGACAAAGGGGGACAGCCCGTATCTCCTGACAGATCGCCCTCCACAGCTCCCAAAGCGCCAGGATATGGCCTAACGGGACAGGACAGGCTACGACGGGACCAGACAGGCTACGATGAGACCGCGCCTCCCTAGTACCTGACAAAGTGGGCTATGACAAGACAGCCAACAACCCGTTTGCCTCCTCCTCCTCTATATAAACACAGCTACCCCTCCAGAAAAAGGAGGACGCCATTACCACTCTGGTATGCCATCTTCTTCCCCAAAAATCTCCTCCCTCTGCTTAGTTCATACACTAACTTAGGCATCGGAGAGCCCTGCGCCGCCCAGGCCAGGGTTCTCTGACCTGCATTTCTCCTTCCTTTTCTCAGGCTCCAGGCGCAGGCATCGGTGTCCCTAATCTCACTCGGGTAAGTCCTCTAAGGCACCCCCCCATTATTGTGGGTCGTTATTTTTTGCACCTACAATTGGCGCCGTCTGTGGGAAAGCAATATCCCAGCCTTCCAACCTTCTCCAAATCTTTCCAAACACCATGCCTCGAAGAACTAGAAAGGGAAAGGAACCTATCGCATTGTCGACACAACTGCCGACGGTCCCCCGCCGAGAGAGGTCGGGAGCAAGATCTGGCCAAGCAGGCGACCAACAGCAGGATACTCTGTCGGGTTCATCCTCGATTCGACCTCGACTCTACCCCCCGAAAGACGCGCCCTGAAGAGCAGAAGCAACCGGGCCCAGGAGCAGTTCAACCTCCGCGACAGCGATCATATCGCCTCCAGCTCGCTAGCAGCCCCCAGCTCTGCAGGAATCTCTTCCAACTCGGGGGCAGCTAGACGGAACTTTTTGTCACTTAGCTTCCGACCTCATGCTGGTCCGTCCACGTGCTGGTTTCCACCTCACGCTGGTTTCGGCCTCATGATGGTTTCGACCGCATCTGACGACCTCATGCTGGTCCGTCCACGTGCTGGTCTTCACCTCACGCTGGTTTCGGCCTCATGATGGTCTCGACCGCATCTAACGACCTCATGCAGGTCCGTCCACGTGCTGGTCCCCACCTCACGCTGGTTTCGGCCTCATGCTGGTCTCGACAGCATTTGACGACCTCATGCTGGTCCGTCCACGTGCTGGTTTCCACCTCACGCTGGTTTCGGCCTCATGATGGTCTTGACCGCATCTGACGACCTCATGCTGGTCCGTCCACGTGCTGGTCTTCACCTCACGCTGGTCTCGGCCTCATGATGGTCTCGACCGCATCTGACGACCGCATCTAACGACCTCATGTTGGTATCGCCCTCGTGCTAGCTACGCGCTTCACAGGTTTGGCCTCATGTTGGTCTCGGCCAGTGCCATCGAGGCTGCCTTCGGGTTCTTACACCCAGGTTTCTCCACCTCGGCGAGTGCCAGAAAGACAAGTCACGGGTTAACAGCCCTGGAAAAGGCCTCGAGTTCGGACACTCGGCCAATTCCTAAACTCAGGGTCTTCACCCATCTCCAAGGGTTAACAGCCCTGGAAAAGGCCTCGAGTTCGGACACTCGGCCAATTCCTAAACTCAGGGTCTTCACCCATCTCCAAGGGTTAACAGCCCTGGAAAAGGCCTCGAGTTCGGACACTCGGCCAATTCCTAAACTCAGGGTCTTCACCCATCTACAAGGCTCTACGCCCTGGAAACGGCATGGAAGAGTCCCTACACTCAGCCTTTCCTAAAGCCCCGTGTCTTGGACACACTCTTGGGTTCATCCGCCCTGGAAACGGCATGGAAGAGTCCCTACACTCAGCCTTTCCTAAAGCCCCGTGTCTTGGACACACTCTTGGGTTCATCCGCCCTGGAAACGGCATGGAAGAGTTCCTACACAGCCTTTCCTAAAGCCCCGTGTCTTGGACACACTCAGGCTCTACGCCTTGGAAATGGCCTGCAGTTTCTTCACTCAGCCTTTCCTAAAGTCTGGGTTCATACACCCTTAAGAAGGCCATCGCCGCACTCACACTCGCATAACCGAGTCCAGCGGAACGATGGATCCACCTCGGCGCAAAGCCAGCCATTTCGGCCAAGGTCAGATTCCTAAAGTCAGGGTTTTTACACCCCTCAAAGACCGTTGCCGAACTTATGCTCATCTCCGACCTACTGTCGCAAGACAGTTCGTCTCGGCCAAAAGCTGGCCACTTCGGCTAAGGGCAGCTCGACAAGATTGCAGTAGAGATTGTTCCGTATCACCTCCTCGGCCTCATGTCAGTTCGCAGCTCCACAGCAGCGCCAGCCTCCAGCACGGCAGGAAATCCTTCCTCCGGCTCGGCAGCAGTGCCAGTCTCCGGTTTCGGCCTCATGCCAGTTCGCAGCTCCCCAGCAGCGCCAGACTCCAGTACGGCAGGAAATCCTTCCTCCGGCTCGGCAGCAGTGCCAGTCTCCGGTTTAGCAGCCTCCTCATCAGCTTGCTTCCTCCTCAGCAGCAGTAGCAAGATACTCCTAAATAAATGAGCCATCTCCCTTGGCTTTCAGCAACAATGCACTCTCCAGCTCGACAGAGGCATCTTGCTACAGCTTCACAGTGATGCCAACCTCCAGCTCCGGTTCATTGCCAGCCAGTCATCCTCCATGATACTTACCTTCTGACCTCAAGAGAGCAGTCTATCGAGCTCAGAAGCTGGGGGGCTATTGTGGGGGGATATTTCCGAACTCACCGGATGACTGGCCGGATGCTCTATCTCATGCTCCGGCGCCAGCTAGGCCATCTCGGCAAGGCCCGTCTCAACGTCCGCCAGTTCGGCCAAGTGCCCCACTCCGGCCAGAGACTCATCTCGGCCCCTTGCACGACATTTCCACCTTGGCCAGGACGCTCCTAGCTCGGCTGAGCTCCACCTCGGCCATGTCGTCTCCAGCTCGGCTAGGGACTCCTCCCCGGTCCTCCATTTCGGCGTCTCTGCAAGGGCTCTAACCAAGTCAAGGTCCTCTCCGACCTCGGCTCCCCGACCTCGGTGAGGATGCCAGGACTAGCCGAGGCAGGGCCTGACAGCTGTCCACCCTTGGACACTTGAGCACGCTATGGCCCGTGCGACAAGACAAAGGGGGACAGCCCGTATCTCCTGACAGATCGCCCTCCACAGCTCCCAAAGCGCCAGGATATGGCCTAACGGGACAGGACAGGCTACGACGGGACCAGACAGGCTACGATGAGACCGCGCCTCCCTAGTACCTGACAAAGTGGGCTATGACAAGACAGCCAACAACCCGTTTGCCTCCTCCTCCTCTATATAAACACAGCTACCCCTCCAGAAAAAGGAGGACGCCATTACCACTCTGGTATGCCATCTTCTTCCCCAAAAATCTCCTCCCTCTGCTTAGTTCATACACTAACTTAGGCATCGGAGAGCCCTGCGCCGCCCAGGCCAGGGTCCTCTGACCTGCATTTCTCCTTCCTTTTCTCAGGCTCCAGGCGCAGGCATCGGTGTCCCTAATCTCACTCGGGTAAGTCCTCTAAGGCACCCCCCCATTATTGTGGGTCGTTATTTTTTGCACCTACAATAATAAAGATGAGGAATTCCTTTTTGTTTGCAATTGAGTCACCAAAAAGAAGTCTCTAACCTCGCTTCCTTTCACGGTTTTACTTTCCCAAACATTAGTTGGAGAAATATTTAGAAAGTGGTTTTTGAATTCTTATAATTAATGTTGTACGAATATTTACTGTTACAGTCCTAGATCCTTAAAAATAGTGTATTCGAACAAATTATATTCAGTTAACAAGAAAATCAATGGTGGACGAATTAACGGCAAGATGTTATAGGTAAGATGGTCGATTAGCACAATTTTGAGATAATCCGAATGACTTAATGATTTGATTTTGGGGGCAAACCCAAAATTTTCAGAGAGGTAATCGGGACGCGCGGGCCCTGAATTTTTCATGTGGGTTTTGGAAGCAAACCTAAAAATTAAAAAAAAAAAAAAACATATCGGACAATTGTGGCAATTGAAGCGAAAATCGATTAATTAAATGAAAAAATCTTCCAATGTAGGCATGCTTTAATTTTAAGGCACTATCAATAGGGACGTTAATTACATGGAAGGCCTAGATTATGGCATGGGCCCCACTTGTAAAACTCAACTGCTGGTGTGTGTGTAAGGGAATGAATTGAAGTGAGATGGGTTTGGTGGGGTCGGGTGGTAAGGGAATGGATTGAAGTAAGTGTTCAAATTAACAAACATGAAAAGAGGAGGGGTAAAATCAAAAGGTCTAATTTTCAAGATTCACCACTTTGTTTAAAAAAACTTAAAAAGTAATTCTATCATTTCACTGACAAAAGACTATGGTTTTTAATTCAAAAAAGTAAAAAAAGGCACAATCTCGTGTCAAAAAATGACAAAAAGTCAATAAGATGAGTTTTGAGATTTGGATCTTTAGATTTAAATTTTTTCATGTCTTTCCATGTCTTTTAACTTGAACCTTTATTTCAATTCAATTTATGAGAGAATCACGCAAACAGGCACATGGATCTAGTAGAAGCATGGATCTTAATGTGTTGGGGACAAGTAGCCAATTTGTTGAGTGATGAGGTGGTCCCCACCCATTTCGAAAATATGGCTGATATTTTGAATTGATTGTGATAATATTGATTACGATATTTTAATTGATTGTGATAATTCACCATATTTTTTTTTCCTTTTTTTTTTCTGTTCGACCATCTAGTTTTAGACCAATAAAGGCACCCATTTTGGAGCAATGTTGGAAAAATGTGTGATATTAACAAAATATCTCAAGTTTTGCAATATTTACCTAGAGCAGTACTTTCTCAATATTCTCATGATGTTCAAAATATTGTAGAAATCAAGAGAAATGTGATGCATTTATTTAGTATTTTAGTTCTTGAAAGTGTCATGCCCCGAGCCCGAGATTTCACACATCCCGAGGCGCAACACACGCCTGCGTGGAAATTCGAGTCAAACTCATTGACTCTAAGTCCCCACGTACGAAATTTACCTACAGGATATCACGTGTAAGGTTTATAAATTCTCATAACCTGTACAATTTTTCACCTGTATACATTTTTGTCAAATAGGTATCCATCCATAATTTATCATGTATCAAAGTATAGAGCATAAGAGTCCATAAGCAATACTTTAAAAGTTCAAGTTTAAGAGATAGAAAGAGAAGAAGTAAGTTAGTTAAGTTACAATCCCAAAAGCTAACAAGTTCATTAAAACTACTACAAAAGATGTGGCAATCCTAGCCACGGTCAATGGGTCATTTAAACGTCCATCTCATCATGTGGATGTCTAGAAGACATCATCAGGAGTCCACTCTGCTACGTTATGGAGAGATTCCTCTTCCTCAAGGATCTTCGGGGCAGTGGCGTCGATGTATTCACCTGTAACGCCAAGTGTAGCACCATTAGACTAAGCTAAGCAAGACAAACATATACAGTCAATATAACATGTATCAAATGAATAGTCAGACAGGTATAAATCATAAGAGATCAAGAAATGATCGTTAGGCATTTCAGTGCATGAATTAACATGAGACATACGAGTCATAGAAAACAGATAAACATATTAACAAACTAGTTGGCACATCCACATAAGCTAGGTTCTCTCAAGTTAATCATGTAACATGAAAATAAAATAAGAGTAGAATATCAGAACAGAACAGGGTAGTGCTACTAGGAGACAGAGGTACCCAGAATTCTCCATCGTAGACCTAGGGTGCCGGTAAACCCTCAGAATAAATTTCCATCTGCATAGGGCCAGAAGTACTACTAAACCCACACTTAGCCGGGTCCGACTTAGATAGGGTCGAAGCTAAGTGGTGCCGACTCATAGAATGCAATGTGCAAACAACATATCAGGTGCAGAACAGTGTAAATCAGATACAGGACCTATACAGGATAGGTCATATAGATAACAAATCGGGACTTACTGAAATATGCTGAACAAAGACAGAAATAAATATAACATAACAGATGTGTAACAGAAATACGTAACTGAACAGAAGCATGATCAAGTCATACTAGAATACTGGAAACGGAATGCAATGCATGTACATATAGATCATATACGGAGTCAAGATGTAATTCAAGCCAAGCCTACGGTCTTGGGTACACATGTGGTCTTCACCGTCCAACTCGGGGTGGTATTAAGAATTTCAGCATTATTGGGCTACAAGGAACCCCTTGGCGTTACATAATTTGGATGCTAAATTCCTTAATATAACACATTTGGTTCGGTTACAATCCGAAAAACACAAGGTCCCTTGTGGGTACGGGTGCTCAATCCATATCCACAATTAAACAAACCCAATGGTCATGATAAAAGTTCAGGGTGCACATCCTACAGGTCCATCTATCAGGCCGATCAACTAGAACAAACTACGGTTCAATATACAGCTCATGGAAATATCCATGTGTCACAATTATGTAAAATCCAATATTTATTCTTTTCTAAGATTCAAATCAAATAAATTTACATTTTTGTTGGGTTCTACACATCATGAGCTTTCCAACGGTATGTAGATCTCCAAAAACGGACATACGGTTAAAAAGTTATGGTCATTGAAAATCTACATACTGAAGGCATCAGGTTCGCTCGAGCGTCCAGATGTTCGCTCGAGCGGACCCAGACAGAGAGCTGTTCGCTCGACCGAACCAAAAGTTCGCTCGAGCGAACTCTCCCAGAGAGCCCTTCGCTCGAGCGTGCACTTACGCTCGCTCGAGCGAACTGCCAAATCCTGTGTTCCGAAAATCTGAAACTGTGCTGTTTCCTTCCAGGCCATTCAAGGCATTCTTCTTGGTTTTAAACCACAACAAATGGGTATCTTTGAGCTTCCAAAATGCTCATAAAAACCATTCATAAACCCATATTACATTAACAAAAGGAATCATCTACAAAAATCCATTTTTGAGCAAGAGATGTGTGTCTACACATGATTGAATTCGTTCATGAGTCAAACAATAAAGCATGCATATAAACATGTAAGTTTAACTTGCCTTGGTGCTTGGAAGCTAACTCTCACACCTAATCATTCTCAAACTCGAAAATCCCCAAAAATGCAAGCTCAAATGCCCTAAAAATGGTGAAAACGAAAATGAATTAAATGAAGAAGATACATGCACGAATCTGAGACATTCTATGATTGAAAGAAATCAAGAGGGAATGATTTGAAATAAACACAAGGGAAAGGAAGGTGAAAACTTACCAAAGAAGAAGATGGAGCACACTTGGAGGCAATGGAGATTTGGAGAAGATGAAGTGAAGATGAAATCTACTCATATGCAAGGATCCTTGGATGGTTGCTTGAGATGAGGAAGGAAGAAATGAAGAAGAAGAGAAGAGATGAGGAACTCTCAGCTGGTCATGAAGAAGGAAAAAGAAGAGAAGAAGGAAAATGGCTGGGTAAGAGCTTTTAAGCCAAATTTTCCCTGCATTGCATGCAAGTCCAGAAATGGGTTGAAATTCTCAAAAAGAGGCTTGGGTTAATTAAGTGGGCTGGAAATGGGTCTAAATGGATCCGAATTTAATGGGCCAAAGCATGAAAGTTAAGGCCCTTGAAATGCCTTATGCAATGCATTACAAACCCAAAAATTTCTAAGTACACACAAAAACCCAAAACACTCCAAAGGTCATAATCTACCTAGTAAATGGTCAAACCCCACTAATTCTACCTAATCAAGTCCAATCAAAATCAAAACATCCATTAAGCAATTAATCTAAATTAATTGACTCTAAAACGAGATTAAGGCGGGTCGGGGTGTTACAGAAAGTAATTTATTTTCTACCAGATTATCTTAATAAACTCCTTTAAAAATTTTAATTTAAATGATATATTAACATTTTCCTAAGGGCCAGCTGAATAGAGAAAATAGGACAAATTTCAATAAGGGTAGAATTTGGGGGTATTCCATATACCAAGAGGATTTTACTTTGAATGGCTCGGATCTTCAATAGTGGGTCCCGCTGCTATGAAGTTCCACTTCTTCAGGCATAGAAGCCCGAGAAGATCCCGATTTCAAAGAGAAGGATATGAATGAGGTGGGGTTGAACAAACGAAAAGAACTTTGTTAATTAGCATTTGATTTAAGCCAAAAAGAGTCCCCCACAAATACTCATTGTTTTAGCCCCTTCCATGTGAAGGTGCTGCATTAGATTCCTAAATTCTAACAAACCCCGCCTTCACTTATTTATGGTGTTGGACAAGAGCACCTGAATTAATTAAAGGGGGAACTCTCTTGGGAGAAATCCCAAGATACAAGTAATCGATTTGGATATTGAGACTTCGACACGCGGCCGGAGATCTATGTGCATTCCGGTAATCAGGAAGCTCCACGGATCTCTTCGCATCTGGGAATGGAGAAGGACTCCCTTATCTTACATAGACAAGTCCCAAAGAGTTACACTCTTATTGGAGACTTCGTGGCCAAGAAATCAATATCTACTGATACTATTGGGAGTCTTATGTGTGTGGACAAATCAAGTCTTACATTAAGTGGGATTGTGTTCTCTGCAAGCCTCTATTCTGCTTGATCTGACATAGGACCCGTGGCATGTGGGCCACACGATTTCCTACAACAAGTACATTTATTTTTGTGTGTTCTCTGCAAGCCTCTGTTCTGCTTGATCTGACATGGGACCCGTGGCATGTGGGCTACACGATTTCCTACAACAAGTACATTTATTTTTGTGGCACACAAACTAGGTTGCTGTGAGCCCACTATGGACGGTGGACCTGCTCTCATTGCTTCCAGCAGGAGCAACCCAGAAACTACAAGAGTGAGAACAACCAAAGTAGCAGGCTGGCTGTGGCTGACTACTAGAGTGGGAACTGTGGGGTGCCCAAGTGGTTGCGTGTGTTGCTTCTCACCGGAATTAGGATAGTCTACTTGAAATAGAAAGCTGGGAACAAATAGCAGTCTGGTGTAGCAACACATCAGCTGAAAATAGGACTCAAAACTACCTATTACTTCCTACGTATTTCTCTAGTACTACTATCCTTCATTCTCAGTGATCAAATAGACGAATGGCCTGCTTCAACATAATTACAAAATCAAACACTTTTGTACTTCTACTATTCAGTATTAACAACAGGAAAGAAAAAAATCACACGTTCATCTCTTTCTACATATGTAAACCACCAAAAAGAAGAGGCCTAGTTCCAACCAGTCAAGAGTCTCCATCACTCATAACACCCCTCTCTCTCTCTCTCTCTCTCTCTCTCTCTCTCTCTCTCTCTCTCTCTCTCTCGCCTATATATATATTCTCCAAAGAAATTTAAATTCCATACTACTTATCAAGATTAAAGAAAATATTAAAAACGAATCCAATCAAGATGAGAATTAAGCGGTGATGAAGTGTAATAACTGTTGTCGTCGTCAATAGAAAAAGAAGAAGAAAATAGAGTTTCTTCTACATTGGCCGTGCTCTTTCCACTCTGCTTCTCTCCTTGTCTCTAGTGAAATTCAGATTCTCTACTCTGAGTCTTTGATGGAATTGAGCAATGAACTCATCTGTCTTGCTGTCCACGTTGGGGTCGGGGCTCGGACAAAAGCCTAAGGGAGACAACCGACCACTTTCCTTCCCACCACAGACCATCATCAATATCTCATCAATATTTTCAGTATCCGAGAAGCACTCTCCGATTCGAAGTGGGGGAGGTAGTGGACGTATCGGGCTCGGTGGAGATTCGCTTCCGATGGGCAGATCGTCATCTTCCTCAGAGAAGCTAAAGTTTTCCCAGTATGGCAAAGTTGCAAGACCCTTCTTGGGAGGTGGCGGAGGCGGTGTCGAATGGATCATCTTGCTTTTGCTTCTCTTTCTGAAGAGATTAAAACAGAAAGAAGAACGCTGCTGTGGTGGAGCTGCCGGATGAGAGGAGGAAGGAGAGTGAGTCATACCCACATTCTTCTTCATCTCCCCGGAATCTGGCGTCACCGTAGAGTAGATGCCGTTGTTTATATTGTATTTGAAAGCTGGAGTCATACAAAAAGATACTATATAAGATATATATATATTTATATATTGGGAGCCTGTTATAGAAATAGAAAGTATAGTATAAACCGGAAAGGACAACCTAAAAGGAAAGATGAAATTGTCATACAAATCCAGAGAGACAGTTCGTTAGAGAAAGTCAGGTTCTGTTTTTATTTATTTTTTATTTTTTTACCATTGATTGCTTTTATAATGGAAACAACCCAATGAGGTATGTGAATATGAAGTTACCTCCATACCCCCATTTTCTTACTGTTAAAAGAGGGTTAGTAGGGGTATACAAAAATACATGTGCATTTAAATATAGAGAAATTCTTAAAAAAAAAAAAAAAAAAAGCCTGGGTGTTTTCTAGTGCTCCTCACACCGAAGTATTAATCTACTGTGCCTGGATTAGTGTGCGCACCTCAACGTGGGGGCCCGTATGGGGCCTCACCTTGACAGGGACATGAGAGGATCGAAAGATCTCCCTGTGCCCTCCATCTATGCAACAAATCAACCCCATCCCCAAACCCTTTGTAATCTCCATTCAGGCCCCATAAGTTTAACGGTATACAGTTTATTTGGGTGAGCTTGCAGTCAATCCAACGGTCCAGTCTATTCGGACGGGTGCAAAACTCAAGGGACGTGTGAAATTCAAGGGGATATGTGTGTGGTCCGATCAGATGGACCATCAGGTGGGTCCCACCCCCGGTGCACAATATGCGCACCGAGTGCATTGGAAATCCATCATATATATATATATAAAGTTACGCGGGCGTTTTTCTAGTATGCGTGTCATTAGTGATACACATATCCGATTCTCTCTCCTAAATATTCTCCTACAAAGGTGGATGTCTTAAAATACTAACAAATCATTAGCTATTAGATAGGGGCAGAAACTCCCCTTTTGAGATAGGGGAGTTTTTGAGAATTTTTCATATATATATATAGGTCAGGTTCTTCTATGCTTAAGTTTAGGATAAGATTTCATAAGCTAACTCTTCTAGGGCCCACCCTTGGTCCATCTAACTGGACCAAACACACAACTCCCCTAAATTGCACATGTTCACCAACTTTTAGTCAAATCCGAATTTACTTTACGTTGCATCAACTGTGTACCGATCTGAATGGACTGTTGACCATTAAAGTTTTGACGCCTAGGTGGAGATGATAGAAACCACGATTTGGGCTAATTTTTTGCAAAGAGGAGGGTCCCAGGGAGTCCTCGAAATCCCCCGATTCTCCATCTCCATGTGGGTCCCCAGGTGGCCCCCACCACACAATTGAGCTTACCTAATCATAAGTTGAAGCTTAGGAGAGCTGGCCCATATATATATAAGAGATGATCCTATAAGAGATGCTCTTACCTTACTATGAGAGATAAGGTGGAAGCCCTTACACATTTAAGTTGTTAGGATTGGATATGGATGTGAGGGCCCTCACCTTATCTATGATAGTAAGGTGAGAGCATCTCTCATAGGAGCACCTCCTCATATATATATATATATATATGGAAAATATTCAAGAGGGGCTCTCCTAAGTTGTAGCTTATGTTATCCTATGATGAAATCATCTGAAAAATTATCTCCATTATAAACTGTCTCAAACCATTGTCTCCAAAATCAAGACAAATCCAATTGTAATTGGAATTTCCAATCCCATCATGCCAAAAACCGAGATATATATTACACTAATTGATTTGTGGGATCAACACTGCTTTAGTTTAGGATAACAGAAGCTGCAGCTTAGGAGAGCCATATATATTCTGCTTAGAATATGTTGCACGGAACTTGTTTGGCAATATCTTAAAAATTTTATTCTAAGAAACAAAAGTAAGAAAATTATAAGATTTACAATGTGGGACCCACCTCTTTATTGTTTGCGGCACTCTATTATTGTCATACATTAAAATTATAACGTGGTACCCACTTTATAGATTAGAACATGTGGCCTAAACTTTTAAGAATTATAATGTGGGCCCACCTTTTGTGATTGTTACCATGTGACCCGCCTTTTGGAATTAAAAAGTGGGGCCATCTTTTTTTCGTTTTTGAACATGGAACCCAACTTTAGAAATTATAACATGGAACCTACCTTTAAAAATTAGAACATGCATGGGGCCCACATTCATAGGATTTACAATATGGACCCACCTTTATAGGAATCATAAAATGGGTTCATCTTTTTTGTGTTTGTGAATAAAGGACCCATATTTAGAAATTACAACATAGTGTCCACTTACCACTTTTAGAAATTAGAATATGGGACCCACATTCATAACGTTTACAATGTGAGTCCAGATTTTGCAATTGTGACCATGTGACCCTCATTTTGAAATTATAAGGTGGGATCACCTTTTCTGTGATCGTTAAAATTTACAACGTGGTACCCACTTTTAGAAATTTGAACATGGCGCCCACATTCATAAAATTTAAAATGGGGTCCCACTTTTTGTGATCGTTACCATGTGACCCACCTTTAGGAGTTATAAAGTGGGGTTACCATTTCTGTGACTGTGGATACGGGACCGATCTTTAGAAATTACAATATGGTGCCCAATTTTAGAAATTAAAACATGGGACCTTCATTCATAAAATTTACAATGTGGTCCCACCTTTATAGGATTTATAATGTGAGCTCACCTCTTTAAAAATTACAAAGTAGGGTTTCCTTTGAGATTGTGAACATGGGGGGGGGGGGGCGGGGGCGGGTACCTTTGGGGTGAGTGACAAGATTTCGCGTCTTCTCTAAATGGCCCTTTTTAGATGATTGGAGATAAGTAGGAAAAATCAGTGCCAGTCAGTTGTTTCTTAAACAAAAATATTTTTTTTCCAACTTTCTCATGCCAGTAGGTTTATATTTTTGATTCCTTCTAGTGAGATCAAAATTAGGAACAATGATTTACACCTACCAAATTTTTTTTTTCTTTTTTGCAATCTCATTTCATGGGAACATCCAAATAGCACAACACCAAAGACACCCTAGCAGTTCATAATGACTAAATAAAGAGGATTCGAAATCATCTAAAACTTAAGGGGCATTTGGCGGCAAGTCCCTCAATACTATGTTTCATAGCCTGTGGTCCAAGTCTTTTTCTCATAGAGGCTGCAGTCCTCTTTTAACATTAAATGAGTCAAAAAGACAAAAACGCTCTCTCTTTATATACTCTATACGTCACCAAACAGGCACCACTTCCGTCATACACTCCGGAATCTAAGCAAAATAAAGATTCTAAAAGCGAAGATGAAGGAAACTGCTGAAAGAAGCAAAATCAACTCATCGGTGACCTCGAGCAACCGAATCATCTTGACTTGAATTTAATTGAGTTTGACATAAGTTTATCTAACTTTTTGTTTGAATTTATCTGAGCTTGATATGAAATTATTTGACTTTGACATGTATTTATCTAAGCTTTATATGAAGTTATCTTAGTCTGTGATCAATTAAACATGACTTTAAATGAATTTATCTGTTTATTACATGATTTTTCTGAATTTAATTTCAATTTAACTATGTTTGTTATCAATTAAACGAGGTTTCAAATGAATTTATGTGACTTTGAAACGATTTTCTCTGAGTTTATCTGAGTTTCTTATGAAATAATATGAGTTTGGTATGAAATTAACTGGATTTTACATGATTTTATTTGACTTTAAAATGTAGTAAAATAAAAAAGACAGTCAGAGATGAATTAATCTGGGTATGATACGAATTAAGTGAATTGATCTGAGTTTGCTGTGAATTTATCTAACTTTGATGTGAACTTATCTGACTTTGGCGAGAGTTTATATGAATTTATTTGTGTTTGAAATCATAATTAGTTTGAAAACAAGTTATGTCACTTCGATATGAGATTATCTAACTAGATTTGGTTTGGTTTGACTAGATTTAGTTTGATTTTATCTACCTTTGATAAAAATTTATCTGAATCTAATATGAAATTATCTGTGTTTGAAGTTAATTTAAATAAATTTCTTATGATTTTATTTCACTTTGCTTTGGATTGGGATGAGTTTGATATCAATTTATCTGAGCTGTATATGTATGTGGATGCCAAAAGCACCTAAAGGAGGGAAGATGACACACACACACACACACACACACACAAAAAAAGGACCAAGCAAGCCACGCTGGGTAAAATTCCATCAATTGTCGTTCCCTCCAATTTAAAATTTAAAATTTGATAAAAAAAACTCATCTTACTATATTTAAATTAGAAAATAATATGGGAAAGACGGTGAATTGGAGCTAAAACCCAGATTTAAATTACATGGCACCCATTTAAAGGGTTAGAAAGGCAAATGAGTCATAAAAAATTTGATGTCACATGCTTAGAGACCACCGCCTGAATTAATCTCATGCGCAAGGGACTCTAGGCCTTAAACATTAATGCTGTGTACTAGAGACTTTATAACACGATACTGATGGATCTTTCCCTAATTTACCCAAAAACTTAAGGTAGATGATAGATTTTTTTTTTCCCTAGATTGTAGAGATTATAATAGAATATAGGGGTTTGACAATGAAATTGTAGACCTAAAATTATTGGAACCATGGCAGCAAAGTAAAGTTGATATGTAGGTCATACGACGTGTATGAATATTATAATGCATATCTTAATAGAAAAGTCTATATAAAGTCGAACTATGCATATGAGAGAATGAGAATATGACGGTGGATGTATATAAATAACAAATAAATTAAAGCAAATGCAAAAAAAAAAAAAAAAGTCATATATAATTGAAGCATATTGAAAACAAAAATAATACCACTTCGCCAACGGCCCATAAGTTTTCACCTTCCAAATAGTGCGCATAGTCGAACCAATGTTCAATCCATTCGAATGAGTTTCAAACCCCCGGACCTAGGACAATTAGGGGGGTCCCTATTTTATGGTCCATGCAGATGGATCATGGGCCCCTCCATGTGTTTAAGAGCACTGATGCAAGTCTACAATGGGAAGATTAGTGTGAAAGTTCCTAAGGTAGATTCTGGAAAGTTCTCATCAATTAGATGAGTGCCAAATGTCAGAATACTTGTCATTCATTGTAGATAATAAAATTATAAATAGAGGTCTTTACATTTCTTCGTGATCATTTCTCTATGTTCCACCTTTTTAGTGTGCAAGTGCGCAAATTAGTTCCAAGTGTTAAAATAGGGACTAGATCGCCATTGGGAAAGCCTGATTTTACCAATGGACTATGCCATTGCGAAGGTGAGTGAAAAATATCCTTTGCTCTACCGCTTTTCTTTCTATATTCTCATCCAACCGATGATGACAATTAAGGCTGCTGATTTTCCCTTTCTTAAAATACTAACAAATTATAAAAAGTGTAAACAATTTATAGAAATGATAGAAAGGGGGGATTTGACATTTCAATGCCCCTTAGACATTCAATCCCTAATTTCATGAGTAAATTTCTGTAAATGTCACCAAAGTCGTTTGACTCTGGTATACTTTTTTTTTTCACTTTTTTGCCCTTGATCCCATGATAGCTTTTCAACTTTTAACATTTAGATCATCCCATGATATCATGGGATCAAGGGCAAAAAAGTAAAAAAAAAAAAAAAAAAAACATACTAGAGTCAAACAACTATGGTGACATTTAGTGACTTTTAGTTATGAAATTGGGGATTGAGTGTCTAAGAGGCATTGAATTGTCCAATTCCCAATAAAGGGTTTTAATTACTTGGGTGTTTTGACATATTAGTCCTCCTTAAATTTACTTTTTTTCAATTTCATGACCTAAATTCATTTAATGTCACCAGAGTCGCTTGACTCTAGTCAACATTTTTTATAACTTTTTTGCCTAGGATCCAATGACATCATGAGAATAGTGTCACATAAACGGATAAATCCCTTATCCCATGGTATCATGAGACTTCCGATGATGTCAAGATTTTTATGTAGCATCTTAGGGATTTTTTTTTTCCAAATCATAGAAGCAAAGAAATGGTGGTCAGATGTGCATTTTTTTTTCACAAAATGTAATTTTTCGTGTTTTATAAAAAAAAATAATTCATTTGCTTGTTGGAGAAAATCTATGTTATAGAAAAGTAATTGATATTGACACTCTCTTTTCCCCCTTTTTTGATGGAGGCACTCCAAAATTTTGTGAAGGAAAAGGAGTGCCTCCATCAAAAAAAGGAGTGCCAATATCACTTCTCTATAAAAATTGATAAATTCCATGATATCATGAGATATTGTGCAAAAAAGTTAAAAAAAATAATCTTGACCAGAGTCAAATGACTCTAGTGACATTATTTGAATTTGGGTAATGAAATTGGAAAAACCAAGTTTAAGGAGGGCTAATATGTCAAAAACCCCTTAAAACAATATAAAAAATACTACTTTCTAAACCTAAAGTTTAACAATAGTTTAACAATTGTATGTATTTATGAGCTTTCTTTAAGTTTGGCAAGTAAAACCCCTTCTTTCCTTTCTTGTTTATATATTTTTTTCCTAATTTCATGACTCAAACTCAAATAATGTTACGATAGCTAGTCACTTCACTATCATCATCGCCTAGTCCCAACTATGATGGGGTCGGCTACACGAGCTTTGTTTCTCCATTTCGATCTATCTTGAGTCAACTAGAGTCACTTGACTATGGTCAACAATTATTCATGATATCATTGGATCCCAATGTAAAAAGAAGAAAACCCTACCTTCCGTAAGAAAGTAAATTCATTTTTTCTACAAAACATGAAAAGTAGTATTAAGTATTATTTTTCTGAAAAAAAAATGTCTTACTATCCTTTCTTAGGTTTTATCATTCTGTAAAGTTTCTTCCTAATATGCTGCGGAGAATCCTTGATATCATGGGATAATCTCATGATATATGGGTTTTATCAGTTTCCATAAAATCCATTCTTACCATGATACCATGGGATTTTTAGTTTCTATTCCACCAATTTTCTGCGGCTAGCAAGCAATTTCTTTTATTTTTTAATGGAACATGAAAAGTTGTATTTTGTGAAAATAATAAATCTGAGTGTGATTTCTCAGGTTCTATCATTCTTGAAAGCTTCACCCTAATATATTGAAGATTAGCCATAATATCATGGGATCCTAGGCAACAGAACCCGAGCTTTCTGTGTGGCCTGCCAATCACTCTCTTATTTTACAACTACCGCCAAGACAAAGAGAGGTCTCTCTATTTTTAAAACTCAAACCAAGACAAAGAGTGGTCTCTCTATTTTTAAAAATCAAACCAGTCCCTCTTCTAATCTCACCTCGGTGATGATCTTGCAAGTGAGAAAAGAAAGGAGAGGTTAATAGGGAACGTGAGCAAAAACACAGTACACTGCTCAATCTTTGACCGCAAATTACGTTAGGATGGGAGCAAAATAGGGGTGCTTACGTGGCACCATGAGGATGCATCATGCCCATGTGGCAACGCATTTCCTATTGCTTTATATATATAGTGGAACATTCATATGCATCTTTTCTTGGTGAGGGACACTTCCCTTTTTGGAAATTTTCTAAGTACAAAATATACTTTTCAAGTACATAGAGTGAGGTACAAAATGCACTTTTCATGTATAAAGAGGGGAGTGTCCCTCACTCTATAGTGAGGGAAAGATGCATATAAACATTCCCCGTATATATATATATATAGTTACGCTACAAAACTCCCCATGCGTTTTCTAAAAAAAACTGCCCCCTCTTTAAGCCAATAAAAGTATGACATGTGTCATCAATGATATACATATCCGATTCTTTCTCCTAAATATTCTCCTACAAATGTAGATATCTTAAAATACTAACAAATCATTGACTATTAGATAGGGGCAAAAACTCCCCTTTTGAGATAGGCGAGTTTTTTAGAATTTCTCATATATATTTATATATTATATATACATATATGGGGCCAGGCTCTTCTAAGCTTAAGCTTAGGATAAGATTTCGTAAGCTAACTTTTCTGGGGCTCACCATTGGTCCATCTAAATGGACCAAACATACGACTCCCCTAAATTGCACATGTCCACCAACTTTTGGTCAAATTCGAATTTACTGGACCATTGCATCGACTGTGTACCGATCCGAATGGACTGTTGGCCATTAAAGTTTTGACGCATAGGTGGAGATGATAGGAACCACGGTTCGGGTTGGTTTTTTAAAAAGAGGAGGATCCAAGGGAAATCTCGAAATCCCCCGATTCTCCATCTCCCTGTGGGTCCCAGGTGGGCCCCACCACACAATTGAGCTTACCTCAGCTTATCTTATCATAAGCTTCAGGTTAGGAGAGCCAGCCCATATATGGGCCAGGCTCTTCTAAGCTTAAGCTTAGGATAAGATTTCGTAAGCTAACTTTTCTGGGGCCCACCATTGGTCCATCTAAATGGACCAAACACACGACTCCCCTAAATTGCACATATCCACCAACTTTTGGTCAAATCTGAATTTACTGGACCATTGCATCGACTGTGTACCGATCCGAATGGATTGTTGGCCATTAAAGTTTTGACGCATAGGTGGAGATGATAGGTGGATATATATATATATATGAGCAAGGCTCCCCTAAGCTCAAGCTTAGGGAGAAAATTTTATAAGCTCGTGCTTGTGGGGCCCACCTTTGGTCCATCCAAATGGCCAAACACATGACTCCCTTAAATTGCACATGTCCACCAACTTTCGATAAGATCCGAATTTATTGGACCGTTGGATTGACTATATATCAATCCGAATGGATTGTTGACCATTAAACTCTTGGGCCCATATGAAGATGATAGAAATTACGGTTGTGGTTGATTTTTTGCAGGGAGGAAGATCCTAGGGAGTCCTTGAAATCCCCCCCCCCCCATGTGGGTCCCCAAGTGGGCCTCACCACACACTTGAGCTTACCTTATCCTAAGTTTGAGCTTAGGGGGAGCCTTGCTCTTCTCACATATTATATGAGAACTTTTTTGTGGGGCCCAATTATGGGCCCCATTTGGGGATGGGACCAGGGGGAAGGAAAGATCTATGTGAGACCACCCTAAGTATCAAGTTTGACCCCAAACTCATGCCCCTAACCCCTTCATCCGTGGCCCACAAGTTTAATGGCTTCATATTCAAAAAAATATCCAACCCTCGATCCAACGGTTCAATCCATTTGGATGTGTGTGATCCTTGAGATATGTGACTATCAAGAGGGTTCCCTATTATTTACTAGGTTTGGATGGGTTGATAGTTGGGTCCCGCAAAAAAGTTCTCATATAATAGTTCTCACTTGAATATTTCATATATATATATATATATATAATCGCATACAGTCTCATGGCCATGTACACCCCTTTCCTTGTTGTTATCCCCTTTGATGGGAATTGGAATCCATCTCTTTGTATGTTATCTTGTAATTAGATGCCGTTTCCTTTTATAAAAAAAAAGTGCCACTTGTGATCTTCCATTGGTTCTATCACCCCCATGATGTTTTGATCCGGGCCGTTCATTTGGTGGGTCCCTGCTGTGAATACCATCAATCAAGGTTCTACACCAACCCTGCATAGTATTTTCGTAGTCTATCATAATAGATTCTTTAATGAAGTTGGCCCCATTGACTTTATCCTCATCATTCATATCACACCTGTCTCTATCTTGAAACGATTTCATGAAAACGAACTTAACTAAGTTGTTGGTTTTTCATATGTATATGTAATCGGTAACGTTGATTTCTCCATTTTCAATTCTAACAACGGTATTTTGGTAAGTCGTATGTATATTTTATATTTTGGGTAGCTTGAAATAAGAAGATTTCTAAAAATAATAAATTCTAACAAGGGCATTTTGGTCAGTCTTATATAAATTTTATTCCATTCCGGACATCATTCCAGCGTACCAAACGCAAGAACATGAATAGGAATTCTATTACTAGGGTGATATGGTAGCAGTGCACAAAAAATTTACATTTTTTTGAGACACACAATTGGCTGTTTTGCATTTCCCAAACATTTCGTTGTGGAAAATGGAGTTACGCCTAAACCATAACAAAGGGTTTAGGGTTTTGGAGTCTCATGGAGAGGCATTATTTGTCATTATGGGTGAGTCATGACCTTCTCAATCAACATGCCTGAGATTGGATCGTGAAGAGTAAATTGAAAGTGACTGATCTTTTGTAGACAAACATTGATCTCTGCATCTAATGCTTGAATTTATTAAAGCTACCAGATCCAATAGCCTTTGAGTGGTTTAAATTCTTCCAGAATCGTGAGTTCTCTTCGATGGTCGTTCATGATGAGCAGCTCTCAGGTAGGCTAATCGTCGCTCTCCAAAGTGCACGCCTTTTCCAATGCATCTGTGTGTGACTCATCAGCATCACATACCTTCAAAGGACCTTGGAAAATGCAGATTTACTTCAATGACATAAAAGAGTTAGTTAGAGGATTTCCATAATGAGATGGTAGAAAATCTCAGCAAAACAAGAGGGAGATCGGTTTGTAATATTAGTTTTTTAATTGCATAACTTTTCGAGCACAAAAAACTTTTTGTAGTCATCTCTCGTTTTTATATATCATTGTTGCATCTTTCAAGAAAAAAATAAAATAAAATTCATATTCTTTTTTATTTATATATATGTGATATTGTGATGGACGTTATTCAATAAAATTCTTCCCAAAATCTTCTCCAAAACTCAGATCTGAGCTACATCCATCTTGCTGCTTTGATGTCCAATCCAATTCAGCATCTTTTCGATACTGCACAATAAATTTTAATGCAAACCCTAATCATCATGTGCCAAATAGGTGTGAAATCAGGCCTGTTATTTTACGGTTTATAAATAAACTCATCATATTTTTTATAAATGATTAGGAATTTATACGACTATGGTTCAAACTTTAGGGCTTAGGGTTTGTTGCATTCCACTTTCATCACCTGCCCAAGAAATTTCCCCAACTATGGCCCAATCAGATTCCTCATTTATGTTGGGCTATAGTCATACAAGTAGAGATTATACAGTTGAAAATGAAACACTATATTAAGAGGCTATTGTCAAATTCATGAAATATAAAATAGACCAAACCAATGACAACAACAGTCAAAAGGAAACCCTGTCTTGTCCATTCCTTTTTGGGTTTTCAATCCTGCCCCCGAGAAAAAAAAAAATGCTTGAAAGTTCTGTTATCCCAACAATTTGAGTTACATCCAAATGTAACAGAGTTGAGAGAAGAACGTTTTCAGAAGACCAAGAAAGTCATCCAGCAAATTCCATCTTTCTAACCACATCTCTAGGTGTATTGCATGAGAAAGATTAATAAGTATGTCTTGAGCCCCTAAAGGGAAAGATTTTATCCGTGAGCTTTTCCCTTTAACCTTGATGGTATACGTCGCGGTAGAAAGATAGCGCCAATTCCTTCTGATGACCTCTCCATTAAAGCCCATATGGATTAAACATGCCTTCAAGTTCAGGAATTCCCACAGCACACTTATCATAAGCCTCGTGGACGACGTCGTATTTTCTCCGGTGAGATTGGCACATTTTATGAAAGAACTCTTTTGCTTTTTTTATATTATCTAATGAAAGAATTTTTTCCCAATATAATCTTAGCCATAATGGGCCTGAAACGGGAAGGAGATGAACTTATATTGAACATTAGATAAGCTTATAGGGCGAGAATTTTGCAAACCCTTTGGGTTATCTGCTTTGGGCACTAAAGTGATCATGGTCCTGTTTATTTGTTGGTCCAAGTAACCTGTTTTAAAAAAGTCACCTACTTATTGACTAATGCCTTTCCTCACGGATGGCCAGAAGTCTTGGAAAAACTTAAAAAGAGTTGAAACACATCTGGACCAGGAGCTTTATAAGGGTTAAAGAAGAACACGGCCTTCCTAATTTCATCTTCTCTAGGGCAATTAAACAAGTGCCCAGGATAGAAGAGTTATTTGATCTTGAGATGATGAAGCAGTACGTAAATTGTTTCTCTAAGTAGGTCGAAATTAGAGTCCGATGAGTGAATTCGACCCTCCTATCAATTAATTGATGAATTCAATTCCTTTTCGAGTGTAATTTTGCTACCATTTGGAAGTATTTTGTGTTTTTATTACCCTATTTTTAACCAAGCCACTCTTGATCTTTGCTTCCAGAAGGTTTTTATTACCCTATTTTTAACCAAGCCACTCTTGATCTTGGACTGGATTCCCTCAATTTTTTTGAGCTTATCCTCCAGATATCGGTTCAGGATTGGACCATTTTGTAGCCAATTCTAGGGAATTTAAAGAATGTCAAACACCCAACTGTTAGACCTCGGTTTTGTGGGTACTAAATAATTGGTCCAACAGAATGGGGATGGATTGTATCTTGGAGCACTTAGATCGAGGGTCGGAAAATTCACCCTGGTTCCAATCTTTTGGTTCTCATGTGATTAAGCATCTTCTGCGCTCAAAAGGATTTATCTGGAGCATCAAAGTAGAATATTCACCACATAAAAGGAACAGAAGAGTAATCAAAATACTTCTTTGCCATTTTTCCTTTTTAATCAAATTAAATTCAAATCTTATTGAGAGATACGTCTAACCACGGTTCATCTATTTGGATCATTGGAACAAGGTTGCTCTGCATTTCATTTACCTGCAAACCTAATTACCGGTATCTGATTGTCTAATAGTGCAAACATGTTCCATAACGAGTTGCACTAAGTGCATTTGGATCCAAATGGGCCCTTATGTAATAAGGTTTACCTCCTGAAGACAGTAATGATATATTATAAACTAAACATTAACCCCATCTGTCTGTGTCAAGGAACTTGTGTCAAGGAACTCGTAACTGCTGGGGTGGCAGACTGTTCAATGTAGGCCGAATGCTTCTCCACTAAGAGTTCGATAAGTGGTTTTTCCACTTCTTCAATTCCGTTTTCTCTCCGAACAGTAACACTGCCATCGGTTGTGAGAACTACAACTTCTTCTTTGCGTGTCGACAACTCATTGGCTACAACAACGTGCATCTTGTATTTCCTCAATGCTGCATCTGCTTTCTTTAGTAGAATCTTCATATCTGTCTCCAGCTGCCAAGTACACAAGGAGGAAATCCAATTTCAGTTGCTTTCCAGCTTGTAAGATAGCAAAATATCCTTCAATTCCTTGCCAAATGATTAATCTTAAATAAATCACTTCATTCTATGCTTTGGATTTTTCTATAAAAGATAAAACAAAATGCTTTGTACTTTGTGTTTGAGACCAAGTTGAGATAAGAATAAGATTGGGTTGTGGTGAGAATGGGCTGACTTTTTTGGCAACAATAGTATTTTTGTGATGAACATAAACAACAGAAGCATGTTTGGCAATGTTGTTGAATTTAAATCTATTATAAATATTCATAAATCATAACTCCATCTTATGCATTAAAAGATTTTCAGACATCCAGTGGCATGGATTGCTATGGCTTTTCCATTGCCTGTGAATTGCAAATGTTAAATGAATGCAAGACGGCATTATTGAATCCCAACATTGACTCGTGTAAAATTTTGAGTTTGGAATTTGATTACTTCATTAGTGCACTTTGATCTATTAAACTCGTGAACGGGGTGGGATAGGATCAGTAAAAAGTTGTTGAATGCTAAACATGTGAACAATCTGTCAACCAGAAATAAAATGCCTTATTCTGTATGTGAACATCTAACCAGGAAAACTAAGAAAAGTTACTTTAATGGAGATTGTTGTATTTTCTGCACTCTGAATTACTTTTTGGAGCCATAGATCTGTTGGTCTCTTTCATAGATTGCAGAGAGCAATCAGAACATCTTTACTTCCTAGACTGTGTATCAATACTACCACCTCTTAAGCATCAACTATGGGGCACAGGTGCAGGTAAAACAACAATTGGATTAATTTTGGACACATGCAGTACACACGAAGCAGTTTAAATATTCCCATAGTCTAAGACATCTTTATATATGGCCAAATGAAATCTCACTCACCACTAAATCTAAATCCACTGGCAAATACAGAAGTTTCCAGTCTCCTAGAATATCTTTCCAAAAGATATATGTTTTAGTTTAGCTAAACACTATTTGTTAATTACCTGATGTCTGGGTTAATTAAGGACAGTTCCTTGGAATAAGTGGCTATGGAAGCAGAGAATGCATGAGCTAAAAAACTTCTCCATTTGGAAGGCCAAGTTCTGCCATTAAGCTGCTACAATGATTGCAGATCAGTTGGCTAAATTAAAGGCTTCTCCGATTACTTCAGATATAGTTTGCCATTTCACATTCATGACTTCTATAAAGCTATTCCAAATGTGGGAACTCGGGACCGCACTCCAGAAGGCTCTTCCAGGACAGAACTGTATATCAGTGTCTTAATTTAGTAGTATTAGTACGTAAGCAGTCCTATGTGTTGTGTCCCTCTTACGATCTCTTTTCTAGTTAGTGTCCTGAGTTATATAACAAAGAACTCTTGGTTACATACTCAAGACAAGATCAAAATAAGGAAGATTGTAATGCACCCATTACTTCGTTAACCCATTATCTCATGAACCAGCAGAAATACAATTCCATGCAAACAAACAAACACTTAAAGAACACAGATATCATCTGCACATTAAGAGAAGGAAAAAAAAAACTACCTATGGAAAGCTTAGGAAACTTCAATAACGGGGGTTTGCTGGAGACATAGATGTCACATGGGACAGTTGAGTTTCCAAGATGATGTTGGAGATAAGAAAAAGAGGAGCTGCAATTGCTTGGAGAGATGCAGTATTGTTGAGATGAGAATGATGGCATGCAAGGAGAGAGAGGAGATGGGACTCTCCCCTCAAATGCTTTAAAATACATCGGGTATTATCCACTGCTGAGAAGTTAGTACAATCTGCTGGAGTGCCGCATCCATTCCCATAAAAAGGAAAATGAGTGTAAATCGTTTCGAAAAATCTGTTCCTACAAGACATTGTTCCTAAAAATGTTGCATGGAAAGCTACATTGGAACATTGTAAGAATGCTATCCAGATGTATTCCCAGTTATTTTGTAAAATGTATCCAAATGGGTGGAGGTGAAAGATATCTCTTCTCAGTTGAATGTTACTTCTGCCAGAAGCAAATGATATGGCAAGGGAAGGAGTTTTTCAGTTAAACATTTCTTTTTGAATTTTGATGTTTAATTTTTGTTAGCTGATTGTATTTTCGTTTGGTTTCCCTTGTTTCTGTTTTCATTGGTTGCTTTTGTGTGTGTGTGTGTGTGTGTGTGTGTGTGTGTTTTTCTTACCTACTCACACCTTCCTTAGCAAGGGCATCAGATTCCAGATTCAATCCTCCTGGGGATGCTAAAAAACCACGTCTTTTTTAATTACCAGTGCTATGATCTCATTCATATTAGAAGCTATCCTCATGGTGCTCTTGTCCTTGCATCTATCCAAATAGAAGCATTTTCACTTCTTTTTTTGTTACATTAGATACATCTGCCAACCATCTGACTAGTGCAAAGATGGTAAGGCATTTGTTAGTGTCATAGTTATATACTTATATCTGTCACTTCCTTTGGGTTGTCAATTTCATAACTAGTCCATAAAGTTGCCTCCTCTGGAAAAGACTCAAGTCGAATCAAGTTCAGAAAACCAGAAGCTCAGATCATGGAAGGTTGGGATATTCAGTCAAATCTCAATATATGCCAACCTTCAGGTAGAATTAGACCTTAGTATATACCAAGAAACAGGCCCTGAGACCCTTACTGAATTTGGTTGAAATATGTATAGTCTACCAGCCAAGACTTTAGGAATACTTTCGTAGATGCTACCAATCAGGCTTATTGGGTGAAAATCTTTTAGGGATTAAGCCAATAACAAGAGGCACCTATATCTTTTGAGAGAAAACCCCTATTGAAGAATTCTGACACAAAGTCTGTTACTTCCACCTTTGACATCCTCCCAAAAAGTCTGAAAGAAAGCCATCGAAAAACCATCCGGACCAGGCGCTCTATCACTGCCCAAATCAAACACTGCCGCTTTCACCTCTGTAGCATCAATTTGGCTGAAAGGAAAATTGTCCAGGAAGGGACGGTTCCACTTCTCCTTAGAGTACAAGCTTTTAAAGGAGAGTTATGTGCTCCACAATGTCTTCTCTTTTCTCCAAGCGCTGATTACCATCGACTATTACTAACATTTTGTTGAATCTGTTTCTTACAAAAGCCAACCTATGGAAAAACATTGCATTTTTTTCACTCTCCTTAAGCCATTTACAACCTTGATCTTTGTTTCCATTTCACTTCTTGTTCAGACAGCTTCCATAGCAACATATTCTTCAAATTCAGTCCTTGATCCCTATCCTCAGCAACAAGAATCCCAGCTTCCTCCTTGATGGCTAATTCTTGAATCTTCTGAAGAAGTTCAGAAATTACAGTCTCCACCGAACCATAATGGTCACGTACCCAATCCTTGATTTTCATTTTCAGAAGCTTTAGTTTTTTTGAAAGCTTATAAGCAGCCCCCCACCCATCCGTCCACCCTTCCCTCTTTCCACCATTGCGAAAGTAGATTCAGGAAATTTTCCTCCTTCAACCAACTTAGCTCAAATCTGAAAGGAGCAGCTCCCCATCTTTCAAGATTCGAATCCAGGCAGAATGGGCAATGATCAGACGTAGGTCTTGGAAGCGTAGACTGACAGACATGAGGGTATATCTCTGCCCAGTCTTCAGATATTAGGAATCTGTCCAGTCTAGCCATCGATGGAGGATGCTGATTATTGGACCATGTGAACGAAGCCCCATTCAGTCTCAGATCCATAAGGAAATTAGAGTTAATCCAATCCTCAAAAGATCTCATATCAGCCGTAACTCTGTCTCCTCCCAATCTATCCTCTGGAATTCCAATGACATTCCAATCTCCTCCCAAACACCAAGGACCAGACCATCTTGCTCGAACTGTGCTCAATTCACTCCAGAAGACAACACGCTGCCTATAGTCATTGGGACTGTAAACAGAAGTAACCATCAACTCTTTTTGGATCTGTAGATCCAGCAGCACAGCTGAGAGAGAAAAGGAATCAGCCCACCAGTTCTTAATTTCCACAGAACGACTATTCCAAAGCATTAGAATTCCCCTGAGGATCCATTAGCAGCATTTACCACTCCACAGATCTCTAAGGTAGTGTTTGGTTCGTTGTAATGAAGGTCGGAATGGAATGGTCATTCCAACGGAATGATCATTACCGCGTTTGGTTCGCAAAAAGTGACTTAATGACCATTACCTCCGTATTCATCATTCCTTTATGTGAGGAAATCATCATTCCATTGGGGAGGGGAAGGAATGACCATTCCATTCCTTTATAACTTTTTGTTGAGACAAAAATACCCTTTGTTTCACATCTACCACTATTATAAAAGAGAAGAACTTGTGTGGGCCCACCTATATAATAATAATATAACCTATACATTATTATTATTATTATTAAGAACAAAATGACATAACTTGTGTGGACCCCACTCAGATAATAATAATATAATCTACATACTATTATTACCCTTCTAAAAGAGAACTTGGGCCCCACTTATATAATAATAATAAGATTATAAAAGAGAAGAACTTGTGTGGGCCCCACCTATAGAATAATAATATAATCTATACATTATTATTATTATTATAAGATTATAAAAGAGAATAACTTGTGTGGGCCCCACCAATATAATAATAATATAATCTATACATTATTATTATTATTATTATTATTATTATTATTATAAAAGAGAATAACTTGTGTGGGCCCACCTATATAATAATAATATAATCTATACATTATTATTATTAAAAACAACATGACATAACTTGTGTGGGCCCCACTTAGATAATAATAATATAATCTATAAATTATTATTACCCTTCTAAAAGAGAAGAACTTGTGTGGGCCCCACCTATAGAATAATAATATAAACCATATATTAAGAGTCTTGGGTGTAGTACTGCAACTTTGACTGAGCCAAAGATAAAAATCTAACAAGGGTATTTTGGTCAATCTTATGTAAATTTTATTCCATTCCGGGACTCATTCCAGCGTACCAAACGCAGGAACATAAATCAAAATTTTATTACTGGGTTGATTCCTCAACGTACCAAACGCTGGAATGGAAATGACCATTCCTGCCTCATTTCATTCCAGACTCATTCCGGTCTCCATTCCATTTCCGCCTACAACCATTCCGACGAACCAAACGCTACCTAACAATTCTATCCTCCATGGAATCAATTTTCGTCTCTTGTAAGAAGACTATATCCGCTTTAAACTTCTGGATGCTACTCTTCACTACGAGCCTTTCCACCCTCCCCCTAACCCCTCTGACATTTTAGGAGATAACCTTCATTGGTAAACTTGAGCTTTATCCCCCATAGTCATCTTCCTCTTTCCTGGAACCTCAACTGACGAAGAAATTATTCTGCCTTTGTCGTAGTTTACAGACGAGACGAGGCTCTGCAATTCTCGTACCCCTTTCTTCTTCCTTTTAATCTCAAGAAACTCAGCTCGATTCTGATTGTCTCTGGTAATAGCAAGTCAACCAGTTCTGACCAGCTACCTCTGTCGCCTTGAAAGGAAATTCCAACAGCTCTCCCGCAGTCTGAAATTCTCTGCGATAACTTCCATTCAGCCATCCTGCCCTCTTCAGGAAAGAGCTATGCTCTAACAAAATCTGTTGGAGATCTGATAGGAGTACCATCTATTGGAGTTCCACTGCGGGAAGCAGACCTCTGAACGAACTGGGGTACCGACGTAGAAGTAGAACCCAAGGAGCTGGGTCGCCTAGTTGAGACCCAGGCAGATGCGGGCAACACTAGAAGATCTCCAGCCTCTGGCAGTGATTCTTCTTGCATACGTGGTAGCAGATTCCTAGAATCCTGGAAGAGCCTGCAGGCTTCGTTATAGGAGAGAGGAATCCAACAGTCTGAGCTACATACCAGGAAGCCCCCAACAAACTCGACCACCAGCAGATTCCCCTGAGAAGACGCAGAGAGAGTTTCAGCGCTGCAACAGCCACCCTTCGCACATGGGTCTGGTGTGGCAAAATCACCATCTTCGATTGTATTGGCACCGGAGGAGATGACGAACAACTTCCTTGGGGAGGCGGACCAGTTGGTGGGTTGGACCCTTCCAGTAGACCTCGGAGTTGAAAGGAAGGAACTATCGCTCGTCGCACTCCTATTCCATCGATCCAGCCTTATTCGAGTGAGATCATCTTCTTCCCCTATTGCAGAAGACCAGGAAGGCGATCGTTCTCCAGGTCATTCTTCGTCAGCCTTTCCTTTGTTGACTGGACACAAAAGAAAAGGATTAGAGATCCCTAAAATCTTGGCCAAGGCGGGCAGGCATGTTTCCTTTGGAGGCCCCATCTTCCAAACCATGGGTCGGACTAGGGCTCAGTTCCTCCTTCAGATCCAACGGGCCGAACCACTTACAAGGGTCCCAGATCTGCTCTTCGAAAGTAGGGTGATACGGATTTTGAAATCGTATATTTACGAAATACGTCTTCTTCAGGCTTCCATATAAAGTTCTGCAGACAGTTTTCGCACACGATGCCTCTTCTGCGCTTTCCCAGATCTCCCGGAATGGCCTCATCGTCTTCCTCAACAGCGATCTTGAACATGGCCCCCGTTAGTAGTAAATGGATATGAGATGGAGAGGTATTGTTACCTCTACGCTGAATCTTCACCCTTCCAAACCTGAGCTCCTCCTTCGCCACGGTTCGATCGTCGATCTCTACAACCTGGCCAATACATTTCCCCAGAAGTTCGAAAGTCCTCTTCTTACAAGCATGAAGAGGGGTATCTTTAAATCTGAACCAAGAGCTTTTGGATGGGCGGCTCTCCACTTCCATCCATCTGTCCAAACTCCAAAGCATAAAACGGCGAAGGCCCCTACGCTGAAAAAGGTTGAATGGCCAAATCCACCTCTGCAAGAGAGGATAGTTGAATCCAAACAACACCATAATCGAGCAGCTTGATCGCGAGAGTGGCATGACTCTCCAAGTCCTTGACAAACCAATCTGATGCAGCTTTAACTGCGTCTTCCTTGCATTTGAGGTAACCCACCAGACTGCGACTCAGAGATCGCAAGTCATCTTCACAAGACAAAGGGTCTAGATTAATTGTTGGTGAGGCCCCCATTGATGTTACTTGTGCTAAAATCTTGAAACTTTGGAGTTGGGAGGCACTTGGAAGCTTTCACAGCAGTAAAAAAGGAAGTAAAAATTACAAAGAGAGTGAAAAGAGAGAACTAGGGCCGGCTGTGTGTGTGTGGGTGGTGGTGGTGGTGGTGGTGGGGGGGGGGGGGGGGGGGGGTGGGGGGTTGGTGGTGTTGGTTGTTGGTTATGGTTATTTAAACCGCCACTGCCACGTAGCGGGCACCACGTATCGTGGTCTATATCAGCCGCTACGCACCGCTACAGGTGCGATGGGCTCTATTTCCTATTTAGCGTGGCGGCCGATATTTTAATCCATGTCTGCTACAGAAGATAATTGTCACTTTGATGATATCTGACCCCACTTATCTCGACATCTTACTTTTGAATTAGTAGTTCCAAACGACATGAGATCACGTGAGATGTCCCCGCTTATCTCTGCATCTTGATTTTGAATTGGCCATTCCAAAGGACATGAGATCACATGATACTGGAATGGAATATAATGTAATCCATTTTCAAGATAAGCACAGATTCTCTTGTTCTTCTATTGTTCTTGGGTATCCCTTTGCTCATGCAGCAAGTTTTAAGCCATTCAGCCTCCCTTATTATGTTTTGCTACTATTCTCTCTCTTAATAAATTCACTTGCCGACAAAAAGAATTTAAAAAAAAAAAAAAAAAAGATGCTTATGCAGATTATGGCATATCTAAAGAAAGCAGACGACATTACTCTTGGTAAGCAAAACAAGAAATCATTCCCTTGACCAAAATATGAAGTTCTTCCAAAGTAAGATCTGAAGAGAAATTCAAGCATATGGCGAAGATACATTTTCTGCTTAAAAAATGTAGATGAATTTACCTTGAATGAGATGCAGAAGGCTGTGGGGACCCATTTTCTCCTCAGTACTGAGAGCATTTTTGGCACTTGGACAAGCCGGATATCCAAAGAACCAGCTGCTGACTGAATCTTGTGCTCAACCTGCATAATTATGCACTTATCAAGCAGGTGGTTATGGTACAACAGCTAAAATGTGTTTGATGATCTTGTTTATATATAAAATTATTTCCCCTGTTGTTTAGTTAAACAATGACAAAGTGATTTTAGATTTGAGCAAGAGATAGAATTCTATACTGGCAGTGAACTGGACCTGAAAAAGGAATGGGGAGGACAGTTGCATACTTGTTAAGCATGTCATTTCAGTTAAGTTGTCCAAAACTTGCAGTTCGCAAAAAGTTTGAAGATAATTCTAGAGTGCATATAGCAAGGTTTTAAATTTCGGTGCCCGTTTCGTCCCAGTCGGGATCAGACGAGTCTGTGCCGGTCCATGCCAGACCGATACGGCCACGCCAGTCCTAAAGTGTTAAAAATTTTAAAAAATCAGAATAATATAACGTAAATAAAATTTAAAAATGTGAAGACTAAGCTATTTAAGTAGTATCCTATCTCAAATATAGTGATGATTATTGTTAATGTTTTTTTATAACATTCCTAGAGTTAACATTAAAAAGATAATTTCACCTCTTAAACTATGAGGACCAAAAACCAAAGGCTAGGTTCCTTTGAATGGCTTGACGTTACATATTTTCCTAATCTACATCCAAGCCTTTCCAGTTGCCATGCCTCCCTTGGTTACCATGCATCAGGTGGGACCCACTAAAAGTAACTTGAATTAGTGAAATTTGCTAAGTTTAAATTCAGAGCAGGGGCCTTTTTGTAAAACTATAAAAGAGAAGGGCCTTCAAATAGAGGCCTTCTTGGAGAACCTCTAAGATAAATTTGAAATTAATAGACAAAGCTTTTTCTTGTTGCCACTGGGAATCGAACTCAAGCACTCTCAACTCACATGTCTGCGTCCCTACTACTTGAGCTACATCCACATTGCTTTATGAATGCATTAATAGATAATAAAAACATATTATGTTTCAGAACAGCCCCTTTATAGTGTGGGGATCCAACTCTACTTGGACCTAGCTAGCACCAAGTTGACCCAGATTTCAAACCACGGCCCAGATACGGATATGGATAAGGCAAAGAAGTTAGGTTATGTTAATGGTAAGTCCCACTCCCCATCTATGATGCCCAGATACGGATATGGATACAGACACTGATATTGGGATCGGTGATACGACTCCTCACTTTCGAAAATCTAACATACGGATAGGATCATAGGAATATAGGTGTCCTAATTTTTTCTCGAGATCAATATTGAATCAATGAAATTATTATTGTTTTCGTCCCTTTCTAGAATTTTTTATGGTAACAAGTAAAAATATTAAAACAACTATATGAAATAAAGAACTTTATAAGTCGGATATGTTAAACTTGTTTCCTACAAGTATCAGTGCAGTATCAGGTACCAATACAAGTGTCGTATCGGACTGATACGGATACATTGGACTTGTACAAGTATCCGGGTATCATAGCTCTCCTTGTCTTCAATTTTATTTTAATTTTCAAAATTTAGATCAAAATAACAGCATGGTTTTCCATGGATCAACATAATTTCAAGGAAGGCCTTCTAAAAAGAGATTTTTGACGTAACATCAAAACCAAAGAGCAATGGTTTTATGTCTCCACTCTTTTTGTAATAATCTCAATATAAGTCAGACCAAAGTAATATACATGACCTACAGTTAGAAATGAATCAATCAATTATAGTTCACCCAAAAAAATGGGGCAGGGCGGGGCGTGGGTTGGCGCGGAATTTTAGACCCAAAAAGAAGGTCAAGTCCGTTGCCCCGGCTTGAGCTCCATAGCTCGCGGCCTTGGTTTAATATCCTCCAAGGGCAATCCCAGACGCGCTGGAGCTGTAGTACGTAGTGTAGGCCCTTCCCTTGAAGATCTTCTTCGACGGAGCAGGTGCATTGGCTGAAGTAGGTCTAGTGACTGTAGTCTTACCTGACCTTTCCGAAGATGAGTTGCAGAGAGGCAGGAGATTGGACAGTCTGTTGGAAGGATCAACAGTTGGACCGACCAAGGAGGGTCGACTGTTGCGGAGGACTGTGCCTGTTCATAACGGTCCTAAGATCAGATCCGAGGACGTTTCATTTGAAAATCCGTTTTTGGCACGTTTAGACACTTGTACTATTCGAGCCGTCTGACCCCCACAACTCGCATTTTGCTTTAGACAAGTTGGCCTCTACGGCCCTCTCCTTCGGACCCTCAGACAACTACAGATCTAGAAAGGAGGGAGGGTATACCAGCCAATTAGACCAAGCAGCCAATGTTACAAAAGCAAGGCAAGCCTATGTGCCAGGCCTATGACAGGCAATTGCGAAGATCTTACCGGGGGATCTCGACGAACAGTGGAACTTTAAAAGTATAGCGGAAATCTCGTGCCAAAGTGGCACCTTCAAAATGCGGGTTCATGTCCGGGCTGCTTACCGGCAGAGTGCATGGTGTAGGTATGGTTGGTTAGGTGCCCCCCCCCCCCCCCCTCCCCTGGTCAATGGCTGTGACTTGATTGACCAAGGCCTCCCCTTACGACGATGGAATTTCAGCCACCGAACCGACAAGAGTACCTCTGTTTGGATTATTCCACATTAGGATTAGCTATTTAGCAAACATGAGATCTATCAGATGTGTCCTTTCCATTGCTGCAATAAAGGAGTGGCCCCTGTATCCACTTTTTGTAAAAAATGCCTTTCTCTACGGTGACTTGCAAGAAGAAGTGTATATGTCTCTACCACCAGGCTTTGACAATTCTGAAAAACCTAATGTTTGCCGTCTCCATCAAGCAATTGTGGGGACCTCCCGGCCTCGATTCTTTTGCATAGTAAGGGGGCCGGCCGCAGCAGAGCAGCGGGGCATAGCGGCGCCCTCGCCTGGCGCCATTCCCGGACCTAGCAGCAGACGGGCGGGCCGGGCCTGAATTCAGACCGGACCAGACTCTTCTTTGCTTGAGCGGGCGGCGGGGTGGGTTTGAATTAACACTAAAATGCTTAATAATCTTAATATAACATATTAGTATCCTTAAAGATGAATTAAAAGTATATGAAATCTTGCAGGTATATTTAAGTATATTTAATCAATCTTAGCTACTTATAACACTTAAAATGAATGTGTAGTTACTTAAGAATTAATCATTACATGAACAATTGTATATTTTATACTTAGTGCAAGTGAATAATAGAGTAGGTAGTGTGAGCAAATAATGTAGCGAAACTCTTCCAATGAATTCAGTCACCAATAAACCCTCCATTTGCCTACAACCATTTTTTTTTCAAAAAAAAAAAAAAATGAAGAAGAAATAATATCCTCTAGTTTTACAAACTTGTATTTTAAGTAAAAGACACTGCCAAGGAAAATTTAAGCAAGATCTGGGTTACTGTTGCAGCCAAGTGGATATGTGGGTAGACTTGAATTTCATACCATGCTCTCCCAAGGAACATAGAAGTCAGATACTGCAGCGGCGAGATAGAACATCCCATATGATCCAAGACCTCTCATTGACGTTGCAACCATTTGTAAAATCTGTATACATTAATAAAATAACCAAAATTTTCAATCTGTGAGAAAGAACTTTTTTTCATATCAAAATTCCAAACTCTTCAAGAGGATTAATTAAAGCTGCAAGAAGACAGAGATCGAGTAGCAGAACCATCGAGAGAAATTAAAAGAAACAAGCTAAAGAAAAAGAGATGCTTAACCACTAAAAGATGGTCTACATATTATTATTGTCATCATTATATTTGGCTAATGGATATATATATGAGAGAGAGAGAGAGAGAGATATTGATAAAATTTAATAATCTATGGATAAATATCATATTGCTTAGAACATTCATAATCATCACCTGTAGATACTCAAAGATAGTTGTAAACGGAAGTTTAAGCAAAAGACCTTTTTCCACTGCCTGCAATAAAAGATATTTTCAGTGGTTTCTTTCACTTGCAAACAACTTGTCTGCTAACGAGATCAGGATATTCAATTGCAAAGAGACTTTTATACAATGAAGAACTAGAATACTAATAATAAGATATTATGATTCTACTGGTCCATACATCACAATGATCTGCAACTGCACGCTTCACAGCTCCAGCATGTGACTGACGAACTGTAACACCACATAGAGTCCAATGAAAATCAAAGACAGGTTATCAATAACCTTAGGTGGGAAAATTCAGAGCACAAGATACAAGAAAATTCATGAAAACAAGAAGCCTCTCCTCTCCAATAGGAAACTTTTTTCTTAAAAATGGTAACCTAGATTTTATTTTAAAAAAAAAATAACCAGCATAACAGTTACAAAAGAAGAACCTTTCAGAGAGAGAGAGAGAGAAATGAACACCCAAATGCCTTGCAGTCACAAGTTAAAACATCTGTGAAAGGAACATATCAACAACCAAAGACTACTGCCGAGTGCCTTCCGTAACTAGAAAATCGGTAGCTGTGTTGGCACTACTCAAAGAAGCATTAAGTTTCAAAGCTAGCTCTAACCCCGTTTTAAATGCCAAGGCTGCTTAGAAGAACCCGATGCCCAGTAATTTTCTTTTTTCTTTTTCCGTTTTTTTTTTTTAATGTTAACTAAAATCTTATTGAAAAGGCTTACCAGCATAAGAGACATATATTGGAAAGCAAAACATTCAAAAAAGAAAAACATCAATAATTAAAGGCAACTCCCACAAGAAGCCAAACAAACAAGAAAAAAACTATGAAGAAAACATATCCACAATTAGGGTTGCTGCCCTGTGCCCTCCTAGGCTAGGGAATCTGCTGCATCATTTACATTAAACAAGACATGAACAAAGGAAGCATTCAACTTCTTAGCAATGGTCTAAAACCTCAGCTCCTCAGCCACATTCGCCAAATGCCAAGAATAGGAAGAAGACCCTGGAGCCGAATGATTGATGTAAGAAGAGTCACCCTCAAGAATGAATACCAAAAATCTGCTTCCTTAAGTCCCATCCTAAGAGCGATCAACTCGGCTTCATTAATTGAACAAAAGATTGCCGTACCCGAAAAAGGAAGAAAGAAAATGGCCAAACTATCCCTAAGAAGACCTCCAATACTAGAATGCCCTGGGTTGCTAAGCACGCTCCCATGAAAGTTAAGCTTAGGAGCCCAGTGGAGGGAGAGGACCAAGGAGGAAGAGATATGCTCTTGTTGGGAGAGGAGAAAGCGACCTCAAACCAACTTCTCAACATGGAGTCAATGGAGATACCATTGAAGACTGGTAGAATAGAAAACCAAGAAGCAGGGCAAATATTCCTTCTAAATCAATCTCCCTAGAACTGACACCATCAAAACACCTCTTGTTATGCTCCTTCCATATTTACCCAAATCACGGCTAGGAAACAAGCCTTCCATATCACTACGCTGCTAACTGAACCCGTCCCCTTATTCCAAGCTAGAAAGAAACTATTGAGAGATTTCGACAACACCCAACTGTGGTCTAACCACCTAAGGACACCAATCCATAAAGCTCGAGCAGTTCCACAGGATATGAACAATGAATGGAACACCAAGAATCTACCACCACAATAATAGTGTTAAGACCTAACCTGACAGACTCTCGAATTCCGACCTACGTGCAAGCAATTCAGTCTCATTTGATGGAAAAAAGAATGCAAACCATACGATCTCCAAGGATCAAATGCAGAAAGCATTGGGTCATCAGCAATGGTTAAAATAAAGCAGACTAAAATATTAGTACCATACAAATCAATATGGAATTTAGTCCATTAGAATGTTTGTTACATGTAGATGCAGCTATTGAGACAACTGGATATGTATAGAATGTTTGTGCAGCTATTGAGACAACTGGATATGTATAGAATGTTTGTTACATGTAGATGCAGCTATTGAGATAACTGGATATGCTCTATAGAATGTTTGTTACATGTAGATGCAGCTATTGGGACAACTGGATGTGCCCTCCCTCCCTCCCTCTTATATATAGGGCTTGATCCTTTGAGAAAACTCACTCTTCCATATGAGAACCATTTTTATGGGGCACACTTGGATGCATGTCAAATATGGAGGAAGTTGGACAATCTGCTTCATTTACTTCTTTGAGAACATGTTAAACAAAGCCTTTAGCTCCTTGGATAGTCCTTTAAGTTCTTTGAGAATGTGGAAGAAACGCCACTGCACAACAATAGCTCTGCTTGCCCATGTTCTGTCTTATATTTTTAAATCTCCCTGCATTGCAACCAGACCATGCAAACTTGACCACCATATCCCTCCTTGAAGGCCATATTCTCCACTCTGTTTGAATACACAAAGATGGCCGGGTCCAAAAAATGATATAACAAATGAATCCTTCTCATCCTTAATTACTCCTCCCATTCCAGATTGCCCCAAGTTGCATTGTCAACTTCCATCTATATATTAAGTCTAAAGTCCCCCAAAGGCGCTTTTGGGCCTCTATGAATAGATGTTGCGACACAAGCAAGCCAACATGAATATACCTTCAAATTTCTTAGCTTGGGATCCCCACAACTTGAATATACCTTCAAAACCTCTTTCTTTACACATATCCCAGAGAATGCAAGAAGAAGCATTGCCTAAATAATTTGACCCCATGTTTCCCATCTTCTTATAACCGCCACTCGGCTACGGCCCAGAACGATGGTGGAGTAATTCAAACAATGTAAATGGTCCGAACGACACAAGTGACACCCATAATTGCGGCTGGTAAAACTTCTGAAAAAATACCAATGTTTCTTGCTACCCATATCCCAAATTTGTTTCCCACTTCTACATAAATATTATACGGAATTTGCAAAAGATCAATTCATGCATCCAGTTTTTGATATGCTTTCAACATACTTTTCTTACTCTGGCAACTATGAACACAATCAACCAATAAGAAATTCAAGTATCCATCATCAAGATTACCAATAAAGTCTGCGGTCCCAGAAGTTCAACACAACAATGCATTTTCAATCATAAGAAATAATGTTTAGGGACAACAAGTTCAACACAACAATGCATTTTGAATCATACTACTAGTTCAAGAAATAATGTTTAGTTCCTGAGTTCTGTAAACCTTGGACAGCGGACTCCTTTGTTAGCTCTAAACAGTCGAGAAATGAATCTTCAGGAAGAGATCTACAATATGGTTGACAGGTACCTCTGTATAAAGAATGTATTATGATTAGAAAACATCAACAAAAGGAATCCCCTTGGCCAAAATAAATCTATTGATATCTAATGCAAAGGGAAAACAATATAAATAGAACCTCACCTTCGATGGATAAATATAACTGCATATCCAGCCTTCACAAAATACCTGAAACATCACCCACAAGCCTTTTTCCATCAAATGCAGTTTGCACTACGCCTTACACACAACATTTTAGAAGGCATAAAGCATCTTTACTCTGTCGATGTAGCTCCTCGATTGCCTGAGCTGAAGTTATCAATATAACGTACGCAACGCTGTTCAAGAGGAACAGTCGTACCACCAGAAGTCACACAAACAACCCTTACAGGTGTCCCATTTCCTGCAAAGTCTCAAATTCAAATACAGCACCAAGTTATAAGACATAAAGCATCCCTGCTATCCATTGATCAAATAGAAATTAACCCACATAACACATAACATAGCATACTTGCCTGAAGACGGCGAGCGGTGATAAATAAAGTCCTCTATCTTGTCAGAGATGATAGAGCTATTTCTTAGAGATGGAGCTGAATCAAAGAATGACTGGATATCAATATCTGGTGTCTCCTGCGATTCTTCCAACCTTGTTGAATCCATAGAAGTCTGGAGTAACGCCAATATTAGAAATACATGATTTGACTTGGAATATCACCAGACACCAATACCACAAATTCCATAAATCCCTTCATCCAGTTATTTAGGATAAATACTCCAGAAAAAATAAAAGAAAAATTATATAGAAATCAATCTTGGCACAAAAAAGAGGCCAACACAAAGATTTTGTATGTATGGTCCTGCAACAAAAAGATGGAATGAGAATAGGATCCTAAAACATCCAGATGCCTGAAGAACCTCAAATTTAAAAAATCAGTAATGGGTCCAAACATCAACAAATACCCGATGCGACCACTATAGATCATATGCATACATGTATATTAAGAATATATCATATAGGGTTTTAGATCCCAATTATTTCCAACTTATTGGGCGGAATCTTTCATAAAGCCTTAATCAAAAACAAGAAATCAGCCATATGGAAGTCCATCTTGATCTAAAAGTCAATGGCCAAAACAGATTTGGAGAGATGAAACCAAAGGTGATTGGAGAAATGTTGTACAGTGTATCAAAAGATGTTTCTGTTGTGCAGATTGCAATAACTATGGGACCGTTGCAACTTCATGAATACAGAAAGCGAGGTCTCCAAGATGACGCTGAGCTTGGGCGTTTGGATCTTGGCATTGTTGATTATAGGCCTATGAAGATATGATTGGGAGAATTTCTGGTCTACTCCTTATCCACATCTAGCCCTACTCATCCCTCTCCCCATCGTTGTCATGTATCCATGTGGGCACCATGAAAAAGTTCACATTCCATATGTAAGAGAATGTCATAGGAGAATCGGTTCATAAAAACTACATATATATATATAATTGGCCTGTCTATTTTTCATTTAGGGCCAGTTTGGCACTTTACTTTTAAAATCAAGTGGAGTGAAGTGAAATAAAAAGTATGAATAAAAAATGTAGTGAGTTATAATGGTATTTTATTTTTAGTTGTTGGGGATAGAATATTGTTGACTTTTGGTATGGGAAATGGAGTTTTTTTGTCTTTTAGTGAGTAATTGATGTTGCTTTTTGACTTTTTGTTGGAAAAGTTGGAGACAGTGAATAAAATATAAGTGACTTTTTGACATTACTCTACTTGACTTTACAAGTAGAAATACCAAACTAGCCCAAGAATAAACAAAGCAGATGACCAACGGGAGGAACCCCAAGACTGAAGCAACAAACTTGCAAGACCTGCTCTAACAGAAGAATCATCTTCAAAATAACAGTGTGAATGCAAAACCCCTTTTTTTAACTAATGTGACAGCAACACCACTCACTCGCACTCAGCAGAGTATGGTGGAAGGAGACATGATGGGAATGAGTGATACCATGTACCTCCGTAAAGATGCTCTCAACCTTCCATTGGCAATACACATATCTAAGGTCCAGTCTAATGGGCTTATTTACAATGAATCTAAAGCCATAATATTCTGTTCACTGAAATCTGAATCAACCTTTCTGGCTCCGTTTTTTAAACTAGGTATTAAGATCAGCTAATATCAGCTACAGGAGATTTCAAATCCAATGCAATCTAGGATTTAGGGCTGTTGTCAGCTGACACTTTTGTTTTTCTAAACCAGAAAAGAGGAGGCTTTCATCTTCCAGTTCCTGAATAACACAGGTTCTTATCACTAGAAAACATCAACAAGTACTAAAACTCAAAACAACAGCCCAACCACTGCATTGGATGAATTTCCTTATCTCCCCCCTTTAAATCAAAATTTGAAAAGAAAAAAGTGAATAGATTTTGATGTTAGGGTGGATTTCTACAGTGGATTTAATGGCAAGAACTTGAGGAATTCTCATGTCCAGAACTACATATGTCCACAATTTCTTCTGATAAACTCCACCTTTGAAATTCTCCTCAAACCCCAATCTCAAAACAAAACAAAAAAAAATTGCCCTCAATTTCTTGTGACAAATTCCACCTCCCAAACTCCTCAAATCCTAATAGAAATTTGACAAGCATCAGTTAAAACTCCCACAAACCAAACACTCTTTCAGTGTAAATTTGATATTAGGTGTGACTAAATCCCAGAAAATAAAGATGAGAATAGAATTCCAGCATTGCAGAGAAAGAAAAATGAACCTGGCAAAAGAAGATGAACGCAACAAAAGAGAGAGGGACACGGAAGGAAGACAAGAGTTGTCTACAGATCATGGAATAAATACATATAGGGCTGTGACTTGTGAGTTTGGTCGAGCCTGACCTGAGCCAACTGACCCAACCTATTTTTATTTTTATTGGATAATGTGGGGAGTAATTTTGAACACACTCCAACGTGGGTAGCTAACCCAACCTGATTGAGACCTGAGAGTGGGTTTTCATGGGCCAATAGTGCCTTAGAAAAATAAAATATAAAAAAATAAAAAAATTTGAATAGCAAGATGGGGTAGCTAAGGGGTTGTTTGGCATTTACGCATAGGATGTGTAAATACAAATTACATATGTAAACGTTAAATGTGTAAATGGCAAGTATGTAAGCTTTACGCATGCTTTTCTATTTATGATGTTTGGCAATTAGCACCATTTTCACATGATTTACGCATGTGAATCATTTTACCACTTTTGTTTCAAAGACATACCTGGAGGTGTCGAGCAGCAGCCGTATGCTCGGAAGACGAACGAGAGAAGAGGGAGTAGGGTTTCAATCGATGGTTGTTCAAAATAGGGTGGGAGAGGATAAATATAAATGAAAAAAAGGAGATGGGTTTTGAACCCTATCGTGACTGAACATATCGGGCCACACCATCCGCCCGTTTTAATATGATTTCGTTTCATTTGCAAATCACATGTGATTTGTTATACCACCTCCTCATATGTGAAAATTTGAACACGAAAATGGCCCCTTTTTACACACCATTTACACATTAAAATTTTACATGTGATGTGTAGATGACCTCAACCAAATATGATGTTGCGCAAATGATTTGCATATGAGTCATTTACATACGCAAATGCCCTCAACTAACCTTTAGTGTTGTCCTCCATCTTTCTTTGTCTTATTATGAATTCAATAAAATTACCTTTTCACTCTATTAATTCCTTACCCTTTTCATTTTTTTCCAAACAACTTGACTTATTGGCTCACCTAATCAGCTTTATTGGTCGCTTAAAAAGCATAAGTTGGCCTATGGAAGCCAATGGTTAGCTAGGTGTCGGACCATCGTGTATCCCAACCTTTACAGGAAATGTCAATTGTTTTTTCCATTTAATAAATGTGAATTTTAATGTGTGCATCTCTTTCAAAATTTTTAATTATGAACAGTGTCCTCCATTTACATCCATTTAGCTCATCTTCATATGTAACTAGAAGATGTGTTTCTTTACCACCCTTTGTGTTGAGAATTTTCATTTTCGTCAGTATCCTTGTAAAATTAATCTGAAAAGTACAATATTATTAGATATACACATGAGATTTATAGCTAAAACTAGCAGACGTATAAGGCAACAGCAGATTCCAGGCTGGTTAAGCACCCACCTCTCACTTAAACAGGTTCAGCAGTTGTTGTCATTCAGGATTTCATGAATCACTAAATATCCAACAGTAAATTATTTGTCAAAGTTACAAAGGAATAATATAATAGACCAACCCCTCTTAATTCTTCAAAAACGAGTCCAAAAAAAAAAAAAAAAACATGAGAATACAGAACAGAACATTTGAATGACCCACTAAGCAGCAATCATTCATTTAGAGTCACAGTCTCACAGAACAGAACATTGTTTTTGTTATGCTCATATATCTTGTTTTTGTAATTGGATTTAACCTAAATGTGGTTTATACCAATTTCTATTCACAGAACAACACTCAAAACGATGTTTTTGTTATGTTCACAGAACAGAACATTGTTTTTGTAATTGCATCATCATCAAAACGATGGACAGCCACAAAACAGAAATATATAAATACAAAAAGGTGCTGGAGCCTGGAATCCAGATTCTGAAAAAAAGGGGGGAAACAAAAAGGAAATCAAGAATCTGCACTGCAGTAAACAACGTTCAATTCAAATAGTAACAGATTTAGAAAAACAAAGAGCAGTAGCAACAGATTTAGGAATATGGGGGAAAATGGAAGAAGAGGAAGAGGAAGAGGCTGTGTACCTGGCACCGGCAACAGCGTGGCTGGGCTCCGAATGGGCCTGGTACCGGCGACTGGTGCGTGGAGATCAGCGAGTGCAACGGCTAGTAACGGAGAGGAGGGAGAGGGAGACCGAGAGGCAGAGGCGTACCCAGGATTTTCGTTTAGGTGGGGCTAAACTTTTGCTAGAATTTTTTCACATCAACAATAACAAAAGAAAAAAAATGTATTCCATGTATTCCATCGTTTAGGATGATGGCATTTCATCATTCTTATCATTCTTTGGAGTCGGAGACGGTGGATTGGTAGTTGATTGTTTTTTGTAATATTTTTCCATATATGATTAAAAGATAAGGTCAATTACATCAAAATCCTCGCCAACCACCAATAATCACCATTTATAACATAGGTTAAAGACATGATTTTAAACAATTTATTCCGTTTATAAGGAATCCTACTACTAACACCTGATTTGTAAATAAACTTTTAAGCCACAACACCCAAATCGCGAATCCTCAAGAAATTAGCACACAATTTGACAAGTAAACTACAACAATAATAAAGAAACTCTAAAGAAGTAATACACATTATCATGTAAAAATTAGTACCTCGTTATTATTTCCTTAAGCTCCAAACAGTTCCTTAATCATATGAATCCAAATGAGAGCACCTGTATTTATAATTTATAGATGAACATTATCAGCATAATCATAAACATCATATTATGGGCCAAGAATAAAGTTTCCAAAATGAAAAAAGAGAAGAAGAAATAAGTAGTTAAAGCTTAAACATAGATCGAGACAATTAGAGAAGACTTGCTCATCTCCCCTTAAACCTCAATGGTGAATCAGATCACTAGTAGTATACAGTGAAAGAGAAATGATATTAGAGAAAAGCTCATCGGTCAAACGGTGATGAGACCATCTCATTAGATTGATTGTTCGAATGTTGGAGCCGATTAGAAGATGAATGGTTCAGTTCATCTCCTATCATATTATCAATCAGTTTAATTAGTTTTAATGTGTATGGGTGAGGCAGTTCTGAGAAAAACAAAATCAAGATAAAGGTGGATTATAAGGATGATCCAACAATCTTTGTTTGGGTAGTCGTCAAATGGAGATTTTGGTATTGCTATAAATATCAATCAATTCTTCCTAATATTCAACCCTGTGGCAACTCCTGCATATCCATAACCATGCTACAGGTTTTGTTCATTTCAGTTTCAGTCAACCAGCCAACATCTGTCTTCTGATTTCCTTCTCTCCTTGAAGCCAAAACCCCACTCTGCCACCACTTACATCTAAATTACAGCCCCAAAAAGATCAGAGATCCTCAAAGAAAGTAAATAGCACAAAACAAGAGAAACAAACCAAAGAGAAGTGGTCCTACGCACCCACAATCTAAAAGTAATCATCAATTCCTGGTCCAAGGACACTTTTTCCAAGTTGGCCTGTTGCAGATGTCCTACTATACATTGGCATGCTTCCCATTCTTTATCAGATGATCTTAATTCTTAGCCAATATCCAACAGTGTGAAGGAAAGGTGGGCTACATCAGCAAGGAATATTATAGATACCCAACACCTCATCATAGGTGCCTGTTGAACAAAGTTCTGGTGAAGGGTTAGGGATGATGGGTTATTAACTACATTCTTTTCAACATAAGTGCTCAATGGTTGTGCTTGAGTTTATTGGCCAACCAACAGACCACTGACCACCAACTATGTCATTTTAGTGAAATGGCCAACCAACCCAACTATGTCATTTCAGTTTTTGTCATTTTAGTGAAATGGCCAACCAACAGACCACTGACCACCAATAAGAAATCGTCTCTGGATGCACATACTGGCAAGTGAAAGTGGAGAGTCATTTGAAGGAGAGGGAGATTGCATCAGAAAGCAACCGAAGTTTATCTTCAAATTTCCTCATCAGTCCAAAGTGAAGAAATAAAAGATGTGCTATAGAAATAGTCAAATAGAACATCACATGCATCTGCAGCATCTCCTTATCTCATTTACCCAAACCAAATCAGATCAAATCACATAAAAAATCACAACTAAAAGAAGAAACAAAAGCATAAACGTGATCGAGTCAACAATCAAATCGCCAAGTCCAACCAAAGACGAAAGGGCGACTCCCTAATTCCCTCCATTTATCAGAGGAAGAAAGACAGAGAGAGAACATAGTCTTCTCAATCACCCTTTTCTCATTTTTAATAGAACAGAGGGCGCTGGAATCATCACTTCAAAAGAAAAAAGAAAACTAAAACATAAACCCTAATGTGCAAAGGAGGAAGAGAGGAAGGAAAAGAAGAGAGGAAACTGCACAAACCCTAGCCAGTGAGGGAGAGGGAGGTGACAGAGAGAGGGACGTGACAGAGAGTTACCTGAAGCTCAAAGAGATCCATGCTGCGTGGTGCGCTCACTCGAACGAAGAAGAGTAGGGCGGAAGCGGAAGGTAGAAAGTCGAAAGAGGAAGAGATTTTGGGTTTTTTTCGTTTTGCCTTTTTGACATGGGGCGAGGATTTTTTCTCTGATGTGGGGGAGTGGGCAAGGCCAGTACTATAGGTCATGAAAACGTGGGTCCGCCTCTGCCGGGAGGCGAGAGGAGAATTGGCAACGGACTAACGGAGAGGAAGTCGAGGGTTTTCGTGAGGCAGAAACGTACTTAAGTTGTTTTTTTTTTAAATATCCTCAATATCTATCTTGGGCAAAATTTGGATTTAGTAAATTTCGGCCGAAGGATTTTTTTTTTTTTTTGAAGATTTTTAAATAGACAGGGTAAGATACAAAATGCATTTTTCATATGCAAAAAGGGGAGTGTCCCTCCCTCTATGGTGAGGGAAAGATACATATGAACATTCCTCATTGATAATTATGCTTTACAGTTTCTAATCTACAAGACAAGAAAGGACATGGGTCATATAAAAAATTAACAATTTTAAAATTCTTTTAAAAAAAAAAAGCAATATCCTTTCTCCGCTAAATGACAAGAAATTTCTCTTTTTACATAAAAAATTAAAAAAATCTTATCAAATAATTAAAAATAAAAGATCATCATAACCCCCTTATATTTTATTCTCTCTTAATTTGATGCACCTCACTTTACATCAATTCACCATACATCCAAACACGCAAAAAAGATTAAAAAAAAAAAAAAAAAAGAGTTTTAAAGTAGTTAGTTTAGACTCCAAACTCCAGATTCGGTCGGTCCGTGGCAGACTCTAAAGCTCACGAGCCCTTTATTTATATTCAGGCCCACAATTGAGATATTGCTGGGGTAAGGTTTTCAGGAGGCCCAGGCCTAACTAAACACCTGTGTTGAAACCTATGGAGAAATTTTGATGAAAAATGAATGAAAACCCTGGCCCTGGCCATGGCCATGGCCATGTATGGGAATGGGATGTCCAAAATTTTACTCCAAAACAAGTAAGATTGACTCTGCAACAATGAATAAAATGCATAAGATGTGGTAATAATATTATTCATCATCTCATCAATCTTATGGTGGGCCAACTTTTATTGGCTTAAAATTTATTAAAGACATCCCACACATATGGCAAGGGCATTCATTTTCCCTAGGTCTGGTTTTTTTTAAATGGGTGAGCCCAATGGTGGGTTGCGGATCCCACTATTTCAATTCAACTAAAAAAAACTCGATCCCACCTACTGAAAATGCCGCTGAGCAGCTCAAAATGAATGCACTAACTGTGTAGAGATTTAGGGCACGTTTGGCAACCGTCTTAGGGTAGGATTCCTCACCCAAAATCCATTATATCACAGATTTCAAACGTTTGGTTCATCATGGATTTTTTCATCATGGACTGAAGACTTCTGAACTATTGATTATTGGTAGATTATTTGTAGCATCCGACCCTCCCCCATCGGATCCATGCAATCCTCGTTTCGTAAGATTTGCGGAGCTACAGTCTCCAGAGACGGTAATTTACGGCAAACCTGTTTTTGCACTTTTTTTATTTTTATGGGCCCCACAATCAAGATCTGAACCGATGATTGTGTTAATAAGGTCCATAACGGCTATGTCCCAAAATTTCAGCCGTTGATTCATCCTAGATCTTGAGATATTTGCAAAACCGTCTGGAATAAGACACTGTGACGGTAATGTACAGTTACTGTGTAATGTGGCCCTAATAAGTTTTTACTTTGGGAATGTACCTTTTAGATTTCCTAATCAAGATCCAAACCGTTAGTCACCTTTAAAAACTCCTAAACGGTCACCTCACCAAATATCAGCCGTTAATTCCTCTCATATCTCGAGATATGTGCCGAATGCGTTTACTGTTACATTAAGACGGTATTGACTGTTACAGTATTTGTTACAGTATTTAAGACGGTAATTAAAAACAGAACCTTTTCATTCATTTTTATGTTTATGTGGGGTCCACAATCAAGATCCAAACCGGTCATTAGTTCTGAAAGGTCGAACACGGCAAGATAACCAAATTTCATCCGTTGATTCCTCCTATATATCGAGATATGTGCCAAAACATCTTACTATTTACACTTAAAGTTTAAAAAATGAATAAAAAAAGCCCCTTTTTCCAAATCTTCTTGTTCACGTGGGGTCCAAAATCATGATCGAAACTAGTCATTAGTTTGGGACGGTCAAACACGGTAAGGTGACTAAATTTCAACCATTGATCCTTACTGTATCTTGAGATATTTGTAAAAACATCAACTGGATCATATATTCTATAAATTGTAGGAATCCTCCCTCCATCCAAACATGAAACTTTCATTGGGAATCCTACTTGAGGATTGTGGCTTTCTTTGGAGATGAAGAGAATCCTCTAAACTGAGGATTCCTCCCCCTAGCATGGACCGTTGCCAAACGTGCCCTTAGAGATCGAGCATCTCCGAATTTTATTCAGCAGGATCATCTATTATTATTATTATTATTCAAATTGGCTTTTATTTTGAACTCCTGAAATTTTCAACAGATGGGCCCCCTATGGGGCTCCACTACTTCCACAGTTCCACCCAAGGGAAAGCCTGAGTGAGAGACACCCAGTGGAATGGATACTTGATAGGCTAGCCGGCTGTGTAGGATTTATATGCCAGCCAGCCAGTGTGTATGATCTACATGTGGATGAATCCTATTTCAGCTCGGATCTGATTGGGCCACTGGCCATCGATTGTTGTAATTATCTAATAAAGCAATCGCGTGCTCCCTATTTCCATACACGATCTTGATCAAGCCACTGTCACATGTGGGCCACTTTGTTCAATCGGGAATAAATTTTAATTATAATATACTAAAGAGAAGGGTTTTGAATTCGATTTTGACTAAGAGTTTTAATTTTCACTGGAATTTACATTATTTTTTTTCAAAATCTTACATGTTCTCTTTCCACTCCTATTTGATGCAACTACCTACTTTATTGCTTTTATCAAAATCACTTATTTCCTCTTCATTTTTCTTCTTATTTTGTTTTATTCGTTTTTGCAAAAGGCTCTATTTTTATCCAAATTATACCATCTCCTTTCTACTCCAATTCTCATTTCCTTTATATTCTAATTCTCCTAATTTGTTTCTACGCTACTAGCATTTTTATTACATAAACAGGTACTCATAGCCTCTTTTTTTCTTTTATTTTCTTTCTAAGAATTATGAATTTTTAATAATGCATGAATATTTAGATTGCAATATTGCCGCGGTCATATCCGTGCTGAGCACGGGTAAAGATCCATAGAGGGTGGGCCATAATACAATTCTTTTGTATGGTGGAAAATGATTATTCAACCATTACCATAAAAAATAGGGAGTCCTTGAAATTGATGCTCTCATCTCTCATGCTTTTTTATGGGACTGGCTTGAGCCTATCAATTATCACTAGCAACAAAGCCCCTGGTAAGCTCGGCCCAAAAATGAAAACATATTAAATTTTATAATTTTTTGAAATATTAGTAAGGAGAAAAATATAAAAGCCACAACGGCCCAAAAATGAAAACATATTAAATTTTATAATTTTTTGAAATATTAGTAAGGAGAAAAATATAAAAGCCACAAATATATTATTTATCATTCTTAAATTTTATTCTATGTGTCAAAATATAAAGAAGAAAGAAAATGAAGTAAACTTAGTTAACGTGATGACCCCTTGAATTTATAGACATAGACTATGATGACTATTACATCCGCGAGATAAAACTTCCTTTCACAACCTAATACTATCAAAACCATAAAAAAAAAAACTAAAATTAAAAATACCTAAATAAAATACAATGATATTAAAAAAATAAAAATAAATCTTACATCTTCTCTTTCAAACAATCCTATATAATCAAGAATGATATAAAACAAATATCAATAAGATACTGAAAAATACAAATTAAAAATAGATATAAAAGAAAAGGAAGCAACGCGGGCTCATGCTAAACCCGGGACAAAAAATAAAAGGTACGCATAAAATTAAATTACATAACAAATACATTAAAAAATCATAAAAATGTAAAAATCTAAATCTGTAGTATAAATGTATAAACTTATAAACATGTCAATAATAAATTTAGTTCTTCAGTTGTACATTGCTCAACGATTCAAATTATTTACTACTTTTACTGGTTTTCAAAAATCTGATATGTAGTAAAATGATAGATTTATCTTTTCTAATAGTAATTAAAAAAAAAAACATATCAGTGCCTATAAATATCCTTTTTTTGAAAAGGAGTGCCTACATAAAAAAAAAATGCCAATATCAACTTCCAAAACTTTTGATGAATCTTAGGATGTTATATATTTGAAGCTTGAAACTCAAAGAGATTATACTTTTTAATGAAAATCAGTGAAAAAAGTGTTGTGTTCATGTGCCATTATCGAGCAAAACTCACATATGGATATGCTCGAAATGTGTGGTGGATTTCCCCAAAAGTATTTACGATATCGAACTATGGTTGATTATCCATCAGCATATGATCCGGGCCGTTCATCATGCGAGACATCCCTTGCATGTGTCCTAAGCTGAAAATTAGATGTTTCATCCTATCATATTGATTACGTTGGTTTTGAGCAATAAAGAAAAAGGGACAAAAAAAAAAAAAAAACTAATTTGATCAAGTTCCTCCCATGTAAACAGTAAAAGTTTGGCCCACTTAATGCCTAAACCACCCAGATGGTTGAGCAAAACCACACTTAACGTGAGTTTGTACTTAATGAATGTTCAAGTCATAATGGGGCAACTTTGGCAAGTATACATACGTTCATCTCCTCAACATGGTTAGTGATTGAAAGAGCAACAGTCTAATCAGGCACATTACAAACATCACACGAGGAAAGGCATTCCCAGAATCACACATGCTAAAAGAGATGGATAAATATAGTTTAAACGCAAATTGTTCTTACTGTACAAATTTTGGATTGAGAACGAACCAAAGATGTAAATAAAGCATTACTTGTAATTTTACCCCACCTCATTGGACGCGTATAGGTTACAGAGACATGTAAAGCCCCACTAATGTTGGAAAAAATTAGCCCGCACACGTGATTGTAACCATCCACAAGCTTCATGAATTCTCCACTTCCTCGTGAAAATATATAACAAATGAGCAATTTATCGGGGGTATCATTGGCAAATAAAAGAGATGATCTTGTAGACAAGAAACCTCACATTGTAGCAGAATGATCAAGTAAGGGATTTCCCCGCCCACTCTCGTTCTCGCCGCTTTAGCTTGGCCTGCATCCTGTTGAACTTCTCTTTACCCTTCTCCAGAAGAGGATCTTGAACCACATACTCATTTGGATCATCCTTCCGAGCCATTTCATCCTGAATGCATTAAATTTGTTACCGCAAGTTAAACTCCTATCAAATGAGAGAGAGAGAGAGAGAGAGAGAGAGAGAGAGAGAGAGATTTCAGAGGAGAGAAGACAACCTTGTTGGAGGGATTGGGTATGAACTTCAACTTATGTGACCACCATCCAGATTCATGCTCCTCACTGCCACTTCCGGGCTCACTAGCTGGTCCACTGATGTTTGAAGAAAATGCTTTCTTGAATTTCTCCAGCTTTCCAAGCGTCTATAATGACCAAATCACCAAGTTTTTACTAAGGTACAGTGGATGACAGTATAAGTGTTAACTAGAAATTTCATGGAAGATACCAATTGAAAATTGTTAATGATCCATAGATTTTACCAAAACATTTTTCTCCCTCTCACTTTAGTCTAGCATACCTGGCAATGAGTGGGCCATTGCAGTACACATCAGTGTACTTGGGTTTGTTAAACTGGAGGCTATGCTTTGGAATTGAGGAGGATGCGTAAATTCTATGATTAAAGATTCTGTGCATCATAATGTATGCAAATAGTAGAAACAAAAACAAAAGGACCGCAATCACATATGCTTCAGGTGACATACATCTTCTGCACGACCCTGTAGTCTACGCTTCTTCTGTTTCTGCATCTGTCTTTCTTGCTCAGCTTGACCCATCAGCTGTAAATCTGAATCTGCTCTTGCCATACGCTCAGCCCTGGCTTCAGAGCCAATTCCCTTTTTCTTCAGAGCCAGCTTCTCCTTCTTGGAAACTTTGCCTTCATTGTCGCTTCTGGCAAGCAAGGATGGTTGAAAATGAGCCTACAAATTCCAAAAAATCAACAGACAAAGGGTTTTCTGTTCAACCCAAAAGACTAACATCAGGGCCCATCATTCAGTGATTTAGCCCATCAATTTTGTTGGCAGTTTAATCACAAATCATGTGGCAAAAGAGACTACAATGGACTCTCCCACCAGTACGGGATATAGACAATCTGCTGGGATTTTCAGATGGAGAAGACTTTTGAGGAATCCCATTTTTGCTCAATCAAATCATTGAACAAATCATTGAAGGCAAAAGAATACAGTTCTGTAACCATGATTGCTACCACCTGAGTTATTAAATAATGCAATGAAAGAGGGTTTTGATGTTAATATAAAGGAGTTTTACTCTTCATCTGTCTCACTCTGAAGGTCCAGAAAGCTATGATACCCGGATACTTATACAAGCCCAACGTATCCATATCGGATCAATACCACACTTGTATTGGTACCTGATACTACACCATTACTTGTAGGGAACAAGTTTAACATATCATACTTATAAAGTCCCTTATTTCATATATTTCTTTTAATATTTTTACTTCTCACCATAAAAAATGCTAGAAAGGGACGAAAACAATGATAATTTCATTGATTCAAAAGTGATCTAAAAAAAAACTTAGGGCACCTGTATCCGTATCCGTGTCCTAGATTTTCAAAAGTGAGGAGTCATATCCCCGATCCCCATATCAGTGTCCGTATCCATATTCATAAATGGGCATCATAGCCAGAAAGTCATGATTGAGGCGGTAGGTGAATAACATACTGGTGCCACCATAGAATCTTTTATGAATCATCACTGCACAATTTCTATTTATCAGTCTAACAAAAGCCCATGACACAGTGGAAGGTGCACACTATTGCAACCTTGAGGTTGTGGGTTCAAGTCATATCACCAATCAGGAAAAAAATACAATAAAATGTGATCAGCTTAGTTTACAGCACAGCATGTTTCCCAAAAATGGTTGGTTGGTGCATTAATCACCCCTAGAGGCACACAATGGAATTAGTAAAGCCAAAACATTGATCTGGATGGAAGGCAAAGAAAATGGTTATGATCATCACATGTCCCTCCCATTGCCCATCCCTTCCTCACCGCCTATAATTGACAGCAGCTTTCCCTGTTCCATCAGGTTACTATTGGAGTTATTTAATTCCAGTAGTGAATGCACTTATTCAATGCTGGTTCCAGCTGGATAGAGCAAGGGCAATTGATCAGTTAATTCCCAGTTGGTTGATCTGGTATGGAATTGAAAATTAGTAGTTCCCGGTTAAAGCACCTATCTAGTTTAAGAGTTACACTATGTGCTTACCACTTTTTTTCTAAGTTCACTTTGCTTATTTAATTGTCCATTGTAATCGGAATCCTACGATTCAAATCCGACTTTCCATTTCATATCCCAAATCCAAAGGAAAACAATTTGTATCTATTCAACATATTGCATTGACTAATGAATTTTCGGATTCATGTGTGAATCTTATGATTCAATACTCGTTTAATTAAATCTTACGATTTAAGCGATCTGGCTAAGTGAGAATAGCTACAACCAATAAGTTAATATTAATAATAATTTACCTTATTCTTGTATGGTCCGGGTACAGTGATAAGTGAGCAAGGACAGCTGCATCGGCGCCCGGGTGCAGTGCTAAATAGGCAAGGGTCCTCATACTTTATTGGACGAGTGTAGGGGGTAAGGAAGCTAGTCCAAAATAAAAGGCTGAGATTGGGTACTTGGAACATTGGGAGCCTAACTGGGAAACTTATGGAAGTAGTGGATACAATGGAAAGGAGACGAATCGCGATTGCTTGCTTGCAAGAGACAAGATGGGTGGGACACAAAGCTAAAGAGATTGAGAGGACTGGGTATAAGTTATGGTATACGGGACTTAATAGATCGAGGAATGGGGTCGGCATAGTGGTAAACAAGGACTTAAAGGAAGGTGTAGTTAATGTAAAGCGCTATGGAGATAGGATTATTGCAATTAAGTTAGTGTTAGGAGAAGAGATAGTGAACGTAATTAGTGCTTATGCCCCCCAGGTGGGCTTAGGAGATGGACATAAGGAGAAGTTTTGGGAAGACTTGGAAGGAGTGCTACTAGAGATACCCCAAGGAGAGATGGTCTTCATAGGAGGAGATTTGAATGCTCATGTAGGACGCGACGCAGATGGATACATAGGAGTACACGGGGGACATGGGAACGGTAATATAAATGAAGAAGGGAATGATATCTTGGAGTTTTCAGTGGCTTATGATCTCATGGTAACTAACACCTTTTTTAGGAAGAGAGAGGAGCATTTGGTGACTTATTGGCTCATCGAGGACACAAATTGACTTCTTCTTAACTAGGAAAAGAGACCGTTTAGCTTGTAAAGATTGCAAGGTTATACCGGGGGAGAGCTTGACTTCCCAACATAGGTTGTTGATCATAGATGTACAGCTACAAAGGTGGACTAGAAAAAAGTTGTATAGATGCTCAAGGACTAAATGGTGGAACCTGAAAGGTGATAAGCAACTAGCTTTAAGGGAAAGAGTACTAGAGGAAGACGTTTGGGCGATAGATGAGAGTGCAAATAATGTGTGGGATAAGGTAGCAGAGTGTATTAGGAGGGTAGGGAAAGAAGTATTAGGAGAATCTAAAGGGGGTGCTTCGGTACAGAAAGAGGAATGGTGGTGGAGCGAAGCCGTCCAAGACAAGATAAGAGTTGAAAAAGAGTGCTTTAAAACTCGGCAAAAGGATCGAAATGAAGCGAACTTGGAGAGGTATAAAAAAGCAAAAAGAGAAACCAAAAAGGCAGTTAGTGAGGCCAAGGTAAAGGCATTTGAGGAGCTATATAGGCGACTTGACACTAAGGAAGGCGAAAGAGTGATATTCAAGTTTGCTAAAACCAAAGATCGGCGGACCAAGGACTTAAACCAAGTTAAATGCATTAAGGATGAGGATGAAAAGGTCTTAGTAAAGGAAGAGGAGATAAAGGAGCGTTGGAAGAGCTACTTCTACAAGTTATTTAACGAAAGCAGTAGTAGTGACATACAATTGGGGCAACTTACCATTTCTAGAGAAGAAGTGAATCATATGTTCTATAGGAGAATCAGTAGGGAAGAAGTTAAAGAAGTATTGAAAAGAATGAAGAATGGGGAAGCGGTTGGGCCAGATGGTATCCCTATTGAGGTCTGGAGGTGCTTGGGGGAGGAAAGCATTAGTTGGTTGACAAAGCTTTTTAATGTAGTGTTAAAGAGCAAGAAGATGCCTAATGCATGGAGGAAAAGTATTCTTATACCCATATACAAGAACAAAGGAGATATTCAAAATTGTGCGAACTACCGCAGGATTAAATTGATGAGCCATATGATGAAATTATGGGAGAGAGTTATTGAGAGAAGACTAAGAAAAACAACAAACGTTTCAGAGAATCAATTTGGTTTCATTCCTGGGAGAGGAGGTTAATGGAACAGTATAGAGAAGGTTAGAGAGATTTACATATGGTGTTCATTGACTTGGAGAAGGCCTATGACCGGGTTCCTAGGGAGATTCTTTGGAGAGTTCTAGAAAAGAAAAGAGTGTCGCTTATATTGAGGCGATAAAGGATATGTATGATAGAGTCGTGACATCTATAAGGACGACTGGTGGCAAAACTAAGGAGTTTCCTATCACGATTGGTCTACACCAAGGCTCAGCGTTAAGCCCGTGCTTGTTTGCCCTAGTTATGGATGAGATTACAAGACATATCCAAGATGAAGTGCCGTGGTGCATGTTATTTACAGATGACATTGTTTTAGTGGATGAGACGAGAGAATGAGTGAGTGCTAAACTAGAATTGTGGCGGAAAACATTAGAGACAAAAGGGTTTAGGCTAAGTCGATGCAAAACGGAATATATGAAATGCAAGTTTAGTCAAAGTATTGTAATATCCTGAGTACTTGGGCCCAGGATTGGTCTGGCCCAGGTAGTATCTTAGTCATAGTCTGACCCAAGTTTTAATAGAAATAGAAGTCCAGACTTTTAGTATGACTTAAAAAGTATCCCACGTGAGAGAGAGAGAGAGATTGGGAAAGAAGAGAGTTGTAAAACAACTCTAAATGGAAAGTTTGAAAGTGATTGGAATTTCCCATCTTTCCCTTTATATATGAGAACCAACGATCCTTTGTGATATATTCTATTCATTGGAGAAGAGTCTGAGAATCTTGTGGATTGCAAATTAGGAGAAGAAGGAGAAGGCTGTTGATGTCAAAGGAGACAATTGTGTATCAAAGGTGAGTGGATCTTCCTAATTATTTAGACACTTTAATCAAGGGATTGATGAAAGATTATGTTATAGTAATGCTTTCTGTATCCGTAATTGAATTGGAATTTCAGTAGTTACAGTGATGATCTGCGTACCCATGGATTACATAGGAACTCTTATGAATCTTATAAATCTTGACTGTGAAGTGTATAATGTCTATGGAGTTACTAATTCATGTTTCTTCATGAGTTACTAACAAATATCTGTACAAGATACAGTAACAGAGGCCTGTCGTCAATAAGAAGAATGAATTTAGGAGGCTGTGGGACCCCATGTCCCACTGGATGATAAATCTGATCCACACATCTTGTAGCAGACTCATGGTCGACCAAGATGTAGTTGGACATCTGATAATTGAATCAGATGGAACCACAGATCAATGTACTCAAAGAATTCCAAGCGTGAAAATCCTAGAAATAACTATACAGGTCGTTTGTAGTTGTGGGACCCACCTATTGATCAGATCAAGGATCGAAATCACACATCTGTTCAAGGTTACCTAGTCGACCATGGTGTAGTTGGCTGATCATGGATTTGGATAGTGGGACCCACTGTACAGTGAACTTCAAATAATTGCAGGCGTGAACTGTTGTGGTTTACGTCTTGAAGTTGTGGGCCCCAGTGGATGATTCTATGATGAATCAGGATCGTTGGAATGATGAATCAGTCATGGGCGACCATGGCCTAGATGACTGATTTTGGGTTAGTCAAGTGGGACCCACTGGATTTTTCACCTAGAAGTTCAGATGTGAACTGTGTGATTGTTTTTGTTCTGGGTAGAAAGATGAGTTCTGGAAGGGGGTCTGGTAGTTGAGATAAACCTGGATTTTGTGTAGAGTACTAAATTAACTTTCTTAACTTGATGAATTGAAGTTTTGTGATCATGATTTATTAACTGTGATTAAACTAGGAGTACTGTGATTAATCCAAACCAAACCAAACCAAGCCTTTTCCCACTAGGTGGGGTCGGCTATATGGATTTGACGACGCCAATCAAATCTGTTTAGGGCCATGTCCTCCGTTAGATCCATGTAGGCAAGATCATGTTTAATAGTTTCTTTCCAACTTCTCTTGGGTCTCCCTCTCCCTCTCCTACTCTTGGCAAACTCCATGCTTTCACACCTTTTAACAGGTGCCTCTGTTGGACGCCTTCTAACATGGCCGAACCATCTCAGTCGATTTTCTCTCATTTTATCTCCAATCGGTACTATTCCTACTATGCCCCTAATCTCCTCATTCCTAATCCTATCTCTCCTTGTGATCCCGCACATCCATCTTAGCATTCTCATCTCCGCAACTTCCATCTTCTTGACATGATTATGCTTTACTGCCCAACACTCTGATCCATATAACAACGCTGGCCGTACCGCCACCTTATAATACTTTCCTTTAACCTTGAGGGGGACTTTCCGATCACACAAGACCCCCGAAGCACTCCTCCATTTGGTCCACCCGGCTTGAATCCTGTGACTTACATCAGTATCAATCCCTCCATCCTGTTGCACCATAGATCCAAGGTACCTAAAGTTTTCTTTTTCTACTATCTTTTGTGTGCCCAAACTTACTTCTATGTTACCAGGTGTCCTACTTTGACGAAACTTGCATTCCATATATTCCGTTTTGCATCGACTTAGCCTAAACCCTTTTGTCTCTAATGTTTTCCGCCACAATTCAAGTTTAGCATTCACTCCTCTCGTCTCATCCACTAAAACAATGTCATCTGCAAATAACATACACCACGGCACCTCATCCTGGATATGTCTTGTAATCTCATCCATAACTAGGGCAAACAAGTACGGGCTTAACGCTGAGCCTTGGTGTAGACCAATCGTGATAGGAAACTCCTTAGTTTCGCCGCCAGTCGTCCTTATAGATGTCACGACTCTATCATACATATCCTTTATCGCCTCAATATAAGCGACACAAACTCTTTTCTTTTCCAGAACTTTCCAAAGAATCTCCCTAGGAACCCGGTCATAGGCCTTCTCCAAGTCAATGAACACCATATGTAAATCTCTCTTACCTTCTCTATACTGTTCCATTAACCTCCTCAGGAGAAAGATAGCCTCCATGGTTGATCTCCCAGGCATGAAACCAAATTGATTCTCTGAAATATTTGTTGTTCTTCTTAGTCTTCTCTCAATAACTCTCTCCCATAATTTCATCGTATGGCTCATCAATTTAATCCCGCGGTAGTTCGCACAGTTCTGAATATCTCCTTGTTCTTGTATATGGGTATAAGAATACTTTTCCTCCATGCATTAGGCATCTTCTTGCTCTTTAGCACTACATTAAAAAGCTTTGTCAACCAACTAATACCATCCTCCCCCAAGCACCTCCATACCTCAATAGGGATACCATCTGGCCCAACCGCTTTCCCATTCTTCATTCTTTTCAATACTTCTTTAACTTCTTCCCTACTGATTCTCCTATAGAACATATGATTCGCTTCTTCTCTAGAAATGGTAAGCTGCCCCAATTGTATGTCACTACTACTGCTTTCGTTAAATAACTTGTAGAAGTAGCTCTTCCAACGCTCCTTTATCTCCTCCTCCTTTACTAATACCTTTTCATCCTCATCCTTAATGCATTTAACTTGGTTTAAGTCCTTGGTCCGCCGATCTCTAGTTTTAGCAAGCTTGAATATCTCTCTTTCGCCTTCCTTAGTGTCAAGTCGCCTATATAGCTCCTCAAATGCCTTTGCCTTGGCCTCACTAACTGCCTTTTTGGTTTCTCTTTTTGCTTCTTTATACCTCTCCAAGTTCGCTTCAATTCGATCCTTTTGCCACGTTTTAAAGCACTCTCTTTTAACTCTTATCTTGTCTTGGACGGCTTCGCTCCACCACCATGCCTCTTTCTGTACCGGAGCACCCCCTTTAGATTCTCCTAAGACTTCTTTCCCTACCCTCCGAATACACTCTGCTACCTTATCCCACATATTATTTGCACTCTCATCTGTCGCACAAACGTCTTCATCTAGTACTGTGATTAATATTATGTGATTAATATTATGTAGTGATCAATTTATAATATAGTGTGGGCCACCCTATATCAATCAATACCAATTACAAATAGAAGTGGGGGCAGCAACCAAGGAATTGTGTAGAGGTCGGTTCCACACTATTGATTGTGTAAATTCTTAATGATAATGAATTATGGTTACCATGTGATCATGAGATATTGTGCACTGGGTCCCAAATTTGGGATGTTGGACTTGTGTCCGGATGATGGATGGCTTCGGGCCATGATGGCCGTTATAGCGGCGGGTCCTTAATGGACGTGACGAGCCACTTTGATGGCTGGTCCTTAGTGGACGTGTCTGATGAGACAGGGTCATGGTGACCGGTATACATGTATACGATAAGGCCTTTGAGGCGTGGGTGATGTGCATTGGCACGGATTGTGCGTGAAAGAATCTAAATAATATTTAATTATTGATTTAGACTTGTTAAATCATGTGATGTTATATTTTATGTGATTTGTGTAATTAGGAATATTCATTCACCAGTAGTACTGATGTTGTGTTACCCCCTTCAGGTAATCAAGCTGCGGGCGGGACAGAGCGGAACGAGGATCAGCACGTGAATTTCAATATGCGTGGCTGACAAGAGTGCACGAGAAAGATAATTTAGTAGAGAAAGGGATTAGCCTGGTTTAGGGATATTATTTAATGTTTTAGTACATTATTGATGCAGACCGAACATAGTAAAGTTTGAGTAGTTACAACTATTTGATTAAATGAAATTATTATTTGATTTTAAATGCCAAATGCTTATGTGAATTATTTGACTAATGTTTGGTAAATATTACCAAAGTTATCACGATCCAGAGATCTGACAGGGCCCCAGGATTTGGGTCGTGACAAGTATGACACCTGGTAACATCGAAGTAAGTTTGGGCACACAAAGATTGTAGAGAAAGAAAACTTTAGGTACCTTGGATCTATGGTTGCAACAGGATGGAGGGATTGAAACTGATGTAAGTCACAGGATTCAGGCCGGGTGGACCAAATGGAGGAGTGCTTCGGGGGTCTTGTGTGATCGGAAAGTCCCCCTCAAGGTTAAAGGAGAGTATTATAAGGTGGCAATACGACCAACGTTGTTATATGGATCAGAGTATTGGGCAGTAAAGCATAATCATGTCAAGAAGATGGAAGTTGCGGAGATGAGAATGCTAAGATGGATGTGCGGGATCACAAGGAGAGATAGGATTAGGAATGAGGAGATTAGGGGCAAAGTAGGAATAGCACCGATTGAAGATAAAATGAGAGAAAATCGACTGAGATGGTTCTGCCATGTTAGAGGCGTCTAACAGAGGCACCTGTTAAATTGTGTGAAAGCATGGAGATTGCTAGGAGTAGGAGAGGGAGAGGGAGACCCAAGAGAAGTTGGAAAGAAACTATTAAACATGACCTTGCCTACATGGATCTAACGGAGGACATGGCCCTAAATAGATTTGATTGACGTCGTCAAATCCATATAGCCGACCCCACATAGTGGGAAAAGGCTTGGTTTGGTTTGGTTTGGTTTTCTTTCTTTATACTTTTTTTCTTTTAGCGTTCTTACTTATAAAATATTTTTTAGTAGTTAACGAAACCTCTCAAGAATTTTTGCGGTTTTGGGGAGGTTTTAGAGATGAATGAATAACATGAATTTAATTAAAGATTTTGACTATACATTTTCAGCTATATGTGTGGGGCTTGTCTATATCCTTTTTTTTCAAATCTTTTTTTATTCTTTTCTTCATGAACACATTTTTAACTTCAAGAGATAACCCGTTGTGTCAGATTGATGGTTTATATATATATATATATATTTTTATAACCGGTTTAGATTTTATTTTACTTTAATATTTTGATTTAAAAATGAAAATATATATATATTGATACCTTAAATTTATTTAACTATATACACATATTATTTCTTATATATTAATAAGTCATGATGTTCTTGATATGATTGATACCTTAATATGTCATGATGTCATTGTATTTATACTGCTTTGAATGGGAAAATGGATGGATTATGAATAACTACTTTTTTCTTTTTTTATTTTTTATTTCTATTAAAAAAAACCCTACAATTCGCGATACGACGATTCGATTCATCGGTATGAACAATTTGCAATATAATTCGATTTTTAGAAGTATGATAATGTCTAACATTCATCATCGTCATCATTATAACTGAAGCCTTATCCCATGTATTCGGGGTCAGTAATAACATGCCTCACATCATCATGAACATTTAAGCAAAATTCAAAATGTATTGTTCAGTGCAACTGCTTATGCCTGTAGGCCTTTAAATGTCACATTGACTTGGGAAACAAGACTCGTACATTTGTAGATAACAAAGCTAGAAAGGGTGTGGCAACAATAAGACAATAACCGCCCTGAAACAAGTGTTAAATAAAACCCTTTACCTGGGAGGGGAGACTCTCTGCACCTTTGGACTACGCATCTCTGAAAAGGAAAGAAAAGGAAGGAACTTGTTTTAGTACTTCATACAAAATATATACCTAGCAAAAAGTTACAGGAAAATAACTAAGCTATCATAAGTAGAACAACATAATAGAGGATGATTAACTCCTCTCTTTCTATGGATGTGCTTATAAATGCATGTTCAACATTCCAGGATATTTGGAAAAAAATGGTTATGGTTTTTCTTCCCTAAATTAGTGGAATGGTGGTTAGAATTCCATTCCATGGGAGTTTTTCCTGTATAAACTCATACTAACTCTAGACTTTAACACCTTCTGGAAGTACAGGAGAGTGCAAGCAGCAAGACTCAGCCTCTAATGCCTACTAAGAACTCAGAGGATATTTTCCCCATTTCATTGCAGAAATTAGCTTTCAAGGATGAGATAAAAGCCTAAATCAAAACAAAGCTGATTTACCTACACTGGTTCCTTGGTATATTGTAGAAGTTCCTAGAAGAAAAAAATTATCCAGTACTTGAAATAACATATCCGATTATCACGATCATCAGCAAATCCTAGTCCCAACTCCCATCTATCTGGTCAGTTTTCTGAGTTCCAATTTTCCTGCCATCCTTAATTGGAAACTAGATATCTGATAAGGCCAAATTAAAGTGAAAGGACTTGGATTGCACCAAAGACCTGGTAAACTCTTATTTGTTTGCTTTGCTTAAGGCCAAATAGGGCACGAAACCCATGCCCTTGATTTATTTCATTTAAGTGGGCACTTAATGGGCCCTTATGAAAGTTATAAACAGAATTTAAATGTACCCCCTCTTTTAGAGGGCACTCATGGCACCAAAACCAATTTCATTTCAATCCTTATATTATTTCATTAGGGTGCACTTATGGGCCTTTGAAAGTTGTAAATAAAAATTAAATGTGCCCCCTCTTTTAAGAGGAAACTTATGGGCCCTGTGAAAATTATAAATAAAAATTAAATGTACCCTTCCTTTAGAGGGCACTTATGGGCCCTATGGAAGTTATGAATAAAAATTAAATGTAACCCTCTTTTATTTCATTAGAGGGCACTTATGGGTCCTTTAAAAGGCATAAATAAAAATTAAATGGGTCCATCTTTATTTCGTTAGGGCACTTATGGACCCTTTGAAAGGTATCAATAAAAATTAAATGACCCTTTAAGAACAAATAAAAACTAAAGCACTTGATTAGTTTAATCATTAGTGGGCACCACAATGAGGCTAAAAATAAAAATAAAAAAGTTATGTCTTAGCCAAATATTACTTAATTAAAATCAATGCCTTAGCCAAATTTCATTCTACCAGAAAATAGAGCTCAATCAAATTTCACTCTAAACCAAACCAAACCAAGCCTTTTCCCACTAGGTGGGGTCGGCTATATGGATTTGACGACGCCAATCAAATCTATTTAGGGCCATGTCCTCCGTTAGATCCATGTAGGCAGGGTCATGTTTAATAGTTTCTTTCCAACTTCTCTTGGGTCTCCCTCTCCCTCTCCTATTCCTGGCAATCTCCATGCTTTCACACATTTTAACAGGTGTCTCCGTTGGACGCCTTCTAACATGGCTGAACCATCTCAGTCGATTTTCTCTCATTTTATCTCCAATCGGTGCTATTCCTACTTTGCCCCTAATCTCCTCATTCCTAATCCTATCTCTCCTTGTGATCCCGCACATCCATCTTAGCATTCTCATCTCCACAACTTCCATTTCTTGACATGATTATGCTTTACTGCCAACACTCTGATCCATATAACAACGCTGGTCGTACCGCCACCTTATAATACTTTCCTTTAACCTTGAGGGGGACTTTCCGATCATCCGTGGCCCACAAATTTAATGACTTTATATTAAAGGAAAAATTATGACCCTCGATCCAACGGTCCAAACCATTTGGATAGGTGAAAATTCAATGGGTATTGTGTAATTAAGGGGGTTCCGTGTGTGTGGATGGTTCGGATGTGTTATAAAGTCAACCCTACTATGTTGTCCCTCACCATAACATGGTGAGGGATGGATGCACATGAATATTTCCATATATATATATATATAAAGAGAGAGAGAGAGAAGAAGGGAAAGGGGGGAGCACACTTAAATGCACCTTAGTAGAAAGTAGAATAGAAGATGACATTTTTTTCTTTATTATATGGTAGAACTCTTCAAACCGACCGATTGGATAAGTGCAAAATGATGATGATGATGACAAAAAACGAGTGGCCAAATAAAGATCATTCATAGATACAAAAAAAAACAATTTTCTAGTCGCCTATTTATGCATGCAACAAAACATAATTGTAAAATGATAAGCTAGATATCATTACCATTAGAGCGATTGGGGATTTCTCCAAGCTCCCTTCTCTTTTTGAGAATTTGTAGACGCATTCGTGCATCAAATTTGGCATCATCACCGTCATCATCGTCATCATCACTAAGGCCATGACTTTCAGAAAGGTTCTTTTCTAGTTCTCTCTCGAAGCTATCACGCTTAGATGTTAAAGCTTCTCTTACAGACATCTGCAAATCTTTATTCGGCTTTTCCAATGAAATCTGCATAAAACAATGAAAACTGCTTTTAACAGATGGGCATTAAGTTGCTTATGAACTGTAGGGTAATAAGCCCCCCAAAAAATGTATAATTTACTGAGTCATAGTCCCATACATGTGGATAGATTGGAATGGAGAAAAAAAATTCATGTAGTTGGGACAAGGCTTTGATGATGATGATGACGACAACGACGATGACAATGATGAGTACCATACACATATGGAAGGACTGGAGGACCGTGTGCAAAAAAAAAAAGATGATAAAGAAATCACTTTTACTATTCGGGCCAATGTACTTTAATGTTATTCCTTAATTAAAAAAAAATCATGTTTACCAACTCTTGCCATTGTTTAGCTTAATAGCATTAGGCACCAAATCAAAATGTTATAACCTTCCAGTCTAGGATATCGAAGAAATCCTGAACCCACATTGTGTCAATTTCAAATATACAGGATATGGATCACTAAGGCCATGTTTGGTATCTCTACTCTTTTTCTGATAGACCCAGTAAAAGTAGAGCCATAAAAAAAAAAAGTCATACAAAGAAGAGGGCAAAGCTCTATTTTTCAGCTGCCCACTTTTTGAGCATTAGGATTTTAGAGAATTTGCCTCTAAATGTCTAAAACGGACAGAGGCCAGAATGTTGTGCCAAACACTCTTATTTTCATAACCTCTGTCCGCTTTAGACATTTAGACAAGTAGAGGCTGGAAATAGAGGTGCCAAACATGAGCTAAGAATGTGATTTATATGACTTGAAAAAAGGAAGAGTCCTAAGGTCGCATAACCTACAATTCCTTCAACATTAACATCATGCAAAAGTGTACCACAAGCAAGTTAGGATGGCATGCTGTGCATCAGGTAAATCCATGTATAGCTTCATATTATCGTATATATCTTACTGTGGTGGGGTTTTTATGGTAAAAGATTCAAAACTATTAAGTCAGATCCTTAAATGAAAGTTAGTTAGTAGTTTTTTAATCAAAAAAGTTAGACTTTAGTTAAAAATAAATATCCAGGGAATTCAATAGATATGCAATGGAATCATTAAAAGATTCAGCTCTTTTTTGGTGAAAATGAAGAAAAAAGAATTAGAGGAATCCCCAACAAGCATAGCTTGCCCACTTGTGCAAGCTGGGGAGTAGAGTCAAATCGACAACTTGGAGTTTAAGTTGGAGAGTCACGTTATTTAGTTATTTAAACTAAAAAAAAGTATAAATCAGTGGTGAATAAAGTAAAATAGTCTTTAATCAACTTTATGTATTATAAACATAGGCCATTGCAGAGTTGAAAGGCGCTCGTAGTTGCAACCACTAGCTTGTTGGTTTGTCATGTCAACATTTAAAGGAAAAGAAAAAGGTGGAAGTTATTAATTACATTTGTTAGCTTTGATGAAGATATAAATGATCTTTAATCATCATGCACCTGAGGCTTATAGTAAATGTAAGTCCTTTGTTGAACGTAGGGATCATGGCTATTATCTAGGCCGATGACTTGATAAGATAGACAATGGTTCTAAAATTATTTGAACACTTTAACGCTTGACCTTGTATATATAAAGAGTTGATCTATATGAATTTTTAATCCTAATACACTAATGATCTTTAATCAATAAATAGAACTTTTTATCAGTGGTTGGTTTTCTTAAGAATTAGATATGTATGTTTACTTAGAACACTGCTTAAAAGGTCAAATCCTTTAGCCTTGCCCATCTTTCGCTACAATGGGGACTCGAAGTCACTCACTCTCACACACACCCATGCCCATAACCAGCTGAGAAACAGCTGGAGATTAAGCGTGCCCATTTCTTACAGAATAGATTGTGGTAGAGTGGTGGTTGAAGGTGACAATCATATAGCTTAGGTCATGGGTATGAATTATAGCCACTACATTTCTACTTTCTTAATTGCCAATAAAAAAAAATGAAAGAATCTACTCTCTTTAATTCTAGCTTAAAACTCAGTTAAGTTGCATCACTCGGTCTATGACTTGGCTGAATCACACAAGTAAAATGAGTTACTTGGGCCTATTCTAGTCACAGAAGAGTTGCAGTGATTAGTCAACTCAGCACCTAGTCGATCCTAGTCAACTCAGCATAATCTCCGTGCTGCAAGTTATGCTACCAAGTGGAGCAAGAATGTGAAGAAGGGGATGAGGATAAAAGTGCCTTTATGTTTGAGATACACGAGAGAAAGTGGAGCTAGAGTTGGTTCTATCCATTGAAGGAAATTAAGGATGCTTAGGGATTTGGGTTCAAGTCCATGATGGATCCAAACCAGGCCAAATAAAGTTTCTCAAATCCAAACAGGCCTGATTAAGTCTGTCGGATCTAACCCAGGCTCGATACCTTTTCCCTCACATATCTGTGGATTTAAACTAGAACCTGGCTGTCCATTGAGGGCTCCACGGCTGATTTCAAAAGGATCAAGCCTTTGTTTAAATGGACCCACTCTTTTATCTTGGGTTCAAGATTTTAATCTAAAATACTCGAACAAGCCTTATTGCATATAAAGTTTCCAAGTACATATAGGTAATTGGTATGGACACAACTAGGCCTGAACCTGGACCAGACACCCAACAAGCCCAAAACTTGGAACCCGAACCTGGACTGGAAATCCCAAATTTTTGGGTTGGGAACTTCCAGTAATTTGCCCATTGACAACCTTGGAAATTTCTCTCTATTAGATAGATTCTCTCCATAATTTTTATTTTTTTTTTCGAAAAGACAAGTAGCTCTCAAGAAATTTTGGATAGTTGCTCCAGTTTCAATTATCTATTAAGTACAATGAGAAAGCAAAAACATAGAAATCGAGCACCAAACATCTAATATAAGAGAACCAAGGAAACATCCCTGGATGACTGTGACAATGGGAAGACACCACCAGATGTAAAACTTTACTCTATGCCATGCACGCATTTATTGGGAGTCACCTTCTAATATTGCTTCCATAATCAATATCCTTACTTCACCAACTCATGACACCGCCATGAGAAAAAAGAATACTTCTGCTCTCTACCAAATATCTAAGTGAATTCATTAATGCAGAACCAATCTCCCATGAGCAGTGATTTAAAAGTCAGACTTGGGCCCCGACATGGCTGGGGTTGCATCGAGTTGAATTGGGGTCGAGACTCAGTCCCATTTTTCTTAATATTTTCCCCTATTTTTCCTCTAAATCTGTATTGGGGAGAACCTAAGTGTTTGCAACCGTTTGCAATGAAAATTGATGGAGATACGGAAATTTCAAACAAGTTGTTCACTCAGAGAGCATCGGAGGCATTGATTGAGATATTCTTCTGAGAAGTAGCAGAAGAAGAAACAAGAAGATGGGTTTTTTTTTCTAGGAAAAGGAGAAGATTCAAGGATATTAAAGTGAGAGATGTATTCAAGACCTGAACGAGACAAGGTCTTCAAAACATCAACATTTACAGCTCACATTCTGCTCCATAGAACCACATTAAAAAAACCATCGAAGGGCACCATTAGATTACGGCAGATGATGCAGTAGTGAAAACTGAAAACTATTCAAGACCAAAAGAGATGCAAGATCTTCAAAACATCACCATTTACAGTTCATCCACCAAAAGTTTTAAGCTTACATTCTGCTCCATAGAACTACATTCCAAAAAACCAAAGGTCAAGTAATGCACCGTTAGATTAGGGCAGAAGACACAGTAACTCATGGAGTGCTATTGATGACTTGTACTACTTGTTCTCAAAGGTTATGTAGCACATTCATTATCCGTGCTAGCCTTATTCACTTGGAAGTCTTTGTATCTTCATTTGGGGGGGTGGGGTGCTGGGCTTTTCCAAATCAAGGGATTTTAGAATATCCAAAGGTTTTGTAATCCTTTGAAGCGGAAATCGATGGAAATAGAGAAATTCCGCAGGGGCTTTTCACTCGTAAACAAGATCTGAGACATCGACTGAGAAATGTTGAGGAATCCCTTCCCTCCCTCCCTAGAGGGAGATTCCAGCTCATGAGCTGGAACAATTCCTCTCAACATTCTTGGAAAGGAAGGGTCAGGTGGTCAGCTTTGGTTCTAGATATGCTTTCCTCTCAGATGTCATATCTCCTAGGCTTTTGGATGATGCTTGTTTTTCATCGACATCATCATCATTCTCAGATGTCATGATTCTTAGGCTTTTGGTTGGGGTCAGCTACATGAATTCTGATTCTCCATTCTTGTCTATTTTGGGTCAAGAATAGGCTTGTTTTTCCTCATTCTTTTGCTTTTTATGAATGGTCTTCTTTTGCTTTTTTAGCCTCTCATAAATGTCTCCTATGCTGGCCAATTTTCTCAATAAAATTATGGCTACCATTCGGGGGAAAAAAGGCCTCCCAGCATCGCCATAAATATGGATCAAAGACCCCTTCAATAGTGGGGCTTACTTTTCTCCTTTCCCAATCAAATGCCAAAGACATGTAAACAACGTAATCCCCTTCCACATGTCCTTCATCTCAATAGAAAGCCTCAAAATACCTTAAAATACGTGAGCCCTAATCAAGCAATGAGATGATATGATAAGTAACAAGCTTTTAAGAATGCGCAAAGAGGTTATACAACAGATGTTCCAAGCATTTGCATGAATACCATATCCTTCTAGGTATATTGCATGAAGATATAAATGGAAGAACGTCATAAACTATAAGAAAAGATAATGAAACAATACCGAATCATTTGTTGGCGGTTCTTTAAGGAGGCGAGGATCATTTAACACATCATGACTACTCTTAATCTTCTCTTTTACAGCTGCCAGTTCTTTCTCCTCTTCTTCTGCTTCTTCTCCAAAAGACAGCAAGTTCAGCTTCCTGCATGATGCAAATACACTGATGCATGTCTAAACAGAACATGTGATTGTGCAAATAAACATGGCACAATGTCTGAATAAAAAATGCCATGACAGGTCAATATCTTTGGTAATGACAGAGGGAGAGGGGGGATGTGCTTTAGAACTATAAACTGATTAAATAAATGGCACCGTAGCAATTATTGACAAGCCCGTGGGGGGCACCCCAGTATGATCAATCCAAACCTCACTCTCAGCGTAGAGCGCACATCCAAATTTTGAACATCCATAGATTGATCATGCGAAAATGCATACAAAGTGACTATAATGGCTAGACTCTCAAAACAGTGCTTCGCTCCTCGCAAAATTAGATAGTTCCACCTCTCCTCCCTTCTTCCCCAAACCCAAAAAGACCCAAAGACACAGCCCTGAATTAATCTCCAAAACAGGCTGGCCATTCCTGAAAAAGACCATATTTATATACATGTCTGCATGTTTGTTTTCCTTTTTCTTTCCTTTTTTTTTTAAATCAGGATGGTAGCTTTAATTAAAGACAGCAAATCAGCATAAGAGGCATATCTTGAAGAGCTACAGGCAAAACCAAATCACACAGCAAAATAAAAAAAGAGAACAAAGCAAAACTACAAGATTACGTATCTGAAGAATCATCATAAGCTATAAACAGATCGCTGCTCCTAACCCCCTCTGCAGGTAACTAGTCCCATGATGAATCTGCACTCCATTTGATATAAAGAAAGGAAGCGCAAAAAGAGGCCTGGCTAAGTCCAACACCTCCCACAACCAGAAGACCCCACAGAGCCGTACTTTTTGAAGAGGCCCACTGAACAGCATATGAGTAATCAATCACCTTCCACAATAATCTGCCTAAGGTTTAGAATTTAGATAGACAGTGTCATGAAGGACAGTCCTCAAAGCTGACATCTCCGTGTTCTTAACAGAGCAAAAATCAGCCGGGCAGTAGAAGGATAAAATGGTCATTACATCAGTACAAGGGGTGACACGCCCAAACCTGCTACACAGATCACAACTATTCTTCCATCGAGAATGAGCTCCAGGAATCCTAGAGGGGGGACCACCTAGGAATACATCTCCGTTCATGTAGAGAAGAAAAAGCTATTTCTCATGCCAGCTTCTGAGAAGGCAATCTCCTGTTTTTTGAAGGATTTTTTTTTTTTTTTTTTTGTGTGCGCGCGCGCGTGTGTGTGTGTGTGTGTGTGTGTGTGTGTGTGTGTGTGAGAGAGAGAGAGAGAGAGAGAGAGAGAGAGAGAGAGAGAGAGAGAGAGAGAGAGAGAGAGAGAGAGAGAGAGAGAGAGAGAGAGGTGTTCAAGTCCTAACAACCAGTTAGAAAGACAGTTGGGGTTTGCTTGGGTCGGGAGTTTTTTTTGTCCATGGTGGACATGAACACAGAAGTGCTTTGTTTTAAATACCAGGGCCCAACTCAACTACTACAAAACAACTATGACGGTGCATACTCTGGCAAGACTTGAACAAGGGATCTCAAGCTTGGAGGCATGGATTAAAATAACGCCCGCCGCCAAAACGCTACAAAGCGGGCGTTACGTAACGGCGTAGCGGGGCATTTTGAAAAAAAAGGTCAAAAGATTCTGAAAATTTTCCAGAAAATTAAGAATATTGGACACTAATAGAAAATATATTTTGTTTGCAAAAGTAACTAAGATAAGGGGGCGTAGCGGTCCCCTCACCGCATGAGGTCCTGTGATTATAAGCATTTTATTAGTTTCTAAGTTGCATAACTAAGCAACATGAATACATGTGAAAAAAAATGATCATTTCTATTATTTTCTATTCATACTGGCATACTGCGATACGGGGCCTCCTATAATGAGGGGACCACTACGCTCCCTTATCTAAGTTACTTTTGCAAAAAAAAAAAAAAAAACCTACATTTTCAATCATTTCCAATATTCTAGATTTTCTGGAATTTTTTCATATTTTTTTGACGATTTTTTCAAAACACAACACTACGCCACTACGTATCACCGCTACGCTACATAGCGCCCGATTCGTAGCGTTTTGGCGGCTGGCCGCTACTTCCGCCACTATTGCTATTTTCATCCTTGGTTGTTCCTTACAGATGGCGAGACCTTTCCAAATAAGAGAATTGTAAGAAAGTGTAGTGTAGCAGTAGTCCACCATAAACAACCCATGATTTTTTTAACCATTGAGTTTTTTTTTTCAATGGCTCTTCACGATAGGCCCATACAAGTTTGATGAGGATGAAGCTTAAAACACCCCTGTCCAAGTAGGCCCCTTTTACATCTCTCACACAACCTTCCCCCATCTCTCTCCTCTTCATTCTCCCTCTTCTCTTCTCTTTCTTTCTCAATCCCTTTTGGGACTCATTGCCCCAAGTGAGGCCCACCACCTACAACCCTCCACTACACCTGATAACCATTCATTTATAATCATCATCGTCATCAAGCCTTGTCCCAACTAGATTGCGGTCAGCTACGTGAATTTTGTTTCTTTATTCCGATCTATCATGAGCTAAATCTTTAGATAGGTTGCACTTCTTCAGATCTATTTTAAGTTTGTTACTATATCCATCCACATCCTCTTCAACCTAACAAAACATCATCTCTTGTTATTATGCTCCTATACAATCTTCATTGAAAAGCTTGTGAAAATATTTTTTTTTAATGGTAACTTTCATTAAAAGCTAGCAATACAAGAGAACTATACTGAAAAGCTAACACCCAAGAGAAGACAAAAAATCCAAGAGAGCACCAAACACTCAAAAGCTAACAGACACAAAATAGAAACACCATACACTCAAAAGCACCAAAGGGACCAGAAAAGAAAAGGATCCTCCTAGAAGCTAAGGCTCGATTTGAGATTGAGCCACTTCTTTCCAATTTCGCATGATTTGATCCATAGAGTAGCCTTTGAAATGATGGTTAATGAGAACCGAAGAAGCAACCAAAAACTTCATTTTTTCCATCAAGGACTCGCAATTCTCATACCTCCCCTCAAAACACCTTGAATCTCTTCTAAATGATCCAAATGACTGCTAGAATGGACAGCCTCCACATCTCCTTCCCCTTCTGCGACCCAGTTTGAAAATTCCAAGCTTGATAAAGCTCTAAGATGCACTTCGGGAAGATTTACCTACACCCAAACCAGTCGACCACTGACCTCCAAAGCAACTGAGCAACATTATAATTCAAAAGAAGACGGTCCACCGATTCCTCATCTCCTATACACATAGGGCAGAAGTTGACCACTATCTTCCCTTTTCGCCTTAGGTTATCCACAGTAAGGATTGATTGGCGAAGAGCAAGCCATCCAAACACCACAACTCCAGGAGGGACCTTCATTTTCCATAAACTAGCAACCGAACTACTACTCCTTGACCTCCTCGATATGGTTGAGAAGAAAGAAGACACTGAGAATAAGCCATCCTTGGAAGCATTCCACACCCTCTCATCCTCCCTCCCTTCCCCAATATAGACCTCACTCTGAAGATTTAGAAGAGAAATAAAGTGGTCCCCGGCCAGTCTAGCAATTTGCTAGGTTAGGAAAAGTAATGTAAAGCCTCCATTTTTCAGACAAGGGGTCACATCAAAAGTACAAATTAGCAAAATTCCCTCCTTTTTAAAAAAAAAAAGTCAAAAAGCAACATCCTTTCTCCACTAAATGATAAAAAAAAAACCACTTTTTACACAAAAAGTCAAAAAGATTCCCTACCTATCCACTAAAGACAAAATAGCATCATAACCCCCTTATATTTTATTCTCTCTTGATTTGATGCTTTATATCACTTTTACTTTAATAGTAAATTGCCAAACTGGCCCTTAAGGTTTCTCCTCAAAATTGGGCTCCATACCTTTTACTCTCCAGATCTCAACAAATAACATTGGACCCTAGCCTCCTTGTTCATAGTACAGTTTAAAATATCAAGGAATCGCCTCGCCAACAAACAATTCCCAACCCACCTATCATGCCAAAATAAATCCTTCTCACCCAATCCAACTCGATATCTAATATTCTCCATGAATCTTTCTTTGGTAGAGAGGACACCCTTCCAAATAGCTGAAGCTTTATATGGGACATCTGGAACATCCCATCCGTTTCAGGATGCACTATATTTCCTAGCCAACAATTGCTTCCAAAGACCTTTTGAATCACATCCTAGCCTCCATAACCACTTTCCAAACAATACCTGATCATCTGCCTGAGGGGCCTAATCCGCAATCCATCGTCTTCTTTAGATTTACAAACCGAGGTCCAATCAACCAAGTGAGATTTCTTCTTTACACTCCTTCCATGCCACAAGAAATCCAGTTCCAGCTTCTCAATTCCATTGATAATTGAAGTCAAGCACCTGAACAAGGATAGGAAATACACAGGACGATTCCTCAACACAGATTTGATTAAAGTGACTACCTCCTATAGATAAGTAATTAGCTTTCCAATTGGACAGCTTTCTCCTCTTTCCACCACTAGATTCCACATGTCCTTTTTAGCAGATCCCAAACACAGAGGCAACCCCAAGTAAGAAGCTGGAAAGGATCGAACCTTACATCCCAACAGATCTGCATATTTATATAAGAAGGCTTCACCAATTCTTATTCCAATCAACTCATTTTTGAAGATATTTATTTTAAGGCCTGATACAGCCTCAAAGCATATGAGAATTGCTTTGGAATTCCTTATTTGTTCTTCGTTTGCATCGCAAAATATCAGCATGTCATCTGCAAACTGCAAATTAGTGACCAGAGGAGCTGCATCTGCCACTCTAAATCCTCCGAGTAGGATGCGACCTTGTTCACTATTCTGCTCAAAGTTTCTGCTACAATAACAAAAAGAAAGGGAGAGAGAGGATCCCCCTGCCTTATACCCCGTTAATCTTCAAAAAACCCTTTATGGGATCCATCTATCGTATTAGAAAAGCAAGCCGAAGAGACGCACTCCTGAACCCAACCTCTCCATTTCTCACCAAAACCCATTCTTTGAAGCAAATACTGAAGAAACTGCCAATTCATTCTATCGCAAGGACTAAAATAGTGGTTGCGGCAGGCGTAGTGACCAGTAGCCAAACCCCTACATAGCGACGATACGTAGCAGTGTGAATTTTTTAAGTGGTCAAAAGAATTCAAATATTGTGTGGCAGACAATCTTGTCTTTTTTTAGTGATTTGGAAGTTGGAACCATGTGAGGGTAGAGACAACTTTAGGAAAGACTATTGAGGAGAAAAAATAGGAGAAATAATGTTTTAAATTCAAACAGATTGGCTCTATTAGGTTTTACACCGTAGCGCCGCTATTTTCAAAATAACGTAGCGGCCCCAACCGCCATGGCCGATAATGCAGGCGGTACGCTACGTAGCAGCCGCTATTTCGAATCATGCTCTATCGTAAGCCTTCTCCAGATCCAACTTACATATTAACCCCGGGTTTCGTTCTTTATTCCTCGAGTGCAAACATTCATTTGCCACCAGGACTCCGTCTAAGATCTACCTCCCCCTTCACAAACGCTCCTTGCTCTTTAGAGATTATGCACGGTAGGACCTTTTGTAATCTTCCAAGAAGAACTTTAGCAAGGATCTTATAAATACTACCAATTAGATTAATAGACCTAAAGTCCTTCACACCAATTTCTCCCACCTTCTTTGGAATGAGCGAAATTAAAGATGCACCAATGCCTTCGGATAGCTTCCCTCTTTCATGAAATTCTTCCATGAATGCTATTATATCCTCCTTCAACAAGGACCCAAAATGTTGGAAGAAAAACACCACGGGCCTTATCTCCCGCAAAAGAACAAATTTCTTCTCGAACTACCTCTTCTTCAAATTTTCTTTCTAACGAGTTGGCTCTTTCCATCCCAATGCCATCGAAAGCCAAGTTATCTAGAGTCAGCATGTCCCATATCTCCCTAGAATAAAAGGAGACAAAATCATCTTTTATTAGCTTAATAATCTCACCTTACCCCCACACTCTTCTTTCCCCCGTCCAAGATTGATGATATTCTATTCGTCATTCTTCTTGAGGATGCCTTCCCATGAAAGAACTTAGTATTTTTGTCTCCTTCCTTCAGCCATATAATCTGGACCTTTGTTTCCACTTTATTTCTTCTTCCCTCACCTTTCTCTCGAATTCTCCTCTGAGGTTTATTCTAATCTTCACCTCTTCGCTGGATAGGTTTCGCATTTCCTCCTTTTTATCTAAGGACTGAATCTCATCAGAAAAGATAGCTTTCTTAGCCTCCACATCTCCAGAATTATCTTTGACCCAGCCTTTTATTTTTGCCTTAAACAATTTCAGCTTAGTAGCCAATCTAAGGCCCGCCCATCCCTCCACCATCATCTCATTCCACCAATTCGAAATCAAACTCGGAAAGTTCTTTTCCTCTAGCCACATTAGCTCGAACCAAAAAGGAGCAGGTCCCCCACCTTTCACAATCAGAATTCAACATGATCGGACAGTGATCCGATGCAGGCTTAGACAAGGATATCTGAAAGACATCCGGATATAAGTCCAGCCATTCGTTTGAAAGCAAAATCCTGTCCGGCCTAGACATAAATTGGGGGAGTTTGGTGATTTGACCATGTGTAAGAAGCTCCACTCATTTGTAGATCAACCAAGGAATGTGAGTTTATCCAATCTGAAAAGGATCTCATGTTAGCTGAAAGCCTGCCACCGCCCTTTTTCTCACTAGGAAACCAGATTAAGTGCCAAAGCGCCATTCCACCTTACCCTTACCATATCCAACTCTCTCCAGAAACCTTTCCTCCTCTGATTGTCATTCGGGCCATAAACAGATGTTAGGAGCCATGTTGTATTATTCTGCATGTCCTCCACCAGCACAGACACAGAGAATTACTCTTTCCAGTTACTGATGACAGTAGCATCAACATGCCACCAGATGATCCTGAAGCATCCGCAGCCTCCCATTTGACATACCTTTTTCCTTCACTATAGAGTCAGATACTTCATTCAATTTGGTTTCCTGCAGCAAAACAATCTGTAACTTTTGCCTTCTTATCAGCTCTTTCACCACCATCCTATGTGCTGCACCCACCAGACCTCGAACATTCCACGAAGCTACCTGGAACTAAAAGATTCCCCCCTGACATTCCCTTCCACTATTTTCTAGACAAAGCCTTTCATCCTCCTGCTCCCTGGCGTTATCATAATTTATTGAGCAGCTCAACTCCCTCTCCCCTTTCCTTTTCTCAGTTTTATTTTGCTTTTCTCTAGCCTGAGCAAACTCTATCACTGAGTCCCATCCACCTTTCGATTCATCATTTAGCATCTTGAAGCATACACCATTGTCCGGGGTCAAGATAGAGACCCTTTCGTCGCTTTTTGAAGAGAGAGGCAGGCAAACTGGAGCAACTACAATGAACAGGGGGTTAACCCATGCATTTCCTTTGGAACAGAGATCCATTCTTCCCCCTCCCACCGTGTTCTGTTTGATCTTTGTTCTATAGCTTCTCTTGCTTCTCTCTTCTGTGACTGCACCAAAGATTGAGGACTCGCCCTTTTCACCATTACCTCCTCGATCGAGCATCTTACTATCTCAATAGTAGGCGAGAGAACCTCATGACCTCTCCTGCACCCTTCCCCTTCTGACATAGCACACCTGTAGCTCTTAGATACAGCCTTGGAGCATACCTCCGCCTCCATCTCACTACAATCCAAGCTCCTGGAAGAAAGAGAAGTGCTCCTCGTCTCATCCTCTGAATCCTCTTCTTCCTCTCTCGCCTTTTCATCGAAATTTTCCCCCAAAAAATGCCCTAGGGTTGACTTATTTTGTTTCTTTAAACGAGACCCATCTCCACCAGGCCCATTTCTTAAGTTTGTCACTTGACCCAACACTGTAAAAGAATTGGATTTCTTAGTCCATATTTCACCTCGGCCCATTGACCCATTCATATCCCCATTATGAGCGGGCAATTCAAAATTCAAGTGAGAGTTGGTGAAATCATCATCTTCAACCTCTCAACTCATTTGTTTTCCTTCCTGCAGATTACCACTGGATCCTGACTGTACGTCCTCTTTCTCTACAATTTCTCTTCTTTTCTCCCATCCTTTTTTCCTCTCCATTTCTTCCTCCTCCAGCTGCACATGCACTGCACTGTAAATTTTAGGTCCTCCACCCAAATCGATAGCAGATCAGGCAAAGCAGCTGATTTATCTAACAGGATCCTGGCTCTAGCCTCCCTCGGGATTTTTTTCTGAGTTGTTTTATTGTTCACCTCAACTGTCCAGCCCAGGCAGTCACCCAGCAGCTTGAAGACATCCTCGTGCCGTGCCTGAAGTGGTACACCTTTAAATCTAACCCAGACAGGGCTTGGAGGGGAGCCCAAAACTTCCATCCATCTCTCCAGTACAGAAAAAGAAGATGGTAGCCCTTTGGATTCAGTGTTTTGCAAGACTTCTTTTTCTGTGAGGGATTGTATCCTTACCACCAGATCGTCCAACATCTGGATGTTTACTGGCTTCTTCCCCAGCACCTCTCTAGCCATAGTTCCACCTGCAGCAACCTGTCTGATTTGGATTTCAGAAATCCAACTAGACTGCAATAGGGAGCCTTTTTCTTCTCTTTAACCTCCCATGGGGCTACCCTGACCCCTTTCACTGATCCATCGTCTACAATCCACCCTGCAGCTTTTGTAATTGTTCCTATAGTTATTACAGCAACCTCCTTCTTGGCATCATAGACATGGGCTCTTTCTGGCCTAGAAGGGCTTCCTTTAGGATCTAGGAAAACTCCATTCCAGGATTTCCTTGGAACCCTTTCTTCTCTTGTATCTTCCAGCGAGCCAAACCAAGGTATATTCACCTGGAGTTTCCTTCCACCCCAGGAACTTCCCGCTGGCAGCCTTTTCCACTTCCCTACGAATAGCAAATCTAACAAAAGCAAATCCCCTGATTCTCCTACTTGCCTGATCCACTGGAATAAAGATGTCAACAATTTTTCCAGCTCTATGGAACATTGCCCCGAGCTCTGTCTTAGCAGTCTGTTGCGAGAGATCAGAAACGAAGACTGAGAAGGATTCCTCCCTAATCCTTCTCACTTGAGAAGGAAGGGGAGGTCTACGCTCCTGCCTGACCCATCTTCCAACTGCCGAGAGGGATCCCTCTACCCTTTTCGGGCTAGTTTGGCACTTTACTTTTAAAATCAAGTGGAGTGGAGTGAAATAAAAAGTATGAATAAAATATGTAGTGGGTTATAATGGTATTTTATTTTTAGTTGTTTGGGATGAAATATTGTTGACTTTTGGTATGGGAAATGGAGTTTTTATGTCCTTTAGTTAATAAATTTAGTTGCTTTTTGACTTTTTGTTGGAAAAGTTGGAGGGACTTTTGGTAAAAAGTGCTTTTGATGTGATGTTTAACTTGACTTCACTCCTTTACAAGTGGAATTACCAAACTAGGCCTGGCCAAGTGAAGTCAAGCATCAAATCAAGAGGAAATAAAATATAAGTAGGTTATGATGGTATTTTATTTTTAGTGGTTTGGTATTGAATCTTTTTTACTTTTTGTATAGAAAAGTGGAGTTTTTATTTATTTATTTTTTCTTTTAGTGGATAAAGGTGGTTGCTTTTTGACTTTTTTTTTAAAAGATGGAGGGAATTTTGAATTAAAGTGATTTTGATATGACCCCTTGTCTGGAAAATTGAGGCTATACTTGACTTTTACTATTCTAGTAAAGTGCCGAACTGACCCTAAGGAAACGAAATACGCTGTTAAAGTTTGTGAAAATATTCTAACCACTTTTCTTTAATATTGTTGTCCTTCACTAAAACCTTTTGGTCATCGCTCTTTATACATTTGACATGATCTAAGTCCCTACCTTTCATTTTCCTTATTTGTTGCAAGCTTAAAAACATCCTTCTCTTTTTCCCAACTTACTATATAGGTAATCATATGCTTAGAGCTTTGCATCACTTGCTACTTTTTTAGCTTCATTTTTTACCTTCTTATACATTTCTTAATTTTCTATATACCTAGTCATCTTTTTTCTCGAACTACTTCTTGAACCTCTACACTCCACCACTAGGTTTCTTTATCGTAGTGTCTTTTCCTTTTCACACTATGATAAAGTAAGCACCTCTTTTGTTGCCGCCCTGATAAAGTAAGCCATTTGATTCCACATCACCGCAGTTTCCCCCTTCCAATTCCATAAACCCCTCCCACCCCCACACACATTATCCTTAAATATTATTGCTCTTTCTCCTTTCAAATCCCTTCACTTCTTTTTTAGGGTATCCCCGTGGTATTTACCCAACAAGACTATTCCCCTAGGTAACTCTGGAGTGAGTGTCGAACACACGACGTGGCGAGCAAACCCATGCTTTATTCTAATGAACCCTCACCTGGATGGGTCATTCTTTAGGGCAAGTTTTATTTACTAACCCTCTCTTTTTTACTTCTAATGCAAATATTTAAAACTATTATCCTATGTTGTGTAGTCAAACTCCCTCTTGGAATAACGTTACGGACATTATAAGCTAATCAGTTGTGTTTTCTAACAAGAATAAAGTCTATCTAGATCCTATTAGCTCCAATCTTATCGGTGATTAAATGCCCCTCCCTCTTTTCTCTCTTTTTAAAGCTGGTGTTTGTTATTACAACATACAAGATCAAATGCTAATGCAAAATCTAATGCAAAATCCAAGACAATGTCACCTAACTCATTCCTTTCTTTAAATCCTTGTCTTCCATGCGCTATCACATACCCTCTTTTATCCTTTCCTACATGACCATTTAAGTTCCCTTGTAGAAAAATCTTTTCACTAGTTGGAGTTTCTCATATTAAAGTAAACCATCCATCTCCACCCCAAATTATCTGTTAACAGTTTCATCTAATCCTTCTTAGGGTGCAGAGGCAGCACTCATGATATGCATTATGTCTTCCTCTAACACTAGTTTGATTGCTATAATTCAACCCAACCTCCTTACCCCACAATTTTTTTCTTTCAAATTCTTATCTACTACTATTCCTACTCCATAGTTTTGCATTGTTCTTTCCTGCATGGTTAAGTTTATAATTATTAGTGAGCTAGAGTTAAAATTGAAGTTAAAATTGACATTCCAGTGCTTACCATGGGCATGCCAATATCTCTAAATCATTATTAAAGTACCCTCTACGTCAAAATGTACAGATGATGAAACACGCATACTTCGATAGAAATGGCACTAAGCATAGAACAAATAGCCGTAGCAGCCGCTATATCAGGCGTAGCGGTTAGCGCCGCTTACATCACTAGCGGCGTCTACGGTCCGCTACACCCGCTACAGGGCTGCTACGGAGTAAGATTGACTGATGCTTTCCCCTGGAAAAAAATAAAATGCATAATAAGGTTTATTTCTTTTCTTCTTCTCTCCAAATTAACCTTCTATGCTTAAAAGAACACCAAAAAACACATGATCTCATCAAATTACAGTCAATACAAAGAGTTCCTCTCAAGGGCTATTCTCTAGATATATACTGGTAGACTCCCCCTTTGTATTTTCTCTACTCTCAACAAAAATACATTGTTTGTTTTGATAAAAAAAGTTAATTTTTTATTTGGATTAAATGCTAAATTTGAACATTAAACTTTATTTAAGCATAATTTTATAATTTATATTTCCTCTGTTATACACAGTTGTACCAAATTCCTTATTTGAAATATGAATTTAGAAATGCATAATAAAATCTAACTTAGTATAGCTAACCAACATGAATACAAGGGAAAAATCAGATTAATATTATTTTAATTAATAATCACTCAACGATACTGGATTTCTATGCACTAAAGGGATTGCTACAAACCCAACACCCCCCACCCCACAATTTTAGTTATTATAGGAAAAAAAAACATCAAATTCTAACACTTTCCAATATTCTGGGTTTTTTTATATTTTTTTCAAAAAAAAAAATTGATAACTTTTTCGATTCACACCGCTACGTGGCGTTTTGGCCACCGGCCGCTACGCCCACCATAACCACTATTTTGATCATTGGCCTAAAGTATATATTGTATGTGTCAATGGCAATTAATAAAGACCATGTGTTTCACAATCAACAATTGTCAGTTGATCAGGATCCAAGTCCCGGCCTACACTTTTAAGATCCAGATTTACAGAATTGTTTAATCCAATACCACTGCTGATCATGTCTAAATATCTGGTTAAGAAAAAAAAAATTTAGAAATGGTCAAATACATGTCTCACCTTGCTTCTTCTAAGGAAAGTTTCATTTTAATGATTCACATCCACCATTGATCTATGATGCACGGAAACTTCAAAATGGGCAATGTACCGTGTCATATCATATCCGATACTTCACTTTTTATGTGTAAAATCCATGTCCATTCCGTATCCATGCCGTGTCCCTATCGTAGCCATGCCAGATTATGTGGTCATAAAAAATAAAATAAAAAAGTTTAAAATAGATTTTTCAGTAAGAAAAAAAATACTCCTCTAACAGCATGACCCTGATTTTCCTAATACGAGACTCTCAATTGATCAAGATCCAAATGTTGGCCTATAGTCTGGATCTTTGTATGTAATGTTGTAATCTTTTTGAATGATAACTTCCACTAAAAGGACTTATCAGTACAAAGGGTTTATATAGTGAAAAGAAAAGGCAAACACAGAGAGGAAACAAAACTGGGATACAAATGACAAAGACCACCACAAAACTGGGATACAAATGACAAAGACCACCAGCAGAAACGGGCACCCAAAAAACAAAGAAATTCAAAACCAAAAGTGACACCCTCATTAAGAGAAAGCTATGTCCTTCCAATTAAACATAATTTGGTCAACAGAGTAGTCTTCGAAGATAGGATTCTAACGCTGTAATCTTGGAGCCTACCTTCAAAATCTAAGCCATTCAAAATCATATTTCTTCGTTAAGGAAAATAAACTATCAATATGTGGTTTAAAAACTTAAGAAATGGCCAAATAGAATTTTCAAGACATAGGGTTACCATTCACCAACCAGATACAAATCTATAGATCAGAAATTGAGATATCAAATTAAGGGGGTGTTTGGAAACAAGATATTTCAAGAGATTTTGTCATATTATATGCTAGTTTAGAATATAATCTATGCACCAAAAAAGGAGGTGTTTGGATAACTTAGAAAGTATATTACAATATCTCTCTTTCTTCTAAAAACCTTCATATTACATTATTCAAGGATATGCTGTATAAAATAATCTTTTGTTACAAAATCTTTTTTATTTAGAAAGAACTCATGGGCAACTATTAATTATAGCGGCTCACTATAAGTTTTAACATTTAATGATCCTCATTGCAACTATGAATCCTAATATTACATTGACCCCACAATGCTTACAAATTTAATGTGGGGTCCTATAACAATATCACAATTACATGGCCATTTTTAATTATCAATATTATGAGGGTCTTATTAATGTCACACTAGAGACCCTTCATCATGATTACCAACATTAGGTGGGTCCCATACTATCAAAATTAGCTGGATTTCTAATTAATTACCAAAATTAAATTGTGTGATTGTAGTTAGAAGTTTGTCATCATTAAATTGGTCCCACTATTTGATAGCTCCCCTTGTGTTAGTATGACTACAAATATCAAATGGGTCCCATAATGATTTCTCATAGATAGATTCATCAGTGATGCTTGACATTAGATAAGGTTTTACTAAAAAAAAAATAATAGATAGGCTCATTTGTGATAATCACCATTAGATGTATTACACTATGGCTATCAACATTTGGTGGACCTACCTTAATCAAACAGTATTGCTTGGATCTCAAGGTTTTAACATTTAATCATGTGATTTTTTAACAATAGTGGGTCCTACCATGATTATTAACACATGTGATTACTAATTAGTGGGTTCTGCATTGGGTCAATTGATTACTTTCATTCCGTTTTTTATTTAGTATATCATCTTGTGAGTTTTTTTTTATAAATTGCCAAACACTTCAAAGGTATATTGAAATTTGTAAAAATTGCCAAACACCATAAGTGACACTATATAATAATATGACACTATTTTATTCTATGATAATGAAATCTTACAATATTTAAACTTGTTGATATTATATTATGTAGTTATCCAAACACCCCCTAAGATATATATCAATATCAAATCACATACCTGAAAATGGACAATGACCATCATTAACCAGCTAGGATTGTTCAAAGACAACAATTTTCACACAAGGCCCATCACCAGACACCCACTAATCAACAGGTGCTTAGAGATTAATAGGCCTGAGTCAAGTTTGGGGCAGGTTTAGGTTTCAATACAGAAATCTTAACGCAGTGGGGTCACATTCAGGGTGGGATTGGGACGTGTAGCCCCACCATGCCTAATTTGTAACTAAATTAGTTATTTTTAATGAGGTTTGATCTAAAGCCTTATGTGCTGTAATGGTTTAGAGTAGACTGTCAAAGAATAAAAGAAATGAGAAGTTGTGAGTTCGAAACCTTATGCATACATTAGAATTGTGTATACATACATACATACATATATATATATCTAATATTTTATTATAAGGTGTGCACCTAAAATAGATCGGAATGGAAAAACAGAATTCGTTTAGCCGACCCCAACATAGTTGGAACAAGGCTTTGATGATGATGATGATGACGACTATTTTAGGTGTGCAACTGCTCATAGGGAATGCTAAATCAGAGGTCCAGGAGGAATGTAAATGTCAGACCATATATAAGGTTGGCCCAAAAATCAGTGTGATTGGATCTTTCCATTGATTTGATAAGATTTCAAGGCAGAAACTTAAGGCAGCATAATTCAATCTGATGGTGATAGGGCATTTTCAAACAAAAATAAGCATTAATCACCATGCATGGGGAGTAAACTGAGGACATGTACATCCAAGGAGGGAGGATTTTATCCAACACTTCACATCCATTATAGCTTGGACCAACATGGAAATTGTTCACACTAGATCATTTGTCACACACACAAATATGTTTTTTTTTTCCGGTAAACCACACAAATATGTTGACTATACACACATTAACTTACTTTATAGCTTTGGTCTTTTGATCTTTGGCGGCAACATCAGCTGTAGAATTAGATGAGGACTTCTCTGATACATTTCTTGGAATAATATCATCAAAGGGATTCCACAACACCTACAAACAGACTTTAGTAATGTATTTGATGTTGATCATAATAGAGTGATGATGCTCTTAATTCACAATAAAAGATTATGGAAAAAAGACAAAGCTTTGACATAATATGGAATGATTTGGAAAAATGGATCATTATATAGAAAAGTTTTAGTCCCTCAGATATATAAAACCATATCTAAATCTAGGGCTGCTCTTCTTGATGGTCAGGAGCAGGACGACTTGGTGCCATCAATGCCAGACCAATACAGGCATCCCTATCTTTAAAGAACACAAAATATTAAAAATTAATAAATAACAAAGGATTCATCTTACCTAGGCCGTCGATCGTGTTTCAATTTGTTGAAAGCAAAGGATTCAATTTTTTTTATGCTGCTAGGTAAGATGAGAGGGACGATCAACCCCAACCCAGATCGCATTCTGTCCTTCAGAAAAACTCTTTCTCTATCTTCGTTTCCAATCTGTCCAAGGAGATCTCCAGGACAGAATCGGAGGCTATGTTTTGCAGGGCAGGCAAGGTCATTGACTCCTTGCCAGTTGATAGAATCTCAGGCAACAAGAGAGTTTTCGGCTTTGTCAGATTCAAATCGGAAGCAGAGGCGCTGAAAGGGATTGAGATAGCCGACGGTAGATCTTGGGGTGGTAGAAAAATCTCGGCCAAGATTGCCTTACCTCCAGCAGATAGATCAGTCAAGCCTTCATCTCCCCCTCCAACAACCCAGTCCTACCTCTGGAAGCAATCCATGGTTCTCGGGAAGTAATCCTCTCATCAAAGCAACAATGGCAGAAAAAAGAGAAGGGTGGATAATCAGAAATGGATACCACTATACCAGCCAGCAGTCAGGGTGGCCTCTTGGGTGGTGGAGGAAGAAAAAAGAATGTTACAATTCTCTCTGGTGGGCTTCTTGAAACAATGCTCTGACGGTGGCTAAACGATTGATATCAGGCTTCGTCGAGCATGGGAGAAGAGGCCAATCAGAACCAAGATGATCGACAGAGATACTGTTCTTATTCAGCTTTCTTCAGAAAAGGAGGTGGAGGAAGTTCTGTACTGTGCTAATACCCAGGACAACTCTCCTTTCGTTGCGATTGATAGATGGATGGAGGTGATCAGATCTCCTCCTTCTCTTCAGTGGGTAAGATTTTATGGAGTCCCCTTACAAACGTGGAGGAAGGGGTTTTTTCGTCTCCTTGGAGATTGCCTGGGTCAGACGATGGAGGTGGATTCGAAAACAGTATCCAAAGAGGAGTCAACTTTTGGAAGCGTAAAAATTCTGTTTGGGAAGGCCCACAAGGTGCCGAAACAAATTCACCTGTGGGTTGACAACCTTCAATTCGCTGTTGTGGTGGAAGAATAGGGAGATCTGACTGGAGGAATCAAGACCAGCAGAAAAGGATAGAAAAGGATCTTCCTATTCGCACTCCGATCGGCAGTTTGATCGAGGTCGCGATGTTGAAGGTGATGTACGGACACATTCAAATTTTAAAAAGTGCGCCCATAGTTTCCCAGATCCGGGCCTTCATAATGGATCGGAGCTGAGGCGGGCTACAGGTTTTATTGGGTCCAGCAGAAATCCTGGATCAGTGCTGGCCAGCCCGAAACTTCATCATGTGAGCCAAATGGGCCATGCCTGTTTTCTTTCTTAAAGAGGGCCGATCATAAATATCGCTCAGCTGCTTGTTTGGGAGATTACAGCAACGAAGGGCCTAGGGCTCTGAGGAGTACTCGATAGAGTCGACAAGCACGATCAGCGGCGCCTCATCTTCTTCGGACAATACACGACCAACTTCGGCTAACTCCTCCAAATCTAACAAACTTGGATCTGTCCTTCGTCTCATCGGTCGAACTTAGATGGATTCACCGCGGAGATTGACGCCTGCTCAAGGTTGTCCAGACCTAGGGGATGTGGCTCTGCTTCGACACCAGCGACGATCTTGGGCGTCAACACCAACACAGGTCGGCAACCGCTGCTCTGCCACACTGCTGTGTTCGTGTCCCAATATCAAATTGGGTGAGGGTGATGGGGATGGGGATGCATCTGTCCAGGGATGTAGGGAACCTGCTCTCAGCCCGCTCCAACAGAGGAGTGATCCAGGGACGGGTAACAAGGGTTGGGTGTCTGTCCCAAAGATAGTAGAATCAATTGGTTGCCTACCAGATGTTCATAGAAATTCTTATCCCTTCTTAGAGGCTGGTGAAGGTTCCTCCAGCAATGACAGAATTTCTCTGCCAACTCAGCTGAAGGATCTGCTCTCAGAGATCTAAGGCCTAAAGTGGACTACTGTCGGGGAGGGGGGCGGGGGATACTGTCCAATCTCAAACGACGTTTCTAATCCCTGGTTATCCCAGACGACACTTCACTGTGGCAAAGTTATGGGAATTACAGTAGATAAAAATAAGGGAGGTTGGGAGAGCCTCTTGGACTTCGCTGATACCAGAGATAAAGAGAACAGGGAAGCTGTCTACGGAGAACACTCAAAAAGAAAAGGGTCTAGGGAGCTAAAGGGTCTCACATGTTCCATCAACTATGAAAAGACCAAAAGCCGGGAAGCAGTTTCTCATACCTTCAGAAGGACCTCCAGGAGGGCAATGGGTACCGCCACTAGTTACTTATGAAGATTGTATCATGGAACGTGCCGTGCGGGGGTTGGGCAATCATTCTAAACGGGCAATTGTTAAAGAGGTAATTCGCTCTTTTCACACTGATATTATTTTAATTCAAGAGTCAAAACTTAACTCTTTGCAGGATTAGATAATAAAAGAGGTTTGGGGAAGGGGCAGTATTGATTGGAGCAGTTGTGATGCAGTTGGAATGGATGGGGGAATTCTGATCATTTGGAATGGCAGTTTATTTTCTGTTAAGGAGCATTGGGCTGGCAATTTCTCGATGTCTGCAGTTTTGGTAGATAACGCATCCAAAGTCAGCTGGTTGTTTACATCGGTGTATGGTCCCACTGATAGAAGCCTGCGGGATTCATTTTGGGGGGAGCTGGATTCTATTCGAAGTTATTGGAGTGGTCCCTGGTGCTTAGGAGGGGACTGGAACGTTGTCAGATTCGCCTCTGAGAAACTAGGGGGTAGAAATACGACCACCTCTGATATGTTGGGTTTCTCAGAGTGGATCAATAAGCACTCCCTCATCGATCTGCACCTTGGAGGAACTAGATTCACTTGGTCCAATCACCAATCTTCTCCTGCTTTGTCTCGTTTGGACAGATTCCTCCTCTCCTGTGATTGGCTTGAGCTTTTTCCAGAAGCCTGTCAATCTGCTCTTCCAAACCCCATCTCTGATCATTGCCCAATCCTTCTCAACACTAAGTGCGATAGATGGGGCCCAACTCCATTTCGATTCGAATTAATGTGGCTAGTGGAGAAAATTTTCTCTGGTCTTATTAGAAGGTGGTGGCTGGATTCTAATGTGGGGGGTTGGGCTGGCTTCAAATTAGCATCCGAACTCAAAAACCAGAAAGTCAGAATCAATGAGTGGATCCAACATAACTTCAGTGATTTGAAAGCAGCTAAAGCTGAAATTTTGGAAGAAATTCAAAGTCTGGACATTCAGGAAGAATCACAATCTCTTTCTGAGGACCAAATTTCTAGAAGATTAATTTTGAAAGAGCAATTCCCAGTCAAGGTTAGGGAGAAAGAAATCAAATGGAAGCAACGATCCAGGTGCAGGTGGCTTAAAGAGGGGGACAAAAACACCAAATTCTTCCATAGTTTGGCTTCGAACAGAATGAGAACTAACAGGATATCTTATCTATTGGATGGGAATAGAAGACCGGATGATCAAGCGGACATCATCACATGAACATCACAAACCACATTATTGAGTTCTTCATAGGCTTATATTCTAGAGAGGATTGGAACAGCCCAATCTTGACAACTTGTCCCTTAATAGTCTTAGTGTTGAAAAAGCAACTTGGTTGGAAAGAGACTTTGAAGAAGAGGAAGTGTGTTCAGCAGTTTTTGACCTCGGGGGAGAGAGCGCCGGCCGCCGGGTCCAGATGGTTTCCCAATAGCTTTCTTTCAGCACTTTTGGGACATCACCAAGGTAGACAGACATCATGGACTTCTTTAGGGAGTTCCATCAAAGGGGCAAGATTTCTAAGAACACCCGAGCTTCCTTCATTGCTCTGATCCCCAAGAAAAAGGGTGCATAACATATCAAGGATTTCAGACCAATCAGTTTTATAGGCAGTATATACAAAATTCTGACTAAAGTCTTGGCTAGTAGACTGCAAGGCATCCATTATATCTCAGTCGCAAGCGGCTTTTGTGCAAGGGGGGCAGATCTTAGATGGGGTACTCATAGCAAACGAATGTATTCATTCCAGACATAAGGAGAAATTACTAGGCGTCCTTTGTAAACTAGATTTGGAAAAGGCCTATGAAAGAGTCGATTGGATGACGAGAATGAGCTTCGGGGCTAGGTGGCGCAGTTGGATTCATGAGTGCGTATCATCCGCAACGTACTCAATCCTCATTAACGGAACGCACAAGGACTTCTTTCGAGCTAAAAGGGATCTCCGACAAGGTGATCCCCTCTCCCTTTCTGTTTAACATTGTTGCTGCTCTTGGTAGAATGATCTATGTGGCAGGCGAAGCAAATTTTATCACAGGCTTCAAACCAGTGGTCAACGGTCCAACAATAACTCACCTTCAGTTTGCGGACGACACTATTATTCTGTGATGCGAAGGAGCAGCAAATCAAGAATGTGGTGGCCATCCTGAGATGCTTTGAAGCAGTTTCGGGTCTTAAGGTGATTTTTTTTTTTAAAAGTGAGCTCATTGGCATTTTTGTGGAGGATCACACGCTTCAGGGTCTTGCTAGTATTATGGGCTGGCTACAAGGTCGCTTCGCTTCCCTCGTCTTATCTGCGCTTGCCTCTTTGCCTCGGAAGTGTACCTAAATCAGTATGGAACCTAGTTCTAGAAAGGGTGGAACAAAAACTAGCCTCCTGGAAAGCGAAATATCTATCTTTTGGGGTTAGAATTACGCTAATCAAGGCAGCCTTAGCCAACCTGCCCTTGTACTTCATGTCTATCTTCAAATGTCCAGCTTCAGTTATCAAACGCATAGAGAAACTGCTACGGGATTTCTTGTGGCAGGGAAAAAGTAACAAGTACCACCTGGGCAATTGGAATTCTGTTTGCAAGCCAAAAAGGGAGTGTGGTCTGGGTTTTAGGCCTCTGGTCCAAATGAATAGAGCTCTCTTGGGGAAATGGTTGTGGAAGATAAGGGAGCATTCTAAGAGTCTTTGGAGGCAGCTTATCATGGCCAAATACAGAGTGGAGAAACAGTTGGGAGGTCTCGGGGCGATGATACGGATTCTTTGGTATTTGGAGAGGCATTATCTCGGTTAGGGACCTCTTTGCAGCTAATGTTAAATACAAGATTGCCTAAGGGGAAGATGTCTTTTTTTGGTTGGATGTCTGGGTGGGGGGACAGACCTCTCACGGAGGAGTTCAAGTCTCTCTTCAGATGCACCTCTAACAAATTACCCAAAGTCAGAGATTACATGGAAAAGATAAATGACAAAACTGTTTGGACCCCAATTTTCAGAAGACACTTACGAGAAGACGAGGAGAGAGAGAGCTTATGTGACTCCTAGGAGATTTGAATCAGGTTCTGGTTCTAGAAGAGGGGCCTGATTGCAGGATCTGGGTTCCCTCCAAAGAAGGGGTTTTCTCAGTCTCATCCTTCTTTTCGGCCATGACCGCTGCTTCTACCACCCACAGCCACTACGACTTTCTTTGGAAACCAAAGGTACCCACAAGAGTATTGGCTTTTGCTTGGCTGGTGCTTCGAGGCAGTATCCTTACCTTTGATAATCTCTGTCGTTGTAAAGTAAATAGTGATCAACGCCTGCCCCCTTTGGTCAGCTAAAGAATCAGTGGATCACCTTCTTCTGTGATGCCCAATGGCGAATGAAATTTGAAATTCACTCTTCCAGTCTTTTGATCTGTCCTGGGTTCTCCCTTCATCCATTCACGCATGGAAGTTTGTGTTCGGTTCCCACAAAAGGAGGCTGCTATGGCGAGCTGCTTTTTTTGCAACCACGGGGGCTATTTGGAAAGAAAGGAACGCGAGATGTTTCCAAGGAAAATCTTATACACCAGCCGTTGTTATTTACAGGTCCAGACTTATGACTGCTTCTTGGGTGTCTATTCTTCAGGAGTTCTGGGGACTGCCTATAGACACTATCATTCGTAATTGTAGGGAGGTGATTCCTTATTTTTTTTTGGGTGGTTTTGCTCGTCTTTTTGTATAGAGCTCTCTTGTTAGGCTTGGTTTGTAGTGCTGTTTTTTTTTTTTTGGTATTCTTCATTGCTTTCCAGTATATCTCTTTTGTACTGTTTAGCATTTGATTAATACAAGTTAACATTCGGGAAAAATAAATATTTCAAGAATTGTGTAATTTTGATAATTTGAATTGTAGACTTATTTAGTTTTTCTTAAGGCAAGCACGATGTTCATAACTTCTTGTAGCTAATGGAAGGATTCTTTAACCCAGATTGCACCAAACCACAAATATATAATAACTATTTACAACTTAACACTCGTAGTAACGTTAAAATTGTAAAGAAATAGTCCAACAGGTCAGCTCGACCTAATGGGTCAGCAACCCATGTATTGGGTCAGCCCATGTATGAGTTGTCAATAGATAAGATAGACATTAGTTTCCTTAGTTATGCCTGTAATCATGTAATCAGATCTCTAACATGGTAGTCGAGTTGACCTGTTGGACTATTTCTTTACAAAAATAACAAGCTACAAACCATGATATTAACTAAGGGTGAGGGCACGGACCACGTGGGCAGCTAATTCTTCAATACACATTCAATTTCAAGCTACCTCAAGCCTATCTTCATCATCATTATCATACTCTCTAGTCTTTATTAGATAACGGAAACGCAATGGATAGAATACCTAAAACTATCAAATAGGTCCTGCTTCATCATTACTCGTATTATCAATGACCATACTAATACTTCATGGAGGCCTCATTATCCATAGTAAGAATCTGTTTTGGGTACCATACTAGTACTTGTCCTTTACACTTCAAACTTGAGGAAAAATGAAAAAATGAGTTCATTTTTCTGTTTTTGGTTGAGTTATTGTGTGACTCAGTCTCATACCAGTCCATGTTTATCTAATACCAATCTGTGCCTCATTCATAATCAATCTCGTACTACCAATGACCATACTAATACTTCATGGAAGCCTCATTATCCATGGTAAGAATCTGTTTTGGGTACCATAGTAGTACTTGTCCTTTACACTTCAAACTTTAGAAGCAAAATGAAAAAATGAGTACATTTTTCTGTTTTTGGTTGAGTTACTGTGTGACTCAGTCTCATACCAGTCCATGTTAGTCTAATACCAATCTGTGCCAATCCATGCTGATACGTGCTGGTTGGTATCGGTATGACTCGACACACTTGAGACAGTCGGTGCCAACTCAGTCTAGTTAGGGCTTGTTTGGAGATCCTGGTCCCAGACTTGTATGGTACTGACCGGCAACAAGTCGACTTGGTGATCTAAATACATTCAAGTACATCAAAACAAAAAATAGTACATAAATACTACAAACATATGAGAATAAAAAATAAATTTAAGTTTCTAAACTTTTGTCCGACACATGTCTAATATGGTTTTTGCCACGGCCACAAGTACAAATTAAAGTGCCTTCGTTAATGTAGCATTTGGCTGTTTACTTGCATATCATCAAATAAAAATAATAATAATAACTATTCCAGATTCTTTGTGCCTTTTTCTTTCAACCAACAAACTATTCATAAAATAGAAACAAGTTCTACAGATTTTAGCATATCTAAGGAATAGATTCAGCTTCATTTCGTCAACTAAAGGTAAAAATAATGAATGAAGTTATTTTGTGTGGAAGATAGATTCAACAATATCATTAGTTGCATAGTATATAAGAGACAAATCACTGTCATTTGATTCGATTCTAAAGAGACCCTTTAAGTTTTTAAGTAGAAGCTATCAAAAAAAAATCCATTAAAATTAGATTTTGAAAAAGCATACGATCGGGTGGATTGGGACTTCCTTCCACATATGTTGTGGCAGTTGGGCTTTGGGGTTGGATGGAGAAAATGGATTAGAGCCTATTAATCTTCTGCTTCTTCCTCTATCCTAGTCAATGGGCTCCTAAAGTTTTTTTTCGGATGCAAAAGGGGTTAACACAAGGTAATCCTTTGTCCCCCTTTCTTTTTGTGATGGTTGGCGAGGCTCTTAATCGGATGATTGAGGCTGCGGATTCTACAAATTTGGCGTGTGGTTTTAAACCTGCTAGAGATCTGTCTCCTATCAATCATCTCCAGTCTGCTAATGACACTTTGATTTTCTGTGGGGCTGAGGAGGAGCAAATTTTAAATATTAAGGCCATTTTCTTCATGCGTGAGCTTATTGGGGTTGGGACTTCTGACGATCGGCTTCTGGTTTTAGCTGAGGTCATGGGCTGTCAAGTGGGCACTTTACCAGCCACAGCCTTCAGTTATTGAAAGGATGGAAAGGAAGTCAGCTCTATGGAAGGCTAAATATTTGTCATTAGGAAGTCGTATTACCCTCATTAAATTGGCCCTCACAAATTTTCCAATTTATTTCATGTCTTTGTTTAGATGCCCCTCGGCTGTGGCTGAGCGTCTTGAAAGTCTTCAAAGAGACTTCATTTGGCAAGGGAGGGAAGACAAAAAGGAAATACCACCTTCTTGAATAGTACAAAGTTGGCAGACCTGAACGGAAAGGAGGGCTTGGCATTAGAGACTAGAGAAGCTTTCTTCTCTATGGTTCACTTTTTGGTTGGTTTTGGTGACAATATTTCCTTTTGGCATGATATCTGGGTGGGCTCTACTCCTCTAGCTTCTTAATTCCCTTCCCTGTTCCATTGTGCGTCTGATGTGAAGGCTTTGGTAAGGAACTATTCATCTAAATGGGAAGCCATATCTTGTGGGGTCCTATTTTTAGAAGACATATCTCAGAAGTGGAAGAGGTTTAGTTTATTATGGCTTTTGTCTCTTCATGGTAGTGTTTTCATTCCTGAGCTTGGTGTGGACATTCGGGTTTGGAAAGAAGTGACAGAAGGTTCTTTCTCTGTTTCCTTTTTTTCTTGACACTGTCAGCAGGGTCTTCAGCCTCTTCTCTTGTTTTAGGCACTTGGCAGTTCAAAGCCCCATTTAGGGTGGTGGTTTTCATCTAGCTTGCTATTACATTCTCACGTTGGATAACCTTTGGCGGTGCCCTCTTGTTTTTCCTAATTATAACAAGATCCGTATGACTATTGTTAATTGTTGTCCCATGTGCCAGAGGATGCTGAATCTGTGAACTGTCTCTTGTCTCTTGTAAACGGCCAGGCCCTCTAGCTTGAGTTCTTTGTTGGTTCAACTATAGTTGGGTTTTACCGAACTCTCTGCAAAACCTTTTCTAGCTTTTAGAGGGTGGGAGTGGGTTCAGCCAGAGGTAGATTGATGTGGAAGATGTCTTTCATTGAGATTATGATCTTATGGGTGATTTGGAAGGTGAGAAATAATCGGTGCTTTGAGGGTATTCGTTCTTGTGACGGTTCTTTGGAGAGCAAAGTTAAATTTGTGTGGCATCTTGGACCCGTGCCGAGTAATTGGTTTGAGGTGACCTTCTCTTCCCCCCACTGGCCTATCCTTCACTCCTTTCAGTCTCCCCTTCCCTCAGCATCCCTTAAGCTTAACTTTGATGAGAGCGTGATTGGAAATCCAGGCCCTTCTGTTATTGGTGGTATCATCAAATACAACTCGAGCTCTTGCATCCTCTCTTTCTCTGGCTTGTCGGGTAATTGTTCAGTTAATGTGGCAGAACTAATTGCTCTTAGAACAGGCCTTCGAGAATTAGCTAATTGGGTGCTAATAATATCATAGCAGAAGGTGGTTCTTGGTGCACTATTCACTGGGTGGCAGGTAGGTTTAAACTGCCATGATGCCTAGAGGATGTTCATAAAGAAGTGCTTGTGCCTAGCGTCCAAGCTCTCTGTTTCCTTCATGTCTTCTGTAGTGCAAATGCAGAGGCAAACATTTTGGATAAGGAAGGTGTCTGCCAGGTATTAAAAAATAACAAGAAACATGTGAGAATCACCCATGGAGTAGAAAGCTTATTCAAGAGGCTGGTGATCTAAAAAAGAAATTGAAATGGCTAAAAATAAAAAATTTACAAGGGTATATTACTAATTGCGTACCTGTACCTTACCTAATATCAGACGCATACATGACATGGCCATATTTTCAAACAATGTGCTTATAGAATGTGCACTCACAAACAAAAAAAAGAGATCTTGAAACATACAAACACCAACAACATTTAAATCTAATAATTCTTTAAATGGTAAGTTTAAATTTAATATTAATGTTCAGGGAAAGATATATAAGAAGAAGCATCATATAGAGCAACCCTACCTCTACAGAGATTATTTTTGGGGGTGGATTTAGAGGCCTGTCATTCTTATCAGTCTCAACATCACCTAATTGAAGAAGATTAAATATTGAATCCCCCGTTACCTGCAAATATAGAAATTAAAACACAATAAACTTGTTTCAAAACAGGAAAGTGCAACAAAATAAATAATTACCTTCCCAAAAATTGTGTTCTTTCGATCAAGCCAGTCACAACGGTCTAAGGATATAAAGAACTGACTACCATTTGAATGCGGTGACCCAGCATTTGCACATGCAACCAGGCCTCTGTGGTTGAACCTCAGTCTTGAATGGAACTCATCAGCAAAGACACCCCCATAAATGCTTTCACCGCCTAAATTAAGGGGGAAAAAAGACCGCATAAGTAATCTGGCTCATTCAGTCCTTTTAGAATCTACCTACAATGCCAAGCCTAAAAAGAGTATTTTCACTTCAATATAATAATTTAATGTTCCAAAAAAAAAAAAGGTTAACGCTCGAAGACACCATGAAAAGTTTTGACTCTTACACACAAAAAATTAACAAAAAAAGGCAACTATAACCTTTAAATCATCCACATTTTAAAATGGTGATAAAAAGAGCTAACCCATTGCTTTAGTAGATGGAGAAACACTGTTGTCTTTCAAGAATATAGCAGAATGCAACTCCTTCATAAGCCCATGACACCTTTGACAAGTCAGCCTCATAATTTGCTAAGCATTTAGACTTTTATTTATTTAGTTATTTTGAATGGTTAGGCTTTAAATTCTTTAATGATACAAAAGCAACAATATTTGTATTATTAAAGAAGATATTATTGAGAGAATCACAAAAGCTATCAACCCCCCCTCCTCCTCTCTCTCTCTCTCTCTCTCTCTCTCTCTCTCTCTCTCTCTCTCTCTCTCTCTCTCTCTCTCTCTCTCTCTCTCTCTCTCTCTCCAACACACACAAAAATAAATAAATAATAAAAATAAATAAAACGCAAAATATAGCATCAACAGTTTTATTTCCTAAAAGAAAAATGTTTAAATGAAATTTTAATAGAAGAAAGTTTCTTGACTTCTTCTGTTAATAAGGTCTTCAATTGCGAATAGTTCATTTTGAACAATTTGCAATGCGATTCTTCAATTATTAGCAACCAAATCTCATAAAGTTCACTAGGTTGAGTCCTATGCATCCATCGGCGGGGCTTAACTAAAAAACCAAGTTGCTAAAAAGCACTGCACCCCTATATATTAACTCTAATCTATATCTAACTCCAATTAAAGTTGGCCCCACCTTAAGATTGTTCGCCAATAAAACCATGGAAATTTTACTTTGGTTTTTTACTTTAACCAAGTCTTTTATATGTGATCAAGTAGATGGTAGCCTAACTCTTGCTGTAAAATTCGGCCGAGAGTAAATGTAAATAAAAACTCTTATTTTGCATGGTTTGGATATTAGATGTGGCCTCCACTGATGGACTTATAGCATAGATACAGATGCATTAGTTCATCGAACATGTCTAAATAGAACTCCAAATCAGATGAATTGAAAAGCGAGTCAAATGAACCTACTCTATTGAATTTTCTAATCAAGCTTTGCAAAATTAAATGCGAATTAATCGAACGGCAAAGAAGGTTACTATGGAAGAAACCAATTCCCCCATAGTTGATGACAGTTATAAGATATTAAGATGTTTAAAAGCGCAACAGAATTTTCATTGCATTGTCATTATTGTCATCGATATTATCAACGAATCATCCCATCTGGATTGACACTGTGGTTTCCACTTCTTTACATAACCATTTTTTCGCATATTAGCATGATTAACTAAATAAGAATTTCAGAGGTACCAATTTGCGTTTCATGAAAGTTGTACAAATGTAAAAGCCAGTTTCTAGTGAGTGGTGAGTAGTGACTAGTGAGTAACCAATTTTCCTTTCATGAAATTTCACTGTTCTAAAAGTTAATCTAGCGAGTAGTGATAACCGTTGCAGATTTCTCTCAGTTTTAAAGTAGCCACCTGACAAAAATTTTCGATAGGCTTCAATGAGATTCGTTTCAAATGGGAAGTAAGCATTATGAATCCATAAAAAAAATGCAGCAGACAAAACTTAGAACGATTAAAGTTTAAACTACCAGGTATCTTAAGATTTATCACTCCTAAATGAGATGTGGTTGGCATGATACCAACCCACATGGATGATGCATGCCCCAAAGGGCTTGCGTGTAAGTGCCGAAGCAGGTGACCGCAGACACTACACATCTCCCCACACGCTACACCTCTCTGCAAAGACCATACACTAGAACGAACCTCAAAAGGGAAAACCCAATTCTATTAATCAACTCTGAGAAATTGTTCCCTCCAATGCGATAACCCCATCTAGGGTGTTTTGTGGTCTATCCTGAATCATTGGAGCATCTCACTCACATACAAAATAGCAAGCCACTTCTAAACATCATAAATACCGAGAGTAAACACGTCTTTGTGCATCACATCATGAAAGCCTTGTCCCAACTAAAGAGACAGACAGACAAACAAATAGATAGATATATGCTCACAAAAAATCAGATAAAGAAGCTTCAAACACATACAGAATCAATCCATCCAGAACCCAACAACTTTGTAAAAACAAACAATCCACCCAAGCGAATCAAAATGCCACGCCAACACAGCAGAAGACAAGAAGAGGAAAAGAAAGGTTTTGCTTACCAGTTCCGGTTCCAGTAGGATCGCCGGCTTGGACGAGGAAGGATTTGATGATGCGATGGAAGATGGTGTTGTCGTAGAAACCCTCGAGACAGAGCTGCACGAAGTTCCTTACGGATTTGGGGGCTTCCTTGGGCCAGAGCTCGATGTCGATGGGTCCGTAAGTCGTCTTCAACACCACCTTCCCCTTCGTCGGGGGCTCCAATACATAGATAGAAGACATTTGATCGATAGATAGATAGATAGAGATTGGTAGAGATTAATTTAATAGAGACGCATATAGCAGTAATATTGAATCGAATCGAATCTCTATCTCTCTCTCTTTCTTTCTGCTAAATATGTGATCTAATTGGAATGTCAATGAGATCATTGGAAGCAGCAATGCATTATTTTGACTAGGGTTTACTTCGAAGCGATTCTCGTGATATGACTATGCCTGTTTTCCGTTGTGAAAATCAAACCTGTCTGGCATCGCCAAGTATAATGCGTCTTGGGACAACCCACTTCTCCAGGATTTGAGTCGGAAGAGGCACCAGGGATGGAGGTGCAAAAGGGTCAGGTTGGGTCAGGGGTAAAACCATTATCCACATATTCAAGGGGTTCGTGCCTTTGGGTCTTGGGATCTTGCCTTTTTATGAGCAACTAGTGGAGCTAGCAGGTGCAATCCACGTGCACCACACACACAGATCTATTAAGAAAATTTTTAAAAGATAAAGCTCTTAAAAAATTTAGTAGAAGATTCAATACATTTAAAAATCAAATTTCAATAGAAAATGAGTAATTGTAAATTGCAGAGCCTGTGCAATGTCCAAATACAGGTGATACTATTTTTTTCCTATACATTTGAAAATAATAAAACGATGATATAGTGAGAAAAATGAGATTTCAAAAGACAATCGATATTTTGAATTTATATAACTTTTTGAAGATATAAATCACATATTTCTAGATATTTTATCATGACTGTGTACTAAGAAATTTAAATTTACTTTATTTAACCTGTCAGGTCGACTTATTAGTTTTCCGGTAGACTTGACCTGCTAAAGTTGGAGTCCAGTCAAAAGCATAGTCAAATTGATAACCTGCAGTTTTATAAAAAAATAAAAATAAAAACTAGGAACCATATGAGCTTTTTATTCTAACTAATTACCATGAACATTATATGTTCAATACAAAATCAAATAAAAAAACTGAGATGGTGGTTTTAGTCTTAACTTACAAAGAAGAATAACATCTCACACTGATCGTCAAGAATAATGAAGTAATCCGGCTTATCCTCAAGCAACAGGGATCAACAATGATAGACCTATGATATGAACTCTGACGAGTAAGATTTGCGGAGCACCTGTTAATCAATATTAGTATTTAATATGTGCTTTATTTTATTTTATAAGACGGACCACTATCAGGTAAAAAAAGGCAATACCCCTCCAAGAGTCAGCATCTTCTTTTGTTTGATACAAAGTGCTATATTTTATACCCATTAAGAAAAAAGATAATACAAAGTAATCATAGAAGTTCAGTTAAATGGAAGCTCACAAATAGAGCATCCGTACAATGAAAATAATCTCATATCTTCTGGAAACCTCCCGGAGCCCTCTGATGTTCTTAACTCTCAAATTTCAAATACAACTACCACTCAAGTATCTTTTAATTCCACCAAAAAATAAAAATAAAAATAAATAGAAACTATTTGCACAATTAGCATTGTTTCAGGTAAAAAAAAAAAGAGAATGTTAATTCTCTTGTGTGTAGTTAATTTGGTATTTGAATTATAACACGGCCATCAATTGGCCACCGGCAACAATAACAAAAGTAGCAAGCTAGGTAATACCTTTTGTCGCGACTTTTAAACTGATTTTTAAGCTGATGGCGAAGTATTTAAAGTGCCTACAAAATTGTAAGTATTGAACACCAAAAGGTATAAAGTAAAATACACCTGATTCTTTTTCTTTTGATCCATTAAAAAATACACTATTCATTTTCTTTTTTATTTCCATCCCGTCTTAGTTCAAGGTTTATTATTGAAAAAGCACATGACATTTAAGTTTTCAGAGTTAAAAGGCAGTATACCAGGAACCACATAATGGAGTAAATGGTGCATAGTTAAAATCTTTTGTTTTTCCCACCTTGGCTTAGTTTATTAACCGGGGTGGACAAAATAGTGCCAAGAAAGACTAAAAAATCTTTCTGAATGATAAAATCTGAAATATTTTTCCTTTGAAATGATTCTTTAATAGCACCATATCTCACGATTAATTTTACAAAAAAAAAAAAAAAACTGAATAAAGATTTGGAAATTAATGAATAAAATGGTTCAATGAGAACCATGAATGAGTGCTTATTGGTCTTATCCCACTCTTGAGGGGTTCATTTGGATATAGTAAGGGGGTAGTTAGCAATTTTTCAGAGAATTTAAGGGGTTTTTTCATAATTTTAGATTTTTGAGATTATGGTACCGTTGGGTAGATATTTTTAATTCCTAAACTATGGTCTTCTAACTCATCTTGATCTGGATCCTCAAAACCCCTCCAAATCCAAGCTTGACCCAAAGTCTATTTTAGATAAATTGAAAAATCCCCATTATGTCCCCATCTTTATCCATCCGATTCAGTCTCTCTTATCTCTTTTATTTCTCTTTTCTTTATCTCATTCTATATCCTCCCTTACGACATCTTACTCTCTTTTTATTGGGCAGGTGTGTAGTGAAACCGTACTACATCTTACTATCTTTTATAATAGGGTATAGATACAGATTACTCTCTTTTTATTGGGCAGATGTGCAGTGAAACCGTACTACATCTTATTCTTTTTTATATTAGGGTATAGATATAGAAATATAAGATAATATATATAATAATAATACTAAGTGAGGCCCACATCTTGCATTTTATTGGACAGGTGTGTAGTGAAAAAAGTACTACATCTTGCTCTCTTTTATTGGGCACTCCGATTAACCCGCCATAATGATCATGCTCATTAACACTAATGCATTTTTTTAGATTATTCAATATTGCTTTTCCACTATTTATATTTCTACTTAATGAAATCAATGGCAAATTTCTATATTAAATTAAATACCGCTTATCGAATGTATCTCTATCATACCCTAGAAAATTCTCCATTATTTTATCCTCTTCCTAGACTCATCCACAGCTCTTTATAGTAATATATACATCTCTACCCAATTTCAAAATTTATCCAAAAAAACGCCCTACATATTCTACTCGTACTACCAGAGAGTTCTAGATCATTCTAAACCCATTATCACATGGAAAGCTATACATTATTTATCCATACCAATCATTGCTAGATTGTAGTGTTTAACATTAGATTTTGATATTAATAGTTCAATTTGGTCCATCTATTGTTGACATAAAATGCTAAAATTCTATTGACCCATTGTTGTAGGTCATGAATAGACGGCATAAACCAAATTATATGTATAGAAATGCCTAAACCCACTCAACAACGGACCCACTCTTAAATTTTTGTGGATGGGCGTAGGCCATTGAAAAACCTTAAGCCATGTCTAATTTTGGTCCATATACAACTTGACCATTTTAAAATCATGCTCTAACTCATGACCCAAATCACGAATATATATATTACTAAGTGGGGCCCATATTTTGCAGTGTGTAGTGAAAAAGTATAACCCTTTTAAAACCATACTCTAACTCATGACCCAAACCACCCGTATATATTACTACGTGGGGCTCACATGTTAAATTTTACTGGGCAGGTGTGTAATGAAAAAGTACTGCACTTTTCTCTCTTTTATATAAGGGTATAGATAGATATAGATAGAGATAGATATAGATATTTGGGGGTGGGCCTCACGATGGTGTAGTGAAAAATTTTGTAATTTCTCATTATAATATATTATTATATTATATTATCATAATTGAGGGTGGGCCCCACAATGGTGCAGTGAAAAAGTTTGCATTATAATATTTGGGGGTGGGCCCCACAAAGGTGTAATGAAAAAGTTTGCAATTTCTCATAATAATATATTATTATATTATATTTTAATATTTGGGGGTGGGCCCCACAATGGTGTAGTGCAAAAGTTTACATTATAATATTTGAGAGTGGGCCCCATAATGATGTAGTGAAAAAGTTTGCATCTTGCTCTCTTTTATAATAGTAGATTTATAGATTTATTTATATAAGGGTATAGATAGATATAGATATATACATATAGATATGGATAGAGATAGATATTTGGGGGTGGGCCCCACTATTATATATATAATAAAGTGGGCCCCACATGGTGTAGTCACAAAAAAGTTTAAAAAGTTGCAACTTCTTCTCTTTTATAAGAGTATAGAGTATAGAAGTATAGATATAGATATAAATAATAAAGTGGGCCCCACATGATGTAGTCACAAAAAAGTTTAAATATAAGGGTATAGATAGATATAGATATATACATATAGATATAGATAGAGATAGAAAATATTTGGGGGTGAGCCCCACAATTATATATAATAAAGTGGGCCCCACATGGTGTAGTCACAAAAAAGTTTAAAAAGTTGCAAATTATTCTCTTTTGTAAGAGTAGATAGATTGGAAAATGGAATTTACATATGTAAATACTAATGTTACGCTTGGTTTTTGCATTTGTGGTAATTCCACAACTTTTAGTGAGTTTACATGCGGGGCGTGTAAATTGCAAAATGAAAACTATTTTCAAACCCCACTCCCTCAACCCAACTACCTAGTGAGGTTACTACCGGAGAGTAGGGATGAAAGTTGGGCCGGGCCGTGGAAAAAAACCATGCAATGGTCAACGGACCACATAGCTATTTCCGAGGGCCATGCTGAGCCGGCCCGGCTCCAATTGCCTAAAAAAACAGCCCCCCTCCCCAAACAACTATAAACGATTAAATAGAGAGGGGGTTATGTCATTTCACTAAATTTGTCCATTATACTCCCTCCTCCAACTGCCAAATAATGGTCAAATGAGGTATATTTTTTGTCATTTCAACACTTTCGAAAGTCTATAAATACCTACAACTCTTATTTCTCAACACTCATCTACTTTCTAAGCTCTCACACTCTCCCTAAGTCTTCTAAGGCACCAAAAACGAACTAACATTTCAAGGCTAAAAAGTTCTCTCTCACTACTGAAGGAGCTCTCTCTTACTTTCTCATCAGAACTTCTCTATTAGCCCCCTCTCTCTCTCTCTTAAAGGTTTTTATTAATTTAAGTTTTAAATTTTATTTAGTAATAATATCCATATTACATATTACAGAATTTTACCAAATAAATATTCCTAAACATGTATTAGCTCGTTTTAATAAAAAATACACCAAAATGCCTAATTTAGTGTTCGTACGAGTGATTTGGACCATCTTACCCCTAAGATCAGCTGAACAGTATCATCATCTCCATTCACCCCCAATTTATATCCCTAACCTGCCCGAACAAATTTGTTCTCCTCTCTTCCCTTTTTCATCTCCCGCCTTTTTCTCCATTTCTCCTCCGCTCCCTGCTCTTTATTTCCCTCTTCTACGTCTCGGCTGCTGCTCTCTCTTTCCCTCTCATTCTCCGCTCCCTGCTCTCTCTTTCCCTCTCCCTAGGTCTCGGCTCCAGCGCTCCCTCTCCGCTTGCTGCTCTCAAAGAGATTCCAGCTAGATCCTCCGGTGGAACCGCCGACTGCTTCTCTTCCATTTGAGATTTCAACAAAAAAACTCAGTGATAAAAGGTGATTTTTTCGGTTTTCCTCTTTTCCACCTTCTCTATTTCCTTATTTTCCTTTCATTTTCAGTATCTATAATTGTTGAAGTTGTGGGATTCTGGAGAGGGGATTTGGTTTGGGGTATTTGCAGACAAATAGTTGTATGGAAGTAGCAGCCATGGAAAAAATCTAAAACTTTATGTTAATACCCTAATTTAGCACCTCAATCAAAATCCAAGATTAGTACATCAATCTCATACCCAATACTAGTTGTAGTCTTATGCTTCTTAAAGAAAGTCCATAAGTTTCATGGCTGCAGTTATTTCATTCTGAATGTTTTTTTCTAAGCTCATTTTTTTATGGTCAAATGTTTTTTATGTTGCAAATGGCATTTTATGCCCATGTGCTTTTTTGGTTTTATGCAAGGATTAGAGTGCCTTTTTAATACCACCACTCAGTTTAAATTCAATATTTCTACTGTGTACTATGGTTTAGTTTTGCTAATTGAGCCTAGAACGATGTGATTTTTTTTTTTTTTTTGTATTAGATAGGTGTATTTTGTAAGACGATTGTTTGAGTCTACAATGGTGTTTTTTAACAAGCTTTTCATGGTAATGTGGAGTCATATTACGGTCCCCTAATGTTGGTGATAGATGTTGTTCTGTTCTAATTTGTGTCTATAAATTCAATTTGATTTGAAGATGGAGGTATTAAGAATATTAAAATAATTTAGTTTAGAAAATAAAGATGGGATAATGTTACTGTAATGATGTCATTGTTATCTTTCAGTACTATTTATGGGTGTGCCGAGGTTTTTAGATGGGTTTTTTTTTTTTTTTTGTCTTTGATTGGTTCTTGGAATGGTTCTAGAGAAATGATTTAGTAAAGAGATGGCTTGGGAGAAGAAAATCAAATGGCTGAATTGCATGGACCATCTTAAAAAAAAAAACTCTGAGTATAGACTTTTTGGTTTGGTCATAGGTGTGTTACTACATGTTTGTCTTTTATATTTCCATTTAATTTCATTAACCCCACGAGTAAAGGCTCTAGATTGAAAATAATTAAACTGTTTGGGTACATTGACATATGTCAACTGTTTGGGTTTGGTGACATATATTAGTATTAGATTTGTATAGTTGTCGCATTTTATTCTGCTAACCAGTATAATTGTCACATATTGAGCTGTATCGACAGAAGTTGCAACAATTGGTCTAATAACTTCTCTAACCAAGCACCTCCACTAAAAGTAGTTTCAAATTGTATGCAACTAGTAATTATATTATCCAACAATTCCATTATAGTAATGAACATGAATAAACTTACATATTTCCTAAATGAACATGAGCTACAAAATTTTTTGAAACTGATTGGAGAGAATGTTTGAGGGCACTCTCAAATTGCGTATAACATGGGTGGAACACTTCCTCCGGGGATGTTTATTTATCTTGCATGTTCCGTGCATGACAATTTCTCAAGAAATCACGTTCTGGATGAATTAAGTGATCATATAGTAACATCATCATGAGTGTTGTGGATGAATGGTGTGGAATAATGGTGTTGGTGTGAATGGATGGTATAAATTAAGTGATTTTCTGTGCTCATCAGATGGTTGGGGAATTTTGCAATTCTCATTCTTTTGCTTCTTGCTTCCTAATAAGATCTTACTAGATGTTGCAAAATAGGCTATTCACGAATTTCTTTCCCAGATTGCTTTCACATTCATTTATGGGCCTGGTAGCTTAAATTCATCAATCAACATTCCAAATTTGATGAATGATACATTTTGTTTAGACTATTCGTGTGACTATGTCTAACTCGTTCAGAAAATGCAACGGTTGAAGCAGACTAAATTTTTTTTATAACTGCTTTACAATTCTTATATAGTTACTAATTACACTCTTCCACACTAAATTTTTGATGATCTTGTTTTTACTTAAATATCACCGAGCCTGGCCTTAACTGTCTGAGTTCATGTTTCTTCAAATGTTTGTATTTCTCTGGGTTCTACTTGAAGTAGGGTTTGCTCTAGGTCCTTTTAGCTTCAGCTGAATACGCGTTCTGCTCCAATTTCTTTTGGGTTTTTTGTCTGATGGATATTATGTTTCATTTTCTTTTGTACTTCAAAATAATTCTCAAAGCGTCACATTTTTTGCCTAATTATTTGAGAGCTTCCCTCCCAGTTTTTTCATGTCGACTGATCTTCAACCAAATTAAATGATGTACTACTAACTTTTTTTACTGATCTTTCTTAATTTCGTCATTGTCTAGGGTGATTACGTACAGGTACACACAAATATCTCATTTTTTTTGTAGCTGATTTGTCGGATATCAGAACACGTTCATCAGTCTCACAGTTATACAGCGGTAAAAGGCTCTTTCAAACAATATCAAACCAAAGAGGTATGCCTAGCCTGTTCCATTGTCAGTTGCTTAACTTGTTTCGTAAGATATGGATTTAAGTTTATAGAGTTCACTATTAGAACATTTTATGCATCATACACTTGATATCAGTTGGTCTCCCTTAACTTATTTTCTTGTTTAATTAGCATTTAACCCAACAAGTTCCTGCATCCTTAGTAAGTAATAACCACATTTGATGTTCTTTTAAATATATTTTTACAGGATTCAATTACGAATGTAGACTATGGGGACACCAGCTATAGGTTGCATTGACAGTATGATTGTTGGCGGCGTCATACATGATCTTAGAACTTATGAATAACGATAATGATACTGTTAACATAAAATTGATGTTGAAAAAATACCCTGGGTGAGATTCCCTAAGTCTTATACATAGTTTATGCATTCCCTAAGTCTCATACATGTTTCTTGTGGGTTCTGCTAGTTGAGATGGCTCCTAGAAACAAACGAACTTGTACTCGAGCTACCTTTGATCCCTCTCGATTTCTAAGTGAAGTTGGACAAGATTTCTTTCTGAACAAGTTCCAGCATCGTTCTGTTGTGCCCGAACGAATTGTCAACTAAAATGAGCTGCACAAAACTTATTTTGGTGCGTGGATGCATCAGAGAAGATGGTTTACACTGTATGACCATGGCTACCAGATATTGGTCAATTGGGTCAGCGAGTTCTACTCGAACATGCATGAAGTTTCAAACAGTTCGTTCAAGACATTTGTTCTAGGACAGGAATTCGAAATTACATCAGATCTTCTAAGTGAAGTGCTAGAAATTCATCACGTTGAAGGTGTAGACTTCCCAATTGTGGATAATTGTGAGATTAATTATAATCTAGTAGCCAGAGAATTGAACAGCAAGCCTGTCGCTTGGATAGGTAGTGCCCTATCCCAACACAAGCTGAGCGACTCCTATCGCTTGCTGAATATTTTCATCCGTCACAATGTCAACCCCAAAGTTGACAAAGGAGTCACAAAGGAGGATGAGTATCTCCTTTACTGCATCGGGACTCAAAGGAAAGTTGACCTTCCTCTCGCGGTGTTTTGTGTATTGGCCAACCTTCTAACAGCATCTCACAATGTGACTCTTCTTTTCCCGAGGCTCATCTCCAAATAGCTAGTTGACATGGGTAAGCTGGCTGAACCCAATGAAGATATTGTAATTCTCAAGCAGAAAATTGATCGCTTCACCCTTGAAAAGTCCAAGTCCCACCTCAATGCTATTGAGTTGGATGATGATGATGAGGGAGATATAGCTAGCCCTTTTGGAGATGCTCCTTCAGAGGTAGGCCCTTTCGTCGATGGACCTTCGGATGCAGGACCATCAAAAGATGAGCACTTACGTGAGGGGGAGATTCATGCTTTAAAGGAGCGTCTCGACATTTAGAATTGTGAGTGAATGAAGGATTCGCCGAGATGCGACAGAGTTTTGCAAACATGCTTGATCGTTTGCGCCGCGATTGATAGTTCCTCCTGCTGCTGAACTTCTCTGAGATTGCATCTCAGCCTCTATGCATCCTGTTTATTGTTATTTCATGACAGAGGTGGTTTCCAGACTTTTCTGGCACCCTGAACAACAATGTTATCGGATTTTTTGAGTCATGTCCATGTTTAATGGATGCCTGTTTACAAGAGTGACTTTCATGTCCAAACTGTTATTGAGAGAAGTTTGTTTAATGCTTCATGATTAGAGAAGTTGGTCTTGATTTTGTTTAGACTTCATTCCAATTATTTGATCAGCTTCATGACCATACAAACTGCCTTTCATTTGTTTAGGCTTCAGAGAAAGAAGTTTGTCCACTTTTATATAAGTGACTAGGATCTTGACTAGTTTGTTAGTACAGCCCCTTCCCTTTTCACATGGTTTTGAAATCTTCGAAGTTATACTATTGAATGAATTGGCACTAAAAGAATAGAACATTATTTGAAAAGGGGAGCCTTTATAAATTCGTGGCTCCATCCAAATTTACAGGGGACAACAAGAATTTGTCAGGTGGAGAAAAGGCCAAAGACATATCATGCGGGAGAGAACAATTGCGAACGAGGTTGTAAATGTGTCCAAAACCTGATTATTTCTTTAATTTCAGAAGGACCCATACAAGTACTCAGCCAAATTTATATCTCTGTAATAACAAAACTTAGAGGATGTAGTACAATGCTAAAAACAAGAAAGATACTAATCCTGAGTTAGTGGATAAAAGGAAGAGAGCAATTTGCATGAAGCAGATCGAAATAACAAAATAGGCAGAGACAATGGTATTCGTGAGTTGAGACACAAACATCCCATATGGATGGTACTAGTATACAAAAAATTTCCAAATTATCATATGTGAACTAAGCTCTTTGTTTGCGTCTATACATCAAAATATACAAAATTATGTTCTCCCATAATTATCGAGAGATACATCCAAAATATAAATCAAAATATGCTCCCCCATCATAAACAAGTATTTACACCAAGCCCGATATCTGAAAAAAGATGTGAACACCTTGAAGTTATATATCATCCAAGAAAAGAGGAAAATATGGTTCATTCCCTTGGGGGTGGGTCTCTACATGTCTGTCTATTATGACCATGCTTCTTGCAATGGGAGCATGTAACCTGTTTTCTCATTCCATCATCTGTTTGTATCTGATTTTTTTTCGGCCTTCCAGGCTGTCTGTGAGCTACAGTGGTCAGCACACGCTCGTCACTTCTAAGATCCCACTGTTTTCCATCACGCATGGCATGGATGACATCATTATAAGTTGCTCGATAGCAATCACTGGAGAACCAATACTCACAGAAGTCATGTGAACAAGGAATGCCAAAGAGGTCCCATTTGCCGCATGTGCATGACCTTCGATCAAGGTGAAAAACATCCGTGTACTCTAGACAATACCTGAAACTCTAATTCCCCCGCCTACCAACATTGGAATCTCCGTGAGGCTTCTGCCTCATGTTTAATGATCTTATCTACATATGGGGTGACTCTTGTCTTCATTTGTAGCCCATTTTCACGCCGGATCTGGTAAAATTCCATCAGCTTTGCCCGTATCGACTCTATTTGTTGTGTGATGGCTAGCTCTCTAATCTCCTTCAACAAACTATTTGTGCTCTCTGCAATATTCGTAGTTAGCATGTTATAACGTTGTCCCTTAATGAATGCATTTGCCCAATGATGGCGGCCGATTGTGTTAATGTAATGATGAACCCCCTACATCAATGGATCTGATTTTTGCCATGTAGTTCTCGTACTCACAGACGCGCGTTAAACATGCGGCGCACCAAAACTTCATGACGATTCCATCATTTTTAAATTTTGCTTGAATATTTTGTGAAATGTGACGGCAGCAGTAACAGTATTTTGCGGTTGGAAGTACATCCTTCATGGCATTGGTTAGTCCCTTCTTTCAATCCGACACAATTGTAAGATTGTGAACATGCTCCAAGGTTTCATCCAGATTTGCTAGAAACCACGACCAAGTCGCATAGCACTTAGACTCCACAATGGCAAAAGCTAGGGGGAAAAGCCCATGGTCACCGTCTTGACAAACCACTATGAGTAAGGCTCCTAGGTATTTACCCCGGAAGTGTGTCCCATCAAGGGCGATTAGTGGTCTGATTGATGATATGAAAGACCGAGCACATCCACCAAAATATACATAATATCTCTGAAAGAAGTGATCATCTTCTGTCCACAAATTGTCAACTGTGTCCGGGTTAGTGCTTTTCAGCTCCAGACAATAATCACATAGGATCATGTATGATTCCTCAAAAGAACCGCGAATGTATTTCATAGCTATTTCCCTTGCAATGTGGGCCTTCCTATAATATATTTGAAAGCCAAATTCCCTCTGAAAGTCGAACATAATTTCCTTTGGCCTGTAATCTTGATGAACTCTAAGTCTTTTTCTGATAAACTCCACAATCAAACCTGATGTTGCTTGAGGATATTTTGTACCATTAAGTGGTCCTGAATAATTATGTTCTGGATTGTATGTCCTGACTTGAAATTGGGGACCAGCCTACCATAGAAGCGTGGTTGCGCCATGGACATATTGAATGGCTACACTTTGCCGTTGCTTCAAATCTATCGGTCCTTATTGGTTTCAAGCAAAAGTTCTTATACATCGTAAATTTTGCCAATGTGCTTTTAAATGCATCACGACTATTAAACACCCTGCCCTTCCACATCTCATGCTGCGAATCTTCCCAGGGTGGCGTGGAAAGAAAATCATCCACTGCTTGCATGGTGTTGATCATATATGATTCCTTGCGTAAATTTGGAGCAACCTGATTAGTGCCGCCGTTGGTGACATCTATAAATAGTTTCTTCCCATCAGAGTCATTTGATTGTATGTCTAGGAATGTGACAACGGCGCTTCGAGTTTGTATTTTTTCCAGATAACCTTCAGTTTGCCTAGAAAATCAAGATTGTCAATGTCAATCCCCAACCCAACATCCTTTTCTGTAAATGGATTTTCTTCTCCTTTGCAGGTGTAGCCTCCTTGTGAAAAAGGCAAATCAAAATCAGCTCCAAGGTCTACAGATGGATATGACTGTTGTAAAATAAATTCTTTGACGACCGCGGTAGTTTTTGGTGCCAAGTCAGATCCTTTCCTCATTCGGTTAACCTTGCGTAATAAATGAGCGTGATCATTACAAATACTGCATTCAGAAGAAAGTCTTGGCAGATTATTTTTTCCATATCAAATAAGATAAAAATCAATTATAATGAGGACATGCCTTGCTAGATAAAAAGATTCAAGAGATGCCTTAGAGGGATGACGTTCCACACTTTTCCAAACGTTAGAATATCAAAATTACAATGAACAGAGGAAAGCAAAAATATGAAAACTAAACGATTATGGATCAAAAAGCGAAATCAAATTGAAAATACCATACTTCGGAGATGGTAGTGTATTATTCAAAATCGCATCCTCGTTGATACGAATGTTAGTGTTAAATTCTTGATAGTGGTGAAAAACCTGTCCTGCTGCATCCCTACGGGATAAAAGGAATAAGTGGATGGTTAAGTATATAATTACCAAGCATTTGAGCTAATATAGCTATATCTCTACTTAGTGCTGACCTTTTTCCAGGAATTGAAGGCGGACTACTAAGCTGAACAACTTTACTAGATCCCACTTTGCATAGAGATAAAATTAAAGCTGCTCAGTATTAAGACTTGGTGTTGAAAATAATAAGTCCAATCATAACATACCTTTGTTCATTCCCTTGATGATCTATTGCATTAACCGCGCTTGGCTAGATGTACAAGTACATTGCACTGGCATCCCCTGCAGATGCTCTGAACATAATCTCTACATCTTCATCGTTTATTATGTGAACTAAAGTGCATACTTTTCCATTCTGATGAAGGTATTGTATAATTGGGATATGTCCAAGCTTGTTCCAATTTGAGATATCACATATTTTTTGAACCAATCGTGGTATAATGACGTGTATAAACAATGGGAAAGACTTACGGACTTCACCCAGATTTTGATTTCAACATCATTTATATGACAATATGATAATTACCATTATTTATATGTGTGTTATAAATTTCGTTTGATCCTGCACTCTTAATGTCTTTCTGTACCCTGTATGTTAGTCCAAAGTCTTGGAATCTCATATTATCAACAAGGCAAAAAGGACATTAGTAATTCATTAACCAAACCCGAAAAATGGATGGAAACATGAGTGGTTCAATTTCTCGGTTGTTTTACACATGATAATGTACTAGGAAAGAAATTGCTAGATTCTGTGTAACTAGGAAAGAAATTGCTAGATTCTGTGTAAATGACCATCGCGATTACTTGTATATGACTAAAGTGATTACTTTGAGGAAAACAAAAGCCTTGATGACAATGGAGAAGAAGGTGGGCAAAAGAAAATAGCTGGATTGGGGAAGGAAGCGATAAAGGATAGAAAACAATGAGGATGGGGGGGGGGGACCTTAAAGATTCTTGATTCAACTATCAAATCTTTAAAGCTCGATCGGGGGAGGGGGGACCTTAATGACTATTGATTCAGCTATCAAATCTCTAAAGCTCGATCGATCCATAAAATTGTCAACTTCTTTCCCCTTGTCATTCATTGAAGATAGAAATCTACACCTTTTAAGTCTTCCTCTCCAAACTTAAAGGATATACAAATCTCCAAGTATCGGATTTTGTTCGAGTATCTAAATCTTACTTAACCTTATCGACGAGAGCTTATATAGTAAATCACAAGGCAAAAATTCATAACCCATTTGAATGCAGTTTCTTATGGTCGTTGCTGCCTATGTCAAGTAAGTAATGAAGAAAATACTCAATCTCATAGAGATTGTAGGACTTCACTATCATTTGAACAGCTAAAAATAAATACAGACTATACTCATCTATCTTAAATATCCTCTCAAATCATAAATACTCATTCTCATACATAATCTCATTCCCATAAAGAGCATAACAAAAAAGAAAACAAGTATGAAAATCAGTTTCAAATAGCAACCATATCTTTATCAGTTTCAAAATAATGAACAACAATGCAATCCAAAATTACTATCACGTATTTGAGCAAAAAAATCACTATCGCATTGAAAGGCATGGATGCAATCCAAACCCGATACAATCATATTAAAGAAACAGAATATGGGAAAATTGATGCCTACCAAAAACTGTCAAGATGATGAAATCGAGGCCCATATCCAAATAAGCAAATCAAACAAGAAATAAATAGTAAAGAACAACTACATGATAGAGAACCCAAGCATTCCAAAAGCTCCTGTTTTGGGATTTCAAATGGCCATAAATCCCGTTTTAGAAATCCATTTCAAACAAACAGAGCATTGGATGCATGACAATCTCAACACAAAACTTCTATAGGAAATCAAGGGCACTGCCATGCACTTACAACAACAAAAAATGGATAGTTTATGCAAGTTCTCATCTTTCTTGGCTAGAGAAACCCCCTTTCATATACAAGATTTTTTCCATCAACTCCGGCGATGAGAGAGCATCGCTGGCTGCCGATGTGAGAGGATCCGGCCGGAATCACTGATTCGGCAAAGCCGGAGAGGAAGAGGGAAAGAGAGAGCAGGGAGCCGTGATGTTCATGCAGAGCGAGAGGGAACGAGAGAGGAGGGAGCGGAGAAGGCTTGCAGAGAGGGAGAAAGAGAGAAAAAGGCTAGACCTGGACTGAAGACGCTCTGGCGGGAATAGAGAAAGAAGGGGATATGACCGATTAGGGATGGAAACGGTGGCGGAAGATGACGATGTCGTTTGGCACACTAGGGGGTAAAGTGGTTCAAAACGCATGTACCAACACCGAATTTTGTGTTTATGTATATTTCTGATTAAAACGGGCTAATACATGTTTAGGAACATTTATTTGGTAAAATTCCCTTCATATTACATATTAAGTCTCATCTTCTTTGCTTTCTTATATAAATTATCACAATAAATACATTATATATGATTATTTATTTAGTTTTTTATAAACTTTGTTTTTTTGAATTGCTGGACCATCACTTTTCCTTCCCATATCCCTTTCCTTTCTTAATCGTGGGATTCACTTGCTAGGGATTTTACATTCAAACCCTCCCAATTCCCTTTGTTTATTGTATAGGGAACTCTATTTGAGGTTAGACTTCGGGAACTCATTGAGGATAGCTAGAGATCTTGAGAGGAGTTGAAGTTCTTAGAGAGTCTTTTAATAGATCTAACTTGAGGCAAGTAAACATCTATAATTGCATAACATGCATACTAACTTCCCTTTATTTAATGATTGATCTACACTAGATTATCCTAATTCAAGCTCTTTTGAGTGGTTTGAAATTAATTACATCTTAATTGGATTATAGATGGTAATATGGTGGAATTAGGTGTTGCATGCGATGGTTTAGGCCTTGATTGTGCTAGTAGTGATGGAATAATGCAAGCTTTGGTGTTAAGAATGGAATCCCCTTCAAATTCAAAACCATCTCTGTCACACCCCAAAACTGAGACCCTGCAGAAGTCCGATCTCGGGGTGCGAGATTTTGGAGTAAATTAAAACTTTTATTTTCCCCAAGATCCGCGTGAGTGAGGATTATAAAATTCCACACAAACTGAATATTTCGCGGAAGCTTTTGTGGTGTTGCAAACTCGGAGTCCGTGGCCATCGAATTTCGTTTCGCACTCAATCATTAACATAAAGCCATCAAATTAAGTCTCATAATCAAACTGATACAAATCATGAATCATAAACATTGAGCTGGCAGTTACAAGACAATTTATTTCCCACATATGTTTAAGTTACAAATTACAAAAGTATATTCATTAGAATCCCAAATAAAAAGGCTAATAAAAGCCATTAAAAAATATCCAACTAAACAAAAATGCTAGCCCATAATATGTTACGAACTCTGGCACCAAAAGCGACATCTAGATGATATCGTTGGGCAGCCACTTACGTCCAACCGACGGCTCAACAACCTCCACTGCTCAAATCATTTAAAAGGCAATGGGAGAGAAATCTGGCACCAAACAAGAGGGTATCAGACATGACGGTCTAACAAGTAAATAAACAGATAATAGGATGATAGAAATTTATATAAATAATATAAATCAATTCTAAATACATTTGAATTCCTAAACAAAAATAGCGATGAAATAAAAGAACAATTCGAGAAACATTAACAATTTCAAGAGTATAATAAAACTAATGAAACAATAGCGATCGAGTAAAAACAATGGCAATCGAGTAAATCAATAACGATCAAATAAATCAATGGCAATCACAAGGAATCTGACAAAATGATTAAAACGATGGCAACCACATATGCTATATTCTCCTATTGCAAAAGTAACAAGACGACAAGAGCACACAGAAACCGTAGCCACATACGTACAAGTGGGGCCGGAACAAACAGAGCCGTTGCCACATAAAGTGGGACGGAATACAAAAACCGTAGTCACATCCAGCGGGACCGGAAAATCAGAACCATTGCCATGGTTGGTACAAACAGAGTCCAAACTGCAGTTGGCAGAATTTTTAAAGATCACAAGCCGGGTGATCAGCCCGACAAGGTGACCGAAGCTTAGTGGTGCTTTTCAAAAATAAAACCCGAACCGATACAAATCAAATCATAGTAATATATTTCCGAAATCGATAAAGGGATTAATCCTGAACAAATATAGACTGAAAAATTCAAGCTAATCAAATGGGTAGCCTTACCGATATTTTCAGATGTGGCGAACCACTCAATTCTATTTCAAAACAATTTGTAGAAATCATACAAATTTCTGTGGCGAATCATTCAAATCTATTTCAAATCAATTTGTAGAAAACATACAAATTTGCAAACTTGGAATGAAGTAGTGTACGATGATTGGATCGTTTCGATACACACTTAGTACCCTTAATGTCGTTTTATAAATAAAAGTTTGGTACCACTGAAGATCTTCGACAATTAGGGATGTAAAATGTGTATTAAAACTTAACATTTTTCCCCCAATAATCCAAACATCAAAATCTCTCCCATTTACAAAATTCCTGTGTGATTTCGGTCACCCTGGTGGTTAGCTGGCGATTAGCCGCTGAGGGGTTCGGCGGCGAGCCACTGGCTGACCGCCAGTCCTCCAGTTGAATGCAGCTCTTGGGAAAAGTATCTGTCAAATTTTGGTTAGCCGTCGGCCACCAGGTCGGCTAGCCGCCAGGTGACCGTCAGGTTCAGAGCAGAAAATCTGCTCTCGAGAAATGTAACCGCGCCTGGCGGTTAGCCGCCGGTCACCAGGTCGGCTAGCCGCCAGCTGACCACTAGCTGATGAAAAACCCATTTTTCTGAACTATTTCTGATCTTTCTTTCTTCCCTTCTTCCTCTATCATTCCAGCTTCTCTATCAAAACATTTGGGCTTCTCCTTGCCTCAACAAAACACCATTTAAACATCCATACACTAAATCATTCCATTCTTTCAAAAATCTAACATAAACATAACTTTTTCATTCACTAGAACAATAGCATTAGAGTTGTACCAAAACTGAATCAAAGAAGATTCATTGAAACAATACTAGAAAAAGATAGATTATAACAAAGCATTTAAACATTTCAAAGACTAATACATATATTGAAAAGAGAAGTTAACATAAAAGAGAGAGATCAACATTTAAAGGACAAAACCCTAAATCACTTCAAATAACATACAACCCATTATCTGAATTAAATACTTGCCTTGGTCAAGATGGGGAATAAATCACTCCAAAATGGTCTCTCTAAAGCCTCTAGCTCCAATCTACAAAAACCCCCAAAAATATCCCATGAACAAAGCACTAAAATCCAACATTTGCAAACATCCAAGAAATCATTTGCATGAATGAAAAAGACTTTCTAAATGGTTCATAAAACCAAGATTTGAAGAAGAAAATCCATTACTAACCTTTTTAAAGCTTGAACCAATAAGAAGAGCTTGAAGAAGAGTAAAAACCTTGAAAATAGTGTCCTTGGAAAGCTTGAGAGGTGAAGGAGAAGATTGGGAGATCAAATCTCCATTTAGCATTCAAAAGGAGAGGTTTTCAAGAGAAGAAACAAAGTGCTGGAAAAAGGAACCCTCTTTGAGAAAGAAAATTGCAGGAAATAGATGGAAATGAAATGGGGAAGAGAACTATTCCTTTTTATAAGGTGGGTAAGTGGGTCCCAATGGGCCCCAAGATTCAAGTGACTGAAATTGGTATTTGCAAGTCCCGAATGAAAATGACAAAGAAGACAAGATTGTTCGTCGAAATATCTAGTTTCCAAAAAGTATATTTTCCCCAATTTCTGGAATTTTCAAAATTTAGGTATAGATTTAGTGTAAAAAGACGTTTTTGCCATTTTCTTGAAAAACACGATTCCTGAGCCTCAAATTCAAATAGACAAAACATGAAAGTTGTTAAACTCAATGAAATGAGTCAAAATAAATAAAAATTAGAAATTTTCAAAAATCAAGATTAAATCCCCAAAGTTCACACGCGCCACACGGGCGCCCCGGTCCGCGTCAAGCCTAAATTAACGACTCTCAAAATTCTCCAAAGCTATGAAAAACCTATTCAAACTCTCAAACAAAGCCAAACCACTACTAATCTCACTCAAAAAGCAAATCCACAACTAAGAAAACACCAAACCCGAAAATTGGGGGTCGGGGTCTTACATCCTCCCCTCCCTTAGAACATTTGGTCCTTCAAATGAACTAAACCAAATAAAAATAAAAAACTCAAAAGAGCAAAACAAAACACTGACACCCTACGCTGAAACCTCGGCAAAAGAGATATCCCCTGATCAAACTCGGCGGTGAAATGCGCCTGTAAACAACATACTTGATTCGGTTGAAGGCTTCACACTGTCATACACATCTGCTTAAAAACATACTCCTCAAACCAAACCGATATTCGAAAATTCCTCTAGTCATCCCTTGGTGATTATCGGACATCCTTGCACTGGATTAATTCTTTACTTACCTTGTCAATCACAGTCGGTCCAAGAAACTGTGAGTTTTGCTTCCCTTGTTGTACATTCCTATTCTACTGAGGTGGATGGGCATTTTGGTTCTGCGGTTGCTGATGAGGTTGTCGATGCTGCTGTTGTGGTTGCCTTTGCTGATTCTGATTCACTTGTTGATCTTGTTGATGTGTCTGTCTTGGTTGTTGTGGAGGTCTGTGTTGCCCTGATTCTTATTGTCCGGGCAATCTTTTACTAGGGTCAAAACCATTGCACTTGTAACAAGTACCTGTAATTCTATAGCACTCCTGAGATGGATGATTCTTGCAACAATGAACACAAGCAGTCTGTACTTGAGGGTTCTGACGCTGCCTCTGCCTCTTGCCTTGATAAGATTTCTGTCCTTGATATTGTTGCCTCTTTCTTGGTCTGCTACAACCCAGATGTTACGCTGTTACAAACCAGATGCTATACTGCTACAAACTTGCTACGCTGTTTTATGTGTTGAAACTTCGCGTGGCTTGCCACTTTCAGATTTCACTTTTCAGGTCTTCTACCCTTGACAAGTAAAACCCAAATCTTGGAAATCTAATATGTGAAAAGTACAGATCTTCCTTCGCTGTACTCAGAAGTTCATGTTCGCTCTGATTCTATCTGCTTGTTGCTCTTGATTTCTGTATGATACTATGTGTTATTAACAAAAATAAATCTGCCAAGCTGGCGTCTTTCCCTGAAAAGCTGAAACTTTTAATCCAGATCTCGAAACAACTTTACCACTTCTTGTTTATCCTTCACGATTCACCAAAATAACCAAACCCTCGCTTGTTATATATATTATCTAGCTCTCACCACGGGCATCTCACTTTTATCGTGCAGTTGAGAGGATGAGATCAAGTGGATTGCCACTTTGTTAGTTTACACTTGTTCGACTTGTCTCACATGATTTAATGATGTCAATCTCTGTATTGCACAACATGCATATTTATTCACATTTCTTGCTATTCTTATGAGCCACATGTATTTAATTCTATATTTGATGCAACATGATTATGTTCTTATATTTGCTTATTTACTATAACATGCTACCCTTTGTGTTGTGGGAGGCAGCGCCTCTCCCTTTGAATCGGAGATTGAGACGGTGGAGGTGACGCCCTCAAAACTAGTCAAGTGGGCTCCAGATGACGTTGAGTAGACATTCCTTTTGAGAGAAATGGCATATATTGAGACCTTTGGAGTTTTGCAACCTTTTTTTTTCTAGTTGTGTGGTTTAGTCATTGTGAGCCTTGGTTAAGTTTAAAATAGGTAATAATGATTTAATGATGGGCTCATTTCCTTGATGTCAAGACATCTTATCACTTTGCATGGTGCTTATATGCTATATTACTTGATATCATTGATTATTGTTGCTTCCGCTAAAATATGATTCAAATGTGATGGAAAATTGTGCACCACCTCACTCATGAAATCATGTGGGAAACATAGGTGCAAGGCGAAAATTGCTTTCTCTTGTGGACCCCACACCAGTTGTGCCCCGAAATTCAAGGACATTAATGGAAGTCCGGTTTGGGGGTGTGATAGATGGTTAGGATTTAGTAGAGATTATGACTCTTTTTGTTGGAAAGCGCTATATGAACTTACCATGTTGGCCTTGTTATATTTATTCTTTAAATAAAATTATTTGTTGGCTGGGTAATATTTAGGTGATAACTAGTTCTCACATAGTATATGAGAACTTTTTTGTGGGCCCAATTGTGGCCCCCATTTTGGGATGGGACCAGGAAGGATGGAAAGATCTATATGAGACCACCCCAAGTATCAAGTTTGACCCCAAACCTATGCCCCTAACCCCTTCATCTGTGGCCCACAAGTTTAATGGCTTCATATTCAAAAAATTATTCAACCCTCGATCCAACGGTTTAGTCCATTCGGATGTGTGCCAATCCTTGGTATTAGTGACCATCAGGGGGTTCCCTATTGGTTGCTAGGATTGGATGAGTTGATAGTTGGGCCCTGCAAAAAAGTTCTCATGTAATAGGTGAAAACTAGTTCTCACTTGAATATTTTCCTTATTTGTTTATGCACTTCTATCTCCCAAATGATTGAAGAACATTTAAGTAGGTATTGATTTGGGGTAAACTATCTTCTACTTTACTCATTTGATTGTTGATTCAGATAGAGTTAATCTTTATTTGAGCATTTTCTAAATCCTTCGATTTTTGCTGTTTAGATCTCATTAGATAGAAAGTCCGATTTTGTTTCCAGACTATGTCACATAGGCATAACCTCGCTTCTAAGTGAGTTGAGTTGCTTTTATTTTGTAAAGAAGAAGATAGAGAGAATTGGAGATGTGGTGATCTTGCAATACATTAATACTGTTAGGATTTTGTGTATTGCAATTTGATGGATGCACGATTCATTTTATTCATCATTTGAATTCACACACATGCATTATTTTAGAAAAACTTGAAATCTTGATTTATACATTCATTGTTTTAGATCTTGTAAACCTTATGATTTATACATGTGTTGGTTTTAAACATTGGATGCATTTTTAGTTTGAAAAAAAAAAAAACTCATAAATCAAGCAAGCCATTTGTTTTAAAGTTTCGAATCTCATTTGGCCTTTTATGTTTCATGATTTTAAAAACACTTGAATGAATTAAAATCATGTTTCCAAGCTTGGTTTAATAGCCCAAAAATCCCCACAATAAATTACTTTGAAATATGTAAAAATTGGAATTTTTTGTAAGGCTGTCGGTCCCTGTCGGCTGACCGACAAGTGGATCGAGGTCAACCGATATGTGTTCTCGGTTCCAATTCCAGAGAGATCAATATTTCAGATTTTTATACTGTCAGTTCGGTTGTCGGTTCGTGTCGGTTAACCGACAGATGTACCACGGTAAATTTTTTGACTGTTGGGACTTGACCGTTGAGGTGTCGGTCGACCGACACCTACCTGTCGGTCGATTGACAGGTAGCCGTTTGAATAATTTTTCTATAAAAGTGAGTTCATTCCTTAGTCATTTTTTATGATCTTTGGAGCCCTTCTTAAGGTATTTTGAGGCAAAAGAAAGGGGATCAAGCTAAGGAAGGCTAAGGGTCATTAAGGAAAGCTAAAGCTTGGATTAATGAAGTTAAACCTCCAAGTAAGCTTTGCCTTTTATTAATCATATATTTTATGCTTTGTCTAAATTATTGGTAAATGATTTTTAGCATATAAACTATGATGTGTTAAATTCATTACCTTAATTCAATCTTTGTTTTAGATTGTGATGGATTTTTCACTTTGATTCAAACCAAGTTTTGTATTAAAACGTTATAAATCATGTTTTGTTAAAACCCTTGATTTCTTACATAACATGTTTTGATTTCCTTAGTCGAATCATATTTGTTGTTTTCATTCATTTGATCATTAGTTAAACATTTTTGAAAACAACATTAAACTTCAATCAAATCTTTTATGTGCTTTAAACTTTTAAATGCATTAAGCAAATATTGATTGGACTTAATTTTAACTTGATTGAAGTTTTCACACACACACATCATAAGCATACATCTTTGCATTTCTTTGAGTGTTGTGTGAGTTAGTTTATCAATTTCATATCCGCCTACTTAGAGGCATTTTATTTGAGCTTAAATTGTAATATCATAGAGTGTTTTGTGAAAACACTTTCTTTAGAGAAATTTCTTGTATAAAGGTTATTGCTTAGCCTAAGAAAAGCATTGTGTATAGGTTGTTGTTTAGCTTAGAAAAACAACATTGTAAGGTTATTGCTTATCCTTGGAAAGCATATTGTAAAGGTTATTGCTTAGCCTTTTGAAAAACATATTAGTAAAAATCCGGTGGAGTGTTGAGTCACAAGCCAGTAGTGGATGTAGGCATTGAGGCCGAACCACTATAAATCTTTGTGTAGTGGTGATTGATTTGTTTAAGCTTCCGCATATTGTATGTTAATCATCACATGTGACTAGTTTATATTAAAGAAGATAAAATTGATCTTATTTATTCATTTAGTATAGCTCACCCTAGTCACCACCACTCTAGGGTAAGGATCCCAGACTTTCAAATACATGTATAGCGATCACCAAAATCATGTATCAGATCCCGCTGATAATTGATGATTAGGGATGCGTTAACTGAAACAATAGCATGACCATTGTGCTTAAAGCACGAGCATGTATATGCATTAAGAAATAACAAAAAACATCTATCAAAAAAAGAAAAGAAAAAACTGGCCATAGCAATATTGATAAGGATCACATTCAAGAATAAAATAAAATAAAAATAAAAGTAATTTAAATTTAAGGTAATAAATTAATTTCCCTCAAATTTTATTAGAACTAAGAAATTAATACAAATTTAAGTTGCTAAGTATTCTTTATAGGTTAAAAATGGGTTAAAAAAACCAAAAAATTGATTTTTTTTTTTGCAACTCCCAATAATGATAAATCCTCAAGATATCATCATCAACAAAGCCTAGATAAAACTATGTTGGGGTTGTCTACATAAATCCTCCTCCATTTCGATTTATACTGAGCCAAATATATCCCCAAAATATAGGCATAAAAAACTAAGAAAGATTTTCCATGTCATATAACTAAAAACAGCATGTCATATAACTAAAAACAGACTTCTATCTCTATTGACATATCTCTAAAACTTAAAGACTATCTAACATACACGTAACATTTGAAGAAGAGATCTTATAGGAGAGATTTTCAGCTTTTGTTGGGCCTACTATTAGATTGATTTTCTACCAACCACAATTAAAATATAATAAAAGATCGAAAATAACAAATACTAAAATATAAATTTTTTTAATAATAGAAAGTAACATTTTAATTTATAGGATTTAAGGGTCAACCACAATAATTACCGTGACCGTGACCGTGATTTTGAACCATGAGTGTTCCCACTCATGGATATACAATGGTGTTGGATTGTAATTTTGCACTGTTAATTTTGCACTGTTAATTAGCCATGAAATGACAAAGAAAACTTTTTCAAACCCTTATAATGAGATCATGGAATATTAACCAACCAACCAACCACTGATGAGATGGAATATTTGATAGCCTAGGGTAATTTATAGGCATTGCTCTACCCCCATGGATTTGAGTCAGGCCCAGGCCAATACAGTCCAGCCCGCATTGGTTTTGGATATGCTGGGTCAGCAAAACCTCCCTTAATTGGGCATCATGCAGACATTAATTATTGGTCCAATAGAAAGTCTGGTCCTACTTCTAGCCCAATTGTAATTAATTCTAAATGTATTGATACTTTACTTACATCGATCTAAATAATATTTTAGTAACAAATGGACTACAAAGACCCCAACACTTTAAGCTAAGTGGGCTTGTAACCAACATTATATAAATCACCTCTCTCACTTTTTATTCCCATCGCTCAAGCCAAGAAGCAACACCCAACAGAAGCAAGCCAATGCATGGTGTCTCTGTCTTATTTTAAAACAATATTAAACCTCAAGATTACAATCTTTTGGGCTTGGACCTTCATAAATCAAGTGTATGTTTAAGGGTAAATCAGGATTCATGTGTTTTGGATAATCTTGCTTTACCTCATACTGTCTTGTACTTTGTGGCAACTCTTTTGTCGTTAATAACTACATTAACAAATAAATGAGTTTTATTTAGCTGAACTAAGACCCCACTTCGAACCGAATTTAAAATCTATATTATACCACATGATATACACTATACATTATTACATATAATACTATTAATATCATATAAGATAGTTTTTTTTTTTTTTTTTGCTGAGTTGGCCATATAATATTTGCATATACCAGTTAATATACAAGTATTCCTAGGGGTGTTCATGGGCCGGGCTGAGCAATATCCAGGCCCGGCCTGGATTTTAAACAACATGACTGAGCTTGGGCCAAGCCTGACTTAGGCCATAAGTACCTGGCCCGAGCCTAGACCACCTAAAATAGGTTAAGCCCGAGCCCAGATGTATTATATTTTACAGAAAAAAGGGAAATATTTATTCACGTAACATGCAGCTCACCTGGTTAGGATATTTGTTTATGTATGAGAAAAGGTGTGTTTAATTAACTGTGGAAAGCATTTAAGTAGTAAGCCCACCCTAAGATGAGTGCTCTCCTATTCTGACTTCCCCAGAGCCTTCGATAGCACAATCGAGATAGCGACGGGTTCTCTGCCCCAAAGGGTATGGACCGACAAAAGTCTTGAGAATCAAAGATAAGGTCATGGTGAGACGAGCCGTTTATCATTATGATAAGTGTCGAGCGGGAGTGCAATGATGTATGTAGTTGATGCATCCTAACATATCGAGAGATTTTAACCTTGTTTCTAAATGACCTGATCAATTCGATCAAAATCAAATTTTTAGGTCATGTTTGGCAGTCAAATCCTTCGAGATTCCTCACTAGCTTTCCACAAAGTTGTTGAAAACCCACATTTGACAACTGTAAATCCATGGGGGAATCCCTATTTCTCAGGGGTATTGTAGAATCCTCGAATCAACAAATTCCTCACCTGTTTTTAAATGCATCTTTTGGTAATTAGGTAATCAGCGGTCCAACCCAAAGCACGTACATCCCTGATCAATTTAGTTATCTATCCTAATATCAAGTCTAATCCACCCTTGAAGTAAGGCCCAAGCCCAATTGATTTATGTGCTGGAACTCACCTATACCCACCTTTTAATCCATCCAAATAGACCATAAAACAAGGACCCTCCGTGATAGTCATGAGTTTTGGGGTTCGGGACGCATTCAAATGAATTGGACCGATGGATCATATATGCACTTATTCTGGATCGTAAAAGGTTCTTGGCCATAGATTAAGTGGCGCCGGTGATGTTCAGAGCCTCCTTCACCGTACACGGACCATATTGAGTGAGATCTTTAGACCCTCTGTCCCATGTCCTGGTGGGACTTAAGGTGTGTCCCACAAGCACTAGCACTCACCACAGGCCTGTAATCATATTAACTAATTAGCGCAACTTGAACCCATTTAACAAGAAGCCCAAGGGCACCCCATGTAATTCTCTCCCCCCTCCATTTTCAGGAAATAGAGGGATGATTGAGGTCAGCAGTCGGCACTTGACTCAGTCTCTCATTTTCGTAGGAAACAATCCAAATAAAATCCTCATAATTTATTACTATTTTCAAAGATATGGATAAGAGAAAAGGGAGGGACTTCCAAATCACGACCTTTCCTCCTTCTCCATCAGCTCTTTGGCAATTTCATCAATCGGCACGTATAACATCATCAGTGGGCCCCACTTCTCTGTCCCAACAATGTTTGCATCCTATCCTCATTTCCTAACCAAGGCTTGCTTTAAAAAGATCTTCGTCTGTTCGACACCTGTCCTGAATCTCTTCTTTCTCCTTACATGCCCTTGCAATTTGGCAATATGACCGGCATGTTTTACTCAGTTATGAGGTTGTCTGCCGGGGGTAGTTTTGGAAGTCTCATGTTAAAGTTACAGGTGAAGAGAATTTTGCTTTTTCGAACTTTAAAAGATTCTGACACCCGGTCTCATGCGATCTGTCGTGGATTCTGGTTTTAGGATATCAGGAAGAGATAAATGGCGCCGGGTTTTCATGTTCTATTTCGGGTTCAGATCCATTCAATCTAATCACCTTTTTCTGTTGTGAAAGATCTCATTTTTAGTGGGGTAATGTTTCTTTCACAGATCTCAAACTCTGAATATTGAGTGTTCTGATTGCATATTATGTTATTAGATTCTTGAATATTTCTTCTACTTCTTTGGATTGGTTTTCTTTTCTATGATTGATTGTTCTTCGTTTGCAACATGATGTAAAATATTTTTTTGTTGTCTTTTTTTTTTTTTTCCTGATTTTGTATAATATGTGAGTTGTTTTTTTCTTTTTTGTTGAATTGGTCGTCATGATGAATCTCAATTGGGTTTTGGTATTGGCTTCTGTTTTATTCATAATCTTAAGTGGGATTTGGTTTTGGGAGCTGGTTGTGGTGAATTTCGGATCAGTTTTGGGAGCTGGTTGTGGTGAATTTCGGATCTGTGACTTTGTTTTGTGGATTTGGTGGGTCTCTTTGAATTGGATGTTGATTTTGTGGTGATTTGGGAGATCTTATGAAGTGTGTTGGAGTTTTGATTGTGAGTTTTTTTTTTTCCTTTTGCTTGGTGGTTATGTCGGATTGGATGTGGGGTTGGGATTTTGTTGATGATTGTTGTGGTGGAAAGTTGAATTAAGTATCATGTTCTTTGATGTTTTCTTGTGATGTGGAGTGTGTTTGAAATGGGAGTGGAGTTTGTGTTTTTTATTGAAGAAAGCCTGCGGATCCATTTCATGAAATTTAATTCAGTTTTGCCTGTTTTCAATGATTGAGGGTACACATATTATGGCTTTGGGGTCTCATTTGGATATTTTCCCTAGATCGATCTGATAAGGCTAAGATAGTGATGATGTTATTAGGTTGGATGAAGTCAGCAATCTTGATGATGTGACCATGACGCGTCCCTGCAAAATCTTATATGGTTTGCAATTCAAATCAAACCTATGGATCTAGATTTATGCATTAAACAATTTATGATCTTAAAATATAAAAGTGTACCTTTCTCAAATGGGGTTTTCTTCTATCTCTCTTATCACCCACTCCAATATGCGTGAAGTTAATGGGTACTTTTCAGATCTCGTACGATGAGAGAGAGAGGACCGGAAAACCATATATATAGATAAGCCCTAAAGAGATTTCTTCCCATCAAAGAAATCTAATAAAGATAAGTTTCCTTAATTCCCTCAAATCAGCCAACAAGAGTCCTATTTGATTGGGCTTACTAAAATTTAATCCAAGATAAACTTAGTAAAACCAAAAACTAGGAGGGGAAAGTAAGTTAAATTAGTGGGCTCAAACCGTGGGTCCCAACACTGTTGCACATGTGGTCATGAGGACCACTCAATGTCTAACAGTCCCATTTCAGTTGCACAGCTAAACTTCATCCTTAGGTGGCTGATTTCTTGGATGACACGTGAACATGGGTTTTCAGATTAATCCATAGTAATTTCTTCTGAGGAGATTGTAGCCTTTATATGTTTTGGCTGCAACTGGTAAATTATGAAGTATGATTATAAGCCTTCAGTGGATCTTTGAAATGGGCATGGCATTCTCGACATGTAATACAGTGTATGAATGGTAGAGGTTTACTGAACTTTCTTCAAGATCTCATCCAAATTAAGTAGCCTCTTAGTCTGTACAGGGTGCAGAGATTAGATCCCAAAGAAGTTCTTAATTTACTGTTTTTGTTAAACGAAATGATTAGATTAGGTTTTTCCCTTTTGTTTGAACCCATCGCGTCTGATCCCAATCTTAGACTTCTCCCAATTCCCCATGTCTCAAGGTTTGATTTTGGTGCCAAAAGTTCTTGGTTTTGACTGAAATACTTCTGCCTTAAATTCTCACTTCCATTGTGATTGGAACTGTTGAAAAAAATATAGTATTTAATTATTATTTTTTGAACAGTAACGGATAATTTTCATAAAAAAGACCGGGAGAATACAAAATACATATCCAACAAAAATAAATGGGTGTGAGGGCATTATACCCAAATAGATTACAAAAAAGCTACGAAAGGAGATGTAATCATTCTTGTTTTACTAAAAAATCTAGTATTTAATTAATTAGCCATTTTTTCCTTATTCTTGTGCTCTTGAATCTTGATAGTACTTACAAATTACAAATTCTGTAATCATTTTAAATGGGGCATGTTAGATTCATTTTGTTCTGTGTTTTCTGTTCTTTCTGAATTTATGCAAGATGCTGTTTAAAAAGAGGAAGTAGAAAAGATATGCAAATGACAAGAAGAAACTCCAAATTGCTGAACTGTGATGAATGAATAAATGACCCACTGAATCTTCCATAGACCAACACAAAAACAACTATTTGGAAGTGCAAAGTTTATTTTATTGGAAGTTATCTGTCCGACGAAACAGAATGCTTTAACTCTAGTAAGAGCTAACAATTTCCATATCACTCTAACAGGGAAATGAACTAATTGGTTGGAAGCAACAATGCGAACAAGACTTTTACTCATAAAGATCCCAAGAGTTTCTGGCCTCCCTATCTGAAGGAAATGGAACTCTTTATACTCATCCTATCCAAGTTGTCACGGAATTATCTACCATTTCCTTGTCAAACTCTTGTGCGGTCTTCTACTAGTCACATTCCACTTCATTCCTGCCACACCACTCCTTCCCTTTCTTTTCTTCTTTTCCTGTCATCACCTCTTCAAAGTTCAAACTAACTGCCATTAGCATTGTTGTAGGCTTGTACTTATTTTGTTCTGACATTTCATTAGACTGAGCAATCAATACAAGTGTAGAAACTCTTCTAGTACCTAAAAATTGAATTATGGAGTGCATAAAGAAGCTAAGTACGTAAGTTGATTTCATGAGGATTTTTTGAATTTGGATTAATGTATGTGCCTGATTTCTTTTGCGCTATTCTCCTCCTTTTTTAACAAGGATAATTTAATTTACATGTTTGCCTGTCTTGTTCAATGGATATATTTCTTATTTCAGCATCATGTTCTGCAGATGATACTGTGATGGCAGCTGCAGAAGCAAGAGCAGCTTGGCAGCGTACTGCAAACCGGTGTTTTGTACAAGAAGATGCTAAGAGAGCTCCGAAGTTAGCCTGCTGCCAGTCATCGCCATCATTTAGAGTGCAGTCTGAACCTTCATGTGGTGATGCAGCAGATGTGCCAAATCATCCTGCAACTTTCTTGCCTTTCAACTGGAATCCCACTTACTCCAATCTACCACCCGACACAAAGTGGTGGCTCCAGCTGCAACCCGGCTTTGCACACCAGAAGGACTTCACAGATGAACAATCAAGTTCCTTGAGCAAGCTCGAAGGCTCGAGAAATGACGATACAATGCCCACTTCTAAGCATAAGGAGGATCAACTATCAACTGAAGATAATTACAGTGAACCAGATATGAGCTTTGGTTCATTGTTGGAACCACAGCGGAGTGTGTCGGTCGCTCGTATGAAGCATGATTCTGAAGTTAGAGCTCAAGAGCTGAAGGCTGGTAACAGTAACAACAAACCGTTGCTCCAGCAGAAGGCAGACATGAGTGAATGGGTTAGGAACCAAAAAGACTGCAAGGAAGAGGAGTTAATGGATTGGGAATCCATTGATCTGTATATTTCAAATCAACCAATGAAAACTTGTTTGGACATGGAGTCATCTTGGATATGGAGTGACAGGACTGAGCCGTGGTGGCGAACTGCTGATAGAGATGAACTGGCTTATTTAGTCGCAGAAAAGTCTCTATATCAGATTGAGAACTGTGATCTTCCACCACCTCAGACCATGCATGCCCAGAAAGGCCAATTCGCTTGTCTCGCAAGTTTCGATCGCAATTCAGTTTTGGCATCATCTTTAGATCAGAAGTTACATTCTGGTCCCTGCACCCCATTTGAGTATGCACAAGGTAGTCCTGCTTCTGTGAGCGTGGCTGGAGAACATTGTCCTTTGACTGAAATACATCGCTCATATTTTGATTCTGAGAAATCTTTCAGGTATCATTTTAGATTCTTTTATTCTGTGTTCCAGCTCCATTACTTCCCAATGCGGGTGAGTTGTAGGCATCAGAAATATGCATGCACTCTCTTTACTTTCGATTGATCATTAATGAATAACGGGTGGATTGATATGTTTACATCATTTGAGTTAGTTTTCCTTTTCCTTCTAGTTTTGTGTAGACCAGATTTTGGGTTGGTGGATCAAGCCTAATGTTTTTATCGTTATTTCCGGTTGGAAACATCTTAACCCTTCTGAGCGTTTTGATGCCTGTAAAAACTTGCTGCTTTGTCCATCTTTCTCTATGCTTATAAGTTACAGTATCCTAAGAATGTGCAGTGTAAATTATTGTTCTTGAAGTTGAAAGGTTCAAGCTGAGAATGACTTCAAATCCATGAGAGATTTGATTCCCCCCCACCCCCTCCCTTGTGATAGAACAGTCTCTTGGAGCATGTTTTGGAATGCGGTATCATATAAACCTGTGTAAACTTTCCTTTACAGCTGGCATAAGTTTAAGTAAAACTGCCATTTACCTTTAAAATTATAGTGAAGATGGAAATCTTATTTGCACTAACCAAGTTTAATGTGTTAGATAGATGTGGAACTCTCCTTCTATGTTAATCACTTCAGAATTCAACACAGGCGTTGAAACAATTACACAAGACAATCCACACTACCACAATGATAAAGCAAGGAAGAAAATAAAGAAGGGAGAAGCGTGCCACAGCTGGCACACATGCAACAATTTTATTTGGAAAACCCTGTCAAGCTAACAGAGGAAAGCCATAGTGACTCTAGTGAAATCCACTACATCAGAATAGGACTTCGAAGCCTTTTTTCTCAAAGTCAAACAAGCACTAGGTTGAGAATCACCTTTTCATGCGTATAAGAACCCCCTTTTGCACTCTCTTGATGAAAGAGAGTAGGAAACTGAGATTTCTAACTTTCTGCTACAAGTAGCAGGAACTCTCTTTTAGTCTCCAAGGGCTTTTCTCACTCTCTACACTTCTTTCATGTTTCTCATATGAAAAGAATAACATGAGAAATATATTGCTAAGTGTACCCTTGTACATGCAAGGCGACATGCATATAGTGTCCAAATATTAGGCCCAACAATGAGTTGCTCTATACTTGAAACATGACCTATCCTACCAAAAGAAGGGGGCCAACTTAGATGGTTTTCATCTTTCATTAATAATAAATTCCCTTTAATTTCTTTTGAGTGCATGGAATATACATTATTTTACTTTACAAGGTTATTGGCAACATTTTATGTATATCGACCTAATCAAGTCCATAATCATTTGCAGTGGCACCCACAGTTCCACCATCATGGATCCAACTGAAAGCAGGCACACTTCTGGGAGTGACCAAAGCAAGGCCCAGTTGTTGGAAGCACTTTGCCACTCCCAAACCCGAGCAAGGGAAGCAGAAAAGGCAGCCCAGCAGGCCTACAATGAGAAGGAGCACATAATCAAACTCTTCTTCAAGCAAGCGTCTTATCTGTTTGCATACAAGCAGTGGCTACAGGTGTTACAACTAGAGTCCCTCCTTCTGCAGCTCAAAACCAAAGATCATCAGATATCAATGCTCTTTCCGGTATTACCGTGGATGCCTTTGAAGGCAAGGCAGATGAGGAAGGCTGTGCATAAGATGAAGAGAAGAATGATAAAAAAGAAAAGTGATATTGGTAAGTGTGCCGTTGCATTTGCAGTTGGGTTGAGCCTGGTTGGTGCTGGATTGCTCTTAGGCTGGACCTTGGGCTGGTTGCTCTCCTCTATCTAGTTTGATTTTTATTTGAATTATGTTCCACTAATCCACTCTTGAGACCAGAAGTATCCTGATGCACTCTGTACTTATCGCACCAATGGCCTGTTGATCAGTGCTGTTGATCTGATGGACCTGATTATTATTCAGACAGGTAGATCTCAATCATCCGTCCTGAATCTTTGTTCTTTTCCGGACTGTTGTTTTACTTCCTCCAAATCTTAGATGGCTATGGTTTTCTATCTGGTTCACTTATGGGGCTTTGCCATCAAATCGACATAGTTATATCATCAGGCAGATTGATACAGATGGACACACCTTGGGGCTTAAAAGCACTTGCTAAACGAGTGGGCATGCCGTTCCATCTCAGAGACAAAGGGACTAACATTCCAGTGTTTAGCTGGTGAAGTTGAAGGGCTGTAAAGCAGTGTTCAAAACTCCCAGAATATCTGATAATTATGAAGATCAGGTGAAGGGGTATGGTGGTGTTGCTTATTCTGTGCAGATTCTCCTTGTATCCCTCCTCTGTAGATATAATGTGAAGTGTTTGTTACTTGTAAATATGTGAATGAGCATGTTATGGAACAATCAGGTCATTCTATCACCCCTTGATGTTTGAACTTCTTTTAGTTGTTAAAGAAAGGATTTATTTAATGATATCTGTATTTGAATTACGACTGGCAATGGGGTCTGGTTGACGTCTGATGACAACATATATTATTCTAACCTGACCCATTTAATAATCAGGTTGGAAATCTTAACTTGGAACTCTGAAATCTTGCTTGGGGTATGAGTTGAGTTGTCATGTGGAAGAATAGTAAGTTGGGTCAGGTTGATTGAGGTAAAGGTGGTGCGTGGGTTGACCAATATCGAATCCAGCTAGAGCGTAGGGCCTCAAACATGGGCCTGCTGTTTGCAGCTATCTCCAGTCCTATCGCTAGTATAAACCTTTTGAAACTTAATCAAGTATGCCCACTATAACACACTAGAAAATACCCTACCTCTCTCTTATATGAACCTCTCTATTTTTTTTATTTTTTTTGAATGTTAACCTTCATCGAAAAGACTAAACAGTACATGCGGGGAACAATGAAAAGCCAAAAAGAAAACGAACAAACAAAACCACCAAAAGCAAAAGCACAAGCACAAAAACCTGAGAGAAGAGGGACTAAAACACCCCCATCAACCAAAAACTTTAAAGGAAGGTCACCTCCCTCTAATTCCTTAAAATGAGGTCAATAGAAAGCCCATGAAATTGAGGAAGGCCGGACGGACGCCCGCGAAGTAATGGTGAACTTGAGCTTGTAAGCAAGATCTTCAGCCGAGGTGCTGGAATCTTCAAAGCATCGTGAATTCCTCTCCTTCCAAATGATCCATAAAACTGCTGGGAAGGCGGTCCTATCCACAAAATCCTTCCTTTGTCCGATCCCACCCACATCAGCCATGCCTCAAACAATCCACAGATAAAATGAGAGGCGATCAACTGATTCCTCGTCCACCAAGCACATAGGAAAAGTGTTGACTATGATTTTCTTATGCCAGCGCAAGTTATTCATTATCTAAATCCCACCTAGCAATGCCAACCAACCAAACACCATGACCCTTGGCAGAATCTTCAACTTCCAAATTCTATACAAAGGGTATATTAGAGAGTAATCCCTTTAAAATGCCGTCCAAATCTTGCAATCTTCCACATTTAGATTAATGGAGACCTGGCTAAGAATGTCGAGGAGGGAGGAGAGATGGTTCTCCTCAGTCTCCATGAGATTTCTTCTAAATATAGGGCCTCAATTCACCTGCTTGCCATTTCTATTCATATAGGAAGGAACTGCTGCCTTCTCCTTTATGAATATCAACGTCCTCTTTGACAATACACAAGGGATTTGAAGTTGTCCCTGGACATTCAGTCTATGTCAGGTCACGAACTTCCACCTCCAGATCGATGAATTGAACTGCAATAATTATTAGCACAAACAAGGTTTAAGCCCTGCAAATCTAAATGGATTCTGTTTGTGTAAATTACTCGAATTTGGCATTTTGATATTCTTTTGCAGCATGGTTGGATGGATCCTGTCCACAATTTATTGATGGTTACAATGGGTCTGAGCTATTTATTTATAACTTATTATTTGTTTTGGGCTGGAGGTAGAACCTAGCTAGTAGCAACCCTGCCCCTCCATGGAGGACGTTGACGTCTCTTACCTAGTTTCCTTAAATGTCTAACCAATTTCAGTGTGCTGATATATTAGCAATGCAGTGTGCAATGCTGAGTGAGTTTGTTCTTACAATCTGGGAGAATTTTCAGGCAACTCTCATTCCACACATTAGGAACCATCACTTTCAGGCCCTTAGTATGGACTGATGAGGGAAGCAGTTAGTCATTACATGACTGGTAGAACCAGAGGGACCATTGATTATATATAAACCAAGTCTGGGTCTATGATGCCCAGATACAGCATGGATATGATACAACATGATATGTTGCCCATTTTGAAGCATATGTACATCCTAGGTGCTGGTAAGTTTTGCCACGACCCAAATTCTGGGGCCCTGTCAGATCTTTGGATCGTGATAACTTGGTAATATTTACCATATATTCATCAAATAATTCACATAAGCATTTGGCATTTAAATCATTTAATAATTTCATTTAATCAAATGAGTTATAAATACTCAAACTTTAATAAGTTCTGTCTGCATCATAATGTACTAAAACATTAAATAATTTTCCTAAGCAAGGGCTAATCCCCTTATCCATTAATTTATCTTTTTCGATCTCTCTTGTCAGCCACGCATGTTGAAATCTACGTGCTGAACATCGTTCCACTCTGTCCCTCCCGCAGCATGATTACCTGAAGGGGGTAACACAACATCAGCTACTGGGGAATGAATATTCCTAATTACACAAATTACATAAAATATAACATCACATAATTCATCAAGTCTGAATCTATAATCAAATTCTTTCACATACAAATCCGTGCCCATGCACATTACCACGCCTCAAAGGCCTTATCGTATACATGTATACCGGTCACCATGACCCTGTCTCATCAGATACGCCCACTAAGGGCCAGCCATCAAAGTGGCCCATCTCGTCCATTAAGGACCCGCCGCTATAACGGCCACCATGGCCCGAAGCCATCTATCATCCGGACACAAGTCCAACATATGAAACCCAAATGCATCGTATCTCATAATCATACAGTAATTAAATTCCATTATTAATAATTTACACAACATTAGTGTGGACCCAATCCACGCACACTTCACTGGTTGTTGCCCAACTTCTTATCAAAATTGGTTTATAGTGATATAGTGGGCCCACACTATGTGTAATACAACTTTACATCATAATACTCAATCACATTCTATTTAGTTAATCTTAGTTAACTAAACATTGATTACAAAACTTAATTTCACTTAAGTAAGGAATTTAATTAATTATTTCTACCCATTCCAAGTCTATTTCCATAATTAGACTTCCATTCTCAAGTTTATTTACCTGTACAGAACATATACAAGAATAAATCACATCTGAACCTCTTAATAAGATCCAGTGGGTCCCACTTGGTAGAGCCAAAATCAGACTTCTAAGACACTGTCGCCCCAGAGTAAATCTTCAGTCTATTGAATCTGATCCATCATCAGATCACATGCTATGGCCCACAAATCAGAAACTAAATTCTGATAGTTCTGTACAAAGTCACGCCTGACTTCTTTGTAACTATTGGACAGTGGGTCCCACTAGTTTTCATCCATGATCATACATCTAGGTCATGGTCGCCCAAGCCTGATGTATCTCCCTAATGACTCTGATTCATCATTGGACCATTCTCTAGGGTCCACAAACCAAAAACGTCATCTACTGTTTCAACTCCCAAACCACGCCTGGCTGATTTTGTACTTATTGATCAGTGGGTCCCATTGATTCAAACATCAGTTGTCCATCTACACTATGGTCGACCAAGGCTCCTCTCAAAGATGTGTGGTCTTGATCATTAATCAGATCCATAGATGGGTCCCACAACTTCAAACAATCAACTCTATGCATTGACGCCTGGAATTCTTTGAGTTCACTGTACAGCGGGTCCCACTGGTCCAAACCTCAGATGTCCAACTACACCATGGTCGACCAGGGGTCCTTGATCAGATGTGTGTTCCTGATCTCAGATCAGGTCCACTGATGGGTCCCACTACCCCTCACGATGATCAATTCTACTCCTTTGACAGAGATACAGTAATGGATAACTTGCACAGATTTACTATTTAATCTTCTTCTTTCAAACTGAATCATAATAAAAGGCCAGATTATTACTGGAAATCCAAACCACCCTATTCTACCATGAAATCCATTACATCCAACAATCTGAACATGTCGACCAATTCACAGATAACAATTTCATAAAAAAAACTGGGTTTCTCAAACATCTACAATCATGAATTATAATTAATCGAGGAAGATTCACTCACCTCTGATACACGATCGTCTCCTTCGAACGCGAACTTGACATCAGCAGCCTTCTTCTCCTTCTCCTAAATTGAAAACCACAATGGTTTGCTCTCAGAGATTTTCTCCAATGAGGATGAACATGATATAACTATGGTCGTTGGTTTTCTATATATAGAGGAAAGATAGAAACTCCTTATTCCTTTCAAACTTCCTTCTTAGAGTTGTTTTACAACTCCCTTCTTTCCCAAACTCACTCACGTGGGATACTTGCTAAGTTTTACTAAAAGTATGGACTTCTATTTCCATTAAAACTTGGGTCAGACTATGACTAAGATACTACCTGGGCCAGACCAATCCTAGGCCCAAGTACTCAGGATATTACATATGGTACCAATCCTAGGCCCAAGTACTGAGGATATTACAAGTTACGTGTAAATCAGGGCTCATGCATTTGGATAACCCAAGTTACCTGTGACTGACAGTAGTTTTATTCTTTGCCATGGCTAATTACAGATAGAGTTACAAGTAATCAGATTTACAGGTACTCTGTGGCAGAGGAACTGAGTTCTGAGGATCAAAATAGGGGCATTAGCTCAGTACAGAAACCCTCACAAACTTGATCCTGGGACCTAATCCCTGGTGAGACAAGGCCTTGACCAATGCTCTTACTTGCATTGTTAGTTAACTTTGGGCATTTGATTGCTGATAGGCAGCGTACGATATTTCTTCACTTGAGCTGTAAATGCAAAGGATTCTGCCTCCATGAAATCTTCCTAAACCATGCTTTACTTCTTGTTCTTGGTTATGCATTCGCGAACAATGGCAAGGAAGGACTACTATCCATACTGACTTCTTTCAAATATTTCAATAAACATGTTATATCATTTTAACAGTAAGTTTATATTACAATTAGATATAGCAACAAGAACAGTTCTCTCCCAATGTAACAAGATAAAGAACAAGGGAAACATAAATAAATAAATAAGTCTCATCAATGCTTCCTCTCAGGCTTATATAGGTTGGTATTTTGCTTTCCTAGTATTCGTCCAAGTAACTATACATCATAGGATCATTCTTGGACTTGTTCCTTGTGAGCAAGGCCTTGAGGAGGCGTTTACTTATACTAGGATATTGATCAGACCCTTTCTGGCCCTCCTTTTCATTGAACAGGCGCATTGATGCTGATTTCTGGGGCTCTGAGGGATCCTGCACACATATACAACAGAGCACCTCCCATGTAAAACTGCGTAAATGTTTGCAAGAAAGAGGATGTGGAAACTACTACTATCATTCCTACTGTTGACAATGATGCCGTATAATGTTTGTAAGTGATAATATTTCCTGAAAATAATCTACTGTGAATCTGCTATACATTATTATTTCAATATGAGAAATGTGGGTTCGGTTAAGGGAAAATATAAGATTTAAAAGGACAAAATGATGTAGCTAGTCAATGATATATAGTAGTAGAATCCATCAGAACAATGTGTCTGACTGGGTGCAACCCAGAAAGTAGAATCTGTTAATTTAGTACTACATTGTGATTAGTTTCAGAAGTTTAAATTTCTACATGATGACATGCTATAGTGGATTTCATAACAGGATTATGATGCATCACAGATGTAATTCCAAAATTTGAAAACGGAGCACAAAATTTTCAGTAGACGTAACCGGTAAACTTAATGGCCACCTGAAATTTCACCAAAATTTAACATAAATAGAAAAAGGTCCGTGCTTCTTGTTTTAGAATGCATGTAGGTTTGGAATCTGATTGAAGGATATCGTAATAGCAACTTTGCATAAACTCCAAATACCTCTTTGGATCAGCGTGTCTATGCTTTTAGGAAAAATTATGGTGCATGGAGAACATGTCTTCTACAAAGCATTTAGTATCACTTTCTCAGAAGTAACCATATAGGATTATTCAAATTTCAAATATAGAAAATAGTTTGTCAAGTCCTCACTAAAGAGTGGAAGTGCTCTACCCCTTCATAACCCAGTTATGTATGTTATATTAGATTGAAACAGTTTGAGATAAAATTATATTTCTTTTTGAGATTATCTAATCTCATACTAGACTGAAATGGCGAAACAGAATTCTTGCAGCTGACCCCAACATATTTGGGACAGGGATTTGATGATAATGATGCTGATAATCTAATATAAAGTCTTTTCCAGTTCAGTTATTTTTAGTTTACCTTCTTGTAATCATCATGAATCTTCTTGTAACCGCATACATAACAACTGATATATGTATGGTGAAAGTGGGTAAATGAAGAGGGACGATATCAATTCTTCTCTTCAATCTCATTGTGAGCAAGTTATTAGTGGGCAAACCAGGTCCCTGAACCTACAGCTTTCATGTAGTACAACCAAGGTCCACAATTCTGATCTAAGAACTGTTCATGTGGTTGACGCTATCATTCATGTCCATGATCTCCCAGATTTAAGATCCCTAGACATTCATAATATGACATTTTTCTATTAAATGTTGGAAGGAAGGTTACTGTGTTCCTTTTCTCAACTGTCCTTTTCGGCTAGCAATTGAAGGGTCAGGATTCCACCCCACCTCGCCCAAACACTTTTGCTGTATGGGCCATCCATGTAAGTTCCGATCATATTGCCAGTTGCACAAATTATGAGCTAGAAAATATATAATTCTCTATTTAGATGAGTATACAAACATTATTCTAGTTCCGAAGTAGGAAAGTAGAATTCTAAATTGACAAACTTGTTGCTCATCACTGATTAAAAAAATTGACCAACTTGTGGATAGTCTCACCATAGTAACTCATGAGGTAAATTAGACCATAAATTTTTCTACTTACCAGTCGCTGCGTGTTGCAAGAGTTGAGAGTAGCGGTTCTCTGTATTTGTGAGGGATTCGGAGTGGTGGACCTCTGTGTGTTGGAAGAGTTCGGAGTGGTGGGTCTACTTGACATGGATCTAGAGCGAAATAAACGTGGATAGGGAGCAGGTGAAACTGTTCTTTTATCTGGGTTATAAATCAAATATTATCAGTAAATTATAAATCAAATATTATGAGTAAAAACACCTCAGATAAAAGGTCTTCTAATCCAGACATAAAGAACTCAACAATCTGTGGAACCTTGGTGCAATGCCAAATAGTACCTGCAACCAAAAATGTTCCTGGTTGTGGGGAAGGTGATGGAGAACACAATTTCCTGCATTAAGAATCCGAGAAGTTCTATGTTAAAGCACAATTTTGGTGAAACGAGAAATGAATCAAATAAAGAACATCAACTTGAGTACCAAAGGTCTTGTGCCATTTGTGGGAAAAGTATACAATGCTGGATCAGCACCATTGATTAAGCCTACAAATTGTATTTGCAGGGCCCACCTTTTGGACTGTTGAAACCATCAGGAGTGCCTTACTATAGGTGATAAATACCCGAATGGTGCCACCCATTTGATGAACCAAGTCCGAGACTTATCTTACCCTCTTTAAATAGACCTTTAGCTGTAGTTGTCCAATTGCAAAGCAACAAAGGAATAGGCAGGACCATATGATAGGGGAGAGATGGTATGGCCCATCCCATGAAAATGGCATACTTCTGTTTCCCTCACTCAAGCATCATATAATACCTCAAGGCTCAAACTACTTACCTGAATGAAGATGGAGTATCTCTAGTTATCTTTCGCATTTCTGTAACACAAAGACCACGTGATAAATGAGCAGATCTTTCCCTATTTTTTTCTTATAAATATCTTCCATGGTACATAAGAAATTATGCACTGAGAATGAAAAACATTTTTGAACTGTCAGCATTAGATCAAAATGATATAAGAGAAAGTGCGAATTAGCATCTGAAGTCATTGCGAATCATTATACTCACCATCTAGGACGAAGCTTTGTTGCCTTGCCACAGTCTGTGTAGAGCCACTCATGGATTCCCCAGCTGAACAAAAATTTAGAAGGTGGAAGTTGGAACACAACGGATTCTTCCTTAATTCTTGGCATGATGATTGTGGAATTTGATGACAGTTGGTTTGGAAGCAAGTTTTGGAGAATGAAGATACAGAGGGTTAAGAGTAAAATATGCCTTGCACATGATGAAGGCAAATGAAGAATACTTTACCTGGTAAGCTGTACCGCTTGTGGTACTTGGGAGTCATGATTGCAAGAGATTGTTGGGAAATACCTTCTCGGTCATTGTGTGCTTGGCATGTTTGAATTTTCTAAAGTACCCGAAAAAAGAGCAACTCAGTTAAGGTGGAAATTTTGATTCATGGTTTTTACTACTATTCAATAGTGACTAAACTAAAGCCATGGTTAAAGGTCAGAGCAACTTTTCTGCAGTTTCTGTTATGAACATAAAGGATTGCTTAATGGAACCTCCCAAGAACACAAGGTCAGAGTGTTCAGAAATGTACGACAACATACTCTAGAAACTTTCTTCCCTGTTGGTTCTCATAAAAAGAAGATGTTAATAACCATCCCAATAACTACAGAAAAAAATTTCAAGGAATACCTGTTCAATGCAAGAGACCCGGAGCTCAGTTGCTGCAACTTCATCAGCCTTTTCATCAAAAAGACCATTTACCTTATCTGATGCACAACCCAAGTGATCAACTGTATTTACAATAGCTCGAACTGCATAATCTTTCAAGGTATTTGCTACCCTACATAAATGCCAGAGGAACTAATATCAGTATCAAAGAAGAAAAGCTCACTTTCCTGAAGAGGGAACACATATTAAGTAGAATCAAAGGGACACACGTCTCTTTATGGTCATCATTTGTATAGGATACTTCAAAATACTCTGCTGCAGAGTACAACTGTGTTCTGAGAGTCTTCAAATCCTGAAAGCACATAAGTAACATGAAAACTAACAGAAAAAGAAATAAAAAATCCTTCTGGGGATTTACAAGAATTATGAAAGCATTCCTTGATCATTAAACTTGCAAGTAAATCGCAGTAAGCTGAATGAGAAAAGAACCAACAGAATCATGGCATCATTTTACCATTAAATATGTTGATGAAATGGAGAAGCAAGCAAAATATATCTACAATTTAACAACTTTATATTAAAAATCGCATAAAATATTATGGACAAAATACATATAGTAAGTGCATTTGGATGCTCAAAGTACCTAGACCTTTAAATGTTTCTTCCCTGCCTCAGGCGAATGTAAAGAAGTTTGAGATCACATGAGTTGGGATACTGTTTTGTTGCCCTTTCATGACACGTACAATTTGCGTTTATTGATTCATGTGGCATATTTAGAGTGAAACCATACAAAATACCCGAACTAATGACCATCCATCCAATTATGATTGAAATCCACAATTAGGAACACTGTTTTTCTTCATCTTCCATTCCAAAGCATATAATTGGTGAAGACAGTGGATAGTATTTGGGGTGAAAAAATCAGAGCATACTTTGTACTGTGCCAAACACTTGCCCGAAGGCCCCAAACTGATAACCATCCAATCTTAATTGGAAACAACATAATGTGAGGTGCTTCCTTTTATTTATTTTTCTTCTATTTCTTCTCTCCTTCACAAATCATGATTTGTACAGGCTATGAAGATCAAATTGGGCCAACATTCAGATTAGATATGATATATTCCATCTGCCAAAACGTTGAATCAATCACAATTTATCGTTCATCCAAATGCTCATCATGTTCTGTAATTAGATTCTGAAAGTTGGGCTATTTATGCTTGCAACAAGAGGGAACGTTATATGGTGTTTTACCTTGAGACTGTCTGAGAAAAGCAAATTCTGCTCCATGCAAATATCATCGAAAGTGGAGGCCTCTTGAGAGAGAGACAGAGAAGACGGCGAAGACATGGTTTACATCGACTAAGACTTTAGTTGCTCCTGCAGAAAGAATCAAAACCCAGTCCACATTCAAAATCAATTTGATTACTATCTTCCATACTTTCAATACAGAAATAAGTGGCAGCATAAAGGTGTCTTTTGGTGCATCCCAAATGCCAAGCTGTTTAAATATGTTGTTGGATACCTCATCTAATAATGTTCTTCATTTTCATTTTGACCCAAACAATATCATAGAATGTGGACAAGCATCCAGTCTTTCAAAAAACTAAAACAAATTAGAGTTTGGGTTAATAAAGCCAAATGCCCATCTTAAGACAGAAAGACCAGATTATAACCTGGTTTGTCTCCTGCTAACACACCATTTCCATACTCAAAACAGCTTCAGTTCAGTCTTCAAGAAAGCATTTGAAAAACCCAAAAAGAATGCAGAAACTATTCCCATTGCACATCTTGTCTCTCTGCTCTTGAGTCCCCAATAATGCTAAAGCAGTAAAAATACAAATTAAAAAGTCAAAAACCTATTCCTACTGCAGTGATGTCCAACCTATATCCACAGTCCACACAAAGTCCTCTACACTTTTGAATCCTTTCAACAAAGTCCTCAGCCCAAGAAAAGAAATAGCCAAAAAGAAGTCAAGACAATGATGGTGTCTGGCATGTTTTTTCATGTATCTGTTCTCCACTCTTTAAAACACCCACTTCACACTTCTCATCAATAGTACTAAAGTGAAAGTGAAGACTCAGGTACAGAATATATTTATCGAAATCAATGAGTAAAGTCTACCGTGATGTGAATGAAAATGATTGATATGTTTTTGACCAGGGGAAAATTGGGGATTCTTTATATTATGTGGCAGTAGCACCGAACTGTCATTGTCTATGGCTTTGTGCTTTCGGTCTGATAATAGAAAGCATTTTTTGATGGAAAGCCTTGCAAGAAATTTTAATCAATTAACAACAATTTATCCTCACAAATTATATATCTTGTTGGATTGATCACGTGTTTTTATATATAATTAATATTATTTTTTTTTCTTTAAAATATTTTATCATAAAAATTTAAATCAGTCCATTGTGAATTTAAAATTTCATCCGGTGCTGAAACAAAGAATAATAGAGCTTGTCAAGGGGATAAAATGGACTGCTGCCAGGCTCCCAACTAAATTCTTGTGGGGCCAAGCTGAGAATCTAAACTGCTTACAACGATGCAATATCTACCTCTTTTGGGGCTATTAGATTGTGTGGAATTGAATTCAAGATATATTAAAGGAGTTAAAATTAAAGAAATAATGATAAAAATTTATAAATGTTCATCAAATAATTTCTCTTTTGATTGAAACATCGTAGCAAATCAAATCATATAAAAGTCATGGTCCTAGTTAAATCTCCACTTTATATCCTTTACCCCTCACTCATTAATAATCCTTTAATGGAAACCCATTTTCTAATAAAATATTATTTTTTACTGTTTATGTAACCTTGCCTTTATTTCTTAAATACTTTTTATATCATTTTTTTTTATGAATATTTACTTATAATGCATAGGAATTGATTTCCTATGAATTCCAATGCAAACGAACAGCTCTGCAAAGTTTCACCCAGTATGAGGATTACAGTTGGCACAATCACATGGTTGATTTGTATATAGGTTAGGCCCCTATCCTTCAGCCTATACATAAAAATGTTCCTATCAGCTCTGCAATTAATGTAAACCTTGCTGGACCAGTATGTATGAATCCGAGTGATAATGAATTGACAAAAAGTACCCCAACGCCCATGCTAAAAAAAGTCCACTTGATCCGGAAAGTCTGGGTCAGTGGTTTCATACTCAATAACACAATTTTATATCCTAATATCATATATTTATACAGGTTTAGTAAGTGTGGGTAAGTATCTCTCACAGTATTTATAAGAGGTAAAAATCTAATCCTCCGACTCTTGTGAGATCCCCTTGAATGTATGTCAATCATAATAAAAATTTTTAAGGAAAGGCCAGGTGTCACTGTGGACTAGATTTTGGGTAAAATTTTCCCTAAAAAATAATCACAACTATTGGTTTAACTGTTTAAGGACCTTAATATTTTAGGGATTCTAAGTTACTTTTTTGAATCCAATCCAATGGCACATAGATAAGTATCAATGTAGGGTGAGGGTAAATTCGTTCAGGAGATGCTAATTGTTATTTCTGGAGGGAGCTGTAAAAGGTGCCACTTGGTTGATTTTTTTATATTATCCCAGCTAAGGGGGGTCAAAGACGCAACTTACACATACAAGGTAATAAGAAATGGAGGTTCAAAACCTGGTCCACTGGATCTAAAGCCCGCACAAACACACAACGCAACATGTGGCGTTTTTACCCTATGTGGTTTCGAACTCGAGACCTTTGACTCTGTTACCATGATAAAGTTGATAGACAGTAATTCTAAAATCGTAGGAAACTACACAAACAACTATTTAACATGTCTTATCACTGGGGTAAGATGTCATTTTCTTTTTACATTATGTGTTTAACTAGCACAATAACTTGTGCTAGGTCCAAATATTGCAAACTAAATATTTTAATATAAAAAGAATATAAACAATTGCAAAAAAAAATCAAATTGAATTAAAAAGGGACATGAAAATAAAAGAAAACTAACTCATAAACTCCTTACCTTCTAAGGAAAACCTCCAAATGATCATCACCTGCTAATCTTATTCCTAATTTAGAAAGAAAATAAAAGAAAAGAAAATGTCAAAAGTAAATGTTTGCATACTACGAGAGCTAAGTGGTATATAATGAGAATTGGGGAAGAAACATAATAGAAGCGGAGGTAGAAACAGAGTTTTTTTTTTCTTTTTTTTTTGTTTCTTTTTTTTTTTTGAAACGGTAACATAAACTTTCGTTAAAGAAGAAAGAAAATCCAAAAGAAAGGGAGGTACAAATGGATTATACCCCATCCAACAAATGCCTACACTTCTAAAGGAAAATATCTCTTAAAGCAACGAAGAGCTTCTAAAATAGCTAGCACATTCGCTTCATTGGAATCACAAATGCCAACATTCTTTAAGACAATAAAAAGGATCTCACCATTGCTATTACGAAAAACACCCCCAATACCTGCTAGGCATGGTTTACCTCTCGCTGCGCCATCAATATTGAACTTAAGTGTATCAAGTGGGGGGAGGAGACAGAATAATTGACATCCTTTCCTTTGTTGGTCCGCACCTCATGCAAGCTTCCCAATTAACAATAACATCATTAAGAGAGAAGTTAGAGAATTCCTTTCTCACCAAAGCCCACTTTGCAACTGTAATGGTGATTTTAAAAATTAACCCCCCTACCGAAGAAGATGTAGATTTGAGAATTCTATTATTTCCTTCCGTCCATATGGACCATAAGATGGCATGCAGAAACATTTTCTAAAGAATACGACCGCGACCAAAGAATTTGCCTCCCCTCCATGACTTTATCACCTCCGCAATCTTTTTGGACTACAGCAAGAGACACCGCATCTCCCAATGAAATGACACCAAACACTTGCCGCAACCTCACAATGAAGAAAAAGGTGGTCAGCATATTCCTCTTCTTTGCAGCACATCACGCAAGTATCTGAGATGACATTGGACATTAACCCTCTTCTTCTTAAATTATAAGCCATGGAGATCTTTGCTGCAATTACTAACCAATAGAAAGCTTCCACCCGGGTGTTGTGCGCGTGTATGCAGAAACGTGAATCGGCGATCGAGCAATCAAACAACCACACAAGAACAATCAATCACACACAAGAGAATTACGTGGTTCGGCAATCTTGCCTACATCCACGAGAAAGAAAACTCTCCTTAAGGTTCACTCCTCTCTCTCAATCTCTCATGGGTTTACACATTACAACATTTTATAATGTTCTCTTTCTTACCCCCCAAGAAACCCTAACTTGGTCAACAAGAAAGTCCCGGTATAATTACCATAATACCCATGTCCATGAACCCACTTGGTCTGGACCCTAGGCCCAACAATCTCCCCCTCCAGACCATGGGGAAGACGCCTCTGAATCCCTTACTAGGAGTCCAGTCCTGCCAACTCTGAACACAACTCCAGTTTTCCCTTAGACACGACCTTAGTCATCATGTCAGAGGGATTTTTGTCAGTGTGAATCTTTTCCAGCTTCATGAGATTCTTTTCGATGACCTCACGAATCCAATGATATCTCACATCAATGTGCTTTGTGCGGGCATGGTATGTAGCGTTCTTGCTAAGATCCATAGCATTCTGACTATCACAGTAGACTACATACACTTCTTGCTTCAAACCCAGTTCTTGAAAGAAATTTCTCAACCAAATCATCTCATTCCCTGCTTCATTAGCAACTATGTATTCTGCTTCGGTTGTAGACAATGCTGTACACTTCTGCAACTTAGACTGCCAGGAAATAGCTCCCCCTGCAAAAGTAAATAAGTACCCAGAAGTAGACAACCGACGATCAAGATCGCCTGCAAAATCAGCATCTGTAAAGCCTTCAAGTACCGGTTTTAAGCCTTCGAAATGCAAGCAAAAATCTGATGTACCTCTCAAATATCTGAAGATCCACTTCACTGCTTCCCAATGCTCTTTCCCAGGGTTAGAAGGAAATCTACTCACTACACCCACTGCATGAGCAATGTCTGGCCGTGTATACACCATGGCATACATAAGACTCCCAACTGCTGAGGAGTATGAAACAGACATCATCCGTTCCTTTTCTTCATCTGTAGTAGGACATAATCTCTTATAGAGCTTGAAGTGACTGGTTAAAGGCATGCTAATTGGCTTAGCATCTATCATGTTGAATCTCGCTAGCACCCGTTCAACATATTTCTCCTGTGACAGCCACAGCTTCTTGGCATTCCTGTCACGACGTATTTGCATTCCCAAAATCTGTCGTGTGGGACCCAAGTCTTTCATGTCAAAAGTCTTTGACATGTCCCTCTTCAACCTGCCAATCATTTCACTATCTTGTCCAACTATCAACATATCATCTACATATAAAAGAAGGATAATAAACTTGCCATTACCAAACTTACGAACATAAACGCAGTGATCTGCAGATGTCCTCCGGTACCCATGACTCACCATGAATGAATTAAACTTCTTGTACCACTGTCTCGCGCTTGTTTCAGCCCGTAGAGACTCTTTTTCAACCTGCAAACTAGCTGTTCTTTTCCTTCTACCTCAAACCCCTCCGACTGAGTCATATAAATCTCTTCTTTCAGATCACCGTGAAGAAATGCAGTCTTCACATCCATCTGCTCAAGTTCAAGGTCCATGCTGGCAACTAGACCCAAGTTAACTCTGATAGAAGTCATCTTCACAACTGGAGAGAATATTTCATCGAAGTCAAGACCCTTCGTCTGCGCAAAGCCTTTAACCACTAGCCGTGCTTTGTGCTTTATCAGTTTTCCACTGTCATCTCTTTTCACCTTGAACACCCATTTGTTCTTCAGAACCTTCTTGCCTTTTGGGAGTTCCACCAGCTCATAAGTTTTGTTCTTTTTCAAAGAACTCATCTCATTCTGCATAGCCTTCATCCGCTCATCTTTATCTTCATGAGTTTTTGCTTCTGGGTAGCTCTCTGGCTCCCCCTCATCAGTAAGCAAAATATAATCTGCTGCAGGATATCTTGTTGATGGTTGACGCTCTCGAGTAAACCTCCTAACCTGAGGTTCTGTGGTTTCTGACTGAGGAGACTGCTCCCCCTACTCAACACCCTGTTCATCTGGCAACCCCTGCGCCTCATCACGATCTAAGTCGTTTTGTCCACCTTCTCCACCTGTAGTCTGCACTGGAGAAGGAGTCGGTGTGAGATCAACCACTCCATCAACAACTTCTTTAGACTTTTCAGTCTTTTCAATATCTCCAAAGAATTGGTCTTCATGAAACACCACATCCCTACTTCTGATAATTTTTCTTTTCTCTGGATTCCATAACCTGTAGCCAAACTCGGCACCACCATAGCCAAGAAAAATGCAACACACTGCCTTATCATCCAGCTTTGAACGCTGCTCCTTTGGTACATGTGCAAAAGCCTTGCACCCAAATACCTTCAAATGAGAATAGGAGACATCTTTACCTGTCCATACTCTCTCCGGAAGATCAAAATCCAAAGGAACTGAGGGAGACCTGTTAATCAGGTAAACGACAGTCAGAATAGCTTCACCCCAAAATGGTTTGGGTAGCTGTGCCACTCTAATCATGCATCTCATCCTTTCAAGAATAGTGCGGTTCATTCTCTTTGCTACACCATTGTGCTGTGGAGTACCAGGAACTGTTCTTTTATGTCGAATACCATGCTTTGAGCAATAGCCTTTAAATTGGTTGGATGTGTATCCATTATCAGTGTGGAGACATTTCAAGAGCTTTCCTGTTTCTCTTTCAACCATGACATGAAACTGCTGAAATACCTGGAACACCTGATCCTTCGATTTCAACGCATAAGCCCAGACTTTCCTGGATACATCATCAATAAATGTGACAAAAGACTTATTGCCACCCAATGACTCCACCTCCATGGGACCACAAACATCAGAATATACCAAATCTAACACATTAGATTTTATCGTTGATGTTTTAGAAAAAGAAACCCTATGCTGTCTACTAAACAAGCAATAATCACAAGGTTCAAGGGATGTAACTTTGGAGTAGTTAATCAGATCTTTCTTTGCCAATAACTGCAGTCCTTTCTCACTCATATGTCCAAGTCTCTTGTGCCACAGATTTGGAGAGGATATGTCTTCAACAGCATTCAACACACCTTTGCATAGCTTCACATGTGTCTTGTACAGCGTATTACACGCCTTCCCTCTCGCAAAAATAAGAGACCCTTTAGTGAGTTTCCACCTGCCATTTCCAAAGTAACTTTCATAACCTGCACGGTCCAATGAAGTCCCGGAAATCAGATTCAACCGTAGATCAGGAATATGTCGCACATCTTTCAGCGTCTTTGTGCAACCAATATCTGTTTGAATGCAGACATCACCGATCCCAACAATATTCGAATGACTTGTGTTGCCCATCTTCACAGTGCCAAAGTCCCCTGCTTTGTACGTTGTGAACATCTCCTTAGAAGGAGTAGCATGGTAGGATGCTGCTGTGTCAACAACCCACTCAACTTGATCATCTGCAACACTCAAACACTCTTCACCTTCACTGGTCAGAATCACTACTTCATTATCCAAAGTAGCAGTGGTGTTAGTGTCATTCTTCTGTTCATTATGGATTTCTTTCTTTTCCTTCAAGGCAAAACAATTCTTCTTAATGTGACCCTCCTTGCCACAATGAAAGCATTTTCCAGACTTTTTCTTAGTCTGTGATTCCCTGCTACCTCTGGACTTGCCACGACCCCCCTTTGGTCCCCTACTCTTACTCCTCCCCCTATTCTCAGTAACAAAGGCATGTGCATTATCTGTCCCTGCAGTTTTCCTTCTTGTTTCTTCATTTAACAAGCTGCTAGTAACCTGACTCATTGATAACACACCATCTGGAGTAGAGTTGCTTACGGAAACAACCAATGTCTCCCATGTATCTGGTAAAGAACTTAGAAGAAATAATGCTTGCATCTCATCATCAAGGACCATCTTCATTCTAGCCAGTTCATTCACAATGCATTGAAAATCATTTATGTGATTTTCAATTTTACCACCCTCCTTGAATTTCATATTCACAAGCTTTCTAATAAGAAAAGTTTTGTTTACGGCGGTTTTCTTCTCATATCTTTCTTTTAACTTCATCCAAAGGGTTCTCGCATTGGTTTCATTAGACATGTGATGGAATATGCTGTTATCCACCCACTGTCTGATGTGACCAATGGTCTTTCTATGCATCTTTTTCCAATATGGATCAGACATCTCTTTTGGTCGGGCACTATCCCCTTCAATGGGATCATAGAGGTCTTTGCAATAGAGTATATCCTCCATCTTAGGTTTCCAAATCAACCAATTGGTATGGTTGAGTTTGATCATGGTAGTGTTCACAGTGTTATTCTCCATATCAATTAAATAATCAAGAAATATAAACAACTGTCACTAACCTCAATTCTTGCACCAATCTGTAGATCTCGTCACCACGAGCACGCTGGAAGAAACGGATCTGAAATCCGACTTTGGATGGCTCCGATATCGCAAAAATAGTTTTCTACGCTCCGATTGGTCAAACTTTCTTGTTGACCGTCAAACTGCCAATCTTCTTCCATAGTTACGTAGATCTGCTCGCAACGAGTCTGTAGGCGCAAACGGATCTCCGATCTGACCTCGGATGATCAAGATATCGACGAAACAAGTTTCTGCCGTCGATCCCGGTCAAACCCTGCTGACCGTACTGTTCGCTGACGTGGCGCTGACGTCAGTAGAATGCTGGAGTGGGCTTCCTGCTTCACGGGTCAGGCGGAACTGACCCAGAACCTGAACCTGAACCTGAACCTGATCTGGTCCCTGCTGTGAGCTGGGCTTTCTGCAGACGGGTCAGGTCAACCCGACCTGGACCCAACCTGGCCTGGGCTTGTTCTTCTCCCCAAACAGAATGGGTTCTGTTTCTTGGTTTTGGTTTTGTAACCAGAACTCGATGGAGATTTTCTTCTCCTTTTTCCCTCTTCCTCTCCGGCGATGGTGCAGCGGCGGAAACGGCACGGTGGCGGCGGCGGACTCCGAGGACCGCACGGCAGCGGCGGACTCCGGCGAAGAGGGGGCGACGACGCACGGCGCACGGACGGCGTCCAAAAGACTCCGGTCTGATTCCAGCTGCGCAGGAGCCCGGATCTTAGGACACAAAGACAGCAGCGGCTTCCTTCTCACTTCTCAGGCGACGAACAGGAAGTCCGGATCAGCCCCTTGTGCGCAGCAATCCTGTTGTTTCTCCGTGGCCCAGCGATGATAAAAAAATCAACGAAACCCAATCTCTATTCTCTGTAAGTAGAACCTTTCTCTGTTTCAAAGTAGAAAATTCGATCCTTTTGATCTGTGTGGCCCAGCAGAGATCGGAAACGATCTCACTTTTCTGCAACGAAGAACCACGTGCAGAAATCCGGATACCCTTGATCCGATCCGTCGATCACGAGCACAGCACAAACCAACCCTAGTAAACCCTAGGCTTTGATACCACTTGTTGTGCGCGTGTATGCAGAAATGTAAATCCGCGATCGAGCAATCAAACAACCACACAAGAACAATCAATCACACACAAGAGAATTACGTGGTTCGACAATCTTGCCTACATCCACGGAAAAGAAAACTCTCCTTAAGGTTCACTCCTCTCCATGGATTAAAAAACCGGCCGATACCGGTTCGTATCGGCCGGTACGAACCGGTACGATATCGGACTGAGATATCGTTTTTAAAAATATCGGCAAAATATCCCCAAAATATCGGTATATATCGGCCGAGATGAACTTCGTCTCGGCCGTAACGAGATATCGGCCGATATTTTCAAAATATCGGCCGATATCCCTTAAAAAAATACTAACCCTATTTTTTTTTCATATTTTTCATCTTCTTCCTCTCTCCTCTTATATCCAAATACCTTAGAGCAGCAGCCACACATTCACACGTCCCTCTTGCATATTTTCTTCAAGAAAAAATTATTTAAGTAAGAGAAAATCATCTTAAAGCATTTTATTATGTATTTATGTGTTTATTTTTTTTTAGATGAAGCATGGAAATCATGAGAATGTCATTTGTGTTGTATTATTCACTTAAAACTAAGTTAGATCTATATACTTTCATGCTAGATCTACTACTCATACACATGATTTTGAATTTTTTTTCAATTTTTTTATTTTTGGATTTATTATGTATTTATGTGTTTTTTTTAAATGAAGCATTAAAATCATGAGAATGTCACTTGTGTTGTGTTCTTCACTTAGAACTAAGTTAGATCTATATACTTTCATGCTAGATCTACTCATACACATGATTTTGTATATTTTTTTAATTTTTTAATTTTCAAAATTTTTAATATTATAATAAAAATATATCTTTTTTTTGAAATTTCATCACAAATATGTTCTTTTAATGATTCATGGAGTGGGGGAAGGTACTCATGGTCATCATGGGGGTTATGTTGGCCAACAAGGTGCCATGTATGAACATCATATGAATTATTCATATTACCCTAATTGGGTACCCCCTTCACCAACACCGATAATGTCTATCGAACAGATATTAATTGAGCAAGGGAGGCTTCCCCCACCACCACATGATCCCCAACGACCTTTATATGCCCCTCTATCTATCTCACTATCATGTTTCAGATTTTAATATGCTATCTTCATGGTCATGAATTTCACAACTAATTTGATGATTGAGTTAGTATTAAATGATGATTGATATGTTTGTTATCTACTTATCTTTATGTTCTTATATTTTACACTAATAAATTGATCATGTGCATCAATAATGGTTGCATTATATGAAATACTAGAGAAGAAAGCGAACAGCGACACAGACATGACTCATAACTTAAGGTGACCGAGATTTTGATTTAATGTTGTTACTAATGAAAAAAAATATTGTTTTCAAGTATTTTCTAATATTCTGGATTTTTTGGATATTTTTGCGAATTTTTTTGGATTAAAGAAAAAATTCACACCGCGACGACCGCGACGGACCGATATCCGCGACGATATCCGCGACGATATCGTTTTTCGGCCCGGCCGATACCGCGACCGATACCGAGATTTTAAACCATTCTCCTCTCTCTCAATCTCTCATGGGTTTACACATTACAACATTTTATAATGTTCTCTTTCTTACCCCCCAAGAAATCCTAACTTGGTCAACAAGAAAGTCCCAGTATAATTACCATAATACCCATGTACATGAACCCACTTGGTCTGGACCCTAGGCCCAACACCGGGGAGGAGCCAACCCCACCCAAACTGGGGAGGAAGTAGCTCTAAAGGGTCGGCTACCCTCCAAAGCCAACTAAAAAGCTTTTGTCGAAAATTCTCTAGAAATTGAGGGCTTCCAAATCCAAGAATCATTAGACTCCCTGCACAAGAAAACATTAGTAAGAAGACTTAATAACTCCTCATATTGAACCTCCTCAGACAAACGAAGACTTCTCCTTAAAGACACACCCCGCAATGTACACACCTCTCTCACCTCAAGGCACTCACAAACTGTGGACTCCTCGTTGGACACCACCCTAAAGACCTTAGGAAACAAATCACATAATGGCCCTAACCCAACCCAATCCAATCAACCAGCCAAAACCTAACATCCCTCCCATTCCCCACCACAAAACCCACCCCTTTAGCTAAGACTTTCCACCACTCAGAAGAAGCATCTCTATCAGACACAATAGCACCCCACAAACTTGACCTACGGAATCTTAGGCCAGGATTAGGCCACCCCCTCCATTTGTCCTCACCGTACTTCGTAGCAATGACTCTCCTCCAAAGAGCTTCCCTTTTCTCCCTAAACCTCCACTACCATTTAGCCAATAAAGCCACATTCTTTTTCTCCAAAATTCCAAAACCCAAGCCCTCACTCAATTTTGGTTTAATCACTTCACTCCACTTCAGGAGATGTAGTTTCTTCCCTTCCCCCTGATCCTCCCATAAAAAGTTTCTGTGAATACGGTCCACCCTTTCCACCACTGCCTTTGGCATCTTGAAAAATGACATATAATATACCGGGAGATTAGACAAAGAAGCTTTAATCAAAGTGATTCTTCTATCCAAAGACAAATAATAATTTTTTTTTCGCGAAGATAATTTCTTTTCAAACTTGTCAATAACCAGGTCCCAAAGAGCCTTAGATTTCGATTTTGCCTCGATTGGAAGACCAAGATACACAAAAGGAAGCCTCCCTGATTTGCAACCAATCATATAACAGCCAAAGACTGGATGGTTTCCTTAGTGCAGCCAATTCTCACCAACATACTTTTGGACAAATTACCCTTCAGCCCCGAGACCAATTGAAAACACCGTAAGAGTGGAGAATGGAAGGAAGGGAGGTTTCATGAGATAAAGAATAGGTAATTGCATAATATAAGTAGTGGGAGAGAGAATGTAAAGTATTTGAAAAAAGGGGATAACTTTCCAACAAAATTGTAACTGACTTTCAATCTTGGATCTAAAATCTTCTAGCTTAATATATTATAATACGAACTTATATCAGCTCAGATTGGTTGGGGTCCAATTTTGAGCCCTCTATTCCAGTCTAGATCGGGCTTGGATTAATTAATTTATGTTTGGGTACAGGTCCAATTTCAATATGGTTTTGGGTATGAGTTTTTTTTTCTCATTTCGGTTGGGTCCACGGCAGTATAGATCCAACCCCAACCCGATCCTGTTCTTATCCCAACATATCATTCATCAAGTAGCCCTCCCATTGGGCCAACCACTCATTCACATTGAGTCTAGACCACATCTCATCTTTTCAACTGTCCATTTTCATCTGACTAGGGGTGTTGATGGTTCGGTCAGACCAGGAGGAGGCATATTCAAGCCCGACCCAACTTCAAAAACACATACTCGTATTCGGCCTAAGCTCGACATGTACTGTAAGGGCCTGGCCCGAGACCATCCCATCCCAAACATGTCAGGCCCAAGTCCATATCTAAACTACAAATACAACTATATAGTTATCATCTGTTCATCTTTCTTTCTTTTTGTTTTTTGTTTTGGGCTATTTTTTTTCACTTGTTTGGTTTTTGAAGATGTTTATTATTTATAAGAAGATTAATCTCAATTGTGTTTGCCATATTTGTTAATTTGGTCTTGGTAGATGTTTAGTGATCAACATATGAATCTCTCTCTCTCTCTCTTTATATGTATATATATATGGGAGGTGCTCCTATGAGAGACACTCTCACCAAGTTTATGAGAGATGGGTAGGGGCCCTCATTTCCATATCCACTCTCACCAACTTAAATGCAAGGACCCCCAACTTAAATATGAGGGCCCCCACCTATCTCTCACCAACTAGGTGAGAGTATCTCTCACTAGAGCACCTCCCTATATATATATCAGCAATGTTAAATATATTGAAAATCATATATTGGCAGCATGACCAATCCTTTAAGATAATGGATGATGTGAAGAAAAGTGAAATAAAACTATAGTAAGGGAGATGAGAATGAAGTCTCTAGAGTCTTTTGATTTGAACAAAATGCTCGCCATCTAACTAGGATCTCATTAGTTTGTATGATAGGAACTGTTTGAAAGAAAAATGATTTGGAACGGGTTGGAACCTTTTGCACAACTGATACACTACTTGAGCTGAAGACTCTTTTCAACATTAAAACAAGAGTCCTGCTATTGGCACACAAAATTTTTCTTTTCAAACACAGGGATTTTTTCTTTTTTCTTATTACATTTTTACCCCTTTATGAAATGACTAAAATAGCTATTATCCCACAAAAAACTCAAATCAGATTTTCTTTTCACACACAATTTCCATTCTTCTTCTCTAAAGAGCTTCTCCCACATCACTCTCCACTTCCTCCATCTTCCTTGGGCAACTCATCTTCACTCACATTCTTGCATTTTCTTTTTCTGGGCAGCCTATCTCACTCTCCACTTCCTTCATCTTCCTTAGCAACTCATCTTTCATTCACATTCCTCCATTTGATTGTGCAATGAAGGAAGAGATGGAAGAAAACAACAATCAAAAGGTGCCTTTTAACCAAAGCAGTAGTGGAAAGGTATGTTTCATTGGTATTTTTTTTCATTTTTGTATCTTTTGTAAATTTTTCATCTCGCCTGAAACTTGCAACCTCCCGATATGTACGGTATTTCAGAACCGAACATATACCATATGTTTGGAAGTACAGGACCGAACATATGACATATGTTCGGACATATACATCCGAACATATAGTATATGTTCGGTCTTATACTTCCGAACATATAGCATATGTTCGATCCTGAGAGTCCGTACATATACTATATGTTCGGAAGTAAATATCCAGACAGTGATATTAATTTATATATTATGCGGGTCTCTACACAAGAAAATCAGGTTGGATCGGACTTTGTATTGGATTATACCAGTGAGTTTATAACTCAAGAGGTAAGACCAACTGTGAATTTATTACTCAAATTACATTTATTTATTACAATGGTTAATTGTTTTTGGTCAATTATAACAACTCTTTACATTTCTTCAACTGTCCTTTCCCCTCTTAGTCCTAGTGCGACTGTAAGTTTGTGAACTCATGTGGGGATGTCGAAAGGTTCGTTGAGCATCCTCAATTGAAACTCCCCGTAACACATGTGCCACCTGATTTACATGGGTGTATAGTCCCCGCGGGTCTTCAACCCAATGGTCTTCACCTCTTCCTGTCACCTCATCAAGAATGATCAGTGCATCCGAATTACGCTGCTGATAGTCAATCACACCGCTACCGCTTGGCTCATTTTCTTCGGGACGGGGCGCGAAATTAGAATGAAAGTTTGGGTGCTGTAATATCCTCCACGATACTCGTGCATACCAATTCATATACCCGGGAACGCAATCTGCAGGACGCCTAACTGGTTGACTACGATTCAATGCAGATAGCAGGTGATTAGGCCATCCCTCCCAAACTTGATTGATATATTGATACACAATTTGATAGTCACAGGCAGTCGGACCTCGCGTAGCGCGAATAGGGGCTAATGGCGGTGGAGGAATCGTCTGAACTCTCCCAAACTGTCTGAGCACCCTATCTGGGTGATAAGGCTCAACAACATCCATGCATTTGATGCACCCACAAATAGTATGCAACTTCATTGAAAGGGTGATATTGTCTAACATCACGATATGGGTCCCAAGTCACCTGAAAGTAGTTAATCCAATCATAAGATATGAAAGTATATAATAGAAAATAAAAAGTTAATCCGATAAACTCTTTAAAAAAAACGTCAAGTTAATTACCTGATCAATACTCATGGCATCAATTCTTTCTCGTATGCTTTGTAAAGGAGCAGACTCTCTATGAGGAAACCATCGATGGACCCGGGGCTGAACAGCTTCATAGAGTAAGTTTGGAGTCGGAGTCAAACATTCGAAGTGTTCGCACACCCAAGCTTCTAATAGAGTCAAATAACCGGCTATTTGTTTCACTTCATGCCTGGTTGCTAACCCCAACTGCCTGTATAAGTATGCTAGTGTAGCAGCACTCCATGCATATGAAAGTATGGCCTCTACATCTACGAGTTTTGTAAGGAAAATGATCGGCACCCGTGTGCCACTCTTGTCAGTAAACAATGTACAACCCAATAAGTACAGAAGGTAAGCTCTTACTGCATAGTCTATTATCTTATCCCCATCATCGTCAGACACACTGGTAAACCTTTCCCGTAACCACTCCAATCTAACTGATTGGCCCCACACTTGTATCAGCTCGTCATGTGCTTCTACCGGTTCTACTCTTAGTGCATCAACAAGGAGTGCTTGAGCTTCTTCATATGACATTCTTTCATTATAAGAAACAGTCCGCCCAATCACTGGGATGCCTAGGATAGATGCAACATCATCTAAGGTGATGGTCATTTCACCAAAAGGCATATGAAAGGTGTTCGTCTCATGTTGCCACCTTTCCACAAAGCCAGATACAGTAATGTTATTGACGGAGCGGTAAGATGCCGTCACTAAGGGAGCCAATCCGGACCTCGAGACTAAATCTCTAAACCTGTCAAACTCATTCAGTTGCCACAAAGGCACTTTCTGCCCATGACTTAGACATTTCAGTGGTCCTCGATCTTGCATTCAACCATTAATACATTATTAAATAAATTAACAAATGAATAAAACTTTCATATGACCTGTCCAATCCAAATGTACCCAGCTGTATGTGTATCAAAGCTGGTCAATAATGACCTATGTTGTGGCCCCGGGGCTGGTTGCTCTTCCATCTCTTGTTGTTGTTCTTCCTCTTCCTCAGATACCTGATTGACACTTAATTGTGTAATTTTTAACCGCAAGACTACGGTGTCGTCAAGTAGTAAAGGACTCAAGAGTCCGGATTATCGATCCCACAGAGAGAGGATGGAGCAAGCAATGAATCCAATTAAAGGAGAATTGAACTAAGATATAGCTAATATAGAAAATTGAAGTAAACAATTAAAACTACTAAACTATGCAATGTAAACTATTAATTAACAATCTAAAATATGAAATTAACAAGGTCTAAGCTAATTTAACAAACTACACTAAACTAGTGGATGAATGGTGGTGGAAATGAAAGATTTAAGGTGAAGATGTGGTGTGAAATGTGTATGATTTTAAAACGAGTGGTGTGAAGTGTAGATCTAGAAATCTAGAAGTGAAAATAACAAATCAAATAAAGATTTAAATTAACAACAATAAGAATAATAGATTAGGCAATCCAAAATCCACTAAGTATGTAATTAATTCAAACAATGCATGTTCTAATTCAATTCCCAAATCTACAATCCAATTAGCAATCTCTTGCCTAATTAGATTGGATGATATAACAATAAAGATCAAAGTAAAAGAAAATCAAAGGCCAAGATCCTAGATCATCATTTAGCTACCCTAACAATAAATCATCAAAATCAAGCTACAAAAGATCAAAGATAAGGGCTCTAGAGCATGCTATGTGAGAGAACTTAATCCAACTACAAAGCATCAATTGAGATTATCCAAGCATCAAGTGTAGAGATAGAGCATGAGAAATGAGAGAGATTAGCACAACTAGATCTAAAAATCTACTAATCAATTAAGGCACAAGTAGGGAATTTAAACTAAAACATGCATGGAATTAAACTAATCACATTACTTAACTTCAAAAAGAAAGCCTAATCCAAGAGCTTTAGCCACTAAACATCAAGAAAGTGCTCCAAATCTTCATTAATGATCTTCAATTACACACTCTCTCTCTAGTTTAGTTACAAAAAAGCTCCTAATTACAATCTAAAAGTAGAGAGAAGATAAAATAAAATTGCTAAAAGACTAAGTTGCCAAAAGATCCCCCTCTTTTCTACAACAACATTCCAATTTATAGAAACTTTGAAGACATTTGATTGGCTCATTTTCATTCACAATGATTGCTTCCATTTGATTGGTTGCAACTTGAAGGCTTTTGATTGGCTCTTTTGCTTTCACATGGATTGCTTCAATTTGATTGGTTGCAACAAACTTTCTTTCCAAAAGCATATGTGCTTTTTGTGGTCCTTCATTTTGGAGGCTTTTGATTGGCTCATATCCTTTCACATGGATTTGTGCCATGGCAAGCTTTGATTGGTGGAGAGGTTAGAGTTGGATGAAATATCTTCTATGTAAAAAAAAAATGTAATTGTTGGGATTTAAACCCATAACCTATTTCATACCAACCAAAACTCTAACCAATACACCAACCACTCCTTTGTGTTGGAAAATGACTTCTTCTCATCTTATTTTGGAATTCTTCAACACTATTGGTGCCTTGGGACATTAGCCAGAAGATTGAGATAGTCGCGGGGTCCACCTACACAAGAGAAGTTACATAAAAATGCGCTATAAATAATCGGGTTTATGGATGATAATCCGATAATCCGTTTAATGTGATAGAATGATAAAATCTCTGTGTAAAGCAAATGATATGCAAATGATATGCTGATAAAACCCGAACTAATGAGGGGTAAAATATGCAATATTTAACACTCATCATACCTCTGGGTCTTCCACAACCTCTTCTACTATCTGACGTCGCTTCCTATTTGAAGCAGTAGGTCGCACCCTAGAAGAGCTTGGCCGGTCCATTTCTGAAATACGAAAGAAAAATTTTTTATTTGACTGCTAGATCTCTATATGTTCGGACCTGAGTGTCCGACCATATTACTTTTGTTCGGACCTGAGTGTCCGAACAAAATTGATATGTTCGGACATTAATTTCCGAACAAAACCAATTTGTTCGGACATTAGTGTCCGAACATTTGCAGCCCGTTCGGTCAACCAGAGTCGAACAGTCGCGATTTCTGAACCTAAAACCGCGACGATGGTGGATCAAATGTAACCCAAAAACATTAAAAAATAGTAACATTGTTTGTCAAAACTTACATTGAATGAAAATCTATCCTAATAACAAGTTTTCATGGAAAAAAAGGTAATCTAAGATGGAAAAAATGGTAAAGAATAGATAGGAAAGAAGAAGAAATGGTAATATTGGAAGGATCCATTTACCTTTGGAAGAGAAGAATGTCTAGAGGAATAGGAACGCCGGTGGCACGCCGGAGAATCGCCGGAAAATCGATGATACAGTCGGTGGAGTCCCAAGTCACTTTTGGTTTGTGTGTGGGAAGAAATGGATGAAGATGTGTGTGGGAAGAAGAAAGAGGAGAATGAAGATAAGGGCAGTTTAGGAACTTTTGATGTGTGTGGAAAGAAATACATTTATTTTTAAATTTTAGTAATGTGTGTGAAGAGAACTCCGCCTATGTTGGGGTATCCTTGACATAGCCGGTCCCAAGCCCGGACAAAGGAGGAGGGTTGTGCGTTAGGTAGCCGACAGCCAGCACAATACTCAGTCGGATTTTTATGGATTTGATACCTAATGAAATTTCGTTGGGGCGTCCCCTACTTAGCGACGCGCTGTATGGTCCGGGTACAGTGATAAATGAGCAAGGACCGCTGCATCGGCGCCCGGGTGCAGTGCTAAATAGGCAAGGGTCCTCACACTTTATTGGACGAGTGTGGGGGGTAAGGAAGCTAGTCCAAAATAGAAGGCTGAGATTGGGCACTTGGAACATTGGGAGCCTAACTGGGAAACTTATGGAAGTGGTGGATACAATGGAAAGGAGACGAATCGCAATTGCTTGCTTGCAAGAGACAAGATGGGTGGGACACAAAGCAAAAGAGATTGAGAGGACCGGGTATAAGTTATGGTATACGGGACTTAATAGATCGAGGAATGGGGTCGGCATAGTGGTAAACAAGGACTTAAAGGAAGATGTAGTGAATGTAAAGCGCTATGGAGATAGGATTATTGCAATTAAGTTAGTATTAGGAGAAGAGATAGTGAACGTAATTAGTGCTTATGCCCCCCAGGTGGGCTTAGGAGATGGACATAAGGAGAAGTTTTGGGAAGACTTGGAAGGAGTGCTACTAGAGATACCCCAAGGAGAGATGGTCTTCATAGGAGGTGATTTGAATGGTCATGTAGGACGTGACGTAGATGGATACATAGGAGTACACGGGGGACATGGGTACGGTAATAGAAATGAAGAAGGGAAGGATATCTTGGAGTTTTCAGTGGCTTATGATCTCATGGTAACTAACACATTTTTTAGAAAGAGAGAGGAGCATTTGGTGACTTATAAGAGTGGCTCATCGAGGACACAAATTGACTTCTTCTTAACTAGGAAAAGAGACCGTTTAGCTTGTAAAGATTGTAAGGTTATACCGGGGGAGAGCTTGACTTCCCAACATAGGTTGTTGATCATAGATGTGCAGTTACAAAGGTGGACTAGAAAAAAGAAGTTGTATAGATGCTCAAGGACTAAATGGTGGAACCTGAAAGGTGATAAGCAACTAGCTTTAAGGGAAAGAGTACTAGAGGAAGACGTTTGGGCGACAGATGAGAGTGCAAATAATATGTGGGATAAGGTAGCAGAGTGTATTCGGAGGGTAGGGAAAGAAGTCTTAGGAGAATCTAAAGGGGGTGCTCCGGTACAGAAAGAGGCATGGTGGTGGAGCGAAGCCGTCCAAGACAAGATAAGAGTTAAAAGAGAGTGCTTTAAAACGTGGCAAAAGGATCGAATTGAAGCGAACTTGGAGAGGTATAAAGAAGCAAAAAGAGAAACCAAAAAGGCAGTTAGTGAGGCCAAGGCAAAGGCATTTGAGGAGCTATATAGGCGACTTGACACTAAGGAAGGCGAAAGAGAGATATTCAAACTTGCTAAAACTAGAGATCGGCGGACCAAGGACTTAAACCAAGTTAAATGCATTAAGGATGAGGATGAAAAGGTATTAGTAAAGGAGGAGGAGATAAAGGAGCGTTGGAAGAGCTACTTCTACAAGTTATTTAACGAAAGCAGTAGTAGTGACATACAATTGGGGCAGCTTACCATTTCTAGAGAAGAAGCGAATCATATGTTCTATAGGAGAATCAGTAGGGAAGAAGTTAAAGAAGTATTGAAAAGAATGAAGAATGGGAAAGCGGTTGGGCCAGATGGTATCCCTATTGAGGTATGGAGGTGCTTGGGGGAGGATGGTATTAGTTGGTTGACAAAGCTTTTTAATGTAGTGCTAAAGAGCAAGAAGATGCCTAATGCATGGAGGAAAAGTATTCTTATACCCATATACAAGAACAAAGGAGATATTCAGAACTGTGCGAACTACCGCGGGATTAAATTGATGAGCCATACGATGAAATTATGGGAGAGAGTTATTGAGAGAAGACTAAGAAGAACAACAAATATTTCAGAGAATCAATTTGGTTTCATGCCTGGGAGATCAACCATGGAGGCTATCTTTCTCCTGAGGAGGTTAATGGAACAGTATAGAGAAGGTAAGAGAGATTTACATATGGTGTTCATTGACTTGGAGAAGGCTTATGACCGGGTTCCTAGGGAGATTCTTTGGAAAGTTCTGGAAAAGAAAAGAGTTTGTGTCGCTTATATTGAGGCGATAAAGGATATGTATGATAGAGTCGTGACATCTATAAGGACGACTGGCGGCGAAACTAAGGAGTTTCCTATCACGATTGGTCTACACCAAGGCTCAGCGTTAAGCCCGTACTTGTTTGCCCTAGTTATGGATGAGATTACAAGACATATCCAGGATGAGGTGCCGTGGTGTATGTTATTTGCAGATGACATTGTTTTAGTGGATGAGACGAGAGAAGGAGTGAATGCTAAACTTGAATTGTGGCGGAAAACATTAGAGACAAAAGGATTTAGGCTAAGTCGATGCAAAACGGAATATATGGAATGCAAGTTTAGTCAAAGTAGGACACCTGGTAACATAGAAGTAAGTTTGGGCACACAAAAGATAGTAGAAAAAGAAAACTTTAGGTACCTTGGATCTATGGTGCAACAGGATGGAGGGATTGATACTGATGTAAGTCACAGGATTCAAGCCGGGTGGACCAAATGGAGGAGTGCTTCGGGGGTCTTGTGTGATCGGAAAGTCCCCCTCAAGGTTAAAGGAAAGTATTATAAGGTGGCGATACGGCCAGCGTTGTTATATGGATCAGAGTGTTGGGCAGTAAAGCATAATCATGTCAAGAAGATGGAAGTTGCGGAGATGAGAATGCTAAGATGGATGTGCGGGATCACAAGGAGAGATAAGATTAGGAATGAGGAGATTAGGGGCATAGTAGGAATAGTACCGATTGGAGATAAAATGAGAGAAAATCGACTGAGATGGTTCGGCCATGTTAGAAGGCGTCCAACAGAGGCACCTGTTAAAAGGTGTGAAAGCATGGAGTTTGCCAAGAGTAGGAGAGGGAGAGGGAGACCCAAGAGAAGTTGGAAAGAAACTATTAAACATGATCTTGCCTACATGGATCTAACGGAGGACATGGCCCTAAACAGATTTGATTGGCGTCGTCAAATCCATATAGCCGACCCCACCTAGTGGGAAAAGGCTTGGTTTGGTTTGGTTTGGTTTGGTTTGGTTTAGTAATGTGTGTGAAGAGGAATTGTGTGGGAAAAGATAAATTTTTTGTGCCAATAGCAGGACCCTAAAACAAACTAGTAGGCTATCCACATGGTTCTGAATAAAGACTTATGACTCATATGTCAACTGCTAATATCTATACCATGCCTCGATCAACTGAATGATAAAGCAGGCATTGTGTGACAGAAAGCTGAGAGGCCTTGGAACTTTTATCTACTCTTTTCTGGTTTTGAGGATATGTGCTGATTGTGATTTACATCATTGATGGTTATGTTGAGTGTGAATTTTTCTCTTATTGTTTTTGGCTTTCTTTGTTTCAATCTATCTGCATTATGTGTGCAACATATCCAGTCAGTCTCTTTTCTAAATTCTAGGTACTAGTTAAACTTTAAAGTGGTAATAGCGGATGGCATTTTATAGAAGAGATAGATTCTGATGTTAGTTTTGCGTGCTATAAAACTTGGTGGAGACTTGTCCAATGTACATTAGGATAACCTATCAGGCCAGATGCACATTTATACAGGTATTTAGGATATGAGAACTTTTGGAAATTCGGGATATGAATAGAGGTATGACTATCTATCCCGATACAAATGGATACAGGTATCCGGGGTATGACTCTGCACTTTCTGAGATTCAGGGCACAGATACAGATATGACTATCTATCCATGACATGAAATATCCTATGTTTTTTTTATCAAGATTTTTGTACAAAGATCGGCCATTCAAAAAATTATTTTTGTATAAAGCTGTATTAATATTCTTCTTTGGAAATCGGAACATTTCTAAGTTACTAAAATGATCACTGTTTACGTCCCCTTCTACCATTTTTTATGTTGAGAATTGGAAAAAAACTTATAGAACTATATGAAATAACGGACCCAGTACAATAAGATACGCTAAATTCTTACTATGAAGTATTGGTGCAATAGCAATTACCAGTATGAGTATTATATCCATCTGATATGTGTTACACTGGGCATATACAAGTACCCCGGTTTACCAAATTTGTGGGTCTTGTTTCAGATTAATATAATCCATCAAAACAATCTCATTGTATGCTTTTATCTTATCTTACACTTCCATTTTTATACTTCGATGGTTTGATCGTTTTCTTACATTCCTTTTGGTGGCAACCAATATGGTAGTCCAAACAGCCCTAGTTTGAGGATATATTCTATCTACAGTATGGCTTATAGTTCGGAAGTAAGGATTGCATGCTGTGTTCCAGAAAACAATGGTTGTCCCCAAAGCAGTTCTTTTAAAAAAAAAAAAGAAAAAAAAGGAAAAAAAGGAAAAAAAAAAGAAAAAAAAGTGCAAGACAATGTAATTACTTGCTCAATAGAAACATGATTCATGTTGTAATCATCATTAAAGCCTTGTCCCGACTATATTAGGGTCAGCTAGAAACTTTGATTCATCTAATTGACTATAGAAACAAGGAAGAAAAGAGAAAACATAAATTTGAATTGCTCAGATGTTTCATGTTAGTGTTTCGTCAGAATGTCATCAGTATGTTAGAATTTTTGAGCTTTCTTACACCAGACACCTTGGTAGTAAACTTTTCAGTGTACCATTAAAATGAACAGAAAATATACCCATCAACTATTCTTGAAATCATCTTCAAAGGGCATCCCACGTCAGATTGGATTGGACCACCCCAATTTTACACCCAAAAATCATTGAGAGGGGTAAACATGAACCCTTTATCCTCTCCAAAAGTTTCACTAAGATCCACATTCACAACACTGCACTCACAGGATACCATCAGAAAATGGTGATTTACATTTGGTGACCAGCAATCAATCATTAATCTTTTTACTCACTATAGTTTGTGGTAGCAAGACACGGTGGATCCAAGGTGATTGAAATGTTTGGCATATCAAGGGCACGTGTCGATTCACAGCTACTTAGGTACTCAATTGGGCTTTCTTTGGTGGCTTGTTTTGGCAGTGGCGACTTAAGGGCAAGCATAATCCTTAAAATGAACTCTTGCAGACGCGACCTTCATCAAAGGCACAAACAAAAAAAGTTCAGTATGAAGATAACCATGTAGCCAACAGGGCCAATCAGACTTGACTCAATCTTTGGAGATACACCATTAAGAGGTTTGCATGAACCGTTGGGCATAAGGTTGGATTTCAAAGAAGGAATGAGAATTGAGTCCTGTCCCGTTCCAACCCTGTCACATAAGGCTCAAACTTTGACTGATGCACACAAAAAATGCTTTGTGATGTGGCTGTTGATCAACGTTGATTTGACATTGTTCCATTGCAATAAAATTCATCTACCAATTAAAAACATAAAAGACAAAACAAGGGCTGCATCGTCTTGCATTTGACGAAAAAATAATCAACTAATTAGTTCTCCAATGTAGATCAGGTAATAAAAATTGACAAAACACAATTGACAGAACTCTTCCCAGGCCATAGGAATCAATCACATACGTTTGCCACATAATCAATATCCTGTCTAATAAACTCACTAAGAATCATTTGCACAACAATTCCCGCCAAGACATTACCAGAAGACTAGATGGCTCAAAGAACATATCATTTGCAGGATGCACGCATTGAAGGGCCCCACCTACTGAATCCCGAGACAACAGATCGGGTTAGTCTTAATGAGACCGAGGTCCACCTGCACAAACAAAAGGACGTGAGACTCTTATCACCTAATCCATCATTTTGCAACTTCCAAAGCAAATCTAAGCAAGCTGACAAATAGCCCCGTGGTCAATGCATCCATTTTATTTATGCAAGGGTTGCCCTGATTAAGCAAAAAATCATGTATATCAGCAGGAGGGAAGATACCAATCTAAGTACATAACCTTGGGTCCAAAAAGATCTCAGTTGTTGTCAATTCCATGCAAAATCATGGTGGGTCTGGCACAAGTTAATAATAAAGAATAAATCCATGTCAGTGAACTTTCGTAATCCAAAGAAAAATGAGTGAACCAGCTAAAATTTTAATTAACCTTCTGGGGACGTTAAATTGAAGGACAATTTTCTCTGCACTTTGCTTACTCTGCGTTGGTGCCATTCATCACACAAGACCTAATGAAATTTAGGGGGGGGGGGGGGCGGGGGTGGTTCCTGCCTTTGGTGATGGGTGGTCCTACAGGAGAGAATTTTCCCTTAAATTGATAGTTCCATCATCCATGATGACAACTATCTGGTTTGAATTTGGGGGAAAAACATCACATTTCAAATTCAAATGATGTAGTCCCCAGTGAATCAATCCAAATACGAGGACTACTTTTTTCTAAGACGAGAGGAGCTAATGATGATAGGGTCCAACTTCTCATGCCAAGCCATTAGATCTCGACCTCCTCGTGATTGGACCTAGACTGTGTCCATTGATTTGAGATATGACATGAAGCCTCCCATTCCCATAGAGTTGTGTGAGTTGATCACAACTTAAGGCCTAGTTCAATACCAAATATCACATGTATACAGGTGATATTACGCTTGTTACCTAAGATAGGGTGACATTGAGTTCAATACCAAAAATCACATGTATACAGGTGATATTACGCTTGTCACCTAAGATAGGGTGACATTGAGATCCAATAGTTTGTCGCATCAGGCATACACTCTATTGCACAGATTTTGCCAGACCATCAACATTTCAATATAATCAAATCCATTTAACCAACATAATATAAACTTAGTTTAAATACAGGATCTTTTGTGTGCAGATCCATCAACTAATGTTGCTTGGACATTGGACTCCTACCTTTGACAATTTATTTACGCACACGCGCGCGCGCGCGCACACACACATATATATATATGGAAATGCTCTTATGAGAATAACTCTCACACTACTATGAGAGTAAGGGAGGGACTCATTGCATCCATATCCAATGCTATAGGGAGATGCTCCTATGAGAGATATCTTTCATCTTATATGAGAGATATGGGTGAGGGCAACCTCCTTTCTCCACCAAAAGACAAGAAATGACAAGGGGTCATATCAAAAGTACACAATTTCAAAATTTCCTCCAAATTTTTCAAAAAAAGTAAAAAAAAGCAACCTCCTTTCTCCACTAAAAGACAAAAATAACTCCATTTTTCTATACAAAAAGTAAAAAAGATTTCATACCAAACAACTAAAAACAAAACACCATCATAACCCCTTATATTTTATTTTCTCTTGATTTTTGATGCTCCAACTCACCATACTTCAATTCACCATACATCCAAACACGCCCAAGGAATTGATATTTCTAAAGCACATTGTCTGTCATTTGATCAGTATGCACATTGGCCGTCAGCCAAAGGGTTTTACAAGTTTGCTCTTGGTAGAGTTGCGGCACTTACCTGGATGTGTTTTAAACGTCACTTTTATCTCTATGGCTCCCACATAGTGCCCCTACCAATATAAAATGATCATGTGGGCCCAATCCATCCCAATGATAGTCATGATGGCCCCCATTGCAAAATGATGAAATCATGATGTTACACCATTAGTCTATAAAGACGAGTAAGGCCCACCATGATTCCATCATTGGACTAGGTTGGGCATACATGATCCTACAATTTGGTGGGATACAATATGGAGAGAGAGAGAGAGAGAGATTTTAAAATGTGGAAAAGAGCTATGAAAATAGCAAAAGGAAATAGTCATTTTGAGATATTTATTAAGTTCTAACACATTTCTTGATAGTTACAACTTACAATGCCTATTGTCAGTTAAGGGCTTTGGTCAAAATTCAAAAATACTTTAAAATACTTGAAAGATTAGTTTAAAATGTTCATTCATCAAGGGCCTTTTTAAACTTGAAACATAAAGGTAAAGATCATATTAAAAAAAAAAAAAGCTCTCTCCATGCAGCCAAAAGCACATACCAAACGATTAAAAATAAGGACCTACAAATAACACAACTCAAACCCATGGAAAAGATAGTGGTAAACAAACATCAAGCCAGTGTCGTTGGCAACCTGCCTTTCATAGTAAAATCTCCACATAGCATAATGAGTTCAAATACAAAAACCCAAGGCAAGATAATTTAGTAAATTCATTTCTGCCAGGTATCTAAGCATTCAGCCCCATAATTGCATTGCAGCATGATTGACATTATAATTGAACCACTAGGGCACTTGGTGGGGAATAATGAATTCCCAATTTGCAACCAGACCCTCTCCAAAATTCTTGCATGTGCGTGTGTAAAATAAATGAAGGCAGTGAAACATATACTTCTTCGAGAACATATCTTGTGGTGATCAAAATATTCAGAAATCAAAGATGCTTTCTTAAATTATATACCTGTAAATTATTTATGAATCTGGAGGCTACATATGCCACCATCTGTGATGTGCAAATACGAATATTGGTATAGGTAAAGGAATAGAGTGGAAAATGTGGATATGAAACAATTTCAAAAATTACAAACAACACATGGATGATTCTGGCAAGGTATTCATAACATAAGATAAACATCGAGTTTTATGTTTTTTTTTTTTTTGACTTACTTTTCTTGAAATGGTAACTGCTATTAAAATAGGTAAACAGCAAAGGAGACATATACTGCAAAGTTACAAGGGCGAAAGCCCACCAAAAGTTTTTATGACTGTTTAACTCTGTCTTGGTGATTGATTTAGAAACACCTATGCATCTTATTCTGAACTTAGAAAGTCCTTAATGAAATAATACTTCCAAAATAATCCCTTGACTTAAAAAAACATATTCATGAGAGTCATTTGACTCACAGTGTGCGTATAGGCCATCAGCCAAAGGCATCACAAGTTTGCAACATGAACATTTGTTCTTGTTATAAGTTAGAGAATAGGACCTATTTATAGTATGCAGGGAACTTGATGTAAATATCAGAAACTTGAGAGGCTTTTTTGCAACTTGCAGAAACTAAGATCTAATAATATAGGAATAGTCGACCGCACTAATGGTTTAGATCATTCATCTGTTTCTCCCTCAAACTCCTCTTCTTTCTCTCCTTTTTCTTCGTTTGTTCTTTGATTTTATAAGAGACACTTTAAAACCCTCAATCTAATCAGGTAGGGTTTCAACATGGTATCAGAGCACGAGGTCGAGTGTCAAAATTGTGTTGTGCCTTGATGCCCCGTATTCTCCCATTGAGGGCGTGTGTATGCTCGCGTGCGAAGCTTGCACCTGCAGGGGTTGTTGTGCCCTTCGATATACATTGTTATGCCATTCTCTATCAGCTTAAGCTTTAGAGTAAGTGGTTATCAATAACTCTTGCTAGAACTATAACACTTATTTTGGATGTGTTTTTAACACATCACTTTTATAGTTTTATCTCTAAGCCTTCCCACACAGTACACCTGCCAAAATGAAATGATCATGTGGGTTGAATCCATCCCAATGATAGAATCATGGTGGCCCCCATTGCACAATGATAGAATCACAATGTTCCACCATTAGTCTATAGAGACGAGTGAGGCGCACCATAATTCCATCATTGAACTAGGTCGGACATACATGATCCTTGATGCAATCGTAGATACGATCGCAAGTGCTGGGGCACAATTAGGGTTCCGATGGAACAATCATACGATGAAGACACTCTCCAACGACAAGCCCACAAAGGGAAAACTCTATTAACTCAAATCTCTGAGATCATTGATCTCTACAATGTCATATTTATAAGAAAAGAAATTTAAGGGCCAAGAAAGAAATCCTAATCAAACTAGGAAACCAAATAATAATCCTATCCAAATTAGAAACTAATCCTAATTACAATCTTTGCTAAAAATAAAGCTAATGATAATTTAAAAATCAGAATTTCATGGGTCCCACATGTGGCCCATGTGCTTAATTTGTTGCATTGATACGGTACTGCTGCTGCATCAATCCTCCAATTTGGTGGGACATCATATGGAGTGAGGACCGCACCATCACTAGACTAGGTTAAACCATGTGTTTTAACGTCATTTTCATATCTACCTCTCCCCACGTGATGGGCCTCACCAAAATGAAATGATTGTGTGGGCACAATCCATCCCAATGATGGAATCATAATGGCCCCCACTACCTAATGATGGAATTCTGACATTCCACCATTAGTCTATCAATGCAAGTGAGGCCCACCATAATTCCATCATTGGACTAGGTTGGGCATACATGATCCTACCATTTGGTGGCACACTATATGAAAGAGATACGTTTACAAAACATGTAGAGATGTGCTACGACAATAACAAAAGCATAAATGGGTCCATTCCAAATTTATTAAGTTCCAACACTTTGGTTGATAGTTATAGTGCCTGAATTTGGTCGTAAATATTTTCAAGACTAGCTCAGAATGTTGATTTATAGAAAACTCTTTCAAAAATGGAACATAGAAGTAGAAATGGTTTAAAATATTGGTAAGTTTTAAATAGCAAACTCCTTAAATGGAATTATGAGTTCAAATACAAAAATCTCAGAAAACATAATCTACTAATTAGTAAATCCATCTTCTTACAAGTATCCAGTGAGTATTCAGTACCAAAATCACATCCCATAATGTTCAACATGATAACCAGATGAATAATAGCAAATTGCCAATGTGCGACCACATTATCTCCAAAACTCTTGCACGAGTACAAGATAAACAGTAAAACCTAAACTTTTTCAACATGATGTCTTGTAGAGGTTAAAATATTTAGAAATCTAAGCTGCCTTCTTAAATTATATTCCAGTAAATTATTTCTGAATTTCTAGGCTACATGTGTTGCCAATCTATGATGCATATATACAGACACTCGTAAAAGTACATGTACTGATTAGGAAAGGGAGAAATGACACAATTTCCCAAAATACAAGACATGGATACCGGTATGGGTATTCATAACATATGATAAACATCTAGTTTTATGATTTTTACTTGAAACATTTTACCTGTAATTTCTTCATTTCTATTAAGCACAGTACATCTTTCAAGCATGCTAAATGTAACTTAACTCTGTTGCGGGGATTATTTTAGAAGCACCAATGCCTTTTGTTCTGAACATAGAAAGTAATTCATGATTTGATATTTCTAATAACTAGTTAACTTAAAAAATATTCATGACAAATATTTGGTAATGGATCATTCCAAACAGAAAGAAATCACATGATGACAGTATGCATAGGACCCATAGGCCAGAGTTTCCCTCCGTTGGATAGGCCACGAGCCAGAGTTTCTCTCCCTCCCTTGGAATCATGGTGGCCCCCCACTACATAATGATTGAACCATGATGTACCACAATTATCTTTTAAAAAAAATAATAAAATGATGTTCCACCATTAGTCTATCGTGGTGAGAAAGGCCCACCAGGATTTCCATCATTACACTAGGTTGGACATACATATCCTATTATTTGGTGGGACACCGTGTCTGTGATTTTTTTTTTTCGTGGGGGGTGGGGGGTAATAGTTTTTAAACTTTTTGAAGCTAGAAATAAAGGAAAATTACTTTTGGGTGGCTGACACCATTTTTCGAGATGATCAGTAATAAGGAAGCACCATCACTACTGCATCATTGAACAGTTAGTGCCAAAAATCAAATTAGCACTATAGGCAACATTTAAAGATGCTCATAGTAAAATCTTTACATAGCATTATGAGTTCAAATATAAAAACTTAAGGTACTGGAATTTAGTAAATTCATAATTTCATATTCTTACAGTATCCTACAAGTTCTCGGTACCATAACACATTGATTCATATTTGACATTATAAATGAGCCACTGGGCAACTGATGGGGAATAACAAATTGCAAATTTGCAATTGGACCATCTCCAAAATTCTTGCATGTGTGCATAGACAACAAACAAACACAGTAAAACCTATACCTTTTTCAACATCGTACCTTGTGGAGATTAAAATATTTAGATATCAAAGATGCTTTCTTAAATTATGTATCTGTAAATTTATCCTGAATTTGGAGGCTACATGTGTCACCATCTATCATTAACAAATATGGATACTGGTACAGCTACAGTGAGAGGGACAGCTTAGGAAATGGGGATATGATAAAATTTCATAAATACAAGACAAGAATAGCAGCATCTGTATTAAAAACATATATTATACATCTATTTTTAGATTTTTTACTCAAAATATTTTACCCGTAAATTTGTAATTACTTCTATAAAAATACATCTTTCAAGCATGATACATGCAACCAAACTCTCTTGTGGAGACTGGTATAGAAGCACCCATATCTTCCCTTCAGAACATAGGAAGTCCTTGATAAATTGATATTATTACTAAAATAACCCCTGATGTAAAAAGTTTATTCATGATTGCAATTTGACCGGCAGGCATGGTAAACGTGGGACCAAAGTCATTATGCATGTGCAACATGAACATTCTGCCCTTGAGAGAGTTGTAGCAATTACCAACACCTGTTTGAACCCATTAGTTTTATCTCTCAGTCTCTCTCCACACAGCTGCCCCACTAAAATGAAATGATCATGCGGGTTCAATCCATCCCAATGACGAAATCATGGTGGCTCCAACTACATAATGATGGAATCCTTATGTTCCACCATTATTCTACTAAAGCGAGGGGGTTCCACCATGATTCCATCATTAGGCTAGGTTGGACACTCATGATCCAACCATTTGATAGGACACCATGTTATACGTTTTAAAACATGTGTAGTTAAAGCTAAAAAAGGGGGGAAAGGGGGGCGTTTTACATATTTATTAAATTCTAACTCTATGGTTAGGGTGGACACTCATGATCCAACCATTTGATAGCACATCATTATATACGTTTTAAAACATTGTGCTACAACAATAACATGGGGGAAGGGGAGTCATTTTATATATTTATTAAGTTGTAATACTGATTAATAGTTAGAGTGCCTGCTGTATGTCAAAGTATCTAGTTAAATATTCTCAAGACTAGCTTGAATGTTGATTTATCAAGGTTTTTTTTTTTAAAGCTTTAGAACAAAAGGGTAGAAATAGTTTTGAAATAAATAAATGAAATTTCGTTCAGACAACTAATCTTGGGAAATAGTGACACAGCTCAAACCCAAGACCTCAACTACGGCAGACATAGTTCCAAACCAACATGACATTGGTGTCGATGAAAAGAAAGCTTTAAGTTTCAGAAGCTTTTTAATAGAAAAAAGTTTAAATAGCATTGTGACTTAAGTACAAAACCCTAGCAAAAGTTATTTCGTAAATTCGTATTCTTACAAGTATCCTGTGATTATTCAGTACGAAAATCACATTGCACCATGTCAGACACGATAATTGAGCCTCTCAGGTACCAAATGAAAATTGTGAATTGCCAATTTGTGACCAAACTATCCAAAACTCTTGCATGTGTACAAGATAAACTGAGGCAGTACGAAACTTGTACTTTTTCAGAAACGTGTAGGTGTTGAAATATTTAAAAATCTAAGATGCTTTGTTAAATTGTATACTTATGATTTATTCCTGAACTTGGAGGTTACAGGCGTCACCATTCATGATGCACAAGATCTTTGTATATTTGTAGAAGTATGGGTTCAGGAAATGTGAATATGATATCCTACTTCCTAAAATACAAGACATTTAGGATGGAACAGATATTCCTAACATACGACTACATTTATTATTATGATTCTTACTTGAAGCATTTTACCTGTATTTTCTTCACTTGTATTAAATCAGGTCTTTCAAGCATATCAAATGCAGCCCAACGCTACTTTGGAGTTTTCTAAAGACGCCCCCACCTCTGCTTCTAATTTTTGACAGTCCTTGATAATCGATATTTCTCAAATAGTCCCTTGAAATTGAATTTTGAAATATTTATGACTATGTCCTTTGACTGACAGTAGGCACAATAGATATATATTTCTAGAATAGTCACTTGACTTAAAAAATATTTAGTACTATGTCCTTCAATTGACAATAGGCAAGGTAGTTTTCCAACGTTGCTTGCTACATTTTTCCCTTGTGAGCCAAGGCATCATAAGTTTTGTGATTTTTATTTGAAACATCTAACTTGTACCTTCTTCTACAGTAATATTAAATTAAATGTGCCTTTCAAGCATGCTAAATGTAACCTAACTCTTTTGAGGATTTTTTTATTAGAAATAGCTGTGACCTTTTCCTAATTTTATTCATTGATGAACTGATATTTTAAAACTAGATCCTTGACAGAAAATGCACATCCTTCCAATGATGGTGGGCAGTGATGTCAATGGTGTTAATTGATGTGCAACATAAGCATTTTGCCTTTGCTATAGTAGTAGCGCTTATTCAATGTGTCTTAACATCTCAATTTTCTCTCCACGTGATCGGCCCCCACCAATACATGATCATGTGAGCTTCATCCATCCCAATGATAGAATCATGGTGGAACGAACCCATAGAGAGTGAGGCCCATCCTGATTTCATCATGGGGCTAGGTTGGACATACATGATCATATCATTTTGGCTACAACCACCATATGTCAAAGGTGAGAGAAGCATGTTAAAGCATGTCTACAATGGTAAAAAGGAAAAAGGATCAATTTTACGCACCAAGTTATAATGCTTTGGTTGACATCTAGACTGTGTACTGTTAGTTAAGGGATCTAGTCACAAATACCTAAAAGACAAATTTAGAATGTTGGTTCATCATAGACATCTTTGAACTTAGACCAACAGAATGTAAAGATATTGTGGGGCCCACCATGATTCTATCATTGGGAGGGATTGGGAGCTGGGGCTCGCATGATCATATCATTCTATGAGACCCAACACATGTAGAGAATGAGAGAAGCATGTTAAAGCATGTCAGAAGTGCTGCAACTATGACAAGGGGAAAGGGTAATTCACACTTGTATGACACTTTGGTTGACTGCCACGTTGCGCATACCCATGAGAATCACAGCTCACCCTGAGACCTCTTCCACGGTAGAGACAATGCCAAACCAACACGAAATTGGCATTGTTGGTGACCTAACTTCTATTTGATAATCACAGAATCTCTTTATAGAATTATAAGTTCAAATACAACAGAGACAAGCAGCATAATTTAGTTAAATCGGAGATTCCTACAGGTTCCCTGTAAGTATTTAGTACCAAAATCACATCGCATAGCTTGAACATAGTAACTGAGACACGCACAAGGATTCAAAGATTCAAGTGGGCTTGATGGAGAATCAACTATAGGGTAAGATGAGAGGACTTGACACAAAGCATTGCCTGAAAAGATCAGACACCCATGGAAGAATGTCATCACCTCCTTTGTGTGGCCCAGAGATTATGGCAATGTGTTGTAGCACTGGGAGAGAGTTGGATACATTCGTCCCTAGAAGACATGGACAATGGACATAGAAACCTCAGGCAAGTAGGTTTTGTGTGCTTCAAAGCCAGAGCTGCAGCTGAAAGAGCCATAGATATGGTATATGGCAGGTTATAGAGAGGCATCTGGATTTGTATCCAGTTATCTAAGTATGGAGATTTTATGAAAAACCAATCAAGGAAGACCCTAAACCTAAGGATTACCAAGGAGGCAATAAAAAGTCATCAAAGCCTTGTCCCAACCATCATCATCATCAAAGCCCTATCCCAACTATGTTGGGGTCAGCTACATGAATTTTGTTTCTCCATTCCGAATTTCCAATCTATCCTGAGCCAAATCCCAACTATGTTAGGGTAAAAATGTCACTAGTGGGGTTCAAACCCCAACCTGTTCTGAATCAAAGCTACAGTCCCCACATCACTACAGTACCCTGTGAAAACCAGTTCACAATTGCTGACTACTACAACAAATTTGGGGGAGAAAATTCATGGAACTCCATTTTCCAGGTAATCTTCAAAGTGAAAAGATTGAACAGTTCAAATATGTCATTTAATCATCTCATCAAGTGTGTATCCCTAATATCGAGCTGGATAGGATGGGCCGTAGGAGTGACGCCTTTTCAAATAGACCCATTTTTCTGTTGTTCCCAAGCTACTCAGAAGTAGGTAATGTTGATAGATACCCATTATCAAATGTGTGGAGGCACTGTGGCCTATACAAGTTCGTGGTCCAAGCCTTCACATGGATAGCCCTTGAAGAGAGGATTTTGACTATGGATAATCAATAAGATAGTAAACTATTATTGTTAATGATTTCTGCCGTACTTAAAGGCAGAAGAGACGACATCTTGCCTTCTACTTCGGTGCTCATATGCTCAATCAAATGGCAACCGAACTTGCATGGTATGATTGCTCCTGGGTGTTCCTAAACAGGATTGATTACTTCTTTATAGCTTGATGAGGCATGGTCCTAGCACAGACAGGCAAGATTATATGGACCCTATCTCTTCCGCAAATATCTGGGCTATTTGGATAGAGAAAAACAAATGATGCTATGAAAACGAGTTGCTTACACTGGTATCTCTAGCAGCTAAGTTGCGTAATTTCAAAGATAAAACAGCCTTAGACAGTTGGATGTTCTCAATGCTTTAAAAAAAAGATGTCAGGGCAATCTAAAAGGACTGGATGATTTAGTTCAAGTTCAACACACTAGTTTGACAATTCGATTTAAGACAGCTCAACCATGAGCTAAAAAAAAACTCAAAAAAATATTTTAAATCAATTAATGGTGGGTCTAAGTGGGTCAAGTGTCCGTGTCCCGTGTCTGTGTCCGTACTTCTTAGCTCAAAACTAGACCATAAAAAGGTTATGCAGTCTAGACTCTAGATGATCCTGCTTTTGCTATAGAAGTCACTCCCATCAAAGTTCAATTTAATCTAAATAGTAAATACTGCTTTTGGTGGAGGAGATCATGTAGTTAGAGCTACTCACCTACTTGTTTTTCCTCCCACAAACTCCGTCCAGCACCATGGCAAAAGATCTGCAACAGTCAAATCGGATCTGATTGAAATTGGTCTCCTTCATGGGTGTTGAAAAAAAATAGTCAAAGCCTGTAAAAATTGGTGGACACGGACACGCCGACTCGGCATTTCTCAAAAAAGTAGGACATGGACACGTTCGGGACACGTTAATAATAATAATAATATATCTAATCATATACTAAAAGATACTATCATTTTAACTTTGTAATCAATTTAGCAATCAAATAAATAAAAATTCAAATACCACTGTACCAACTAACAAACATATCAGATTTTTTCTCTTTTCTTCTTCCCTTTTCTCTTTCGCTGGACGGATGAATGTTATTAGGGCAGCGGAAGGATGGCCCTTTGCTTTTAAGTTATGACCTTTTACAAACAACCCCCTTTTTTTTTTCATTTTTTACACTAATTTTATTTTTTTTTCCCAATTAAAAGAGGCCAGCGTGTCCCCAGCGTGTCCGAAATATAAAACATTAAAAAATAAACAAGACACTCTTTTTTGCGTGTCCGACACGTGTCGGAGCGTGTCCGTGTCCGACACGTGTCGGACACCGACACTCTGGCTCCAGAGAAGTGTCCGTGCTTCCTAGGTTTTGAGGCATGTATCATGTGTTTTGGGGATTTTTTGCCATTCTTTTGGGGTTCCTTTGTGGAGTGAGCTTTTGTACGGTCTTATATGAAACTGTATTGTTTCTTTCTTTTAATGGAATACAAATAAATCACAATAAGGAAAAAAAAAATCCATACATAGCTTTACTCAGGAATCCTAGATCACCTTTACAGCTAGTGGCTATGATGCCCAGATACAGTTATGGATATGGACACTGATACGGGGATCGGGGATACAACTCCTCGCTTTTGAAAATCTAGGACACGGATATGGATACGGGTGTCCTGATTTTTTTCTTTAGATCACTTTTGAATCAATGAAATTATCATTGTTTTTGTCCTTGTCTAGCCTTTCTTATGGTGAGAAGTAAAAATATTAAAAGAACTATATGAAATAAAGGACTTTATAAGCAGGATATGTTAAACTTGTTTCCTAGAAGTATTGATGCAGTATCAGTTGCCAATCCAAGTGTCGTATCGGTCTGATACAGATAGGTTGGGCTTGTACAAGTATCCGAGTATCATAGGCTAGTGTAGGACTGTCAATCGTGTCGTGTTAACGAATTCGGATTACGAGTTAACGAATTCGTGTTAAAATCACCTCAACCCGTACACGACCCGTTAACTTAACGGGTCAAAAAATCCAACCCGAACATGACCCTTTAATTTAACAGGTTACCCGACCCAACCCGTTAATCCGTTAAGTAATTAAGTCATTTCGAAAATTAAAAAAAAAATCCATACAAAAATATATAAGGAGAAAATTATATAAGCCACACGAAACTGTGAGGATCTCGAGTGGATGCCACCTAAAATCTCACTATAAAATAATAAATCTCAGTTTCTTCTTTATGAATATAAATTAATTCTAGCTACAATCAGGGACTAAAAAAAATTTTAACGGGTTAAGCGGGTTGTTAACGGGTTACTGGATTAATTCGTACACGACTCGTTAACTTAACGTGTTAACAGGTTTGACCCGTTAACGACCCGAACCCATTAAGAGCTCACCCGAACCCGTTAATATCGTGTGTTCGTGTCGTGTTAATGGGTCATGTGGCATTTTGATAGCCCTAGGCTTGTGGAATCCATGTGATAAGTGCTCTCTTCCTCATAAACAGTATTCCTCTAAAATAGAGTAAACGAACCATTTATGAATACAAGGAGTACCTCTGCAGATGGTCTCAAGTTAAATCAGTTGCAGCTTTCAACCTCTTTGGAGCATAATTGGGACCCTTCTGTAGTGAGTAGCCCTTGCATGTCCTTCACATCAGCAAGGTGTAAAATATTATATACTAGTACATAAAAAAATTATAGAGTACTTGCCTATATCAAGTTGTAGGACTACAAAATGGCAATCCAAATAGAATAACATTAACAAAATCTGTTTCCGAAGAAAAAGGGTGAAGTATACCAAACAGCCATTGTAGCCAAAGCCAAGCATTATATAAAGAAGATAAAAGAAGGATGAGAGAATCTACTGTAAAGTGATGAGCTTTCTTTTTTTCAAATCCTCAATATCTTTAGTGTCAATGACCTACAAGGCTACAACAACATAGAGGTTATCAATATTATGATGACAATTCAAAGAGATGCTTTTTGTTTCTTTTCACTATGAACAAGTACAATGCAACAAAAACCCAAGGTTCCACGAAAGGGTCCACCTTGGGTTGGCCAAGACCAAACCCACATGAGTCAAATAATGTCTAAATGACATGAAACTAGGTAAAGAAGTGACAAGTGGCAAAGATGATTCTCGAAATCCTGAGATGCGAAACCCTTCTTCTTCGTTCTCCTAGAACTTATTTCTTTCCCTCTTCTTGTTTTGTTTCTTTTTCTGTGTGGACGAAAAGGGCCGAATGCCCTTTCAAACATTTTTTTTTTTTGCTTTACATCCTTTCGGTTTGCGGCTTTATATGAGATTCGTGGGCTCCACAGTGGGACCCACTTATTAAAAATGTCGCACTCATATATGTGCCCTAGCCAAATTTCACTCTTGAAGGATATGAGCTCACTGTCAAATTGATCAAATATGACCTTTTTATTAAAAAAAATTTGCAAAAGAAAAACCCAAATTTTTTTTAAAAGGGGACAATCCCAAAAGTTGGTCATGTAAAAATAACATATTTCATTATTGAATTAGTAGAATAAATTAAATGTATATAATTTATCTGTTATTTTAAAATTTAATATTTGCTATATTTATATATATTATATTTTTCCGAAATGCAAATCTGAAAAGTTTCATCAAAATTCCGAACAGTTTCAAGGCCAAACAAAAACGGGTGCCTAAACGAAATTGACAACTACGCCAGTAAGAGCTAGTTTAGGGGAAAAGATCATCAACAATAAACCTGTGTAAGAGCTAGTTTAGGGGAAAAGATCATCAACAATAAACCTGTGTACTAACCTTCTTTTTTTTTTTTAATAGTAGTTACTGAAAGTTTATATGTTATGTAAGTCAACACACTGAAGCTAATAAGTGATTGATTGAAAACATAATAATAATAATAATAGTAATTTCATTAGAACAAATAACAATCCGCTAAGAATCAACAGATTATGCACCTTTCATCATGTACTCTTTGAAGCAAATCCTTCACTCGGTCCGCAAAGTGCTCAACCTACATAAGTTGAAAGAAGGAGTCATTTGGGCAAATTATTGCTACCGAATATATTAATCGCAAAATGAATGCGGACATCTCCTACTAACTTGTTCATATACACATATATAAGTGCCTCCAGTAAAGGTAAAAGCCCCTCACTAAGTGAAGAAAAAAAAAATGGAAAATGAGGCAGGAAACAAAATGACAGGTACATTTGAAATGCATTTAGAAAGAAAATAATGGAAAACGCATTTAGAGAGGCACAAAAAAATCTAAAAACCCACATAGAACTAGTTGAACTTTTGAATGTAAAACAAAGGTCAATGCTTTTCTACAGCATAACCTACACATAATATTCCCAAACGAGCAGTCAATTTCATCCATTTGCTGGGATCAAACAAACATGTTTATAGCAAAATGAGAGTTTTCAAGTGTCAACAGTGATTTTCATAAATGGTTTACTTACAAATGATACTAACATTCTTAAATTTAACAAAAATGGAGTTAATAACAAAATGAAAGTATTCAAATGCCAATAGTGATTTGCGTAAATGGTTTACTAACAAATGAAAATGGAATGTTTTTAAATTTACACATTTATGGGAGATTATCATTCCGAAGATTCATATTTAATGGATGCAGAACTAAAGAACTTTTGTGGCATTTATTAAATATGAAAAAAGAAAAGCAATATGATAAAACCAGCATTTTACGTAAGATGGTCCATCGACCATAAAACCTCTCCAGGGAAAATTTCTACCAATCTCATCAACAAAGCATCCACGAAATAAAGAAACTGACTTAGTAGCATTACATGGAAAAGTCTCAATAGCAGGAGATTTTTATCATTATCTCACAAAAATTCCCCCAAAAAAAAAAGGAAAAAAAGTAACAAAAACAAACCCTTCTTTTTTGAATGGTAAAAGAAGATTTCCTACACAAACAGAAGATATAGACAAGAACACACACACACACACCCCAAACCGCCGGCCCCCACCGGTGCAAAAACACACACACACACTAAAAAAAAAAAAGAAGAAGAAGAAGAAGAAAGAATTAGAGGGAAAACCTATGAGAGATTCATACCAGTAAGATAAGAAAAAATGGTAAATAAATTAATCTAGGTATGTCCAACTTTGGACAGTTTCTACACTAACTAGAGCTAGAAGAAAAACAGCCCCTGACTGCAGACAGAGGAAAAAGTAGAAAATAAAAAATAAAAAATCCAAATTGCTATACGTTTCTCGACACATGTGTCTTTCCCATTTCAACCTATTTATTCTTTGATGCCTGGGAACGACCAATTTTGTAAACTACAGGGTTGACTTTTTTCTGCTTCAAACAAAAGAATTTTATGCACAAGATTAGCAATCGCTGAACTATTAATAAAGAATCATTTGTGATGGCCATTCAACAACATAAGAAAATTAAGTAGAATGTAGCACAGATGGTTTTATCAAACAGAGTGAGTCTTAGAAAGGCTGTGATTCAATTTAATCCAAGATTGGAACTTGGAAAGCTACGGAGTAGACTCCTAATGCGCCTGAGTCAATACTCTATAAAGTAGAGTAAAAAGGTGGACTTGGACTGTGCAATAGACAGTGTAACTTGTGTGATTTTTTTCAAGGTTTGGTATTATTCAATGTCTCATTAAGTAGAAAAACTTTATCGCAGAACATAACATCTTCCTTTTCCCTTTTCAGCTTCCTTCTGCATGCTGATATATATATATATATATATATGTATTATATTTCTGAATATTAACATTAGAATCTTGACTTATCCAAGATGTCCAATATTCTAAATATAAATACAAGTTCAAGTTTTGCAACCATAGTTTAATCTAACGCAGGACCTGGTGCTACCAAGAGATTACCCGGATGAATTAAGCAACATGCAGTGTAAATATAAAAGTACCCAGCTTAGCCTTACCCAAGCATAGCCGAAATGCAATAAAATTTCAGGGTTTTAACGCTTTACGCAGATAAGAAATTCCGAAATGCAATAAAATTTCAGGGTTTAACGCTTAGTGCAAATAAGATTGAGGGGATTTCGTGCAAACCTGCAACTCTTCGTGAGAGATTCCTTCTGGGGGCACAGCCAAGAAGAACTGCACATCGGGCGAGCCTGCGATCACGTACGACTTCCCTTCATCTGCCAGTACCCACCTCTCCTTCTTGATATCCTACACCCACAAATTCGATTCCATGACTATTGCAGAAAAGACCGATTATGTTGAGGTTTGGGTTCCATATCAATCATTTTCGATGTGGGGTTGGTGGGGTTTCTAATAATGTTAGGGCGTCAATAGAAAAAGTAAACTTGGGAGCAGAAAAACCATAATGCATTTGAATGGAAGTAGAGATAAGAGAGACCTGGGCAATGACGAATTTGAATCCATGGAGGCTCTTTATGGCGTTGACGATTACATCATGATCGATCCATACGCTCAATGCAAAATCTCCCGAACTTGATATCTCCTCTTTCGATTGAAGAAACCCTAGAATCGCCTCCTCCGCAGCCGTTGCATTGCTGCGCTCGATCTCTCTCTCACACTGTCGACCTTCGTTTTACATGAGTCTCCACAGTCCACTCCATTTTATATGAACAGACTGACTAAAGTTTGGAACTTGAGTGCTGATATTGGCACACCAATTTTTTCTTTTTCAACACAAGGAATTTGTCTTTTTTTTTATTACGTTTTTACCCCTTCATGTAATGACTAAAATATCCATTACCCCTCTTTTCACACACAATCTCTTCTTCTTCCCTCCCACCCATCTCTTCTTCCCTCTCACCCATTTCACTCTCCACTTTTCAAAAAAACTCAAAACATATTGGTCAACTCATCTTTCTCCATTTTCTACTCTTGGGCAACTCATCTTCCTCCATCTCCTTCATCTTTCATTCTTCTTGTACTTTATCTTTTTTCATTCTATTTCTAAAGGATTTCTAATACAATGAAGAAAGAAAACAACAATCAAATGTGTCTTTCAATCAGAGCAGTAGTGGAAAGGTCCGTTTCTCCATTTCTCGCTTGGAACGAGTTGCAGGTCTCGATATGTACGGTCTTTCAAGTCCGAACATATTGCATCTGTTCGGAACTGTACATCCGAACAGAAGGAACATGTTCGAAAGATAATGTCCGAACACTTCTGTTCGGACACTAAGGTCCGAACGGTCTAATTTTGTTCGGAACTACAGTTCCGAACATTTGCATTTTGTTCGGCCACTCAGAGACCGAACAGTCACGATTTCTGGGTTGTAAACCCTTGCGATGATGGATGAAAAACAACCCAAATGTATGAAAAAACACTAGCATTATTTGTAAAATCTTACATTGAATGAGAATCTATCCCCATAATAAGTTTCCATGAAAAACAAGGTAATCTAAGATGAAAAAATGATAAATAAAAAATGGGGAAGAAGAATGAAATGGTAATGGTGGAGAGCCCTTTGTTGGAAGAGGATGTGTGTGGGAAGAAAGAGGGAAATGAAGGGATGGGTACTTTGGGGAATTTTGATGTGTGTGGAAAGAAATAATGTAATTTTTAAATTATAGTGATGTGTGTAGAGAGAATTTGTGTGAAAAAAGAAAAAATTTGTGTTCAAATAGAATTTCCCTTGGAACTTTTTCTACAGTTTGACCGTTAGTCAAGATAGGTTTTAGCCTGTTGAGTTTGACATATATACCCTCGCTCCTGGTGGAGTCCTCCTGCCCTTACCATTAAACTATTTTGTACGTTGTTTACTATAACTAATTGATTTTGGGATAAATGGTAGCGCAATAAAGTATAAGATCTCATTTCCTATAACCAATTGCTTTTGGGATAAGTGGTAGCTCAATGGGGTGTAAGATCATATAAATGGTATCAGAGCCTGTCGGGTGTTCGAGTAACGAGATACACGTTTTGCGAGTTCGCAGCAGGAGTCGAGACAGATGTGCTGTTGAGGAAGGGATTGTTGTCGAGCCCTCGCCCTCACTATAAAACTATTATTGTGCCGTTTCCTATAACCAATTGATTTTGGGATAAGTGGTAGCTCAATGGGATATAAGACCCTACATAGTAAAGCCACAGAATATTAAGGGTTGACCAAATAGCAGACCCTCTCCCTGCGGATCAGCACATTAAATGACCATGTTAGTGTGCATTCATCGTAGAACACATTAGAACTCAGATTCACATCCAAACATTCAAAATTGGAAAAGGCTCCATACCCTTTCTTTTTCCAGGACAAGATACAGGCCCTTGGATAAACAGATACTCGCCAGACATCCCTAATAGATGATTATGAAACCAAAATGACAGAAGTTCAAAGTCTAGCTAGGTAGAACCCATCACCCAACAAATCTTGTAGATGGCTTGAGTAACTAGTTATTTCCTCATCAATATCTTGCTCCTGGCTTGTCTTTGATAAGTTTGATTCTATGACATTTGAGTTGATATAATTCATTATTTTAAAAGTTAAAAAAAAAAACTAAAAAAGTTGAAAAAACAGGCATTTCTCCAAGTTTATATATTGTATCCTAACAGGTACAAGGATCAAATCAACATGAATCGGTTACAGTTGAGTAGAGTTCCAATAGTGATCACCAATTCACCTAATAGATTTAATAAAAACAACATTGCAGTAGAACCAGAGATGAGCAACAAAAGGAGTGTTTGCCAAAATAAAATAAATTCAGACTTCTCAATTATGCAGGCATTTCTAATTTTACTTTATCTGTAGAACATATATTAAAAATTAATAGTTTTGGCATTATAGAGTCCACATGGTCTCTTTCTGATGTTGTTGTGAATGCTACAACCCTTCAAATTAAACTTGAAATTGGCCAAAACTAACATGCGACCCATCCTATTAGTATATGAACAAATGATTATCCTATCTGCTAAAACCTTTCTACTGTCATGGTGCAATCATCAATCATTAAATTTTGAGACCATAACAAAACCCACTTCAGTATATCTTGTAATTGTTTGTAAACTTTTGATTTATGGTTCGTGGTTTTTCTCCTTGGATAGGATTTTCACGCTAAATATTGTGTCTGCCTTCTTGTGGTGTGTGATTAGCAGATAGCTAGTTTTATATTGTCTGATTGGTTATTTCCACTGCATTGATTGGTTAAATTAAAACTAGTAATCCATTCTAGTAGCCTGTAAAAACTTTCAATTGGTATCAGTGTAGGTTGCACTATTTTATTGTGTTGATCTATATTTGCTAGAATAGATAACTACCGTGAAGGCACTTCAACAAATAAGCCTCCTCTGCTAGATGGTTCTAATTATGCTTATTGGAAAGCCAGAATGATTGCCTTTGTAAAAGCCATAAATCTAAAAGTTTGGAAATCTATTGTGAAAGGCTATTCCTTGCCCACTATCACTGATGGGATAACCAGTCTGAAATATGAAGAATAGTGGACTAAGGATGAAGAATTGGCAGCCGCTTGCAACTCTAAGGCTTTGAATGCTATTTATAATGGAGTTAGCATGTCTGAATTTCATAGAATTTCTACATGCACTACTGCAAAAGAACTTTCGGATATTCTACAAACTGTGCATGAAGGGACTAATACCGTCAAACAGTCGAAACTTCAGAAATTGTATACAGCCTTTGAAACCATAAAGATAGAAGATGATGAAACTTTTGATGAGTTCAATTCGAAGATGAATGCAATTGTGAATGATACATTTACTTTGGGAGAGCCAATTCCTGAGAATAAGATTTGTGAAAAAGATTCTGCAGCCTCTTTCAGAAAGGTTTGATGCAAAAGTTGTGGCAATTGAGGAGAATAAAAATCTGAATATTCTCAAATTTCAGGAGTTAGTTGACAACTTTCAGACTTTTGAAGGAAACCTAAGGACTAATGGAAAATCAAAATCCAAAGGTGTTGCTTCAAGAGCCTCCAAAGAATAATTCAAGAAAATTGCTAGATTATGATTCTAAGGAGATAGATCCCTAAGTTGTTGTTCAGTTTTTGAAGCAATTTCAGTTGTTTATGAATGAGAAGAAAAGTGATTTGAAAATCCCTAAAAACTTTGTTAAGAAGAAATCTTCTAAGGGCATTCAATGTTTTGAGTGTCATGGTTATGAACACATTGCTAATGATTGTGCTAACAAAAAGCCAAGAAAGAAGGCTTTCAATTTGACTTGGGATGATGATAATTCTAAGGAAGATGATAAAAAATCTGAGTTTGAGAAGCTTGAGGCTAGCAAAGAAAAATTCATGGCATTCATGGCAACTTCAGTTTATGCTACTCCACCCGTTTCTGATGTTGGGACTGATCAAGATGTTAGTGAGTCAGAGACAAAACATGATTGGAAAGCTAAATATCAGATATTGTTTACGAAGACCATGAAGATGCTAAAGATGAATGAAAAAGTGGCTACAAGTTGGAAAGAATCTAAAGAGCAGAATACTTCTTTAAAAGCTGAATTGTTAGAAGTTCTTACAAAAGTGAGTCAATTAGAGGAAAAAAATAACAAATTGGCAGATAAATTGACTGCTGAAGCATAGAAGTGTGATTTAATTAATCACGGTATGAAGACCTTGAAAGCAGAAAATATTGACTTGTAAGGAAAAATCAAGATGGTTCTTTCAGAGTTGGATACTACCAAGGCTTCTCTAAACAGGATGAATACATGGTTCAAAAAGCTTGATGACATCCTGTGCAGTCAAAAGGCAAAAACAGACATGCATGACATTGGCTACGCTGACAGGGCATCTTCATCAAAAGCCAAAGGTACTAATTGTTTGGTTCAAAATTCAGTTGTTACTAAACCTGTTGTTCATGTTGTGAATACAGCTGCGAAGAAGAAGAATGTGTCACGTACGTCCTGAACGAATTCCCACTTGTCATCACTGTGGAATTAAATGACACATTCGACCCCATTACAATAAGCTGTGAAAATCGCCAAATCGAATGTAATGGAAAACACAGAAGACTGAGCTGAAAAAGGATACCAAAGCTGTTTGGGTCAAGAAAGAAGACACCTCTTCTGTGTTGGTACACACTCTGCTAAAGTGTTTAAATTTGCAAGGGTGTGTGCCGAAGCTTCATCACCCCTGATCTGCAACATCAAACCCCCTCTCCAGTGTTGATACAAAGATCTTACTGAGGGAAAGTCAAAATTGAGGGGGAGCTGTAAGATCTAGATTGATAGAAGCTACTTGAAAATAATTATTTGTCAATTATGGTAAAAAAGGGGGAGAATAATGAAACTAGGGGGAGAAAACAAACAAAGATCTACAGGTGCTGGAATTTTTTTTGGGTCTGAAAATTCAATGTATTTTGGGTTTTTCTTATGGGTAGATCATTTGTATTGTCATAGGGAGTTTTGTCTATGAATTGCCAAAGGGGGAGATTATAAGTATTTTTTGTTGGCTAATTCATGAGTTGGAAAAAATCTCTAGGTCCATTGAGGCGTATTTTCTATTTTATTTTAGAACGGACTGTGGTTTTATCGCCGGAAGAGCTGAAACGGAGAATTGAAGAAAATATAAGACCGGGCGAAACTCCCAGGCCAGATCGATCGGAGCCTATGTCCGATCAATCGGATTGTCAAAGTGCCCCAGTTATTTTAGGTGGTCCGATTGATTGGATGCACTGTCCCACTGTCCGATCGATCGGACAGGCGTGACAAAACGGGAAAGTCTCATTTTCTGATTAGGAATTATTTCCTTTTAAAACTATGTTTCCTAATTTGAGTCCTACTTGTGCACTAAGTGTAAGGCATGAGTTTTGAGCTATATATAGGGTGTTGCTCTCAACCCTAGAACCAACTACTCTCATTAATTTGAGTCAGAGATATCTTAAAGAGATATTATTTTCTAGAACCATTGATAGATCATTCTGAATGGTTGTTCTAGAAGGACATTGTTGCTTCTGCTTTCTTGTAGAAGATAGTTCATCTTGACTGACAAGGTACGAGGAGATCAAGTAAGGAGAACGGGGCACGGTGGATGTCGTGTTAGTTGATTCTTTGCAAGAACAACTACGGTCCTTAGGTCGAGGTGCTGACTGAGGTAAAGAAGTTTGTGAGTATATCTTGTAACTGTTCGTGAACTCTTGATTTCTGGTTCGTGTTTTTCTCCCTGGATAGGATTTTCACGCTAAATATTATGTCCGCCTTCTTGTGGTGTGTGATTGGTAGATAGCTAGTTCTATATTGTCTGATTGGTTATTTCTGTTGCATTGATTGATTAAATTAGAACTAGAAATCCATTCTGGTAACCTGTAAAAACTTTCAACATCCACGAACTCCTTGTCCGAGGACCTGAGCTCTTTCTCTTTCTCCTCATTGTTGCTGTCGTCGTCTTTCATCTGGGCGTGTTTCTTGCACCATTCAATGATTGAGAGTATGGTGGCCATTACATTAGGGATGGGATGATGTTGTCAGTGCAATCGTCCTCCATTATGTTACTGATGATCTTGGATTCCCTTGCCACTTAATCTTCCACCTTAAACTTCTCGATCTCCTCCCATGCTCATCAAGACAATCACCTTTGAAGAAGAAGAGGAAGAAGCAGCAGTAGCAGAAGATGTAGACACCATTGCACACTAATAAACCACTGAAAAACTGGATGCAAAGATTTTATGAATGATTATTTGTGGAGTTTTGGAATGATTGAGAGGGAAGCCTGTTGTCCTTTTTATAGGAAAAGAAAATCTCATTCTTCTATTCAAGGCTATTCCTATACAAGATGCTCCTAGTTAAACCAGGAAACTTGCTAATTTATTATTAAACTCCAATTGAGAGAGGGAAGTCTTGTTTACACTAGACGTCTGTTTCCTCTTTTAACATCAAATTCACTACCTCATCTCCTCTTCCTGTTAGTGGATCCTAATTAAATTAGGAAACTCACTAATTTCTAGAACTCCAACTGTAGAGAGAAACAAACCACTTTTTTCATTTTCTTTGTCTTCATCTTATGTAGAAAGAGGAATATTCCTAGTAAGACTCACCAAGTAAGATTACCGTTGAGAAAATGGGGCTACAGAAGCCATGCCTAGCTAGGAATCCATTGACATGTCGGGCAGTGAACTTCCATTTATCATAGTGTCACAATGCTTTTTGGCAGTTTAAACATAACACCCTTCATTGATTTTTACATTTTTGTGGGCATTTTTTCTTTAATCAATCACTTGTATTCCTTCAAATTCTAAAACTAAATGTTTTCCAGATCTTTTTTGTCTCCCTTTCTTCTCTTGTTTTTTTTTTTTATAAATTGAGTGATTTGAGGACTTAAGCTGCAGAAATTTGAGCACACTGATGTGTAGTTTTTAATTTTGATATGAAAATTGAATTAGGTTTTCTGAATTGGAAGTGTGATTTTATATATAGTTGGGTTTTAGGTAATATTGTGGTTGAATTGCAAGTGGATTTGGTGGGTTTGGGTTTGTTTTTCTTTTCCGTGGTGGCTTTAATTTGTTGTACAAGTGTTGGTGCTTTTGATTGGTCTGGGGTTGATGACTTATAGAACATTGAAAATTCTGAATCTAGGGATAGATAAAGTTAGTTGATTGGATGCAATGCATTCATTGCTTATTAATGAACTATATAGAAAGATGAATATTGAAATGCTCATGTGAACATATGTGAAGGGGCTGCATGGTGTTATTGTATTTTTGATGGATTAGTGGAACCTCCATGAAATAAGTCTCTTGAGAATAGATAGGACTTTGATTTATTCTTTTGAGATTCAATCATCATCATCATCATCATCAAAGCTTTGTCCCAACTATGTTAGGGTCGGCTGCACGAATCATGTTTCTCCATTCTGATCTATCTTGAGCCACATTCTCATAGAAGGAAATGAAAAGGCATTAACTGAGTGAGAAGGAAATGAAAAGGCATTAACTTCATGTAGGTGCCCGTCAGGTGGGGTGCTGTGGAATAAGTACCAGACGGTACAATTCAAAATCGAAAGCGATAAACAATCCAATCCTAGGTATAATGTTATTATCGTGATCTCGTACAACTCTACTCAGTCAACAAAAGGAATAAGGTTCGCAATACCCGTACAAACAATCTTCGTGCATAGATATAAAGGAGGGTATTCCGTTGTCCCGTACCGTTCAAGATTGATGTAAGTTGAAAACTCAAGAAAGTCGGAATAACGACGAGAAAATGTCTGCCCAAAACATCCTTCGTATCAAGTCAAATGAGTCCAAAAGGGTAATCAAGGTTTCACCTAAGTCCATAGACCAAGGGACAATCCTTTTCCAAAAAGGGAAAATTCGGTCAAGAAAACCACAGGGTTCGGTTAACCGACAGTTCGATTAACCGAGGGTTGACCGACATAGCGACCGACAGCATAAAGAGCCCAAAAATGTCACTCTCTAGAAACGGGACTGACAGGTCACCGAGTGCAGTTTGGTCGACCGAAGATCAACCGACAGGGTGGCCGAGGGTTGATCGACAAGGTGACTGAGTTCACAACTCAATCAGAACAAGTTGTAGTCCTCTGGAATTGAAACCGACAGGTCACTGAGAGTCACCGAACTGCAGTTCGGTTAACCGACACCCAGGTTCGGTTAACCGACTGTGCCCAGAATTCTGAAGCGAATTCTGTGCAAGATCACAGAACGGGGAGTTTCCCTCCATTCCATCATTCACACCTGTAAACAAGAAAAATAGGGCCAAGCCCTCACCACATACATCCATACCCCCTCTCATCAAGTCCAATAAACCTATCAATCTATCCATTTAATTCCAATCCATTTCATTAAGCAATTAGGCAAGATTATCAAGTTTTCAATACAAGAAATCAAGTTGAGCAAAAGGTTCATATAGACATCATTAAGCAGCAAATCAAGGAAGAAACAAGCATATCAAAACATAATATATATACATTAACTTGCCTTGATGAAAAGCTTAAGGAAAACCAAGGGAAATTAAGGAAAATCCCTCTTTGAGCTCAAAATGGAGGAAACCTCTCTCAATCCCAAAATCTTTCTACAAAAATGAATGCAATGGGCTGGGGTGAGCTTCTCTAAACCATTTCTAAGAAAATGGAAGAAGATTAGCTAGACCTAAAAGCTTGAGGAGCTTACCTTAAGATGGGTTGTCAATGGAAATCCTAGAAAAGAAGATGGTTGAGCTTAGGAGAGCTTGGGGAAGAAGAAATGATGCTTGGCCGGTGAAATGGCCGGGAGCTCCGGCAGCCGTCAACGTGAATGAAGCAGTGAAGAGGAAGAAGGTTGAGGCGGCACAGTGGCAAGAAGGAAGAAGAACGAATGAAAAGGAGGGATGGGCTTATATTAGGTTAAGGAAAATGGGAAATTCCAGTTTAGTCCCTAGTTTGCCAAATGTAATTATTTGGGCCTCTTCGACGCGTCGAATCGCAACGCGACAGAAGACAAATGTTCATGAAATGATGCGATCTACCCGATGCACCCAACTTCAAGACTTCTCACGCGTGATCCATACGTCAAATCCGACTCGCTAACTCTAAACGAGCTTACTAACTAATCACACAATTAATTAAAAATAATTTAGGCTATGGGTCGGGATGTTACAGATCTAGTGACCTATGCTAGTGCTATTTCGAGTCCCCAGTCCAGCATGTGGGTGGATGCCATGAAAGATGAGATGCGATCCATGGCATATAATAAAGTTTGGGAGCTCGTTGATCTTCTAGCTGGTTATAAGCCCATTGGTTGCAAGTGGATGTTTAAAACCCAGAAGGACTCTAAGGGGCAGGTTGATTGTTTCAAGGCTAGATTGGTTGCTAAGGGGTTCACTCAAAAGGAAGGTATTGATTTTAATGAAACATTTTTCTTTGTTTAATCTAAGGACTCATTTAGAATCATTATGGCTCTGGTGGCTCATTTTGACTTAGAGCTTCATCAGATGGATGTCAAGACTGCTTTTCTGAATGGTGACCTTAACGAAGAGATTTATATGGTGCAACCTGAGGGCTTCGAGATAGAGGGCAAGGAGCACATGGTGTAAAATGGATAAGTCCATCTATGGCTTGAAGCAAGCGTCGCGCCAATGGTATTTGAAGTTTGATGAGGTTTTCACTTCCTTAGGTTTTATGGAGAACAAAGTTGATCAGTGCATATATCTCAAGGTTAGTGGGAGGAATCTTATCTTCCTTGTTCTATATGTTGATGATATCCTGCTAGCAAGCAACAATTTGGGTCTTCTGCATGAGACTAAGATGATGTTGTCCAACACCTTTGACATGAAAGATCTTGGAGAGACCTCTTTTGTTTTAGGCATTGAGATTATTTGTGATAGATCTCATGGTGTGTTGGGGCTATCTTAGAAAGGATACATTAATCGGGTGCTTGAGAGGTTTAATATGCAAGATTGTAGACTTAGGGATGTTCTCGTTACCAAGGGTGACAAATTCAGTAAAAATCAGAGTCCTAAGAGCGACATAGAAGCGAAATCCATGCAAAACATACCATATGCTAGTGCAGTTGGCAGTCTCATATATGCACATGTATGTACTAGGCCGAATATAGATTTTATTGTGAGTGTTCTTGGGAGGTATCTTTCAAACCCTAGCATGGACCATCGGGTAGCTGCAAAGAAAGTAATGAAGCATTTGTAGAGGACGAAAGATTATATGCTCGTATACAGAAGGGTTAAGGATCTTGAAGTAGTTGGCTATTCAGATTTTGCTGGATGTGTGGATGACATGAAGTATACTTCAGAATATATTTTTATGCTTGCTGGAAGAGCTGTTTCTTTGAAGAGTGTCAAATAGACTGTTACAGCTTCTTCCACTATGTATGTTGAGTTCGTAGCTTGTTTTGGGGCTGCTACTCAGGCTGTTTGGCTGCAGAACTTCATTTCAGAACTTAAAGGGATTGGTTCCATTGCTAGACCACTGAGGGTTTTTTGTGATAATAGTGCAGCTGTGTTTTTCTCCAAGAACAACAAAACTTCTAGTGGGTCTAAGCACATCGAGATCAAGTATCTGTCAATTAGAGATTTGGTGAGGAAAGGTGATATTATCATTAAGCACATTGATACAGAACAGATGATGGCGGACCCCTTAACCAAGGGACTTAGACCTATTGTTTTTAATAGTCATGTTTTAAACATGGATGTTATTAAGTCTTTTGATGTACTTGGTTAGTGGGAGTTGTTTTCCTTACATTATGAAATAGTTATTATATGTTGAGACCTTTCAGTTTATCTATGGTCGTTAAAGTTTATAGATGGTTATTGGTTGTTTTCTTTTGATACCATTTATGCATGAATATATGTGTTCTTGATATTTTATATGTAATATATGGATGGATATGTATTCATGATGCAAATATAAAGAAAAGTCTCAAGTGTCTTGTTTTGCACCGTAAAATTTTTTCGAGATATATATATATATATATATATGCAAGACATATTAGGTTCGCTGGAAACTGTTGAAATTATCTTGCTTAGTAAATAAGCATACAGTTAAAGAGAATTTGAGGACTGATAGAGGAGTAGCACATTTATGAGATCACTTAATTAAGGAGTGCTATTTCCCACCACACTGCCACATATGATCCATGTTGATAAGGAGATTAGTATTTGTGATCATGAGTGGTCTTACATTGATTAATAATGAAATGACAGTCATGGTTTGATATTGATTGTCTTGTTAGACCGGATTGTTTTAGGTGTTGTCCCTTGACTTTACTTGGTTTTTTCAAAATGTGGCCACATACAGATTTTATAGTTTCAACCCGAGAGTCGTTTTTAAAATTGTAACTTCAATTAATGTTTGCTCAAGTGGGAGAATGTTAGAATTTTTTAATTGAGCGTGCATGTTAATTGAATTTTTGGTTTTAATTAAACGGGTTGAATTCAAGTTTAAAGTTGAGACATACCGGATAGGCCCAATAAAGAAGTGATCTATATAGACTGGGCTTGTATACATCTATTGGGTATATTATGTTTTTGGACGGTTAATAGTGTGGACCTAAGGAGCCCATTGTTTGCCTTTTATGGGAGGGGCCAATGTGGCAATATAAATATATGGCTAGATCCCCTCTCTACCCTAGAAATACTGTATTTACTCATAAAAATTCCGTGTCATCAGACTTAGGGCATAGGGAGGAAGATTCATAACCGCCAAGGTTGATTATTGATTTTGGAGACCTATTCTGTTCAAAGATCATAAAGTAAATGGGTACGCTTCGCATTATTAAATAACAAATAGGAATTTTTACCAAAAAAGTGTGTAAACTCGTATTATACAAATTTAATGTGAAATACACCAAAATGATCATTTTAGTGTTCGTACGGTAATTTTTTGATACATTTACTCCCTCTTTTGTTTCGAACGACATCGTCATATATTACATGTAGGAAAGAGAAATATCAGGTCAAATTGCTTTATTTTTTTTGGTGGATTTTGAAGAAGAAGAAGGCGGCGGCAATGGAGGAAGTAGATCACTGTGCACATGAAAGGAACAAAGCCCAATTCGATGTGGAAGCCATGAAGATCGTTTGGGCCAGTTCTCAACACGAGTTCGAAGTCTCGGACCGGATGTCTCGCCTCGTTGCAAGCGATCCCGTGAGCTTCTTTTTTCCATCTGAATTTATTTTCTAAGTTCATTGACACGATTTCACATTTGGGTCTTGGTTGTTTTCGTATCTTTCTTTGTTTTTTCAATAGCTTATGATGTTATCTTCTTCCCCTTGTCTTTGATTTACATGCATTTAAGTAGTTCTGCATCTCTGTTGGGATTGGGTTGGATCTGAAATTTCCATGTGGGGTTAAAGCCGAGTCACGATTTTTCGGGAACTCATGAAGTGGGTATTTGAGAAAATTAGAGTTTTGGGATGGAATAGCAGGGACAAGGATTCTCTATTTTTTGTATTTTTTTTTGGGAGGGTGTTTCTTCTTCCTTTCAGATCGGATTAGCTGTGTGTGTGGGAAAGAAAGAAATCCGCCATTTGCCGCTATTTCAGTGGAAACCAATACCACAGAGTCCTAACTTTCAATCGTATAAATATGGATTCGTATCCTATTCTTTTCCCTTCTCCTCTCATCAGTCAGAACTCTCAGTTCCTTGCTCTTCTTCTCTACGACCAAATCAACTTCATCTTCATTCGAAGAAATAATCACATCTCTTTCTTCCGCTGGGGTTTCTACTGATTGCAAGATCAGATCTTCAACAGAGATGGGATTTTCGGGGACCGATCATGTGAAGATCGTACCTGGTGATGCAGGATACGTTCTCGAAGATGTTCCTCACTTGTCTGATTTCATTCCTGATCTGCCTGTAAGTTGTTTTTTTCTTTAATACCTTTTTGATTGGCTTGGAGTGAAATGGAGATCTTGATGTAATGATTGGACGGATCTGTACTTGTTTATTCATTTTTTTACTAAAAAGGATTGGATTTTCAGAGAAATCTCAATCGGATGCGCTCTTGAAGAGGTTTTGCGTTTTTTCTGATTTTTTCCTCCAATCCTCTTGTAGTTTTTCTTTTTTTGTAGAGTTTTTTTAGGGTTTGTTGATGGCTTGGGAATGAAATGAGATGGATCTTGAAGAGGTTTTACGTTTTTTTTTTCTGATTTTTACCTCTAATCTTCTTGTAGTTTTTCTTTTTTGTAGAGTTTTTTTGGGGTTTGTTGATGGCTTGGGAATGAAATGAGATGGATCTTTGGAGTAGTGGTCGGATGAAAGTAAATTTTCAATTGATCTTGTTTGAGACTGAGGTTTCTGTAGGTGAATCGGAGTCTGTCGATGGTTTTCTTCAAAATGTTAGAAGAGCGTTGGCTTGGTTGTGGTGATTAGGAATTTGATTTTTTTTCTTTTCTTTTTTGGTAGATTTGGAAAGACATGGAGGTTACACATTCATCAATCATCAGATCTTCTTCCTTGTCATAGTTCCTTTGATCTGATGTTAGTCCTGCTGCTAAGAATAGTTCGCTTCTTTCAGATTGGGAGTTACTTAGTTTTCCAGCTTATTTGATGGCTTTCATGATTTTGTTGCGGAACTATGCCAAGAGATTAGACCTTTTTTTTTTTTTTCTTTTGTTACTATTGATATTTCCATTTAAGGTTTTTATAGATAGCATCTTATAAAATGCAAAGTCCTGTAAAATTGTATTGTAATCTCGCAAATTGCAGTAGAGAAGTAGGGTTTTAGCCATCAAGTTGACCTATAATCCGTGATTGTGATTGTTGTTCCAAACAGAATCTATCTCTATATATGCTCCAAAAAAGGCTTGTTTGGTATCAATTCTATCCTTTTTCTTGCAATGCAGTTTAGATCAAGTGTTATTTTCTAACTAAAGTAGACTCAATTTTTTGTTTTGCTTACTTTTTAGGCCTACTGCTCATAAACTGCCAATCTTTTAATTGTTTTTGAGACTTGACATATGGTGGGGAAATATAGCAAAAGGGCCAGGTAGCTGGTGAGATAATCTTTTGATATAGTTTATGAAACCTCCACAGTAGATAGAGTTCTTAGTTGATTCAGAAAGATGCATTAAGGAAGATGGAGCTTTCTGGCAGTGCTTTGTGAATTCATCTGGTGAGACTTCTGTGGTTGACCACCAATTCAGAAATCCTGCTTAGTTAACAACTTGATGCTTCCCCCTAGGGCTCCATGAAGATGGTTAAAAAAAGTCCAATGTTTTACATTTAACATGCAGAGGTTCAGTAATTGGATGACTTAGATTTTTTTTATCAGTGCAATTTTAATCTGTGGACCATGAACAGTGGAGCACTAAAAGAATATTCTGGACACGGCGTGTAATGTGAGGGAGATCTAAACTTACCAAGCGATTTTTTTTTTCAATTTCTATCCTCCAATTTCATTCATGGGATGAAATATCTCAACTTAGTCATTTTTATTTAGGAAAGGTAGATGTATTCGGCTGCGATTAAAGTGAAGGCATTTGATGATCGACAGTGAATTGCTTATGATTTCCGGATCTTTTGTTTTTTCACGTATTTAAACCAATCATTATGAACATATTTATCATCAAATTTTCTTTCTACCTGATGGCTTTCACTACATTTGCTTTTTGGCAGACCTATCCAAATCCTTTGCAGCATAACCCAGCATATTCAGTTGTCAAGTAAGTTAATTTAGTTTAGAAGCTGATTTTCATAGCTATATTTGGTAAAATATGTTTGTGTTCTCTAGTTAATGATCTTCTTGATGCATGATTTGTCTAGTTCTATTTTTCCAGGCAATATTTTGTTAATGTGGATGACACTGTTGCTCAAAAGGTGGGTATGGTCTATACTTGTTTTGTTTTTGTTTTAATAGATGTTTTATATTTAGGTTTAGGTTTATGTTCTCTCTTCATTGTTTGGTGCAGTACACAATGTCCCAAGATGTACATTTTCTTACATCAGCAAGCAAGATTCACTTATCAAGTCATTTACCAGTTTGTAGATTGTTGTTCATAAAGATAGCCCTAGGGGTACGCACTTCCGAAGTGCTGGACCCTGTCAGAAGATGTGTATGTTTATGCCAGAGGAGTGCGATTAGAGTCTTATAGTTATAGCACTCTCTAAATGTTAATCACGTCTTCTTGAATTTATTTTTTTTCAGGTGTATTTTGAGTCAGATGAGGTGCATGCATGTATCGTAACATGTGGTGGCCTATGCCCAGGGCTTAACACAATGATTAGGGAAATAGTGTGTGGCTTATACCACATGTATGGAGTCTGCAGAGTCCTTGGAATAGAGGTAAGGATGCACTGAGTTGTTCCAGAATCATTTTTCTATTTTAGTTTACTTGGACTAAACGATGTGTCCCAGTAAACATGAGACAGATGAAACCGTGTTTTCCATGCTATAAATATCTTAGATATCAAGGATTAAAATATTAGAGACAGCAGTGGGATAAATGTTTTTAATTTGGTTGCAAGAGTGGAAGGGTCAAGCACAGAGCAGCAAAAGAGTCTCTTTATTATATAAACATGTTCACTAGTACTAAATGGAGACAGGGTTTTAAGCATGATGTGCCTGAAAATTGACATAATATTTATGGCATGTCCATCATAACCAATTCTGTTGTTTTGATTTAGCTGGACACATGAACTGTGGTGGTAAACATAAAAAATGATATCTGCACTGTAGCTTCAATTCTGCACTAGGTTAGAGAAAAGGTCACCATTGATCTTGGTGATGACAACTCTTTTCTTGGCATACAGCTGTGAACTTCTGATGAATCTAACAACGAATGGCAGTTATCAATGTGTGCTTCAACCATTTGTTTCCAATATATATTCTAAGTGGTGGTAACTTCTTGAACCATTGCATCTATGAATATACAGTCTATACACTGTGATTGACTGGTAACAGAAAAAATACAACCTAAAAACTTCTTCATGGATTCCTCTCTCTCTCTCTCTCTCTCTCTCTCTCTCTCTCTCTCTCTCTCTCTCTCTCTCTCTCTCTCTCTTCTCTCTCTCTCTCTCTCTCTCTCTCTCTCTCTCTCAGAAAAAAAAAATGTACATTACATATTAACCACTGTTAGTATATCCAACCTTTCATGTTTATAACCACTGCTAGTATATTCAACCTTTCATGTGCAAAAACATGATGTAAATGGTAGTAAGAGAGCATATACTCGAAAATGAACCATAAAAAAAAATATTCGAAAATGAAGCAAAGAGTCACTTTGTTAATTTCTCATGTTGATCTTGTCAGGCTCTCAGATTAGTAATGTCTCAAATAATCTTAAACCTTAAATAGGTGTCCATCGATCTTGAACCTTTAAACTAATAGCAACAGCTTGATTGTTCTGATTTGCTAATTTGCAATTCAATGCTCGTTACTGCTTCCTGACATTGTTCTGTGTCCAAGTTGAACCAAACTTTACACGTGTAAACTCATGTTAGGAAACCCCAACCTTTCCGTGCATATGACCTTATCAACGTATATTAGCAGTATTAATTTCATGGTTTTTTCTACTTATTAATGTGTCATAACTCAGACCTTTGCTCTACCCAAAAAAAAAAAAAAAAAAAACTCATACCTATGTTGTTGAAGCAATTCATTTACCTCAATAACAGTTGAAACTTGAAAGTACCTATGTAATGCAATCAGGAGTTACCCTTGGCCTATCATCATTGGAGCATCTAATTTCCTTGCTCAGTCCAGACCTTTGGATCTTCTATTTCCTTGCTCAGTCCAAACCTGTGTTTGGGCCTTCTTTTTTATTCTTTTAAATAAAAAAGGTCATTACCCAGTGCGGGTCCCACCAAAGCAGGGTCTTGGGTCTTTTTCATTATAAATAACATTTCAAAATTACTATTTCATGCGTTCAGAGGTGGGTTACCCTTCGACCAGCAACACTGGATGATCTAATTTTCTTGCTCATCATTATGTCATTGAAAAATCCCTTTACTCAGTGGGGATTAGATCATCTAAATCCCTTGCTCATCACTACCGTATCTAGTTTCCTTGCTCAGTCCAGACCTTTGGACTATACTTGTTTTCTGTTAGAATGGCTTGAAATGAAAAAAAGGTGATGGCTCTCTTTATTATATTACTTGATTTTGGGTTTCTTTTGAGTGAAGTGTTAACTGATATATATATATAGAAGTAGCCATCAATTTTTCCATTTCCTGTGTTAAATAGTTTCTTATTCTCTCCCCCATGAAGTGTTCTGATACGATGGACTATTGTTTCGAATGCATGTAAGAGGAAGTGCAAAATGATTGTTGTTATTTTGACTGGATCTTAATATGAAGATGAATCTCATCTATTTTGGAATAATGCCTAAGTTTTGATTCTATCATTTATTTCTTATGTATGTCTGAAAAATATTCTATAAATGTGCATATGTGACTGTGGCATATTCGTGATGGCATTTGCCGATTGCAACCCATTAGTGTCAACCGTTGACCTTCACAGAAGCAAGGCATGTGGTACTGCAAGCAAAAGATTGTAGTTGACATTTATGCTCGGAAATGGAAGCTAAATGGCTAGAAAGTACCGGAGTCTGAAGAGAACTCGTTTTCGTGATAAAAAATGTTGAGAGGCCTCTCTCTTTTTTCCACATGAATGTACACACTGAGATTTAGTGTTGTGAATTTAATGTAACCGTCTTACGTTGTCCCCAGGTTGTATTCATTTTGGATTGGAAATAAATGAATGGAATGCAATGTACTGAAATGGGAAGGCTATGGAATGGAATAAATGCACATTGTGGAGTTCAGTAAATATCTAGAATGTATGCCGTATGCGCGCATTGTGGACGTAATGAATGGGTTGTATGTTGGACTGGATATAACACTTTGTATTCAATTGTCGTGTCATGATTTAGAATTAATGTATGAAAATTAATGTTGTAGAAATAGAACATAACGGAATTGAATGGCCATTGTTACAAGTTTTTACATTACAGGATGAAATGGAATGAGGGGAATGGAATATAGGTTTCAGATTTATACCATAGCCATGTTTTTGAAAGGACAAGTCTATACCATAGCCTTCACAAACCTGTTACCGAATCTAGCAACATTATGGGCTAGCTACAACATTAAGATTAGGAAATGTTCTTGAGTTGATTGCTATGTGCAAATGTGACATATTCCATGCCTTGCACAATAGGTTATTGCCTTAAGTGTTTTTTTCCAGTGTGCAAGAGAAGTAAGAGTGACAATCCTCCCTTCCATGGGCCAAAATCTAGCTAGATTAAAAAAAGAAATAATACAAAATCATCAATTGGGTTAGAACCTTTAATTTCAATCCTCACTGGGCCAAATTCCAGACAAAGAAGGTTCGGACCCTCATTAAAAGGGTTCGAACCTTCAACTTCGAACCTCCCTGGGCCAAATTTCAGAGACAAAGAAGGTTCGAACCCTTGGTGTGAGGGTTCGAACCTTCTTGTTACTACCTCCCTGGGCCAAATTCCAGAGACAATGAAGGTTCGAACCCTCGTTTTGAGGGTTCGAGCCTTCAAGTTACTACCTCAATGGGCTAAATTCCAGAGAGCCCGAAGGTTCGAACCCTCATAACCTGACTGCCTTTCTGGGCCAAATTTCAGGGAGCCTGAAGGTTCGAACCCTCGTCGAACCTTCACCTGACTGCCTTCCTGGGCCAAATCTCAGAGAGCCCGAAGGTTCGAATCCTCGTTGTGAGGGTTCAAACCTTCACCTGATTGCCTTCCTGGGCCAAATCCCAGAGAGCCCGAAGGTTCGAACCCTCGTTGTGAGGGTTCGAACCTTCACCTCACTGCCTTCTTGGGCCAAATTCCAGAGAACCCGAAGGTTCAAACCCTTGTTGTGAGGGTTCAAACCTTCACCTGACTGCCTTCCTGGGCCAAAACCCAGAGAGCCCGAAGGTTCGAACCCTCACAACGAGGGTTCGAACCTTCACCTGACTGCCTTCCTGAGCCAAATCCCAGAGAGCCCGAAGGTTCAAAGGTGATATTGTGACAGAAAAGGAAAAAAATAAAAATAAAAACTCTAAATTTATTGTATAATGCACTTAGATTATGAATCTTCCTACTTGAAATCTCTTTAAGCATCACTAATAGGGGCATCGAAGCCATCAGGTTTATATCCTCATCATGAAACCTTCATGAATATACTGATTCTATCAATCTGAGCAACATCCATGAGTCTTTCCCATTGTTTAAAGATCACATTTTAAAATTGAGGCCATCAACTTGCTGGATAATAAATTTGAGACTGAAAACTCTGAAGAATGGTAACGATTTCGTTATTGGAATGTAACCTTCATGAGCCTTTTTCTTTTTTTATGTATCTCAATATATAGTCAGGGCCAATCTCGTTGCATAACGGGAAAAAGAGTAAAAAAAGTTTAAAGGATTGTAACAATATCGTTATAAAAAAAAAATTAGAAATCACTAATCTGGGTGAAATTCGTGAGCCTTTTCATTGTTTATGTGTCTCAATATATAGGCAGGGCTAATCTCGTTGAAAACTCTAAACGATCGTAACGATATCGTTATCATAAACTTTAGAAATCACCACTGGATGTCATATTGTTGATTTGATTTGGGACCCTTAAACAATACATTGGGCTTTTCAAAACTTCAAGCACGTTTGCGATGTTAAGGCCTTGAAAGAGAATCTGCTGTAAAGGGAGCTCCTATACATTAAAGCAGAATAACCCATACCATATTCAAAATAAGTTATTCTCTAATTATTGAGGATGCATCAAAATATACAAATTATGTTCTCTTTTAGTTATTGAGGATACATCCAAAATATAAATCAAAATATGTTTTCCCCCTGGTAAGTATTTTCAACATTTCAAATCTAAACAACGATGTGGACAAGTTGAAGTTATAACTCATCCAAAAAAAGAGGAAAATGATGATTCATCCTCTTGGAGGTAGATCTCTACATGTCTGTCTATTATGACCATGCAATGTTGCATTTGTTACCCATATGTTACCCATCTAGATTGTTACCCATTTGTTACCCATTTGTTACCCATCTAGATTCTTACCCATTTGTTACATTAATTGCAAGTCAAGACTGATTTGGACCATGAAGGCCTGGATGACATCATTGTTGTGTTTATGGATGAAGCTGAACAGAAGGAAAAATGAAATTCTATAGGGCATATGAGTTGAACATATTTAAAAGAACATGATGTGGAAAAAAGAAAATTTAGGGATGTCAGTCTTATGATTGATCGTGAGACTATAAATAGGAGAAGTCATGTTAGTTTTTCAACTGACAATCATTATTATCAAGGAGAACTGGAACCAATAATAGGGAACTCGTGACCCAAGTGTAGAATCTGCGAGCGGCAAACTATACCTATTAGGAAAATGCATTTCTGAGCCAAATCCGTGAGCCTTTCTCATTGTTTATACACCCCATTATAAAGTCATTGTCATTTTGTTGTTGGAGACAAAAAATGGACGAAGAACCTATAAATAATTGTAACGATATCATTATCAGAAAAATTTAAAAACTAGATTTTGAGTGAAATCGTGAGTCTTTCTTATTTTTTATGCATCTCAATATAAAGTCACCATCATTTTCTTGTTGGACACAAAAAATGGATGAAGAAACTATAAATGATGGTAACGATATCGTTATAAAAAAACAATCTCGGCACAAAATTCAGGTTCATATGAGTAGGACTTCAAGTTCTTAAAGATCCCCCCCCCCCCCCTAAAAACCATCTATAGATCATCTCATCTGCAATTATAAAATGTTTTTTTCTTATGTTTGTTGCCATTCTTAACCTTATGGGATCTATGAATTGATTGGGTTCATCGTTAATGCTGCACTGCTAAAATATTTTTATGTTTGTTGCACCCATCATTTCTTTGTAATTTTGTACTGTAACGCTCCACCTTTTTTTACTAATCTGAAAGCCTAAAGTTATGTGTGGGGTACTTGATTGATTGGTGCTAACAAAAGAAGATGACAAGTACCATTGACCCTTTGCCTTTCTTTTTTGCATTAAACACAATTTACTATTATTTCATTTTCAATTCCTATATATGATATTTGAGTCTTTTTTTTTTTTTGTTTTTTTGTGATTGGAAGCCAGAGTCTGAGAGCCTCTTGGATGAAGGCATGGGTCTAGTTCCTTCAAAGTGAAAAGGAATCTATCCGAATAACACCGAAGCTGGAGTTGGTTACAATGTCTTTCTGTAAAACCGGCTGACATCACCTTTGAATGGTTCTTTTTGTTCATAGAAGTGATTCTTAGTCATGTTGACGGATTGTAACGTTCTTGAATTCCTATGCGCTCTTTTCTTTTTCTTTTTTCTTTTGACCTTTTTGTCTGGTGGCACAAAGTCTGGAACCATTATTGTACTTTGTAATTTGTAAAGAATAACATTTTCACTCTATTATTCAGAAGAATGCTCATCTTCTTTTTCGCTAGCAGACAGCCTGGAAGACCGAAATTTTTTTGATATGAATAGAGGACAGAATGAAGTAACAAGTAACATGCTCCAATTGCAAGAAGCGTGGTCATAATAGACAGACATGTAGAGATCCACCTCCAAGAGGATGAATAATCATTTTTCCCTTTTTTTGGATGAAATATAACTTCAACTTGTCCACATCGTTGTTTAGATTTGAAATGTTGAAAATACTTACCAGGGGGGAACATATTTTGATTTATATTTTGGATGTATCCTCAATAACTAGAAGATATGAATAATTTGTCTAACGTTTCTCAATATTTTGATAATGATATCGTTACGATCGTTTAGAGTATTCAACGAGATAGGCCCTGACTATATATTGAGATACATAAACAATGAAAAGGCTCACGAATTTCACCCAGATTTGTGATTTCTTCATTTTTTTTATAACGATATCGTTTCAATCCTTTAAACTTTTTTTCCCTCTTTTTACCATTCAGCAACGAGATTGGCACTAACTATATATTGAGATACATAAATAAGGAAAAAGGCTCATGGAGGTTATAGTCCAATAACGAAATCGTCACCGTCCTTTAGAGTTTTCAGTCTCAAATTATTATCCAGCAAGTTGATGGCCTCGATTTTAAAATGTGATATTTAAACAATGGGAAAGACTCATGGATGCTGCTCAGATTGATAAAAATGTGATCTTCGAACCATAAAGCTACAAAGGTTCGAACCCTCGCTTTGAGGGTTCGAACCTGCTCTTGTTGCCTTTCCAGAGCCATTTTCCAGAGAGCGCAAAGGTTCGACTCGTCAAAGAGAGGGTTCGAACCTTTGGAGCCTGCCCTTTTCTAGGCCAAATTCCAGTGAGCCCAATGGTTCGAACCCTGGCTTTAAGGGTTCGAACCTTTAATTGTTGCCCCTCCGGAGCCATTTCCCGGAGAGCACAAAGGTTCGAACCCTCAAAGTGAGGGTTCGAACCTTCAAAATTTGCCCTTCCTGGGCCAAATTCCAGAAAACCCAATGGTTCGAACCCTGGCTTTGAGGGTTCGAACCTTCAAGGCCTATGCATGACGGGCCATTTCCAAAGAGCCCAATGGTTCGAACTCGTTTTATGCCACTTCGACCCTTTAGTAATAATTTAGTGGCTGAAACTATGAACTGTGTCCAATTTTAGGCAACCCAAAACTAGTGAGTTTTGGCCTAAAACCAATTCTTCTCATAACTCATTTCTAAAAAATCCATTACCAAGTGAATATTGGCCTAAAACAAGTATTTTGGACAAGTCTAGCTCTAAACCTTGAATATACAAATTTTGGCATGCAAACCACGCATCACACAAGCTTAGGCCATAATGGCCACACGCAAATGAATTTTGGCTTACAAACCATATTTTGAACTAGTTGAGGAAAAAAAAACCATGAACTTTTGGTTTTTTGTCTCAAACCAAGCATCACACATTGTCTCAAACCAAGCATCACACAATCTTAGTATAGAAAGGTCATAAACAAGGTAGTGGGATTTACAAAAATCCAATTCACTTATCGAAAAAATATGAGAAAAGGGATAAATCTTTATTATTTGATTCAATTTCTCACATTTGTATTACATGGAATCGAATGTCATGGCCATTGTGGGTGCAAGATACAGGGATTTGTGAGTTAGTGCTTAGGTGACCTCAGACTGACTGAATTTATAAGAAGAAAACATAAAACTGAAAACTAACTGCAAATTACATGGGTAATAGCCGATTGCTACAATTGCAGCAGACTGATCTATGTAATAAAACAACATCTGAAACAACTTTTTGCCACCAACAGAACTAGATTGAAAAACGCTTGGCCTCTTCTCCAGTGCCCTCTGGTGAACAACGATACCCCCACCTTCCTCTTTGTTGACCAATGTCACGATAACGTCTTCAATCATAAGAAGGATTTTGTCATGGCCTCTCAAAGCCTACAAACTTTGATTCATGCAGCTTATGGATCACCACTAGTCCAAGATTAGATAGAAGTAGCTGTGGTAAGAAAAAATAATGGATGTGTGAGAGACTTTAAATAACAAAAAAAATATATCAAATATAGTCCACATAGACTAATCGTAACAGTCAAATCTAAATAAAAGTCACTACTCTACGGCAAATGTTAAAACACTAAAAATAAAAAGAAAAACAAATAACTTGACAAACAAATATGAAGAATAGATGGGATAAAGGTTTGGTAATAACAACTTATTTGATGACCACATCTAGATGGGATAAAGGTTTGGTAATGATGGTGGTGGTGGTTGTAATATAACAACTTATCTCTTAACACCAATTTGTTTGGAAATGTCCTATTACTTGTTATGGATTAGAAGTTTCAGATGCAAGTGCCCACTATTTTGTTTTACAAGAAAACATTGTAACTAACTCCAGCTTCGGTGTTATTCTGACAGATTCCTTTCCACTTTGAAGGAACTAGACCCATGCCTTCATCCAAGAAGCTCTCAGACTCTGGCCTCCAATCACAAAAAAAAGAGGTCAAATATGATATATAGGAATTGAAAATGAAATAATAGTAAATTGTGTTTAATGCGAAAAAGAAAGGCAAAGAGTCAATGGTACTTGTCATCTTCTTTTGTTAGCACCAATCAATCAAGTACCCCACACATAACTTTAGGCTTTCAGATTAGTAAAAAAAAGTAGAGCGTTATAGTACAAAATTACAAAGAAATGATGGGTGCAACAAACATAAAAATATTTTAGCAATGCAGCATTAACGATGAACCCAATCAATTCATAGATCCCATAAGTAAGGTTAAGAATAGCAACAAACATAAGTTGAAAACATTTTATAATTGCAGATGGGATGATCTATAGATGGTTTTTAAGGGGGGGGGGGGGGGGGGGGGGGGGGGGGGGGGGGGATCTTTAGGAACTTGAATTCCTACGCATATGAACCTGGATTTTGTGCCCGACATTGCTTTTTGATAACGATATTGTTACCATCATTTATAGTTTCTTCATCCATTTTTTGTGTCCAACAAGAAAATAATGGTTTATTTATATTGAGATGCATAAACAATAAGAAAGACTCACGATTTCACTCAAAATCTAGTTTTCAAAATTTTCTAATAATGATATCGTAACAATTATTTATTGGTTTTTCGCCCATTTTTTGTCTCCAACAATAAAATGACAATGGCTTTATAATGGGGTGCATAAATAATGAGAAAGGCTCACGTATTTGGCTTAGAAATGCATTTTCATAATAGGTATAGTTTGCCGCTCGCAGATTCTACACCTGGGCCACAAGTTCCCTAGTATTGGTTCCTGTTATCCTTGATAACGATGATTGTCTGTTGATAAACTAACATGACTTCTCCTCTTTATCGTCTCACAATCAATCATAAGACTTCTTTTCTCACAAACACCCCACAAGGCAATTATCAAATTGACCAACAGCATTGCAGATGTATAAGCATCATTCCAACACTCAAATAGAAATACTAACAAATTCCCAAAACTAGAATAAAAGAAACCGTCTAGATTTCATAAAACAGAAGAAAGAACTACTGATCGAGGAGAAGGGACATAACCTTATCAAAGCAACAGATGTTGCTGTAGAGCTTCAACCAAGTTATATGCTATGTTTCAACTAAGAGATAGCAGAATTATGGGTCAGCGAAAATGGTAATGAAGAGGGGCAGATGGTCTAATGGTAAATTGGAGCAAAACAACTTAATTCAGTACAGCATTGCTGAAATGAAGCCCGTTAATAGCCTTTCTTAACAAAACAGAAACAAAACCAATAAAGAACTAGAAATTTCTGTAAATATTATTGAAGAAACCTGAATTAATGTACTGTTACTGCAGCAGACTGATCTATTTATAATAAAATCCTTCCATCTCCTACCTGTATCAAACTAATCTAACTGAAACACCCCTTAGTTTTCCTACATAAAACAACTTGAAACTCCTAGTTCTTTTTTAACCGAACTTCTAATTGTTTTTGTGTATTTCGTTAATCAGGATAAGTAGACCTGCTATCTCTGGTTTGGCTCATTTGGATGATGTCAAAACAATTGGCAGACCCTTTAGAGCTGAATGTGAAGTTGGGAATATTGGAAGGGACCTAGTTTCCAACACATACTTTCAGATTTGTAGCTTGTGAATATTGGTGGACTGTCATTCCTTCGTAGGCCAATTTGACAAAAAAGACATCACTCTCCCATACTTACTTTCAGATTTGTAGCTTGTAAGCATTTTCACTAATGCTTTGACTAGAGATTGTTATCAATTCCTAGTTCACAAATGGATGTTGGTGGGTTCATATGCTACAATTCGAGTGGGAGTGTGGACTAGTCTTGCAAAGAACTGAATGAGAGAATATTCTTTGAATCATGGGTGCATGATATAATAAAGTATCTCCTTGGATTATGGTGTATCATATCCTAGAAATTTCTTTATAATCAATTTTCTAGTGAAAGTTACAGCTGTATGGCTGCTTTTCTCTGTCCTTCAAAAAAAAAAAAAATCCCTTGTTATTGGAATGGAGGCTACAAGTCTTGTTCCACAAGATCCTTGGATTTTTCCTTTTCCACTCTTCTTATCTTTACTTCAAAATGCTGAGGCTCAAAAGGTTCTTCCCTCTTGGGTGTAATCTTTTGTGACTTTATGTAAGCTTTTTAGATGCCTTTAGCTTTTATGATACCAAACAAATTCGACATTGTCGGATCAGATATCCTCATTTTTATCTTGTTTACAACCTGACTCCATGCATTGCTAAGGTTTTTGCTGGATTTGTTCCAAAAAAAGAACCCACAGAGAGATGCAAGAGTTTTCTATTAGATTAAAGGTCATAACTTCATGTTATTTGTTTGGGGACAGTTTGATTAATTGAAAAGCTAGAGGGGTGCATTGCATTGCAGATGCAAGTGAGCTGAGTCCTATCCAATCCAGGTTGGATATGACGCAGGCTTGTTTTAGTTCCTGTTTAATTATCTTGACATTACCGTTGCTATCCCCCCTCCTTTTTATTTGATTGGTAATGTGATTGAATCCATAACGCTGTAATAGTGAGTGCTTTCCACTGTGCCGCAGCCTCCTGTCTAGGTTTTTGGCAATTGAGAAAATTGGAAATGGGATTATGCCAGTGAGTTACTGATTTTACAACCTCTATTTCACTCAAAGCCCTGCTCATGCAAACAACATAACATATGACCAATCATTCTGCAAAAACATTCACTTAACCTGGCTAGGTTTTGAACTGGATAAAGCAGGACAGCTTTGAAACTTTCTTGCTAAAACACAGAGGCACCATTGGATCCTTGAAACTCTACTTTACCAGTGATTGGTTATGGCAAAGAATAAAACAACTCTCACAGGCAACTCAGAATACTCTGTTATGAGTGTAAACTGAATTACCTACACTCACAAAAAACCAAAGTAAAAATCAAAAGTAAGAAGAAAATAGACCCACATATTGCTAAAAAAGATTATGCAAATTAGTCAGAACCTTCATGGTCTAAATCAGTCTTGATTTGCGATCACGGTTGCCTGCGTTTCAAACCGTGCTCTTTTGCAAATCGGTTAAGAAAATCTGCAGAAACCTTGCTGAGTACCCCTGTTTAAGACACTTTTTAGCCCACTTCCTGAGGGTTTTTTTGCTGAGATTTGGGGATTTCCAAGACCATATCATGAACTTAAAATCTACTATTTTTCACATAATTACCATCACGTTTGCAATGTTTTCAACTCAGGCACTTTTTCAACCCGGTTAACACAAACATGCAGAAACATGGCTGAGTAGCCCTGTTTAGGGCACTTGTTGGCCCACTTCCCGAGGGTTTTTTTTGCTGAGATTTGGGGATTTCCAAGACCATATCATGAACTTAAAATCTTCTATTTTCACTTAATTACGATCACGTTAGCGATGTTTTCAACTCGGGCACTTTTCAACCCGGTTAACACAAACATGTAGAAACATGGCTGAGTACCCCTGTTTAGGGCACTTGTTGGCCCACTTTCCGAGGGTTTTTTTTTTATAAGATATGGGGATTTCCAAGTCCATACTATGAACTTAAAATCTGCTATTTTTTAGATAAATATGATGACGTTTGCGATGTTTTCAACTCCGGCACTTTTTCAACCCGGTTTACACAAACATGAAGAAACATGGCTGAGTACCCATGTTTAGAGCACTTGTTGGCCCACTTCCCGAGGGTTTTTTTTGTTGAGATTTGGGGATTTCCAAGTCCATACTATGAACTTAAAATTTGCTATTTTTTAGTTAATTACAATCACAGTTGCGATGTTTTCAACTCGGGCATTTTTTCAACCCGGTTAACACAAACATGCAGAAACATGGCTGAGTACCCCCCGTTTAGGGCACTTGTTGGCCCACTTCCTGAGGGATTTTTTGGCTGAGATTTGGGGATTTCCATGTCCATACTATGAACTTAAAATTTGCTATTTTTAAGTTAATTATGATCACGTTTGCGATGTTTTCAAATCGGGCATATTTTCAACCCGGTTAACACAAACATGCAGAAACCTTGCTTCCCCAAACAGTCCATGGTTATTTTTATGTCACCCTTTATAGTTTGTACTCACCCCACTGATAGATAAAATTGCTATTGGCCAGACAACAAAAAAATCAACATGGCCTTATCAATTGAGAATTCACAATGTTATTCATGCTACAAAGAGCAAATATACATCCTCCAAAGAGAAACTTGAATCAAACAATAACTAAATTGAAACCGTGTCTTCCAACCACCTACTTAAATACGAAGCAACAACAAAGAGTCACCAAATAGAGTGTTGTCTACATGTTAGGACAGAATAACCTACAACAATCAGCAATCATACGTCTTAATTTAGGCTTGGCAACATATCCAACAAATACAAATGTATCTAAAGTGACAACATCGTGAATGGGGTAGCACTCCAAGTGATCACAGTGAATCTTAAAAGATAACACCCTACAAAGACTCCAAGTGATCTTCTTCGCATATTTCATTCTGACAGATCTTCTTAAAGGTTCAATTCAAGATCTTTGGCCGAAACCTGCACATGCATAACGTATATGAGGCCATATGCAATAAAGTTAAGCACAACACTTCAATTCAAGTTCCTTTTGCTATAACAAAATTTTATGAATGAGGGTGAAATAATTTGGACCTTGGTACAGACATAGCCATTTGAGCTTCATTGAGGACACTCATGCCAGTTTGTTATCTTGCTTACTACTGGTCACACTTCTTCATTTGAGGTACTAAGTATCCTACATCAGAATTGGTTAATGATCAGAATCAAAATGGGAACAAAATGAGAGAGAGAGAGAGAGAGAGAGAATAAATGAACTCACGTGGGTCAACCTAGCCATCTAGTTTTTGGACTAGAAGAGACAGTGCTTGTACAAAAGATCAAGAATTGCATTAATTGTATAATTTCTCTTGTTCTATTATCTAAATCAGGTGGGTTTTTTTTTTTTTTTTTTCTGAAATCAGGTGATAATTCAGGCTGAAATCAGGTGGGGTTTCAGCTGGAATCAAGTGGGGGTTTCAGCTGAAATTAGGTGGGGGTTTCAGCTGAAATCAGGTGGCATTTTAGCTGAAATTAGGTGGCTGGGCAGCGCAGGTGGAGGAGCAGTATAGGTGGCTGGACAGGGGGAGTGCAGGCCGAGATCAGTGCAGGTGGAAGGGGCAGTGGCTGGGGTCAGGGGAGCTGGTTTCAGGTGGCTGGTTCAGGTTGTGCAGGTTCAGGTGGAGGAGCTGTAGCGCAGCCGAGGAGGAGGACTGGCTGCGGGCAGGGAAGGAGGGGTGTTCAGGTTGGCCGCTGGGGGAAGAGTTCAGGTTGGCCGCTGGCCAAAGGGTGTAGGGAGCTGACATTTTTAAAATTTTGAACCTTATTAAAAAATCATAAAAGCTACTCTTATCATTTAATAGATTCCAAATCCATTTTTCCTAGTACTGACAAATCAACCCATAAAAAACCTATAATTCTCACTTCCCATTTCTGTAACTAGTAATACCTTTTCTGGATACAAGCTATTGTAAATTATAAGATTTTAAAATTATGTGCATAACAAATCACGTGTTGTTTGCATCTATCCATTTACAAGTTATATGGCAATGCTCATAACAAATATCTACATGAACGGAGAATCATTTTGACTTGTTTTGTGGAAGTTCTAAAGGCAAAGGCAACACAGAATAATCTTAGTCCTCTGATATAAAACCCCTCACAGTTTCTTTTTCAATCCTTTTGTGGTTTCTCAGGAAAGGTGTTCTTCAAAAGAGGATTATGATATTAGTACACTAAATGTCTTGACTTCAAAATAATCAATTGATTATCACATTTAAAATATCCACAGCAAAGTTTGCAATGGTTGGCTTCAAGACTGATGCAAGTATCATATGACAGCACTGCAAATTGCTGATGTCGCTTTGAATTTTGACCTATTTTGTGCAGTTTCAAGATTGATATGCACCAGCAAGTATCATATGATTAAATCTGCATATTATCTGTGCTACTGTGAATTTTGACCTATTTTGTCCATGCTTTGACAGTACATGCAAAATGTTGTCATATAACTAGTTCATCAATATATGCAAAAAAGAACTTCAATGTGGTGGTGATTGGTAATGATTCATCCAATACTAATTGATATCATCACATTTTATTCATTTATTAAAATTATCAATTCATTGGCCCATCGTATGTGAAAACTTGCATATTATAATTTTATTTTAACTATTGTTTCACAAACACCCATTAATTGTAATTAGTTGTAACTGAACCCATGAGTGCAAGAAGGCCCGCCCACCCACCCATTCGCACCGCACGCACACAACTATCCTAGAGGATGCACTGTTAAACACAAAATGTAAATAATGATCTCCTTTCATATTTGATTTTGGAATTTAATAATGTATAGAGAATAGAGATGACAAGAGCATGCGCATGGATCTGAATAGAAATAAATATCTCACCTAGTGATATTGCAACTATTCCACCCATTAGATACTGGGCAGTATAGAGATAATCCAGCATGTCTTTTTCCTCTTCATTAGATAAATCTTCATTCGCCTTCAATAGAAAAATATGCTCCACAATTTTTCTGCCATGACAAAGCAGTCACTACAGTTAAGTGAAAACATTATGCCCCAGAAGTAGAACTACTGGTGGTTGAAACAAATTTATTTCAAGGACCCAAAAATATACCCATGGTCAACATGTCCCATGTAAAATGGCACAATCTAGTCATTGACTGGGCAATGGGCACTCATACCCATTAGTCCACAAGACACATGCAACATGTGAAATGGCACAATTGAGTCATTGACTAGATGTGGACAAGCACCACATGAGCTAAAAATCAAGGGAATTCATTCAGTCCATGACATGTAGCCATTTGGTGGATTCTGTTAAATGTAATCAGAGTTCTACCTAAAATACCGCATTTGCGGTAAGACAATATAATTTCTTTGATAACTGCATAAAAACTTATGGGATGGAGAAAGCACCTTTTTCTCATGTATTGAGTTTCGCTCTCAATGCCAGAATTCTTTGAGTAGAAAAAATCACTCTCCAGCCATTTCTCTTGAAGAAACGCCTATACGCCAATCCATTGAATCTTAACACTGGGAACTCAAACCGAACAAAACAAAAAGGACATTGAACTTGTCGTTGATCATTGAACATTCTCTCCACAGTGAAATCACAGCAGTGGAAAAGCACAGATGCAAGTAGAAAAATCACAACTAAAATGCATCATCAATTGCTAAAGCCCCCTCTTTCCATTGAATCGAACACAACGCACAAAAAAAAAACCATACAAAATCTGAGATTCTCAGCAGCTGAGAAAACAACCCTTCAAATCTCTACAGTTCTAAATCAAAATGATGCATCAATCAAACTCACCATAAGAGGGCATTTTCGGTGAGAATCTGACAAGTGGCAAAGGGGAGAATTTGGAATGTTTGGAAGGAGAGAGGGGAAGTTGGCCGGAAGCTGATTTGCGAGAGTAGAAGGGCTGGTTATAACAATGAATTTCATTCGTTTGGGGATTGAAATTTGGGGAAAAAAAAGACGACGTTGTTCGAAACAGGGAGGGGTAAAAGAGTAAAAAATCCCTGTACGAACACCAAAATGGGCATTACCGTGTATTTCACACTAAATCCGTATAATACAAGTTTACAGACACTTTTTTGGTAAAAATCTCTAAACCGAATAACCACCATTGCAAATGTATTGGCGGTGGTTTGTTATCTGTTCGATCACACTTGCACTAACATGACAATCAGACACCTTGACTGGTGGGATGCCATTTTTTTATTTGCCAGTTCTGCCCCCTTAATTACTGGGGACGAAGACATGGATTATGATAGACTGCCTTATTGTGATTTCTAATACCAACATCATTATATACTCATCAGATAGCCATCCATATTCTGCTATAATTCTCAAAATGATCGTGACTTAATTTTAGAGACCATCTTACAAACTTCAGAGGACCAGCAAGAGGTTATAGGGCACGCACTTGTTCTCTTCTATAATGCATCTATCGATCTAAGGCTCACTTTATTAGGATTGTTTGACTTGACTTACTCACTAGGAGTTGTTTGCATCGCCCATTTTAACTCCCTAAACTCCTGTAATAAATTGATCTTATTACAATCCCTTTGATGATGTGACCTAATGGTGGCTAAAAGTCATGCAGTTGCAATCCAATCAAGGTATCTAATTTTGTCCATATTGTACTATAAATATCCTATACAAAAAAGAGCAACACATATGGTTTCATCAGCTTAACAGGTGTCTAGAGTTCTAGTGTTCCACTTAACTATGTAGAAGGCCACATTTACAATAAATCCACAATCCATTATGTCTTTCCTCACTACTCCATCAAATGTCTTTGCTAGTCTATTCTTTTTCTTAGTTCCTTTAGTATTTTAGCATTTGTTTCTTTTTTTAAAATTTTTTTGAATGACCATGCCCAACAAGTCCAAACAGCATTCCCAATATTTTCTCTTCCATTGGAGCTATCCATAATTCTATCCTTCCTTGTAACTGCACACAACCGTCTTGCATGTGCTTTTCCACAATATCCCTTTTCATGTTACTAAACATAAAAAGCAAGTTCTGTAAGAATGGCCTTTAGCTTGAAGTGTTACTCAACTATCGCATGACAATCCACTAGCTAGTCTCCAACTTGCTCACCCATTATTGATCCTCTTTACCATATCCAATATAAACCCTACATTTTACTCAGTAATTGTTTTCACTGTTAGTTTTATGGTCTCAATACCAGCATATGATGTAATAAATTGATTCATTTTCTTTATTAATCAATATATCCATGCTTTCCATTTCATGAGATGAATGGTGATTAATTATATACTTGCACATAACCAATACGAATGACATAATGGTTCATGAGATGAACCGGAGTCCATAAGTATATTAGATGTAATACATATGTATGGATGAGATTCACATACTGGAGACATGTATAAACAAATCTTATACTTGAATATCGTCACAACCAGTGATGAGACTGGACATCTCATACTGACAAGGTTGCAGCACTTTGATCACTAAGGGATAGTATGATTTGTCTCGATCATCATAATGGAAGATTCTGGATCATAGTGCTGGTACATTGGATGTATTGAAAGACCATGAGAAGTACTTTATTAACACTGTCTTTACCTTAAGGTCTGCTCTCATAATTTCCTAGCGGTAAGTTCTCAATCCCGAGATATTAATGAACTCAAGTTTCTATTTATTCATTTGCTTTGAGTCACCAATGAGTGAGGCCAACTGTAGGTCAATGCCTCGGTGATTTGGGTACATGGTAGTAGAGCTGTGGGAGCATTCAATGGTCAAGATAGAATCTATCTCTAATATCCCCTTGTGCAAATTAATGGATTTATCATTAGTAAGTGTACACCCATTCCGATTAAGAGTTAATTGGAAAGGTACCATTGATCATTATAATTAATTAGGGCTCAAGGATAATAAGACATGGATCTAGTTTGGAAGATTGGTCCAATTAATCCATGAATATTGATAGAGGGGCTTACTTGTGGTAATAGGGAAGTTTAGGGTCTTCTATGTAATTTCCTAAGACTGGAGTTCAATTGCATTTATATAGTGGAATTATTTGCAATTAACCGTGGGCCCGGATTGCACATGAGATGTGGGGTTGCGAGTCCCAGTTGGAGCCAGCTTTCTAAGGAATCCCTAGTGGTCCCCACGCTAGCCAAAATTGGAAAGATACTAATTGTAGTTGAACTCTAAAAGGAAAGTTACTACTTCTATTTGAAGTGAAACTTCTAATAGTGGTAATAGTATGTTACTAATTATTAATGGAAGTAAGACTTCTATTATAATTAAGAAAGAGAAGAAGGTTACTAATTAATTTGGAAGTGAGACTTTTAATTAAATTAGTAAGAGTGGTTTGCAAAAACTATAAATAGGGAACCAAAGGGGGCTTGGACGTCCACCTTGTAATTCATGCCCAGCCCCTTTTGTGCAAGTGTTGCACATCTCTTCTCTCCCTCTTCCAGTTCCTTCTAGTTCCTTGATAGTTTCTCTTGAAGATCCCACCCATCTTCTTGAGAAAGAGATTCTGATTCGGGTCATAGCGTGGAAGACCATTGGGTTTTGGAGAAACCTATTTGATACGCGAAAGAGTTCGTCATCAAAGAAAGTAGTAAATTCTCCATTAGAGCACAACCGAGCTCCAAAGGTATAATATATTTCCTTGTATGATATAGATCTTTGTTGCATGTTTGTTACTGGTTTTCTATCTTGTAGATAGATTGATTTACTGATCTTGACATATGAGAGTGAGGGTTTGCATCTTGGATGGATTAGTAGCCTTCCGAATATTTGATCCCTGCATCAAGTGGGTCAAAAGTTTTGAAACCTATCCTAAAGGCCCACCTAATTTCCAACAATTGGTATCAGAGTCATACATCATCTCTAATCATGTTAGATCAGTTGTCTAGATCTGATCTTTGCATGAGATGCAAAGAGGATAGACCTAGGGCTATGTGAGGATCAGTTTTGATATTTTTATGCATTTATTATGTTTTCTGAATGCACAAGAAGGAACAAGTTCGTGCAAAATTGCGGTTTTCTGTAAAAACCTCGAGTTGGGTTCTAGACTTTTACCGGCTGCCATAAAATACTTTTACCGGTGGCCATATTTATTCCGGCGACCAGAGAGGACTTTTAACGGCGGCTTCGGCCCCCGCTATAGGCAGTTTCCTTTTTTATGTTGCTATCCGGGTTTGTTCATCATGAGATGATGGATGACTTCTTGACCCAAGTCCCTATTGTATATAAGATGTTAACTTGCAGGTGTTCTGGTCCTCTCCATGTCGCCCACAAGTCTTATTACTTTCTTTTATGGTTGATTGTTTATTTTTGGCAACTTGTAAAGGGCATGCCGGTTTAGGGCAAGGCATGGTGAAATTCCCTATGAGGCTTCTTATTTCCATTAATAGATTACCATGTAAGTCTCATCGTAGAGACATAGGAATTTATGTAATTTTCTAAATTTGTAAATTCTGGCGATGTCCGAGACGAAGAAGGAAAGCGATGTTGGACTCCTAATCAAAGAGTTTGAAGATTACCAAAAGAGATTTGGAGTTTCCCAAAGAGTTTGAGGAATTCCAAAGTTTTGGAAAAGTCTAGAAGTCTATTCCGCTTGGACCATGTGGAGGAGATGACTAGTTTCTAATTTTAGCATTTTCTATTTATGGATGGATGCTTTATTTAGAATGTTTTCAAATATGATCCAAACATAGCAAGTTACTAAAATTGGTCAAATCAAATTATTTTTGGAAAGAGTTCTAATTAGTGTTGATGACTCATGAGATGGAAACATTGGTAACACTAATCTTAGAAACTGGACTTTCCTTATAATAACTTGATTTGGAACCAATCTTAGATCATATCATGAGATGATTTGATGTTCATATTTATATGTGGGCTCTAATACCTTAAAAAAGGAAATCCTCAGTTCTAAAATATTAAGTGGGAGCAGGGCATTTAATTTTAGAAATCCCCATGGTTTTCCACCATAGGTCCATTGTAAGGAAAGGATTAGCCTCGCGCCACCAAGAGTGTGGCCGTTCCTTCGGAAGGCTTTTATTTGTTTGGCTACTATATATGGATCTTCATTGGATAGTATTGGTGAGACGTGGTGGGGGTTCACTCCCTTAGGAGGAGCTGCCCATGACTGTTGTCATTCAATATTAGTTGGTGGGTCACACTTAACTAAAATAGTGATGTAGTATCCCCTAGGATTTGCATCATGTATTTTAGAAACCAAAGCTAATCGGGAATCATACATTATTTGGTATGAGATACCTAGATAATAATGAATGATGGGGATCATGGATAGTTAGTCTTAATTCTAATTTTGACGAAATTTGATCCGCACTAATCCAAGGATATTTGCACTCCCCTAGGAGGCATGCCCTAAGGGATTGGGATTCCGATGTATTTTAAATTTTGTGGTTATGAGGATTCCCACATAAATTTGGTAGAATTCTAAATCATAATGTCATTCATATTCTTTTATTGAATATATGGTTATGTGTTTTAGTTTATACATCATGCATTCGAATACTTTCAATCCACTTGCAACCATCCTCAACCAGAATAAGCTGGTGGGATCCAACTACGTGGACTGGAAAAGAAATTTGGATCCAACTACGTGGACTGGAAAAGAAATTTGGATAATGTCCTGACTACTTCAGGATACAAATATGTCCTTACCACAACCCCCCTTGATGAGCCAATGCCATATGCATCACAGGAACAGAAAGACCTTTATGCTAAGTGGACCAAAGACGATGAGATGGCCAGATGTTATATTCAGGCATCCATGTCTAGTATTTTGCAATACCAACATCAATCCTTTAAAACTGCATATGATATGATATCGAACTTAAAGGACGTGTTTGCGGAACATGGCAGGCATACTAGGCAGGCAGCTATGAGGGTGCTTATAAGCACCAAGATGGTTGAGGGTACACCAGTACAGGACCACATGCTTAAGATGATGGACTCATTGAATGAGTTGGATATACTGGGTGCCACGATTGATGCAGAATCGCAGATTGACATAATCCTTGAGTCGCCACTAGATTCATTCAACAACTTTAAGGTCAATTATAATCTAAACAAAATGAATCTGACTCTAGCTGAGTTGTCTAGCCAGATGGTAGCAACTGAAGAGATTATGAAAAAGCCAACTGCCCTGATGACAGAAAAGTCATATGCCAAGTCCAAGCCGAAAGGCAAAGGGCAGAAAGGCAAGAAGAAATCCTTTCCCAAAGGTCCTAAAATGGAAAATGGTGCTACTGGTGGTGTGGCAAAGGCTAAGGGTACAGGTAGAAAAGGAAAGTGTTTCCATTGTGGTATAACAGGACATTGGAAGAGGAATTGTCTTGATTATCTATCTAAGAAGACCCCGGGTATGATTGAATCACTTGTTTCTGAAGTTAGTTTTGCAACTAGTACTTCAGAATCCTGGTGTGTTGACTCCGGTGCAACTAATCACATATGTAACTCGTTGCAGGGGTTCCGGGAAACCAGGAGGCTAAGTGATGGGGAAATCATTGTCAACCTAGGATCTGATGCTAAGGCAGGAGCGGTTTCAGTAGGAGTTATTACTTTATGGTTTTTAGATAATAAATTGATTTTGTCAGACACTCTATATGTACCGTCTTTACGACGGAATTTAATTTCAATTTCTAGTTTGGTGAATAAAAGTTATTCTATTACTTTTGGTACTAAAGTTGTCATAAAGAGGGACGGTACTTTTATATGTTTTAGCAAGGTAACCAATGGACTTTATCTGTTAACTCCCATAATGTATGAGATACATGAAACCGAAATAATTAATAGGCCATCACTAAAGAGAGAGTCACCTTCATCTAATCCAACAAGACTTTGGCACCTGAGGCTAGGTCATATAAACCTAAACAGGATTGACAGGCTAGTGAAAGATGATATCTTGCCTTCATTGGTGGTAGAACCAATGCCCGTCTGCGAGTCCTGTTTGGAAGGCAAAATGACCAAAAGACCTTTTTCATCTAAGGGCAATAGGGCCAAAGATTTATTGGAATTAGTACATACTGATGTGTGTGGACCCATAAATGTTAAAGCCAGAGGAGGATATGAGTACTTCATCACTTTCACCGATGATTACTCAATATATGGATACATATACCTTATGCACTGCAAGTCAGAGGATTTTGAAAAGTTCAAAGAGTTTCGAGCGGAAGTAAAAAAGAAATTAGGTAAAAGTATCAAGATTCTTCGATCAGATCGAGGAGAAGAATATCTCTCTGTTGACTTTATGGGATACTTATCAGAGAATGTGATTCTATCCCAGTTGTCTGCTCCTGGTACGCCTCAACAGAATAGAGTAGTAGAAAGAAGGAACCTGACTCTTTTAGATATGATCAGGTCTATGATAAGTTTCTCAGGATTAATTATATTCTTTTGGGGACATGCCTTGGACACTGCTATATACATACTAAACCACGTACCATCTAAGTCTGTACCTAAGACTCCCCGGGAGTTGTGGTCTGGGTGAAAGTCTAGTCTACAACATTTACATATTTGCAGATGTCCGGCACACGTGCTGAAGGTTAAGACGGAGAAGTTGGAAACGAGGTTAGAAGTATGCGCTTTTATAGGATATCCCAAAGGAACTAATGGTTGGTTATTCTATAATCCCAAATAGCAGAAAGTGCTTGTCAGCACCAATGCGATTTTTCTGGAGGAAGATTATATGAATGACCGGAAACCTTTAGAAAATGTTATCTTGGAAGAAATTCAAGAGCAATCAATTCCAAATCCAAATACAACCGAACTTGAAGATAATCCTCCCACACCTGACCCAGTTGTTACACCAGTGCCTCGTCATAGTGAGAGAATTATCAGACCCCCTGTGAGGTTCTCGCTTTTGGGAGAGTCTTACGAGGCAATCCCGGAAGAGCAAGAACAAAATCCCTGTAACTATGATGAAGCAATCAATGACATAGACTCGGAACGTTGACAGGATGCTATGAAAGCTGAGATGGAGTCGATGTACTCTAATCAGGTCTGGACACTTGTGGACTTGCCTGCCAATATTAAACCTATTAGGTGTAAGTGGGTCTACAAGAGAAAGAGAGGACCGGATGGAAGAGTGGAGACCTTTAAGGCTAGGCCTATTGCGGAAGGTTATACTTAGAAAGAAGGCATCGATTATGAGGAAACCTTCTCACTGGTAGCCATGTTCAAGTCCATCCGAATACTCTTATCCATTGTAGCTCATCTTGATTACGAGATTTGGAAAATGGATGTCAAGACGGCATTTCTTAATGGCCATCTTAAGGAAGACATCTATATGATGCAACCAGACGGTTTTGTAGCTAAAAACCAAGCGCAAAGAGTTTGTAAGTTATAGAAGTCCATTTATGGACTGAAGCAGGCATCCCGGAGTTGGAACATCCGTTTTGACGAGGCAGTCAAGTCATTTGGTTTTTGTCAAAATCCGGATGAGTGATGTGTGTACATGAAAACTGAAGGAGGCAGGGTAGTTTTTCTGGTATTATATGTCGATGACATCCTACTCCTAGGGAGTGACATAGGGCTGTTGTCAACAGTAAAAGTTTGGTTGGCTAAGACTTTTGATATGAAGGACTTGGGAGAAGCAAGTTATATCCTAGGGATTAAACTCCATCGAGACCGGAAAAATAGGATGATAGGCTTATCCCAAACTGCGTACATAGATAAGGTACCGATATGGTATGCTATGCAAGATTCCAAGAAGGGTATCACACCTTTCAGGCATGGAACGAACCTTTCCAAGGATCAGTGTCCCAAGACACCTAAGGAAAAGGAATAGATGAGAGCAATACCATATGCTTCGGCTATGGGTAGCCTCATGTATGCCATGCTACGTACTAGACCTGATATCTATCATGCAGTGGGCCTAGTCAGCAGATATCAGTCTAACCCAGGGCCTGATCATTGGATTGCTGTAAAATATATTATTAAATACTTGAGAAGGACTAGAGATTACATGTTGATTTATGGCAGTGATGAATTGATTCAAGTCGGATACACGGATTCTGATTTTATGTCAGATATGGATTCCAGGAAATCAACTTCTGGATATGTGTTTATGCTTGGTGGCGGAGCTATCAATTGGAGGAGTATTAAACAGGAATGTACCGCTGATTCCACCTCGGAGGCTGAATATGTAGCGGCTTGTGAAGTAGCTAAGGAAGCAGTATGGCTCAAAAGATACCTTCTGGAACTTGGAGTGGTACCTTTGGCTCACAGTTTACTGTGACAGCAGCGGGGCAGTCGCGCAGTACAAGGAACCCAGGAGCCATAAGAGCCAAAAGCATGTACAGAGGAAGTATCACTTGGTCAGAGAGATTGTGCAGAGAGGTGATATTGCTATCACCAAGATAGCCTCTGCAGACAATTTGGCGGATCCCTTTACTAAGCCTTTGACTACCAAAGTTTTTGAGCAGCATCTAGATGGGATGGACATGAGATGCAAACCAGACTGGCACTGAGCTCGAGTGGGAGATTGTTAGTTTTATGGTCTCAATACCAGCATATGATGTAATAAATTGATTCATTTCTTTATTAATCAATATATTCATGCTTTCCATTTCATGAGATGAATGGTGTTTAATTATATACTTGCACATAACCAATACGAATGACATAATGATTCATGAGATGAACCGGATTCCATAAGTATACTAGATGCGACACATGTGTATAGATGAGATCCACATATAGGAGACATGTATAAACAAATCTTATACTTGAATATCGTCACAACCAGTGATGAGACTGGACATCTCATACTGACAAGGTTGCAGCACTTTGATCACTAAGAGATAGTATGATTTGTCTCGATCATCAGAATGGAAGATTTTGGATCATAGTGCTGGTACATTAGATGTATTGAAGGACCATGAGAAGCACCTTATTAACACTGTCTTTACCTTAAGGTCTGCTCTCATAATTCCCTAGCGGTAAGCTCTCAATCCTGGGATATTAACGAACTCAAGTTTCTATTTATTCATTTGCTTTGAGTCACCAATGAGTGAGGCCAACTGTAGGTCAACACCTCGGTGATTTGGGTACTTGGTAGTAGAGCTGTGGGAACATTCAATGGTCAAGATGGAATCTATCTCTAATATCCCCTTGTGCCAATTAATGGATGTATCATTGGTAAGTGTACACCCATTCTGAATAAGAGTTAATTGGAAAGGTACCATTGATCATTGTAATTAATTACGGCTCAAGGATAATAAGACATGGATCTAGTTTGGAAGACAGGTCCAATTAATCCATGAATATTGATAGAGGGGCGTACTTGTGGTAATAGGGAAGTTTAGGGTCTTCTATGTAATTTCCTAAGACTGGAGTTCAATTGCATTTATATAGTGGAGTTATTTGCAATTAACTATGGGCCCGGGTTGCACATGAGATATGGGGTCGCGAGTCCCAGTTGGAGCAAGCTTTCTAAGGAATCCCTAGTGGTCCCCACGCTAGCCCAAATTGGAAAGATACTAATTCTAGTTGAACTCTAAAAGGAAAGTTACTATTTCTATTTGAAGTGAGACTTCTAATAGTGGTAATAGTATGTTACTAATTTTTAATGGAAGTGAGACTTCTATTATAATTAAGAAAGAGAAGAAGGTCACTAATTAATTTGGAAGTGAGACTTCTAATTAAATTAGTAAGAGTGGTTTGTAAAAACTATAAATAGGGAACCAAAGGGGGCTTGGACGTCCACCTTGGAATTCACGCCTAGCCCCATTTGTGCAAGTGTTGCACATCTCTTCTCTCCCTCTTCCAGTTCCTTCTAGTTCTTAGATAGTTTATCTTGAAGATCCCACCCATCTTCTTGAGAAAGTGATTCTGATTCGGGTCATAGCGTGGAAGACCATTGGGTTTTGGAGAAACCTATTTGATACGCGAAAGAGTTCGTCATCAAAGGAAGTAGCAAATTCTCCACTAGTGCACAACCAAGCTCCAAAGGTATAATCTATTTCCTTGTATGATATAGATCTTTGTTGCATGTTTGTTACTGGTTTTCTATCTTGTAGATAGATTGATTTACTGATCTTGACATATGAGATTGAGGGTTTACATCTTGGATGGATTAGTAGCCTTCTGGATATTTGATCCCTGCATCAAGTGGGTCAAAAGTTTTGAAACCTATCCTAAAGGCCCACCTAATTTCGAACATTCACAGGAAAATCCATCATGCCATGGCTCTAAACTATTTCAATTTTATCAACTAATCTTTTCTACTCTCAAATCCACCAACACTTCAAAAAATTTCCCCTTCATGATCTGCTTATTTGGTTTTAATGATACATTTTTCAGTCATCAACACAAGATAGACAAATCTCAGAACATCAGCAGACAACCCCATGAGACCCATGTTTCAGTAATCAAACAAAACAGAAAAAGATTTAAAAAAAAAAACCCATCAAAAACCCCCCAAGAAAAGGAAAAACTCAAAACAACCCAATGATAAAAAATCCACCAGAAATCCACCAAGAAAAGAAAAACCACAAACAACCCATGTTTCAGTATAATCAATACAAAGCCAGAAAAACCACATGAAAACCTTCAAGTACAGATGGCAAATTCACCAAACACTCACCTAAAACTAAAACAAACAAAAAAAAAACACCCTGATCCACAAACATGCAAGATATAGAAACATAAAAAGAATTCTGAGAAATGGGTGACCTGAATCGGCGACAAATTCCTCTGATAAAACTCAGTCGCAGCATCATTCGATGCCCCCAATTTCTTGCACACATTGTTGTCTGCCAAGCAACTCTTGATCTTGCTCCCTTTCTCACTGTCATTGATCCTCTTCTGCAGCCATTCGAGTAATCCCCCAATCGATACTCCTTTTATCCTCTCCCAGAAACAATCTCTCCAACGCCCTTGTGGGCGACGACGAAAGTGAAGATTGTGAAGTAGAATAGAAGGACGATGAGCAGGAACATTACGAGGAGGTAGAGCCAGAGGAGGCAGGAGACGCGGAAGTAGGCGCCGGAGAGGCCGGCGAGGGAGACGACCATGAGGAAGACACCGATGGCGACGATGGGTCGGTCGAGGAACTTATCGCAGTCGGTGGTGCTGTGAGCAGATAGCCATATTCCTCCTGCTAGGATTGGGATTGAGAGGAGGAAGGTTAGGAAGTTCAGAAGTCCAATCAGATTGTTGCTTATGCGAAACATCTTCTTCTCCCTCTTTCTCTTCTTGAGGTCTCTCTCTTTGGAGAGAGAGAAGGAATGAGAAGAGGCAGAGAGATGAAATGACAAGGGGTTTAGATATTAATGTCGTTCGAAATAGGGAGGGGTAAAAAGAGTAAAGAATCACCGTACGAACACTAAACTTGTGATTTTGGTGTATTTCACCCTAAAGGGGTATAATATAAATTTACGGACATTTTTCTGGTAAAAATCCCTTTAATTAATTACAAGATATCACTACTACGTGATTATGTAAGAATTTCCTTAGATAATAAATTCCTATAAACTATTGCAGTAAAAGTTATTTAAAAAAATAAGGCGACCTAGATTATATTTTAAACAAAAGACTCATTGAAGTGGACTTTGATTATAAGATTATATTATTTAACATGTCTAGTTTGATGCGCTTCTTGTGATTTAAAAAATAATAATAATAACCCAATGACATATCTTCCTAAAAAACCCTAAAGAGATCATATCAATATAGTTTAGACATTTTTTAATAGTATAAGTATTAAATTATTGATTGTTAAGAGAAATATACAAATGGAATTAATCAACTTAAAATTACATATTATATTTTTATTTAGTTAATCAAATAAAAAATAATTTTCAATACAAAACTAATTACGTTTTCTTCTGAATTTTTTTAACTCAACCACAAAAAAAGAAAAAAAAGAAGAAGTAGAAATTTAGCTTATTTCAATTTATTTTTCCTTGTATTTTATTTTTTTACTTTCCTATTTTCTTCATAAATTAAAAACCTAAACACAAAAAAAAAAAAAACAAAATTATGGCTTAAAAACTCGTGTGTTCAAGCTTATAGGGCCCATTTAATTAGCTTTTAAATTATTTGGACCACAACAATCTCCTATTAACCTTATTTAGTTAGTAAGGATGTCCAAATTAATACGACGTGGCGCTCTCCATATATTTTTTCTATTTATTTTTTTCTTCTCTTTGTGAATCTTTCCCCTCTTTTTGTATTCTTTCTATATCTTTTTTTTAATTTTATTTTACTCTGTATCATACCTCCATCTCATATACATTATTACATTTTCATATATATATTTTTTCATTTGTATTATTTCAAATAAAAATTAGTTGTCTCTTTACATTTCAATAATTATATAATATAACATGCAAATACATAGTAATATATTTCATGATTTTTTCATAAGTAAAAAGTCATATTACCATTTCTTTCACCCTCGGTACTAACTTTTTTTTAAATTTTTGATAATTTAAAACATTATCACTTTCCAACATTTTTTTCCATTACTACTAATCTCACCACTCTCCTCACGGATCCACATCTCTCTCCTGTCTTTAAAAAAAATGCTCCTCTCATCTTAAATGTAAATTTTATTTCTTTCATATTTAGTGCTAACATCCTACTAATAAAATGTCATAAATAATTTTATTATATTTTTAAAAACATTTTGCTTTGTGTTATTTTATAATTTCATATAGGTAATTATCAAGAATATAATGGTGATTGTTTTGCTGGTGTGGCATAAATCAGAATTCACTACAGGAAATGAAGGAACGGGCGACCACCTCAAGTGGTCGCCTATACTGCTGAGGCGGTCGTTCAAAAGAGGGACGCAAATTATACATTTAATCCGACCGTCCAAAGTGGTCGCCTAATATTTCGCGCCAATTGGCGGAAGTTGTTTTTGGTGACCGCTTCTATTCCTATTTGGCGGTTGCGGCGAGAAAGCTTTAGGTAGTCGACTATGTATTCTAGGCGGTCGCCCATTATATTTTTAATTTTTTAAAAAATAATTATTTTGAATTATTTTTTATTTTTTAATATTTATATTACGAAATTTTAACTTTTAGCAAATGATATTTTTATTTTCAATATAAAATTAATTTTAATTATTTTATTTTATTATTATAGAAAACTACCCCAAAAAGGACCTTAGACGGCCACTAATAAAAAAATGGGCCACTAGTCAATTTGGCACCGAGACCACCTCCGTTTTTTTTTATTACAGATTGAAATGTATGACGACGTCGTCATCACATTCACTCATAAAAGTCCCCCGAAACCCCACTTCCCCATTTTCCCCTTCTTCCCATCCGTCTTTTTCGCCCTTTCCCTTGGCAGTTTCATTTCCTCCTTCCTCAAAAGGTTGTTGAGGTGGTCTCAAAGGTCGTTTTCCAACCTATTGGATTGTAGCATCAAGATTCGACTTGTGTATCGGGCAGAGGTATTCTTTTTGTGGCTCTTCTTTTTCTTTATTGCAAAATGATGATTGACTGGGGTTTCTTCATCTTCTTTCCGTTTCCTTCACATCCTAAAATGGTTAATATTCATGCACTATACATGTTTTTTGCATTGAATCAACCCATAATGCAGTCCATCCATTTTCCCCCTTCTCGACTGGACCGTGCTACAGATGCTTTTGTAACTTCTGGCCATCTTTTCGTTACTCTGAGAGACGTGTGATTTTGATCATTTTGATCATGCAAAAATGTGGACCATGTTGCCAATCTTTTGTAATAGGCTCTGTTTCAGTGTAATAGTTTTGTTCCCTTCTTGTGCCCCACCCATCCCCTCTTTCTCCTTTGTGCCTCCTTTTCTCCCCCCCTTAACTTCTTTCTTCCTATTAAACAGAGTGGGGGAAAGGCATTGGTGAAGGATGATGTGTGTAACTTTGGAACTACATCATTTCTTTAGAATTTTGTAGGTACAATTGTTTTCAATTAATAGAAAAAAGGGTTCTTTTTCACTAGAAACAAATGCAGCCAAATGCGATTTAACAAGAGTTAGATCTTCTTGAACTTGGATGTCATCATAGGAGTTGCATTATTTATGGCAATCTAGGACATGAGAAGTTTAGAACACTAGCAAATTTAACACTTTCAATTTATCCGAAGATAGAAAGAAATGCAATCTATCCGAAGATATGGATCAAGGTATATAGCTTAAAATGGTGAAAGAGAATTCATGTGGTAAATCTCAATGGGGGTTGTGTTAATGATTTGATGATGATGATGAGTTGTGGGGGTGAGAGGTGTTAACTTAAAGTTTCTTAAAAAGAAAAAAAAGGCTTCTTAAAAGGGATAAGATGTACAAGAGGCCATCAATTTATATCCTTTTCAATGAAGGTGACTGTAAACCTTCTACCTGTTAAGTCTAAGGTTCTCTTATGCTATGCATTTCACTGCTTTTAATTTCCTTAGTAGTTAGGTTTACATCTCTCTCTACTTGTATTCAGGGATGGCTGGAAGTAAGGGAGTAGGAAATAGGCTTCCATACGATCAAGCCAATCATATTTCAGAAGCCATAAACCAGGGACATGTATATTCTTAGCCACCCTTTCATCTATACATATATTATTGAGTTGATCTTTTCTTAACTGTAATCACTTGAAAATGTCTGGCAGGAATTCGGCACTTTTAGATGCATACCAATGAACCCTGACAAAGAAAATGGGTGTTAAATGAAACCCAAAAGGACTATGTCAGGCAATCGAGTTTGCATAATTTGGCGAAAATGGAGCATATTAGGATAGATCATGCCCTCATTACAGTCTCGATAGAAAGATGGCGTCCTGAAACTAACACCTTCCACTTCCCATCACGTGAGGCGACTATCATTCTTGAAGACGTTGCCTATCTCTACGGGCTACCTGATGGACCGCGCTTTGTTTGTGCTCGGCGCTACCGAGGTCGGTGGACGTGGGAGTCTGTTTGATCTAACCCCTTCGCGCCTGGAGGGCGAAAAGCGGGTATCAACATTTTTTGGGTGGGTGTGCCAGATTTCTTATTTTACTTGAAATTATAAGTGGTGATCCGAAGATCGACCTTCGCAAGTAAAAAGGAAATCAACTTCTTTCAAGTTTCCATTGCACATATATTTAAGAAAAGAGACAAGTTTTTGAAATGCCGTAAATGACGATTTCATTTTTTTTGCTGTGAAAGGCGATTTTTGGCATTTATAGCCGATTTTGGCGTTTATAGCCGATTTACAATTCTTATCAATAATGAAAGACAAGAGTTGTGATTTTCTGTCTCTTTTAGAAAAATACAAGCTACAATGAAAAATAAGAAAATGAAGATCTAACTTCTTAGGAGATTGTGGGGGACTCGTTCAGATTGACGATCGTAAGTCGTATGTGGACTTCGCCATCATCCATACAGATGAGAACAGAGGATGCTCTTAATTCACTTGGCTTGGCTATAACCTCAGATTTTTAGAGGACAAAGACCAAGAGGAGGTCTTATGTCCAATAAAAAGATAAGTAAACGGGCTGAAAAGCCACGTCTAAGCCATTGGAGGTAGAAGGAGAAGGCAGGGACCTTGGGGGGGGTACCCCCAAGGGACTTTTGTCACCTTGTAGTGGTGGTCGGTGCCGAACTTCAGCAGAGTTTTCTCTTTTCTTTCTCTCGGATTTCTATGCTTTTTTCTGATGATTGGATTTTTCTAGATCTGGATTTCTTTGGAATGTTCTCCTATTTATAGGCATTTGGTAGCCATTTGGGAGAGTTTATGGGCTTTAATTGTCATTAAGTCGCATAATGGGAGGAGTTACAAGTTTTAATTCATTTACTTTGTAACTCCTTTTTCTTGGCTTCTGATTAGCCGGTGGAGATTAAGGGCATTAAACCGCCTTCAATCACCATGATGGGAGGAGTTTCATGGTTTAAATGCCATGAAACCTTTGACTTGTAACTCCCGAATGCATGCTTCTGATTGGGCCGTCCAGATTAATGAATTAATGACTGCAATAAAGCTAGTCAATTAACTACATTAAGTGGTCGCCGAGCAGTTGAAGAGTCATGGAGTTCTTCTAGCGAAGATCATCGATGGATCTTCATGCTGATCGACATCAGATGACCATGTGACTTCAAACATTGATTGCTAACAGCGAGCCGGTGACATCTGTCCTGTCGATTTCTCGATCGATCAGGTAGAAAGTACATTTTTTGGTCGACCGGTTGGTGATCAATGATGATTTTGATACTCTTGAAGATGGACCCGTGATTTTGACGGATGTCGACGGATTTGGTGCCTCAAAAGTCCGAATTTTGAAAAATCACAGGGGCCGAAACCTTCAAAACGCGAAAAGGGACGGAAAACGGCCCTTCCGGGGTAAATCCGGCAACCCGGATCTCCATTGTTGCTAGCGACCATGGGCCGGGTCGCAGGCTGCGACCCTGGGGAGATTTTTCCCCTTCGGTCACCGTTTTTCGGTCGTTTCAATGTTTTTTCCATTCTTTTTTCTTCTGTATTTTTCTTGACATTTTATACATTTATTGGCTTGATTTTCCTGTATAAAATTTGATGAGAATCCTTGCAATTTGGAGTGCAAAGTTTCTAATTTTCCATGAAAGCTGAAGACTTTGTCTCGTAGAGCTGCCGATTTTTCGTTAGAAGCCGAAACTGGGCCAACGATGTTAGAATGACCTGAGATTTGAGATGAAGCCTCCTGAACAATAAATAAGACCAACCACATGATTTTGTTTGAGTTTTGAAGCCGTAAAGGGTCCTGTCGCCAGTAGACTTGATTCTATCGCGAGGAAGATGTCGCGCTTTGATGTGCGGTCAACCGATGTCCGATTGACCTGAGGGAACCTATTGGAGTCATTTTGGGATGATCCACAGGCTCTGTCTTGGAAACCATGGTCCTAGGAAGGTTCGCCGCCGAGAGGCCTGATTTGGCTTCCGAGAGTCAAAGTTTGGTCAAATGTTGTCGAAATGACCTGAAACTTGACATGTAGCCCTTTGTAAGCATCTTAAAGCCGCCCGTGTGCTCTGTTTGATAGTGATAGCCTCAGTCGCTCTCGCCACCGAGAGGCTTGATTTGGCTGTTCGAGGGTTGATGTAGGGTCAAACGTTGTCGGTTTGACTTGGAACTTGACATGGAGCCTTTTGGATATATGTTAGGACCATCCACAGGCTCTGATCGAAGATTTGATGTCTTCGATGCTGTCGCCGCTGGGAGCTCCTGTTCAGCTGCCAGATGAGCGAAGTTAGGCCAAATAATTTTGAAATGGCCCGAAACTTCTTATGTACTCCTTGGCTTTCTTAAAGGATCTTGCGGTTTTTGTTTGATTCTAATAAGATTTGATTTTTTGAGAAGTAGTATCGCCCATTTGTGGTAGGCTGCGACTTCATGTAGCTTTCTTGATGTTGAAGAGGCAAAGTGATATTTTTGTGTCAACACTACCTATTGATGGCCCATTGTTACAGGGAGAACCTTCCCGAATTCATTGGTGAGTGAAGTTTGTCTTGAACTACTTGGGAAGGCCCCCATTCAGGGTGTCAATGTAAACGGGTTAAATATTAAATTCACTTGGTTGGAGGCCAATTTTGCATCGGTTCCAACAAAGAAGAAGAAGAAGAAACTTTCAAAAGCCGATGAAATCTAGAACACTAGGGCATACCTTTCCTTCTTAGTTTGCATCCAAATTATGTCTAATATATCAGGTGGAAGGGGGCCGGCATACCTTCTCGAGTTGTTCAGGGAATTTAAGCCATATGCATGGGCTCCCGCCTGTCTTGCCAATCTTTACTGGATATTAGTAAAGGCGGTGAAATGCGTTAAGGATAAGGCGGAAGAGGGACATCAGGAGGGAGATGAATGCAAATCGTGGAGCAACTATTTCGGTTCAAGGAAGCTCAGAACCTTGAGTGGATCGACCTCTGCAACTTCTCCAGGTTACGCATTTTATTTGAACATAATTACACTTTTTATATAACTCTTACAATAGTTGTTAAGCAGTGATGATTTTTTTTCACAGTTATGGGCGTACACAAGAATGCAAATTGGACGTTGTCCACCACCAAATGAAAACTGAAAAAGTGACATTCAGTTTCCATTGATGAAAACCTGGGTAGTTAGGTTGAATTCATCGAGAGGGTTAACCACATTGAAAGAGACCCGGAAAGAGCTGAACAAAATGGCAGGAGACAGTGTAAGTTAAAACGGCCTTCGATATACAGTTTAATTGCTGTAATTATTATTACGTGCTAACAATGTTTTGTTACTTTTGTTTTGTAGTTCAAATGGAAACCGTATAGAAAGCTCAGAAAGAAATTTCACCATAATGTTTCTAAAGCCAATTGTGATCTATTTGCATCCTCAACAGTCCTAGCTTTTTATTGGGTAGTGGAGCGACATAACGTGGGTCGTGTTATGAAACAGTTTGGTTTGGTTCAGGAAGTGCCTCCACCATTCACCATGCCTTTTGCAAGAGTGGAGAAAGTAGGAAGGATAGTGCACGACTGCAGTGCAAGTAAAAGGGTACCTAGTTATGCTCTTTGGGACAGTAGATATGGGTGCGTACTGAAAGAAATTATCTTCACCAGCGCATACTGACGAGTGTATATATGACTTGGTATCGGGCCAACAGTATTATGTATATCGGTCGGGGCCACAAAAGTGAGGAGATGAATACAACAAAGACTAAACGTGATGAACATGAGGGTTGCTGTGAAGAGAAGCACGTAAGAGATGGGACAAAATGATTCGGTATTTTATTGCTGTATTCACATGCCTAATGGATGATTCTCTTTATATGTTCGTAGGTAAAGGAACTATTACTTCATATGCAAAGGTCAGTTGATTGGGCTGTGCGGAAGAAAAGCTCAATTGAGCATTACCGGGATTCTTGGATGAGGAAGATCATCGGATTTAGAGCTGGGTTGAATACAAAATTTGTCAAATTTAAGGACGATTACCTATACAGCTCAGCATCAGAAGATGTAAGCCATAATTCTCATTCTTATCTTATAGTTATACAATTTTACTCTTACTTACACATTTGTCATTATAAGCAAAGTCAGAATGCTTTGACAAAAAATTCTCTTTTTTTTAAATGAAAGGATAAAGACAACATTGAGAGACAAAGGGTTAAAAAGGCTGCAGTAAAAAGTCCAGCGAAAAAAGACAAGAAAGAAGCAAAAGAGTGTGAAGTGCAACAGTTCTATTCCAGAAGATGAGAGCATGCACCCCCCCCCCCCCCCCCCCCACTGAATAGGCCCCTAATGTGGCAAAAGGGGATTTTCCAATGGAACCAGAGTCTGTAAAGGGACATACTTCTACACCGGCCGATAATTTCAATGAGCCAGACATGGTTGATATCTTCTCCACCCCTCAATAGCATGCAACAGCCTCGCATGCAATTATAATTTCACCAATGAGGGCGTCCATTGATTCTCTAGTTTGGAGGTTAAAACGATTGCCCCGTACAAGGAAGATTCCAGAAAAAATTGATGACTACTTACACTCAATGGGTGTATCGGAGTATTCTCTCTCCAAAAGGGACAGGTTTCTATTGAAGGGGTTCAAACAATATTTCAATACAAGGTTAACCTTTTTTACCACACCTACCTATTACTTGCTCTCCATAAATGGTCTTATGTATATCGCATTTTGCAGGAAGGAAGAGCTAGACATAGTATGCACGCTGGTAGCCAGCAAAGTGCTGCATTCAAATATGGAGGAGGGAATTTGGTTCGACACCATTATTTTGTACTATTGGTTTGATGTGTTGAAGGAGAAGTGTCAAACGACTTTTATGGCGCATTTCTGTAACTATACATGCAATATCAATTCGTCGCGATCTGTACTAAAAAAAAAGCCACTTCCAAATGGTTGCAGAGCTGGTGGCAGTCTGGTTCGCATGCCGCGGAAGAAGCAGCATTTGGCCCCGGAGGTTCTCGAGTGTGCGACGCTCGAGAATGTAAAACACTCGTTTTCATTCTTCATTCTGTCAATCATTTCACATTACTTGTTGGGTATACGGACGAGAGGATGTGGGAATTCTACAACAGTTCAAGCAGTGATCGTCACGCTTTAACGATGTGTAAACGATTCGTGAGTATATACAGTCTATTTCCATGATAACAAACCCTGATATTAATGGTTTGTAGTACCCGAATTATTGTGATTTCGTTTAATGGTATTGCAGGTTGAGTGGCTGACAGTGAAGTACAACAATTATGGTTGGGCAGACCCATACATATGGACGATCAACGTAAAAACGAACATCCCACTGCAGGATAACGGCTACAACTGCGGTGTCTTCGCCGCTGCGTTCGCAGAGCACTGTATATTTCATCGTCCGATTAATTTTACGCAAGCTGACATGATGTACTATCGGCAACGAATAGTCATTGAGATCTTGAAGCACAGCTGGGAGTTGAATGCACACCGGCTGGGTCTTGATGAGAATGCGCACCGGCTGGGTCTTGATGAGATTCCGATTGATTCAATTAAACCTGAATACTGATGCAAATTTAGGGACAGTTTATACAGTTCTTTTTTGTTGTAAATACTGTAACATGGTGCTACTATGAATGGTCCAAAATTTTTAGGGCCTTTTTGGATTGGAAAGGAAGCTTAAACAGGACTTGTTGCGCTGTAAACAGGATGATTGTACCATCCCCAACAGTTCTATCTTTTAATGGTTGTTAGGGACTTGTTTTTGTGCCGGCAGTGGTTGTTATTTCATATTTTCTTACTTCTCTGTTATGGACTTGTGAATGCTGCCAAATGATGGCCTTGTGAATCGACTTCTGTCTGCTGTGATCAAACTTTGTATTGACTAGTCAGGTCTTGCCTTGTGAATGGACTTCTTTTTGCTGTGATCAAACTTTGTATTGACAAGTCAGGTCTTGTAGTGCGTTCGCACATCCAAAAAATACAAACATATTATTTGACCTTCGCAATGGTCAGTGACGACGTCGTCGCTTCACAGAAGCTTGCCACACAAAAAATTGTGTTAGAATGTATGACAACGTCGTCATTGGTCTAGCGTCTTCGTTGCTTTACAGAATCGCACAGATACACATGTTTTGATATATATGACGACGTCGTCGTTTCACAGAATAATGCATTAGACTTGCAACTCAACAAACAACAACGTCGTTGCTTCGCAGAAGCTAGCCACTCAAAAATTGTGTGGGAATGTATGACGACGTCGTCATTGGTCTGGCGTCGTCGTTGCTTTACATAATCGCTCAGATACGCATGTTTTGATATATATGACGATGTCGTCGTTTCACAGAATAATGCGATTAGACTTGCAACTCAACATAAGACGATGTCGTCACAGAATCAAGTTCCGACAAAGATCATAGGTAAAATATGACAACATCGTCGTTGGAACGACAACGTCGGTGCTTCACAGAATCTAAACCAAAAATTATTTCTGTAAGTAAAGGTCGTCACACATGTGATGATGTCGTCGCTTCATAGAATACATCAGTCTTCTAGTCGATGTTATTTTCATTCGCATTGATATACATCAAACCAAAACTCAAAATGGTGGTTGAAACTTGATGCAAAACTTGTAATATAAAGTTGTATTATTACAAAAGTATGATCCACATCAAAAAATGGTGATATAAGAAAGTACAAACTGGTTGGAACTATACTAGAAAGCTATTCCATAAAAGTATGATCCACATCAAAAAATGAGATAGTTGGATCTTCAAACTGGTTGGAACTAGACTAGAAAGCTACCCTAGAAAAGTATGATCCACATCAAAAAATGAGATAGTTGGATCTATACATTAAAGTTGGATTTATGCAACATGATCGGATGGTGGATTGCGACAACTCTTTCGGTTGTGTCCCCTCAGTATGCAATTAGAGCAAGTAACAACCCTGCGCTGTCGATTTCTGTCTTCAACACGAATTCTATTTTTCTTTGGACGCCCTGGTTGTTTGGTAGCACGTGGAGGCAAGACAATATCATTCGATGTATGTTCCCATTGTCTGCTGTCACGAGTAGCATGTATGACCTCACTATATGAAGTACGGTAAGTATTTGTTAGGTAACAATCCTCAACATAGTCGTACAGATTCAGGTTTCTAACTTTCATTGTCGCTAGTGCATGACAACATGAAATGCCCATTATTTTCCTTTTACGGCAACTGCACTTCTTTTGTTCAAGATCCACAATATCTATAAACGCTGCCGATTGAACCTGAAACTCAACGAGGCCGGCAACACGTACATGCAAGCGGCATGTTTCTTTAGCCTATTGGCTCATTAGTTGCTCTGCATAGGGCGTTAATCGGGACGTGAAATTGAGTGACTGAAGATGTCTTTTCTGGTAGAACTCCATCAACTTGGCACGGATTTCTTCAACTTGCTTTGTAATAGGAAGGACTCTAATGTCATTCAAATGCGCGTTCGTATACTCGGCAGCGTTGCTGGTTATCATGTCATAATACCGACCTTCAACATACGCATTTGACCAATGTTGTTTTCCAATGGCATTGATATAAGTGTGCTCCCCTTGGTCTACAACAAGGATGTCGTTCATATAGGCCTCATACCCACATGGTCTAAAAGCCTTAGCAGCCTGCCGGAATTTTAATACATTGGCACGATCATAGAAGGCTGCTTTAATGTTTTCTGTAATGTGGTGACAACAATAGCAGTGCCTTGAGCTTGGAATGATGTTGGACAATGCCGGGACGAGACCCTTTTGTTGATCAGACACAATAGCTAAATTCGTTGGACTTCCCAATGCAAGAGATAGATTGGTAAGGAACCACTCCCAACTGTCACGACGCTCGGCCTCGGCAAAGGCGAAGGCTATATGAAATAGCTTATGGTTACCATCATAGGTGACAACAACTAGCAGCACACCCGAATACTTACCCCGAAGATGTGACCCATCAACAACGATCATGGGCCTCATCGATGAACATAATGATCGGATGCAAGGATCGAAAGCCCAAAAGAATCTTCTAAACCTGTCTTCAACTGTCGTGTTGATATTAGTCACAGTACCTAGATTGGTCATGTGTAATTATTTACAATAAAGAGGTAGAATCTTAAAAGATTTTTCATATGATCCCCGAACTACACGCAGCGCCATCTATTTTGCAATGTGTGCTTTTCTGTAAGTGATACGGGTGCCAAACTCCTTTTGGTATTCATTCATAATCTCTTTCGGCTTCAAGTGGTTATTTCATCGGACTCTGTCCTCGATGAACTCTTCAATCAGTTTGGAGGATGCTTGGGGATGCGTCATTCCCATCATTGGTTTTGAGCATTAATGTCGTGGGTTATAAGTCCACACCTTAAACTCCGGGCCTGAATCAATGGAAGCATGTATACGCCAAGGACAACAGTAATCTTTGCAACGTGCTGTAATTTTCTTCATTTTGGTCGCCACATGTCGTAGAGCAAAATTTTTATAAATTGCAAATTTCGCAATAGAGCTTCTGCAGTTTTCACGATCAGGAAACTGACGTCCTATCCACATTTCTCGTGTTGAGTCCGTACCAGTTTCGGCTATAACATCTTCAGGGGCCATTGTGTCAACAAAATTGACATCTTCCATAACAAATGAATGATTCACAGCATGAATGGTTTTAGCTCCTTGTTCATTACCAGCCATCATCCAAGAGGGACATCCACGAACCTCTGATATATCAATAGTAGCACTCACAACATCATTTGCATCAACAGTAACACTCACAACATTATTTGCATCATCAGCCTCAAGAACTATTCCATCCACATCAAAACAAGCTCTTGTAGAACGATCTGTTGTATGAAAGTCCCGTGCGGAAGAGAAATGCATATCAACGTCTTCACAAATATCCATGGTGGGATATACTAGGCCAGGCGTGGGATTTATAATCTCGCAAATCCCTTTGCGACATTTCTTCGCGGCACTTGAACCGCCGACCTTCTTAACCCTTTCAATATAAGACATGGGCAAGAAATTAAGTTAGGCACGACAAATGCAACTATACAAATATTAAAGAAATAGGACATAGATACGTACCTAGAGCCTTCGAACTGATTGTTTACAGCGTGAAGTTTCTTGTTGACATATACGTGTAGCCCATCTTGCTCACTTCCAGATGCCATCAACATTCCCACAATATCAGTTTCATCTTCCAAACTAATTAACGAAAAAACGAGTCCATTGTGATGAAGGTATTTCATGCCTACATCCTCGATATCTGCATCCCAATTAGACAATTCAATGGCTTCATTCAGCAACATGCCGTATGTTATGCTCCTAGGTAGATACCTCATCTTCTGTCTTCCACCATTGTAGACCGGATGTATAATGTCAAAGACAAACTCTCCATCATAGTGAAATATGATGGAGATCTCATGCTCAGCCATTCTGCCGACGCAAATAAACCATATATAAATTTGGTGGTGTTAGCAAATGTAGTGAAATAGGTAACGTGTTGCAATGACCATGTGGAATAATGCTAACAAACAAATCGTTGTATGCGTTCTACTGTCCATTTCTATTTCTATTTATAAGGAGAAAAACCACAAGAGAATTTAACTCCCCTGACAGTGTTTTTCCTCTAGGGATGGCAAAGGAGGAGTAAAAATGAAATCATTTGTTGCGTGTTTGCTCCAACCTTTATATAACAACCCTGCCATGCAAATAAGTGTATTCACCATCCTTTTGTGCACGTATTTGAGTACCCATTTTCGTATTACTTAAAAGGAATAAACCCTAACATGCAAATGCGTATCTTTCCATCCATATGCTCTCAATTAGGGGTCGTGACAATAAACAACCTTAGAACAGACAAAGTTGTTACCGTTATGATTTAGCCACCCAAAAATAATTTTAAAGAAAGATAATGAAAAGAATAAACTGTATATCAAAACCCTAAAGAAATCTTCTCGAAAAATAAACATGAAACTCAGGCCTATGGTATATAACGCATGCAAGAAGGTCAAACTGTACCATGCCTACCTCTTAATGGAGATCAACAACCTCCACAACGAACCTTCAATGCTGGGGTAGAGTTCTGCTCTGGTTCATTCACTTTTCAATCGCAGATGATGAAAAAGGTAGGAGAAAACAAGCTGTGACGGTGTGTGTATATATATACAGAATTAGTGACGACGTTGATGCTCACTCTTGATATTCAGTGACGACGACGTCGCTTGTTGAAAAAAGGCAAAAAAAATAAATAAATATTATGGCGGGAATACCTATTTTGTTGCATATATACTATGGGTACCTCTTTTGGTTAGTGGCCCTCTAAGGTGCTTTTTTGTGTAGTTTTCTTTTTTAATATTTATATTCTGCTCTTTTAATTTGTATAATTATATTTTTTTTACTAAAAGAACTAAAAAATTAAAAAATAAACATATATAGGAAAAGAACTACAAATTAATCCAACAATTACAAATTCTACAATTAAATTTTATTAAAAATAATTGTTACTACAAATGAAACAGTCGCATAATTACAAAAACTAAATTACAAAATGTACAACGATAAGAAAAAATAAAAAAAAATGCTATGTTCTAGAGAGGTGGTGACGTGGTCCCGAACAACATCGATCAAACCGGAAATAATTTAGAGTGAATTAAATTAAACCATTATGATACAAGTAACTAATATTAAAAATAAAATTCATAAAAAAATTATTAAGTCTATAAATCAAATCAACTTTATTCTATTCTATTCTAATTTTATACCTGATCGTGATGTTCCGGAGGTGGTGGTGACTCATGTACGGCAGGAGGAGGATCAGCATCATCATGAACTTACATTAACAAATATAAAAAAAAAGTTTATATTAAAATAATAAACATAAAATTTTTGTTTATATATAGCAGTTACCTGAGTGTCCGGGGTCGAGGTACTTGCACCAAATTGTGTCTGTAGCTCAGCACGGAACCGGTCCATCTCAGCGCGAAACTCCTCCCGGAGCTCGGACCGTATCTGGTCCTGCCACTCCTCCCGGAACGTCTGTAGGCGAGCGGTGATGAGAGCCTCCACCTCCTCGTCAATACGTATATGGGGAAATGACGCGGACGAACCCGATGAGGTCGTCTGCTTGATGAAGGACCAGGGGATGCCACCGCCCACACCATGAGTGTAGCCACGGCCATCCCGGCCGACGACCTTGGAGTAGATGGCGTCGCGCCGCTCTCGCAACTGTTGCTTGGCCTCCAGGAGCTCGTTCAGGTGTGCGGTCGCCTGAGCTTGTAAAATTTGAGATTAAATTAATTAGAATATTTAATTTAACTAACATAACTAATTTGCTTCTTACTGTGTGGGGATATTTCCCAACTTACTATAGTCCCAGCCATATGCTCCATCTCGACCTCCTGCGCCCGCTCCTCCATCTCGGCTGGACTTGGTCTTCGGCCTCCCCCAGCTCGACCGATGCTCCCACTTCGGCCAACTCCATCACGGCCTTCTCCATCACGGCCTTCTCCATCTTTGGTCTCGGCCAGACACTTCACCTTGGCCAGCCAGCTTTTTGCTAGTCCCTTAGCAAAAAAAAGCGACAAGGAATAAAACTCACTAAACTAATACTAAGGAAAAAAAACTAATGCAGAGAACAGAAATGAAAAACACCACTTTCGCTGGCACTCTCGACTGCATTTAGCATATGCAGTAAGCCCTTAAACCCCTAAGTTCCCCCTAGTGGACGAGTTGTGCCTTGTGAGGGTTTGTAGTGAATATACCCACAAAATTCTTTTTTTTTTTCAGTCCAAGTAGAAACCTAACAAAACCATGGGAATTTCTCCAAAAGAAAATTTACAAACACCGGATATTCTCGATTCTTGGAATTTTTTCAAAGGAAAATCTTAAATTAGGTTCACAAATCTCATCTTTTGGTCAGAAATTCTCAAAATTATTCTGAATTGATCGTGCATGGTGATAAGTGTGTATACGAAAAAACATAGGCATCAAATGATCCACCAACAATTTCCATGAAAATGATTTTTTTTATCCAAAATTCTGGGCCACCTAACCTTAGTAAAGAAAAACAGTTTTCCTCTCATGGCGACCATGACGGCTTTCACACTACTGTTTTTTTTTTAAACCTTAAAAATAAATTTTTTAAAATTAAACGAAGTGTGTAAAACTTTTGTCTAAAGATGGAAAGTGTGCTTGTTCCTACCCCCCAACCTAACATGAACATCGTCCTCGATGTGTAAATGAATGATATGCATTGAACATACGAAACATGAGGAACATAAAAGTGACAGAGGGTAAAGTTTAGAAAGCACCTGGGATACTGCAGATCTCCTATGAATCTGTCCAAAATGAGGCAAAATACACAAAAACAAAGCAGCAAAATCTATTTACATATGTACACAAAGTTGAACGCTGTCAGATCCAACGCTCGTCAGTCCTGATAGTCAGGACTCGTCAGAGGTAAAATAGTGTCCTCTGAATCAAATGGCTCCAAGAATGGTTTTAGACGTTGTCCATTCACTTTGAAAACTGAACCATCCTTGGGATTCTCCAACTCAACCGCCCCGTGTGGAAAAACATGCTTAACAATAAAGGGGCCACTCCATCGAGATCTCAACTTCCCAGGAAAGAGATGCAAACGAGAATTGTAAAGAATGACTTTTTGTGAAGGGTGAAAAGTTTTTCTAAGAATGTTTTTATCATGGAAAACCTTGGTCCTTTCTTTGTAAATACGAGTACTTGGTAAGCCTCGATGCGAATCTCTTCCAATTCATTCATTTGGGATTTTCTCTTGATTCCCGCTTTCTCCTTATCAAAGTTGAGCTGTTTTAGTGCCCAATATGCTTTATGTTCCAATTCCACCGGAAGGTGGCAAACTTTCCCATAAACCAGTCTGTATGGAGACATGCCTATTGGAGTTTTGAATGCAATGCAGTAAGCCCACAACTTATCGGTTAGTCGGAGTGACCAATCTTTGCGAGTAAGGTTTACTGTGGTCTCCAATATACGTTTGATTTCCCGATTCGAGACCTCAACTTGCCCACTAGTCTGCGGGTGATAGGGCGTAGCCAATCTGTGTGTAATTCCGTATGTTTTAAACAAAGCCTCAATTACACGATTACAGAAGTGGGTACCACCATCACTAATGATGGCTCGTGGGGTCCCGAATCGAGAAAGTATGTGATCCTTCATAAATTTCTTGACAACATTAGCATCATTTGTCCGACATGGGATAGCTTCAATCCACTTGGACACATAATCAACAGCCACTAAAATGTAGAGATAACCAAAACTCGGGGAAAATGGTCCCATGAAATCTATTCCCCATACATCAAACAACTCAATGATCAAAATTGGATTCAGAGGCATCATGTTCCTTCTTGAGATAGAACCCAATTTTTGACAGTTTTCACAAGACTTGTACTATTCATGAACATCTCTAAAAAGGGTGGGCCAGTAAAAACCGCATTGCAGAACTTAAAGGCGATTCTTTTCGAAGAGAAATTGCCCCCACAGGCCTGTGAATGACAAAAGGAGATGACACTGTTTTGCTTATCATCTGGAACACACTTCCTAATGATTTGATTTGGGCAGTATTTAAACAAAAACGGGTCGTCTCAGAAAAAGTTCCGGACCTCAGAAAAGAATTTATCCTTATCTTGCTTTTTCCAATGTTCTGGGACTGTTCCTGTAACAAGATAGTTGACAATGTCTGCATACCAGGGAAGTTGGGATACTGCGAATAATTGTTCGTCAGGGAAGTTGTCATGGATGGGTGTGGATTCCAAAGATTCAGAAATGACAAGTCATGATAGATGATCTGCAACTACATTTTCTACTCCCTTATTATCTCGGATTTCAATATCAAATTCCTGGAGTAGAAGGATCCAACGAATGAGGCGCGGTTTTGCATCCTTTTTAGAAAGAAGGTATCAGCGCCGAATGATCGGTGAACACAATGATCTTGGATCCTAGCAAGTATGAGCGGAATTTGTCAAACGCAAAGACCACAACCAATAATTCTTTCTTTGTGGTGGAATAATGGATCCGTGCGCTGTTCAAAGTCCGACTTGCATAATAAACCACGTAAGGTTTTTTGTCCTTACGTTGTCCCAACACAGCCTCAACCGCATAATCACTTGCATCGCACATGAGTTCAAAGGGCAGGCTCTAGTCATGCGGTTGCATAATCGGAGCAGAAGTCAGCATGCCCTTTAGCTTGGTGCAAGCTTCGTGGCATGCCTCAGTCCACTCAAATTGAGTATCTTTTAACAGAAGGTTGCATAGTGGTCTGGAGATAGCGCTGAAATCTTTGATAAACCTTCTGTAAATGCCTGCATGCCCTAAGAACGATCTGATATCTCTAACGGTTTTTGGGACGGGTAGATTTGAGATCAGATCTATTTTTGACTTGTCAACTTCCATTCCCTTAGATGAAATAATATGGCCAAGGACTATTCCCTGGCGAATCATGAAGTGACACTTCTCCCAATTTAGCACCAGGTTCTTCTCTTCACATCTGAAGAGGACCTTTTCCAAATTACTTAAGCAGTCTTCGAAAGAATTACCAAAAACGGAGAAATCATCCATGAAGACCTCATGGAAACGCTCCACCATGTCACTGAATATGCTAAGCATGCAGCGTTGGAAAGTAGCGGGAGCATTGCACAGTCCAAAGGGCATTCGCCGATCGGCAAAAGTTCCAAAGGGACATGTGAATATGGTTTTCTCTTGGTCCTCAGGGACGATTTCTATCTGATTGTATCCTGAGTATCCATCCAAGAAGCAGTAGTATGAGTGGCCTGCTACCCTTTCCAAAATTTGGTTCAAAAAGGGTAGTGGAAAATGGTCCTTACGTGTGACCACATTGAGCTTTTTGTAGTCAATACATACCCTCCAACCTGTGGGTATCCGGGTAGGGATGAGTTCATCCTTAGCATTCTTTACTATGGTGACGTCGGCTTTCTTTGGTACGACTTGGGTAGGGCTGACCCACTGACTATCCGAGATCGGATAGATGATACCCACGTCCAGAAGTTTTAAGACTTCAGCCCTAACCATCTCCTACATGGTGGGGTTAAGCCGGCGTTGCATTTGTCTGAAATGTTTTGCATTTTCTTCCAGGTAAATATGGTGCGTACACATGTAAGGGTCAGTGCCTTTAATATCAGCCACAGTCCATGCTATTGCACCCTTGTGCTGCTTAAGTATTTCCTTTAATTGCTCCTCTTGGTCCTTGTTTAGGTGCGATGAAATTACAACTGGGAACGTTTCATCATCCCCAAGGTATGCATATTTGAGGTCAACTGGAAGGGGTATCAACTCAGGTTTGGGTGGCCTCACCTGAGAGGGAAAAGACTTAGACCCCGATGGTACTAGCTCCTCAGCTTTCGGGTTCCACACACTACTGGCCATCTGAACAGTATCATCTTCAATGTCAAGAGAATGAGGCAAATTAGATTCAAAGGGGCACAAGGAATTGGGGCCGGCAGACTCCATAAGAGATTCTTGAACAATGGCCTCAATCATGTCAATCTCTTCAAAATCAGGACCATCATCCCGCATTTGTTTGCATGCATTGAAAACATTGAGCTCAATGTTCATGCTTCTAAAAGAAAGCTTCATAACCCCATTCCGGCAATTGATCAGTGCATTTGAAGTGGCTAGGAAGGGTCTACCCAATATTACCGGAATTTGAGCATTAGGATTTGCCACGGGTTGGGTATCCAAAACGATAAAGTCCACTGGAAAGTAGAACTTCTCGATTTGTACTAAGACATCCTCTACCATCCCCCTCGATTTCTTTATTGATCTGTCAGCGAGCTGAAGAGTGACCTAAGTAGGTTTCAACTCGCCTAGCCCCAACTGTTGATAAACCGAGTAAGGAAGTAGATTGACACTCGCCCCCAAGTCGAGTAAAGCTTGTTCTATCCGGAAGTTTCCAATGATGCACGATACTGTGGGGCATCCCGGATCTTTATATTTTGGGAGAGCATCTTGTCTTAAAATCGAGCTTGCTTGCTCGGCCAAGAAAGCTTTCTTAGAAACATGCATCTTACGTTTGATTGTGCATAAATCTTTGAGGAACTTAGCGTAAGATGGAATCTGTTTGATGGCATCCAAAAGCGGGATATTAATCTTGACTTCTCTGAAGATATCCAAAATCTCCTCATTTGGGACCATCCTCTTTGGCGATCTCAGTCGTTGGGGGAATGGGGCCATAGGCTTGTACTCAGAAATTTCGGGTACCTTCCCTTTGTCATCACCAACCTTTTCTAAGAATTCTTTAGATTCAAACTTTTTGGAAGAAACTTTTTGATCTGAGGATGCAGGTGATTTTCCTTTTTTCGGATCATCTTTTGAAATTTCTTTACCACTCCGCAAAGTGGTCACAGCTTGCACCTGCTCCTTTGAGGTAGAGGGACCTGCATTGGTCACTTCGTATTGCCCCTTAGGGTTTGGGTGTGGTTGGGCTGGGAAAACCCCCTTCTCCCTATTTCGAAGGGCATTGCTGAGTTGGCCAATTGAGGTTCTCACCTCTTTTTGAAAGCCTAGAAAACATTGTTGATTGTTTTGAATGATGGAGTTCTGAGTTTGAATCAAATTTGTCAGCAGATCCTCCAAAGACCTATTATGAGACCGTGGAGGGGGCAGTGTGTATTGGGCTCCTTGTGTTGAGGGCCTAAAGTCACCACCTTGATGTGTAGGTCTTTGGGGGACCGACTCCTGATTAGCTGTAGGCCCATTCCTCCAACCGAAATTGGGATGGTTCCTCCAGGTAGGGTTGTACGGGTTACCGAGTTAATTGCTGAAAGGCCTCTGATAAGCAGTGGTTGCATTGGCTTGTTCCTATAATACCTCTTTGAAAGCGGGATTGTTGGGCAATCCTCCGAAGAGTGGGTGTCACAGTCACAAATACCACACACGGTAACGGGTTGTTTACTCCTCCCCATTTCTATGACTTCAATTTTTCTGGTTAGGGATGGTACTTTTGCATTGAGTTCCATTTCATCGTCCTGAAGTCGATATATTCCTCCTCCCTTAGGATTATTCGATTGCCTTGGATTTTCAACTCCATCCGAAGTATCCCAATTTTGGGCACTTTCTGCGAGAGAATCTAAGTATTCCCATGCTTCATCTAGGTTTTTGCTCAAAAACTCACCATTACACATCGTTTCAACGAATTGGCGCATTTCAGAAGTTAACCCATCATAGAACATACCAATTACGCGCAATGATTCGAATCCATGATCTGGGCAGGCTTGTAAGAGCTCTTTGAAGCGTTCACAACACTTGAAGAAAGACTCTTTTTCTTTTTGTTTGAAATTCATCATGTGTCTCCTCAAAGAGTTGGTTTTGTGAAGCGGGAAAAACTTTTTCAAGAATTCTCGCACCATAACATTCCAAGTGGTAATCGAATTGGGCCTAAGGGAATGCAACTATATTTTTGCCTTCTCCTTCAGTGAAAAAGGGAATAATCTGAATTTGACTATGTCCTCCCCAATATTATTGAAGTGTAAAGTGGCGTATACTTCTTCAAATTCTCGTAAGTGCGAGTACGCACTTTTTGAATCGAGGCCATGGAACTTAGGGAGTAATTGTATCACGCCCGGCTTTATTTCAAAATTTCCCACATTGGGTGGGACGACCATGCAAGAAGGTGTGGTTGTCCATGTGGGTTGAAGGTATTCTCGTAAACTCCTAGCCCTTTGGTTAACCTCCCCATTATTACCATTGTCATTCCGATCGTTCCGGTCATCATTGTTGTTGCCACTACCGGACCCACTTGCCATTGGTGATGGTCTCAAAGATCTTGATTGAGTTGGAGATTCAAAGTTTTCAATAATTCTCTTAATCGGAGACTCCTTCCTTCTTAATTTGCGCCCTGAATCTCTTTGCCAAATTGGCGGGGGCCTATGCTTCTTTTTGAGAATCTTGAAAATTTTTTTTTTTTAAATAGTGGAAATAAAGAAACTAACTTAGAGCAGCAACTAACCTCACTAGAGGTCAAAAAGTTCACATCAGCCCTTAATTCGAACTTATGAAGTTAACTCAACCAGGTTAGCCCCCAAGTAATTGGTGAGGTCACAACGGTCCCGCATAAAAACCACTTGCCTTGAATAGCTTGACTATCTCCCCTTTTGGGCAAGGCTTTTCTTAGGCATCGAGTTTAACCAAAGAACGCAGCTTTAGGCCTTAGTTTCACTTTCCTTCCTTAAGGAGTTAACTACAAAAAAAAAATCCTAACAAAAAAAAATTGGAAGATTTTGGTAACTTTTTGGAGTTTTCTAAAATCAATGATGTGGATTGCTAACATTCCATGCACTTTCTAAATCCAAATTCAGGCAGTTTCAACATTCCATGCATGCACCCCCTATTTCTAGCAAGATGCCAAAAGTAAAGCACAATTTAAAATAGGAAAGTTAGAAAGTTACCTTGAATGGCGCTCCCCGGCAACGGTGCCAAAAACTTGATCGGTCCCCAAGTGCAGGGTATGATTGTAGTAATAATCCGGTAAATCCAAGTCGATCCACAGGAAGCAATGCTTTTCAAGAAACATTCCAACTTTGACACGTCCTAAATAAACACTAAATCTGGCCTAAATAGAAACTAATTAAATTAGATAATTAAATATAAAAAGTTTAATTACAATGCTTTCCAAAAATAAAAGAACTATTGTAATAAAGGAAACCTAATCTAAGTAATCCTAAAATATCTAAAAACCTGCAAAAGAACACACAAATCAAACTACCAGTTTAATATAAAAAAAATCAAAACAAAATTTCCTAAATTAGATCCTACTTACCAAAATCAATTTTTATGCAAATATGAATGATCTATAATGCCCTAAATGCTAACAATGCAATTTTATGCAAGTTTCTAACTATATGATGCATGCTGTAAAAATTTAAAGTATGGAAACTATTGTGCAGCCCTATTTTCACTGGACTGCACGACTAGCCTAAGATGATGTGAACCTAAATCTAATGGCTGGGATCAATACTCTGATGATTCATGAACACAACAAAAAATGAAAAACCAAAAAAGGACTTAAAACAAAAAAGATATGATCACCTAAAGATGCCTACTTGAATTGTTTTGTGCTGGAAATCTAATCGCAGGCTGTCCAACTACCCTTGTTCGGGCCGCTGTTTACCCCACTTCCCAAACTTTTTTTTTTTATAAAATTCTGGGGTTCCAAAGAGTTGTTTCGAAATATTAATTCTGCAAAGTCTCGATGGAAACTAAGCTCATTTACCTGACTTTCAAGTCGCACACTTTTGCAATTCAGTCAAGTCAAATCTGCTAAAACTGTGCAGAAATTTTCATTATTCACCCACTAAGTCCGAATTTAATTTTTCTAATCAGTCATTAACATTGTGATTTCAGCAACAAAAGCCTGTTCTAATGCAATTTCTAAATATGATGCATGTACAAAAATACTTTCCAACCATAGATTATGCAAGTAACAAAAATAGTAAGTTTCTACTAAACATGGAAAGATGCAAGTTGGGGTTTCTAAATCAAAAAGAATTTGCAAATAAAAAGATGATCAGAATATTAACTTTAAATAAAAACAAAAGGAGTGGAAAAAAATAAATAACAGAAAAGTTGTATAAAAGATCTAGAAACTAGACGATCATACAAGTATTGAAAATGCGATAATGAAGTCCTCTCTTCTCAGAGTAGGAAAAAAAACAAAAACAAATGCAAGTGATTACCTGATGTCTCTCGACTTTTAATCCATTTATTTCATTTTCAAAAACCTAGATCTAATCATGTGAAATATTGTCTCCAATCAAAACACATAAAATAACTAGAAAGAGAAAATTAAATCACTTACATAAAGAACACGCAAAATCAATCCAAGTAGTGTCTTTATTCCTTGATCTTTGAGTACAAGAAATTAATATTCTTCTATCAACATGGCCTCTCAACCTATGCCTAAAAGAATTAAAAGAAAGAAGAAGAAAGAGACTTAGAGAGAGAAAGGAGTGGTGTGGAATGGCATGGAGATAGAGAGAGCCTCCAAGGTGATCCCCAAAAGTGATGGACGACCAGCCCCCTTGGCTGGTTCCTTTTTATGCTTTTTGCAAATCTTTTTTTAGTAAAGAATCTCTCATCTTTAGGGCTCTTATTTCCTTATGTGTAGAGATTCTTGCTTAGGCTCCAAGCTAGCTTATTTCTTTGGAAAGACTTTTAAATTTGAGAGATCTCCTTGCCTTATTAGGTTTCTTGATGCACACACCTTCCTTTTATAATTCCAAGAATATCTCCAAAAATTGCATGATGATGTAGAGGGGAGAAACTCCAAATATTGAGATTTCTTGCAATTCCCGCCTAAAACTGTAGCAGACAACTTCCTTAGGTCATATCTCCCTCAATATAGCTTTGATTTACGCAATCTTGGGCTCTATGGATATCTACTCGAAAAGAGCTTTCCAACGGTGTCTAGATTACGCCGATCCGACATTCAATTTGAGAATTATGGCCATTTTAAGTTGCTGCCCCATAAAGATCCGGGAATAATTGTGCACAAATGGAAGCTTCTATGTTGGCATGCAATGGGGTATGTGGGACCCATGTTGATTTCTCCTACAAATTAAAAAAAAAATTTATCATTAATTACATGTAAGAAAATAAACATGAATAATGCATGGGACCCTACATGCCTAATGATGCACCCAAATGATGATAAACTTTCCAAAAATAGCAAGTATGCATTGATGAATCCAAAAACTAACTTTGGGGTGATGAATGAGATGAAAATTCCTAATTTCACAAAAGTCATGCAATTCAATGAATTTTGACCAATTCTGACTATTTGCCAAAAATATCCCCAAATACATGTAATCATGAAATTAAGTGCAATTAAACGTAATTAAGTCCACAAATGCTCATGAAATGATGACCTAATGACCTAATTTTGTGGACTTATCACCAGCGCCAGCAGTACCTCGACAAGAGTGCTGACAGCTGTCTTCCTATGGACACTCAACCAACATCACAGGATGTACTACAAGATATCACAGCCGCCCATATCTCCTGACAGAGTGGCGTCTAAAGCCCCCAAGGCGCCAGGATAAGGCCCGATGAGACTACAATTAAAGAAAGTAGGCTACGATGGGACTGTACCTCCCTAGTACCTGACAAGGTGGGCTATGATGGGACATTTCCTGTCAAGTACTTACCCCAAAGTCAAAAGATCTCTTTCTTCCCTCTCCTGTCTATATAAGACACAGGCAAGAGGAGGAATGGCCGTGAACACACTGGTACGCCATCTTTTTCCCCAAAAATCTCCATCCTACTGTTGAGTTCCCTGAACTGACTTAGGCATCGGAGAGCCCTGTGCTGCCCAAGCCAGGGTCCTCTAACTCTCTTCTTCTCCCTCTTCGTAACCTCCATCTTCCTCAAGTGAGTCTCAAAATCACTACCCCTGGGTCCATAATCCCCCGGACGTCGGGGTGGGTCGGATCTTACATCCTCTCGAAAACGCTGATGCGATCCGTAGGCAACCCCTCAGCTTCCATCTTCACATGAAAAAATAAAAAAACTTCATTAAAATTTAATAGTTTTAAACGTTAACTACATAACGACATGTTAATTAATTTGATATTATAGTTACCTCGGCAATTACGTTAGACGAATGCCTCGAACCCAACGTGTGTGGCGCTGGCAGTACAGCCTAGTTCCACGAGTTTTGGGACGACTCGGCCTGCGTTTTGAACATTTTTAAGATCAACGGACAAGACAGTAATTACTTAAGTTCAAACCCTTACCACTCTTGGAGTCGGATCATCTCGATCCTCATTAGGATGATAATGGGAGTGACGATCGGGGTTTTGTATCCGAGGGTTTGAAATCCTCACAAACCACTCAGATAGTCTGGTGAGCACTCCCATGCATATGTTGCACTCGATGGCCGCGGTGCGCTTGGGATAATACATGATCCTCCCAAGACTCCCAGTATTGGTCAAGGAATTTATAGGAGACCTTGTATTGTCCAGCAGTGGATCCTCGGGACGCAGTAGGGGCGCAAGTGGTGCTAGTGGGATGGTCTGAACATACCCAAATTGACGAAGAATCATCTGTGGGTGGTAGGGTTCAATGACATCTAGTGCTCTCAAGCAACCACAGAAGAAAGAACTCTGGTGGAATGGATGCTGAACCCTGACACCGGTATAAAGATCCCAAGCCACCTATGCTAAGTAAAAGAAGCAACTAATTAATATTACAAAATAAAAAAGAAGTTCATGCAAAAAATCTATTGGATTCTCACCTCACTCGGATGTAAGTCATCCAGTCTCTCCCGCAACAGCTTTATGTTCTCCCTTCCAATCCCGGGATCTTGACCAGGATTCCAGCGTGTCGCATGAGGCATTGCAGCCGTAAATCCCCATGATGCAGGAGGACGTACAAATGGAAAGTGCTCGTAAACCCAAGACTGCAAAAGATAAGGATTATTGATTATACACATTTAAATAATACATTAAGAGTATTTCAAAATTAAGCAAATGGGAACATGCATATGTAAAATTAGTGTTATGTACATATATACCGTAAGCAAGGTCAGATATCCAGCAATCTGTCTCACATCTGCCCTCGTAGCAGTCCCCAATTGGCGATAGAGATATGCAAGTGCGACAGCCCCCCATGCATAATGACGGACCTGTCCCAAGTCCATCAGTAAAGATAGATACGCAATGGGGACTCGGGTGGATGACTTATCAGAGAAGAGTGTGCAGCCTAACAGATAGAGAAGATAGCCTCTAGCTGCACACTCTACCTGCTCAACAGACGACCCGGGACTCACATCGCCGCACACCCATTTGATCCAGGCCATCCTCACTACCCCACCACGCGCCACTTGAAGTTCAGCAGACGCAGTCACCCTATCCATGCCCAGTCCTTGCTCAAGTAGATCTACCTGATCTATAAATCCTATACTGGTCGATGCGTGGACAGGTAGTCCCGTTACTGGGATGCCGAGGAGAGTACTCATATCGTCTAAGGTGATCGTCATCTCACCAAATGGCATGTGAAAGGCATTTGTCTTGGGCTGCCACCTCTCTACTAAGCTGGATACCAGAGGGGAGGAGATATATCGATACGACAAATCCTTCAGCTATGTCAATCCAGACTCTTCTATAATCGCACGAAAGCTAGAACTTCGACATCGGCCCCATCCCCAGACCGAGATATGTACCAATCCTTCAGCCCTCGTGAATGATTGATACACTTGAGCGGCTCACGTTCCTGCACATTACAAGTATCAATCTCCATTAATATATATTATTATATAATTCAACACATCTTATTTGAAAAACAATTAATTCAAACATTAAAAAAATGCTAGTGTACATCCCCGTCCCATATGGGTACGGCTACGTGCGTCCTAACATTGGGAATTACCGATAAATCGACCGGACCGCCGGGAATAGGACCCTCCTCTGCCGCCGCTATGGGAGGACTGGATGGCTGGACCCCTTGGTCTGATGAATGTTCCTCCCTTGCTGCCGCTGCAGGAGGAGTGGACGGTTGTGCCTCCTCCTCCTCTGACGAATCCTCCTCAGACTCCTCTGACGAATCCGGGAGTGGATCCTGCCGCACTTTACATCTTCGTTCAGATGTCGTTGGTCGTTGACGACCGGCAATAGAAGTGCTAGCATGCACACCTCGGTGAGGCGGTGGTCTTGCGACACCCTCCTTCGTTTAACTCTAGATGGCTCGCTAGAAGAACTGGCCCGTCCACCTATCAAAAGTGAGCTACCACCACAACGAGCCGGTCTTCTAGGCATTTATTATAATCTGTTAAAAAAGAAAATCAAACAGTGTGATTGAAAATATTAGATATGTACTGCTCGGTAAAAATTAACATTGCAAATTTATTCTACACGGTTTGCTTTTGATATGCAAATATGCACGCAAAATGTTGGTCGTGCAATATACACATTGGCTGTGCATATATGTTGGTCGTGCTTATTCAATTTGCACAGAAGATATATGCCGTGCAAATTATATATGCACGGCCTCGATATGCCGTGCAGTCTGGATATGCTCAGTTATGGTTTTCCGAGCACTTCGCGAACCAAAAGGAGGAGGAGTTCTGTAACAATACATAGACTGCAACTCCAATCCATATCATGCATAAGGAATTCCCATACAAGTGCTATAACGAAATGAATGTGAAAATACAACCTAAATGCATAAATTACAACCTAAATGCATACATTACAACCTAAACAGTAGGTAAAAATTATTGGAAAGCTGTAACGAAAAAGAAGAAAAAGGCGACCTCACCTTGTCTAAACAAGAAGAAGAAGAATGAGGAGATGAGAGCACTAGACTAGAGGTCGCCGGAGAAGAAGAAGTCGACGCTTACGGTGGCTCCCAAAATTCAAAATCGTCGAGGAGGGAATGGAGAAGGTGAAGGTCTGAGTGAGTTCAGCAGCCAATAGCCTGGGTAGTTTGGGTATTTTGGCGGGTGGGCTCAGCAAAATACTTTTAAACATAAAATGAGTGTGGTGAGCTCAGAATGTGGGCGTGTTCATCAAATCCTGCTGTGCATATAGAATTTCCCAAGTACGAGTCCTTTTTCGTCGCACAAGTAGGTGTCCTCGTGCCCCAAAAGTCATGGGATGTGGCACGGAGAGCCAATATGAGGTCGCAAACAATAGGGGTGTACATGGATCGGATTGGTGCGGATTGGGCCAAATCCGTCACCAATCCGTTACCTACGGATTAACGAATTTGAAATCCGTCACTTATCTGTGGCTCTTAAAATCCAATCCGATCCGATCCGTGGAGGATCGGATCGGATTAATCTGTTCAATCTAATTTTAAAATAAAAATATCAAACATGTTATAAAAAAATTACATTTTGACCCCTTAAATTTTTTTTTCTTATTTTAAATTTAGACATCTTAATTTATATTTAGACCCCATACATTTATTTTATTTATATTTAATGTCAACGGATGGATCGGATTGAATCCGCGGATTGAGGGTGAAATCTGCCACCGATCCGCTGCTAACGGATTACAAAATTTTCAATCCGTCACCAATCTGTTTACCTTCGGATCGGATAAAAATCCGCAGATCGGATCGGATTTCCGAATCGACGGATTTTTTGTGCACCCTTAGCGGACAACCACCTCACCTCCTAGCCTCTAAAGACTAGGTTTGATTGAAAGTATTTGTTTTGTACATTACATTATATATTTTGGCATATATATATATATATATATTTCTTTAAAAATTTTAAAATCAATACCAGTAGTTGTGCCATGTCCTAGTGTTGATTCATTTACGCCATTTTTTTGTTTGAGAATTATAGTTGGCATTAGAACGTGAGAAATATGCTGCATTATTTTATTTGGACTAAAAATGGTCATTCTTTTATTATATTAGTTGTTTCTGCTAAGGCTCAACACAGTTATTACTTGTAATCCTGTGTTTGGGGGTTAAACTTGCAATCGAAATGCTAATAGAATTTCAGCCATTATATATATATATATATATATATATATATAACACAGGAGAAAGTTCACAAAGCTTTTGTGCTTATGTGTGTTATACAGAAGAAAATCAATAACAATACTAAGTTGGTTTTAGGGGTGCACAAAAAATCCGAACAAACCAAAAACCGAACCAATCCAATTACTTTGGTTCGGGTTAGTTTGGGTCCATACAATTTTCGGTTCGGTCCTGAGTTAAAAAATTAGCAAACCGATATTTTCGGTTTGGTTCTGGGTTAATAAGTAATCAACCCGAACCGAACCCAATCCGAAAGTAAACTAACCCGAACTAACCTGAAAAAATATAATATATAATATATAAATATTATATAAAATGGAGCATTCTTTTATTGTGTATATTGTTTAGTTAATGCTTACACAGTTACGGTCTTAGTTTGGAGCTAAACTTCTAATGATCATGGAAATGGAATTTCAGCCAATTAGATCGAGAGAGAGAGAGAGAGAGAGAGAGAGAGAGAGAGAGAGAGATGGCAATTACAATTTTAGTCATTTTCGATGACACAAAATGAACAAGTTCAAGAATTGAACAATATCTCATAACAAACTGCAAATATTATACAACAAAGATGCAAATAAAACATCGGATGTAAACTAAATTTTTCACCAATCTCACTTTAGAATTTGTAATCTAAATCATCTCATTATACTCATGTACATTTCAATCGTCTTACTTTGTCACCTTCTGTCTAATTTATTGACAAAAAATACGTGTCCATCGAGTGCAATGATGACATGTAATATTTTTCATCAAATTTAACTAGAAGGAATAAATTGGAACTAGATTAAATATACATGAGTAAAATGGGATAATTTAAAGTACATAATATCAAATAAAATTCGTGGTAAAGTACAGGGTGTTGAGTGTAATCTATATGCAAAACTTGGATACCAACCAACTCAACAGCAGAAAGGAAGAAGAAAGAACAACGAAAAGAAGAACAAATGAACTTCCATAGTCTGATGATCTTGGTTCTCTTCTCCTACCTTGCCCTTCTCTTTCAACTTCAGAAATGGAGTCCAAGTTGCGATTATTTTCATCTGAAGATCCAATGAACGTTGTTAATTTCTGTGACACAGACTGATGAGTTTCTGACAACGATTTCTCATCTCCAGCATAACTATCATCATTTTCGAAAACCAGATGAATCCCACACTTCTTCAGCTGAACCCCCTTGACGATTGGAGGGTCCCGCATGGTTACTTGTATTCTATCACCATCTTTCAGCAAAAAAACTAAAGGTTTATCCTGATATCGGCACAAGTATAAGTTATCTTCATCCGTCTTTGGAACCCCTGCTAGACGAGGTACAGTATTGAATATTTGTTGATTCAATCTGAGGATCTTTATGTCAACACCTAACACTACAGGGAATTCATCTCTGAAATCATCTGCTATCTGATGGTCGACAGAGACGACAACACCTATAATTACAGCCTTGAGAACTCGGTTTTTGGGCTTTATGTAAGTAGCCACGTCAGGAGTAAACCAATCTGGGATTTCACTTCCTGGCATACTCAAATAGTACAAATTCCTCAAAATATTCTGCATTCAGAAAGTGTCATAGATGATATCACATTATGTTACTAGAAAAAAAAATGGAAGGGAAAACATAAATATATGACAGGATATGTGTATTTTGCATGTACTGTGTGGGAGAGAGAGAGAGAGAGAGAGAGAGAGAGAGAGAGAGAGAGAGAGAGAGAGAGGAGAGAGAGAGAGAGAGAGAGAGAGAGAGAGAGAGAGAGAGAGAGAGAGAGAGAGATAGAGAGAGAGAGAGAGAGAGATAGAGAGAGAGATAGAGAGAGAGAGCGATATAGAGATAGGAGATCGCGATCAAGCTTAGGCTTTGCTTCAGAACAGCAAGAATGGCAACCAGTCATGTACAACATTCGCAAGGACTTCAACAATTCGAGACCAGGAATGCCCTTTAGCTTTTCACAGTTTGCAAGATTCAAGTCTCGTAAATTCTCCAGGTTTGATAGATCATATATACTTTCCAGTGCAGTACAGTTTGCAGCTTTTAACTCCACCAAACTTGAAGGAAGTGGAGGAAGGACCATAAGATACTTACAGTGAGACAGATGAAGTTTTTTCAGGATGGAGAGTCCTCTAAGACTACAAGGAAGACTGTAGAAGTCATTGTGATCAAGATTAAGATTCTCCAAAGATGACAACTTTTCAAAATCATCAGGTATTTTTCCAGATATTTTCCATCCTCGGGCATTCAATTCTTCTAATGAGGAAAGATTTGAGAAAGACAATGGAAGTGTAACAGGCAAACATTTCTTCTCTGCACTGAGAACTTTTAGCTTTTCATTTTTGGAATTCTCAGATACTTCATGGTAATAAGGCTTCTTTGCCATTTTCAATACCATTAAACTTGAGAGCATGCCAAAGCTTTCAGGTAGTTCTTTCAAAGCTGTTTGCTCCATTAGTAAGTGGTGGAGGGACTTCAATTTCCCAATTGAAGACGGCAGACTGCAAAGCTGCATGCATTTATTCAAATTTAACATGATAAGGTTTTCCAACATTCCTATAGAGTCTGGCAGCTCTGTTATGGAAGCATTCACCATGATCAACGTAGTAAGAGTAAACACGCGCCCAATAGATTCTGGCAATGACCTAAGTGATTCACAATTTCTCATCTCAAGCTTCTGAAGAGATTTCAAGCCATCGACCTGATCTGGCAGATCTACAATCGATGTCCCATCTAACTGAAGCTCAACAACAGAAGCTAAGCCTCCAATGGAAACAGGCAATTTGCTCAAAAAACGACAGTTACCAACTGACAAGTCCTTGAGACAGAATAATGACCCAATGGAAGCTGGAAGCTCTTTCACTGAACTAGCATTAAGCCAAAGTTTTGATAATAATTTGAGATTGCCCATAGAATCAGGTAATACAGTAAGTGATTTACACCACATCAAACTCAGCTTCTCTAGATTTTGCAAGGAGCCAATGGAATTAGGTATCTCTTCTAATGCAGAACCATCAAGGGAAAGGTCCCTTAAAGAAACCAGCTGTGTTATGCAAAGGGGTAGTTGCTTTAGTGATTGGCAGTCATTTAAACTAAGCCTTTCAAGTTTTGTCAACCAGAATATAGATTCAGGCAACATATCTATTGCAGTTTTATCAAGGAGAAGTTCTCTTAAAGAATTCATGCCACGTATATCTTGTGGTACTGCTTTCAGTTTAGAGCAACCAGAGAGGATAAGGATCTCGAGATGTTTCAGCCCAGACACATTTGGTAACTCAACAAGGTTGGAACAGTCTCTCATGTTCAAATGACGTAACATAGTCATATCCCCAAGCGATTCATGAATTGTTGTTAAACTAGTGCAACGCTCAAGAATTAGCTTTTCCAAGGCTTGATGCCTAGATAAATCAGGAACAGTAATTAGGTTGTAGCAACCATGAAGATTCATAACCATCAAGTTCGCTGCCACCTAGCAAACAAGACATGCTAGAAACATTATAAAATAAAACAGCTGCAATATAAAAATCGTATGCAAAAATAAAATATTAATTAGCACTTCAGCAACTTGAGGTGGGCTTAGCGCAACAAAATCAAAATAGGAGAAATATGAAAATAAACAAAAGGAAGCCATGCCAAAGCACTAGGTAACATCTATATCCAAACATTGTGCAGCTATCATGGTTGAACACGTCATGCTTAATGAAGGCAATTCTGGTGTTTTATTTCTCTATTTTTGGTGGGTTTGATTGCAGACTTGCAGTGGAAGGAGTGCAATTGGCATGATTGAGAACTTATTAGGAATTTCATGATTATCAATATCATAAGGTCCTCAGACAACTCATCCCCCATAATATATTACGTATAACAGTACATCATCTTATATCTTGCTCTAATGCCCTCCAACTTCAGATCACAAACGGTATCCCAAACCTAGAGAATAAAGATTAGACACTTTTGTGTTACCAAGACCATTTGAGATGAATGCAAGTACAGCCTCAGTCAACCAAGTTGTCTGCCGTCTCATTTTATAAATTATTACCTTCATTAATATCATTGAAACATGTAATTTTGACCATTTAGTCCTCAAAGGCATTGAAATTTTGTCAGAAAGTTTGAGGCTAACAAGTGGTTGCAGAAAATGAAAGCCTCAGATCCAAGGAAATCTAACCAACTAATCATCTCATATGTTATCGGTCTAATAAGTTTACTTATATATATCAAAAACATTATTGGTCTGATAAGTGAAACACACCTCATTATTGTACCAACCCCACCATTCCGAGCCCCATAAACTTTCTATCTTGCTTTCTGGGAGATCAAGTACAGTGAGCTGCTGTGGACAAAAACTAGAAGGAAGATTTTTCAAAGGGCACCTTCTCCATTGTAGCCACTTTAGTTCAGGAGGTAAGCATTTGAAGTTTCCCTCTAATTGCACATTACTTAATTGAAGCAGTCTCAGACGAGCCATTGATTGAAATGCTTCAGTTTGCAATATCATCTCTCCATCTTTCTTGGAATCATGGTGAAACGTTTCTTTAGGAAAGTTCTCAAAGTCTATAATGATTCCTTGAACATGTCTCGTTCCCTGAGGTCAATGATACAACAAAAATGAGTTCAAATAACAAAATTATAAGCCTAATTAATTGCAGGCAAAAGAAAAGAATCTGCAATAAAATAAAGAATCTGCACGAAAATTAAGTTGTTCTAACAACTTTGTCGGGCAATAAAAATGTTATACAAAATTAAAAAAAAAAAAGTAGCATTGTTGAAATATTGACATATGAGAGTAAAATTGACCACCCATCTTCTTCTGTTCTTATGATTTTTGCTTTCTGCTTTTTCTTTCTTATTCTTTTTTTTTTTGGTGGGTTTTTTTTTTTTTGGTGGGGGGGGGGGGGGGGTTGTCCTAGCAAGAGCAAGAGCAATACTGTTTTGCGCATTACAAGAGCATTACTGTTTTTGCTACTATTACAGTAACGTATATAATTTAAGGGTCCACCACTGAAGGGTTACATAACCGTGGTAGCCTTCCCATGGCCACAACTCCCAATTTTCAGTTAAGGCAGGTTCGATGCATCAGGAGACTTTGCCAGGTAAATTAGACAACATCTTTATTTATTTACACTGTGAAATTAGGCTAAATCATTTTTAACACTTGGTGGTTGCCTGCAAAAACAATATATGTGCTATTCCAATTATATTAGCAACAATAATTAATGATAAAATAAACAATAGGAACAAGCACTAGACACAAGATTACACGGTTAACTCAACAATAGGGCTTTGTCCAATAATGAAAACAATCAACAATTCATTAAAAATTAGGATATCATAAATACATGGATTTCACCACAAACATCTAAAAGGTTAACTCAACAATAGGGCTTTGTCCAATAATGAAAACAATCAACAATTCATTAAAAATTAGGATATCATAAATACATGGATTTCACCACAAACATCTAAAAGGTATGTTGTCCAAAAATTCCCAAGGAGAGTAGAGGACCCAATATTTAGATTCTCTTACATGGATATGGTACCTAAGAAAAAACCCAACTAAAGACACATTTTGATGTTAACCAATAATTTGTGTCACCAAATGACCAAAATTTGCTTTCTGTGAATTCCAGAATCCAAGCTAAACCCTTGTCGTGGAGCACTAAACTGAATCACTAGCTGGACGAAAAATAGGGAGCTCCGAAAGAAGAAACCTATGAATTAGGAATTTAAGAGTGCAGATGGGTGTTAAATTGACCGTTGAACCCATCTGAATGCGAGTTACCGAAAGGCATCGAGTGAATGAGGACCGAGCAAAGTATGAAGTAAAGGTGAATGATATTAACCGAATAGCTCTTAGTTTACCTACTCGAAGGAAGCTAATCAAATAAATAATCCATAGCTCCAGTAGAACATCGACTCGATAAAGACTTGAAGAAGTACACACGAGCTAATAACCAAAATGACAGCGGGTGATAGTTATCTCATGCAACTTATAGCATCATAAAATAATTAACAACTCATAACATGACCCAATATACCAATGCATAAATAACCATATAAAAATAATCTTGTTAGAAGATCATGCTCACGGGCCACACCCAGGCATGCGCACGAGGTCTAAACCCAGCCAATCGTGCACACCAGTTTAAGACCTAGAAACTAGACATCAAGACAAGAACCCCTACCTCAATCCAAAAATGATAAAGAAGAAGGAAGTTGAGGAAGAAGATCGTGTTCAGCTGAGAAGAAGGAAACGAAGACCTTGATCTAGAACAACTTAACCCAAACTCCACTGGGACACAACAAGCCTCTCTGATGCAGGCTAAGAAGAGAGATAGAAAAAGAAACTTGAAATTCAAGAACACAACAAAGGAAGGAAGATAAACATAGATGAGAGCAGGGCTCTATCTCTTTTCATTAACAAAATAGGTAATCACTACATACTACCACATTCTCATACTTTCCTTCTATTTATGGACTCTCAAAAGCAGTTAATTATCATAACTACCCACCAAACTACACTTCCCAAAGACACAACTTACAAAACAGAGTATAACTATGAAAATGGGAGACTGTTCAGCTCGAAATCTGGATTAAATGGTGAGGTTTCAGCTTCCAAGCCATATTCCATTGGAAAGGTCTTCGAGTCCACTTTCCAACGCATCAAACGGTGCACAATTTGGAGCTTCCAAGGTTGAGTTATGGCCAGAATACTGAAAGGTGTCTGTGCAGGATTTTTCTGCGCGGGAACACATGCTACATTTATTCTTTGGCATTGCATCATCCTCTGTGGATGAGAAAGAACTCGACCACGAGTTGTCTTCTTCTTCTCCATGATATGCTGATAAGTCATGAACATTGAAAGTAGGATGTGTGTGGACATCAGGAGGAAGCTCAATCTTGTAAGCATTGTCATTTATCTTCTCAAGAATCCGACATGGGCCAATCTTCTTTTCCTTCAACTTGTTATAAGAACCAGCTGGGAGTCGCTCTTTCTTCAAATATACCCTCACAAGTTCACCTTCCTTGAAAGTCTTTATCAGGCGATGAACATTTGCCGCTTCTCTATAGACCTTATTGCTGGCTTCTAACTTATTTCTAACTTCCTCATGGATCCTTGCCATTGTATCAGCAAAATCTTCAGCCTTTTTGCTTGTCATAGGTGATTCGGGTGTGGGAGCAAGATCAAGATAATGAGCTGGAACACGCCCATAAACTATTTCAAATGGACTCTTCCCTGTAGAACGATTCACAACTGAGTTGTATGCAAATTCAGCTCTAAATAACACCGAGTCCCACTGCTCAGGCCTCTTGGATGCAAAGCTTCTAAGCAAATTTCCCAAAGTTCGATTGACAACTTCAGTTTGCCCATCCGTTTGAGGATGATAAGCACTACTATAAAGCAAGCAAGTGCCAATTCTCTTCCACAAACTCCTCCAAAAATGGCTATGAAATTTTGTATCTCTATCCGAAATGATTGTCTTAGGAATTCCATGATGCTTAACTACTTCCTTGAAATATAAATCAGCAATATGAGAAGCATCCATAGTCTTTTTGCAAGGAATAAAATGAACCATTTTTGAAAATCTATCAACAACAACAAAGATTGCATCAATACCTCTTTGTGTTCTTGGCAAACCAACCACAAAATCCATACTAACATCTTCCCATGGAGCCTTAGGAATTGGTAATGGAGTGTATGCACCGGTATTTTGAGCTTGAGCCTTGCAAGTTTGACAAATTCTGCATCTCTTCACATAATGAGCAACATCTCGGTAGATAGTAGGCCAATAATACTTCTCCTTGACCAACAAAACAGTCTTGTCTCAAACAAAATGACCACCCAAACCTCCGGAATGAAACTCCTTGATGATATATTCTCTAAGAGAACACCTTGGAATGCACAAATGTGTCCCACGAAAGAGAAAATCATTTTGGAGGACATAGTCTTCATGATGCCCCATTTTGCATACCTCCCAAATATCACCAAAGTCTTCATCATTTGCATACATATCCTTGATAGAATCAAAGCCTTCCAACTGCACTTTTAGTGTTTAGAAGTGTAACACGCCGACTAAGTGCGTCAGCCACTTGATTACACTTTCCCTTCTTGTGTTTCAAAACAAATGTGTATTCTTGTAGGAAAGCTACCCAATTACCATGCCTTCGGTTCAGACTAGCTTGAGTATTGATGTGCTTGAGTGCTTCATGATCTGAATTTAAAATAAACTCTCTTTGAATCAAGTAAGACCGCCAATGCCGAAGTGTTTGAACAATGGGATAGAATTCCACGTCATAAGTAGAGTAATTCATCTTTGTTTCATTGAGCTTTTCACTGAAAAAGGCAATTGGATGACCTTCTTGGCTGAGAACTCCCCCAATTCCAATATGTGAAGCATCACAATCAACTTCAAAAACCTTCTCAAAATCTGGGAGTGCAAGTACAGGAGACATGGACAGCTTCTCCTTAAAGAGTTCGAAGCTCTTCTCCACTTCAGGAGTCCACCTAAACTCTCCTTTCTTCATGCAATCAGTCAAAGGTGCTGCAATGGAATTGAAATTTCTGATGAACCGGCGATAGAATGAAGCCAAACCATGAAAACTTCTTACTTCATGCAAGCTCTTCGGTGCAGGCCATTCTTGGACAGCTTTTATCTTCTCCTCATCCACCTTGATTCCTGTAGAGGTTAGCACAAAGCCTAGAAAAGCAACGCTTTCTGTCATAAAAGAACACTTTTTGAGGTTTACATAAAGTTTCTCACCTCTCAAAGTGAGTAGTACAGCCCTCAAATGATCAATGTGCTCACTATTGTTACGACTATAAACAAGAATGTCATCAAAGTAAACAACAATAAATTTACCAATGAATGGACGAAGGGTTTGATTCATCACCCTCATGAACGTGCTTGGAGCGATAGAAAGCCCAAATGGCATATCCATCCATTCATATAAGCCTTCTCTTGTCTTGAAAGCCGTCTTCCATTCATCTCCAGGCTTGATACGAATTTGATGATACCCACTTCTAAGGTCAATCTTAGAAAATACTTGGGCACCGGCAAGCACATCAAACATATCATCAATTCTTGGAATTGGAAACCTAAACTTGACAGTAATCCGGTTGATTGCTCTACTATCAAAATGCACATTCTCCACGTTCCATCTTTCTTTGGAGTTAAAAGAGTCGGTACTGCACAAGGACTCAAACTTTCTCGAATGTAACCCTTTTCCAGTAGCTCCATGACTTGTCTATTCAATTCTTCATGCTCCTTTGGACTCATTCGATTATGAGCCTTATTTGGCAAACTAGTTCCGGGGATCAAGTCAATTTGGTGCTGGATATCTCTAAGAGGTGGAAGACCACTTGGTAATTCATTAGGAATGACATCTTTGAACTCTTCCAAGATGGCTTCTACTTCATAAGGAACCTCAAAGGACTGCTCCTTCTCTTTGGCCACCAACATGTACACAACACCACTCTCTTTGCTTTCTTTCACAAATTTTGACAAAGCAAGAAAGTTGTTGTCCCCTTCTTTGGTAATAGTTTTTCGGACTCTCTCCTCCTTACAAGGCAAGAGAACAATGTCCACTTTACCCATTCTAAAGGTATAGGTGTTTTTCCGGCCATCATGTGTAACATGTCTATCATATTGCCAAGGTATCCCCAAGAGTATATGACAAACATCCATTGGAACCACATCACACCAAACATTATCATGATAATTCTTTCCCATAGAAAAAGAAACTAAACATCGTTTAGTAACTTTTACCTCATTGCCTTTCTTGAACCAAGAAATTCGATATGGCTTCGGGTGAGGTTCGGTGTTGAGCTTGAGTTTGTCCACCATCTCTTGAGAAACAATATTTTCACAGCTCCCTCCATCAATAACAATGGAACACACCTTGCCATGAGATTTGCACCGGGTTTTGAAGATATTAGAACGAAGCCACTCTTCGTCGTGACGTCGTCTTCAACTTTTGTAGTGAGGGCTCTTTGGATCACCAAGCAATCCCCTTTTTCAGGCCCAATTTCCTCATACTCTACCTCATCATCATCATCATATTTAGGCTCTCCAGAAGGGTCTTCAAGTTCACCATCATCCTCTTCATCCGCAAGGTTTACATGAGCATCCACCCACCTTTTAGGACAGTCTTTAAGATAATGACCAACCTGCCCACACTTGAAACAAGTAGGGGAACGATTACTATGAGTTGCTTGACCTCCTCCATGATTGCTAGTGCTCAGCTTGGCTGCACTCTTGTTGGTTCCCCCGACCTTTGAACCAACATGACACGTGAAGATTCGCCTTTAGAGGGAGGGTAAAAGCTACGAACATCAGCATATTTCTTTCCATGGCCACGAGTCAACTTTGCCTCCACCTTCAAAGCAAGTTGATAAGCATCATTCACCTCCATACTCGTTGCATCTCAACTTCAACACGGATTTCAAACTTCAGTCCACCAATATACCTTGCAACAAGTTACTCCTCGGTCTCTTGAGTTTTGTTATGGGCCATCAACTTGTAGAACTCTTCGGTGTAGTCAACAACACTTTTGCTGCCTTGATGGATGTTGTTGAATTGAGAAAAGATGCTTTGAGCAAAATCTGGTGGAAGAAAATTCTCTCGAAGTCTACACTTCATTTTCTCCCACGAAGAGATCTTGGGTTTACCTTTGCGAACCCGCAACTCCTGAACCTTGTCCCACCATGTTTAAGCCTAACCATGCAACCTAGTAGCCACAAGCATCACTTACTGGTTTTTTGGAATGTTTTTGTATTCAAAGAATTTCTCAATAGCACTAAGCCATTCAAGAAACTCTTCGGGTTGTAGTCGACCATGGAACTCCGGTAGATCAATCTTAACAACCTCCGAAGCTCGAAGAAACCTTTCCATCATAGGTTCTCCACGGACTTGCTGGTTGCCAAAAGGATTTACATCCTCAGATTCATCACTACCATAACCTTGACTTGAAGAGCTTCGCCCGCTACGAGCTTCCCGACGCTCAAAGCACATGGTAAGTTCTTCAACTTGCCGTCGAAGTGCCTGAATTTCTTCATCTCTAACATCTCTAAGATTGCCGCGCCCTCTACCTCTTCTTGCCGCCATGAAAGAAGAAGGAAGTACACGAAGAGCGCTACGCAAGCTCTGATACCAAATGATGCGGGCTAAGAAGAGATATAGAAAAAGAAACTTGAAATTCAAGAACACAACAAAAGAAGGAAGATAAACACAGATGAGAGCAGGGCTTTATCTCTTTTCATTAACAAAATAGGTAATCACTACATACTACCACGTTCTCATACTTTCCTTCTACTTATGGACTCTCAAAAGCAATTAATTATCATAACTACCCACCAAACTACACTTCCCAAAGACACAACTTACAAACAGAGTATAACTACGAAAATGGGAGACTGTTCAGCTCGAAATCTGGATTAAACGGTGAGGTTTCAGCTTCCAAGCCATATTCCATTGGAAAGGTCTTCGAGTCCACTTTCCAACGCATTGAACGGTGCACGATTTGGAGCTTCCAAGGTTGAGTTATGGCCAGAATACCAAAAGGTGTCTGTGCAGGATTTTTCTGCGCGGGAATACATGCTACATTTATTCTTTGGCACTGCAATCACTCTCCAACCCTCACAAGCCCACCAAGACACAAGGAGAACACCCACGAACCAAGCTTGATCAAGAATCCAAGCTTCAAAGCTCCAAACTTTCCACTCTCTCTCTCTCTCTCTCTCTCTCTCTCTCTCTCTCTCTCTCTCTCTCTCTCTCTCTCTCTCTCTCTCTCTTCTCTCTCTCTCTCTCTCTCTCTCTCTCTCTCTCTCTAACCCACTGATATACAGACACCATACACACACCCACAATCAGTTTTCAAAATGAAGAAAGAGAAGAGAGTGAAATGATGGTCGAGAGAGAGTAGGAGAGTAGCTATGTAGGTTAGGTGGCTGAAAGCCAGAAAATCACAAAAAGAAGCTAATACAAGCGCTCAAACTCAGGCCAGGCCGTGCGCACGAGAAAGACACAGGCATGTGCATGCCAAGCTCTGGCACACCCTGTGTGCACGATGAGAAGAATTTCGTGCGCACGCCACTCATCAGATTCATCCCATGTGCATGGACTAAGCACAGTCGTGCGCACAACAGAACCACGTTTTAGAAAAAATTTCTAAATCCAAAAATCAGACTAAACACTACACTCAATTCTCCCAAACCAACCCCAATACAATAATGGTATTTAAATCTTACAAATGCATCAAAATGACGTCATAAATGATTAAAATATGCCAACATAAATATTCGGGTCACTATAGGAGGCTTCGAAGCTAACTCAAAGTTAGAAAGAAACCACAATCAAGCTGAGATTGAAGAGGAGCTGCGGGTATTCAAAGGGTAACACTGATTCCTACAAAGTTCTGGCTCAAAGATCTATCTCTTCTCTCTGTTAACTCGTGTTCTTCATCCCACTGAATCACCATGTTCGCAAACCGATTGTTAGCATCTAAACCTCCTCGGTGTTCTTATATACACCTCGCTTGGAGCAACTCATTCTGGGTGGTGGATCCACAAAGACAATCTCAACTTTTCTGTTTTTCATTTACCATTATTTTTTCTCGATTGCAGACAAGCTCAAAAACTACTATGTATACATTGTGTAAGACAACAGGTAAAAGAAAGGTAAAATTTGGTGCTAAGATACATACCATACTATCTTTAAAAAAAGTTAGAATTTCACATTTTTTGTTTATCATTTTTTTCTCTTGATTGCAAACCAGATCAGAAAACTAGTATTTATACGTTGTGTAAGATAACAGGTAACACAAAGGTAAGATTTGCTCCTAAGATTCATACCATCTTATGTTTCAAAACGGTCAGAATTTCACTAGGATTCCAAAGTCTACTACGCATTCCAGGATCCAAATGGTTTTCAAGGTGTACAATTTGTCTTCCCATGTCCCTCATTTGGTCGTGCATCCACAGAGTATTGTCCTCCATAATTTTAACGAGAGATCTTGCTACGAGGACATTGATTGCAATCTCAGCTCTGAAACCACAGCCCTTCAGTATGTCAACTGCATTGTCTCTCGTCATTCTTAGATTGACGAACAAACATGCAATGTCGAGGAATATGCACTTCTCTTCATCATCGAGCCTGTCAAAACTCATCTTTAGGATATCATGAAGATGGTCAGGACGAATCTGCTTCAGTTTTTGAAGAGCATCTTCCCATTCCACTACTCTCCTCTTATCAAAGAGAGAAGAACCAAAGACTTCAAGAGCCAAGGGTAATCCTCCAGTGAGGGACACAATTTGTTGAGACAGATTCAGGAAAGCTCCAGAGGATTTTTTACTTCCCAATGCATGATAACGGAAAAGTTTTAGTGAATCAGAGAAACCCAATCCTTTCACCTCATAAATTTTGTCCACATCATCAGCTAGCAGAACATTTCTATCTCTTGTAGTAATGATTATTCGACTTCCTTCATAAAACCATTCTCTCCTGATGGCCAGTGCACCAAGTTGGCTTACATCGTCAACATCATCTAAAACGACAAGGACTCGCTTATCATTAAGTATCCCTTTAATTGCAATCTTGCCAGCACTGACATCGTTTACACCAGATGCCTTTCCCAGTGAAAGGTCACCAAGGAGTTTCCTCTGAAGAGATACTAAACCATTTGGTTGCATGGATGCTTCTCTAACATTGGAAATAAAACTGCGGTGTTCAAATTGAGAGACAAGTTTATTGTAGAGAGCCTTGGCAAGAGTTGTCTTGCCAACCCCACCCATTCCATGAAACCCCAAAACTTGAATTCCATTTGATTTAACATCTAACAATCTCATTGAATCCTCAACACGGGAGTTGAGTCCCACAGTATATGAAGCCACGCCCATTGGAGTGTTGCTTAATTCATCCAAATCCTTCTAACTAATAATTGGATCAACGACTGATGTTCTTCCCTGCCAGAAGACATGAATGTTAGTGCATACTTCACAGTAAATACAGAAGGCTAACAAGGAAATGTAACATCGGAAAAAAGAGAGATATGATACATGTCACATCAACCAAGATTATAACCAGAATAATACTCTTAAGAGCCCTGTGATTTTAACCCATTGTGCATTCACTAGGATTAGAGACAACTTGTCTTAACAACAAACAAAAACATAGAAGTATATGCTAACAATTTTATCAAAAGGATCAATAAGTTAATTGAAAGGTCCCAACACCATTATGTTTACAAAAATCTTTTGTCTAGACTTTTGATAAAATTGTAAAAACAACTGCATGCAATAATGTTTAACTTGTATGTATTAAGTCACCAATTGTCCCAAAAGCTTAAGCTGTTAGGAAATGGGCCCAACAATATATATCAAACTATTTCAACACTCCCCCTCACGTGCAACCCTAATTTGCACGTGAAGCAGAGACAAGCGAACAACCAAATCAAACAAGGTGCACCAACACAAGGAAACAAAGTGCACAACAATAAATGGGGAATAACAAGATTCGAACCCAGGACCTCCTGGAACCAGAGCTCTGATACCATGTTAAGTCACCAATTGTCCCAAAAGCTTAAGCTGTTAGGAAATGGGCCCAACAATGTATATCAAGCTATTTCAATAGTACGCATAGTAACTGTTGATTCGGACTAAGTCTGCTTTACAAATATATTCTTGAGCTATAATTAACCAAACTTAAAACTAATGAATTTTCCATGGTACACACTCAACTAACCTAAAATAACTTTCCAAGTCACGTAACAAAACCCCTAGCACTTTAACCACGTGACAGCCTCAATAAACCATGTGAATTTTACTTTCTAAGAAATAACCTCAATGAGCTTTCAGAAGTCATTTCTCTTAGTTGATAAGGTGGAATACAAAATTACAATCGATACCAAAACTAGCAAGCTGGATAACTCAATTCCCCACAAAGACATGGCTAATTCAATAAGATAAGCATCTTTGGTAAATAGGCAGACCATGTGTTAGTGCATGCAAAAAATTTCTTGTAATTTTTCATCCAAATCATAGTTTCAATTAAACAACTGGCCAAGCCAACATGCATCCATTGCTATCTATGACTATGAGATCATGTTCATAACTTCGTGTACAAAAATGTGAAGAAAAAAAAAAAAAGAACCTATAAAGTTCTTTTGTACACATCATGTTATTTAGTGACATCAAAGAATTTAAGACTGGAGATTATATTGAGTAATGAACCAAAATATGGTGGACTTTTCACTTAAAAGGAAAAATATTTCTGTAACCAAAAAGTCCACATTGACAGCTTTATACGATAACTTGCATAAGCTTAATAATTATCGCCACCCATCTTCTGACAAATAGACTCCACTCACTAAAATAACTTCCGGTCACATAATTCCAAGCATATATCTGTAAGTATATGCTTTTAAATGACAAATGGAGATTTTTTCCTTTCACAAGGCTGCATATGCTTAAACTCAGTAAAAGGGAGGCATTCATGGTGCTTTTCAAAAAACAAAAAATAAAAAATTGTCAGGCACATGCTCCATGTCTTGCAAAAACAAACACTGGAGAGCCTTAATCTGGAGCAAAACAGTCCTTTTGCAATTAAAATTTTTTGATAACTAAATAGTTCCTGTTTCTTCCTTACAGAGAATTTTAATAGGACACTTTGAAGAGAACTACTCAAGAATCTCAAATTTAATCATACGTGGCATACGTAGCCATTAACAGTAATATTGCGAGGGGTTAACATGATGATATTCCGGTGAGCTAGGACCATTACTTTTGAACACCTACGAGCTAGACTGCATTGACATGTACATTTAAAAACTTATCAAAATGAGAATTGAACAATGGATAGGAGTGGGTTGCAACAGCTATGACAGCATTATGATTCTTCTCGATTTGAATTTTAAGGGGAGTCATCTCATTTTAGTTGACATGACCTCAAATGACACTAAGCTCCATTCAAATTTTTAACCATGGTATGAGAATCCACATTGCAAGACAGAAAGAACAAACTTAATTCAGCCGATGATAGGTGTTAAGTGTGAAGTCTAATTTAAAAAAAGGGCCAAAACGTACTTTTGCATTTTAGTTTTTTTTTTATTTTTTATGCTAGGGTTCCTTGCAATTACAAAAGGAATGCCTAGGGTTGCCTCCGTTGTAACTCTTTTCATATACTTCATTATAGTGAAACACCCCCGTGGATGTACGATTAAGCAATTAGCTTAAGTCGGAACCACGTAAATCTCTGTGTCTCGTTCTCTTCTTGTTTGTGATTATTTTTCTGTTCTTGGTTTATCTTCAATTTTGTGCGTTTGCTTGTGGGTTTGAGCGTTCGGATCCCCAACAACTGGTATCAGAACTCCGGGTTAGGAGGTCAAGGTTTATACAATGGCTAAAGACAAATACAAGATCGAGAAGTTCAATGGTAGGAACTATGCTTTTTGGAAGATGCAGATGGAAGATTGGTGCGGACACCAGTAGACGATATGGACGTGTGTATGGACGTAGGGCCAAAGAGGCCCAACCATTAGTATTATGGACTGATTATTAATATTTAGTCTAGCTAATTAGGTTTTGTTTCATTATTTATTTGGACCCATTCGTTTTGGGCCGTATTGTTTTGAGTTATATTATTTTAGGCCTTTTGTGGTTTGGCCCATAAATTTTATCTCTTCTTCTTCTTCTTCTTCTTCTTCTTCTCTTCTTCTTCTTCTTCTCTTCTTATAACCTAATTTACTTTCTTCGTATCCTACATCAACTTTGGTATCAGAGCAAAGGATCCTATAATTTTTCTCGTTAAATCACTGTTTTTGTTCAACCACAGCAATCCAAACCCACTGTTCATCTGGAACTCCATTGCGGCTACTGCCGCACGCGCCTTACGCGCCCTCAAGCCTAGCCCGGGGCACTGTTCGTAAGCGTCATTCTTCGTTTCCGGTGACATCCAGCTCCCGCGAACCCCACCACTGGAACAGCCTCTCTCCGGCGATCTGAACAGCGCTCCGGCAACCTTTCCGGCGAACTCCGGCGAGGTCCAGAATACTCCAGACCACCTCTCGGTTCATTTTTGGCAGCTTCTAGACCACCAGTGCACTCTCGATCCCCAACTCGGACGGTAACTTCGTTCCATTATATTTTTGGTGCTATTAACTACTCTCTATTTAGCAATTAATTGAGTTATTGTGTGCATTGTGACTCCACCCATTCCAACATTCATTCTATTTTCCCTACATTGATTCCACTGCCCACATTTGTTCCATCCTAATTTTGGGTTACCCTTCCCTATTTTTCCCTTTAATTCTCCCTTTATTTTCTCTAGTTTTGCGTTTTGATCCCCCGTAAATAAAAAAAAAAAAGTAGACATCACTATTGCTTGCACTTTATCGAGTTGTCTTATAGTCTAATCAACATCTAGAGTTTTACGTGTCTTTACATAAAAACAGTTTAGGTTTATATTAGTAGTAAATTGGTTGATATCAACAAGTTTAGTCATAGAATCTTTGTATGCAATTACGTAGTGGTCGCTTACTGACATCCTCTAGCACTATGGTAGACGACCAATTGCAAACCCAATTAGCAACCCTCACTGAAGCTATCAAAGACTAAATACTAGGGTAGACATAATTGAGGAACGCACTAGGCCTAAGAATCCAGATAGAGAATTACTGCCACATCATAGAAATGACAGGTCACCTGAGCGTAATGATGATAAATTAATGAAGCAAGTCAAAGTAGAAGCCCCAACTTTTGATGGCCGCCTAGACCCTTGGGTGTTTACAAAATGGTTGCAAGATATGGATCGTTGCTTTGAGTGGTACCAGTTTTTTGAAGAGAGAAAGTGTCGGTTTGCTAAAATGAAACTGACAAGAAGTGCCCAATTGTATTGGGAAAGTGTTGAGAATTTGCTTGCTAGGCGTCATGAACCCCCAGTTGTAGATTGGGAGGAGATGAAAGTGAGACTTAAGCGCAAGTATTTGCCTTTGTCCTATCACGGTAATTTGCTAGATCAATGGAATGATATCCGACGGCGACGAGGTAATAGGCCAGTGAAAGATTACGTAACCCAGTTTGATGAACTCATGATGAGGTGTAATGTTCAGGAGGATGAGGCCGTTACTTTGAGTCGGTTTAGGCGTGGTCTTAGTGATGCGAAGAGAGGTTGTCCTTAGGGGAGTTACCGCTTTAGACGAGGCCTACACTCTAGTCCAGAACTACGAACTAGTAGCTAAGCCCCAGCTTGGAAAGCGCAATGACAGTCGCCCCCGTATTAGCCGCCCTTCCCCACCAAACGCTACGTCTGTTTTAGGACCACCTCCTAGTACCCAGACTGTGAATGACAATAGAAATAAGGGTAGCTTACCTGAGGGTCCTAGAAATAACTCTCGAGTCCAATGTTTCAAGTGTCACGGTTTTGGGCACGTATCTGCTAGCTGTCCCACCCAAGCTCTAGTTATTGGGGAGGACGAGAAAGTCGAGGGTGATGAGTCAGTAGAGGAGCAAGTGTACGAACCCAACATGGAGGAATTTGAAGATGTGGGTGAAGAGTGTGAGGAAAATTTAGTGAGACGTCTTAGGACTATTTCCCTTAGTGTAGGAGAGAGACAACTCACCTCTAGCAATCCTCGAATGGGTGTTGATCATTGTTGGCATTTGGAGGGTTGTTCCGAATCAGTCATCAAGTGGGAGATTGTTAAGTATGAAGTCTGATTAAAACAAGGGCTAAAGGGGAATAAATGGGTGGCCTGGTGGTTACAGCCCCCGCTCCCATCCCTCCCACCAGGGGTCGATCCCTGGTGGGAGGATTTAATCCTCCTCACCTTGGCCACTGAGCCAAGCAGCAAAAAAAAAAAAACAAGGGCTAAAGCATACTTTTGCGTTTTAGGTTTTTTTTATGCTAGGGTTCCTTGCAACTATAAAAGGAACGCCTAGGGTTGCCTCCGTTGTAACTCTTTTCATATACTTCATTATAGTGAAACACCCCAGCACCCCGTGGATGTACGATTAAGCAATTAGCTTAAGTCGGAACCACGTAAATCTCTGTGTCTCGTTCTCTTCTTGTTTGTGTTTATTTTTCTAATCTTGGTTTGTCTTCGATTGTGTGCGTTTGCTTGTGGGTTTGAGCATTCGGATCCCCAACAATAGGGTGTGCTTCATACAATCGCAACACCATGACATCTAGTTCCAAAAAGTGCATCATAACTAAGCAAGAGGAGGAGAGGATGTTATGTATGTGCTAGAGATGAACACACAAAAGAATGTGCATGTACAAGCTACAACACACGTGAAATGAGAGGGATAGAGATAGAGGGAGCTTTCAAAAGAGTACTATTATCTTCCAATCTCAACTGTGGTAGACAAAACTCGTCCGCACCAAACCAAAAGTACCGGTTTAAACAAGACAAGGGGCAATCTCTTGCCCTATAATACTGACGGAAAATATCTATACATAGTCAACTATACACATTTTCACAAGGCAAAGTCACAAGAGCTACTGAGTTGACCAAGCATCTTTCAAAAAAAAAAGAGTGCTGCTATTGGCACACCAATTTTTTCTTTTCCAACACAATGAATTTATCTTTTTTTTTATTACGTTTTTACCCCTTCATGTAATGACTAAAATATCCATTACCCCTCTTTTCACACACAATCTCTTCTTCTTCCCTCCCACCCATCTCTTCTTCTTCCCTCCCACCCATCTCTTCTTCCCTCCCACCCATCTCACTCTCCACTTTTCAAAAAAACTCAAAACATATTGGTCAACTCATCTTTCTCCATTTTCTACTCTTGGGAAACTCATCTTCCTCCATCTCCTTCATCTTTCATTCTTCTTGTACTTTATCTTTTTTCATTCTATTTCTAAAGGATTTCTAATACAATGAAGAAAGAAAACAACAATCAAATGTATCTTTCAATCAAAGCAGTAGTGGAAAGGTCCGTTTCTTCATTTCTCGCTTGGAACGAGTTGCAGGTCTCGATATGTACGGTCTTTCAGGTCCGAACATATTGCATCTGTTCGGAACTGTACATCCGAACAGAAGGAACATGTTCGAAGATAATGTCCGAACACTTCTGTTCGGACACTAAGGTCCGAACGGTCTAATTTTGTTCGGAACTACAGTTCCGAACATTTGCATTTTGTTCGGCCACTCAGAGACCGAACAGTCACTGTGTGGGGATATTTCCTAGCTCACCGGATAACTGGCCTGATTCTCCATCCCGTGCTGCCGCGCCGGCTAATCCACCTCGGCAAAGCTCATCTCAAACCTCCGCGCTCCGCCTGCTCGGCCAAGTGCTCCCACTTCGGCAAAAGCCTCACCTCGGCTTCCCGCCCTCGGCTTCCGCCCTCGGCTCCCCGACCTCAGCATCACACCCTGACCTCGGTCAGGGTGCCAGGGCTAGCCAAGGCAGGGCCTGACAGCTATCCTCCCATGGACACTCCCGCACGCAACAGCACGTGCGACAGGACAAGGGCACGCCCACGCTCTCTGACAGAGCCTCCCATGCCGCCCACGTCCTCTGACAGAGCGGCGTCCACAGACGTCAGGGTATGGCCCGATGCGACACGACATGTCACGATGGGATAGCTCCCTGACAGGGTCACCTCCTTGTCTCCTCTCCTCCTCTATAAAAGGGGCCAAACCAGAACAGCAAAGGGACTCTCTCCCCCGTCCGAGAGAACCACTGGTATCACCTTCTCTCCCAAAATCTCCTCCTACTGTCCAGTACACATACTGACTTAGGCATCGGAGAGCCCTGCGCTGCCCACAGCCAGGGTCCTCTGACCTGTTTCTTCTCCCTCTTCCAGGTTCTCAGGCATCGGTTCTTCCATCATCAACGAGGAGACGGGGAGCCTCAGCCTTCGTCCTCCTCAGTGAGTCGCAAGAACACCACCCTCACCGGGTCCGTGAATTTTTGTGCACTTACAATTGGCGCCGTCTGTGGGAAACGCTACAAAAAGCCATCTTCCCAAACACCATGCCTCGGAGAACCAGAAAGGGAAAGGAACCGCTGACACTGTCGACACAGCTGCCGACGGTCCCCCACCGGGAAAGGTCAAGAGCAAGATCTAATCCAGCGAGCGTCCAACAGCAGGGTACTCAGTCGGGTTCATCCTCTAAGGGTTCGACCTCGACCCCACCTTCCAAAAGCGCACCCTGAAGGACAACAGAAGCAACCAAGCTCCGGGCAACAACCACGACATCAGAAAGTGGCTTGATCGACGCATCGAGCAAGCAGTACGACAAAACTTGGAGGCTGCCGGTTTCGCTCGAGTTCGGCCGAACTCTGACGATCTCGGCACATCTCCCCTCTCTCCAGAGATCAGGAGCTTCCCCCTCCCCGAAGATTTCAAAGTCCCGAGGTTCATCGTTTACGATGGAACCTCGGATCCAGCAGCACACCTCCGGCACTTCACTCAGAGAATGTCGGTGTGGGGCGATGCAGGCCACCTGAACTGCAGAGTCTTCTCCTCCAGCCTCGGGGACCTCCCCCTGAAGTGGTTCTGCGCACTCCCCCAAGGATCAATCAACAGTTGGCAGCAGCTCCGGAATTCCTTCATGACGAAGTTCCAAGCTCATAGGGTCGTCCCCAGGTCGGCCGCCGACCTGATGGCCCTCAGAATGAAGCAGACCGAGAACGTCACGCAGTTCGCCAAAAGGTTCTGGACTGTCTACAGCCAGATCGAGGATACTACAGATGCAATAGCGATCCTGTCTTTCCAACAAGCCCTCCTGCCAGGCAACGAGCTTCGAAGGGACCTGGTCTTGCATCCCGTGGTCACTATGGCAGCACTGATGACCAGGGTAAACCAGTTCGTCAGGCAAGAAGCGGACGAAGCCCGAGCCCAGAAGCATTTCAACAACAATCAACAGGCAGCGTCCATCTCGGCGGACGCCTCCATCTCGGCGGATGCCTCCAGCTCCGCAGCACCCTCCATCTCGGCGGACGCCTCCATCTCGGCGGATGCCTCCATCTCGGCGGATGCCTCCAGCTCCGCAGCAGCGTCCATCTCGGCGGACGCCTCCATCTCGGCAAATGCCTCCAGCTCCGCCGTTCCGTCCATCTCGGCGGACGCCTCCATGACAGAAGTCTCCTTCAGCTCGGGGGGCTGCTGAAGCCTCCTATCATCTTTCAGCTTCGACCGCCCGTCAGCTTTGATCGCACGACCCTCTACCGTCATTTCTGGCGGCACGGTCCTCTACTGTCAGCTTCGATGGCGCCGTCAGCTGCGACGACGTCGGTACGACCCTCTACTGTCGGCTTCGATCGTACGACCCTCTACCGTCATGACGGCACGGTCCTCTGCTGTCAGCCTTGATCGCACGGTCCTCTGCCGCCACTAGTCGTCCAGAGCTTCGTACCCCTGGTGACAAGCCAGTGGGATCTCCATTGCGTGCGGCAGGCGCATCTCGGCCACGCGCCAGATGCCCGGCACAGGCCCCTGGTGAAGAGCCAGTGGGATCTCCATTGCGTGCGGCAGGCGCATCTCGGCCACGCGCCAGATGCCCGGCACAGGCCCCTGGTGAAGAGCCAGTGGGATCTCCATTGCGTGCGGCAGGCGCATCTCGGCCACGCGCCAGATGCCCGGCACAGGCCCCTGGTGAAGAGCCAGTGGGATCTCCATTGCGTGCGGCAGGCGCATCCCAGCCACGCGCCAGATGCCCGGCACAGGCCCCTGGTGAAGAGCCAGTGGGATCTCCATTGCGTGCGGCAGGCGCATCTCGGCCACGCGCCAGATGCCCGGCACAGGCCCCTGGTGAAGAGCCAGTGGGATCTCCATTGCGTGCGGCAGGCGCATCCCGGCCACGCGCCAGATGCCCGGCACAGGCCCCTGGTGAAGAGCCAGTGGGATCTCCATTGCGTGCGGCAGGCGCATCTCGGCCACGCGCCAGATGCCCGGCACAGGCCCCTGGTGAAGAGCCAGTGGGATCTCCATTGCGTGCGGCAGGCGCATCTCGGCCACGCGCCAGATGCCCGGCACAGGCCCCTGGTGAAGAGCCAGTGGGATCTCCATTGCGTGCGGCAGGCGCATCTCGGCCTCGCGCCAGATGCCCGGCACAGGCCCCTGGTGAAGAGCCAGTGGGATCTCCATTGCGTGCGGCAGGCGCATCTCGGCCACGCGCCAGATGCCCGGCACAGGCCCCTGGTGAAGAGCCAGTGGGATCTCCATTGCGTGCGGCAGGCGCATCCCGGCCACGCGCCAGATGCCCGGCACAGGCCCCTGGTGAAGAGCCAGTGGGATCTCCATTGCGTGCGGCAGGCGCATCTCGGCCACGCGCCAGATGCCCGGCACAGGCCCCTGGTGAAGAGCCAGTGGGATCTCCATTGCGTGCGGCAGGCGCATCTCGGCCACGCGCCAGATGCCCGGCACAGGCCCCTGGTGAAGAGCCAGTGGGATCTCCATTGCGTGCGGCAGGCGCATCTCGGCCTCGCGCCAGATGCCCGGCACAGGCCCCTGGTGAAGAGCCAGTGGGATCTCCATTGCGTGCGGCAGGCGCATCTCGGCCACGCGCCAGATGCCCGGCACAGGCCCCTGGTGAAGAGCCAGTGGGATCTCCATTGCGTGCGGCAGGCGCATCTCGGCCCTCGCGCCCGATGCCCGGCACAGGCCCCTGGTGACAAGCCAGTGGGATCTCCATTGCGTGCGACAGGCGCATCTCGGCCACGCGCCAGGTGCCCGGCACAGGCCCCTGGTGAAGAGCCAGTGGGATCTCCATCGCGTGCGGCAGGCGCATCACGGCCCTCGCGCCAGATGCCCGGCACAGGCCCCTGGTGAAGAGCCAGAGGGATCTCCATTAGCGCATCTCGGTACCCATTCTCCAGTTCGGCAGTTGTGTGGCTCTCCAACTCGGCAGAAGCACCCTGTTACAGCTTAGCAGTGATGCCGACCTCTAGCTCTGGTCCATTGCCAACCAGTCATCCTCCATGATACTTACCTTCTGACCTCAAAGAGCAGTCTATTGAGCTCAGAAGCTGGGGGCTATTGTGTGGGGATATTTCCTAGCTCACCGGATAACTGGCCTGATTCTCCATCCCGTGCTGCCGCGCCGGCTAATCCACCTCGGCAAAGCTCATCTCAAACCTCCGCGCTCCGCCTGCTCGGCCAAGTGCTCCCACTTCGGCAAAAGCCTCACCTCGGCTTCCCGCCCTCGGCTTCCGCCCTCGGCTCCCCGACCTCAGCATCACACCCTGACCTCGGTCAGGGTGCCAGGGCTAGCCAAGGCAGGGCCTGACAGCTATCCTCCCATGGACACTCCCGCACGCAACAGCACGTGCGACAGGACAAGGGCACGCCCACGCTCTCTGACAGAGCCTCCCATGCCGCCCACGTCCTCTGACAGAGCGGCGTCCACAGACGTCAGGGTATGGCCCGATGCGACACGACATGTCACGATGGGATAGCTCCCTGACAGGGTCACCTCCTTGTCTCCTCTCCTCCTCTATAAAAGGGGCCAAACCAGAACAGCAAAGGGACTCTCTCCCCCGTCGGAGAGAACCACTGGTATCACCTTCTCTCCCAAAATCTCCTCCTACTGTCCAGTACACATACTGACTTAGGCATCGGAGAGCCCTGCGCTGCCCACAGCCAGGGTCCTCTGACCTGTTTCTTCTCCCTCTTCCAGGTTCTCAGGCATCGGTTCTTCCATCATCAACGAGGAGACGGGGAGCCTCAGCCTTCGTCCTCCTCAGTGAGTCGCAAGAACACCACCCTCACCGGGTCCGTGAATTTTTGTGCACTTACAGTCACGATTTCTGGGTTGTAAACCCTTGCGATGATGGATGAAAAACAACCCAAATGTATGAAAAAATACTAGCATTATTTGTAAAATCTTACATTGAATGAGAATCTATCCCCATAATAAGTTTCCATGAAAAACAAGGTAATCTAAGATGAAAAAATGATAAATAAAAAATGGGGAAGAAGAATGAAACGGTAATGGGAGCCCTTTGTTGGAAGAGGATGTGTGTGGGAAGAAAGAGAGAAATGAAGGGATGGGTACTTTGGGAAATTTTGATGTGTGTGGAAAGAAATAATGTAATTTTTAAATTATAGTGATGTGTGTAGAGAGAATTTGTGTGAAAAAGAAAAAATTTGTGTTCAAATAGAATTTCCCAAAAAAAAATGTCGTCCAAGCGACAAATCCTAACTTAACCTCTCCAAGCATAATCATACAAATCAAGTCTCTGCTTTGCATAACTTTACACGTACCTGCAATAACTCAATTTCTTCCAGCACAAAATGTATCCACACTAGAAGATTGAGTCCAAAAAAGATTTTCTGTTTATGTCCATATATAAAAAGTAAGTCATTCTTGTTTATGTCGCAAACTTGCACCATGCGGCATGCTCTTCTTTTTAATATTTTTTCCCTCTGTCTTTTGGTTTTCAAAACAAGATGGTAAATAATAAATAATCTCTAAAATTTAATTACATTGACTGAACTGAAGTATTATGAATCCTCACAGCCAATTACTATATCTTCAATTTATTAAATTATTAATCTAAGTTATCTAACCTTATTTCTTACGTACAATTATAATACTCCTTGCACATATTTTCATAGAAGTTGTGTAAGTTCATGCCACTAGATCTAAAAGCTGTATTTACTAAATCCAAATAAAAAGAAACTTGACTATCTTCTCGCCTCCTTCGTCATTAATGCTCTATACCAAAAATTATGTCTTTTACAAAGACCTAGTTAACTTGATTCAGGTAATTTATAATGATTTTATAGATGATTATGCAGACATAACTAAATGGATAAAGCAATAGATAATTCATTTAATTAAATTACATAAAAAAATGAAAATATGACAAAAAAATATTATACATATTTTATATGTAATCAATATTAATAAAATTAGACCTGAAAATTAGAAAACAAATCCTTGCATCTCACAGGCCTAAAACTTGTAACAATTAATAATTAAGCAAAACAAGTTTGATTTTTAATCTATCAAAAGAGACAGTAATATTGTCGTATAAGAAATATACAAGTGACTAAGATAGTGGGGGATCAGAACAAAAGTGCCACTTAAATTATTTGCCAATTTGCTAAAGTCAAAGCAATCAAGATTCAACAAAAGCAAACCACCCATTCACAACAATCATCACGTTAACCAATTATACACTAAAAAATTCCACAACTAGAATAAACAAATCTGAAATGTCACTAACAAAGTGCACTAGGGACAACAATTTTCAAAAAGCTTGTCTTACTTGAATTCCAAAGATTCCATGAGAATATCTTAAAAATATTTTAATTGTGATATCCAATTAAGCTCAGTTGACATCATAGAAAACCTTGTGTTTCCAACTAAAAAAAAAACACAACTGTGTCAAATTAATTTTGCCTAAAGTTGGTCTCCTCCTCTCATCCCCATGAAGACATGTACCAGTATTTAAGGCAACCTATTGCCTAAAGTTAGTCTCTTCTCATTCCCATGAAGGCATATACCAGCATTTAAGGTTACATATGGCCCTGGAGAAACCGATCACCAGTGGCAGCAAGTACAAGGTCTTCCATCTCCTTCCCCAAATTGAACTCCCATTACGTACAAAAGCATGGAAGAACATGTTAAAGTGCATACATTTAATCAAATGTCCTGATTAATTTTTTTATTTTGCAGGTCTGACCTCTGGAGTGAATCAACAAAGCTGGGATTTGAGTTCAGCTAAGCTTTCTCTCTGCAAACTGAATCAAGAATCCAGATTAAAGAAAAGAAAACGATTCTTAGAAGAATTTCTCTCTAAAAACTGAACCAACTAACCAAGGAACTCGAGTTAGTTACCTTCTCTATCTAGAATGGATCTCAGCTTAGGGCTTTAGAAATTGAATCACAAACAAACATAGGGTTTCCTCTGTAAAAACTTGAATGGTAAAGAGAGAAGAGAGAGAAACACCCACTTATTTTGGAGCACCCAACCAACTCTTCCACCGGTCTTTGCCATGGCATTTCTCCATCTCCTGACCTCGTATTCTTTAAACCTGCTCTCAAGATCCCGAAAGCCTCTTTCGAAGGGCCCTCTTTGGCGCCGAACGTCCGACGGATTGACGAAGTAGAATACCGGAAGAATTAGCATCCCACAGTCGCAGATCGTCGCAAGCTCCTCGAGGCACCACCTGGAGGAGGCGTAGTTGGGGGAGATGATCGCAATCGCGGCGGCGGAGTCTTCGATCCCCTCGAGCAAGCCCGAAGCGATCTCGTCCCCATGGTTTAACACATCGTTGTCTCGGAACACTCGGACCCCTTTCCTCTCCAACTCCGTGTAAAGAAGGTCCGTGATGCCGTCGCGAGTGTCTTCCCCTCTGAAGCTCAGGAACACGTCCCACCGGAGCCTGAACGCCGGCGTTGATCGCGACATATCGTTGATCTCCGCCATTTCCGTACCTGCTTTAAGAAGTTCTTTTACGCAACCGCCAGCAGTCGTGCACAGTACCAATAAGTCTATATCGACGTACTCACATGACCGAATTTTGAACCGATCCCACGTGGATGTCCATGTCGCGATGAGGTAAGCAGTACCGTGATTGTTTTTTCAAATCAAAAAGTCTACATGCACAGAAAAAAAGAGCCTGAAAAAGGCCCTGAAACCTACTCTACCCTAGGATCTCCTTTTGAAATGAGATCCTAGGATAGGGGAGAGCTTCAGTGCCTTTTTCAGGCTTATTTTTCGGTGCATGTAGACCGGTTGTTTTCAAATGGGCGCCAAAATGAAAAAATAAGAGGGGAAACTCGTGGTCAGCGCCCAGAAAGAGATGACCGTCTGCATCCCTGCTTCTTCTCCCTTCCCAAACGGAGCTCTAATCTTTTGGCCTCCCTGGATCTCAGCTCTCTCTCTCGAGCAAAGCTCGCATCTCTCTCTAAGCTCGGCACTCTCTCTCTCTCTAAGCTCGGCACTCTCTCTCTCTCTCTCTCTCTCTCTCTCTCTCTCTCTCTCTCTCGCTCGGGAGACATAATATCATTCCTCCTCAACCACTGCAGCGCCTCAACTTCCTCTCCGATCCCCCTTCTCCCTCAACGTCTTCGACGACGGCCTTCAGTCTCTCCTAAGAAACCACCGTCGGCTGAATCCGGCAGATTATCTCATGGGTTGTCTCCTCCGCTCTCTGCCAGCTCTCGGTGGTTATCGACGCCTGATGCGGATGCGATGACAACTGGGACGGTGATGCCAATCGGGTCTCTTTTGCCAACTCTCTGTTCTGCGGCAGCATCACCTCCAGATTGACCATGCACTTGCAAGCTACAAAAATGCCACTGGGGAGGTGTTGGTTTGGGTGGGCTGTGATCTGATCTGAGTTTTTCTTATGTGTAGAAGATTGGATTTTGTTTTTGGGTTTTTGGGTTTTTTTTTTTTTGTGTCGTCGCTGAGATCGAAAAGCAAAGCATCAGATTTCAAGCAATTCGTTCTTCCAAGCTGTATGGGTTTTTTTTTCAAAAATCCTTTTTTTCATTGATGAATCTAGGGTTTTGATTGATTTCAAGTTATGATTTTCATTCTATGGTAGATCTTTCGCAGCTCTTGCGTTAGATGCCTATGGTTTGGATCTGTTTAATTGATTTTTGGTTATTCTTTGCCTTCGGATCTCTGTTTTTTTTATGATCCAGCCTTTTGTGTTTTGATTTTGTTGTGATGAAACTGATTTTGCATGGATTTGGGATTTAGAGAGGGGGAGGTGGGAAGAGAGGAGATTTGGTTCAATGATCGATGTCGTGGTTGGATTTGGATGCATGAGCAGTAGATGAGAGATTTCATGCGTGGGTTCTTTTGAGCTGGGAAGTAATATTGGAAGGGTTTTTGTAAGTGCACAAAAAAATCACGGACCCGGGGGGTGGTGTTCTTGCGACTCACTGAGGAAGACGAAGGCTGAGGCTCCCCGTTTCCTCGTTGATCGTTGAAGGTGGAAGAACCGATGCCTGAGAACCTGGAAGAGGGAGAAGAAACAGGTCAGAGGACCCTGGCTGTGGGCAGCGCAGGGCTCTCCGATGCCTAAGTCAGTATAAGTACTGGACGGTAGGAGGAGATTTTGGGGGAGAAGGTGATACCAGTGGTTCCCTCGGACGGGGGAGAGACCTCTTTGCTGTTCTGGTTTGGCCCCTTTTATAGAGGAGGAGAGGAGACAAGGAGGTGACCTTGTCAGGGAGCTGTCCCATCGTGACATGTCGTGTCGCATCGGGCCATACCCTGGCGTCTGTGGACGCCGCTCTGTCAGAGGACGTGGGCGGCATGGGAGGCTCTGTCAGAGAGCGTGGGCGTGCCCTTGTCCTGTCGCACGTGCTGTTGCGTGCGGGAGTGTCCATGGGAGGATAGCTGTCAGGCCCTGCCTTGGCTAGCCCTGGCACCCTGACCAAGGTCAGGGTGTGATGCTGAGGTCGGGGAGCCGAGGTCGGAGAGGACCTTGACTTGGCTAGAGACCCTGCAGAGACGCCGAAGTGGAGGACCGGGGAGGAGTCCCTAGCCGAGCTGGAGACGACCTGGCCGAGGTGGGGCTCAGCCGAGCTGGGAGCGTCCTGGCCGAGGTGGAAATGTCGTGCAAGTGGCCGAGATGAGTCTCTGGCCGGAGTGGGGCACTTGGCCGAACTGGCGGACGTTGAGACGGGCCTTGCCGAGACGGCCTAGCTGGCGCCGGAGCATGAGATAGAGCATCCGGCCAGTCATCCGGCGAGTTCGGAAATATCCCCACACAATAGCCCCCCAGCTTCTGAGCTCAATAGACTGCTCTTCTGAGGTCAGAAGGTAAGTATTATGGAGGATGGCTGGCCGGCAATGGACCAGAGCTAGAGGTTGGCATTACTGCTAAGTTGTATCAGTGTGCTTCTGCCGAGCTGGAGAGTAACACGACTGCCGAGCTGGAGAATGAGTACCGAGAGGCACTTATGGAGATCCCACTGGCTCGTCACCAGGGGCCTGTGCCGGGCATCTGGCGCGAGGGCCGCGATGCGCCTGCCGCACGCAATGGAGATCCCACTGGCTCGTCACCAGGGGCCTGTGCCGGGCATCTGGCGCAAGGGCCGCGATGCGCCTGCCGCACGCAATGGAGATCCCACTGGCTCGTCACCAGGGGCCTGTGCCGGGCATCTGGCGCGAGGGCCGCGATGCGCCTGCCGCACGCAATGGAGATCCCACTGGCTCGTCACCAGGGGCCTGTGCCGGGCATTTGGCGCGTGGCCGAGATGCGCCTGCCGCACGCTATGGAGATCCCACTGGCTCGTCACCAGGGGCCTGTGCCGGGCATTTGGCGCGTGGCCGAGATGCGCCTGCCGCACGCTATGGAGATCCCACTGGCTCGTCACCAGGGGCCTGTGCCGGGCATCTGGCGCGTGGCCGAGATGCGCCTGCCGCACGCAATGGAGATCCCACTGGCTCGTCACCAGGGGCCTGTGCCGGGCATTTGGCGCGTGGCCGAGATGCGCCTGCCGCACGCTATGGAGATCTTACTGGCTCGTCACCAGGGGCCTGTGCCGGGCATTTGGCGCGTGGCCGAGATGCGCCTGCCGCACGCTATGGAGATCCCACTGGCTCGTCACCAGGGGCCTGTGCCGGGCATCTGGCGCGTGGCCGAGATGCGCCTGCCGCACGCTATGGAGATCCCACTGGCTCGTCACCAGGGGTACGAAGCGCTGGATGACTAGTGGCGGCAGAGGACCGTGCGATCAAGGCTGACAGCAGAGGACCGTGCCGTCGAAATGACAGTAGAGGGTCGTACGATCGAAGCCGACAGTAGAGGGTCGTACCGGTGTCGCTGAAGCTGACGGCGCCATCGAAGCTGACAGTAGAGGACCGTGCGATCAAGGCTGACAGCAGAGGACCGTGCCGTCGAAATGACAGTAGAGGGTCGTACGATCGAAGCCGACAGTAGAGGGTCGTGCGATCAAAGCTGACGGGCGGTCAAAGCTGACGGGTGATAGGAGGCTTCAGCAGCCCCCCGAGCTGGAGGAGACTTCTGTCATGGAGGCGTCCGCCGAGATGGACGGAGCTGCGGAGCTGGAGGCATCCGCCGAGATGGAGGCATCCGCCGAGATGGAGGCGTCCGCCGAGATGGACGCTGCTGCGGAGCTGGAGGCATCCGCCGAGATGGAGGGAGCTGCGGAGCTGGAGGCATCCGCCGAGATGGAGGCTGCCTGTTGATTGTTATAGAGGTTGAAATGCTTCTGGGCTCGGGCTTCGTCTGCTTCTTGCCTGACGAACTGGTTTACCCTGGTCATCAGTGCTGCCATAGTGACCACGGGATGCATGACCAGGTCCCTTCGAAGCTCGTTGCCTGGCAGGAGGGCTTGTTGGAAAGACAGGATCGCTATTGCATCTGTAGTATCCTCGATCTGGCTGTAGACAGTCCAGAACCTTTTGGCGAACTGCGTGACGTTCTCGGTCTGCTTCATTCTGAGGGCCATCAGGTCGGCGGCCGACCTGGGGACGACCCTATGAGCTTGGAACTTCGTCATGAAGGAATTCCGGAGCTGCTGCCAACTGTTGATTGATCCTTGGGGGAGTGCGCAGAACCACTTCAGGGGGAGGTCCCCGAGGCTGGAGGAGAAGACTCTGCAGTTCAGGTGGCCTGCATCGCCCCACACCGACATTCTCTGAGTGAAGTGCCGGAGGTGTGCTGCTGGATCCGACGTTCCGTCGTAAACGACGAACCTCGGGATTTTGAAGTCTTCGGGAAGGGGGAAGCTCCTGATCTCTGGAGAGAGGGGAGATGTGCCGAGACCGTCAGAGTTTGGCCGAACTCGAGCGAAACCGGCAGCCTCCAAGTTTTGTTGTACTGCTTGCTCGACGCGTCGATCAAGCCACTTTCTGATGTCGTGGTTGTTGCCCGGAGCTTGGTTGCTTCTGTTGTCCTTCAGGGTGCGCTTTTTGGAAGGTGGGGTCGAGGTCGAACCCTTAGAGGATGAACCCGACTGAGTACCCTGCTGTTGGACGCTCGCTGGATTAGATCTTGCTCTTGACCTTTCCCGGTGGGGGACCGTCGGCAGCTGTGTCGACAGTGTCAGCGGTTCCTTTCCCTTTCTGGTTCTCCGAGGCATGGTGTTTGGGAAGATGGCTTTTTGTAGCGTTCCCCACAGACGGCGCCAATTGTAAGTGCACAAAAAATCACGGACCCGGGGGGTGGTGTTCTTGCGACTCACTGAGGAAGACGAAGGCTGAGGCTCCCCGTTTCCTCGTTGATCGTTGAAGGTGGAAGAACCGATGCCTGAGAACCTGGAAGAGGGAGAAGAAACAGGTCAGAGGACCCTGGCTGTGGGCAGCGCAGGGCTCTCCGATGCCTAAGTCAGTATAAGTACTGGACGGTAGGAGGAGATTTTGGGGGAGAAGGTGATACCAGTGGTTCCCTCGGACGGGGGAGAGACCTCTTTGCTGTTCTGGTTTGGCCCCTTTTATAGAGGAGGAGAGGAGACAAGGAGGTGACCTTGTCAGGGAGCTGTCCCATCGTGACATGTCGTGTCGCATCGGGCCATACCCTGGCGTCTGTGGACGCCGCTCTGTCAGAGGACGTGGGCGGCATGGGAGGCTCTGTCAGAGAGCGTGGGCGTGCCCTTGTCCTGTCGCACGTGCTGTTGCGTGCGGGAGTGTCCATGGGAGGATAGCTGTCAGGCCCTGCCTTGGCTAGCCCTGGCACCCTGACCAAGGTCAGGGTGTGATGCTGAGGTCGGGGAGCCGAGGTCGGAGAGGACCTTGACTTGGCTAGAGACCCTGCAGAGACGCCGAAGTGGAGGACCGGGGAGGAGTCCCTAGCCGAGCTGGAGACGACCTGGCCGAGGTGGGGCTCAGCCGAGCTGGGAGCGTCCTGGCCGAGGTGGAAATGTCGTGCAAGTGGCCGAGATGAGTCTCTGGCCGGAGTGGGGCACTTGGCCGAACTGGCGGACGTTGAGACGGGCCTTGCCGAGACGGCCTAGCTGGCGCCGGAGCATGAGATAGAGCATCCGGCCAGTCATCCGGCGAGTTCGGAAATATCCCCACACAGTTTTGATATTTGTTTTTTTATTGGAAGTGTCTTTTTAAATTTGCGAACTTTTGATTTTTGTGGCTTTCCCAGATTGTGAAAGTAAAATGTTAAACAGACTGTGCAGGCTTCGGAGCATTCAGGACGTGTTTGTCACTTTAGTCGATTCTAGACAAAAACTGACAAGGTCACATGAAAAGTATATAATTTTAATATTTTTTTTTATTTTTTTTAAAAAAATTAAAAAAATAATATCCTTTTGCCTTTTCTATCCAAAAAGTCGAAAGTTTCCATACCAAACAGTTAAAAATAAAACTCCATCATAACACCTTATATTTTATTCTCTCTTGATTTAATGTTTCACCTCACTATATTTCAATTCACCACACATCCAAACAGGCCCTCAAGCATTAGACAGACAAAATTTAGGATTTTTTTTTTATTCTACGAACGTTTGGAGTGGTCACTGTTGAAATATTCAAACTGCTGAAACATGTTGATTGGTCACTGTAAAACTGTTGAGTGGGTTGTGTAAAACTGTTGAACATGTTGATTGGTAACTCTTGATTGCATTTCTCAAATGTATTTCTGTTGGTCGCCCAAGTTACGTTCGCAGATAATGGATGAGGGCATTTCTCATGGATATGTAAAACTTAACAGGTTCATCTTTGTTTTAATTTCAGAGTGCTTGGTTTCATGTTACAGGTGTCTTACAGGTATCATAAATATACGAATATTTGTATTTAGTCATAGCCATATAAAAAGTTTGATTGACCCTGAGGACGGGACATGTATAATGGGCTTCCTCCCAGATAGAAGCTCTAGCAATACAACCCCATAACTATAAACATCACTCTTGACAAGCAGTTGCCCGGTCATTGCTGGAGCTACATACCTGCAAATCCATCAAAGCTATTATATGTGGATAAAGCGAACTAAAATGCAGGCTTCTGTTTCTTAAGAAACAAGACCCATGGCTTCAGTTACAGCACATGCTCTCTTTCACTGGAAACATTTATTCTATGCAGGCAAAGTAAAACCAACAAACCATGAGATAATCAACATATTTATAATAAGTCTTATTCAGCTTTACTTTCTTTATAAGAAAATCACCAGTTTTTGAATGTTTAGCAAATGTAAGACAACGGGACACAGTTAGAACACAGCAAAGGTATTCAACCATTATCCAGTACCATCTATTAAATCTTGTACCCACCATGGAGGTGCACCCCTTCCCAAGGCCCAACCGATAGCAGCTAAAGAGATACTAGTTCTATAACTATACCAATGCACAGGCTTAAATATGATACTAGAAAATACATTCAACATTCAAACACATAAAATGGTCCACACGGAGAAATTGGTACACACATAGAAGTTTCAAGTTGGTTCCATTTAAATAATCAGGTCGAATTAGTTACATCAAAGCACGCCTAATCATTAAGCATAATGACTACATCAATTCCAATAGACTGTCCCGAAGCTAACAATGACGTAAATTGAGGTTCGCCTCTATTTCGCATATTTTGACCCTCTATACTTTCTCACATTCCAGTAGCCTCATTTCTTCTGTAAAGCTTTTCATTTCTTCCATTTTCGCTTCAATTTTGCCACGTCTTGAAATTGAGCTAGAAATCCACTCCAACACAACTTCATCCATCTAAATTAAAAGACCACAACCTCTTTATCCCTGCAATAAAATGCATCCTAATATCAATAAAGAATGTTGTAGTCAAAAGATAATATTAAAGGGTGATGTTGAAAGTCTAGCTTATATTCAAATCTGGACATTTCCAAAAATTAAAACCAGTAAAAATCAAGGTCAGTAGAAATGGGTCATGCATCTTGTGTGGGGAGATTTTCAAAGCTCCAGGATTATGCTAATCACGGCTATAAGATGGGACTAAGCACTCTCACGTGCCATCCAAGTGCCACCCAGACTCGCCTCGGCTGCCGGGACAGAGGCCTCAGCCGAAGCTAGACAGACTTTGGCTGCTAACGCCGAGCTCGGCTACCAAGGGCCCACTTCGGCTAAAGAGCTTGACCCCGGCCAAAGGAGCCGGGACGGAAGCCGAAATAAAAGAAGAATCCCCACTCGCGCCCCACGCCCGCCACGTCATCAGACACGTGGCAGAATAGGGGCGCGAGCCAGTGGGACAGATGCGACATCCAGCCGTCCACAATCTTCGCCAGATCGCTGACAAGGCGGTATCCAGCGGCTGTAGCCAAATCAGGGCAAGGCCCGATGATGGATCCGATGGGACCTCTACCGCCAAAGGCGTCCAACATGATCTGGCCCAACATGACATGCATTAAATGCAATGTGGGCTTATCCGACTGGCATTAAATGCAATGTGGGCTGAAGTGGACCGCATTTATTACTTTGTGGGCTGATAAGGCCTTCCCTATCAAATTAAGGGACCCACTCCAAAATATCATCCAAAAATATCTTCAAGAGTCCTCTATAAATAGTACCCCATTCCACATGCAAGGTATGCAACCTACACACTTGAGAGTCGTTACTCTGCCTCTCTTCTTCCTCTCCTTCTTTAGTTAAGTTCATACACTGACTTTGGCATCGGAGAGCCTTGCGCCACCCAGGCCAAGGTCCTCTGACTGTTTATTCTTCTTTTCATGCTTTGAGGCAGCAGATCATCTTCTTTTATTCGGATAAGTCCTATCAGGCACCCCTAATCTTATGAGTCATCGTTTTTTGCACTTACAATTGGCGCCGTCTGTGGGGAAGTACTATCCCAACCTTCCCAACCTTCTCAGTCTTCCCAGATACCATGCCTCCAAAACTTAAGAAAGGCGGAGAATCTTCGAGAGCAATGCTCGAGCAACCGGGCCCGTCGACGGACGCCCCTCCTCAAGGGCGGTCCAGAACGGTGCTTGGCGCGTCTGCAGGCGAGGGGCGCCTAGGCTCGCAGCTCTTCGTCGAGATTCCCTTCCAAAAGGGACTTGAGGATTCGTCCCCGGGCGACGAAGTCACGCCTCCCCGACGGGATGAGCAGCGACACAAGCATCCCCGAAAAGACAAAGGTGTGGCAGTCGACAAGCCAGGCCGTCCGCGAGACCTCAATGACAGAGGAGATATCGCGGCTCAAAATGCCCTCATCTAGGAGCAGGATAGAATAATCCGCCAACTCCAACAACAACTGAGAGCAGCAGGAGCCCCCTCAGCAGGACAGCCCTCCGGGCCCCAAGGCGAGAAGAGAACCGCCCCGAACAAGGTAGTCCAGCCCTCCCGCGAGGATTTGAGAGCTTTTCTGGACCAGAAGCGTAGTCGGGCCAACGACGAGGTCTCGAGCAATGGTCGAAGCCATCATGGCCGAGACGGCCAAGTTCGCAGCTACCACAGTCGAGGCCATTCCAAGCAAAAATCAGAAGCAATGTCGCCATGGAAGGATGTCGAGCAGGAGCGGCTTGACAGGCGTATTAAGCTGGCCCTTCAGAATAACATGGAGATGGCTGCTCTCGCCCGAGACCAGCAAGAGATTTGCGGCCCCACCGATCTGGGGGCCTCCCCCTTCACGCGGGATATCGAAGAGACTCCACTGCCCAAAAAGTTCTCTGTCCTGCGGTTCGTCCCTTACGACGGAGTGTCTGACCCAGCTGCTCACCTCCGACACTTCTCTCAGAAGATGTCCATCTGGGGGAACGAGGGCCATCTCAACTGCAAAATCTTCTCCTCCAATCTGGGCAACCTCCCCTTGAAGTGGTACTGCGCCCTCCCGGAGAAGTCTATCTCGAGTTGGAAACAGCTCCAGCTCTCCTTTCTGAAGAAGTTTCAGGCTTACAGCGTCGTCCCCAAGACTGATGCTGATATACTTGCCTTGAAGATGAAGCAGGGTGAGAGCATCACCTAGTTCGCCCAGCGATTCTGGGCGATTTACAACCAGATTGAGGTTACTAGAGACGAAGTGGCGATTTTCTCCTTCCGGAATGCCCTGTTACCAGGGAACGAGCTGAGGAAAGACCTGGCCGGAGACCCCGCAACCTCCATGCCAGCCTTGATGTCCCGGATAAAGTGCTATGTCTCCCGAAAGGAGGATGAGATCCGGGCCCGGGAAAGTCACGACCCAGGACCCAAGGAGAAGGGCACTCAGCCCCAGCAAAGAGATAAGAGGCCCTTTCGGAAGGAAGAGCCGAGGCAAGCCTGGGTCTCCAGCTCGGCAAAGGCTACGGCGTCCAGGTCTGGGGGCGGCAAGAAGACCAGACCTCCTCCCGAGGCTTACCAGGTTGTGAACGTCGTCTTCAGAGAGCCGATCCACTAGATTATGAACAAGATCAAGAACAGGCCATTCTTCAGCTGGCCTCAGCCCATGCAGAGTGATTCCTCCACCCGTGACGAGACCAGGTTCTGCGCCTACCACAAGCAAAATGGGCACAAAATTGAGGAGTGCAGGACCTTGAAGTTCTACCTGGAAAAGCCTGCCATCATCTGGAGGAGTTCGTTAAGGCAGGAGATGCCGGCGCCGGCGGCAGCGGCCGAGCTCATCAAAGCGCTGATAAGGACCCAGAAAATGAAGATTCTGAGAAGATCATCAATGTGATCCATCTGGCGCCCTCAGCTCCCTCTCCCCTCAGCTAGAGGCAGCTCTCAGGCTCGTGCCGAAGCCAGGCATGCCTCGCATGGGAAGGAGGTGATGAGAGCCGAGCTCAGACCGGCATCCGAGCGAGCGCCCGGCCATCTCGTTTTTAGATAGAGACCTCGAGGTAGTGCAGCTTCCACACAATGATCCCCTGCTCCTGACGATGAAGCTGCGAGACTTCATAGTGAAGCGGATCCTCATCGACCCCGACAGCTCGTCTGAAGTCCTCTACTATGGATGCTTAAAAAAGATGGGGCTCTTGGAGACTGATTTGAAGGAAGCTCGCACGCCTCTGATTGGGTTCAGCGCCAAGCCGGTCTACCCCAAGGGGAGAATCACTCTGGAGATCAGAGTAGGCGGAGCCTCGGTCATGACCGACTTCCTAGTGGTGGATGCCCCCTCCCCCTACAATGTTATTATAGGCAGGGCGTGGCTCCACAAGATGGAAGCAGTTCCCTCCACTCTCCATCAGAAGCTGAAGTCTGTGCATGAAGACAAGGAAGGCAAGATGGAGGTGGTTACAGTTGAAGAGGATCAGCAACTGGCCAGGCAGTGTATGTTGGCCATGGTCCCTGGGGAGAAGGAGCCAGAGCGAGTGAATCTGGCAGAGTTCGAAAGGGGGCTAGATGAGATCGGCCGAAATCCTGACAAGAAGAGTATTGAAGATCTAGCCGAGGTCAGGCTCGACCCACTAGACCCTGACAGATTTTTCCTAATCGGCATCCAGCTGCCCGACCCAGAGAGAGCCGAACTCTCAAGATTCCTGATGCAGAACGTAGATGTCTTCGCTTGGACCCCGAGCGAAATGCCTGGGGTCGACCCCGAGGTCATGTGCCACAGGCTGAACGTGGATCCCAACCACAAACCAGTGGTACAGAGGGCCCACAGGATGGGGTTGCAGCAGACGTAAGCAGTGGTCGAAGAAGCCGACAAGTTGCTAGAGGCAGGCGCAATCCGGGAGGTCCAGTACCCGATCTGGCTGGCCAATACAATGGTAGTGAAAAAGAAGACTGGCAAGTGGAGGGTATGCGTGGATTTCACAGATCTCAACAGAGCTTGCCCGAAGGATAGCTTCCCTCTTCCAAAGATTGATTAGATGATTGACGCCACTGCTGGCCATGACAGAATGAGCTTCCTCGACGCCTATAGAGGCTACCACCAGATTCCAATGTACGAGCCAGACGAGGAGAAAACTGCATTCATTACCCCTCGTGGCACTTACTGTTATAAGGTGATGCCTTTTGGGCTGACGAACGCGGGGGCAACCTATCAACGCCTCGTCACCAAAATGTTCCAGGCTCAACTCGGCAAGACAGTTGAAGTCTACATTTACGACATGGTCGTCAAGTATAAGCAGTCTAGCGACCATCTGGCGTATCTCGCCTAAGTCTTCAACATCCTCCGTGAATTCAAGCTCAAACTGAATGCTTCCAAGTGCGCTTTCGGCGTAGCTTCTGGCAAGTTCCTCGGAAGCCTAGTTACGTGGAAGGGGATAGAGGCCAACCCGGACCAGATTACTGCAAACCTGTGAATCCAAAGCCCATCTACTACAAAGGAGGTCCAGAAGCTCACAGGCATGGCTGCAGCACTCAATCGCTTCATCAGCAGATCATCAGATAAGTGCCGGCCTTTCTTTCAGCTTCTGAAAAAGAATTTAAAGTTTCAATGGACCCCTGAGTGCGACCAAGCATTGGAAGCACTCAAAACCTATCTGTCTTCACCACCTTTACTCTCTACCCCAACTCAGGGGGAGATTTTGTATCTGTATCTTGCGGTCTCGGATCATGCAGTGAGCTCCGTCCTCATCAGAGAGGACGATGGAGTCCAAAAACCAATCTATTATACGAGCAAGCTTCTGCTTGATGCCGAGATCAGATACCTTTTGCTAGAGAAGCTTGCGTTGACACTAGTCAGCGCCTCCCGCAAGCTCTCCCATTATTTTTAATCCCACACTATTGTGGTTATCACGAAGCATCCACTCCGATCTGTATTCAAGAAAGCTGACTTTTCAGGGCGAATCTCAAAATGGGCAGTCGAACTGGGGCAGTATGACATCCAGTACCGTCCCAGGACTGCGATCAAAGCCCAAATTCTGGCAGACTTTATTGTAGAGTTCGTCTCTCCAAGCTCGGCTTCGACCCAGCCCGGCACCGAACTGGGGGGCATAGGGCACGAGCATGAAGTCACCGAGGTCAAACAATTTTCTTAGAGCCAAGTTCCTATCTCGGCATGGAAGGCCTTCGTCGACGGCTCGTCCACCTCCAAGAGAGTTGGGGCCGGCGTAGTTCTCTAATCGCCAGAGGGACTGGTCATAGAACAAGCCTTCACCCTGGACTTCAAAACGACGAACGATGAAGCGGAGTACGAAGCTCTGATAGCAGGGCTGAATAGCGCCCGAATCCTCGGAGCCCAGTAATTGGTGGTCTTCAGTGATTCACAACTGGTAACTAGCCAATTCACTGGAGACTACCAAGCCAGGGACGACAGGATGGTGGCCTACTTAGCCCTCACGAAAAAACTACTATCTCACTTCCAGACAATCGAGGTCAGGCAAATCTCCAGAGATACCAACACACATGCTGATGTGCTTGCAAACCTGGCCTCCGCTGTCGAAGCAGGGAAGAAAAGGACCGTTAAGGTTGGATCGATACCAAGATCAAGCCTAGAGCTCTACTCATCTCGGCAAGTCCTGTGCGTTGATCTCGGCCCGAGCTGGATGGACCCAATCATCTCTTACCTGAAGGACGACCAACTCCCCGAAGACAAGAATGAAGCCCACCGAATCAGACTCAAGGCACCTCGATTCTAGCTATCTCCTGAAGGCAAACTCTACAGAAAATCCTTCACAGGTCTCTACCTCTAATGCGTCCACCCAAGCAAGGTGGACGACTTTCTGTATGAGATCCACGAAGGAATCTACGGTAGTCACATCGGAGGGCGGTCACTGGCCTACAAAACAATAAGCCAAGGTTACTGGTGGCCGTACATGCAGAAGGATGCGCAGGTATACGCCAGAAAATGCGAAAAATGTCAGAAGTTCTCCCATTCTCTTCACCAGCCAGCGCAAGACCTGAGTCCCCTCTCTAGTCTATGGCCCTTCGCTCAATGGGGGCTGGACATTGTGGGACCTCTCCACCGAGCTCCAGGGAACAAAAGATAGCTGATAGTCGCTACAGACTACTTCACGAAGTGGGTAGAAGTTGAACCGCTGTCCTCCATCACTGAAAGGGACTCCAAGAATTTCGTATGGAAGAACATCATAACGAGGTTCGGCATCTCCAGGGCCTTGATTTCGGACAATGGGATTCAGTTCGACTCCAACTCCTTCTGAGACTTCTATTAAAAGCATGGCATCAGGAACCACTACTCCACTCCGGCGTACCCGCAGAGCAATGGTCAGGCCGAAATTTCTAATAAAGTACTGCTTGACGGCCTGAAGAAGCGATTGGACAAAGTAAAGGAAGGTGTGTAGAAGAGCTTCCTAACGTGTTGTGGGCATACAGGACGACTCCGAGATGATCCACCTCGGCGACACCCTTCTCATTGGCCTATGGGATGGAGGCGGTCATTCCCTTAGAAATTGGCCTCCCTACCCTGAGATCAGAGCTTGTCGACCAAGGCTGAAACGAGATGAACCTGGCAATGGAGCTGGACCTAGCCGACGAGCGCCGAGATGCAGCGGCCATACGACTGGCCGACTATCAGCAACGGCTAGCCAGAGGATACAATGAAAAAGTCAGGAAAAGAAGTTTCTCAGTAGGAGAACTGGTTCTGAAGAAGACCCTGCCAGCTGACAGAGACCCAAATGAAGGCAAACTGGCCCCAAACTGGCATGGCCCGTTCAGGGTGGTTTCAATGGCATGACAATCTTCTTACAAACTTGAAGACTTGGAAGGCAGGCAGTTGCCAAGACCATGGAATGCATCTCACTTAAAGAAGTTCTATTTTTAAGATGTAATGAAAGTCTCATGATTAATGAAAGCAGCGCTTGCCCTGTCATCAATCTGTGTCTTCTTATCTGAGTTCGGCAGCTCCGGGTTCATACACCCTGGGATTGACTTAGGATTCATACATCTAGTCTTCCCTAAAACTCTGGGTTCACGCGCCCATGGACCGACTTAGGATTTATATATCCAGTCGCTCCTAAAACCCTGGGTTGATACACCTTGGGACTGACTTCGGATTCATACATCCAGTCTTCCCTAAATTTTGGGTTCACGTGCCCATGGACTGACTTAGGATTTATACATCGAGTTGCTCCTAAAACCCTGGGTTGATACACCTTGGGACTGACTTCGGATTCATACATCCAGTCCTCCCTAAATTTTGGGTTCACGTGCCCATGGACTGACTTATGATTTATACATCCAGTCACTCCTAAAACCCTGGGTTGGTACACCTTGGGATTGACTTCAGATTCATACATCCAGTTTTCCCTAGACTTTGGGTTCACAAGCCCATGGACTGACTTAGGATTTATACATCCAGTCGCTCCTAAAACCCTTGGGTTCATATACCTTGGGACTGACTTCGGATTTACACATCCAGTCTTCCCTAAACTCTGGGTTCATACACCCCCTGAGATCGATCCCAAACTCAGGCTCACACAGCCGAGATCCTCGAGACTCTGGGTTCATCTCGGCTAATGACAGTCTTCGAAAGACAGAATAGTGCAAGCACGGAAATGCAGAAAAGCAACACAAAAATACAAAGAAAAGCAAAAAAGAATACAAAAATGCTGACTACGCATGTCATCTGATTAGAAACTTCTTTCTTTTATTGAATGTAATTTCTTCTTTACAAGGGTTACAGAAAAGAAAAACAAAATACAATGAAGCTCACAGACCTCTGAAAACAGAAAAAGAAGGGAGCTTGGAGGTCTTGATCTTCACCGGCCCGCCGCTCGGAGGTCTTGATATCCCACACAAGACCCTGCAGCATGATCCGACACAGGACCATACAGGATCAAGAGCGCGACCAACTCCCAGCCAGAGAATAATCACCTCCCAGCCGCATAGGTAGGAGATGATCTCCGCACAACCGCATCGGCAGGAGTTGGCCGTGGACCCGCATTCAGAGAACGCGTAGTCCATGGGGACCGTCTTCAGAGAGCGCGCAGACCACGACTTCCGGCGATAGCCCCTCCTAGAGGAAGCTGTCTTCAGTCGCAGAAGGATTGGTCAGAACAGTGGTTCCTAAACGAGTTCTACAAGGTGAAACTGCCAAAACGTCTGGCAGACGCGGATAGATCCTCGTCAGTTGGAGAGATGAAGAAGTGGAAGGGTTTCTGGTTCAAGGTCTTTCTTCTCTCCCATGGCAGGCCTGCTGCCTCAATTTATAGAAGGAGGAAGGGCTCAGTAATCGAAGACCCATCAATGAGGTGAGGTCTCCCATGCCTCGGGTGGAGTGCACGTCTTCCACAAGTTGACTAGCGGCTCCGATGGCGAACACGTGAAGCCATCTGCTCGTTTTCCGCCTCGGCCGTACCGCTGTACTTACAGCTATTTATGAGCCTTGGAATGTGGGATATCGGAGCGGATACCTATGGAGACCATACGACACTCTCTCCAACTCAAGACTCTCACGTCATGTCACTCAGCCATACTCAAGCACACAATAGCCGAAATAAAAAAGATGGAGAAAAAGAAAGCACAAGTGAAGAAGCTCTGCCTTTCATTAAAAGTGAAGGGGATTACATGCAAGTTCACATTACATTCCAAAAGAAAAAACATACAAATATGAAAGCAGCAAAAATACAATGATCAAGAAGCTACAGGGGCTTCGGCGACTCCACCAGCACTATTACTGTCTCCGGTGGACCAGTTGTCTCGACGACAATGGCAACCTTCTCTGGCGCATCACCCTCAGGAGGGGCAGAATGAGCATCGCCCAAAGGTGCAACCGGAGCATCACCAGCAGAAGGGATAGGTGGAGCGTCATCCGAGATAGAACCAGCTGCAGGAGCATCCACCTGGGTACTCTCGGCCAACGGAGCGGAACTCGGCTTGGGGGTCTGGACCAGAATACTTTGGCAGGTCCTGATAAACCGGGTGGTCTTCAGGAACCCCCGCTCGTTTCAAAGCAGCCAGACATCCCTCCTCGAACAGGATAGAGGTGATCTCCTCCACCTGCCTCTCATACTCCTCTGTGGCCTGGTCCACCCCGTTCTGAAAGGAAGACTGGGCCTCAGCCTGCAGCGAGGACTTGAGGTCATTGATCTCCTTCTCCAGCCGCTCGACTTCAGCGTACTTAGCCTTTAGTTCGGCAATTTCCTTTTTCAGCTTCTCCACTTCGGCACGACCAGCGAGCACTTCGCCAAGCTGCCTCGACGATTCGGCAGCCGAATCAGCCTTCGCTCTGGCCAGCTCCGTCTCCAGCTCGGCAATCATCCTCGTCTTCACCAGATCTCGCCCTTCAATTGATGGGTTGTCGACGTGAGATCGGTGATGCTGGCCAGTGCCACATCCAGCTGCGCAGTCGCCTCGGCGCTGCTCCTCTTCAGCTCTCCTAGCTCCTTCTTCAATTTTTCCCTCTCGGACTCCAGTAGTGTGATCTTGGAGACGTTCTTATCACTCCTCTCCATTACCAACTAGAGCCTTTGCATATTCTGCAAAAGAAAACAAGTCAGATGGGAGCAGCCAAAACGAAATACATCAAAAGAACATCAAGGGTGCTTACTTGGAGAGCGGCCTGGATCGCCGAGCCCAGCAGACTCTCATTGTCATACTTCGCGTGCAGCTCCATGTCACGCGGCAGGGCACAGGCTTTGGCAAGAGCCCCGATGACGAGACAGTTCCCCTGCACCCGGTCCTCCACGTTCAAAGGTTTCCCGGGCTGGGTCTCCAATCTAGGCCTCCATGCCGCCGGGGCAGTACGAGGTCCGGAGGCCGATCCGGACCCTTGCCCTACAATGACACTAAGGTCACGAGCCGTCTTAGGCAGCTGCCCTGCTCGCTGGCGCACTTTTTCCAGTGGGTGCCTTGCCTCCAGAGATGCGCGCAGGCGCCTTGTCCTTAGGGGCCTACTCGGCCCCCGATTCTTTCTCCCCCGCCTTGGACCTCTTCCTCGGCGGAGACCCATCCCTCAGACGATCCGGTGAGTGCCTCCGCACTCCTTCGATCGGAGCAGTAGCCGGGGCAGAAGAAACAGCAGCTCCCCCCGAGCCCGAAGCCATGCGGGCACTGGTAGAAGAAGGCGTTGCAGAAGACGAAGACCCGCGCCTAAACTTGGCCGCCATGTCCTTGGTTCCAGGCACTCTTGAGCTGCCCTCCATCCTCTCTTCTGGGTCAGTCGAAGACCCCGAACTGGAAGAGGCAGATGCCTCAGCGCCAGACGCAGCTCGGCTTGCAGCAGGATCGATCAGAGGAACGCCCGCAGGCACGGCCAAAGAAACAGAGGAAAGATCAGCCTGCAGCTCTTTCTCCTGCGTTGCTCCAACCCTCCTATAATGGTCGCGGTACCTCGGCGTGTATCCCAGCAGTTTCCAGGCCGATCTATTCTCGTGCCCGGCATACCTCTCGACCTTCCTGTGGTCAGCAACGTTCTTTGTCCAACCGTCACTCGCAGCCCGGTGCTGCCTCGCTCGTAGTTCTGCACAGCAAACAACAAGAGTATCAGTTCGGCAATACAAAAGTTAAGCAAAAGGAGCAGAATGAAGAGTCGATGTTTACTTGGGACGGCCCCAAGATGGCGAGGGACCCTGAGCGTCCTGTCCTCGCCAGCACCGAACTCCTAATCCCCGAAACACAGAAGAGATCTTCCTCGGCGTTTTTACTAGAATCCTCTAAGGCCAGGACGAAGCCCTTTCGGAGCTGCTTCACCCGAAGATAATAGTTGTCTCTCCCAGCCTTGCAGATGTCGTACACGTCCTCGATATCGTGGACGCCCAAATTGATCCCCAAGATCTCGTTCAATCTCGTCGTGCCCATGATGACCTTGAAGCCATTGGGGATCAGCTGGCAAAGGGTGATGGACCAGGCGTCAAGACAAGCTCTAAGCAGGGGATGCAGAGGGAATCTGACCCCACCTTCGATCACAGAGATCAAAGGGAACGGCGTCCAGCCGCAGGACCAGCAGCGCAGGGCGTGGTCGCAGTCGCCGGCTTGAGGCGGACCCCCTTCGGGATATTGAAGGTAGCCCTAAACCTAGCCATGCCCTAGCCGTATCTAACTGAAACCAGGGGCACGAAGTCACTTACTGAAGCAGAAGCGCGAATCAGGAATCAACCTGGACACGCCCTACGGACGTCCTCGCCAGAACACTACGGAGAGATCTTGAGAAGACAGATAAAGACCGAAGCAAGATTCGAAAACCAGAGCAAGAATCGATGGCAAGGGCAAAGAAAGTCAGAAGAGAAGATAAAGAAAGAAGAACGGAGGAAGGCAACCCTATTTATAGGAGAAGGAGGCCCTCTTTGGGCGCCATTTACGAATTCGAAAAGGCAAGCTTTGCGATCCGCGCCTGTCTCATCAATTTGACGGCACGATCAGTGAAGAAGCGACACGTGTAGTCGCTGGTTCGTTTCCCGGGGCGAACAAGACGCGACATTTTTTGCCTCGGAGAAGTTGAAGCGGCGCCAAGCAATGATCGCAGTATCTCCAGACGGATTCTCTAGCTTCTGACCCCTAAAGGCTAGGGCGCTTAAGAAGTCACAAGCTAGGGGGCAATTATGTGGGGAGATTTTCAAAGCTCCAGGATTATGCTAATCACGGCTATAAGATGGGACTAAGCACTCTCACGTGCCATCCACGTGCCACCCAGACTCGCCTCGGCTGCCGGGACAGAGGCCTCAGCCGAAACCAGACAGACTTTGGCTGCTAGCGCCGAGCTCGGCTACCAAGGGCCCACTTCGGCTAAAGAGCTTGACCCCGGCCAAAGGAGCCGGGACGGAAGCCGAAGTAAAGAAGAATCCCCACTCGCGCCCCACGCCCGCCACGTCATCAGACACGTGGCAGAATAGGGGCGCGAGCCAGTGGGACAGATGCGACATCCAGCCGTCCACAATCTTCGCTAGATCGCTGACAGGGCGGCATCCAGTGGTTGTAACCAAATCAGGGCAAGGCCCGAGGATGGATCCGATGGGACCTTTACCGCCAAAGGCGTCCAACATGATCTGGCCCAACATGACATGCATTAAATGCAATATGGGCCGATCCGACTGGCATTAAATGCAATGTGGGCTGAAGTAGACCGCATTTATTACTTTGTAGGCTGATAAGGCCTTCCCTATCAAATTAAGGGACCCACTCTAAAATATCATCCAAAAATATCTTCAAGAGTCCTCTATAAATAGTACCCCATTCCACATGCAAGGTATGCAACCTACACACTTGAGAGTCGTTACTCTGCCTCTCTTCTTCCTCTCCTTCCTTAGTTAAGTTCATACACTGACTTTGGTATCGGAGAGCCTTGCGCTTCCCGGGCCAGGGTCCTCTGACTGTTTGTTCTTCCCTTTCAGGCTTTGAGGCAGCAGATCATCTTCTTTCATTCGGTTAAGTCCTATCAGGCACCCCTAATTTTGTGAGTAATCGTTTTTTGCACTTACACATCCCAAATAAAAAAACGTGTTATTAGAAAAAAAATCAAGGTCCATAGATATGGGTCCTGCATCCCAAATAAAAAACGTATTATTATAAAAAATCAAGGCCAGTAGAAATGGGTCCTCAATCCCAAATTCCAAACGTGTTATTATAAAAAATCAAGGCCAGTAAAAATAAAAAAAAGTCCTCTATCCAAAAACCAAAAAACAAAATCCAATCTTCTACACACAAGAAAACCTCAGATCAGATCACAGCCCACCCAAACCAACGCCTCCCCATTGGCATTTTTGTAGCTTGCAAGTGCATGGTCAATCTGGAGGTGATGCTGCCGCAGAACAGAGAGTTGGCAAAAGAGACCCAGTTGGCGTCACCGTCCCAGTTGTCATTGCATCCGCATCCGGCGTCGATAACCACTGAGAGCTGGCAGAGAGCGGAGGAGACAACCCATGAGATAATCTGCCGGATTCATCCTACGGTGGTTTCTTAGGAGAGACTGAAGGCCGTCATCGAAGACGTTGAGGGAGAAGGGGGATCGGAGAGGAAGTTGAGGCGCTGCAGTGGTTGAGGAGGAATGATATTAGGTCTCCTGAGCGAGAGAGAAAGTGTCACGACCCGGGCCCGAGATTCGTTAAACCTCCGGATCAGGATCCCATACTTACTCCCGTAGATCCCGAATTAACCAAAATTAAAACGAGATCCACAAGGGATAATCATACAATATCCTGTCAAATATACAAATTGCGGAATACATATATATTTAACATCATCCATTCATCAAGGTATAATCATAATCAAAAGTGAGGTTCTTATACATGGATTGTTTTGTCAACCATTGTATATTCAAATACAATACAAGGTGACCAAAAATTGAATTTCCAAAAAAAAAAAACAGTTTCTCTAAAAAAGAATCTAAAAATCCCCAAAAGAAATCCCCAAAATGAATCTCCATCTCATGACGCACTCGGATACTCGTATCAATTGGTATCCCGTATATGCCATTCTATCAATCCTCCTGGAGGAACTAGAGCGGTCTCCTCCGCTGGCGCTGGGGCCGCTGCAGGGCCGGCATGGGCAATTGGGCCTGTAATGCCATCAATAACACTAATGAACACGACGGTTCAACAATGCATACATAATTCTGTGATATAACATGTTAATACCTATATAATTTCATTCAACCGAATTTCTATCAATTCTAACAATTCATTGCATAGATAATATCATTAGTCAAGTAATGGACACAAACAATTTGGCAACTACAATAACATTCATTTCATTACTTTTCATTCTTTTACCATCTTCCCTCAAAAGAAGGATTCATCTTCCAAATGGAAGGAATAGTATAGTCATAATCTTTCAATGACAGTCATTCAATATTTTGGGACTTACTAGTGCCCGAGCCAGGGGCAACTAGCATCACCACGGAGCTCCGGAATGCCCCCAAATCCATCTACTGCAGTAGGAATAATCATTTATCATAATTCATTTGATGAAATAGCTATGTAGTGCCAAACTTAAGAGCTATCACTTTAATAAATTTCTAGATTCAATTCAAGACATACAAGTCTAGTAAAGCAATTAAAATGAACTAACAATACTAATTACGGTACAATACAAACACATGCCAATGAGGGAATTCGGATAATTAGGAATTCCACTCATTTCTTTCATGATTCCAACCAACCATTCGAGTGTAACTATTGGTTATCTAATGTACGTGCAATTCTTGATGGGCATCACTTTTAATTAATGTGTACAATATAGTCCCCGTAATTATTACTTATGGGGGTCTAGTCTATAATCCATTGAACATTCGTTGTATTATTAAACTTAGGGTTCAATCACTTGAAATCTCCTTTTATTTTTCATCAATTTAATTGACCTCTAATCTCATAATAATTAGCACTAAAACTAGTTTAGAGACTAATTAAGTTTATAAGAAACACCTACGATCGAACGAACCTCGAAATCCAAACCGATCGATCGGACGAAAACACGTCCCAGTTAAGGGACAGTCCGATCGATCGATGCTCAGGTCCGATCGATTGGACAGAAACACGTCCCAGTTAAGGGACAGTCCGATCGATCGACGCTCAGGTCCGATCGATCGGACAGAAATGTGTCTCAGTTAAGACACAGTCCGATCGATCGGGCCTGATGGCCGATCGATCGGACAGGTCCGGGACTGGTTCCCAAACCTCCGATTTCTGCCCTTCTTCTTCCATTTTTCCTACATTTTCATTTTATACATGCACATAAATAGGATATCTTTTCCTTCCTCATTTATCAACTCATATATATTCCAATACCCACTTCTAATCCATCATTCATTCATAATAAACTCCATTCTAATCTATAATGAAAATTTCATAAATGATTCTAATCAAGGTAATGCATAGATATTAACATAACCACATAGAAAATGTATACACTTGCCTCTCTTGAAGCTTCTTGAGCAAAAACCCCTCTTTCTAAGCTTGGTTTGAGGCAAAACCCTTTTTAATCAAACCGTAATTGCAAAAAACATGTAAAAGAAACATACATTGAGCTATTGGGTTGAGATTCATCTATAGACACTCAAAGGAACTTGGAAATCCTATAAAAAGTCTAAACTACTTACTTGAAGCTCAAAAGAGAAGATTGAATTCTTTTCCTAAGCTCCAAATGCTCCAAAAATGGAAGATATCTTGATGAGGAAGATGAAGAGGATGGAGAAGATGATGTCCTTCTCCAAGAATCACTAGAGCCTTTCTCAAAATCACCTTGATCAAAGAGAAATGGAAGAAGGAGAGAAAGAGAGAAAGAAGTTGCCTAGGGTTCACTATTGAGATGAAATGAGCTCATGTCTTAGCTTATATAAGCCCACTTTTTGCATTTAAGTCCCCTTCCATTTACTCATTTACTCTTTAAGTCAAATGGAGACTCACTTGACTAATCTTAAGTCAAAACTAATTGAGTATGTTATGAAAGTTAACACATTAATCGAGATACAGGCGATGGTACCAAGAATTACCGTATTCGACGAAATACGCGAAAATCCGTATTTACGAAGAAGTCCTCATCTCTACTCATTTAAACCAAATCTCAATTTAATGATCTTAACTTCATTCAATTTCATTTCATTGTGCTCAATTCAATCATTAGAGACTTGTTATCTCTTTTTGGTCATTTACCAACATTAATTCAATTAATTATGCTTAACTAGCATAATTCTCAATTAATTAGCTTCAATCATCATTAATTCGGGATGGGGTGTAACAGAGAGTGAGAGAGAGAGTGCCGAGCTTAGAGAGAGATGCGAACTTTGCTCGAGAGAGAGAGAGATGAGATCCAGGGAGGCCAAAAGATTAGAGCTCGGTTTGGGAAGGGAGAAGAAGCAGGGATGCAGACGGTCATCTCTTTTTGGGCGCTGACCATGAGTTTCCCCTCTTTATTTTATCATTCTGGCGCCCATTTGAAAAAGGGTGCATCTAAACACAGATGCATTTTTACTAGTAATAGATGCACGCTTTTCAACACTTATCAGTTGAAATTTTAATTTGACTTTTAAAACACATTTTTTCTCCCATTTTACCCCTAGTGCTACTGAATACACTAAATACAACACCTCATCTCATCACAGGCCTTGAGACAGTGGCAGTCTCGTAATTACACCCCAACAGTCGAAGCCCATTCCCCATTCAGGAGGTCAAACTCCTTGGATAGCGAGCCGTACATTCCCGCCGGAACATTGATTGATGGGCCCACCAGGATCATACAATGCACCCCAAATCCAGATTGGAAGATCCAACCGTTCAAGATTTGGTGGCTCACCTTTATAGTGTTGATGAGGAACACTGGGACTGGGTTTTGTCCCTTCTCAACCATCGTCTCTTTGCATGTCATCAAATTGAACGGCTAGGGATCGTTCTTTAGAAGATGGCCCAGCCTTGATGATCCGATGCTGATCACTGATGAAATGGACCCCACCACAGATACAAAAAATCGAAAGATCTCACTCATTCAATTTCAGCCATTCTCTCCCCAGTGGTGGGCCATGTTCATCCACCCATCCCCAAGTGGAGCTCCCATCAGACCAACGGCCCGGAAAAAGGTCAACGAGACGTGGGGCCCACACATTACACACCCAAAATCAAAACACCCCATCCTCAGAAAAGCGCCACTCCCGTTCAACAGTAGATACAAATCCAGCTCATCCAAACAACCGAATTTGTATTTCCAGATCGGATTCAAACCAGATTCCATGGAAATCAGATCCCGAGACCATAGGAGAACCGGAGCGTGGGAGAGAAGGCGGCGAGCTGGGCGGGGAGGGAGAGGATGCTGCGGCCGAATCCCGCCACCCCAACAGGTTCTCCGAGCACCGTGTGAGTGCACCCAAACGTGTGGGGTGGTGAATTCCGTGGATTGGATTAAGAGGCGATCGCTGCGGAGTCCGGCGACGAGGCTTCCGTCGCCGTAGGCATAGTAGAAATTGGGGCAGTGGAAGGCGGCGCAGTCACCGGTTTTAATGGTTTCCAATGTGCAGCCGGAGACAGCACAGAGGTCGAAGGAAGGGAAGGCGGAGCAGGCGGCGAAATTGTAGGGGACGAACGCAGTAGAACAGATGTTGGGTGGATGAAAATCCGGCGAAACATATGGCTTTCCTTGGTAGAGTATGCATTCAAAAGGGGCACAAGGAGACCAGATGAGATCGCTGCCTGTGTCCATGTAGAGGTCGATAGTTCGAGATGGGTGTTAGCCGAAAGAGAAAGAGAGGAGGTAATCGCTGTCGGGAGAGTGCGGAAGAGAGATTTTCCTGTGAGGCCGCTGCCGCCGGAATCTACTACTATAATGAAGAGATGAGGTTTTGATTTTGGGTCATTATAAATGCACCCACGTCTTAGGATAAGTGTGACTACACGGGGATTTGACTAGTCCTGAGTCATTAATTATTTTACATAAAAAAATATATCTGTCTACATCTCTTCTGCATTTAACAAAACTAAACTACAGTTGCATTTATAATTATTCTTTGAAAAAACAATCACACAATCACTGTACTGCTTACCTCATCGCGACATGGACATCCACGTGGGATCGGTTCAAAATTCGGTCATGCGAGTATGTCGATATAGACTTATTGGTACTGTGCACGACTGCTGGCGGTTGCGTAGAAGAACTTCTTAAAGCAGGTACGGAAATGGCGGAGATCAACGATATGTCGCGATCAACGCCGGCGTTCAGGCTCCGGTGGGACGTGTTCCTGAGTTTCAGAGGGGAAGACACTCGCCACGGCATCACGGACCTTCTTTACACGGAGCTGGAGAGGAAAGGGGTCCGAGTGTTCCGAGACAACGATGTGTTAAACCAGGGGGACGAGATCGCTTCGGGCTTGCTCCAGGGGATCGAAGACTCCGCCGCCGCGATTGCGATCATCTCTCCCAACTACGCCTCCTCCAGGTGGTGCCTCGAGGAGCTTGCGACGATCTGCGACTGTGGGATGCTAATTCTTCCGGTATTCTACTTCGTCGATCCGTCGGACGTTCGGCGCCAAAGAGGGCCCTTCGAAAGAGGCTTTCGGGATCTTGAGAGCAGGTTTAAAGAACACGAGGTCAATAGATGGAGAAATGCCATGGCCAAGACCGGTGGAAGAGTTGGTTGGGTGCTCCAAAATAAGTGGGTGTTTCTCTCTCTTCTCTCTTTACCATTCAAGTTTTTACAGAGGAAACCCTATGTTTGTTTGTGATTCAATTTCTAAAGCCCTAAGCTGAGATCCATTCTAGATAGAGAAGGTAACTAACTCGAGTTCCTTGGTTAGTTGGTTCAGTTTTTAGAGAGAAATTCTTCTAAGAATCGTTTTCTATTCTTTAATCTGGATTCTTGATTCAGTTTGCAGAGAGAAAGCTTAGCTGAACTCAAATCCTAGCTTTGTTGATTCACTCCAGAGGTCAGACCTGCAAAATAAAAAATTAATCAGGACATTTGATTAAATGTATGCACTTTGACATGTTCTTCCATGCTTTTGTACGTAATGGGAGTTCAATTTGGGAAAGGAGATGGAAGACCTTGTACTTGCTGCCACTGGTGATCGGTTTCTTCAGGGCCATATGTAACCTTAAATTGTGGTATATGCCTTCATGGGAATGAGAAGAGACTAACTTTAGGCAATAGGTTGCCTTAAATGCTGGTACATGTCTTCATGGGGATGAGAGGAGGAGACCAACTTTAGGCAAAATTAATTTGACACAGTTGTGTTTTTTTTTAGTTGGAAACACAAGGTTTTCTATGATGTCAACTGAGCTTAATTGGATATCACAATTAAAATATTTTAAGATATTCTCATGGAATCTTTGGAATTCAAGTAAGACAAGCTTTTTGAAAATTGTTGTCCCTAGTGCACTTTGTTAGTGACATTTCAGATTTGTTTATTCTAGTTGTGGAATTTTTTAGTGTATAATTGGTTAACGTGATGATTGTTGTGAATGGGTGGTTGCTTTTGTTGAATCTTGATTGTTTTGACTTTAGCAAATTGGCAAATAATTTAAGTGGCACTTTTGTTCTGATCCCCCACTATCTTAGTCACTTGTATATTTATTATACGACAATATAACTGTCTCTTTTGATAGATTAAAAATCAAACTTGTTTTGCTTAATTATTAATTGTTACAAGTTTTAGGCCTGTGAGATGCAAGGATTTGTTTTCTAATTTTCAGGTCTAATTTTATTAATATTGATTACATATAAAATATGTATAATATTTTTTTTGTCATATTTTCATTTTTTTTATGTAATTTAATTAAATGAATTATCTATTGCTTTATCCATTTAGTTATGTTTGCATAATCATCTATAAAATCATTATAAATTACCTGAATCAAGTTAACTAGGTCTTTGTAAAAGACATAATTTTTGGTATAGAGCATTAATGACGAAGGAGGCGAGAAAATAGTCAAGTTTCTTTTTATTTGGATTTAGTAAATACAGCTTTTAGATCTAGTGGCATGAACTTACACAACTTCTATGAAAATATGTGCAAGGAGTATTATAATTGTACGTAAGAAATAAGGTTAGATAACTTAGATTAATAATTTAATAAATTGAAGATATAGTAATTGGCTGTGAGGATTCATAATACTTCAGTTCAGTCAATGTAATTAAATTTTAGAGATTATTTATTATTTACCATCTTGTTTTGAAAACCAAAAGACAGAGGGAAAAAATATTAAAAAGAAGAGCATGCCGCATGGTGCAAGTTTGCGACATAAACATAAATTTTTTGTTTGACTCAATCTTCCAGTATGGATACAGTTTGTGTTGGAAGAAATTGAGTTATTGCAGAGACATGTAAAGTTATGCAAAGCAGTGACTTGATTTGTATGATTATGCCTTGAGAGGTTAAGTTAGAACTTGTTGCTTGGTCGACTTATTTATTTATTTATTTTTTTAAGATTGCTTGGTCAACTCAGTAGCTCTTGTGACTTTGCCTTGCCAAAAAATGTATAGTTGACTATGTATAGATATTTTCCGTGAGTATTATAGCACATGAAATTGCCCCTTGTCTTGTTTAACCAGTACTTCTGGTTTGATGCTGATGATTTTTGTCTACCACGGTTGAGATTGGAAGATAATAGTACTCTTTTGAAAGCTCCCTCTGTCTCTATCCCTCTTATTTCATGTGTGTGGCAGCTTGTACATGCACATTCTCTTGTGTGTTCATCTCTAGCACATACATAACATCCTCTCCTTCCCTTGCTTAGTTATGATGCACTTTTTGGAACTGGATGTGATGGTGTTGTGATTGTATGAAGCACACCCTATCATCTACTGAATTAAGTTTGCTCTTTCTATCTTGCAATGTGGATTCTCATACCATGGTTAAAAATTTGAATGGAGCTTAGTGTCAGTTGAGGTCATGTCAACTAAAATGAGATGACTCCCCTTAAATTCAAATCGAGAAGAATCATAATGCTGTCATAGCTGTTGCAACCCACTCCTATCCATTGTTCAATTCTCATTTTGATAAGTTTTTAAATGTACATGTCAATGCAGTCTAGCTCGTAGGTGTTCAAAAGTAATGGTCCTAGCTCACCGGAATATCATCATGTTAACCCCTCGCAATATTACTGTTAATGGCTACGTATGCCACGTATGATTAAATTTGAGATTCTTGAGTAGTTCTCTTCAAAGTGTCCTATTAAAATTCTCTGTAAGGAAGAAACAGGAACTATTTAGTTCTCAAAATTTTTTAATTGCAAAAGAAATGTTTTGTTCCAGACTAAGGCTCTCCAGTGTTGGTTTTGCTTGGGAAGGCCGCAACCATTTCTGATGAACAAAACAAAGACCTTTAGTCACTTAGGCTTCCAGGCATACCTGAGGTATATATCTTAGCCATTATGTTATTTCAGGACATGGAGCATGTGCCTGACAATTTTTTTATTTTTTATTTTTGGAAAAAGCACCATCAGTGCCTCCCTCATGTGACCAGATATATGCCTGTATAATTATGTGACCAGATGTTATTTTAGTGAGTGGAGTCTATTTGTCAGCAGATGGGTGGCGATAATTCTTAAGCTTATGCAAGTTATATTATAAAGCTGTCAATGTGGACTTTTTGGTAACATAAATATTTTTCCTTTGAATTGAAAGTTCCACCATATTTTGGTTCATTACTCAATGTAACATCCAGTGTTAAATTCTTTGATGTCACTAAATAACATGATGTGTATGAAAGAACTTTATTGTGTTTTTTTTTTTTTTTTCACATTTTTGTACACGAAGTTATGAACACGGTCTCATAGTCATAGACAGCAATGGATGCATGTTGTCTTGGCCAGTTGTTTAATTGAAGCTATGATTTGGATGAAGAATTACGAGAAATCTTTTTCATGAATTAACACATGGTCTGCCTATGTACCAAAGATGTTGATCTTATTGAATCAGCCATGTCTTTGTGGGGAATTGAGTTATCCAGCTTGCTAGTCTTAGTAGTCTTAGTATTGATTGTAATTTTGTATTCCACCTTATCAACTAAGAGAAATGACTTCTGAAAGCTCATTGAGGTTATTTCTTAGAAAGTAAATTTCACACGGTTTATTGAGGCTGTCATGTGGTTAAGTGCTGGGGGTTTTGTTACATGACTTGGAAAGTTATTTTAGGTTAGTTGAGTGTGTAAAATGGAAAATTCATTAATTTTAAGTTTGGTTAATTATAGCTCAAGGATATATTTATAAAGCGGACTTAGTCCAAATCAACAGTTACTTTGCATACAAGTTAAACATTTTTGCTTGTAGTTGTTTTTTACAATTCTAGACAAAAACTTTTTGCAAACATTAGAAAATGGTGTTGGGGCCTTTGAATTAACTTATTGATCCTTTTGATAAAATTGTTAGCATATACTTCTCCGTTTTTGTTTGTTGTTAATACAAGTGTCTCTAATCCTAGTGAATGCACACTGGGATAAAATCACAGGGCTCTTAAGAGTATTATTCTGGTTCTAATCTTGGTTGATGTAACATGTATCATATCTCTCTCTTTTTAACAATGTCAAACCAGCTTATACATTTCCTTGTTAACCTTCTGTATTTACTATGAAATATGCACTAACATTCATGTCAACTGGCAGGGAAGAACATCAGTCGTTGATTCAATTATTAGTTAGAAGGATTTTGGATGAATTAAGCAAAACCCCAATGGGTGTGGCTTCATATACTGTGGGACTCAACTCCCGTGTTGAGGATTTGATGAGATTGTTAGATGTTAAATCAAATGGAATTCAAGTTTCGGGGTTTCATGGAATGGGTGGGGTTGGCAAGACAACTCTTGCCAAGGCTCTCTACAATAAACTTGTCTCTCAATTTGAACACCGCAGTTTTATTTCCAATGTTAGAGAAGCATCCATGCAACCAAATGGTTTAGTATCTCTTCAGAGGAAACTCCTTGGTGACCTTTCACTGGGAAAGGCATCTGGCGTAAACGATGTCAGTGCTGGCAAGATTGCAATTAAAGGGATACTTAATGATAAGCGAGTCCTTGTCGTTTTAGATGATGTTGACGATGTAAGCCAACTTGGTGCACTGGCCATCAAGAGAGAATGGTTTTATGAAGGAAGTCGAATAATCATTACTACTAGAGATAGAAATGTTCTGCTTGCTGATCATGTGGACAAAATTTATGAGGTGAAAGAATTGGGTTTCTCTGATTCACTGAAACTTTTCTGTTATCATGCATTGGGAAGTAAAAATTCCTCTGGAGCTTTCCTGAAACAGTCTCAGCAAATTGTGTCCCTCACTGGAGGATTACCCTTGGCTCTTGAAGTCTTTGGTTCTTTTCTCTTTGATAAGAGGAGAGTAGAGGAATGGGAAGACGCTCTACATAAACTGAAGCAGATTCGTCCTCACCATCTTCATGATATCCTAAAGATAAGTTTTGACGGGCTCGATGATGAAGAAAAGTGCATATTCCTCGACATTGCATGTTTGTTCTTCAATCTAGGAATGACGAGAGACAATGCAGTTGACATACTGAAGGGCTGTGGCTTCAGAGCTGAGATTGCAATCAATGTCCTCATAGCAAGATCTCTCATTAAAATTATGGAGGACAATACTTTGTGGATGCACGACCAAATGAGGGACATGGGAAGACAAATTGTACACCTTGAAAACCTTGTGGATCCTGGAATGCGTAGTAGACTTTGGAATCCTAGTGAAATTCTGACCGTTTTGAAAGATAGAACGGTATGAATCTTAGGACCAAATCTTACCTTTGTGTTGCCTGTTATCTTACACAACATATACATACTAGTTTTCTGATCTGGTTTGCAATCAAGAGAAAAAAAAAATGACAAACAAAAAATGTGAAATTCTGACCCTTTTTAACGATAGTATGGTATGAATCTTAGCACATTTTACCTTTCTTTTCCCTGTTGTCTTACACAATGTATATGTTGAAATAGCTTGATATACATTGTTGGGGCCATTTCCTAACAACTTAAACTTTTGGGACAATTGGTGATTTGACATGGTATCAGAGCGGTTCCAGGAAGTCCTGGGTTCGAATCTTGTTATTTCTCATTTATTATTGTGCACTTTGTTTCCTTGTATTGGTGCACATTGTTTGCTTTGGTTGTTCGCTTGTCTCTGCTCCACGTGCAAATTGGGGTTGCACGTAAGGGGGAGTGATGAAATAGCTTGATATACATTGTTGGGCCCATTTCCTAACAGCTTAAGTTTTTGGAACAATTGGTGACTTGACAATATATCATACTAGGTATGACTTTGATGGTTTATACATGATTCCCATATATCTCGGGTAGTTACTTAGCATTTCCCGTAAATTTCAGGATCTTTGTTTAAGTCAACGTATAAGGTACTCTTTTGACGACATGTGTCACTTGGGACCATCTTCAACTTGCATACATGCTCTCAAATTTTATTTATTTTTTATTATGCTGAGCTAGAGACAATCATCGAGCTGGTTAATTCCCGAGCTAATGATGTATCCCCTTGACATGCTTATTTTCTAAGCCATCACACCAATACTTCTCATATTCCCGTAATCTTTGCTTGTCGCGCCTTCACCACACTAAAACTTTGTGAGGGCAATGAATGTGGTATCATCACCTCATTACTGGCTGATTCATGCATAGCAAGTGGTTGCAAATTGTATTCCACTTTAAACTTTAATCTTCATATTTTGCGAATCTCATTATATCACCAGGTTCCCCTTTTCTTGAAAACCTTTCAGACTGGGCCTCTTGATCCAAACGAGCCGTAACAAGAATTCGGATGTTGAGCTCAAAACCAATTTCAGGTTCTTGCTCCGACAATATCCCTGGGATCCCAGATCTTTAGCTTTTTCTTTATTGGCCTATATCTGAGGCTGAGCTGATCATTCTAATTGAGCTCATCTTTATTCGAGCCAATATTGGCTGTGTTTGGACTTTGGAGTAGTTTAAATTAATTTAAATTGGTAAAAGTTGCAGTCTCGTAATTTGTGCAGTGAGTAGAAAATTTGAATTTTAAAGAGATTTAAAGTGAAAAAAAGTGAACCAAACACAGCCATTATATTGGTTTAGTTAGACTTCCTCGAATACGTCAAGTGCCAGCTTTCTTAGGTAGTGGGTGTTTGCTTCAAGCGCTTTCTCTCAGTTCTATCATTTTTGACCGTGGTGATCATGTATTAGCTCGTGTGTACTTCTTCAAGTCTTTATCAAGTTGATGTTCTTCTGGAGCTGTGAATTATTTACCTGATTAGCTTCCGTCTAGTAGGTAAACAATGAGCTACTGAGTTAATATCATTCACCTTTACCTTATCCTTTGCTTGGTCCTCATTCACTCGATGTTTTTTCAGTAACTCGCATTCAGATAGGTTCAATGGTCAATTTAGCACCCATCTACATTCTTAAATTCCTAATTCATAGGTTTCTTCTTTTAGAGTTTTCATATGGGGAAGGAGTTCTCTATTTTTCATCCAGCTAGTGATTCAGTTCAGTGCTCCACAACAAGGGTTTAGTTTGGATTCTGGAATTCATAGAAAGCACATTTGGTCATTGGTGAGACAAATTATTGGTTAACATCAAAATGTGTCTTCACTTGGAGTTTTTCTTAGGTACCATATCCATGTAAGGAATCTAAATATTGGGTCTTCTAATCTCCTTGGGAATTTTTGGACAACATACCTTTTAGATATTTGTGGTGAAATCCATTAATTTATGATATCCTAATTTTTGGAGAACATACCTTTTAGATGTTGAGTGTTTTCATTATCGGACATAGCCCTATTGGTGAGTTAACCATGTAATCTTGTGTCTAGTGTTTGTTCCTATTGTTTATTTTATCATTAATTTTTGTTGCTAATATAATTGGAATAGCACATATATTGCTTTTCCAGGCAACCACCAAGTGTTAAAAAAGATTTAACCTAATTTCACAGCATAAATAAATATAGGTGTTGTCTAATTTACCTAGCAAAGTCTCTCAATGTAGCGAACCTGCCTTAACTGAAATTGGGAGTTATGGCCATGGGAAGGCTACCATGGTTGTGTAACCCATCAGTGGTGGACCCTTAAAATATATATGTTACTGTAATAGTATCAAAAACAGTAATGCTCTTTGAATGCGCAAAACATTATTGCTCTTGCTCTTGCCAGTTAAAGTAACCCAAAAAAAAAGGAACAAGAAGAAGAAGAAAGAAAGAAAAATGCAGAAAGCAAAAATCAAAAGAACAGAAGAAGAGAGGTGGTCAATTTTACTCTCACATGTCAATATTTCAACAATGCGAATTTTTTATTTTTATTTTGTGTTTAACATTTTTATTGCCTGACAAGTTGTTAGAACAACTTAATTTTCTTGCAGATGCTTTTCTTTGGCTTGCAATTAATTAGGCTTATAATTTTGTTATTTGAACTCATTTTTGTTGTTTCATTGACCTCAGGGAACGAGACATGTTCAAGGAATCATTCTTGACTTTGAGAACTTTCCTAAAGAAACATTTCACTATGATTCCAAGAAAGATGGAGAGATGATACTGCATACTGAAGCATTTCAGTCAATGGTTTGTCTGAGACTGCTTCAATTAAGTAATGTGCAATTACAGGGAAACTTCAAATTCGGTAATCCTAAACTAAAGTGGCTACAATGGAGAAGGTGCCCTTTGAAAAATCTTCCTCCTAGTTTTTGTCCACCGCAGCTCACTGTACTTGATCTCTCAGAAAGCAAGATAGAAAGTTTATGGGGCCGGAAATGGTGGGGTTGGTACAATAATGAGGTGTGTTTCACTTATCAGACCAATAATGTTTTTGATATATATAACTAGACTTATCAGACCGATAACATATGAGATGATTGGTCGATTAGATTTCCTTGGATCTGAGGCTTACATTTTCTGCAACCGCTTGTTAGCCTCAAATTTTCTGACAAAACTTCAATGCCTTTGAGGGCTAAATGGTCAAAATTACATGTTTCAATGATATAATGAAGGTGACAATTTATAAAATGTGACTGTGGACAATTTGATTGACTGAGGCTGTACTTGGATTCGTCTCAAATGGCCTTGGTAACACAAAAATGTCTAATCTTTATTGTCTAGGTTTGGGATTCCATTGTGATCTGAAGTTGGAGGGCATTAGAGCAAAATGTAAGATGATGGACATTTGTTTGTTGGAGATTGATATTGGCACTCCCTTTTTTGATGGAGGCACTCCATTTCGAGGTTTAGAAATTGAATTGCCTCTATCAAAAAAGGGCAAAAAAGGAGTGCCAATATCAATCTCCTTGTTTGTTATACATAATTTATTATGGGGGATGAGTTGTCTAAGGACCTTATGACATTCATAATAAGTTCTCAATCATGCCAATTGCACTCCTTTCACTGCAAGTCTGCAATCAAACCCACCAAAAAGAGAGAAATAAAACACCAGAATTGCCTTCATTAAGCATGACGTGTTCAACCATAATAGTAGCCGCACAATGTTTGGATATAGATGTTACCTAGTGCTTTGAAATGGCTTCCTTCTGTTTATTTTCATATTTCTCCTGTTTTGATTTTGTTGCTCTAAGCCAACCTCAAGTTGCTGAAGTGCTTATTATGATTTTATCTTTGCATACAATTTTTATATTGCAGCTTTTTTATTTTATAATGTTTCTAGCATGGCTTGTTTGCTAGGTGGCAGCGAACTTGATGGTTATGAATCTTCGTGGTTGCTACAACCTCGCTGCTATTCCTGATTTATCTACGCATCAAGCCTTGGAAAAGCTAATTCTTGAGCGTTGCACTAGTTTAACAACAATTCATAAATCGCTTGGAGATATGACTATGTTACGTCATTTGAACATGAGAGACTGTTCCAACCTTGTTGAGTTACCAAATGTGTCTGGGCTGAAACATCTCGAGATCCTAATCCTCTCTGGTTGCTCTAGACTGAAAGCAATACCACAAGATATACGTGGCATGAATTCTTTAAGAGAACTTCTCCTTGATAAAACTGCAATAGATATGTTGCCTGAATCTATATTCTGGTTGACAAAACTTGAAAGGCTTAGTTTAAATGACTGCCAATCACTAAAGCAACTACCCCTTCGCATAACACAGCTGGTTTCTTTAAGGGACCTTTCCCTTGATGGTTCTGCATTAGAAGAGATACCTAATTCCATTGGCTCCTTGCAAAATCTAGAGAAGCTGAGTTTGATGTGGTGTAAATCACTTACTGTATTACCTGATTCTATGGGCAATCTCAAATTATTAACAAAACTTTGGCTTAATGCTAGTTCAGTGAAAGAGCTTCCAGCTTCCATTGGGTCATTATTCTGTCTTAAGGACTTGTCAGTTGGTAACTGTCGTTTTTTGAGCAAATTGCCTGTTTCCATTGGAGGCTTGGCTTCTGTTGTTGAGCTTCAGCTAGACGGGACATTGATTGTAGATCTGCCAGATCAGGTTGATGGCTTGAAATCTCTTCAGAAGCTTGAGATGAGAAATTGTGTATCACTTAGGTCATTGCCAGAATCTATTGGGCGCGTGTTAACTCTTACTACGTTGATCATGGTGAATGCTGCCATAATAGAGCTTCCAGACTCTATAGGGATGTTGGAAAACCTTATCATGTTAAATTTGAATAAATGTATGCAGCTTTGCAGTCTGCCGTCTTCAATTGGGAAATTGAAGTCCCTCCACCGCTTACTAATGGAGCAAACAGCTGTGACAGAACTACCTGAAAGCTTTGGCATGCTCTCAAGTTTAATGGTATTGAAAATGGCAAAGAAGCCGTATTTCCATGAAGTATCTGAGAATTCCAAAAATGAAGAGCTAAAACTTCTCAGTGCAGAGGAGAAATGTTTGCCTGTTGCACTTCCATCGTCTTTCTCAAATCTTTCCTCATTAGAAGAATTGAATGCCGGAGCATGGAAAATATCTGGAAAAATACCTGATGATTTTGAAAAGTTGTCAGCTTTGGAGAATCTGAATCTTTGTCACAATGACTTCTACAGTCTTCCTTGTAGTCTTAGAGGACTCTATATCCTTAAAAAGCTTCATCTGTCTCACTGTAAGTATCTCAGGGTCCTTCCTCCACTTCCTTCAAGTTTGGTGGAGTTGAATGCTGCAAACTGTACTGCACTGGAAAGTATATATGATCTATCCAATCTGGAGAATTTACGAGACTTGAACCTTGCAAACTGTGAAAAACTAAAGGGCATTCCAGGTCTTGAAAGGTTGAAGTCATTGCGAATGTTGTACATGACTGGTTGTCGTTCTTGCTGTTCTGAAGCAAAGCCTAAGCTTGATAAGGTTCGTTCTCTCTCTCTCTCTCTCTCTCTCTCTCTCTCTCTCTCTCTCTCTCTCTCTCTCTCCTCCCCTCTCCCCCTGTCTCTGGGACATGCACACAGCTCACACAAATACACATATCCTATCATAGATTTGTGTTTTCCCTTCCATTTTGTTTCAGTAACATGATGTGATATATGACACTTTCTGAATGCAGAATATTTTGAGGAATTTGTACTATTTGAGTGTGCCAGGAAGTGAAATTCCAGATTGGTTTACTCCAGACGTGGTTTCTTACATAAAGCCCAAAAACCGAGTTCTCAAGGCTGTAATTATAGGTGTTGTCGTCTCTATTGACCATCAGATAGCAGATGATTTGAGAGATGAACTCCCTGTAGTAGTAGGTGTTGAAGTAAAGATTCTCAGATTGAATAAACCAGTATTCAACACTGGACCGCATTTAGCAGGGGTTCCAAAGACGGACGAAGATCACTTTTACTTGTGCCGATATCAGGATCAGCCTCTAGTTCATTATCTGAAAGATGGTGACAGAATACAAGTAACCATGCAGGACCCTCCAATTGTCAAGGGGTTTCAGCTGAAGAAGTGTGGGATTCATCTGGTTTTCGAAAATGATGATGATTATGCTGGAGATGAGGAATCGTTGCCAGAAAGTCATCAGTCTGTGTCACAGAAATTAACAACATTCATTGGATCTTCAAATGACAATAATCGCGTCTTGGACTCCATTTCTGAAGTTGAAAGAGCAGGGCAAGGGAGGAGAAGAGAACCAAGATCATTAGACCGGGCCAGTTCATTTGTGCTTTTCTTCATTGTACTTTCTTCTTCCTTTCTGCTGTTGAGTTGGTTGGTATCCAAGTTTTACATGTAAATTACACCCAAACACCCTGTACTTTGCCACCAATATTATTTGATGACATTGTTGGAAATAGGTGGGACACTAGGATAGGTTTCAAAAACTTTTGACCAACTTGATGTAGTGATCAACTATCCATAAGGCTCTAAAACTCAATCCAAAATCCATGTCCTTAATCTCAGCCATCATGATCAGTAAATAATTCTATCAATAAGATAGAAACAGCAACTAACAAACCACAATAAAATCTACAACATACAAGGAAGTAGATTATACTTTTGGAGCTCGGTTGTGCTCTAATGGAGAAGTTGTGTCTTTTTTTAATGATGAAACTCTTTCACTAATTAAATCGGGATATCCAAGACCTCTTGATCTTTCACGTCATGATCCATATTAGATTATCTTTTTCTCAAGAAGGTGGGATTTCCAAGAGAAAACTACTAGAAACTAGAAGAAAACTAGAAGAGAACTTAGAAGAGGGAAGAGGAGAAAACCAAGATGTGCAACTCTTGCACAAGAAGGGTGTGGACGTCCAACAATTGGACTTGTGTTCCATTGGGCGTGAATCCCAATAGCATAATAGCTTCATAGGACGTCCAACCCTCTCCTCTTTGTATGGTTTTTGCAAACTCCTTTTACTAATCGAAATAGAAGTCTCACTTCAATTAATTATTAGTAAGTCTCTTCTTTCTAATTTAAATAGAAGTTTCACTTCCATTATAATTAGTAACTTTCTCTTTTCTAATTAAAATAGAAGTCTCACTTCCATTAATAATTAGTAGCTTACTATTACCACTATTAGAAGTCTAATTTAATAACTTTCCTTTTAAAGTTCAACTAGAATTCGAAACTTTCTAATAACTTGGGCAAGCGTGGGGACCACTAGGGATTTCTTAGAAAGTTGACCCCAACTGGGACTCGCGATCCCACATCTCATGTGCAATCCGAGCCCACAGTTAATTGTAAATAACTCCACTATATAAATGCAATTGAACTACAGTCTTATTATATAGAAGATCCTAAACTTCCACATTACCACAAGTAGGCACCTTTATCAATATTCATGTATCAATTGGATCTGTCTTCCAAACTAGATCCATATCTTATTATTCTTGAGCCCCAATTAAGTATAATGATCATATGTACTTTTCAAATTAACTCTTAATCGGAATGGGTGTACATTTACCAATGATAAATTCATTAATTAGCACAAGAGGATATTAAAGATAGATTTCATCTTGACCATTTAATGTTCTCACAGCTCTACTAGCACGTACTTAAATCACCGAGGTGTTGACCTACAATTGGCCTCACTCATTGGTGACTCAAAGCACATGAGTAGATAGAAACTTGAGTTCATTAATGTCTCAAGATTGAGTGCCTATTGCTAGGAAATTATGAGAGCATACCTTAAAGTAAAGATAATGTTTATAAGGTGCTTCTCATGGTCTTTCAATACATCCAATGTACCAGCACTATGATCCAAAATCTTACATTCTGATGATCAAGACAAATCAAACTATTTCATAGTGATCAGAGTACTGCAACCTTGTCAGTATGAGATGTCCAGTCTCATCACTGGTTATGAAGATATTTAAGTATAAGATTTGTTACACATGTCTCCCGTATGTGGATCTCATCCATATACATGTGTTACATGTAATATACTTGTGGACAGTGGTTCATTTCATGAACTATTATGTCATTTGTATTGGTTATGTACAAGTATACAATAAAACACCATTCATCTCATGAAAGGTAAGCATGAATATATTGATAAATAAAGAAATTAATCAATTTATCTAATCAATCTAATGGATTGAGATCATAAAACTAACAATCTCCCACTTGGGCTCAATGCCAGTTAGGGTTGCATCTCATGCTCATCCTGTTTATATCCTGCTCAAAGACTTTGGCAGTGAAAGGCTTAGTAAATGGATCTCCCAGATTGTCTGCAGAGATTATCTTGGTGATCGTAACATCACCTCTCTACACAATCTTTCCGACCAAGTATTTCTTCCTCTGTACATGTTTTTGGCTCTTGGGTTCTTTGGACTTAACGACTGCCCTGCTGTTATCACAGTAAATTGTGAGCGGCTGTCCTGCCAAAAGTACCACTCCAAGTTCCATAAGGAATCTTTTGGCCAATCTGCTTCCTTAGCTGCTTCTCAAGCGACTACAGCATAAATACATACCTAGAGGTTGATTTTCTTGAATCTTTATCTGACTAGAAGTCAGTATCTATGTAACCAACTGGAATCAACTCATCACTGTTGTAAATCAACATGTGATATCTAGTCCTTCTCAAGTATTTGAGAACACATCTTACAGCAGTCCAATGATAAGGACCTGGGTTAGACTGATATTTGTTGACTATGCACACTGCGTGATAGATATATGGTCTAGTACAAAGAATAGTTAAACCGTACTAGTACCTTATCTATGTTTACATATTGGGATAAGCCTATCATCCTATTTTTTCGGTCTCAATGGAGTTTGATCCCTAGGATGTAGCTAGCTTCTCCCAAGTCCTTTCATATCAAAAATCTTAGCCAACCAAAACTTTTACTGTTGACAACATCCCTGTCACTCCCTTAGAGAAGGATGTCATCGACATACCATACTAGAAAAACTACCCTGCCTATTTTAGTTTTCATGTACACACATGACTCATCCGGATTTTGACAAAAACCAAATGACTTGATTGCCTCATCAAAATGGATATTCCAACTCCGGGATGCCTGCTTTAGTCCATAAATGGACTTCTGCAACTTGCAAACTCTTTGCTCTTGGTTGTTAGCTATAAAACCGTCTGGCTGCATCATATAGATGTCTTCCTCAAGATGGCTATTGAGAAATGTTGTCTTGACATCCATTTGTCAAATCTCGTAATCGAGATGAGCCGCAATGGATAAGAGTATCCGAATGGACTTGAGCATGGCTACCGATGAGAAGGTTTCCTCATAATTGATGCCTTCGATCTGAGTATACCCATTCGCAACAAGCCTTGCCTTAAAGGTCTCAACTCTTCCATCCGGTCATTTCTTTCTCTTGTAGACCCACTTGCACCCAATATGTTTAATATTGGCAGGCAAGTCCACAAGTGTCAGACCTGATTGGAGTACATAGACTCCATCTCAGCTTTCATAGCTTCCTACCAACGTCTTGAATCTATGTCATTGATTGCTTCATCATAGTTACAGGGATCTTATTCTGGTTCTTCTGTGATTGCCTCGTAAGACTCTCCCAAAAATGAGAACCTGTCAGGGGGCCTGACAATTTTCCCACTACGACGAGGCACAGGTCTAACAACTGGGTCAGGTGTGGGTGGATTCTCTTCAAGTTCGGTCACATTTGGATTTGGAATTGATCATTCTTGAAGTTCTTCCAAGATAACCTTTTCTAGAGATTTCCGGTCAATCATATAATCTTCCTCCAGAAAAACCGCATTGGTGCTAAGAAGCACTTTCTGCTCTCTGGGATTATAGAATAACCAACATTTAGTTCCTTTGGGATATCCTATAAAAGTACATGCTTTCGACCTCGATTCCAACTTATCCGTCTTAACCTTCAGCACGTGTGCCGGACAGCCCCAAATGTGTAAATGTTGTAGACTAGGCTTTCGCCCAGACCATAACTCCTGGGGAGTCTTGGGTACAGACTTAGATGGCACGTGGTTTAGTATGTACATAGCAGTGTCCAATGCATATCCCCAAAAGAATATAGGTAATCCTGAGAAGCTCATCATAGACCTAATCATATCTAAAAGAGTACGGTTCATTCTCTCTACTACTCCATTCTGTTGAGGCATACCAGGAGCAAACAATTGGGATAAAATCTCATTTTCTGATAAGTATCCCATAAAATCAGCAGAGAGATATTCTCCTCCTCGATCTGATCGAAGAGTCTTGACACTTTTACCTAATTGCTTTTCCGCTTCCGCTCGAAACTCTTTGAACTTTTCAAAAGCCTCGAACTTGCGGTGCATAAGGTATATGTATCCATATCTTGAGTAATCATTGATGAAAGTGATAAAGTACTCATATCCTCCTCTTGCTCTAATATTTATGGGTCCACACACATCAGTATGGACTACTTCCAACAAATCTTTGGCCTTATTGTCCTTGGATGAAAATGGTATTTTGGTCATTTTGCCTTTCAGACAGGATTCGCAGACAGGCATTGGTTCTACCACCAATGAAAGCAAGATACCATCTTTCACTAGCCTGTCAATCCTGTTTAGGATTATATGACCTAGCCTCATGTGCCAAAGTTTTGTTAGATTAGATGAAGGTGACTTCTTCTTTAATGATGGTCTATAAATTATTTCGGTATCATGTATCTCATATATTGTGGGAGTTAACAAATAAAGCTCATTGATTACCTTGCCAGAACATATAAAAGTACCGTTTCTCTTTATGACAACTTCAGTACCAAAAGTAATAGAATAACTTTTATTCACTAAACTAGAAATTAAAATTAAATTTCGTCTTAAAGACTGTACATAAAGAGTATCTGATAAAATCAATTTATTATTTGAAAATACTAAAGTAATACCTCCCACTAAAACCGCTCATGCCTTCGCATTAGATCCTAGGTTAACAATGATTTCTCTATCACTTAGCCTCTTGGTTTCCCTGAACCCATGTAACGAGTTACATATGTGATTAGTTGCACCGGAGTCGACACACCAAGATTCTGAAGTACCAGTTGCAAAACTAACTTTAGAAATAAGTGACTCAATCATACTTGGGGTCTTTTTTTAGACAGATAATCAGGATAATTCCTCTTCCAATGCACTGTTATACCACAGTGGAAACACTTTCCCTTTGTACTTGCACCCTTAGCCTTTGCCACACCACTGGTAGCACCATTTTTCGCTTTAGGACCCTTGGAAACTGATTTCTTCTTGCCTTTCCAGCCTTTGCCTTTCGAATTGGACCTGGCATATGACTTTTCTGTCATCAGGGCAGTTGGCTTCTTCATAATTTCTTCAGTCGCTATCAGCTGGCTAGAGAGCTCAGCTAGGGTCAGATTCATTTTGTTCATATTATAATTGACCTTAAAATTGTTGAATGAATCTGCTAGTGACTCGAGGATTATGTCAATTTGCGATTCTGCATCAATCGCAGCACCCAGTATATCTAACTCATTCAATGAGTCCATCATCTTAAGCATGTGGTCCTGTACTGGTGTGCCTGCAGCCATCTTAGTGCTCATAAGCACCCTTATAGCTGCCTGCCTAGCAGGCTTGCCCTGTTTCGCAAACATCTCCTTTAAGTTCAATATCATATTGTATGCAGTCTTAAAGGATTGATGTTGGTGTTGCAAAACACTAGACATAGATGCCTGTATATAACATTTGGCCATGTCATCGTCTTTAGTCCACTTAGCATAAGGGTCTTTTTGTTCCTGTGGTGCATCTGGCATGGGCTCATCCAGGGGAGTTGTGGTAAGGACATATTTGTATCCTGAAGCAGTCAGGACAATATCCAGGTTTCTTTCCAGTCCACGTAGTTAGATCTCACCAACTTATTCTGGTTGAGGATAGTCGCAAGTGGATTGAAATATTCGAATTCATGCTTTATATACTGTTGCACATAACCATATATTCAATAAAGAATATAAATGACATTAGGGTTTAGTATTCTACCAAATTTATGTGAGAATCCTCATAACCAATAAATTTAGAATACATCGGAATCTCAATCCCTTAGGGCATGCCTCCTATGGGAGTGTAAATGCTACTTGGATTGGTGCGGATCAAAGTTGGTTAAAATTAGAATTAATTAAGACTAACCATCCATGATCCCCATCATTCATTATCATCTAGGTATCTCATACCAAATAATGTATGACTCCCGATAAGCTTTGGTTTCTAAAATACATGATGCAAATCTTAGGGGATACTACATCATTATTTTAGTTAAGTGTGACCCACCAACTAATATTGCGTGACAACCGTTTTGGACAACACCGCCTATGGGAGTGAACCCCCACCACGTCTCACCAATACTATCCAATGGAGATCAATATCTAGAAACCAGACAAATAAAAGCCCTCCGAAGGAACGGCCACACTCTTGGTAGCGCGAGGCTAATACTTTCCTTACAATGGACCTATGGTGGAAAACCATGGGGATTTATCAATTTAAATGCCCCTCTCCCACTTAATTTTTCAGAATTGAGGATTTTCCTTTTAAGGTATTAGGGCCCACATATAAATATGGACATCAAATCATCTCATGATATGATCTAAGATTGGTTCCAAGTCAAGTTATTTTAAGGAAAGTTCGGTTTCTTAAATTAGTGTTACCAATGTCTCCATCTCATGGGTCATCAACACTAATTATAAGTTTTTCCAAAACTTAATTTGATTTGACCAATTTTAGTAACTTGTTATGTTTGGATCAGATTTGGAAACATTCTAAATCAAGCATTCATCCATAAATAGAAAATGCTAAAATTAGAAACTAGTCATCTACTCCACATGGCCCATGTGGAATAGACTTCTTGGACTTCTAGACTTTCCAAAAAAAAAAAAAAATGAAATTCCACAAACTCTTTGGGCAACTCCAAAACACTTTTGGTAATCTTCAAATTCTTTGATTAGGAGTCCAACTTCACTTTCCTTCTTCGTCTCAGACATCGCCAACATTTATAAATTTAGAAAATTACATAAATTCCTATGTCTCTACGATGAAACTTACATGGTAATCTAAACATGTAAATAAAAGGATTATAGGGAAATTCACCATGCCTTGCCCTTTCATAGGAAACCATGGTGCGTGCCCTTTACACTTAGCTTCAAATAAACCAATAACCATAAATAGAAGCAAAATCTTGTGGGCCATATGGAAAGGACATCATAACCTACAAGTTAGTATCTCATACAACCATACAAATCACAAAAATAGACTGCCAAAAAATGCCAGAAAAATAGGACTTAAAAAAAGACCTGAAACCAAAAATCCAAAAATCTGCACTTTCTGCCCAGTGTCTTCGACCGACCGACCAGATGGCTCGATCGACTGACCTGCTAGAGTTCGGTCGACCGAGCATGGGTCTCGATCAACCGAACTGACGGAAACCAGAAATTTGGATTTCTGCAATTTGTGTCCAATCTTCTCCAAATCACTTCCAAAGTGTTCCTATGGCTTCCTACCATCCATCCAACATTATTAAGCCACTTTGTGACTATCCAAACATGGATTCACTAATAAACGAAGCAAAACCATCAAAGTTGATCCGTACATAGCCATTGCTCCATCATCTTCGCATCTCATGCAAAGATTAGATCAAGCTTACTGATCTAACATGATGAGGTAAGGCTCTGATACCAATTGTTGGAAATAGGTAGGCCTCTAGGATAGGTTTCAAAATTTTTTGACCAACTTGATGCAGTGATCAACTATCCATAAGGCTCTAAAACCCAATCCAAAATCCATGTCCTCAATCTCAGCCATCATGATCAGTAAATAATTCTATCAATAAGATAGAAATAGCAACTAACAAGCCACAATAAAATTTACAACATACAAGGAAGAAGATTATACCTCTGGAGCTCGGTTGTGCTCTAATGAAGAAGTTGTGTCTTTCTTTGATGATGAAACTCTTTCACTAATCAAATCAGGATCTCCAAGACCTCTTGATCTGCCACGCTATTACCCGTATCAGATTATTTTTTTCTCAAGAAAATGGTGGGATTTCCAAGAGAAAACTACTAGGGATTAGAAGGAAACTAGAAGAGAACTTAGAAGAGGGAAGAGGAGAAAACCAAGATGTGCAACTCTTGCACAAGAAGGGTGTGGACGTCCAACACTTGGACTTATGTTCCCTTGGGCGTGAATCCCTATAGCATAATAGCTTCATGGGACGTCCAACCCTCTCCTTTTTTATAGTTTTTGCAAACTCCTCTTACTAATCGAAATAGAAGTCTCACTTCAATTAATTATTAGTAAGTCTCTTCTTTCTAATTTAAATATAATTTAAATAGAAGTTTCACTTCCATTATAATTAATAACATTCTCTTTTCTAATTAAAATAGAAGTCTCACTTCCATTAATAATTAGTAGCTTACTGCTACAACTATTAGAAGTCTCACTTAGTAACTCTCCTTTAAAGTTCAACTAAAATTAGAAACTTTCTAATAACTTGGGCTAGCGTGGAGACCATTAGAGATTCCTTAGAAAGCTGCTCCAATTGGGACTCGCGACCCCATATCTCTGTGCAATCCGAGCCCATAGTTAATTGCAAATAAATCCACTATATAAATGCAATTGAACTCCAGTCTTAGGAATATTACATGAAAGACCCTAAACTTCCACATTAACACAAGTAGATCCCTCTATCAATATCCATGGATCAATTCAACTTGTCTTCCAATCTAGGTTCATATCTTATTATCCTTAAGCCCTAATTAATTATAATGATCAGATGTACCTTTCCAATTAACTCTTAATCGGATGAGTGCGCATTTACCAATGATAAATCCATTAATTAGCAGAAGGGGATATTAAAGATAGATTTCATCTTAACCATTGAATGTTCCCACAGCTCTACTACCATATACCCAAATCACCGAGGTGTTGACCTACAATTGGCCTCACTCATTGGTGACTCAAAGCATATGAATAGGTAGAAACTTGAGTTCATTAATGTCTCAGGATTGAGAGCCTATTGTTAGGGAATTATGAGAGCAGACCTTAAAGTAAAGACAATGTTTATAAGGTGCTTCTCATGGTCCTTCAATACATCCAATGTACCAGCACTATAATCCAGAATCTTACATTCTGGTAATCAAGACAAATCACAGTATCTCATAGTGATCAGAGTATTACAATCTTGTCAGTATGAGATGTTCAGTCTTATCACTGGTTGTGAAGATATTTAAGTATAAGATTTGTTACACATGTCTCCCGTATATGGATCTCATCCATATACATGTGTTACATGTAATATATTTGTGGACTCTGGTTCATCTCATAAACAATTATGTTATTCGTATTGGTTATGTGCAAGTATACAATAAAACATCATTCATCTCATGAAAGGTAAGCATGAATATATTGATAAATAAAGAAATTAATCAATTAATTTAATCAATCTAATGGATTGAGACCATAAAACTAATAGACATGTACTTTAAATTATCCCATTTTACTCATGTATATTTAATCTAGTTCTAATTTGTCCCTTTTAGTTATCGTTAAATATGATAAAAAATACCACGTGTCTTTTGAATTTGATACACATATTTTTTGTCAATAAATTAGATGGAAGGTGGCAAAGTGATACGATTGAAATGTACAACAGTATAATGAGATGATTTAGATTACAAATTCTAAAGTGAAATTAGTGAAAAGTATAATTTATACCTGATGTTTTATTTGCATCTTTGAGTCCCAAATATTCTTCTTTTGTATAATATTTACAGTTTGATATGAGATATTGTTCAATTCTTGAACTTGTTCATTTTGTATCATAAAAAATGACTAAAATTGCATTTGCCGTTTTTGTTCTCTCTCTCTCTCTCTCTCTCTCTCTCTCTCTCTCTATCTATCTATCTAATTAACTGAAATTTCATTTCTATGAACATAAGTTTAGCCGCAAATTACTAAGACCGTAACTATGTTAGCATTAACTAAACAATATGCACAATAAAAGAAAGCTCATTTAATCTGATAAGACAATATGATAAGTTTCTAACATTCTAATAACAAGAGTTCCCAAATAAAAAAAAAAAAGAAAACTTTGTGTAAAAGATTGAGCACTTGGATATGGCAGGGCTAGTTTTACAGATTCTATAATTATTAAAATTGTTGAGAATTATAACATATTTTCAATGTAAAAACAAAATTTCTTTTTCAAGTTGTATTTGTATTTATTGCTATTTATTTAAGAAAAAAAATACTCAAATAGAACTGAATTGGTTTATGTATGAATTTAATCATATATTTGAGAGATTTTTAAAATTATAAATTATGATGAGTTTGAAATCACTATAAAAAATATTTATTTTTAAATTTATAAAGATACAGGAGTCAAACAATCAACATTTTGATATTGGAAGACTAAATGTATTGAATCGATTCTTTTTAATAAATAGATCCGATTGCAACTTCGAATATGGAGGTCTTTTCTTGTAGCTGGTAGTCATAGGTTTATTCAGAACTCACAAACCATTCCGACTGAAATGGTCTGTGCTCATGAATATTCAAACAATAAAAAGTCTTTAATATTATTTGCTACACTATTTCATGGTATCACTATTATTTGCTACAACTCTTTTATAATAATTATTAAAAATATTATATATGCATATATAAATTAGTTATATTTCTAAATTTTTGTAATAAAATTTCATATAATATCCATTCATTTGTAATTAATTCAATACTTTTAATGTCTTAGTTACTGAAAGTTGGAATTCAATTTTAGGTCCTAATGTTAAGTCTCAACAGCTGTGTACAGTATACTTAAAAGTTTAAGTTTATATGATGATTGAAATGTAATTTTATATTCTAACTTTGAGCTGCCAGATGAGCTTTCACGTCATCCTCCATCCATTCGGAATGTAATATCAAGGCCTAAAGTTGGATTTTAACTTCAGGGCCCCCAATCCCTCCGCATCACGAATTGGGGGTTCTAAAGTTTTTAACTTAAAACTCTGATTTTGTATTTTCAACCGTTAATATGCGTTTAACATTCAATGTTGAAATATGTGATAAACCTAATATTGTTCAAAATAATCCCTATGAACTTCTATAGAAATTCAAACAAATCATACATATATTATTGTTTGAAAAAAAAAGGAAAATAATGGATCATATTGTAGGAACCCTTTGTGCTCGATCTTGTTTATATACTAGCATTGTTCCCTCTTATTTGAGTAAAACTTTTATAACATCGATTCCAAAAATTAAAAATTAGTTAGCAATAATTTATAAAATTGTGACTAAAATTTTTTGTGAACTGTTTGCAACAAAGTAATGTTTTGAGGGACCTCCGACCGAAGCCCTCTGTTATTAAATATAAAAGAGACTGAAATCAGCTCCAATTGATTTTGAAAATCCCCCACAACTTTGACCTAAGGACCATTATCAATTCCAATATTTGATTTTCTTTTAATCTTTTTTAATTAAATTCAATCAATAAATACCATTTATTACTCACTCCCCGCACCTTGCCCTTTCATTGCTCGTGCTAAGCACGGGGGCATTTCCCTAGTATATAATGAAAGAGACCATTTCCAATTGTAAAAATTAGGCATTTAATTTTGATTTTGATTTTGATTTTGACTATTCTTCACCTTTCAACTATTTAAATCCTCTTAAAAATATCTTCCTTCCTTTCATAAATATATCGGCTGTTCAATTCTTGCAAAAGGCCGCGCGATATGTAACTCATCATCAAAATTGGTAACTGCACACCTCGATTGATTTTTACTAGGCTATTCATTCACTCTCTATTCTTTGCCCCATCTAGAAGTCTCTTCAAGTCTCCAAAAACCGATACCATACAACCATCTCACACTAATTCTTTTGTGTCCCACTCCAAAGACAAGGAACAAGATCATCCTTCCTAAACTCTTTTAGGTGTAGCCGCTTTCATCTTATTCCTCATTTCCTATATATCCAAATCAATTTACTGGGACAGCCACCCAGGATTCAGGTGAAGCATCTCTCAACTCTATCTAGCAAATATAAATGTTGTGACAGTGGACCACTACAAACTCCACATTGATATGATATTGTCCACTTTGGGCGTAAGCCCTCGTGGATTTGTTCTTGGGTTCTACCCGAAAGGCCTCATACCAATGGAGTATTTAGTCCAACTTATATGCCCATGATCTTTCTCAATTCTAGCCGATGTGGGACTTTGGTTGCACATCCCCAACAATCCTCCCCTCAAACAAAGGACCATATCTCTTTGGATATTTTTAACCGGGCCTCCCCTCAAACGATCATCCATCCGTCCGCTCCATCGAGAAGAGCCAACTCGAGAGCCTCACCACGGATCCACCAATCGTGAGTACTAAGCGCTTTCCTGCGCATCACTAGGCCCACCAACATTTTGTTTGGCAATCTGAGGATTCTCCGGGCTAAGTCTGGGCCTGGGCTCTGATACCACTTGTTGGGACAGTGGACCACCACAAACTCCACATTGATATGATAGTGTCCACTTTGGGCCTAAGCCCTCATAGATTTGTTCTTGGGTTCTACCCAAAAGGCCTCATACCAATGGAGTACTTAGTCCAACTTATATGCCCATGATCTTTCCAATTCTAGCCGATGTGGGACTTTGGTTGGCACATCCCCAACAATCAAAAGCGCAGTACTCACGATTGGTGGATCCGTGGTGAGGCTCTCGAGTTGGCTCTTCTCGATGGAGCGGACGGATGGATGATCGTTTGAGGGAAGGCCCGGTAAAAATATCCAAAGAGATATGGTCCTTTGTTTGAGGGGAGGATTGTTGGGGATGTGCAACCAAAGTCCCACATCGGCTAGAATTGGGAAAAGATCATGGGCATATAAGTTGGACTAAATACTCCATTGGTATGAAGCCTTTTGGGTAGAACCCAAAAACAAATCCATGAGGGCTTAGGCCCAAAGTGGACAATATCATATCAATGTGGAGTTTGTAGTGGTCCACTGTCACAGCAAGATCTTGTTGTGCGCTATATGCGGAAACGGGAATCAGCGATCGAACGAACAAACAACCACACAAGACAAACATCAACACACAAGAAAATTAACGTGGTTCGGCAATCTTGCCTACGTCCACGGAAAAGAAAACTCGACTCTCCTTTAGGTTCACTCTTCTTCTATCTGTCTATCTCTCATGGGTTACACATTACATCATATATATAATGTTCTCTTTCTTATTCCCTACGAAACCCTATCTTAGTCAATAAGAAAGTCCCGATACAATTACCATAATACCCATGTCCATGAACCCAATTGGTCTGGACCTACTAAGCCCAACAATCTCCCCCTCCAGACCATGGGGAAGACGTCTCTGAACCCCTTACTAGGAGTCCAGTCCTGCCAACTCTGAACACAGCTCCAGCTTTCCCTTAGACACAACCTTAGTCATCATGTCAGAGGGATTCTTGTCAGTGTGAATCTTTTCCAGCTTCATGAGATTCTTCTCGATGACCTCAAAAATCCAATGATATCTCACATCAACGTGCTTTGTGCGGGCATGGTATGTAGCATTCTTGCTAAGATCCATAGCACTCTGACTATCACAGTAGACTACATACTCTCCTTGCTTCAAATCCAGTTCTTTAAAGAAATTCCTCAACCAAATCATCTCCTTCCCTGCTTCATTAGCAGCTATGTATTCTGCTTCGGTTGTAGACAATGCTGTACACTTCTGCAACTTAGACTGCCAGGAAATAGCCCCCCCCCCCCCCCCCCCCCCCCCCCCCCCGCAAAAGTAAATAAGTACCCAGAAGTAGACAACCGACGATCAAGATCGCCTGCAAAATCAGCATCTGTAAAGCCTTCAAGTACTGGTTTTAAGCCTCCGAAACACAAGCAAAGATCTGATGTACCTCTCAAATATCTGAAGATCCACTTCACTGCTTCCCAATGCTCTTTCCCAGGGTTAGAAAGAAATCTACTCACTACACCCACTGTATGAGCAATGTCTGGCCGTATACACACCATGGCATACATAAGACTCCCAACTGCTGAGGAGTATGGAACAGACATCATCCGTTCCTTTTCTTCATCTCTAGTAGGACATAATCTTTTACTGAGCTTGAAGTGACTGGCTAAAGGCATGTTAACTGGGTTAGCATCTACCATGTTGAATCTCGCTAGCACCCGTTCAACATAGTTCTCTTGTGACAACCACAGCTTCTTGGTATTCCTATCACGACGTATTTGCATTTCCAAAATCTGTCGTGCGGGACCCAAGTCTTTCATGTCAAAAGTCTTTGACATGTCCCTTTTCAATCTGCCAATCATTTCACTATTGTCCAACTATCAACATATCATCTACATATAAAAGAAGGATGATAAATTTGCCATTACCAAATTTCTTGTTAGGACAGTGGACCACCACAAACTCCACATTGATATGATATTGTCCACTTTGGGCCTAAGCCCTCATGGATTTGTTCTTGGGTTCTACCCAAAAGGCCTCATACCAATGGAGTACTTAGTCCAACTTATATGCCCATGATCTTTCCCAATTCTAGCCGATGTGGGACTTTTGGTTGCACATCCCCAACAATCCTCCCCTCAAACAAAGGACCATATCTCTTTGGATATTTTTACCGGGCCTCCCCTCAAACGATCATCCATCCGTCCGCTCCATCGAGAAGAGCCAACTCGAGAGCCTCACCACGGATCCACCAATCGTGAGTACTGCGCTTTTCTTGCGCATCACTAGGCTCACCACCTTTTGTTTGGCAATCTGAGGATTCTCCGGGCTAAGTCTGGGCCTGGGCTCTGATACCACTTGTTGTGCGCGTATATGCGGAAACGTGAATCAGCGATCGAACGAACAAACAACCACACATGACAAACAATCAACACACAAGAGAATTACGTGGTTCGGCAATCTTGCCTACGTCCACGGGAAAGAAAACTCGACTCTCCTTTAGGTTCACTCTTCTGTCTATCTGTCTATCTCTCATACACATTACACAATATATATATAATGTTCTCTTTCTTATTCCCCAAGAAACCCTATCTTAGTCAATAAGAAAGTCCCGGTATAATTACCATAATACCCATGTCCATGAACCCAATTGGTCTGGATCTACTAAGCCCAACAATAAAGAAGGTAAAAACTCGATAATTCCCTTACCTTGTATTGTTTTTCTAGTGTCTGTGTGGATGATGAAATGCCATGTGATTTGTTTATGGGTAAATAGATTTGAAACGGGTCCTTGTACATAACCAAAACTTGTAAAACATATTGGAATCGAAGAACAGTTGGAATTAGGGAAAAGAGAGATTTGGTAAATAGGTGGGGGAAGGAAAAATTGATCATATTTTGTAGAGATGGGTTAGAGTTTTGCCTATTCATCATATGACTTTTTTTTTTCGCGATTTATGGTCATAATATTTGAGAGGAATTGTACTAATTTTTTAAAATGAATTGCAAGTCAATGTTTTTAATCAGGGTATACATTGAATCATCACATTATAATGAATTCAAGCAAATATTTCAAATATGATTTCAACATTAGAACTTGAATAAAATGAGGAAGTCAATAACTATGATTTCAACATCCGTCCTCACAAGGTTGAGCTTCAGTTCCTTCAGCTCATGTAGCCAAGTGGACTGCTTGCAGTTTTTCATGGTGTTTTGGGTTGATTTGTTCTTTCTCAATTTCTGTTTTTGTGTCCGTTTCTTTCCCTTTTATATATATATATATATATATATTATGTTGCTGTGTAACCCTTTTGATATGTAGCAAAAAAAAATATATTTCTAATATGAAATCCACCTAATGGGATCATGAAAAAAATATAATATCTAAAAATATGATTTTAAAATATCTTAAAATAAAACTTACAACTATTTTTTTCTAAAAAGACTTCCTTGAACTTTTTTTGTACATCGATCAAAATTATTCATCCTTGGCGTACTAAATGGGCAAAGGCCAAAACTCATGCTAATTTTGTACCGATCATATATTTGTAGTATTTTCTTTTTTTTCTCTCCAAAAAAGATAAGATATCAAGGTGGAACAAAGTTTCGTTAGTTTATTCTATATTTATTACAAGTTTATATGTAAAATTTTCAGTTTATATGATTTTTTCCTTTTGAAATTATATGCAAGATGTGGATTCTTGAGGATATGATAATTAATCGGAATGCTTTAAATGGTATATTTTTCTTTCTTCTTTAATATGTTTTTCATCCCAATAACATCTTAAGGAAGCCTCCAATTTTTTTTTAAAGTATTGCATTAATTATGCTATATTTAATGAATTTGGCCATTTAAACAAAATCTAAAGATTTCTAAACATGTTAATTTATATTGGGCCCGGGCTTAGCGCGGGCTTTGTCACAGCCCCACCGAACTCAGCATGATATTGTCTGCTTTGACCCACGCGCTCGCGAGGACTTCCTAGGCGGTCACCCATCCCGATACTGCTCTAGCTAGATCACGTTTAACTTTGGAGTTCCTATTTCTTTGGTTATTAGCCATAATATTAAGAATTATTAGGCCTATCAATCTTGCTCGGAGACAAGGGGTCCAAGCCCGGCCCGACCCTCAAAAGGCCCTTAAAATGAATGCTTTTGTTTCTAATGAAAAGCGCTCCTTAAGGCCGGGCTTGGGCAATTCTTTGCAGGCCGTGAAATTTGAGGGCCAGGCTTGGACAATATTGGCCCCGCCCTGGCCCTCCTACTATTATTTATCTTTTTATAATATTTATTTATATATATTAAAATATATACTAAAATACCCTTATCAAAGTCACTTAGTAGTAATAAAATGGGGATATGAAGGTAATTTTATACCCACCTACCCATTGCAAAATATTCTAAAAATCCATACGCACATACTTGGGTCATTTAATCTATATTAATGATTTAAGTGATGTATTATACTTAATCCATAAGAAATAAGTGTTGTACGGTTGTTTCTAATCCCTTTCTTCTAGGTTTATTACTTCTCATTTAGGCATTTTATATTATTTTTATATATTCTTATTAGTGCAAAAGGGGATGTACTCCTTCCTGTAACATGGATACACGTTTTCCTCTATAGAGTTACTTGGATGCCAACCAATGAATAGATTATTATTTTTGTAGGTGATTTACATACCTTTGAACTTTTGAGATATTATGTGATCCAATTATCCTTTTAATAGATAATTATTACTCTCAATTTTTCAAAAGTCTAAAATCATAGTGATTTTTAAGTGCATTTATTTTTGTGACTGAAATCGAACAACGCTTAATTGCCAAATCAGTGTTAACTTAAAAATAATGTAAATTGATAAAAGGGTATGTGAATGTAAATATTTAAAAATTTTCAAAGATAAAACACTACTGGATTGGCTTCATATGGGGAAATTCTTGTGAGAGGTATGAAATAGATCAAACTATTTAGTCATTTTTCTTTTTTAACAAAATAAATAAAACCATAGATCTAATACCCAAGTCATCAAAGCACATATGACTTTGTCTGATAAATTCTTTTTTAGAGACAACTCATATTCTCCAAATTATAATATATTAATTAAGTAAGAAGGTTTTGGGTTCAATCTTGACCGACAATTTTAATTTTGACCGGCGGTTATGTAACTACTCATGCAACTACCGACTTATTTTTCAATCAAACCACTCAAATATTTCGGTTGTTCCTATATAACTATATCGTTTTTGCTCCAATTTTTTATTTCTATTTTATCAAACTTGTCCTATGGAAAGAGGTAATTTTTTTTTTAACATGTGATTATTTATTTTTGGAGGGAGATACCGTGCTGAGCACGGGTTATTGGGCTAGTGTTTTATTAATGGTTCATTTACAATTGAGATTAGACAAGATAACACTTTGTCGATACTTGATTCTTGGCAACAATGTAAAAGAAATATAAAAAGAATTAACGATTTTCTTGTTTTAAGGCCCCTAACCTTGAGGGTTGGATACAGGGGCGGATTAAAGGGGGGCTGGCAAGGGCCATGCCCCCCCGCAAAGATCTGAAAACCATTATATATTGATATGTGACCCTTTTATCTCATGGCTCCCCATTAATTGATGGCCCCTCTTTTTTTTTTAGAGATATTTTAACGTAATTTTGAGTCTTATAAAATGGAAACAAAAAACATGGCTGATTTTGAGGAAAACTTAAAATGAAAGAAGGAAAGGAAATAAAATGAAAGGAAAGGAGACCACATAAAAAAGGCATGATTGATATTGGAGAATAAATTTCTCAATCTAGACCTATCAAGATTTACCACCCCTAAATCTTGTGTTATGAGAGAGCACTGCTTTGGGCTAACTTGTTTCAGACTTGAAGAATTTGTGAGTTGCAGAACTCAGGTACACCTAAAGAAGAGAAAGAAAGGAACTCACTTCTCTTTTTACAAAGTTTATTTTTTACATTGGGTGGATGTACTATTCAACTATAAGTCATTATGTATGTTTAATATTTGTGGCTCATACTAAAATCAAACCCACTCAAAATCAATTTCTATTTTATTTAATTATTGCATAAATTTTTAACTCAATCGGAGTTTTATCCATCATGGATAAAGAAACTGTATTTTCATTATTATTACCCATTTCAAAATAAACCGGATTGAACAATTTATTTTAAAGAGATACATAATAGTGCGATTGTACTTTTGAATAGTTTAGATTTTATATGTGGGATTGGCACTATCATTAATTTTCTCTATGCTTTTGAATAATGAAATTTCAAATTGCATCTTAAAAGTTGCATGTATAAGAAAGGACCTTGGACCTATCTTGAGAATTTCTTTTATATACTTTAGTATATATTTGCATATGTTAGATGTACTAATCCACCATATATCATTTTGTTATATATTCAATCACCAAGGCTTATACTTAAGATATAATCCACTCAAGATCACTTCCTTTTTTCCACTATTTCATAACTTTTTAATCTAATCAAAGTTTATCTACCACGAATAATTATTAAAAGTTAATCTTCTTATGATTATCTATGTGAGAACAAATTTAATTGAAGGGAATTCTTCAATGGAGATAGAGCTATTGTGATTGTGCTTTTGAACAGTTTAGATTTTAAATGCGGATCCTGCTTTATATATATATTTATATCAATGAAACAATAAGTTGTACTTTCAGCTCAACGAAAGAATGTCGCCACAGCTTAAATAATTTATTTATTTTATATTTTATTGTTAAAATTTATAATTTTATTTAAAGTCTTTTTTTCTTTGGTCCCTCCTAAATAAAATTTCTAGTTCCGACCCTGATTGGATAAGCGCGTAAGTAGTGCTCGCCCTCAAAGGACTTTTACCCGCCTAGGCTCCGTATTGTATATATGGAGGGCAGAGTGAAGACAACTGTGGGCGAGCAAGCACGGCCCTTTGACAGCCCTAAAATAGGGAAGATGTTTGAAACGAAAGGCGAGATAAATTGCCCTACTGCAAGTCAAGTAGATACGTCAAGGTATCGCTCCCCCAAATGCAATGAGAAATTGCTCCTTCAAGAGAGTTTCTGTCCATGTAATTGACAAAGATGATGATATAATGGACTGTGATCTGGATTTGCCCTAGTTTTTAAACACCAATTTCATTGGTCTGGATCTGAGTGATAAAAATGGCCACCGGGTTTCTTTGTCAGATGATTTATCCACAACCCATGTATATGCCACCTACACCTGCCACTCTCTCTATTAACACTAATCCAATAACAATAACAGTTATAATGACAAATTACTGGGATTTGCTGCACAATTGATAAACGTGTTGTCACGATACCCAAAGTGAGTAATTATATCATGACTGTAATGCACCGTGCCTATGCATGTAACTGCACTGCATGCACCCCCTCAATTCAATTCATTTGACCAAAAAAATAAAAAAAGATATTCCTTCCTATCCATATCGAGTCATGGGAACTTGAATTGGTTTCCCTCCTACACGTGGCTGGGACGGATGGGCCTTGCCATGGGTCCCACACCGGATATACATTAAAATAAAGAAGACAAATGATTAATCGTAGCCGTCCAAGCAAGAATGGATCATGTAGTTAAAAAGCACTTAATAGGACTTAATTGACGATGGAAGGAAGTGGAACTCTATAGTGGGACCAATTGTTTTTTTCTTGATTGTATAATGACAGGGCTGGTGCATTGTAATATGGTGCATCCCTTTCTTAATGTATTATGGGGTATACCTTTTTGAAATCCGAGCCGCCCATTAACTCTAGCACCCATTATCTTAATCATTACTAAATTTTAAAAAATGGTTTTAATGGACCAATTATAGGATTAATTACACAGGAGGGTCTCTCTCCATTTTTATCCCAATCCATGAAAACCACAAACAAATGAAAAATCTGATGATGGCCACATAGGATGATTTTGCTAATGAGTGGCTCGGATTCCAAAAAAGCGGGCCCCACAGTGCATTGAACTTTGAAGAAAGGGAAGTGCACTGTGCACCACACCTAACCCGATATTAATAATCATTAGTAGTAAAAGATCACTTCTCTTCGGATGTAACCCCCATCACGCAAGTCGGCGCACGCACGCACGAACTCATTATTTACTCTCTCTCTCTCACTCACTTAAATTTGGCAGACGATATAAGAAGATCTCTTTTACATACATGATTCATCCTTGGTTACTTTGATTTTGGGGTTACAGTGGTTAGAGTTTTTTCACTTTCCTTTGCACCAAAAATGGACACTCTCCATCTCAACGATTATAAGATCGGGAGCCCCATCTTTCCGGACTGGCTTTTTGACGGAGAACTCATGAGGTAAAAACTCAAGTGTGAACATCAACAAGTAAGGTTTTCTTTTGTTTTATATTTCTCTGACTTCTTACTGCAAACGAAAACTCCCTCAAGCAGAGAGTGATCCACTAGCATTACTATTGGGTCTTTTACAAATGAACCACTTCCTCCATTTTCAGAAGTTTTTTTCACTTTTCTACTCTCTCTCTCTCTCTCTCTCTCTCTCTCTCTCTCTTCCTTTTCTTTTTTTTTTCTTTTTTTTTCTAGCTTTTTTTTTTTGTTTATTCCACGCTGTATACTGGTGTTTTCATGCGTTTCATTTGTGATTGGGGACGGGAAAAAAGGGATAACTTTCTCATAATACTCCGTTCAGGAAAGAAAACTGCTGTTTTTTTTTTCTTCCTTTAACTTGCAAAGATCATCAGTTCCCTTACAGGAAGTGGTTGTGGTTTTTGACTTCTTACTTCTTCTCCTTGTGCAGAGTATCAGAGCCTCCATTTAAAGAGAATCAGTATCCACACAACGAACTCTTTCAATTCCCTTTTCATCACACAGAGCTCCCTCCCTTCCCCCCACTCTATGACTTCCACGACTCTGAAGTCGATTTCGTTAAGTGGTGCAACAGCTTCTCATCTCTTAAAGAACATGATGGATGTATCGTTGACGCCATCCCACTCAACTTTGCAACTAATTCCTCTCATGGAAATGAGGGTATCAGATTCTGTGATGAATCGGGTGAAGTCGGCAAAGACAGCGTGAGTTCGGGCTCTGTTTGCAGAGATGAAGAGAGGAGGAGAAATGGGCAGTGCAATGGGAGGGTCCGGTCGTCGATTTCAATCGAGTTTGATGAGATTAAGAGGTATTTTTACCTTCCGATCACGAAAGCGGCCAAGGAGTTAAAGGTGGGATTGACTGTTTTGAAGAAAAGGTGCAGAGAGCTCGGGATTACAAGGTGGCCAAGCAGGAAGATGAACAGCTTGAGGTCTTTAATTCACAACGTTAAGGTACGTGTATCGGTGTATGTCATGGACGGTAATATGGTCATTACACACATGATGTACCGATGAAGTGGATGGACCCATTCATGTAATACGTGATGTGGGGCCCACTAGACTATAAAATTGATTTCTTTTTTGGTGCAAGTGTGGCCAAGATTGTGGGGTTTTTCAGGTGAATGTGGCACCTATATGATCAAGTGGATCATAAAAGTGGGGTCCATTTGATTGTATTTCAATATTCAAGAAAAAGGTCCCAAGGCTGATTATGATGAAAAGGAAATGACCGGCCGTCTGAATTCCTATCATCCTGACTGCACAATCTTGGCTGATTTGTGTCTTTAAGTAGAGTTTCAATGACTCAACAGTATCTATAAATGGGATAGTTTTTTGAGTCTTTGATCATCATGGTTTTGTTATTTTTGTACTATGAGAAGTTATCAGGCTATAGTGCTATAAACCAGTTATTGATCATCATGGTTTTGTTATTTTTGTACTATGAGAAGTTATCAGGCTATAGTGCTATAAACCAGTTACAAATTACGCTTTCACCACGTAAAAAGCCTTCCCTTTCAGTTACGAGTTATGGTTTCACCATGTGGATGGGTTGGCCCAACTAAATAGTTCTGTCCTTTATTACTATTACTTCTGTTAATTGTTGTGAAAATGGGGGCTATGAATTATGATGAATGCCTTTCTATCTAACTGTGTGATGGAATTTAGAGAATTGGTGATCATGACAATGGAGATACAATACACAGATTGGAACAGCTGAAGAGATTGCTTGAGAGAGAGCCAGAGATAGAGCTCAACGAAGAGACCAAGAAATTGAGACAGGCTTGCTTCAAGGCCAACTACAAGACAAGGGTGATGGAAGCTACTGCTGCTTAATTTTTCTCTCTGCAATCTTTTGTTATATTTATATCATACATATGGTTATAGTCAAATGAACTGTCTTCCAATCCTTAAGTTATATATGTAAATCGATTTATGAATCTTTGTGAGAGTGAGTAGCATTTGCATGTACTCAATTTTTACATGCATGTGACATGTACGTTTGCACAGATGGATCCAATCCATGTGATATTTCGTAGATTCAAACCATTGGATCGTCCCAATTGACGGCCTAACTTGGGCCGAGCCAAATCCAAACCTGCATGTACTGGCCCATCTAAAAGTACAGTTTTGGTTGGCTTCCTGGATCCAACCCATGCGATATTCCATAGATTCAAACCATTGGATCCAATTGATCAGGGTCTAACTTGGGCCAACCCAAATCCAAGTCTGCATGACCTGGCCCATCTGAAAGTACAGTCTCTGCCTGGATTCTGAGACCTACATAGAAAATTTGGTTGGGTTCAGGTTTGGAGTTTAGGACCTAACTTTTCTCCGGATATCCAAATATTCTAATAACATAGTATATGAATATAATACATGGTATGAGAAAACCGCTCCTGGGCCCGTTTGGCACTTTACTTTTAAAGTGAAGTTGAGTGAAGTGAAAAAAAAAAGAATGAATAAAATATGTAGTGGGTTATGATGGTATTTTATTTTTAGTTGTTTGGCACTTTACTTTTTGACTTTTTTTTTTTAGAAAAGATGAAGGGAGTTTTGGTAAAAAGTGATTTTGATGTGACGTTTAAATTGACTTAATTTTACTTGACTTTACTAGTTAAATTACCAAACGGGTAGTGTAAGATTTTGGAGTCTTCGCAAAAGGTAGTGTAAGATTTTCAATTGTCCCCACCAAAATCTTGCATGACTTCCATGTAGGATTCCTGCTGGAGAAAATCCCCCTGCATAGTATATCTCAAACTTATTAGATGTGAATTATACCTACATTGTTTCCCACGTTTGAAATCAAACTAAACCCAAAAATTTGGTTACCTAACCCTACACACAAGTCAACTTGAATTGTACTTATGTAGGAACTTATTTTTTAGGCTGTTATATCTATGGGTTTTATTTGGGATTGGGCCTTTGGGGTTAGGTTCATTTTCGTGCGTTTAGGTTTGTGCTAAGATATTAACATTTAACAGAAGCTCTTGGCCAATACCCCACTCGCCCGAGTTGCAACCTTAGATCCGACCTTGGTTCTAAAGCTCGGCCAATACAACGTTGTATATATAGGCCATGAGTGCTTCTTATGAAAATCAAAATACACAGAAACTTTATCCTCACCACATTATATCGATCTTATTTTTTATTTTCTTTACCTCTAAAGTTGAAAATTTTTAGTTTATTATTTTGTGGTGGTTGTTTATTAAGGATGACAAAGATAAGGAGATTTACGAAAGATGTCGAATACAGGATAAAAGGCGGGATGGTTGAAATGGAGTGCTTTGTGATAGACGATTGCAAATAATATATATTAAAGGAAAAATTTTACAGGACAATGATTAGACCAGCTATGACCTATAAAGTAAAATGTTGGCCAATCAAGAAGTAACATATGCACAAAATCGATGTAGTAAAGATAAGAATGTTGAGGTTGATGTGTGGTAAAATTAAGAAGAATAAAATTAGAAATGAGCACTTTGGAGAGCATTTAGGGATAGTATTAATAAATGATAAAATTAGAGAAGCCTATTTGAAATGGTATGGACATATCCAACCAATAAAAAAAATTTAGTTATAAAGGTTGATGGCCAACTATAATTGTTGGAGGCCAAAGAGGACGTGGATAAAGGTAGTAAAATTAGATTTAAAGAAGTGTAACTTACTGAGGATTTAGCTCAAGATAAATTGGAACGGGGAAACAGAATTCGTATAGTTGATCCAACATAGTTGGGAAAAGGCTTTGATGATGATGGTGGTGGTGGTTGTTTAATTTTTTTTTTTAAATATTAGTGAAAAGGTTTACAAGTCGAAAACAAATTGATCCATGTGTAAATGTAGGGGTGTAAATGGATCATATTTTTCGATCTAGTCCACGGTGGACCTATTCTCAAACCCGATTATCTGCATGTATCCAGGCTATGGTCCACCTCCAATGGACCTAAGTCTTAAACTAGATGTATCCAATGCTATGGAAAACTCTCATACGAGCAAACTGCATGCTCTTCATTTGTAGTCCAACTCGTGGGGTCTACTTAGAACATGCCTATCGGTGGCAGAGAGAGTATATAGAAAGATCACCGTATAGATAAGGGTCGTCCAAAAAAATCAGCCTCATTTTGATTCAACAGTCTTAAAGTTTAAGGGTGTTTTAACCGTTTATTTTTTTGAGATTCAATCCAATGGTGAATCAAGGTTCGATAAGTATAAAATCTGGCCAATCCCAAGTTTGGTCATACAACCTGCCTGATTTATAATGGGCTTTAGCTTTTAAACCTATCCCACAGTGCTGTTCTTCATGGGCTGGGCTGGCTCAACTACGACCTGAGCACGGGCTGCATTGGGCTGGAGCTGCATTTTTAGGCCCAGGAAGGATCCAGGAATATTTTTGGCTCATTGTTAATTGGGCCAATCCTGGGCATATATATTCCTAAAGGCTGGAAATGGATCAACTCAAAGAGTTTTATGTAATTAGGGATATGATCTGGGCCTGATTTTCAGGGCCATGGATTGGATCCAAGCATGACTTTTAGGTCCAAAACTAAATGGGCCAGGTCTGGACCAGCATCGGCACTGGAACGAAAAGGCCCATGAAGCCCCTACCGATCAAGATGCTCCTACAGACCCAACCTGTCGTGGGCTGCCCAAAAACCTTGGGCTTGCACTACACCTTCATATCCATAATAACAATCTCTGTGCCCAAATCAATTGAAAGGGGAAAAGTTCTCATTTCTACACTATACTTCCTTGCTTAAATTAATCACTGCCCTACATTTCCAACTTCCCCAAGCAAGTCTCCGTCTAATCTTGATCTTGTCTGTGATTACTGCACTTCAAGTAACTAGGAACTTGCCACAAACCAACACATGTGATGATTTCACTCATATGGAGATTTGTTTGGAGTACATGGAAAAGAATGATTTTAGTTCTTGTCCATAGTGAAGGCCCCAACTATTCTTTGGAAGTTGATTCCTTTTTCTATTTTTTGGTGCATTTGGAAAGAAAGAACTGATAGAATTTTGAGAAGTGTCTCCTCTACTTCAGAAGAGTTGGTTGCTTCGATCTCTTTGATGATTGCTAATTGGACTTTGGTTAGAAAGGAGTTCTCGAATTTTAGTCTCAATGACATATTAGTCAATTGGGAAGCTTGTATGAGGTGTGGTTGTTTTAAGGTGATGAAGTCCGTTCATTGGTCTCCTCCCCCTCTTGGTGTTCTTAAGTTCAACGTCGACGGTGCTGTTAGAGGTAAACCGGGGCCAGCAGGAATTAGTGGGGTACTTCGAAATAGTAAGGGAGAGGTTTTATTCATGTTCTCCAAGCATGCAGGGGTTCGTGACTCTTATGACGCAGAGGTTTTAGCGATTTTGGAAGCTCTTCGTTGCTTCTCTAGAAACTTTTATGGTGTTCTTATTGTGGAGAGTAACTCCTATAATGCGATCACTTGGGTAACTAATCGGAAGAGGAACCCATGGAAATTTCAATTCCTCTTTAATGAAATTCGGGCTTTATCTTCCTCAATCATTGTTCACTTCCGCCATGAGCTTAGAACAACCAACTACTTCGCTGATGCTTTAGCTAAACAGGGGATAGAGTCAGAGAGGATGTCTCCTTGGGAGGGTATATATTATTTTGTAGTTTGCTTCGGTGGGGTACAACGCTCTTGTACCTAGTTGCTCTTTTCTCTTTTTGTGTTTCCTCTTTCTTTTATGTTCTTTATTATCTCTTCCTCTTTGTTTTCCTTTTTTGTAACCTTCTTTTAATTAATTAAGCAGTTTCAGTTACCGTTCAAAAAAAAAAAGAAAATAGTGAAGGCCCCAGTTGTAGCATTGCTGGTTGAACAAAAGAAAAAGGGACTTTTCTCTTTTTGAAGCATCAATTCATCACACAAACTTTCTTTCATTAGCTTCAAGCAACCCTCCAAAACTAATATCCTTGCCTAAATAGATTGCTATAGGGAATTCTCTTATCAGCATCACAATGGATCTGTTGCAAGTAATCAAATATTCCCCTTTCCAATGTGCTAACCTGAATAGTTGCTTCTTCCCCTTTCCAATGTGCTAACCTGAATAGTTGCTTAAACTTCTATGAAGAAAGATACAATCATACAAGCTACTGCAAATGGAATTTATCTCACAATCCTTTAATATTCTCTGATGGATTTGATTTTCTTTTTATCTCCTGAAATTCGAGGCAGATTGAAGAGGACTATCAATACAATACTCTTAGAGCATGTTCGGTACGGGTAAGGAATCCATAGATCTGATGATTCTTCACTACCACTGGAACAATGATTCATCACTTGGGATTTGTATAGCTGAGGATTTCATATTGATTGGTGTGTATTGATGCATATAGCTGAGAAAAATAGAGTTCAATGTGCAGATTCACTTAAGTGAGGATTTTCAAATCTTATAGGAGGTGGTCGGATTTGAAAATCCTAACAAATGAATATTTTCATTCGTCCAAATCTTCATAAATTTATAATTGACAAACATGGATTTACCACAACTTCAGAAAAACAAACAATCTTTTCCCTAAAGATTTGGTTACCAGACGTGACCTTAGGAAATTTTGGTAAAATTATTTTCAATGTAATTTTTAGAAAAAAGTACGAGATTTTCACGGGATGAATAAGACAATGAATTCCTGAATGATGAAAATACGTCTTGCACTAACCCACTTGGGAGTTGGTGGAGTGGTGTAAGGCGTGGATTTTTCTGCCCACGTCTTGTGTTCGAAACTGCTGTAGATTTGCCCCATGTGTGTTTGTGTGGGTTTAACGGGCGCCACTGGAGGGTTTAGTCTTATTGGGTCAAAGACCTTAGGAATACCGCGCCATAAAAAAAAAAGTTGCATTTATGTTCTTAGATGATTGATTCTTTACACACAATTGAATAGCAAAAGTAGGATATAACAGAAACAAGAATCTTTTGGGTTCTGTCTCATAACTTGCATATGCAAATGACTGAGCTTAGTCTTTGTTTGGTCTCATGAAAAATTCATTCGCTCTAATGAGACGCTGCTGAACACTAGTTTCTTATATTCATGATCCCTTCACAAGCCAATGTGCCCTCAATATCTCCGATGATTCGAGCTATCCGGATCTCCAAACCTCTCTGTATTTCTCTGAAGAGAGTTCTAATGTGGTCCTCAACCTGCCTCATATTAATGCCCGCAGATTTATCCAGCCCTTCAGCAGTGACTGCAAAACTGCAAGCAATCCTGGATTGTATCTCCATCAGTTTCTGCCCTGCTGCAACCATGTATCGTTGTAGCTGAAACGCCTCTACGAGGAAGTGCTCCAGCGCTCCTGTTTGCTCTTTTGTTCTAATAGTGATTGAATGTCGTCGACTGCTGTTAGCCTCCAGGTCTTTCTCATCCTGAAACAATTCACCCATAAATGTAGTGTCATTAACTTGTATAGTTATGATGATGGCCTGTTTTGGAATAATTAACTCTATTAGAAATGAGTAGGCAAATCTAGAATCCTAGTTGCTAGAATGAAAAATCTGAGTGCATATGTGAGGAGTCTAGAAAGTCAGGTAACAGAACAAATTTGTTGTATGAATCTAGAAGGCAAAAAATCATTGATGGAATTCAAGAGCATCTAGAAAATAAGGCAAAAAATCATTGATGGAATTCAAGAGCATCTAGAAAATAGCCTTTGCAAATAAAGCAGCATTCCAATGAGAATTATAAGAATGGAGATCTTAACTAAAGTTTCTCCTATATATCTATAAATATACCATGTACTCAATTTGGTGTATGAGTGAGAATAAAATTTAGTAAGCTTTGTCTGTATTTGCTCTTCTTTAGTGCCCAACCTAAAATCATAATTGATGTGCTTATAATTAATCCAATAAGACTTACAAAATTCATTAGACAACTGATATAAGAGCTTACCATTCGCTTGCATAGGTCATTGGTCTTCTCTTCAAGGTTCTGGTACCTTTTCACAAGTTTGTTGAGCAAAGACATTATTATAAGAAAACCCTTTGACTGATGCACATGTTCATCGGTCTTCCTCCTTTCACAGATCTCTAATGTGCCAGTTGCATTGCTTTTACCAGTTGTCTTCTTGAGAGCTTGCGCCGCTGCCAGCTTCTCAACCATGAAGAGTTGCTGTTTCAGTCTTTTGATCTTGTAAGAAACCCCAAGAGCATGGAGATCCATCTTGCAAGTAGAATCCTTTTTAATCAAACTGTTCTCTACAGATGGTAACTTGTTGGCAGTCTCACGCTCTGGACAATTATTCTCCAAATGATTTTCACGTGCATGATCCTGACTGATGCAGACCTCTATCACTTCTATTTCATCTGCAGGAGCTCCGACCGCTACTCCAACACCCTGCCACTGGTCCTCAAATGAGTTTTCTACTCTTTCTAGTTCCTTCATTGACTGTTCTTGAATTCGGACTTCGGCGTCTTCCTTGAATATATTTGAGATGTTGTTATCTGTTCTTTCTTTTTCTTTTTGTTCTTTCCCTGTCCTTATTTCTGATGATTTTGACTCAAAAAAAGCCTTGTTATCACCATTCTCTTGAATATCAGTCTCTACCTCACCATAAATGCCAACCTCACCAACCTCTTGATCTTGCTCATTCTCCCTCACTTTCCTTTTTATAATCTTCACTTCTGACTGGGTGGCATCTGGGTTTTTTTCTGGATGCTTGGTGTTGTCACTGGAGTTTCTCCTTTTGCAATGCAGGGATTGCAGACTATAGTCACTAGACTTTTCTTTTAAGGATTTCAGCTCCTTGTCCCTTTCTGACAACAGCACTTCCAGTTTCATTATTTCCTCCTTGAAATGAGATATGTTGTCATTGAGTCCTTCAATGTGTGACTGCAGCTGCTTCGATTCTAGTTCCATGCTTAGTAACTTCCAGCGAAAAGATTCTAACTTCTCATCTTTGAGTCTCATTTGTTCTGCGAATGCATCTATTTCTTCATAGTGCCTCTGCTCAAGGATGGTTATGTACTTCTCTTCCAAGTGGATGCAATCGTCTGACTGCTTCGCAATGGTAGTAATCTCTTTGAAACAGGAAAAAAGAAGAAATTCAGATGCACATGATAGCGAAGTTAACACAATACTAAAAAGAAATATAGGAACTACATTTTGATAAATTCACTGTGTTTCTTTCATTGAGAATAGTTTGGCTATCTGTAGAGTGAAATACAGATCCTTAAACCAGGAAACTAACTCAAATCTTAAGGTAACCTAACCACAACATAAATCTAAATTAACCCAAATTACATATAAATTAAATCTAATATAATCCTATGGCTACAAGGGAAATGGCCTGAATCAACCCAAGATAAGAGGAGTTGCAACAGTATTTACCAAATTTAAACAAGCGTAATAAAAACAACCATAGATTGCGTCTCCCAATTATTCCCCCTCAAGGTGGATGTCCATTCGGCAACATTCACCTTTCCTTGAAGCAACTGAAACCAAGTTGACGATAATCCTTTTGTAAGAAGATTGGTGAGCTGATTAGCCAACATATATATTGAACACTTAATTCCTTTCTTGCAACAAGCATGTGCACAAGTTTTATTTGAAATAAGAGTTTATAGGCTTTTGGAATTTCTGTAGTCTTAATCTTATTTTCTTGTTTGGTAGCACCGGAATTTATTTCTTGAATTGGGGGATTTAGAAAGAAGCAAAACTGGAACTCGTGAGATTTCATGTTTTCATTGTAATTTAGAATACTGGAAGAATTAGGATTTGCCAAATTCAAAGTCCATTGCTACCAAATGTTGGCGATCCTCGAAATTGTCAAAATTCCAGATAAAAGTGGGATTTTAGTCCCTGGAATTTGCTACAATTAAACCGAATTTGGATCCTTTATATTCTAGGAGTGGAGAAATTTCATTTACAATATTTGGAATTCTTGTCAATTCACAATATTAATAAAAAGAAACAAGAGAGCATGCCATTTCATGATCGTATAAGAACTTACTACCCACCCCACCAAATAGGAAGGAGCCAACTGCAACCTTAATAAAAGAACAATGAAATTTTGTATCTACAACTGAAAAACCAAACATAGGTGAAAGCAAGAATGTATATCACAAAAATAAATAAAAAAGTGTATATTTCATTTGAAATTTGAAACACTAACAAAAAGATACAGCAATTTTAAGATATGGATATGTATCTTGTCATTTATATATAGAAGTGTAACATAAATTCATTGTAGTTTTGGGGTGCAATAATATGCAGATGCATTTCAATACAAACTGCATATTGTCAATTTCTCTTAATCTTTGAGGATATACTTATCTTTAGAGATTGTTAGGGGATACTATAAGCTTACAATATGATTCTGAACAATTAGAAAGGATCAGAAGTCTGATCTTACTGTGTTCCACATTTTCTCCTGGGGAGTACTGGCCAAAATGTCCATCTGTTGCATAACTCATTCTCTTTGATATGGATTCAATCTCCTTTCTCTGTCCAGCTTCCAAGTAATCAAAGAAAGAAGTTCTGTTGTTTACGCCATTTTTCGAAGCCTTCAGTTCAGTCCATCGATGTGAAGATGCCACCGCAACTGAAGCCAACCTTTTTGACTGCAAGAACATATCAGATCTTGAATCTGGTCTATTGCTGAAATTACTTCTCAAATGCTTGTCAGGTCTCAATTCGCAGCGCACCCTCCATCTTTCGGTTTCAAGTTCTGCTTGCTTCCTTCTTGCCTTGGATAGCTTTACCTCCTTCAACAGTGTTTGCTTCTCATCCATATCTACCTTGGACTTCCTCAGCATAGCAGATAGGATTTTATCCTCTGCTCTGCATCCTTCTTCAGATTGACTATCTCCAATGAAAGCTTTTGAAGTATCACAATTGACTCTTCCCTCTGCTTGAGGGTCGCATTGAGCTCCTGCTTTGTCGCGTCCATCTGCCGAATAGCACGACCCATCTCGGCTTCTAGTTGGCGTTGGTTAGAGACAAGCTCAATGAAGGCAGTCTTGTGCTTCCAAAGCTCTGATGAATGATCCTGAGCTTCCTTTTTCACTGTTTCTCTCAATTCCTCTGCAACTGATTCCACCATTCGTAGCCTCTCTTCTAACTCCTTCCTCTTGCAGATTTCTTCTTCCAAGTCCTCATCTTTCAACTGCATTAGACGCTGCTTCTCCTCGATTTCTATATTAAAATTGAACATAATTTCTTCCTTCTCTGTATCGAAGGCACGCAAGTCGTTCGAAAGATCTTGAATCTGCTGCCTAAGCCTCTTTCTTTCACTGCTCCAGCTCTGTTCCTTGGTGGCTATAATTCTAATGACTTTTTCATTAGCCTTCCCGTCTTCGGTTCGCATCCTCTTCAGCAATGCAACCTCAGATTCTGCTTTCTTGAGCTTGCTCAGAAGTTCTACCTTTCCTTCCATGGCTTCTCCTCCCTGTGCTTTCCATACAAGCAAGCCTAATAGCTGGGCACTGCCTTGAAGCATTCTGTCTGCAATCGTTGACCATTCACCACAAAGGATCATAGGTCCTCTAGCAGTTGATAGTAGCTGAAGAGCAGCAAATGCACATGATGCGCCAAAGTACATTGGATAAACACTATCAACTATTTCTTTTGGAGCAACCCCAGATGAAACTAAGATCTCCTTCTCATCCATCATTCCAAAATTTGCTTTTTTTCCCCTCTCCAGAGAGTCGAGCAATTAAAACTCACATAAAAACCAAAGAGAACCAATACCCATCATAGCAATTCACCAAAACATTCCAAGAGAACCATGAAGTTTTTTCTATTCAACACAAATGGCATGAATCATGTCGGTATGTAGATGATTAAATTATCTGAGATGTAGCAATTCAATATAACATCGTTGCAGAAAAGTAATCGATGAAAACAGAAATACCGGATTCCCTTAATCAGCAATTCATCAGGCCTCACACAGCAGAACCATGATTTTTTTCTTCTTCTTGATCCAAGCAAGTGGAAGAAATGATTAGATTACACCTACTCATTCCAAGAAAATGAAGAAACTATCTACATGAAAGCAAGATGATTGTTTTAATGGATCATAAAATGCAAGAAGAGCCCATAAAGAAAAAAAATTAATAAATAAAGAATCAAATTCTCTAGAATGAAGTACTTTTCATTGTCTCTAATTTTCGATGGGTATGTTACTAGCTTTCATTGGTCTGAGAATGCCAAAGGCATGTCTTTCACACGTATGGGGAATGGAGAATCAGTTCTAGACTTCTAGGACAGTTGTAGGGCAGTTTACATGACAGAAAGGCAAAACTAAATCATGGATACAGTAAATATAACAAACAACAAAAACATTATCTTATTAGTTAATTGGGTCAGTTCCAATTTTCCATTTGTTTTTTTTTTTTTTATTATAAATTACTTCTATTTAGATTTTAGTTTGTTTGCTCAGCATTGAATTCCTACTAGTTTTTAGCTATGTCTTTCCATTGAAGGAGCTAAAATTGAAGAAAATAATCTCCAATGTGGTTTGAAAATGAATGCCTAGCCATCGCCCCGGTAAACCATAAATAAAAATTCTCTTTGTTATGCAATTTTTGTTATGAATAAAAAATAGACATAAAAAACCTTTAATTTAGTATTATTCTACAGGTTTCTGATTGCATATTGTTCATATATTAGTGTTCTTTATAATATTTGTGGTTAACATTATCACATTTCTTGTTCGCTTCAATTTTCACCATCATCGTCATAGCCTTATTTTATTGAGCTTGTGTCATTTTAAGACTTTTCATCTCAAATACAAAGATACAATCTAAGACCATCTCTTATTCTCATAATTTCTCCCTTAAGAAGGATTTAAGAGATTCTCAAATTTAGGATTTTCTCAGGGTATAATTGGAAAATCTTGTTGAAAAGTAAAAAAAAAAAAAACTTGAATAACATTCTCTCTCTCTCTCTCTCTCTCTCTCTCTCTGTGTGTGTGTGTGTGTCAAATACTAGTTACAAGTTACAGATATATCCTTGAAAAGTGTATAGACTTTACTAAAATCATACAAAAATATTTCTAAATTCATATAGCTAATATATTTTGAAAATAACAAGATCGTGAAAATATCATGACAATGATATTTGTGACATTGGTAATTAAAATAAAAGGTCCAAATGTTCATCTTTTAACCGCCACAATTAATATAATGCTGGTTGAAATTTGAAAATGACTAATGAGTATTTTCTTTTCCTATCATGGATATGATAAAGTGTGTACATTCTAACACAGTATACTCTATTGAATTTTTTTTAATATATCATTAGAAAATGCTAGAAATTATGTCATCAATATATGTCGGTTCTTTTTTGTATATAAGTAATTTTTTATGATGAAAATCCTCTCTATCAAAACAGTTCCCAAATTTTACATTTGCAGACATTAGCTGCGAAGCCCACCTTGATGCATGCCAATCACTGTGATAGAGTGTGATTAAATGGTCTGACTGGATTAGAGGTGGGCAATATGGTTGTGTATCTATATGATAAGATGATCTTAATTAACAATCTATTTAAGGGCCCAAAGTTTAATGATTTTATAAGTATATAGTGACCATTAAACTCTTACAATCATCAGATATACTGATATATGACCCACCTATAATTTCACATACCTTCTGATCCATTCCTATTCTAGTTATTATAATGAACCAAGGTTTGTCCCACAGAAAGATTAGCAAAAGTAAAATCTGTTGTTGGTTCATAGCCAATTTTTTTTTTCATTTGTTTTTACTATAAAAACATTTTTTTAAGAATTTATTTGTTTTTGGAATATCTCAAGAGAGCCTACTGATTTTTATTCCCCAGATTTCAGACTACCCTTTTCCTCTATCTTTCTATTATCAATTCAGGCAGTGGCCACTGGAGGAAGAGCCGAATTTCTGGTGGACTCCTTGTTGGTCTTCCACAAAGAAAAGTTAAGAACTCATCCATTTTACTCATGGTGCATTTGTACCCATCAATCTGGACCGTCTGCATCATGGGGGCAATAAAAATCAAATTGATCACAGGATTCTAGCAGATTATTGGGCACCCATGACTTGAATGATTGAGATTGGTGGACATACATATGGTCCTGTGAAGAGGCTTAACATAGGTCGGTGTGGTGCCTAGTTGTTTTGGTGGAAGGCCACCATCAGGGGAAGGAAAAAAAGGGCTTTCAAAGAGGGGTTTTGAAGCTTCTTTTGGTCACCAGTACAGGGGAAAGAAGTTTTTTAATGTGGGAGTGGTTGGAAGATGTTTTTCTTAGCTGCACCTGCTGTTCTGTCTTTCGTAGAAAACCAAATGCTGCCCAATCTGCAACAAACCTGTTTCTTTCCTCAAAGATAAACGAAATCGACCTCCTAGAAATGTAGATGTGTAAGGACAAATATCCAATGGGCCAAAGGCTGTGTGAAATCTCATGTGGGCCCATTGGATAAGATGGGCAAACTATGAATTGAGTGCAGCCTTGGAAGAGTCACATCCCACATCGCCTAAGTAATGTAATTATTGGGCTTTATATACATCATCCCACATCGCCCAAGGGGTTGGCCTATGGCTGAGTGGTTAGGACCACGATGCCTCTCTCTTCCGGAACTAGAGGTCACGGTATCGATCCCCAGCTCCCCCTCTTCAGAAACCGAAAGTTGAGTCCACTACCACTACCACCTGAGGGGCACAGGGGTTTAAAAAGGGCTTTATATACGTTAGGCCTTCCACCTATCAGTAGCTATAGGATCACTCCTATCCAACAGTCAAAGTAGCAAGAGGGCCCCACCTTGGCACACAAAGGAATCACCTACTAGATTACTTGTTTGTATGTTGTCCAAGTTCGACACTATTTGACTTATGACAAAATTATTCATTTTCCATCTTTCCTTAACTCACTTTCCACTAAAGGAAAATTATTTGATGGCTGTTTATAAATTTTCACCTTCCAATCTTAAATTTAAGCTACTTTTAGGAATATATTTCCTAGAGTTCTTATGAACTCAATTCCATGCAAATAAATGGGCCCTCAGAGTTTTTGAGTTATTAGTAGTCATAGCCATGTTGTGCTTAAGTACTGCCTACATCAAGCAAGACTAGATGTTCTAATCCTATTATGATGAGGAGAACACGACGGTGGGATCTATATAAAGGGACTAGATGTTCTTCATATCATTACCGGACCTTTCAGTTGGTTTACATCCACAACAATTACAAACTCATCCTGATAAGACTTTCACTTGCTAAAGTAGATCTTACCACACACTAGGAACATTTTGATGGGAGGTGCTCTACTGAGAGACACTCTCACCAAGTTGGTGAAAGATAGGTGGAGGCCCTCACATTTGAGTTGGGTGTCCTTGCATTTAAGTTGGTGAGAGTAGATATGGAAGTGATGTCCCCCACCCATCTCTCATAAACTTGATGATAGTGTCTCTCACGGGAGCACCTCTCCATTTTTTTTATTTTCTTAACTTTTAACCAGATGCCGTACTTGTTTTCCCCATTATGGTCTACCTTTCACCCCTCTTTTAACTAACCACCACTTCACTTTTTTGCGTGACTCATGAGGACAAAACTGTCAAAGTATCCCCATACTGGTGATAGATAATTACTTGAAGCATTTTGATTAGAGTTGTAAACGGGTCGGTTCCGGTCCGGGTCCAGGGTGGAACCGGAACCGGAACCGTTTTCTAAGAAAGGGAACCGGAACCGGAACCGTTAAGAATAATGGGAACCGGAACCGGAACCGGAACCGTTTGTGAGGCGGGTCTGGTTCCGGTTCCGGGTCTAGACTAATACCTGTATTTTCCTTTAAAAAAATTATGCTTTTTTCACATTCAATTGGATCACGTACCTATAAATACTAATGTGACATTTTTTCTATCAATAACAGACACTTTTAACCAAAAACTCAGAAATCACATCCAAACATGCAATGAGATGTAGAAAAGTAAAAAACCCTAATGTAGAAAAGTAGAAAAGTAAAAAGGGTTCTGTTCTCACATAATAAAGTTACCTTATGTTAGTATATATTGGGTCTGGTCTCGGGTCCACGGGTCTGAGCCACTGTGGATCCGGAACCGGAACCGTTTAGGTATCGGTTCCAAAAAAAGGATCCGGAACCGGAACCATTTTCTTATCGGGACCAAAATAAGGACCCAGACCCGGATCCTAACGGGTCGGAACCTTCGGGTAATCGGAGAATCGGGTACCCATTTACAACCCTAATTTTGACTGAGCAAGCCAATTCATAATGTCCAAATTGTGACCCTCATTTTGGACGGTACATCATGGAATCTTTTGCTTTGATCAGTCTATCACCTCCATCCAAATGATTGCATTGAAATTAAAAAAAAAAAAATGAAGTCTGAATGATCCATGTTGAGAGTAAATCAGATGGGCTCCACCATAGCTTGTTTTGAGCCCAAACCTATTTATGGTAAGGCACACTACTTGAAAAGTATGGTTTAGAGCCTCACAAGTTTCAATGTGCAAGGCTAGCATCAGAATCTATCTTTATAACAAATAGTAACAGATGTAAGAAAGATGAATTGATTGCAAGCAATGTTAAGTGCATAGAACCAGGATAGGAATTTCTTCATCATGAGATGAAACACCCAGTTCCAGCAACAACCCAGAGAAGGAAATCAAAATCCCAGAAAAGCTAACATGACCACTGCTTGGAAAAAAAGAAACCATCATAGCCATTTTCATATTTCTACCTAGTTTTAGGTGTATCCACCTATAAAAAGTCCAAGAATGCTTCCACTTTCCCAATCCACTTTCTTCAACAAATATTCAAAGCAAGTAGCTATGACACCCATCTCCCCTCATCATATGTCCACCATCTTTTCATGGGCCTGTCTCCTCCTTTTTATTCCTCTATTGCTTCCTTAACAGAAACCTGTAAAGCAGGATGTTGTTGAACAAAAGCTTGACAAATCTCTAAAACAACTTCCAGTGCCTAACCCGGATTACCTTTTCAAATATATAAATCTTCTTCTTTTCTCTTTGAAGCTCTTCCTCGAATTCCGGATCCAATTGGAGCTGAGAATTTTCTTTTAAGCGAGGGGCTTTCTTTTCAGATTGGGAGAGAAAAACCCACATAAAAGCTGCCTTTCCGTGTCACTATAAACCATGAGCACACTCTAAATGATAATATCCTGGAGGAAAATTACACGCCTTTAGTTCATCTCATTCACTTTGGATTTGTCTAAGTGGAGTTGATTCCAACAAGTTAGATGAACTAATTCATTTGAGTTGTTAGAAATTCATTATTGGGGTCCACATCTAAAATCCAAACCGCTCAAAATAACATTCATTTAAATTAATTCTAGCCCAAACAATACAATAATCAAAGTAGGACTCATTATCTGATTGATCACAATATAGAACACCTGTGTAAGATAAAAACGAAAGTAAAATCCAAGTTTTATAAGTGCTTTCTCATTGAAGTTAGATTTAGTTGAAGTTAATACCATAGGGATACCTTTGTTATATATAAAAAAAAGGATATAGTCGAAGTTAATAAATAGGAATGCAGTGGTTTTGACTTTTGAGAAGTTTTACTTTTTGGGTGGCACCATTGATTATGGCTAATGGTGTGTTTGTGTAATAGAGGATTTTGCACTCTATAGCCTTTTGTTTCCACAGGAAATATGAATCTGACATTCGAATGCCTTCCTAGGGAATCAAAATCCTCATTGTTGAGGAATATCAATTTGCTATTATCTTTTTTGTTTGAAAAAAGTGTTACATCAAATGACAAAAGAGTAGGATGCATAAGAAATCCAAAAAATCTCCTCTATATCATGGAATCTACTCGACACATGAATGCACCCTAAGGGAATGTTTGTGCAATGCTTTAGAAAACCGGTTGTGTAGACAACCTTTTATGCATTCCGGGGAAAACACATTCCGACCTCCCCCATCGGATATGTTTTTTCATAGAATTGTAGAAAAATTAGTTTGTTTTTTTACATTTTCTTATAGAAAAGCGGCAGGCTGCACCAAACATGAAACCTTTTTTTGTTGAGTAAAATTATTTTTATTTTTCATGCTTTTTCTATGAAAATCGGTAACACAAATGTGCCCTTATAGAGTTTTAAGGATGCAATATACAAAGCTAGTAAGGGATACAGGTGTGAATATGCAGGTGCTTGGGTTTTAGTCCTTTATGTAATGAAGGAAAATAAAAATAAAAAGTGGTTCATGAAACTTTAAATTGCTTGAAGTAACAATTTGCAACTCGGAACTCTTACTAGATAGATAACTACTCTTTAAACATGTCTTCCCTTTATGCAGTTTTGAGCTACCAATCAAGAGCAAAAAGGCCCCTTTATTTTTATGAAACCTCAAAAACACCTCTATACTTTATGTTTTTACTTAAAAGATCCCTTGATTGATAGTCAAGCGTTATGAAACAATTGCCACTCCTACTCTCCTTTCCCTTTTTTGTTTTACCACTTTCCCTCTTATATTTTTTGAAGAGTCTAAATGACATTTCTAGCTCTTGCTCTTTTTTTTTTCGTAGTCTCAGCAACTGGTTTCCAACATATTAGTAAATCCTTGCTTCATTTTCTTTTGAGTAGTACGTCTCGGCCACTCATTTCCAAAACGAGGCCTACCTTTATAAATATAACATGGGACCCACATTTATTGAAACATGGGCTCACCTTTTGCGATTGTGAAAATGAGATCCACATTTAGGAATTACAATGTGGGCCCATCTTTAAGAATTGTTGTAATGGGCCCTACCTGTAGAAATTACAACATAAGATCCACCTTTAGGAGTTAGAACATGCATGCGGCCATTTTCACAAGAATCGAAATATGGACCCACCCTTTTGTGATTGTGATCATAGGACCCACTTTTAGGTATTACAATTAATGTAGGCCAACCTTTAGGAATTACAATAAAGACCCACATAGAAATTCTTGTACATGAGACCCACATTTAGAAATTACAACATGGGACCCACCTTTTCAGAACCAAGACATAAGGTCCACATTTATACGAATTATAATGTGGGCCCACCTTTATATGAATCATAATATGACCCATCTTTTTTTTACTGTGAACATGGGGCCCACCTTTAGGAATCGTGGCAATAGGGGCCCACCTTTAAAAGTTAAAAGGAACCCTTAAAATATGTAATTTCTAAATGGTGTACCCAATTACCACAATTCCTAAAGGTGGGCCGCATGAGTCACAAAAGATGACCCACTTCTAATTCCTAAAAGTGGGCAATATGTTCACAATCACAAAAAGGTGAGCCTTGCTAATATGGGTCCCCTGGTCCTTGTTTTAATTCCTAAAGGTGGGCCGATGTTGTATTTCCTAAAGGTGAGTCCCATTTTTACAATCACAAAACAGGTAGGCCCATATTAGAATTCCTATTGTAAGTGATTAAAAATCACGGACTTGATTAGAGGGGATTAGGATGTCCTGGAGACTCCTTGATGAGTGTGGGATGCCCGCCCGGAACCTGAAAGGGAGAAAGAGAACAGGAAAGAAGCAACGTCAGAGACCCTGGCTGTGGGCAGCGCAAGGCCCTCCGATGCCTAAGTCAGTCCAGGAACTCGACAGTAGGATGGAGGAAGGAGAGAGACAGAGTAAGGGTTTAAGAATATGATGTTCGTTACCTTGGTTGGGAGAGAGCTTCTCTATTTATAGAAGAAGCCTCTATGGTAGAGGACAATGGGGCCAATTGATTTGACCTATACTTGAGAAGTACAGTCTTATCAGCCCACATTCCCTTAAATGAGAGTCTATTCCGCCAGCCATTCAATAAATGATAGTCCAATTGGGCCCACCCTATATTAAATGGTGGTCCAATCGGCCCACAATTCTTAAATGAGGGTCTAATCGGGCCTTAACCCGTTTGGGCCTTTCGGCGGTAGTCCCATCGGATCTTGCCTAGAGTCTCACCCTGATGGGGACATAGCCGCTGGATGTTGATCTGTCAAGGATTCTGGGCGGCTGAGATGTATTCTCAAACTCATCTGCGCGTGCCCTTGTCTAGTCATGCATCTCATGGCGTGGCCGAATTTCTGATGGAGTTTGGTCGTTAGCACTCGTCTCGGCTGGCGTTATGACTGAGATGTGTGACCGAGGCCGAATTAGACTGCCGAGGTCGGGTATGACCGAGGTCGGTAATGAGCTTGATGTCGGTTGGCGCCCAGCGTCATTGTCGAGGTGCGCGTGGCCTGGCATGAGACATGATTAGCCGGTAATCGCACCGGGGCTAATATAATCTCGGTATCCTTAGGAACGTCCCCACAGAATTGCCCCCTAGCTTCTGAGCTCTTAGAGCCAACTCTTTGAGGTCGGAAGCTATAAGACGAGAGAATCTTCAGAGGTCGGTGGTGGAAGTTGTTGTCGAAGACGTTGGTAGGGAGTGCATTACTGGGCTCCTATCTTTCCAGGTCGGGATGCTTTTTGAAATCTCATCTCGGTCTTGGTTGCTGACGTTTCATTCTTATCTGTTGTCGCTCCGCCTGCCTGACGTATTAAATGCTACACTTCGTTCGATTCTTTGTTCGATGTAGAAGATGTACCGCTGACGTCACGTGTCAAGCTGGACAGGTGGCTCAGACATTTCGGAGGTGCGTGCTTTTCGTTGAAGAGACGTGCACGGTATTCGATGTGACGCTTCGAATGTGCGTTCTCGAAGTCTGAACGGGCGTCCTTTCTTCGCCTATAAAAACGGAGGGCTAGGGCTCCATCGCTTTTTACTTGCGCTTTCGCCAGAGAAGAAGAGGGGAGAAAGGATTTCTTTGCAGAAGAGTGTCCATTCTGAAGGGAAGAGCAGCTGGAATCGATCCATTTGTCGGCCAGGGCTCCGGCTTCGCGCCTCACCCATTTCGTCTTCGCTCCTCACCCATTTCGTCTTCGTAAGTCTTTCTTCTTTTCTCTGCCCCCTTTTCCGTAGCTAGGGTTCTGCTTTCTTTCTGAGCTTTGTCTTTCAATCCCTTAAATCTTAGGAAAACCTTAGAAATGGGCGCTTATAGTTACTGGTTAGACTCCGAAGGGGCCATAGCTCAACTCAAGGTGGTTTATAAGATACCCGAGGATGTCTTAGTCAGAGCGCCCCACCCGCTTGGTTTATAAGATACCCGAGGATGTCTTAGTCAGAGCGCCCCACCCTGTTTTTTATGTCGACGGTATCTTTTCCGACGGTTGGATGCCGTTTCCCCTGATAGCGATAATAGAGGGCGGGGGTTCGTTTTCCCTTACACCCTCTGCTCAGGGACTACCTCAGGACATGGAACCTCTGTCCTTGTCAGTTGATGCCAAACGGCTTCAAGATCGTGATGGGCACGGCGGTGCTCAATGAGGTTTTAGAGATCAACCTTGGCGTCCATGATATCGAGGACGTCTATGACCTTTGTAAATCCCGAGACAATGCCTACTACCTCCAGATTAAGCTTGGCCATAGTAGTTTTGTCCACGCCTTGGAGGACTCGAGTAAGTACGCCGGGGATGATCGCCTGCTCATCTTGGGCAACTGGGAGTTCGGTGACAATGAGCCCATGTCGCAGAGATCTTTTTGGATCCCCCGCCGTCTCGGCGCTCCTCCAAGTAAATATTGTATCCTTCTTCTGGTGAGTCCGAGCTAACGCCTTTCTGTTCATTGTGCAGGTATCACCCAAAGGAGGCAAGAGGCTCAGAGAGTTGGTTGGGCTAGAAACGAGGCCTAGCTTCGGGCCATAAAGAGTTACCACGGCCACACAGATAAGTCGGCCTGGTCTCTCCTTGGATATGAGCCAAAGTACAAGTCTTATTTTAAGAGGAAAGACGATTCGACTTTGGTCCCTGTATCCAAAGTCGAAGAAGGAACAAATCTGACCGAGACCGAAGCAGAGCGCCGAGCTGCGTCTGGAGCCGAGGCCTCTACGTCAGAATCGGAGTCGGTAGAAGTCCTACTGAAGAGGAAGGAGTCACGCCAGTCATCTCGATCCCTTTCTTTAGGTTCTGTAGAGGGAGAGATGGTGAGAAACAAGCATTTGGTGCTGGATGACTTGGAAGCTTTGGCGCTTAGGGGTCAGTCTTATGGAGCGCCCACGGGCTCAGTCGCTGTAGAAACTCCTACTTCGGCGTTGCCAGTGGTTCCTCCGGCTCCTGCTGAACCAGGCATCATTACTTCTGCTTCCGAACTGGCGGCAGGCGTTCCCAGGCCGCAGACGAATGCCTCTGAGCCGCAGACGAGCACCCTAGTTCGGAAGCGAGCTCCCGAAACCGCGCTGACGGAGGCTCGGTTTGGAAGGAAGATCACTACCAGTGCTCCTACGGAAGGAGGGTCTGGATCGCATGCAACGAAGCGACCCAACCCTCCAGCACTCTGGAAGCTAGATCTGTTGTTAGAGCCTGGGACGCCGATGACGATCAAGGATCGGGTTCTCCGGAGATTCGATCCTTTTGTCCTAGGGGCGCTCGGGCGAACCTGCTCATTGGACATTGCTCAGCTTGACGAGTATGACGACACCATGCTGGCGTTATCGGGCCTGCAATCGTCCCTTATGGTAAATTAGTCGGAATCTTTCTTTATCCGCATTTCTTCGCCAAGTATTTCTTCTCGGTTTCAGTTCCTACCCTTAATGCTTCGCTTCTTTTAACAGAATGTATAGAGGTGCATGGTCACCCTGGATCGGCTTCACAAGAATGGCCCAGCACTCGCTAGGCTAGAGGCCGAAAATAAGACCCTCCAGAAGAAACTGGCCGAGATGACCCAGGTGACGAAGCACATGGAGGAAGTAAATGATGGCTACAAGGTCAGGTTCGAGAAGCTTAAAGCCAAGGATGCTAAGCTGAAGTCCGAGGCCGAGGCCTTGAAGAAAAAGGTCGCCGAGCTCGAGGCCTCCTTGGAGATGCAAAAGAATGATCTCGAGGCCAGGCTTCAATCTGGGGACGAGCGAATAACCGAGCTCGAGAGGTTAAAGGAGGAAGCCGAGGCCAAGCTTGACTTAGAGTGCAATGCTGCTTATGAAGAGGGGGCGGAACGGGCGGCAACTCACTACAGAGCCCAGGTCATCAAAGTGAGGGATAAGGCCTGGAGAAGGGCGTGGCGCGCTGCTTTGAAGGAGGTGGGAATCTTTGAGGACCACTCCGCATTCAAAGATCCGCCCAAATACCCAAGCCCGGTGCCCGAGCCGAGCTCTACCCCTATTGAACCTTCCGCACCTGAGGCTCCTCCTGTGGTGATTGAGATCTCTGAAGCTGCTGATCCTGAAGTCGTCCAAACTGAGCCCGGTGCCATTCCTGAGCTTGCCTCCTCTTGAAGGCTTCACTTTTTAATGTATCTTTTTGCTTTTCCTCTGTTTGGATGTAATGACCCAATTTTTTGGAATGAAATGCTCCTTCTTGTCATAACCTGATCTTCAATTTCTGGTGCTGGCTTTTATTTGTTTCTCCTTTCATGCTTCTGGTCCAGAATTTTATGAAGTATTTGATTTCGGTCCTTCGACACCGAGCTAGTTTGCCACCAAGTGTAATCCCGCTCTGGCATTCTTACCGAGGTGCCAAGATTTGAGATATGGCCGGGATGCATATGTAATAGAAGGAAGGCGATCTCGACACCGATCTGGGGATGGCTGAATCATGCCTTAGCTGGTGTCTTTTCGGAGATATTCTCTGGGCGATTGGCTTCCCAAGGTCATAAATGATGCCCTTTAATCGATGTAGAAGGTGAATTGATGGCACTACGTGTCATCATCTGGATGGTCATCCAACTGTCTCGAAAAGACGTGCACCGTCCGAAAGGAGGCGTGTGCAGTTTTTGAGGCGATATGGAGGGATGCCTGACACGTGTATCTTCAGACTTAGAAAAGGATGCCTCTTTCCTGCTATAAATATGGATGGAAGATCAGGGTTTTCTCCAACTTGCATTTTTGCCTTTACTGGAGAAGAAGCTGAGAGGTTTGCGGTGAGAGTGCTCGCTTGACGGAGGAACCATTGCTGAGATCAAACTTTTGGTTTCTGATGAAGAAGGGATGGCGCTAGCGAAAACACTTTGCCTAGTCTATGTGGGTAAAGGAGCTGTCTGCGTCTTCATGAAATGGGGCTTTGGTTTGTTTTAAGAGAAGAGGCCAAGGGAGATGTTATCATGGAGCCGTCTGTGCCTTCATGACATAGATCTTTGATCAACTCTTGCCGCTAAGACGAGATAGGAGATCTGTATCTAGTGAGCTCTGGCTCTTCCTTGCTCTGCCTCTGATTCATCTATCCCTTACTGATGCAGTATGGAGACTTTTCTACTTGTAATAGGATGTAACAGAAAACATTCCTGCTTGTAATCATTTCTTGATAATTCAATGAGAATTTCTTTTGCCTTGCATCTTCTCTTTAGTTGCTTTGAGGATCTTTCTACTTTGCATTTTGCTTTCTCTTTGGCTGGTTAGGAGTTTTACCGAGGCCTGAATAGACTTTGTAGCACATTTGTTGAGTTAGGATCGAGACGTGACCAACTGACTCTCACTAGAAGCATAGTCTTACCGGCCAGCGATTTGGTACTCTTACCGAGATGCGCGTATGACCGAATTGGCTCGGTGCTGCTTTTGCTAGTCTCAGCACGAGCTTAATCAAATAGGGACCTAACCAGCTGGCTCGTCACCAGAGGTGTAGCCTTGATGGCCAGCGATCTGGTATTCTTACCGAGATGCCATGCAGCCGAACTGCCCCAGTGCTGCTTTTGCTAGTCTCAGCATGGGCTTGATAGTATCGGGACATTACCAGCTGGCTCGTCACCAGAGGTGTAGTCTTGATGGCTAGCGATCTGGTATTCTTACCGAGATGCCATGCGGCCTAACTGGAGAGTGCACCACAGCCGGACTGGAGGGTTACACTGCTGCCGAGTTCTTCATCTTGATGAAATTGAAAGTAATCAAAGATTCGAGACCAATCAAAGAATAAGGACTTCTTTTATTGATCTTCAGAAATTGATTACAGTTCAAAAGTAGTATTTCTTGAGGTGCGTCGCATCCATGGTCATGGCAACTCTTTGTCGTCCATGTCCTCAAGTCTGTAAGCCGACTGTCCAGCAGTTGAGACCACCTTGAACGGTCCATGCTAATTTGGTGCTAGCTTGCCTTGGTTTGGGTCTCTATCTGCAGGGAGTGTCTTCTTCAGGACCAGCTCTCCAATTAAGAATTTCCTTTCTCTGACCTTCTGATTGTAGCCCCTAGCCAACTGCTGCTGGTAGGCGGCTAAGCGGACAGCCGCTGCTTCTCTTCGCTCTTTGGCTAGGTCTAGCTCTCGAGCCAGATTCACATCATTTTGGCCTTGGTCGAAGAGTTCCGATCTCAAGATCGGAAAGCCGACCTTAAGTGGAATCACAGCTTCCATTTCCTAGGCTAAAGAGAATGGCGTTGCCAAGGTGGAGCGCCTTGGAGTCGTCCTGTAGGCCCATAGTACACTTGGTAGCTTTTCCACCCATCTTCCTTTAACTCGGTCGAGCCTCTTCTTGAGTCCGTCGAGCATTATTTTATTGAAGCTTTCAGCTTGACCGTTGCTCTGAGGATAGGCTGGAGTGGAGTAGTAGTTTCTGATGCTGAGCCTCTGGTAGAAGTTCTTGAAGAGGTTGGAATCGAATTGGGTCCCGTTGTCCGAGACCAAAATTCGTGGAATGCCGAACCTTGTGATGATATCCTTCCACACAAAGTTCTTTGAGTCTTGCTTAGTGATGGAAGATAATGCTTCTGCTTCCCCACTTGGTGAAGTAATCGGTGGCTACGATCAGCCACCGCTTATTCCCTGGAACTCGGTGGAGAGGTCCCACGATATCCAGCCCCCATTGGTCGAAGGGCCATGGGCTGGAGAGTGGACTCAGATCTTGCGCTAGCTGATGGAGGGAAGGGGAGAACTTTTGGCGTTTCTCGCACTTCATGGCATACAGTTGAGCGTCCTTCTGCATATACAGCCACCAATAACCCTGGCTGATAGTCCGGTAAGTTAGCAACCGACCTCTGATGTGGCTTCCGCAGATTCCTTCGTGTATCTCGTAGAGAAAGTCTTCAACTTTGCTTGGATGCGCACATTAGAGGTATGGGCCGGTGAAGGATTTTCTGTAAAGCTTACCTTCTGGAGACAACCAGAACCGAGCTGCCTTGATTCTGATCTTGTGAGCTTCGAGCTTGTCTTCAGGAAGCTGGTCGTCTCTTAGGTAGGTGGTGATTGGGTCCATCCAGCTCGGACCGAGATCAATGCACAAAATTCATCGAGGCGGGGGAAGCTCTATGCTTGGCCTTCCCAAGGATTCCACTTCGACAACCTGTTTCGACGGCAGAGGCGAGGTTGCGAGAGCGTCTGCGTGAGAATTGGAGTCTCTGCCGACTTACTTGACTTCTGCTCTTTGGAACTGAGTGAGGAGCTTTTTTGCGAGACCAAGGCAGGCCGCCATCCTTTCGTTGTGAGCCTGGTAGTCTCCAGTTAACTGGCTCGTCACTAACTGTGAGTCACTGAAAACCACCGCTGCTTTGCTCCCAGGATTTTGGCGCTATTCAGTCCCGCAATCAGTGCTTCTTATGCAGCTTCATTGTTCGACGCCTTGAAGTCAAGAGTCAGAGCTTGCTCGATGACCAATCCTTCTGGAGATTGGAGGACTACATTAACACCGGCTTTTTTGGATGGAGAGGATCCGTCGACAAAGACCTTCCAAGCTGAAGCAAGGAATCGTTTCCAAGTTTGCTCTCTTTCGGTCTCAGTGACTTCGTCCTTGCTCCAGAGCTGTTGCCAGTTTGAGATCGATCATTCTGGGAGCGCGCAGAACCACCTTAGGGGGAGGTCTCCCAAACTAGAGGAAAAGACTCTATAGTTCAGGTGACCGACGTCACCCCAAATCGACATTCTTTGTCACTTTGCTTTTTCAAGATCCAAAAAGCTACTTGAAGTCGCAACCTGCCACTACTTCCAAAAAATCAAATATTGTTAGAATCAAACAAAAACTACAAGATCCTTCAAGACAGCCAAAAGAGGAGTACACAAGAAGTTTCGGACCATTTCAGAATTATTTGGCCTAACTTCGCTTCTCCGACAGTTGAAAAGGAGCTCCCGGCAGCGAAAGCATCGGAGACACCAAATCTTCGATCAGAGCCTATGGATGGTCTCAAAATACATCCAAAAGGCTCCACGTCAAGTTCCGAGTCAAACCGACAACGTTTGACCCTACATCAACCCTCGAACAGCTAAATCATGCCTGTGGCGAAAACCACTGAGGCCATCACTCATCAGAAAGAGCACATGGACGGCTTCAAAATGCTTACAAAGGGCTACACATCAAATTTCAGGTCATTTCGACAACATTTGACCATACTTTGACGCTCGGAAGCCAAATCAGGCCTCTCGGCGGTGAAGCTCCCCGGGACCGTGGTTTCAAGACAAACCCTATGGATCATCTTAAAATGACTCCAATAGGTTCCCTGTCAAATTTCAAGTCAATCGGACATCGGTTGACCGCACATCAAGCCGCGACATCTTCATCGCGATAAAAATAAGTCTACTGGCGATAGCACCCCAAACGGATTCAAAACTCAAACAAAAGCCTATGGTTGGTCTTATGTATTGCTCAAGAGGATTCACGCCAAATTTCAGGTCATTCCAACATCGTTTGTCCCAGTTTCAGCTTCTGACGGAAAATCGGCAACTCTGCGCGACAAAGTCTTCGGCTTTCCCGGAAAATTGGAGACTTTGCACTAAAGAATGCAAGGACTCTCATCAAGTTTTCTACAAGGAAACCAGTCCAATAAATGATAAAAAATGTCAAGAAAAAATACAGAAGAAAAAAAAATAGAAAAACATAAAAAACGGACCATGGAGCCCCGGGTCGCCGGGTTTGCCCCGGGAGGCCCTTTTTCCGTCGTTTTTTCGCGATTCAAAGCTTGCGACTCCTGGGATTTTCCAAAATTCATACTTTTGAGGCACCAAATCCTTTGACATCCGTCGAAATCATGAGTCAATCATCAAGAGTATCAAATTCAACATTGATCGCCAACCGGTCAACCAAAAAAGTGTGCTTTATACCCGACCGATCGAGAAATCGACAGGACAGATGGCACCGACCCGCTGTTGGCAACCAATACCTGAAGTTACATGGTCATCCGATGTCGATCTACATGAAGATCCATCGATGATCATCGCCAGAAGAATCCCAAAAGAAGCGGCACGGCCCGCGACTCTTCAATTGCTCGGTGACCACTTAATGCGATTAATTGACTAGCTTTATTGCAGTCATTAATTCATTTCTTTGGACGGCCCAATCAGAAGCAAGCATCCGGGAGTTACAAGTCAATTGATTCATGATATTTAACCCATGAAACTCCTCCCATCATGGCGATTAAAGGAGATTAAATGCCCTCAATCTCCTCCGGCCAATCAGAAGCCAAGAAAAATGAGTTATAAAATAAAGGAATTAAACCTTGTAACTCCTCCCATTATGCGGCTTAATAACAATAAAAGCTCATAAACTCTCCTAAATGGCTACCAAGAGCTTATAAATAGGAGAGGACTCCAAAGAAATCCAGGTCAGAAAAAACCAAACAGAGACAGATCCCAGATCAGAAAAAAGCACAGAAAATCCAGAGAAAGAAAGAGAGAAAACACTGCAAAAGTTCTGCACCGGCCACCACTACAAGGTGACAAAAGGCCCTTGGGGGTACCCCCCCAAGGTCCTTGCCTTCTCCTTCTGCCTCCAAGGGCTTAGATGTGACTTTTTAGCCCGTCTACTTAGCTTTTTATTGGACATAGGACCTCCTCTTGGTCTTTGTCCTCTAAAAATCTGAGGTTATAGCCAAGCCTAGCGAATCAAAAGCATCCTCTGTTCTCATCTGCATGGATGATGGCGAAGTCCACATATGGCTTGCGACCGTCAATCTGAACGAGTCCCCCACAATCTCCTGAGAAGTTAGATCCTCCTTTTCTTGCTTTTCATTGTAGTTTGTATAAAAATCACAAATCTTGTCTTTCATTATTGATAAGAATTGTAAATCGGCTATAAACGCCAAAAATCGGCTATAAACACCAAAATCAGCTATAAATGCTAAAAAAATCGCCTTTCACGGCAAACCAAGAAAAATATCTCTTCTCTTAAATATATGTGCAATGGAAAACTTGAAAGAAGTTGATTTCCTTTTTACTTGTGAATGTCGATCTCCGGATTACCACTTGTAATTCCAAGTAAAATAGAAAATCTGGTACACCCACACAAAAAATATTGATGCACGCCTTTGCCCCCCGGGCACGAAAGGGTCGGACCCCAACGGACTCCCACGTCCGCCGACCTCGGTAGAACCGAGTAGAAGCACGGTCCATCATTGGTGAAGTGACGCAGGTGTGCTGCTGGGTCTGAGTCTCCATCATAAAGAATGAACCTTGGGAAACTAAACTTCTCTGGGAGAGGAAAGGTCCTGGTCTCCCGAGAGAAAAGGGATGCAACTTGGTCTTCAGGGTCGCACGCGTCTAGCTGGTTTCGTGGGAAACCGGCTACCTCCATATTGCGCAGTATTGTCTGCTTCACCTGTTGATCAAGCCACTCTCTCATGTCGTTCCTGACCTCTGATATGGTTTCCGACTTCTTCCCCGAACGACTATTGCTGGAGCCCTCATCCTGAGCTCGGCTAGGTTTCTTCTCGTTGATGACATGTCTCAGATCCATCTCGGGCTGAGGAGCCTGCTTGCCTCGGGGAAGCGTATTCGCAGTCTTCCTCTTATTCTTCAGGGGGCGTCTTCGCTGCTGGAGCTAATGGATCAGCTCATCTTTCTCTTGGAGGGCAAGGTTTTGTGCCTTGACCTCCTCAAGAAATGGATTCTCGTCGTTGTCATCATCATTCTGGTGGTGGGATTGATGCGATCTTCCCATCATCGGAGATTTATCCTTTCGGGGACGCGTCTGCATGAGACCACCTTGCTGGGGGTGCTTTTGATGGGGAGGCGCTACTTTTTCTTCCGAAGGTGAATCTGGTTCAGTCTCGGGCCCTTCAACAATGACTGGGATAGAGGGGAGTCCTTCAGGATGCTCCTCGACCCCAACTGCAACAGACATCGCTCCTGGCCCCTGCTGATGAGGGGCAGACAAGGATGGTATCACCTTTGATACTTTCCCACCCTTTTTTGATTTGGAAGGCATGTTGTGAGGAAAGATATTTGGATTGTTTCTTTCCCACAGACGGCGCCAATTGTGAGTGCCTAAAAACCACGGACTTGATTAGAGGGGATTAGGATGTCCTGGAGACTCCTTGATGAGTGTGGGATGCCCGCCTGGAACCTGAAAGGGAGAAAGAGAACAGAAAATAAGCAACGTCAGAGACCCTAGCTGTGGGTAGCGCAAGGCCCTCTGATGCCTAAGTCAGTCCAGGAACTCGACATTAGGATGGAGGAAGGAGAGAGACAGATTAAGGGCTTAGAAATATGATGTTCGTTACTTTGGTTGGGAGAGAGCTTCTCTATTTATAGAGGAAGCATCTATGGTAGAGGACAATGGGGCCCATTGATTTGACCTGTACTTGAGAAGTACAGTCTTATCAACCCACATTCCCTTAAATGAGAGTCTATTCCGCCCGCTATTCAATAAATGACATCCGATTGGGCCCACCCTGTATTAAATGGTGGTCTAATCGGCTCACAATTCATTAAATGAGGGTCTAATCGGGCCTTACCACGTTTAGGCCTTTCGGCGGTAGTCCCATCGGATCTTGCCTACAGCCTCGCCCTGATGGGGACATAGTCGCTGGATGCTGATCTGTCGGGGATTCTGGACGGCTGAGATGTCTTCTCAATCTCATCTGTGCGTGCCCTTGTCTAGTCATGCATCTCATGGCGTGGCCGAATCTCTGATGGAGTTTGGTCGTTAGCACTCGTCTTGGCTAGCATGCTGGCGTTGTGACCGAGATGCGTGACCAAGGCCGAAGTAGACTGCTGAGGTAGGGTATGATCGAGGTCGGCAGTGAGCTTGATGTCGGTTGGCGCCTAGCGTCATCGCCGAGGTGCGCGTGGCCGGGCATGAGACATGATTAGCCGTTAATCTCACCGCTAATATAATCTCAGTATCCTTAGGAACGTCCCCACACACCTATAAAATTGGCGTCATTTTCTAATTCCTAAAGGTGGATATTAAGTTGTAATTTCTACAAGCTAGTAGGCCCCATGTACAGCAATTCCTAAAAGTGGGTCCATATTATAACTCCTAATTAAGGGCATGTTTGTGTAACCCATTTTCACGGAAAACTAATTTCTCACGTGTTTAGTGATGCAAAAGTCCACATAAATGCTTTTCGATGCGCTATGTCAGTAACTTCCTTGATAAGCTTGAAAATGGAGTTCCTATTGTGGGTGGGGTATTGGCATAGTTGTTAATATCGTTTTGAACCCTATTTTTCTTTGGCCTACAAAATAAAAAGTTTCGGCCGATTCGAAATTTTGGCCAAACTTTTAGCAATTACATCTAAGGTAAAATATAATATAATATATATACATATATACATGTAAAAAAATAAAACATAATAAATATTGATTTAATCCATTATAGTAAATTTTCTAGAATTACATTTTTGGAACATAAAGAAATACAAAGTATATATGTGTAAAAAAAAGTAAAAAAAAAATTATGCAAAATACCATTTAGGCCGAAAAGTCACATTTCGGCTGAATTATGCTGAAATCTTGAATTTTGGCCGAAATTGACTGAAACTAAAGCCGAAAAGATTTGACAGAATATTCATTTCGGCCACTTGACCGAAACGAAAATTTTCGACCATTTCGGCCAAAACGGTATGAAATTAATAACTATGATTATTGGACTTTCATTTCTGTAGAAAAGTCACCCCTTCTATAAACCCCATTTCTTTGAGGAACCATCGATGGAATGTGAAAACAAGGGCTTTGAAACCCCTGCACATCAAGAGGTGAAAATGCCCAGAGAATTGAGGAAGACATGGAGATGGTAAAGGCTTTCACTTTATATGCTCTCCTTTCTCTCTCTCTCTCTGTTCTATCTTTCTCCTCTCCTTTCTCTTTCTCTCTTTGGTTGGGATGGATGAATTTGAGTGGCGCAAGTGGAGGCTTTGGTACAGGTGATGGGTGGAGGCTTGGTATAAGTGGGATGGATAGATTTATGTAATGATGGTGGAGGATTTCAGCGGTGATGATTGGTTTGTACTGGTTCGGTGATGAGTCTTAGTAGATGTATTTGAGGATAATCCACTTCCGGAGGGATTTTGTGGCTGAAATTTGGGGTTTTCCAAGTCCTTATTATGAACTTCAAATTTTCTATTTTTCGGTCGGAAACAATCACGTTTGCCTGGTTTTCAACTTGCACATTTTTCCAACACAATCGGGTCAAATTTGCCGAGACCTACCAAGTCAGAATCCTATGTATGAGGGGAGTACTCAAGTGGGGAGATTTTGTTCTAATTGTAGAAAGAAACTCTTTCACTGAAATTAGACTTCAGCAGGTTCAGGACTCAACTCAACCACCTGGAGTGGGCATTTCAACATCATCTGTCATGTGACCCATAAGCTTTACATTACATTGTAAGTCACTTTGGACGCTATTTCAGAAAAAAAAAACATGTTACATGAGTTCCCAATGAAGATCACTAAAATCTGAATCACTTGTCCAGAGATCCATAAGATAAAACCCCTAAACTTCCTATTAGTGGGGACATTGCCCAGGGAGTGGACTTAGACAATCAGCACTGACATGGGCTCAATGAACACCACAGTTTGCGCCATCAATTAATACATATTGGGCCCTTGGATGCTGCACCTTGCACCCCACACATGATTATTTATTAATTAACTACTACCTTGTTGCATGGTCAAAATCAATTTCATACCAGCCAATTGCCAGAAGAGTTAACACATATCTAAATCCAAAATGAGAACTGAAATGGCATATAAGAATTTCAAAACCCACTAGAATGCCATGTGCATATGCAAAAGTGTAGTTCAACCCAAATAGTGCATATGTGGGAAATATTTACACATCATTTAACACATGGCTTATCTCCATGCATATGCAACAAATAGTAGAAAAATCATTAGTATATCCCCCTACACACAAATTCATATCAAATGCAAAATTAATTTGGAGCAGAAAAATATATTAATTTAAGAAGTTGGAATCTATATATAGACACTTACGTGTAAATTTGGACATTTCCAAAATCTTTGCCCCGGATTATAGGCTGTTCGAGATGTCTTTAAAATCATATACTCATACCCACATGGGCACTTTGGCACCCATTCTAATTTTCGTATTGGAGACGATGCTGGCGACATGTGTAAGCAATATTGAACTGAGAAAATGGTTTTGAGTCAATGTTCTATGGCAATAAATGTATATTTCTAAAATCAAGAAATTGAGAAATTTTGCAAAAATCCCCACAAATGCTAATGAAATAGTAATTAGTTATAATGAGTTTTATTCCTCTTGAACTTCATTTATCCTTACTGGATTAATTTCTTGTCATAAGAACGATATTTCATAGCAATAACTGGATTAATTCTAACACCAACAAAGTGAGAAATTATGGATTGACACAATCTATTTAATGGGTTTCTTCATCTAATCTTACCATATTGAAATCACTGAAAACAAATCATAATCCGAAGGACAATGGATCTCTAGCATCATCTGTGAAAAACACTTCATAGACTCACAAACGATGTTGCTTAGGGCGGGAATTGGTAGTGCAGGAGTGCATCCAAGTGATCCCTAACCCAAGACCCTTGTATCACAGACCATGAGAAAACAAAGAAGATTTTAAAACAAAAACCCATAGAATGCGATTTCGATCAAACCATTTCAACAACAAACCCTCCCCAACAAGAAGGGCGTCATTCCCTTCATCCAAAAACCAAAACAGAAAGATCACAAAATGCCATTTTGATCAAATCATTTCAACAAATCCAAACAAGAAGAAGAGTAACAGACCATCTTTAAAAATAGATGAAAAAAATTTAAATAATCCATACAAACCAGGGGCTGTTGGTGTAAAGGGGAGGAGGCACAAAGGAGAAGAATGGGTTTTTCTCTGGCCTGGTCGAGAGAGGAGAGAAGAAGGGTCGTGCACAGTCCAAAGGCACAGAGGCGAGCTTGAGAGGCGATTTGCAGAGGTGAGAACTAGCTAGCTCGAGAGTCAATTTGTGGAGGCGCTCGATTTCGGGCGACTAGGTTAGAAGAGAGAGAGAGAGAGAGCTTCCATCGTTCACTGATTCAGGGGAGAAAGAGAGGCAGAGAGAGGAGACATGGGAAAAGGACTCTCGTCGGTGGAGAGTGCAGCGACACCTGGGAGAGAGACAAGAGATGGAGAATCTCAGGGGAAGCTTGAAATTTCCGTCCAGCTAAGAGACGAGCCCTAGTCGAGAGACGAGAGAGGGAGAGACGTTCGTTTGCTGATTCAAAGGAGGGTGAGAGAGAGAGAGAGCTTCCGTCGTTCGCTAATTTAGGTGATAGAGAGAGACTGTTTGTTCGTTGATTCAGAGAGAGAGAGAGGGAGGCAAGAGAGAGCTTCTGTTGTTGATTTAGAGGGGAGAGAGAGAGAGAGAGAGAGAGAGAGACGAGGAGGGAGAGACGTCCGTTCACTAGGAGGTTTTTGCTGAGAAAGGGGAGAGAGAGAGTCGAGAGAGGGGCTTGATTTAGGTCTCAGGAGGGGAAAATCCAAAAAAAAAAGAGCGGGCCCTTCGAAATCCGACTTGAGAGGAACTCACCCACACGCACATTTCACATTTCACATTTCACATTTCGCAATTTCGCACGTCTCAGCTTCTTGCTTCCCTAAGTTGCAACTTACGGGAGCCATTCGACCCTATATATATATATATAGGGGAGCGCTACATAGTACCCGAGTGTTTTAATTAGAAAAAAAATGCCCCTCCTAATTAGGCCCACTAGGATGCATCATGGTTATGGAAGTTCATTGGTGATTGGATGGAAAGATCGATTTGACGCATACCTATATGCAAAATCTTGAGTACATAAGATCATCCTTACCTTTTGATCCATAACCTTAGAGTTTAATGGTTAGAGGCATCATTTTATCATGATTTCAATCCAATGCTGAGGAAAAGTTGGATGAGTGTCAAGCTTGGACTTGTGACTATTCATTGACCGGGGGGGAGGGGGGTTGTTAGTGTGTGTGAAAAGACTAGATTGGCTCAACATGGGCCTCATGAAAAAAAAATAGGGGCGGAAAATGGGAGGAATGTGGGGGTGGAGGGGTTAGTGTGTCTGAAAAGACTATATTGGATCAACATGGGCCCCATGACAAAAAAAGAAAAAAGAAAAAAAAAGAGGGGTAGAAAAAGGAGTGTTTTTAAAGTGGGGCACTTTTTTAGTTTTTATATAATATATATATATATATGGGAGCACTACATGGCGCTTGTGCGTTTCGGAGAAAAAAACGCCCCCTCCATCCCATTAATGAGAGCAAAGTATTAACTGTAATTTGCACACGGTGGACTTCTATTTACTTTTAAGAAACCTAATTTTAAGGAGAGAAGAATTAAAGCTTGAACAGTTTCTAGTTTTTCTCTTCCTTCAAATCATTTATTCCTTGGCGATTCCTACTTTTTCTCCATCTCAAAATGAATGTTTTTCATATCAAATTACATAAGAAGGCTTCTATTTGCACCGTGGTTTTATCTCTCCGCACCGCAAAAAAAAAAAAAAAATCCTAAACACTCCCCCGTCCTCCCCCCC